>CM061133.1:0-2400000 GCA_030789695.1 Scilla litardierei | reverse complement strand
TACCGAGAACGTCAACACGCATTTCCATTATTCTTCAGGAGTTTCACAGCAGTGTCGTAGGAGGCCATTCTGGGGTGCTTAAGACCTATATGAGGATAGCGAGAGAGGTCTATTGGAAGGGCATGAAGAAGGATGTCTCGAAGATGGTGGCGGAATGTGACGTTTGCCAACGTCACCAGTACATGACGATGGCCCCTTATATGTTTGTTGCAGCCATTATCCTTGCTAGAGCGGGTCTGGGAGGATCTGTCCACGGAGTTTATTGATGGGTTGCCCAAGTCTGGAGGATTCACTGTAATACTTGTCGTGGTAGACCACCTCAGTAAGTATGCATATTTTATACCACTCCGGCATCCTTACAGTGCAGTATCAGTGGAAGATGTATTTCTGAGAGAGATCATTCGCTTTCATGGGCTGTCGAAGTCCATTGTCTCTGACAGGGACAAGGTATTCTTGAGCAAGTTTTGGCAGGAGCTCTTTAGGCTGCAGGGTACGGTATTGAAGTGGAGCACGACATACCATACTCAGACGGACGGTCAGGCTGAGGTAGTCAATATGAGTATTGAGACCTATCTACGTTGCTTCATTTCAGAGACGACGACATTGTAGGCATATTGGATAGCATGGGCAGAGTACTGATATAACACGCCTCATCACACAACTGCTTAGGCGACGTCTTTCAGGATACTGTATTGGCGGGACCCTCCCCACTTGTTGTATTATGGTCATGAGACGGCATCGGTTTCGGAGATGATGCAGTATTTAGCGGAGAGGAACCGAGTTTTAAAGAAGCTGAAGCTTCATCTGACCAGAGCACATCAAATCATGAAGGCTATGGTGGACTCACTTCGCAGGGACGTGCAGTTTGACGTGGGAGACATGGTGTATCTGAAGTTGCGTCCTTACATGCAGAAATTCCTGGCCCATAGAAGGAATGAGAAGCTATCCCCTCGATAGTTTGGGCCTTTTGAGGTAAAGGCCAAGGTGGGACCAGTTGCACATAGATTGAGATTGCCCCAGGATCGATCATCCACCATGTATTCCATGTGTCTCAGCTTCGTCAGGCGATTGGTGATCATACACCTTCACCACCACTTCCTGAGACATTGACAGAAGACATGGAGGTGATCTTGGAGCCTGAGGAGGTGAAAGGGATCTGTAGGGGAAGCGCTGGGGAGAGGAAAGTGTTGATGCATTGGAAGGGCTTGCCGGAGCATGAGAGCATGTGTGAGTTAGTGGGCGTCTTGGCGCAGCAGTTTCCTGACTTCCACCTTGAGGACAATGTGGCTCTTTGGGGGGAGTATTGATGGGGTCATCACGTATCATCGCCGACGTGGAAGGGGAAGGCCGGATTCAACCGCATGACTTCATGGGCGTTTTCGCGACTTTTTGGCATTTTTGTAATATTTTGTTATTATATGGGGGTTATGCGTAAATTATGAAAAGTCGGATTATTATAAAGGGGGAGAGGTGCGGCCGGCCCTAGCATGCATATTTTGTGATTTTTCATCAAAGGAGAGGAGAGAATCTTCACTCGTCTATGGAAGAGTGCCGACGTCATCTTTTACCGACATCTTGGTTGGGTGATCTCCCCTACATTGTGATCTGTGTATCTTTATTTCAGTTTTTGTTCAATAAAAATGAGATTTTTGTTTTCGTTTCTATCAGAATACTGTTCCCTGAATAGCTCCATCCACTAAGTCCTTGAAAGATTTGAAATTGAAAGCAGCTTGTACTAGTTCATAAAGCCACAGTTTCATACTCTTTTTCTGCTAATCTATGCATTATGGTTTTCTATAATTGTTTTCTATCAATTGTTTCATAAAGCCATAGTTTTATCATCCTGAGTAGTGATGGGGTCATCACGTATCATCGCTGGCGTGGAAGGGGAAGGCCGGATTCAACCACATGACTTCAGGGGCGTTTTCGCGTCTTTTGGGCATTTTTGTAATATTTTGTTATTATATGGGGGTTATGCGTAAATTGTGAAAAGTCGGATTATTATAAAGGGGGAGAGGTGCGGCCGGCCCTAGCATGTATATTTTGTGATTTTTCATCAAAGGAGAGGAGAGAATCTTCACTCGTCTATGGAGAGTGCGGACGTCCTCTTTTACCGGCGTCTTGGTTGGGTGATCACCCCTATATTGTGATCTGTGTATCTTTATTTTAGTTTTTGTTCAATAAAAATCAGATTTTTATTTTCGTTTCTATCAGAATACTGTTCCCCGAATAGCTCCATCCACTAAGTCCTTAAAAGATTTGAAATTGAAAGCAGCTTCTACTAGTTCATAAAGCCACAGTTTCATACTCTTTTTCTGCTGATCTATGCATTATGGTTTTCTATCAATTGTTTTCTATCAATTGTTCCATAAAGCCACAGTTTTATCACCCTGAGTAGTGATGGGGTCATCACGTATCATCGCCGACGTGGAAGGGGAAGGCCGGATTCAACCGCATGACTTCAGAGGCGTTTTCGCGACTTTTGGGCATTTTTGTAATATTTTGTTATTATATGGGGGTTATGCGTAAATTGTGAAAAGTCGGATTATTATAAAGGGGGAGAGGTGCGGCCGGCCCTAGCATGCATATTTTGTGATTTTTCATCAAAGGAGAGGAGAGAATCTTCACTCGTCTATGGAAGAGTGCGGACGTCCTCTTTTACCGGTGTCTTGGTTCGGTGATCACCCCTATATTGTGATCTATGTATCTTTATTTCAGTTTTTGTTCAATAAAAATCAGATTTTTGTCTTCGTTCCTATCATATTCTTCCCTGAATAGCTCCATATTGTTCCCTGAATAGCTCCATCCACTAAGTCCTTAAAAGATTTGAAATTGAAAGCAGCTTGTACTAGTTCATAAAGCCACAGTTTCATACTCTTTTTCTGCTAATCTATGCATTATGGTTTTCTATCAATTGTTTCAAGTGGGAGCTAATATTTTGATGGAATATATGACTTTCTCCTTTGAATCAGTAGTCTGATCAAATGGAAAATCTGTTTCTCACTAATTGTTCCAAGAGTTGAATAAACGGAAACACTTCTTCATGCACACCGTCCCTGGGCTTGTAGACCCATGACTCAATGTATTCTTTACATCTTATAAACAGAGCCACCTTTTTTCATTTGCCTTTCAGCCGGCCTCAAAAAGTCTACTTGTCTATCTAGCTCAGGAGCATCATCATCCTAACCTTCACCATCTTCTTAGTTAGTGGATTCTTTTAACCATGTAAATTAACCCATCCCTACAGATATCAATATATTCTAGATTGGTTTTTATAACCTAGTTTATGCTGCCAGCTAAGCCTCTAGTTCTACTCAAATAAACACCATGGAACCAAAGTGGTACTGTACTGGATGCTGACATTTCTCACCATTACATAAGCAACATTTGCAGTTCTAGCTCAGAAAGTGCACTCAAGTAAAACGAGCAGTATGTGGTCACAGATCCCGATTCAGCTTAGAGTGACAAGTGTTTAGAACATTATGTCAATTGGCCTTAAAGAACCGATCAACCATGATATCTGATGTTTGAGAATGGTTGGTGCCCAGGTGTCATGGAGTTTACACTCAAATGTTTATCAAATGCCTTGCACAGAAAGCTTGAAATTAGTATATATATGCTATGATAACATCAGGCCAATTACAAGCATATCTGAACATATTAATTCCTTCGCATCCCAGTTCAAGCATGTTTCTTTTGAGATCAGCGATCGAGACATCAAGTAGTAACAAACATGCTGAAATCGGGATAACGTCCGGCTCTCTTTAGAATTTAACTTGTTTTTAAAGAGGAACTCGCCGTTAATTGTTTGCATCTAAAATGCAGCATACATCTTTAAGCTTAACCAAGCCTAGGTTGGGTTTTTGGAATTAACCCCTCTCAATTTCCTTCCCAAGATAAAAGGTATAAAGGATATGGATATTATACCATTCTTATGAACTTATGCCCATTGAAAATTTTGAAATGTTGAAGCAAGCGGTCCATCACATAGCATATTTATGATTAGTAAAATCTAGGTGACCTAGTATGAAAGTTGCCAACTTATGCCTTTTTGGTTATAGTGAGACTTACTAAAACCTTAAATAGATCTAATCCTAGGTATGAGGAGCTTGGTTGGTTTGGGGGGTGAATGTAAGAGGGAGTGGAAGTCGAAACTGCGGTTAATGGTTCAACTCTAGAAAAAGGCACCCACTTTGGTGCAGCACATTATCTGAAGAACTAGACACAATCTATGTAAAGATTTACTCATCTATAATGATTTATTACAGAAGTAATGTCGAGATTTAGAAATATAAAAATTTGTTATGTGCCAACTACAGGAGGAATAAAACTCTTTATATGCTGGCAACAATCTAGCACCATCACCATCTAAGCCTTTTTGAGTAAGAGGCATTGGCTGTGGAACACAAGGGTCCATAAAAGATCCGAAAAATGTTCAGCTCTTCTTTAAATATTACCAGTTCATAGTTGAAAGAAGTACGAGTGGAGAAGGGGCTTGCCACAATCCTAAAAAAGCAGTTGGTGGCCATCAAATTGTTTTTGAAATGTGAAAATATCATAGAAAGAAATGATAGAGTTTCTATACAGAATTATGTTCAACCCTGAGGAAGAAATAAAGCCAAGAACCAAACAGAACATGTTCCCAATTTGAGCTTGTCTTCATGAAGAGAACAGTCCTAGAAGCTCAAGCTATTAAATAGTACGTCGAATGGTATTAAGTTTGAATTAGCATCACCCAATCTAGTGTTAAGCTAAGTTTCTGAGTTCTGAGCATAAAGCATCCATAATGCATATTATTTTAATTAAAACAATCATGATTTTTGTGTCAGTTCAACTAGTGAGCCCTTCGCTCTCATACTCCGAAATTCTGCTAAGGAAAAGGTATAGGTCGCCTAAGCGGCAAATGTCAAAAGATAACTAGTGCATAAAACAGTAAGAGAAAGGAATGGACTAGGGGACTTAGGAGGAGAGTAGCGGGGTATGCAAGGGACCATCTACATCAGACTGGTTCAAATGACATCAAATTCAGGAGGAGGACATGCTGGTGGAGCTTAAAGTATGGCCACTACCTTCTGCAATTTTTCCTGTCTGTTGTCGACCCCCCAACTGATCCAAATGAACAATTTAGTTCCATGCTCAAAACACAAGAAAACGTGAAAGAAAATTGCCACTGTAACTAAAAGCTATCTTTTATCAGTCTATGCAATCTTGTTATCTCGCTACTTCAGTGTCAGTAAGATCTTATGACAATAGAGCACAATATCTCATAACTACAATGCACCATTGATGCTGGCCCTACGCAGCAATGAGTGCGCGCCATTTTTTTCGTACAAAAGATGATTATGAAATCCTTGGTGCTGGCTATTCATGCTCTTAGTTATTTCTAAAACCAAGAATAAGATCTTGTGTGCAGCTTTTGTCTAATATTCTAGGACGACTTCCAGTGTAATGACAAGAATCGCCGCATAACGATTTTAAAATTAGACTTTCCTTTCATGTTCAAAATTCATTTGAGTGGGCTTAGCTTTATCTAGATCTAATCTCACCTTAACTTTGTTTTCATGCCATGGGCCATCCAAATCAATCTACAATATGCACCATTCATTGTGGTCTTGCCTAGATGACTGCATATTAAAAAGCATGAATTCTGCAACTTCATCTGATGCATCAGTATTCTATTTTAATGGTTATAGCTGAACTAATGCATCAAGTGAAAACAAATAAATCGATTTATTGTGTTTATTTTAAAATCGATTGTATTTTATGACAATGCACATGTATCATTTCATGTTTGTGTGCCCATGGATACTCAACAAAATATGTTAGACTAGATATACAAGTGCATGATACAGACGGGGAACTAGTAAAAGTTTCATCCAGATTTTGGTTAGAATATCCTCATTCTTATTTGCCATGCATAAACACCTACTTTTTATCATGGCGACACATTCATGGAATTTTGGAGCTCAAATGAATATATTTCACTTCATAATCTTATTTGGGATGATTGACTATGAAAGATGCCATTGCAAAAGAAAATGACAAATTCTAAAGAAAAAACATTGATTGAGATATTTGTGTTTACTTTTCTAAGACCATTTCACTTATATTATAAGACCGATTGTTATAGGTTTCCTAATTTAGTCGAAGGTGTAATATGCTATTTGTTATTTAGACTTTTTTACTTTGGTATGCATACAAGAAGAAAGGTTCTTTAACCATCTAGTGTGACTTATCTCATTTATTTCTCTTGATTTTTTACTGCTGTTTTCTGATGCCTGAAAAAGCCCCATTAAAATGCTAGAAAAAGGAACTGCTTTACTTTTCGTTGTCTTTTATTACTGTCACGTTATTCGATTCTTCTTTTATTTTATTTTATTTTCCTCTCAATTCTTCTTTTCACTAATATATTATTCCATATAGAGGAAAAGAATGATTCTACCAAGGCAAGGCACATGGATTTGGTTCTTTGGGTCATTGATGCTCGCAATTTGTTGCCACTTGAAATGACCACCCCCCCTTTCTCTTTGTAGGGAAAGGTTACCATGTGCTTTTCTTTGCAAAATCCCACATCCAGTAAAGTTTTTCTTTCTGTTGCAAGCTATCCAACCCTAATCTTTGTGAGCCCTTCATTAGCCAACCTTTGGTGCTGTCTCTTGCAGAATGCTTTTTTCTTGGAGTTTGAGAAAGGGAATCTTGTGGATTTAGATCCTTATGGAGAAAGCTAAACTTCTATGGTACTCCTTACCCATTACATGAGCTTTTTTGACAATTAGGCAGGTGATTCCCACACATTTTAAACAAAAAGTTTCATAAACATGGTGACGATTTGTGCATATTTGTAGAGTACTCCTTTGGTTACTTAAGCTTTGGTCAATGCTAATTATGGATGAGTGACAAAAACCAAAAAACCAGCCCGACCGAAAACCGAACCGAACCGCACACCAAACCGAACCGAACCTATTGAAAACGGTTGGTTCGGTTCCGTTTTGAGAGGTAAATTATCAGTTTCAGTTTGGTTTTCGGTCTGGTTTAGTCAACCGAACCGAACCGACCGAACCGAAAATATGCAGGGCTGAAGAAGACTAGTTGACTAGCGCTTGAACTAGTCGGACTAGTGCTTAAGAACTAGTCGACTACTAGTTCTTAAGTCGCACCGAAACCAAATAGAACCGTTCGGTTCGGCTCGGTTTCGGTACATGACATGCTCGGTTCGGTTCGGTCGGTTTGTACAGTGGGTCGGTTCGGTTTTGGTTTTAAATTTTTTGCCAAAAACCGAACCGAACCGATTGATGCTCACCCCTGATGCTAATTGGGCTACTAATTTTGTACCTGTGAGGCCCGCAAGCAATTCAAAGAAGTATCCTCACAAGTATGCGCCTAGTAGTACCTACAGAGAACAACACTGACTAGTGGTATACATGCGTTTTTGTAGTAATCAAGCAGTTAACTCCCAATTTTTAAAGAAAATTTTTCTAGGGACGTTAACATCTTGAATATATGATTTCTCCAGGCACAAGCAATTGCACACACGAAGAAAATTGATATTTTTTCTCTCTGTCTAAACTCAAAAGCTTGGGATAAATGATTTTATGGGGTTTCTTTGCCACAAGCTCTCTACCATGAGATTTCCTAATTGTGTTTCTTCATTTTTCTTTTCATAACCTCATTTTTGGAATGCCTGCAATCTTCTCCCATTCAACGCATGGAAATTTGAAATTCTGAGCTGCATCTTGTTGTTCCCTCGGCTTCAATTTATGTCTTCTAGTTTCTCTTCATATTTATTTATGTCTTATAACGATGTATTAATGTTTTAACATCATATTTATGTAATTTTGAGAATTTTAATTAAAAATGAGGGCATCTCGCAAAATGGACATGTGCAAGTCATGTCTCAGATTTTGGATGATGGTTGACAGATTGACTTTCTTAAAAAGCATAGAAAAGTTTGTTAGGGTTTTCGTGCACCAAAAAAGTTAATCAGAGTTTTTTTAAATAAAATGGGGCAATGTTAATTCGGGGTTTTCAAAACTTAGCCTAAATTAAACAATCCGAACCATCAAATACTAATAATCACAAAGCTTCGTGTTTGTTGTTGTATGGTGACATGCTATCATACTTGTAATAACACGAGCTATGAAGTAACATAATGCATATCTCATGATCCATTCACTTTATTTTTATACAAAAACAATTTAGTAACCTTAAAGCTAATTATTGACATGAAATGTAAGTTTAGAAATAAGACTGATTAGTGAGTATATCACTAAACAAGAAGATTAGTGACATGAAGATCATAGCGTGGTGAAGCTAGATGGAAAAGTATATCACTAAACAAGTACATTAAGTATTTCGGCTCGGTTATCCAACACAATGCATGTATTAAGAAAGATGTTGAACATAGAATTTGAACATGATAATTGAAGTGGAGAGCCGTAACAAAAATGTAACGTGATTGGAATGGACTCTTATAGTTAAAAGGTAAATTTTATAGGATGGTGATTAGACTAGCTTTGTTATATGATACATAGTGTTAGGATATCACCAAAAAATATGAATAGAGTTTGTGTGTGGTAGAGATGTGAATGTTACGATAGATGTATGGAAGTACTAGAAAAAAATAAGATAAGAAACACGAATATCTGAGCAAAGGTGGACGTGATCCATATAGATGATAAGATAAGAAAACATTGCTTGAAATTGTTTGATCATTTATATCGAAAACCTATAGATGCGCCCATTAGAAAGATAGAACATATGAATGTTGAGATTAATAGAAAGAGAGGTATACCAAAGAAGACATGTATGGAAGTGATAAAAAGAGATATGCGCGATCTTGGTTTGATAGAAACAAAAGCTTTAGATTGTAAACATAAAAAACGAGTATCCAACATCACGATCTGACGTGATCACGATTCGACATTCTTTCTATTGAGTTCATGAAGTCGATCCCATTTTTTTAATGAAAAGAAGGCTATGAGATGATGATGATGATGAAAGCCAATTATTGACACATGACTAATCAGTATAAAAATCAAAAGCACATGATTGTGCATCAGCTCTGCCATGTTCCCTAACCCACTGCATCCTAATCTTGACAGATTATTGACAGCAACCAGACAAACTCTAAGAGAATGAAATCCATCAAAAATCTGTATGTTCATATCTTTTAGGCCTGTACTCTGATATGCATCCAAGAAATCAAACAGAACAGGAGAAAATATCGCACAGATCTTAAACGTGACACACTTAAATTAAGTAGCTAATCCAACTGGCATCAATAGAAGGGAAGCAAATGAGGGCTTATGTTAGTTTTGGAATTATTAGTATGGCTCTGTGATTAGTCCCCTCACATGGAACTAATCATAGATATGGTAAGCTTTATTAGCTCACATCTACCGTCTTTTCTTTTATTACATTGTGGATATATAGGGATCCGTGACATATGTAGTTGTTTAGGCAGCGGCTTTACAGATCAGCTTACTCCATCTTCATTGTTTTGTTTTGATCAGGTTCCTCTTCCATGCCGTTTAGTCGCTTATGTCAGAATAACACACCCAGATCTTGGCCACTGACATACATTGCCCGCTTCTGTGATCTATGCAATGGCTATTGAGTTTGCTGCTTGGCTTGTATTGTATGTAGGTATCATGGTCTTTTAGTTGTATTGTTTCAAAGTGTACTTTTGTTCCGTGACAACAACTATCATTTGATACTAATCGCCACAGCTAGTGACAACAACAACTAGCATCTGTGGTTGTAGCGGGTTTTGTGACCGTAGGAGTCATATAATGTCTTGATACGGTAATATATTGAGACACTCAAAGTATGATTTTGATAATGATTAAACAAATGAAGTGTGCTAATCACGTTTATGAGTGTGTATGTACAAAAGTTTATTTCAAAAGAATGAGTGTAAAGCTATGAAAGATGGAGCTCACCTTAAGCCATGAAAGGAATCAAATTGGAGAGCATTTAGTCACGATGGAGATGTGGATGAGGCTTAATCAAGACAATACAAGCTCAAGAGTCAAAGACATGAAGACAGAGATTCAAGCTATATCAAGCTCATGTTTTTTGGGTAATTTTTTATGTATTTTTTTTCGTGCCTTTAGATTCAATGTAAGACCTTAAATTGAAGCTCCACATACATAGGAACACATAAAAAATGTTTTTAATGTTTTAGAAATGTTTTAAAATGATTTTAAAAGAAAATCCCTCAGGTTTTTTATATGCATCAGTATATCAAAAAATTGCTCGACCAAATGGATATACTCGAGTCAACCAGTGCGCTTTGGTTGCTCTCAAGAAATTATGACTCCTGCAGGGAGTTGACCATTGTTGTTTCACAGGTCGATCAATGTGTTAGGAGTTGATCAGTCAGTGTATTATGGTCGACTCTCTGTCCCCAACGGTCTAATTTGACTTGTTTTTTAACTAACCGTTGGAGAGACTTTAGAGGGCAATTTTGGAAGTCTGTTTTGTATAGATTTTTCATATGTATGTGTTTCTGCTATTTTTCGCAGAACACATTAATAGTATGGAAGGTGCGTGGTCAACGCGGTCAAAGAGGGGACGCGCGGGACCCCCGAGTTGTCGTGGCTGTCGCTCGAGACGGAGATGACCAATGGGGTCGACCGACGGCGCGTTCGCTCGAGCGGAAAGGCGCGGCTCCGTTCTTTGGCGGGCCGAGGGGTAGCCTCGGCGAGATGACAGCCTCCGGGATCGGTTGAAGGCAGAGTCGCTCGCAGCGGGGCGCGCGGATCCTCGCGTCGGCTCGGCGAGGGGTAGCCTCGGCAGAGCGACATCCTCGTGACGGAGGAGACGAACGAGGTCGGGGACGAGGGCGCTCGGCTCCGGCTGGAAGGACGCCTAAGGGTAGCCTCGGCGTCCCTGGAACTCCTGGACCTGAATAGACGAGAGAGCTCGTCAGGGGGGTCGGACCTTGGTTCCGACCGAAGCCCCTCCGATGCCAAAGTCAGATCTGGCCTGATAAGTGCTCGGTGGGATCGAGTATGGCTCGCGGAGAGACCGATACTCGAGTCCTCGGGCCGAGCTTTGGAGGAGAAATATTCAAGGTGGAAGAAGGTGTAAGATGGGAGTATGAGGTACCTCCTTTGTAGGTGGTG
This sequence comes from Scilla litardierei, assembly GCA_030789695.1. Taxonomy (NCBI): domain Eukaryota; kingdom Viridiplantae; phylum Streptophyta; class Magnoliopsida; order Asparagales; family Asparagaceae; genus Scilla; species Scilla litardierei. The sequence goes on along the minus strand of CM061133.1, from coordinate 2,388,871 downwards.
AAGATCCGGCCCCTTTCAAATGACGCCCGCCCCCTCCTCATATAGACGAACCATGCTCATCATGTGCCATGATGTGACATCATGGCCGCCATTCATGGGGTCGTGCAAATGGGGAAGGGTTGACCCCCTCTAATTGCGCCCACTTGATGACGCCATGAAGGTGGAGTCATGGCCATGAGTAATTGCCATAATTGGCGGGCCATGAAGGCTGGAGTAATGGGCATTGCGGTTGCCATGATTGGCGGGCCATAACGGCGGGGGAATGATGGCCATTAAGCCTGGCCATGAAGTCGGTTGCCATATTTGGCGAGCCATGAAGGTGGCTGCCATAATTGGCGGATCATGATGGCACGGGGCGGCTGTCATAAATGGCGAAGGCTTCCTCGATTTGGGCCCCGATTTCCTCCGCTACAAAAGTGGGCAGCCTTTTGGGCCTTCATCTTGGGCGGATAAGCGCGGCCCGCCCGTGAGATCTCTGGGGCCGGGGCCCAAGGCCGTAGCAGGCCGGTTGACCGGTCGTCGTTGACTTGGCTCTTCCGGGCCCGGTCAAAATAGCCGTAACAATTGCCCCCATCTTCCGAGCTCTACCATTGTTAAGGTTGAGGTCGGGAGATGTAGTATAAGGGGGGAGAAGATGCTCTTTCTTTTTTCTTTTCGAAGGAGATTCGTTCGGTGGCGAGGGGAGTTGCCCCTCGGCTTACGGCCGACGAAGGAGATTCGTTCGGTGGCGAGGGGAGTTGCCCCTCGGCTTACGACCGACGAAGGAGTTTCGTTCGGTGGCGAGGGGAGTTGCCCCTCGGCTTACGACCGACGAAGGAGTTTTGTTCGGTGGCGAGGGGAGTTGCCCCTCGGCTTACGGCCGACGAAGGAGTTTTGTTCGGTGGCGAGGGGAGTTGCCCCTCGGCTTACGGCCGACGAAGGAGATTCGTTCGGTGGCGAGGGGAGTTGCCCCTCGGCTTACGGCCGACGAAGGCGATTCGTTCGGTGGCGAGGGGAGTTGCCCCTCGGCTTACGGCCGACGAAGGCGATTCGTTCGGTGGCGAGGGGAGTTGCCGCTCGGCTTACGGCCGACGAAGGAGATTCGTTCAGCGGAAGGAGTTGCCCCCAGCACTGAGATTGAGCTCGTTCGTTCGGTTGCGAGGGGAGTTGCCCCTCGGCTTACGGCCGACGAAGGAGATCCGCTCGGTGGCGAGGGGAGTTGCCCCTCGGCTTACGGCCGACGAAGGAGATCCGCTCGGTGGCGAGGTGAGTTGCCCCTCGGCTTACGGCCGGCAAAGGAGATCCGCCCGGTGGCGAGGGGAGTTGCCCCTCGGCTCACGGCCGGCGAAAAGGGTGAGGACCTTGTGAAGCCTTTCGAAGATTCCATGGTGGCGCTCTGCCATTGCTTCGTCCAGATCGGTGGATGCAGGAGTTGTTCGGTAAGCGGGGACCCAGCAGCACGGTCGGAGGAGCGGTCTGGATGCTCGACTGGTTCAACAGCTCCGTCGCAGTAGGGATAACTTTGTAAGCTCGACGAGGTGGCTTGGCGTTGAAACTCAGATACTTGGCAAGGCGGTCGGACTTGTCTGGTCGGCCTCCTCCTGGGTTGGTTAAACTGGTGTGGTCGGCCTCCTCTTGGATGGGTCGTGTAACGACCACTTTTCGTCGTACGTTGTTCGTGCACGTGCTTTTGGCCGTGCACGTGTTTGTGAACACTTTTGTGTGATATGCCGTTGCGAACGTCTCTGAGGGTATTAAATGGTGGCACTAATTTGGAACGACGTTTCTCGAGTCGTTTTCCCACAATTTAAACTTACTCGATGAGACGTGACGATTCTCACTCTTGACGGGAGACGTTTCTATTTTTAGTTTCGTCGTCCGACGTCGAATCTGAGATCCGTCTTCTTAGTTAGCTCACATTCGTCATCACGATCACCCCGATATTTATTTTATAATTTTTGGAGTTCATTTGACCACTTTTATAATTTTTACAAGTTTTATATTATTTTTAATAATTAATCTATAAATTATTTTCGGCCAAATAAAATTTATTTAAGTTTTAAACGTTTTAAAGAATTTTTGAGCCAATTTCCAGCTCATTTGGACCAGGTCAAATCCTTGGGTGAGATGGAGTTGGTTAGATTTGAATTTTAAATCTTTTTGAACTCCTAATCTCATTAGGATTAGCCCTAGACCAAGTCAACCCATCTATACTATATAAGCAACCCCTAGCAAGACCTATTTTCCAAAGAAATTAGCCCTAGCCTCTTCCAAACTTGAAATTGGACGTTGCGACGATTCGTCGCAACGTTGCGACGTTCAGCTGCGCACGACCGAGGAAAACACGCCCGTTCCCCCGCTCCGACCGAGGGCAAGCTCCGCATCCGCCCCGTCCGCACCGCTGCAGCAACCCCCGCCCCGTTCCCCCGCTTGACTGAGAGGAGCCCTCGGTCTGACCGAGGCCCCGCTCCGCACAAGCGCTCCGCATCCGTTGCCGCTTGTCGCCCCGCTCCGCAGCCCGCACGACCGACCCGCCGCTCCGCATTGACCGATGTTGCAAGCGTTGCAACGCTGCAACGCTGTCCCGCCCGCATCCAAGCGCACGACCGAAGCTCCCCATCGACCAGACCGAAGAGAAACCCCGCACCCAAGCATCGCCCGCAGCCGCTGCACACCCCAACGTCGCAGCCCCCGCATTCACAGCGCACGACCGACGGTTCTCCCCGCATCGGCTGTGTACGACCGACGGCCATACGTCGCAACCCCGCAACCGTCGCACCACTTGCCTCCGTGGGCCCCCCAAGTTCTCCAGAGGTATTGTGGGTCCCCCAAAGGTCCCTAGGACTACTTGTTGCGCCCTGTATAGCTACTGCACATGTACTAGAGGGGGGGTGAATAGTACTTTTAAATAATAGGGAGAGTTATTCCTAATTATCGTGCAATTAACAAACAACAATGCGGAATAACAACGATCAACAAGAATAAATGCAAACGCAAACAAATGGTTTAATGGGTTCGGATCCACCCAAGTCTCCCCGACTTGTTCCCGGTGATCCTACGTCCCAACCACCCGGATCCCCTCCGGATACTTGAGTTAGAAACCCTAACTCAAGATTTCCAATATAACCACTTGCGAAAACCTCACAAGTGCAATCGACCTACAATCGATATCCGTGATTCCCACAACCCGGGATCACGCAAACTCTCACAACCGAGAGTGTACAATTCAAATATAACGGAAATGAAATGCTTACCAACAAAATACCTATGCCTTGAGATTTCTTACCAAATTAGGGCAAAGAGGATTTTGATGGAGGAAGAGTCACCAAACCCTAGCTTCAAGAAGATGACCAGCAATGGAAGCCTAGGGATGAGATGGATGACCTAGAATCAAGCCCTTGGCTTGGAAGGCTCACAACCAATGAATCTCTCTTGAAGAATAAGAGTGATGGAGAGATTCTTGAGAATGGGAGAGCTTGAAGATGAGAGTTGAAAGCTTTCTCTTTGAATCAATGGAGCTCTGGAAATGGCAGCCTTGGATCCTATGAAATAACCCCTTCAGGTATTTAAAGGATCAAGGGAAAGAAGAGAGAGAAACGTCGCTTTCAAAACTCCAACGGATCTAAATCTGAAGCAGACTAGTCGGTCAAAGAACAACCACTGACCGACTAGTTCATCAACTAGTCGGTCGGTGAAATAACATGAACCGACTAAGAGGTGAACTGAGAACAGATTGAATTTCAGACCTAGAAATCTAGTCGGTCCAAGAAGACTGTCTGACCGACTAGTTTCACAACTAGTCGGTCAGTCAATGAACGTAGACCGACTAAGAGCAAAAAGCAATAGTCTGAAGGCAAGTTGACTTAGTCGGTCCAAGAACAAAAGTTGACCGACTAGATTGTCAACTAGTCGGTCACCAAACGTTCTTAGACCGACTAACGATAAACAGTAGCTTAGGAGAAATTTGGCATGAACAGTAAGTCACAACTAGTCGGTCAAAGAAGCATCACTGACCGACTAGTTCACAAACTAGTCGGTCGGTGAGTCAAAGTAGACCGACTAACTGTAAACAGTAAAGTCCAAGAAATTAAGGAATCAAACTAGTCGGTCCAAGAACACTTGCCGACCGACTAGATCACCATCTAGTCGGTCAGTACTTGTTCTTGTACCAACTAACATGCACAATAAAGTCCGAATCGAAGCGCGATGCTTCGAGGAAGTTAGAATGAACTTGTGCAAGGATCCTAGAGATACGAAATGAGTGTAATGAAGATAGAAACGTAAGATATACTCAAGGCTTAACATTCTATAGATCGAAGCTAAAAGACTATAAAATAAACCTTAGCGATCCGTCTTCAAAGCTTCAATCTTCATTCTTGACTTCAAGGAAGGTACAAAAGCTTCAACGAAGCTTTAGGCATGCGATCACGCGCTTTGAGAAGTCTTGAGACGTCGCTTTGGATGTTCACATGAATTTGGCGACGATCTCCATAACTGCGCTCACAAATTGTTAGTTCATGATATATTTATGTTTGCTCATCATCCAAAACCAAATCCGGGGAGTCCAATACTCAACACTACTGTGGGCCCCACCAAGGTGCTTGCTCTTCGAGGAATCGTCGCGTACGACGTCGTCGCACGTCGTAGCCCGTCGTCGCACGTACGAGCTTTGGAATCTGGAATCGTCGCCCGGGTTGATTTCTCTGAAATTTCCAGCGAGGAAACTAATTGGAATCTGGACTTGGAGCGCGATCTATTATTCCAACCCCCGGCGTCGCTACCCGACGCCGGTGTAGCTTTCGCGTCGTGTTGAGGTAACGTTTTGCACCCCTAGGAACCCCAACCCAATTGCATGCTAATCAAGACTAAAAATCAGTATTTTTAAAGTATTTTAAATGTTTTAAATTCACTAATCAAGATTAATAATATGGACTTTAGGCCGGTGGACTTTGCACGTAGATAATTGTGATTTTTGGACTCATTGGACGGTGTGCTCAGACGTCGAACTTGCAGGCAAGTGAAACTTGCCAACTCTTGTGTAGGGCCATGTTTTTAGGCCACTTCCTTGCTTTTAGCGTAAAAGAGACTAGTCAGTGAAATGATAGCTGGCTAGACGCCTACTTGATCTAGTTTGACAACGAAACTAGATCCGTCACCTAATTGATCTAGCTTGACAACGAAGCTAGATCCAACCTTTAAACTTGTTGTTCATGCATACTAAACTGTCACGTTTACTTTCCTTATCTGTACGCACTTTTAACTGCCATGCATTGCATACTACATGTCATCCAAGTTGATTGTTGCATTCGTAGCACACGCTACAATACTTGTACTCCTTGAATACTACTTCCGGGGAAACGGGCCTCATGTGTTGGTCAAAAGCCAATGCCCGGGTTCCCTGGACCGGCTAGGTGCACCCCTACGCCATACTTGTTTACACACTTCCTGGCTCGTGGACCAGAAGCGGGCCTCATGTGTTGGCCAGAAACCAATGCCCGATACACGTGGAGGGGTAGGGATAAACGGTTACTTGAGCTAGGAGCTGGCCGTGCAGCCACTCTAGCCAAAAGGCGGAATCTCTGTGCACGAGGTGCTTACTTTCATTGCCTTGTACTTGTCTGTGCTTGCTAGTTAGAAGCCCCTGATTGATAGTTAGACCCCCTTTTAGCAATTGATCGCCGTAGGAGTTACCTTAGTGGTCCTTGCCTAACCCTGACCATATTAGACTTCTAGATTTTCCTTCGGTCGTTCGCTTTTGGGTTCAACGATTTCGGACCAAGCTGAACGCATTTCCTTACCGTCTAACCTTTAGAAGTCTTAGCGCTTAGTTCCTGTGATGACCCGTATTCATCAATACCTATTTTCTACGTATTTTCTTAATTAATAATATTTTATAATGGTTTGTTAGGAGTTGAATATCAAAATAGTTTTTAAATCATTTATAAAAAATGTTTTGTAGTACCAATATAGTTATAGCCTATTTTAGAGTATACGAGTACCATCCTAAATCCCGAAATGATTTTTATAATTATTTAAATTCAAGTATTAACGTTACAGCCATAACAATTATTTTCCTAAGTAAACGTTTTCAAAATGGTTTCAAACTTCTACAGTATCACTCTAAGATCATTTAGAGCCTCCCACATTAATTTCGTAATTTTCCGAAGTCGGATCAATAGAGAACCTGCAAACCCGCTTCCTAAACGTTTTGGCCCAAAACACGTATTTCCGTAGTCCAAACTACGAAATAGATCTCGTAGTCACGATCCTCGTGACGATACGAACCCGTGGCTATATTTTCGTAATTTTTCGGAGTCGTTTAACCCTAGGGGCAAAATTGTAATTTCACTAATTACTTTCACTAATTACCGTTTTACGTTACCCTAATTACCATGTTAATTACCTAGTTAAACCCTTAAACCGTCGGCAACCTCACACGTTTTATAAAAGAAGTTTAGTCTAATTTGTGCACTCTTTTGTCAAAAAGCCAAAACTTTGCATTAATTCTATTGACTAAATCTTTAATGCAATCTTATTAATTAATTGATTCTTAAGCCTATTTAAACCCATTACTTCTCTTCACAAAAACCACAAAAACCCAAACCCAGGCTTCTCAAAACGCTCGAAACCCACGTTTCTTTCTCCCACCATCGTCTTCAACCTCTCTCCCCGCTCCCGCTCTCCCCGCCGGCGAACTCGCCCGCCACCGCTGCCAAGGCCGCCGCTCCCCCACGCCTCCGACCAAAGCCCGCCGCCCGCTGCTCCACCGCCTCACCGGAGCATCGCCCGAACGCCGGCGAACCCCCGAGCAGCGCCCGTCGCTTCCACCGCCGCCCACCGCCTCGCCGTCCTCCCGACGAACCCGTCGACCTCGCCGGAGTCGACCGCCGCCGCCGCTCGACGCTGCCGGTGAAGACCGCCACCCCACGCTGCCGCCCCCCAAGCCCCGTCGCCGGCGAAACAATCCACCCCTCTCTCTCTCGCGAGATAACGGCAGCGTGAGTTTAATTCGAATGGCAAACTTGTAAATATTGCGAACTTTCGTAATATTCGATTTTAATTAATTAATAATAGGGTTTAAGGGTTATAAATCCATAACTTGATATACAGGGGCCAGAAAAATGTGTGGATAGTCCCAGAAAATCAGAAACGACGAAACGAATCCATTGGCGCTAGTTTCATCGCCATAAGGCAAGTATATTTCTCACAGTGAATTTTTGAAGGCAAAACTTAAATAGGTTTAAATCCTTTTAAAATTCGTAGCTTGCAGTTTTTACGTATACGTACGTCTGATAAAAATATATGTTACAGTGCTTGTAAATACGATCGTTTTGACATCTTGTTTGCAAAATTCTGACTTACGGTTTGCCCGGAATAAATCTTTGAAGATATGTTGTAATGATAAATTCTTGTTTTAAAAATCCTTTTAAAATTCGTAATCTGTGATTTTTACGTACACTTATGTACGATAAAAATATATGTCGTAGTACTAGTGAATACGATCATTTTGACACCTTGTTTGAAGAATTCTGATGTACGGTTTGCTCTAAACAATTCCTTGAACATATGTTTTAACAATCATTTCTTGATTTAAAATTGCTTTTTGGCTATTTAAAATTGTTTAAAAATTGTTTAAAAATCTTGTAAAATAACTACTAGTCTTAGAAAGTATTTTAAGCTAATTTAAACTCTTTTGCTTGGTTAAAATCAGATCTTACTCGTTCTTTCATCAATTTAAGTGATCTTTATGTTTTCTTCTAATTGCTAAATCGAATCGCAAAGTGGAGAACTTTTGTGAAACTATTGTACGGACTGTTGAAAACCGAGACTGTATTGACTGAAATGGAAGATGGAACTTCAACAATATTGAATGGAAGATGGAACTTTAATAATATAGAATGGAAGATGGAATTTCAATAATAGACAGATAGTACACATTCTTTTGACCGGCACTAGACTTGACCTGGGATTGGGGTAGTCTATGATCACAAGTGTTACAGAATAACTGGATGCGCCATACTAAATTACCTCCAACACATTACGAGGGTTAGAACCTTGACCGTTGCCATATCGGAACGGTGGGTAAGCCTCGGAGTTGCTCCCGTCGCAGGCTGCATGTTGGTTATCTCTAGTACTCTTGGACATAGACTTATCACTAGGTTAGACTGGTTATTGATTATTGTTCTAACATCTTTTCTACAGGTTGCTACAGTGTGTTTATTGAATGCTAAATTGTCACAGGTTACAGACGGCTTGCAAATTGTTATTGAATAATGAAATTGTTACAGGTTGCAATTGATATTGCAAATGGCTATCAAATGATTAAATTGATGCAGGTTGCAAATGTTTAACTGATTTAACTGATTTAACTGCTTTAACTGTTTTAGCTGCTTTAACTCTTTTAAGTTCAACTTATTACTGGTCTTTAATTCTTTTAAAGTTAAAATTATTGCTTGTCTTTAACTCTTTTAAAGTTTAAACTTATTGCTTGTCTTTAAAATTCAGCGTTGTTTAATTTAAATGTCTAACGTTTTGGTTTTGAGAATATCTTGCCGAGTATACCTCGCTGACGGACATTTCATTTTGTTGTTTTACGAAATGTCCGTCAGGTATCAATAGTGAGTTCTTTGAAGACACTACTGCAGGAGTCAAGCCAGTGCTTGATGAGCACGTGGAGTACCTACTCACAGAAGATTAGACAATCCCCTTCGCGACTGTTTCTTAATATTTAAAATAATGTAATTTGTGTACCTTGTTTGTATTGCTATAATAGGCCCATGTTGTATCTTAATTATTGTACGCTGGATATGTAATAATGTTGTTTGAGCTGCTTCTTAAATTTGCATGCAAGGATCTGCAATTTTTATACAGACGCTTAGTGTGTTTAAGCCAAGGAGGAAGAAAAGAGAAGATTTCAAAAAGAAAAGATTTTGAAAAGAAAAAAAAAAGTACTCCTCCTTGTTTTAAGCACATCGCGGACCCGCTCGCGTCCTCGCTCCCGGTAGAATGGGAAGCGGGGCGTGACAGTTCCTAATCTTTAGTTGTTCGATCGTAGGAGTTCTCCGCAGCCTCTTCTGATCCATATCCTAGGCGTAGGTATGTTTGGCTCCCTGACCAACCTCCTTGCCTCGATTCACGAGATCGCCCCATGACGATCGTCGTCAATTTTCAAATCTTTCCGTTACAATCTTGAATCTTCCAAAGGTATCTTTCGATAGGTCTAAATTTGTTCAAAATTTTAATATATTTATACTTCATACTTCTTCATTGATTTAAAATTTTAAAAATGTTTGTCGGAACTTTGAACTCTAGCTTATAATATTTTTCCCAGCCTATGTTTTCGTACTCATGTCGTCTTTTCATATATTAATTTTATTTTTGCTTTGCCAATTCGATTTATAATTTCCTTCTTATTTGTGTTATACGAATGATACGTCGTGTTTACTTTAATATACTTTCAAGACACATGGAATTTCAGCTTCCAGCAAGTTGGTTTTTGCTCGTCGTTCTCGCTATTTCAGATTTTTGCAAAATTACTATTTACATAACCTCTTTCTGATTTAGACCCTCCATGGTTTGATCCTAAAGACTTACTATTCGATTTCGATAATTCTTATACTAAGCCAATATTATTATTTTCCGTGCACCATACCTACTTTCAATTATTTTTATATCCGTACTAGACTTGTTGTGCTCACATATTAAGAACCTTGTGTAAATCAGTTTCTCATTTCTGGCAAACCTTGGTTTTCTAAAAGTAGTTTCAAATTGATTATCTTCAATTTTCCATAGCCTAAAGTTTTGAAAGCATTTAACCTGATTTTAAATTCTTCCGTTGTTTGATTCCATTCTTTGACTTTCGAAAATTTTTGGCAACATTATATTAAATTATTGACGTATAAATTTTCTAAATCATGTCCTTAATATTTGTGTAAATGATTTTACTTCCTTTTAAAATGATTTTTAAAACCAGTAGGCCATCCTCTATTATTTTGAATATTCGACTCAGATTTATTTTGAACAACACGTTTTATCGATCCCCAAACATTTCTTCTCCGACGAGGATTTTAAAGTACAACAGTTTTCAGAATTCACGTATTTTAGCATGGGCTACTTACCCTATCTTCTTTTCTATATCCTAGGTATGTATCACCACATCTCCATTTTCCCTCAACCTAAACATCACCATTGAGCCAATGCTCGTCTAACCAAGCTGTCTCCTTGTATTCGTCATATCTGAACTCGTGCCCATCGATCCTTCCCTCGTCACGCTCTCGACCCCTCTTTATTTTTTTGACCTTAGGGTCCGTCAATGTCTGGTCAACTCTTAGTTGTTAGTAGACCCTTGGACTCTTATGAAGTTGTTTATGTGGTAGTATTTATGAATTTGGGTGTGGTTAGCTATACTATACTAGGGATGCCTATGTATATGAAAATTAGCCTTGGAATATCTAAGTTGTGTATGTAATTAGAGATACTTATAATGGTTGAAATAAAATGATTGGTAAAGCTATGTATATGCTAGGTGTGATGATAATGTGTGAACTTATAGATAAGTAAGTAGGCCTATTGAGTGATCTATATATTATTACGTGTGGATATGTGCTCGTAGGTAGATATATATAGTGTTTAGACGTAAGTAGCCATGTTTTGTTGCCTGAGTATATATGTGATATACATATGGTAGTAGGATTATAATTTTGATTAATATTGCTAGCTTTTACGGGATGTTGCATGTGTGCATACCGTGAGGTATACACGACTATTGCACATCTTAATTATGAACGTGTGGATGTGTTAGTATACTAATTATAGGTAGTAGGCTATGGTATGAATATGTACATTACTTATGGGTGACTATACCATGAATACGTATGCATGTACTAGGGAGTGTATTATAAATATACGAGTGCTGATGTCTGTATTATTATTATTATGGTGTATAAATTGATTGAACTATGTAAGTATTACCGGACTAAATATTTAGAGTGATTGATCTATGGAATGTATATGGTTGTATTGGTAGACATATATATAAATATAAGAGTGGTATTGGTATAGGTATGAATGCCGTGTTACGTATATAGAATATTCTGATATGTGTGTTGAGTCTCACTCAAGCTTGAGTGGGTAAACTCTAAGCATATTGAATGTATGTTTGTAGTTTGAATATAGCGATGTTTGATGTATGTATAGTGATAGGAGTGTTTGTGCCTGGTTGAGTTACGCACATGACTGTGGGTCGCTACACCAGTATATAGTTATAGGAGTTGGTCTTGCGGTATAGTTATTTACTAAGGACTTGCTTGTGTGCTAGCTAAACTAGGTGTGTAGATGTGCTAGTAATATAATGGTATGATTGGTATGCGTAAATGAAATGTTAGCGTGTATGGGTGTGCACCTTGCACGGGTAAGTATGTGCTTAGTTATAGGTATTGATGACTATGATATATGTGGCATATCGTAAATATAGTTATAGGACCGAATGTGATGTGAATATACGGTGAAATTATTGCATGCATTTGTATGACTATATATCGTGAAATTTTAGTAGTGGTGAATGTATATTAGGTATAGTGAACTTGATTTAATAATGGTATGGTGTGACTATATGTGTTGAGATGCTTGGTATTGGATGAATATTAGAGGGTAGTATACCCTTGATGTTTGTGCATAGGTGGCTACATATAGGTAGAGCGATGATTGTATTGGCTAAGTGTGAGACTATCCTATATAAGTATCTGAACTATTGTTTGTGAGTAGCAGTTATATAAGGGATGTATGTTTATATACCTGATTGAAATACATGTATGAAGTTGACGTTCTATAATAGGTATAAGTGAACGCGTACGTAAAAGTATATGTATACGTGTTGGTAGTATGAATGTTTGACTACCTAGTGCATATATAAGCACTTGTAATGACTATACTTGATTTGAATTATATAATGTGACTTGATTGGGGTAGTTATTAGAGCGACTAGCTATATTAGAAAGTCCGAGGACGGACTTTATTCTAAGGTGGGGAGGATGTAACGACCACTTTTCGTCGTACGTTGTTCGTGCACGTGCTTTTGGCCGTGCACGTGTTTGTGAACACTTTTGTGTGATATGCCGTTGCGAACGTCTCTGAGGGTATTAAATGGTGGCACTAATTTGGAACGACGTTTCTCGAGTCGTTTTCCCACAATTTAAACTTACTCGATGAGACGTGACGATTCTCACTCTTGACGGGAGACGTTTCTATTTTTAGTTTCGTCGTCCGACGTCGAATCTGAGATCCGTCTTCTTAGTTAGCTCACATTCGTCATCACGATCACCCCGATATTTATTTTATAATTTTTGGAGTTCATTTGACCACTTTTATAATTTTTACAAGTTTTATATTATTTTTAATAATTAATCTATAAATTATTTTCGGCCAAATAAAATTTATTTAAGTTTTAAACGTTTTAAAGAATTTTTGAGCCAATTTCCAGCTCATTTGGACCAGGTCAAATCCTTGGGTGAGATGGAGTTGGTTAGATTTGAATTTTAAATCTTTTTGAACTCCTAATCTCATTAGGATTAGCCCTAGACCAAGTCAACCCATCTATACTATATAAGCAACCCCTAGCAAGACCTATTTTCCAAAGAAATTAGCCCTAGCCTCTTCCAAACTTGAAATTGGACGTTGCGACGATTCGTCGCAACGTTGCGACGTTCAGCTGCGCACGACCGAGGAAAACACGCCCGTTCCCCCGCTCCGACCGAGGGCAAGCTCCGCATCCGCCCCGTCCGCACCGCTGCAGCAACCCCCGCCCCGTTCCCCCGCTTGACTGAGAGGAGCCCTCGGTCTGACCGAGGCCCCGCTCCGCACAAGCGCTCCGCATCCGTTGCCGCTTGTCGCCCCGCTCCGCAGCCCGCACGACCGACCCGCCGCTCCGCATTGACCGATGTTGCAAGCGTTGCAACGCTGCAACGCTGTCCCGCCCGCATCCAAGCGCACGACCGAAGCTCCCCATCGACCAGACCGAAGAGAAACCCCGCACCCAAGCATCGCCCGCAGCCGCTGCACACCCCAACGTCGCAGCCCCCGCATTCACAGCGCACGACCGACGGTTCTCCCCGCATCGGCTGTGTACGACCGACGGCCATACGTCGCAACCCCGCAACCGTCGCACCACTTGCCTCCGTGGGCCCCCCAAGTTCTCCAGAGGTATTGTGGGTCCCCCAAAGGTCCCTAGGACTACTTGTTGCGCCCTGTATAGCTACTGCACATGTACTAGAGGGGGGGTGAATAGTACTTTTAAATAATAGGGAGAGTTATTCCTAATTATCGTGCAATTAACAAACAACAATGCGGAATAACAACGATCAACAAGAATAAATGCAAACGCAAACAAATGGTTTAATGGGTTCGGATCCACCCAAGTCTCCCCGACTTGTTCCCGGTGATCCTACGTCCCAACCACCCGGATCCCCTCCGGATACTTGAGTTAGAAACCCTAACTCAAGATTTCCAATATAACCACTTGCGAAAACCTCACAAGTGCAATCGACCTACAATCGATATCCGTGATTCCCACAACCCGGGATCACGCAAACTCTCACAACCGAGAGTGTACAATTCAAATATAACGGAAATGAAATGCTTACCAACAAAATACCTATGCCTTGAGATTTCTTACCAAATTAGGGCAAAGAGGATTTTGATGGAGGAAGAGTCACCAAACCCTAGCTTCAAGAAGATGACCAGCAATGGAAGCCTAGGGATGAGATGGATGACCTAGAATCAAGCCCTTGGCTTGGAAGGCTCACAACCAATGAATCTCTCTTGAAGAATAAGAGTGATGGAGAGATTCTTGAGAATGGGAGAGCTTGAAGATGAGAGTTGAAAGCTTTCTCTTTGAATCAATGGAGCTCTGGAAATGGCAGCCTTGGATCCTATGAAATAACCCCTTCAGGTATTTAAAGGATCAAGGGAAAGAAGAGAGAGAAACGTCGCTTTCAAAACTCCAACGGATCTAAATCTGAAGCAGACTAGTCGGTCAAAGAACAACCACTGACCGACTAGTTCATCAACTAGTCGGTCGGTGAAATAACATGAACCGACTAAGAGGTGAACTGAGAACAGATTGAATTTCAGACCTAGAAATCTAGTCGGTCCAAGAAGACTGTCTGACCGACTAGTTTCACAACTAGTCGGTCAGTCAATGAACGTAGACCGACTAAGAGCAAAAAGCAATAGTCTGAAGGCAAGTTGACTTAGTCGGTCCAAGAACAAAAGTTGACCGACTAGATTGTCAACTAGTCGGTCACCAAACGTTCTTAGACCGACTAACGATAAACAGTAGCTTAGGAGAAATTTGGCATGAACAGTAAGTCACAACTAGTCGGTCAAAGAAGCATCACTGACCGACTAGTTCACAAACTAGTCGGTCGGTGAGTCAAAGTAGACCGACTAACTGTAAACAGTAAAGTCCAAGAAATTAAGGAATCAAACTAGTCGGTCCAAGAACACTTGCCGACCGACTAGATCACCATCTAGTCGGTCAGTACTTGTTCTTGTACCAACTAACATGCACAATAAAGTCCGAATCGAAGCGCGATGCTTCGAGGAAGTTAGAATGAACTTGTGCAAGGATCCTAGAGATACGAAATGAGTGTAATGAAGATAGAAACGTAAGATATACTCAAGGCTTAACATTCTATAGATCGAAGCTAAAAGACTATAAAATAAACCTTAGCGATCCGTCTTCAAAGCTTCAATCTTCATTCTTGACTTCAAGGAAGGTACAAAAGCTTCAACGAAGCTTTAGGCATGCGATCACGCGCTTTGAGAAGTCTTGAGACGTCGCTTTGGATGTTCACATGAATTTGGCGACGATCTCCATAACTGCGCTCACAAATTGTTAGTTCATGATATATTTATGTTTGCTCATCATCCAAAACCAAATCCGGGGAGTCCAATACTCAACACTACTGTGGGCCCCACCAAGGTGCTTGCTCTTCGAGGAATCGTCGCGTACGACGTCGTCGCACGTCGTAGCCCGTCGTCGCACGTACGAGCTTTGGAATCTGGAATCGTCGCCCGGGTTGATTTCTCTGAAATTTCCAGCGAGGAAACTAATTGGAATCTGGACTTGGAGCGCGATCTATTATTCCAACCCCCGGCGTCGCTACCCGACGCCGGTGTAGCTTTCGCGTCGTGTTGAGGTAACGTTTTGCACCCCTAGGAACCCCAACCCAATTGCATGCTAATCAAGACTAAAAATCAGTATTTTTAAAGTATTTTAAATGTTTTAAATTCACTAATCAAGATTAATAATATGGACTTTAGGCCGGTGGACTTTGCACGTAGATAATTGTGATTTTTGGACTCATTGGACGGTGTGCTCAGACGTCGAACTTGCAGGCAAGTGAAACTTGCCAACTCTTGTGTAGGGCCATGTTTTTAGGCCACTTCCTTGCTTTTAGCGTAAAAGAGACTAGTCAGTGAAATGATAGCTGGCTAGACGCCTACTTGATCTAGTTTGACAACGAAACTAGATCCGTCACCTAATTGATCTAGCTTGACAACGAAGCTAGATCCAACCTTTAAACTTGTTGTTCATGCATACTAAACTGTCACGTTTACTTTCCTTATCTGTACGCACTTTTAACTGCCATGCATTGCATACTACATGTCATCCAAGTTGATTGTTGTATTCGTAGCACACGCTACAATACTTGTACTCCTTGAATACTACTTCCGGGGGGAAACGGGCCTCATGTGTTGGTCAAAAGCCAATGCCCGGGTTCCCTGGACCGGCTAGGTGCACCCCTACGCCATACTTGTTTACACACTTCCTGGCTCGTGGACCAGAAGCGGGCCTCATGTGTTGGCCAGAAACCAATGCCCGATACACGTGGAGGGGTAGGGATAAACGGTTACTTGAGCTAGGAGCTGGCCGTGCAGCCACTCTAGCCAAAAGGCGGAATCTCTGTGCACGAGGTGCTTACTTTCATTGCCTTGTACTTGTCTTGTGAATGCCATGCCATGCTCGTACTGTACTTTACTTTAATTTACCTGTTGCACTCATACTTTAAACTGCCGTGTCATCGAATTCATACTAGAACTGCTAGGTTGCTTTACTTTTACCCACTTGTAGTTTCCTTGCACAAGTCTCCCAGACTTGCTGACATGTGCCCCTTGCTCTTTTGGGTGTCACATGTTAGACCTGAGCCAGAGGTCGTTGCTGTGTACGTGATGAGTTGCTGACGCTGAGTCTGAGTCCATGATTGCCCAGGAGGATTTTGGTGGACACCGGTGACCATGCCTTGAGTTTTGTTGAGCTTTAGGCCTTTTGTTAGTTGTTGGTGCGTAGCACCGTTGTTTTGAACTTTATACTTTGTTGGCCATGTTTGAGCCTTTAAACTCTTTTCTTCTCAGCCTGGTGGCTTTTTCTGTGATGTTGAAACTTATTTTATGGATATTCTGAGATATCTCTTTTGTCTCATTTAAATATTATTATCTTTGTTTCGTTCGCGTTGCAAGGACCTGCAGTTTAAATTTGATCGACGCTTATCGGACTTGCAGCTTTGTAGCTTCAAGTCTGAGCGGACCTTCTCACGCTTCGCCTCCATATTTTTGGGAAGCGGGGCGTGACAGGTCGGCCTCATCTAGACACAGCTCCAGTTCCATTTCCAACTTCAGCTCCAGCTTTTGTCTGGATCGTATCTCCAGCTCCAGCTCCGGCTCCGGCTCCAGCTTTTGTCTGGATCCAAGCTTCTGCTCCAGTTCCTGCTCTCGCTCCAGCTCCCGCTTTTGTCTGTTTGGCGGTACGACCAAGGTAGCTCGGCAAGGGCGGCACAGTGATGGGAGCTCAGCCCATATGTTTGGCGATGGCAGCACGGTGTTGGTATGGCGGACGTCGAGACAATGGCCAGAGATGGTGGTAGGGCCATCGATGAAGGCCGAGTCGGGGCTAAGCCCGACGCCTGCGAGGGTCGTCGGTGCTGTCTCTTGTCTGAACTCGATCGAGATCTCATTCTCATTGGCGACCTTGCCGGGCCACTCGCAGCCCCGCGTCTTCCTGGCCCGTCCCCGGATCTAGACGCACTCCTTGCGCCTCTCCCTCAAGTTGGCCGAGGCCACAATGCCGGCCGCTGTGTGCTCTGGCATTGTCGTGACCATGGCAGCCTTATCTACAAGCTTTTTGTGAGACATTTGTTGAAACAGGAGGATGTGGCTTTTTATCACCACCTCGCAAGAAGTTTAAGAGAGGAGAATTGTTAGGGAAGTTCTTGTAATTGTCTGAAAGCACACAATTAATTAGCAAGGGGGAAGAGGACAGTTTGACCTTTTTGCTGGGTCGGCTTCGGCCTCTTCTGGGGTCGGCCTCGGCCTCGGCCGAACTGGTCAGCCTCGGCCTCGGCCTAAACTGGTCAGCCTCCTTTGGGGTCGGCCTCGGCCTCGGCCTGGACTGGTCAGCATCGGCCTCGTCTGGGGTCGGCCTCGGCCTGGACTGGTCGGCCTCGGCCTCGTCCTGGACTGCTCGGCCTCCTCAGGGGTCGGCCTCGGCCTCGGCCTGGACTGGTCAGCCTCGGCCTCGGCCTGAACTGGTCGGCCTCGTCTAGGGTCGGCCTCGTCCTGGACTGGTCGGCCTCCTCAGGGGTCGGCCTCGGCCTGGACTGGCCGGCCTCCTCTGGGGTCGGCCTCGGCCTGAACTGGTCAGCCTCGGCCTCGGCCTGGGCTGGTCGGCCTACTCAGGGGTCGGCCTCGGCCTCAGCCTGCACTGGTCAGCCTCCTTTTGGCGATGAGACGGTCACGAACATTAGGATGCATGTTGAGGTGCAGATGTCGGATCGACGTTTGGCTTCTTTGAGGAGAGGCGGGCTCAACGAGCGATACGTCGAACATTGCTCCCCTTCCAACCTTGATCCTACCGATGTCGAGCTTGAGGCGGTGAAGACCCTTCTGGCGATCCCTGCAGAGGACCGGAGAATCGATGTTCTCTTCGACGATCTTAGCTTACGGAAGCTTTGGATCGATAGACGGGAGTTTTAGGTCGACAACTCAGCCAGCAGTGCGTCTCGGATAGAAGCTTCCGTCTTAACAAGGTGCCCTCCAAGCAGCCCTGGTCACCAAATCTAACAACATCAGTATGCCAAACAACATCACATACCTTAGAGTAGCCTTTGGTCAAAAGAACATGACGTGATCGCGTCGATGATTCCTGCTATTGCCACTATTCTGTCGCTTGGCCTTTGAAAGCGACTGTGACACCGAGATCGGGCAATAGGTCTTGATGCCGCTTCGGGTTGATCGGGTCATCATGTCGAGGAAGAGCCATTCGGCGCGTCAGCCACGTCTCCATCGAAGACGTCGGCCTGACATCCGAGTTAGGCGAAACTGGGTTCGACCACATGAAGGCCGATGCGAATAAGCTATAGGTCAGGCGGGCTCCATTGGGCGAGCTCCGAGAGGAGGACTCGATCTGAGGAGTGCTCGGTTGATCGGACACCACCGTCAACTGATCAAGACCCAGTCTGAAGCGAGCCTGGCCGATCATACGTCTCCGGCTCTGATGTCTCCGGCTAGGGTCACCGTCAGCAGGAATTCTTTCCTGGATGTCGTGCCCCCACCACTTCGGCCCTGAGGTCGTGCTTCAGCCCGGAGCAACGAAGCAAGCTGAGCCGGAGCAGAGGAAGGGGAGGATGAAGTTGGTGATGCCGATCTCCATAGTGACACCGACGGGGAAGAAGCTTGGCCCGACGCCGAGGTTGGAACCGCGCACCTGGTGAAGTTCTGTGTGTGCTGGGGGCGTAGAATGCCAGTTTGGCAAGTCATAGTGATTTCGTTTGAGCCTGTTTTGTCGAGGATGACGACGTTTGCAAGGGAGTCACCGCCGTGTTGTTGAAACTTAGACCAAGGAGGCTCTGTTCACCGAACATCATTCAGATACTCGGTCTCGATCTCGAAGAAATCAGCTTCGAGCCTGGAGGCTTGGACTATGGAAGGTCAACCTCAACCTTGAATGCTCAAGTTCGGATCGACACCCGGTTGCTGCAGAGCCACATCAAACCTCAGGGGTCGAGCTTTGTCGGATTCAACACCACATCGGTCGAACGCAAGTTCAGAGGGTTGGGGTTCGTCGACTCGGAGGATGGCCGGAGAAGTCGTCTTTGACCCGAAGGATGGTCGTAGGCGTACTCTTCGACAACAAGGGGGTCGCATGCCCCTGGGTCGATGCTCATTCCCTTATGGTGGATCGGAGGGTCGATTTTCTCGACGATGAGTTTCGTCTGACTCACCCCGCTCAGGTGAAGGGATTCAATTTGAGGGGAGAGGAGAGTGCCAGCAAGATGATCATCCCCCCCACCCAATTGAATGTCCCTTTCAAATCAATTGAATGTTAGATTCAATTCGGGCTGGCATTTGGCAGCAAATTCATGGCACTTCAAACCAATTGAATGTCAGATTCAATTTAGCATGACATTTGGTAGCAGCTTCACGGCATTCTAAGCCGAAATTCTATGGAATATAGGCAAGATCCGAGGTCTCCGGAGCTAATCGTGGATCTGGGGTTTTCTTCACCGCCGCAATCAGCTTGGCGTGATTGCGCCTTAACTTGAAGATGACCTGGCAGGCACAACACGGGATCCTCACGCTGTTGAGGCGGGTCACCTCGCCGTGGACGTTGACGAGGTGGAGGCATGACCCTCACGGCTTCGAGTAGCAGTTGACGGAGAGCCTCTCCAACATGACTGCCGAGCTGTAGGCCTGTTCGCTTTAGTAAACATAAAGTGGAAGAGAGGCCGATCAAACACTGTCGTATTTGTCGATGATACGTTAGCTTAATCAAATATAATAATCCTTCTTAAAAATAGAGAAAGAGATGGTAGGACGAGCCAACGTTCGTGTGTATGTTGACGTAGGTGCTGACTCGTTCCCACAGACGGCGCCAAATGTTTCTGCTATTTTTCGCAGAACACATTAATAGTATGGAAGGTGCGTGGTCAACGCGGTCAAAGAGGGGACGCGCGGGACCCCCGAGTTGTCGTGGCTGTCGCTCGAGACGGAGATGACCAATGGGGTCGACCGACGGCGCGTTCGCTCGAGCGGAAAGGCGCGGCTCCGTTCTTTGGCGGGCCGAGGGGTAGCCTCGGCAAGATGACAGCCTCCGGGATCGGTTGAAGGCAGAGTCGCTCGCAGCGGGGCGCGCGGATCCTCGCGTCGGCTCGGCGAGGGGTAGCCTCGGCAGAGCGACATCCTCGTGACGGAGGAGACGAACGAGGTCGGGGACGAGGGCGCTCGGCTCCGGCTGGAAGGACGCCTAAGGGTAGCCTCGGCGTCCCTGGAACTCCTGGACCTGAATAGACGAGAGAGCTCGTCAGGGGGGTCGGACCTTGGTTCCGACCGAAGCCCATCCGATGCCAAAGTCAGATCTGGCCTGATAAGTGCTCGGTGGGATTGAGTATGGCTCGCGGAGAGACCGATACTCGAGTCCTCGGGCCGAGCTTTGGAGGAGAAATATTCAAGGTGGAAGAAGGTGTAAGATGGGAGTATGAGGTACCTCCTTTGTAGGTGGTGAAGATCCGGCCCCTTTCAAATGACGCCCGCCCCC
The DNA here is from genome assembly GCA_030789695.1 of Scilla litardierei. Classification (NCBI taxonomy): domain Eukaryota; kingdom Viridiplantae; phylum Streptophyta; class Magnoliopsida; order Asparagales; family Asparagaceae; genus Scilla; species Scilla litardierei. Next base: position 2,368,302 of record CM061133.1, on the reverse strand, counting down.
TCCTCATATAGACGAACCATGCTCATCATGTGCCATGATGTGACATCATGGCCGCCATTCATGGGGTCGTGCAAATGGGGAAGGGTTGACCCCCTCTAATTGCGCCCACTTGATGACGCCATGAAGGTGGAGTCATGGCCATGAGTAATTGCCATAATTGGCGGGCCATGAAGGCTGGAGTAATGGGCATTGCGGTTGCCATGATTGGCGGGCCATAACGGCGGGGGAATGATGGCCATTAAGCCTGGCCATGAAGTCGGTTGCCATATTTGGCGAGCCATGATGGTGGCTGCCATAATTGGCGGATCATGATGGCACGGGGCGGCTGCCATAAATGGCGAAGGCTTCCTCGATTTGGGCCCCGATTTCCTCCGCTACAAAAGTGGGCAGTCTTTTGGGCCTTCATCTTGGGCGGATAAGCGCGGCCCGCCCGTGAGATCTCTGGGGCCGGGGCCCAAGGCCGTAGCAGGCCGGTTGACCGGTCGTCGTTGACTTGGCTCTTCCGGGCCCGGTCAAAATAGCCGTAACAGTATGTATGGTTGGTTGGTTGGTTGGTTGGTGTTTGTTTCTGAAGTTATTATGCATTGAATGAGCCATTTCTAAGATGCTCTAAGTGGTTTCAAGCACTAAAAAAGCCCTGAAAAGATTTTCTCTCGGCCAAAGTTCTTTAATGTTTTCAAAAAAATTTAAGCAATCAATTTTCTTGGTCATAGAATTGTGATCTCCTCAAACTTAATCTTGATTTTCTTGATATCACAATTAGTGTTTTTCTTAGCCACAATTCACATTCAAGCTTTAATCTATTGGCTATAGGAATTAGTTGTACACCAATGCAAATGTATTGTAAAATCCTCTAAGAGAAAGATGTGGTGATTTTTTATTATTGCACGGTGAATTTTTATTGGTTGTATTTGAGAAAAGCCTCTAGTGTGATGTCTGCTTGAGAAGAGGTTGCTTGCTATACTTGGAAAGTCCTTAGTGTAGAAGAGGCAATGTTGCAGAAGTCCTTATTGTTGCTGAGACAAGTTGCTCTCAAGTTGAGAGTAAGATATTGGATGCTGGAGTAGGTCACAGATTGATTGAACCAAGGTAAAATCTCTTGTATTTGTGTGTGATCCGTCTCTTGCACTCTTGCTCTATATTTGCATACTTGACTTATATTTTCGCTGCAATCTATTTCGTGCATATATTTGAGTTTGTTGATTAAGATCCAAGTTAGGGAACTCTAGTTGGAATCTTAAGTAAACTAAGAGTGATTTTTAATTTGCAATTATTTTCAGATAACACTATTCACACCATCTAGTATTTACTTACAGTCTAAGGATTCAACAGATACTTGGTTGCATAGTGCCATGGATCTCTTATCATGTCATATTGCTCAAGACTCGGTAAAATGAAAAGCCCCTAACAATGGTACCAGGGGCAGACCCGCGATAGAGGATTTTTTTTTTTTTTTTTTTTTGGGGGGGGGGGGGGGGGGGGGGGGCGTCGCCCCCCCCCCCCCCCCCCCCCCCCCCCCCCCCCCCTTCCTTTTTCAACATTTTCCTATGTAAGTATATGACAACAGACTGCAATATAAGGATAAGTATAGACATTTCATTATCATTAACACAAATGACCCTTTGACCTGGACACGCAATATAAGGATAAATATAGACATTTCATTATCATTAACACAAATGACCCTTTGACTTTGTGGTTGTGTGGATTGTCTATTAAACTTTAATATTTTTAGATAAAATAACATTAAAACTTGGTTTATTGTCCAAGTAAACTTTTAGATAATTTTTTGATAAAATAACTTTAAAACTTGGGATATTGTCTAGTAAACTTTTAGATAGTTTTTAGATAAAATAACTTTAAATCTTGTGATATCTTGTAGTAAACTTTTATATTTTTAGATAAAATAACATTAAAATTTGTCCTCAAAATTTTTAGATTTTCGTTTGAAGCTATGCCAATTTTTTTCTTCATGTTTTTAATTATAGCACAGCGGAGTCAGAATTTGATTAAGAAAAGAAAAACGTCTAAAATATATATACTAAAATGTTTAATTTTATCTACCTAAAATGTCATGGTTAATTTAATCTACCTAAAATATTAAGTTACTAAACACACATCTCGCATTCCCTTAAATTTAAAAGATTAATTTGTTCTTGGCAAGTCCCAATGAATATATTTTTAAAATTTTGTTTTTTTTGCAAATTAAGGATGTAATTAGTGTCAGTTTCTCGTTCATATCTTCGTTAATATGTGAACGATTTTGTTTTTAATAAATGCATGGAAAAACTTGCTGCGTATTTAAAGTAATTTGGTTTGAATCTTCGTAACTTATTTTCGTACTCATCCAACTGAAACTTGTTTTTGTTTTCGACTTTCTTACTCGATTTCTCGCACATATGTTGCATTGGGCCTGAGCAATGAATTTCATACATATCTTGTTCACTTCGTCCACTCAAATATACTTAAACATAATGGCAAAACACCGTCTCTTTGAACTCGGCGACTTGAACACCATCGCATCTATGTACTTTACGAATACCATTTTGGTCATTTCACTTTTGCCAAGTTAGTTCCGATGGTCTTCGGCTGAATCCGGCAGGTGCCTTCTGTTGTGCTGGGCATGCCTGCCTTTTAATTCAGCCAATAAGAGGACGACAAATCAACATATACCAATGAGAGGACGCCACGTCAGCTTCATGGCACCTGACTCGCAGGTGACATCAAAGCAAAGTGGGTGCCTTCTCAAGGTGCTTTGTGGGCTCGTACGCACGCAGCTCATGTTTAAAGTACACAATCAACAGCACCATCCCAACACCCCCTGTGCCCAAGTTGGCACTTGGCATCATTGCACAGCATCAATATAATTACTTGACCATTCGCAGCCCGGACCCCAACACTCACTCTCTCACACACAGTGAGTGCAGCAACAACCAAGCACATTGGCAATAGCTCATTATATACCCCTCCCCGTTCTCACTTGCATATATATGAGCCATATCTCTGTGCATATGTCTCCCTAGCCAACCCCTCTCTCACCACCACCACCACCACCACCACCAGAACTAGATCATGCCGCCGCACGAGCCTGAGAACAGCGCTGCTTTCCCGGGCGATGAGCCCGCAACGGACGCGGCCAACCATGCAAACCACCGCCGGCAACCCTACACCGGCGCCGTCTACCCGGTGACTCTCAAGGTATTTGCTGACGCTGATATGTAGCAGATGACAGTTATGTAACTTGCATGAATGTTATCAACTGGCTTTCTACTGGAATTTTGTTCAGTTTGAGGAGGTGGTGTACAGAGTAAGAGTGAGCCGCCAGGGGTGCTTTCCATGCCCCGGTGGCCCGCCGGGCGGCTGCCCGGCCGAGAAGACCATACTGAACGGCGTAACCGGGCTTGTCTGCCCGGGGGAGATGCTGGCCATGTTGGGCCCCTCCGGCAGCGGCAAGACCACCCTCCTTACCGGCCTTGGCGGCCGCCTGAGCAAACACCAGCTCTCCGGCAAGGTCACCTACAACGGCCTCCCATTCTCGAGCACGATCAAGCGGCGGACCGGATTCGTCGCCCAGGACGACGTCCTCTACCCTCACCTGACCGTCAGTGAGACCCTCACCTTCACCGCCCTCCTCCGGCTGCCCAAGACGCTGACCCGGGCCGAGAAGGCCCGGCATGCGGAGAGGGTGATGGCGGAGCTCGGCCTGACCCGGGTGGCCCACAGCGTCATCGGCGGCCCGTGCCTCCGGGGGATCTCCGGCGGCGAGAAGAAGAGGGTGAGCATAGGCCAGGAGATGCTGGTGAACCCCAGCCTGCTGCTCCTCGACGAGCCGACGTCCGGGCTGGACTCGACGAACGCCCAGAGGATCGTGACCACGCTGAAGAGGCTGGCGGCCGGAGGCCGGACCGTCGTGACGACCATACACCAGCCGTCCAGCAGGCTGTACCACATGTTTGACAAGGTGGTGCTGTTGTCGGAGGGATGCCCGATATACCACGGCAAGGCCTCGGACGCACAGGCCTACTTCGAGTCCGTCGGATTCTCGTCGCCGGTCACCGTCAACCCCGCCGATCTCCTCCTCGACCTCGCCAACGGTAAGCAGCATTCTGCCATCTCAGATCATACCCAACATCCATATCCATATCCATATCCATAAGCTACCTAAATCAAGAACACATCCGAAATGATACTCATATTTCAACCCCACTTGGTGGATCAATCAGTAGGCTGACTGCAGGTCACCATCATCCAGTTGCCAGAACTGTGACCAGCACCGATCTTCCTGTCAACAAATTGCATCACATGATATTAAAGGGAAGAAGTTGACAGCAAATGCCGATACATGTTGATTCTTTCGAGTTTTAGCTCCAAAAGAGCTAATCACAAACTTTGTTTCGCATTCTTCATGACCCACAAGCAACATCAACAGAATTTGACGGCTGTTTCGCTTACCCCTGTTCCATTGGCCTTCCAGGAATCGCCCCGAATTCCAAGCAGGCCGTCGAAGATGCGGCGAGCATCGCGGAGGAGCAGAAGGCGGTGAGGGAGGAGCTCATGTCTGCTTATGACAAGAACATTGCAACCAGGCTGAAAGCAGAACTCTGCGCCGTCGCCATGGATCCTGGCAACAACAGTCATGGTTACGGTCGAGACATGCCAAATGCCTGTGAATTCTCTGCAGAGAGAGCGAAAACGGAGCAATGGAGCAGTAGCTGGTGGGAGCAGTTCTCAGTGCTAATGAGAAGAGGGATGAAGGAGAGGAAACACGATGCCTTCAACAAGCTCAGGACCTTCCAAGTCCTCAGCGTTGCGACCCTCGGAGGCCTCTTGTGGTGGCAGACGCCGCCGTCTCATCTCCAAGACAGGGTGAGCCTCACTGAAACACACCATGCTAGTTACAACGATAAAAGATTCATCCGCTAACAAGAACGAGTTTGTTACCTGCAGACTGCGTTGCTCTTCTTCTTCTCTGTGTTCTGGGGCTTCTACCCCTTGTACAATGCAGTCTTCACCTTCCCTCAGGAGAGGTCGATGCTGATCAAGGAGCGGTCCTCGGGCATGTACCGCCTCTCCACCTACTTCCTGGCACGAACCGCCGCTGACCTCCCCATGGAACTAGCCCTCCCCACGGCCTTCGTTGTCATCATCTACTGGATGGGAGGTCTCGACCCCCACCCCTCCACCTTCCTCCTCTCCCTCCTCGTCGTCCTCTACAGCGTCCTTGTCGCCCAGAGCCTTGGCCTCGCCATCGGGGCCATCCTCATCGATGACATCAAGCAGGCCACCACCCTTGCTTCAGTCACAACCCTCGTCTTCCTCATAGCCGGCGGGTATTACATACAGCAGATCCCCCCCTTCATACTCTGGCTCAAGTACTTGAGCTACAGCTTCTACTGTTACAAGCTCTTGCTCGGAGTTCATTTCCGCTCCGACGACTCCTACGAGTGCTCTCCTGGAAAAATGTGCCATGTCACTGATTTCCCCGCGATCAAGTCTGTAGGGCTCGACGACATGTGGGTCGATGTGTGCATCATGGGACTGATGCTGGTCGGATACCGCCTCGTTGCTTACATGGTGCTGCACCGGCTGCAGCCAAGGTAGACATCAGAGCAGCAGATGAGATACAGAGAGGAGTCAAGTTGTATGCAGATGTTGGATATCAGAAAGCATGACGATAGAAAATTACCGGTCTCTGCATCCCAGTTCTTGAAGTCGCTTTCTGATGAGTTCTCCGTGGAATCAAGATCTTTGAGCTGAATAATCAAGAATAGATTGTTCAATAAACGTCGTAAACTTTGAAATGTAGCACATACCTCTGCTGTTTTGATCCTTTTTTTGCCATGAGAGCCTGTGCCAGTCCCCATCTGTAACAAATACCTAAATAACAGATAACAAACTCGAATGCGGTTTAAACATTTGAAAGAAGAAATTCATTGTATGACAAAAATTGAGAATATTCGGTTCTTTACAAGAAAGGTATTGTTGTGTATAAACATATATACTACAAAATGTGGAGGATGGGAACATATAAACTTTGGTTGGGTGTTTGAAAGAAAATTCGCCTCTCACTGGTATCAGGACCTGATAAATGAACCTTACGGGACAAAATGCTGCCGCAAATTCTTGGTTCTCTTCTTGTTCTTGAGCTTTCTGAAGGCGCATGACTCAATCTGCCGAATCCTCTCCCTGCTCACACCCATCGACTCCCCGATCTCCTGCAGTGTTTTAATCCTCCCATCCCCCAGACCGAACCTATGTTTGATCACTTGCTTCTCCCTTGGAGTCAAACTATCGAGAACCTTATTCAGATCCCGCATCATGATTTGCTTGAGAAGTATTTCCTCTGATGTCAGTGCTTCAGGGTCTGCTATCACCTCCTGCAATGTATATAGAAGGCAGGATATCTATGGTTAAAAACTGAAGGAGAGAATATAGGACACAGAAGGGGATGTTGTCCCTTGAGGGGCTAACCGAAGGCTTTAGGCTCAGATTGATTCCAATCTTCTGGTCTAGAGATCTTGGAGCTTTAGGAGTCAGCAGCACAGCTGTTAGCCTCTTCATTGTCAACCCTGCAGCCTCTGCGATTTCTTCATTATTCGGATACCTTCCATTTTCACTGTAAAGTTGCTTCCTTGCCTCCCGAACTCGATAAGTTGCCTCCACCATGTGAAACTGAGGTCAAGAACGTATAGGTTGATAACGTGTTAGTAAGAGGGCAATGTAGAAGAGTTACGATATGATACTTATTTCTGACATGCATAAACCCAATTCAAATGAAACTTCATACGGAAGAAAAAAATGCTTCAAGTAAATTTTTATGTGGAATCATTTGATGCCAATTTTCTGACAATAACTTCAATGGAGCCTTCGCAAAGTTTTCTGACGATTTGCAAAGACCCTCTTATTTTCTCCCTTAAAAATCGCGTGATTACTTAAAATAGTTGGCTCTGCTTACCAACATTCAGTGTAAATATATCCTTAACGTTTGTAGATTAATGAAAACAGCATAGAAAAAATAAGTTGCAAAATTATAAAATTGTTTAGTAGTTTCTCACTGTAGTTATTTGGGAATGATGTGGTGAATCATTCATTAGAGACAATAAAAGCTAATTGGAAACTATTTGGATACACTGTAAAATACTGCAACCCTTAATCTTTTATATAATCTCTCTGCAATTCTACCAATTATTATTTTTCAAACACTCAGCAAGTGCATGATTGATTGCAAGCGAACATATATGACATGACTGGAATCAAGAATGCGGCTAACTAGTGGAACATAAACAAAACATATCCTGACTTGGAGATGCTGTGTTATCGTGCACGAGGCACGCACTTCCGCATCCTAACAGTATTCCTATATTCAGGCCACCAAAAAGTATCCAGTGAACAATAGGAGTTTAGGACCAATCGATTTATTCAAACGACTCCTATTCGTGGTGATATACAGCAACATATAATTTGACATCTATGTTATCTTTATACTTTTTGAACAACACAATTTTATGATCAAATAGGTTCTATGTCTTTTTGAACCAAATGCATGTCCATTCGTGTATTGCAGCATAACACAACTTGTTAAAGGTGACCTGTCTCGCAGATGAACTTGTATCAATGCAAAATCATTACGGCAAGGCATAGTCATTTTTTGCGATTGAAATCTTACCGGTAACCGAATAGTCCTAGATTGATCTGAAAGAGATCTGCGAACGGCTTGTTTTATCCACCAATGTGCGTAGGTTGAGAACTTAAAACCCTTTGATGCATCAAACTTTTCAGCACCCTTTACAAGACCTCGACACCCTTCCTGTGAACAATATTCATTATCATTCCTGAGCAGGAGCCGATGAAATAAAGTCATAATCGTCTGTCTAGCACAATCATAAAGTACCTGGACAAGATCCTGCAGGTTCATTCCTGCACCCTGAAAGTTCTTGGCAATAGAAATAACGAGGCGAATGTTGCTTTTGATCATCCTATCCTTGCACTGTCTGCCATAATTTAGGCGCTTCCTCATGGTCCTTGGATCGACTCCGGCTGCTGCCGCCCACTGAGCAAATGTTGGTGGACTACCGTTTCGTTTTGAAAGCTCCTCTTGAAGTCTTTCCAGCTTTACCAGTTCCTGCATAAAATTCAGAATGAAGAAAATAACTACACTTAAAACAAGCATTATAACTTAAGTAAGCCAAAAGGAAATTAAATAAAATGTGAATCTGTCTCTGGTTACTAGCAAATCCAATAAGAGCTTCACTGTTTTCAGACAACTATGATAAAAATTGATGTAATCTGTTGTTTATAAAATATGATTACGTATTTATTTATGTCCCTTTCCGGGGCCACCACAATTCAGAACAATATTGCTCAGATGCCAACAACGTCGCAGCGAATTTTAGTCATTTGGATAGCTCCACACACCAAATAGAAGTGCAGTTACTTTGCATGATTTCTAACAACATGGCATATATAATTATGATAATATGCAAGTGAAGTCTTTTCATTAGATTGGAATATAGCAACTTGAAGTAAAAGATGAGATAGTTAGGGTAATAGGTAGCTGTTTGTGTATTGCATATCATTGTCAGACACAACATCTGCCTCTTTTCAAGGTTACTCAATGCCATAAATTGTGCACTTGACTTATGGAAAATGTAACAGCTTGTTATTTCTGCTGTGCAGGCCCCTACTTCAAGCTATTCCAGTTGCAGCAGAAGAAGCTATCAATTAGATGACTAGATGGTAGGCACCTGATTGGTGCTTCTACTTTTTGGAAAGGATTATGGAAGTGTGTTGAGCATTTTAGATGTGGTATTAAGTTTGTTTGCGGTGATGAGCATATTAGGTTTTGGCTTAACATGTGGATAGAAGTGCCTTTAGCGGTTGCATATTTTTTTGCTTTCTGCAATCATCTCCTACCTTTCTCAATACACTATTATAAAGGGTGGTAGAGATTGGAATGTCTACTTTTGTAGGCCTATTGACATCTCTTTGGTTTCTACCATTGTTGATCGGATCTATTTTCTTAACTCTTATAATTGGTCGAAAATGTTAACCAAAATCCAAAAAGAAAATTACAAGAAATAATAACTCCTTTCTCTTCATCTCTCTAACTTGCTCCACACATGTTGCATAGTTCAAGGGAAAGTATGCAGTGTAATCATAGATGGAGGAAGTTGTAGCAATGTAGTAAGTGCTGAATTAGTGGTGAAGTTTAGTCTATCTACTTTCGCGCATAATAAACCCTACAATCTCCAATAGCTCAACAAATGTGGGGAGTTATAGGTAACAAAACAAGTCAATTATTTTCTATTAGCAAATTTAAAGATGAAATAATTTGTGATGTTATTCGTATGAAAGCATATCATCTCTTATTGGACAGACCTTGGCAGTTTGATCAGCGTGTAACAGATGATGAATACTTAAACCGTTATGCTTTGTGTATTTTGAGTTGAGTATATAAACATCCTTTCATTGTCCCTAAAACAAATATTGGAAGATCAAATTAAGAGAGAAGAAAAGAGAAAGTGAGAGGAAAATGAGCCAATAATATGAGAGTGAAAATGAGAGTGAGAAAAAGATGAGAGATTTGAAAGGATGAGAAAAAGAGAGTAAACTAATAGAAAATAAAGAAAGAACTGAAAATTCAAAAAGAAAGAGAGAGAGAAAAGAAAAGGAAGAGGAGTTTTCTAGTGGCAAAAAAGTGATATTAAGCAAGCTTTGTTTTCTCAACAAAACATTCTAGTATTTGTGTACAAATAGGCAATGTTGAACACTGATGACTTACCATATGTTTTGCCTGGTGTTGTTTTATCTCTTTTACATTAATATGAAGATGTCTTTCCTGATGAAATAGCATCAGGTTTATCATTAATTAGATGGATAGAACATCAAATTGATTTTATTCATGTAGCATCTTTGCCTAATCGTCCAGCATACCACACCAATCCTGAAGAGACTAATGAGATTCAAAGACAAGTCCAAGAACCGATGGACAAGGGATACATGAGGGGGAGCATTAATTCTTGTGTAGTTTTGATATTGTTTATACCCAAGAAAGATGATACGTAGAGAATGCGTGTTCATTGTAGAGCCATTAACAACATAACAGTAAAATATTGTTATAATATTCTTAGGTTAGATGATATGCAAGATAAATTGACTGGTTCTACTATCTTTTCTAAAATTAACTTGAAAGGTGGTTATCATCAAATAAAACCGGAAGAATGAGATGAATGAAAAATGGCATTTAAGACTGAACATGAATTATATGAATGGTTAGTTAAGACTTTTAGGTTAACTAATGCATCTAGCACATTCATGAGGTTAATGAAACATGTGTTGTGTGCATACTTTGGTAAATTTTTGGTAGTTTATTTTGATGATATTCTTGTGTATAACAGAACATTGAATAAACATTGAATCACCTTAGACAAATTCTAGATGTTCTTAAAAAGGAAATTTTTTGGCATTTTAAATAGTATGCTTTTTACACAAATAAAATTATTTTTCTTATCTTTGTTTTAGTAGTAAAGGTATAGCTGTGGATGAAAAGTACATCAAACCAATCCAAGATTAGCCAATCACTACCACTATTGGACAAATCAGGAGTTTACATGGACTTACAAGCTTTTACAGAAGGTTTGTGAAGGATTTTAGCACATTAGTAGCACCATTGCATGAAGTGACCAAGAAGAATGTTCGATTCAAGTAGGGAGAAACTCAAGAGAAAGCTTTCCAAACTCTCAAAGAGAATCTAACTCAAGCACAATTATAACATTTCCTGAATTTAATAAGACTTTTGAAATTGAATGTGATGCTAGTGAGATTGGCATATGAGAAGTTCTCATGCAAGAATGTAAGCCATTACATATTTCAGTAAAAAGCTAAGTGGAACCACTCTAAACTATCCTACATATGATAAAGAATTATATGCATTAGTTAGAATGTTGAAAACATAGCAACATTACTTGTGGCCTAAAGGGTTTGTCATTCATTCTGATCATGCTGCACTTAAGCATATTAAGAGTAAGAGAAAACTGAATAGAAGGTATGATAAGTAAATTAAATCCATTCAATCATTTACATGTGATTAAGTAGAAGAAAGGGGAAGAAAATGTTGTTACTGATGCTTTATCATATATGTATGATCTTCTTTCCATGTTGGATACTAAAATTCTTGGTTTTGAGTTCAATAAGGAATTGTATGCTAATGATGTTGAATTCAGTGAAGCTTTTATTCATTGCAAACTAGGCATTGGTTGGGACAAATTTTATTTGCATGATGACTTCTTGTTTCGGGTTAATAAACGTTGCATTCCTAATTGCTCCTTGCATGTAACATTAATGAAAGGATCATATTCTGGTGGTCTTATGTAACATTTTGATATTGTGATAGGATTTTCTAGGGTTTATGGAGTAAAATATGATTTTTAAGGAAAAGATCTAATTTTAATTTGGGTAAAGAGGAATACAAGGATAAATGGCATCGTCCGAGAGAAGGACCGCTCTCCCAAGTCACCGATTCGAGAGAATGGCCGCATTCTCCCACAGTCCAGGGTTTCACTCAAACACCTAGTTGATTCTCACACAATATTCAGCATAACTCTTTATCTCTTTAAGCCCCCATTAATAACATAATCGGTTTTTTCTAAAATTACCGAATCATCCCTAAACCTCAAAATTACGAAAATGCCACTGAGAACTAATTTAACGTGGCCGCCTACTGTGTTTTCTTGTGTCGCCTCTGATAGGTCAAGATTCCATCATTACCCCCCCCAAAGAACCACTTTGTCCTCAAGGTGGAAGTCTGAAAATTATTGCTCAATGACTCCAAAAGGCTCTCAAGTAGCTTCATGGTCGGGAAGCCCCTTCCAATGAATCAACGTCTCACGGCTCCCTGCATTTTTCCGATGAAGTCCCTTCAGCTCCAATGGCTCCAAGATCAGCTCCATGTCCTCAGTCAAAGCCAGTGGCAACAATGAAGAAGGTGTGTGGTCTCTAATAGCCTGGTGAAACTGTTATACGTGGAAAACTGGATGTATGGTGGACTCTGATAGTAACTTCATCCGATAGGCAAACCGACCAATCCTCTCATCAATCTCATAAGGTCCAAAGTATCGAGGTGACAGCTTCTCATTCTGCATATGCACCAAGAATATCTAACGATACGGTCGCAGCTTCAATACACATTGTTGCACACAACAAACTGAGCTTCCATCATATGCCCATATGCATGTGACTTTATAATCTGTCAAGCCCTTGTCAGATGTCGCTTCAACTCCTCCAGTACCATGTCCCTCTCCTTCAGGTTCTGCTCCACCTGAGAAATTGGTGACCTGTGGCCATAGTTGATATGGGGGATCGTGTCCATACAAAATCTTAAATGGCGTGGTCTGAGTTGAGGTGTGATAAGTGTGTTGTACCAGTACGTTGCCCAAACCAGCCACCTCGCCCACTGCTTCGGTGTCTCTAAAATAAAGCAGTGTAGATAAGTCTCTAAGCTCCTGTTGACGACCTCAGTCTGGCCGTCATTTTGACGATGATAAGCTATGCTCTGCTTCAATACTGTCTCATGCATCTTGAAGAGCTCTCTCCAAAAATGACTCAAGAAAACTTGATCCCTATCTGATACGATTGACTCTGGGATCCAATGTAGTCGTACCACCTCCCGTATAAATGCATCTGCAACTATCACGGAAGTATAAGTGTGTCGAAAAGCCACAAAGTGAGCATACTTGTTGAGGCGGTCTACCACAACAAGAACGATTGAATATCCAGCTGACTTCGATAACCCCTCAATAAAATCCAGTGTCGCCTTCTCCCAAACTCGATCTGGCAAAAGACAAGAGCTGCAACAGACCACCAAGAGCCATCGCCATGTACTTGTGACGCTGACAAATGTCACCGTTTGCCACCATATCTGCGACATCTTTCTTCATCCCCTTCCAAAATACCTCGCGAGATAAACACCGATATGTCTTGAGGAGTCCAGAATACCCCCCAACTGCACTACATAAAACTCCTATAAGATATACTCGGTATGTGTGTACCAACTGTCCCTGGTACACTAATCACTACCACTCCAAGGAATAGCCCAGAAACTTTGTAGATCCCTATAGAAGTACAGACCGAATCAAGGGCTCACAATCACGCATCATGGGTATAGACAAGGCAGCCAACTATGCATCCTCTCCTCATCGTGACAAGATGTTCACCGCCTTATTCTCTAGCCCTGGTCTGTATTTTGAAATCATATCCTAACAGCTTCAAAAGCCACCTCTGCTATTCCTCGGTCACCATGCGCTGCTCCAACAAGTATTTAAGGCTCATCTAATCCATACACACAATGAAACAATGACCAATCAAGTATGGTCTCCATTTCTTCACTGCTAACATAATAGCCACCAGCTCGCACTCATAAACAGACTTGAGCAGAGCCCTCGCTATCAACACATGGTTAAAGTAAACAACTGGCCTTTGATCCTGCATCAGCACGGTACACAATCCATACCCAAAAGCATCCGTCGTTACCATAAATGATCTATTGAAATCAGGTAGATCCAACACGGGTACACTAGTCATGGCTCTCTTCAGGGCCATGAAAGCTCGTTGACTTATCACCCCACAGGAAATTGTCTTTCTTGAGCTGCTCCATCAGTGACCAGACAATGGTGTTGTACCTATTCATGAACTTCCTATAATATGTCGTCAGCCTCAAGAAACCTCGTAGCTCCCGTAAGGTGGCGTGGCCAATCAATCTTCGCTGCAATCTTCGCTCTATATGTCGTCACTCCCTTTGCTGAAATCACTTGCCCCAAATATTCTACCCTCGGTTGTGTGAACATGCATTTCTTCTTGTTTGCATATAATTAGTGATTCTGCAGCTCCTATAGCACTATCTCCAAGTGCTTTACATGCTCCTCCAAGGATTGGTTGTACACCAAATTGTCATCGAAAAAAGACCAGCACAAATTGCCTAACGTATAGGCGGAATACTGTGTTCATAAGAGTTTGGAGAGTGGCAGGAGCATTGGTCAGGCCAAAGGACATGACCAAGAACTCATAATGGTCCTCATGAGTCTTAAAAGCTGTCTTAACGATATTCTCTGCTCGCATCATGTTCTGTTGATAGCCAAACTTTAAATCAATCTTTGTGAAGATCATCACCCCAAAAAGCTCATCTAGTAGCACGTCAATCACCGGGATAGGAAACTTATCTAGAACTGTTTCTTTGTTTAATGCATGATAATCAATACAAAATATCCAGCTACCATCCTTCTTCTTCACTAGTAGTATTGGGCTCGAAAAAGGGCTCACGCTAGGTTGAATAACCCCGGCCTGAATCATCTCCACAAACATACACTCGATCTCGTTCTTCCGCACCTGGGATAGCGGTAGGGCCTAACGTTGATATGCGAGACCCCTTACGTAGGACTATAGCATGATCATGGTCCCCTGTGGTGAAGAAAGATTATGGGGTGTCTGGAACACTATCTCGAAGTGAATCAGGAGTTGCTGCACTTTGGCAGAAATGTCCTGCCCCTCCTCAATGTCCTCTCTCGTCAAACCATGTAGCCCCACCAAGAATCTGCCCCCTCTGTATAGATTGTATTTGCCATGATTTTCAAATCATGGATCGACATAAACTGGGATCTCCCTGAAATATGACCATCATTCTCCCTTCCTGGAACTCTATACGCAGCAACTTCCAGTTGATCTTCATATCACCCAACGATTGTAGCCACCTTATCCCCAAGATGACATCGGTGATGTCCAAGTCAAGCGGTAAGAAATCCTCCATGACTTGGATTCCCTGAAGTGTCAAAACTAGTCTGCAACAAACTCCTCTGATGCGCTCCACCTTCTCAGTTCCCATTATCACCTTAAAACTCACAGTGTCTACCAACTGCAGGCCCCGCTACTCTACGACCCTATTGGAGATGAAGTTGTGGGTGGCCTAACTATCAATGAGCACTGTAACTTCCTGGTCTGAAATCATTCATGTCAACTTCATGGTGTTGTCAACTTCATAGTGTGATCCGAGATGAACCCCACCACAAAGTTTAACGAGACCTCTAAGACGTCTAGATGCAGATGCTCCTGATCTTCTGCCTCCTCTGCCTCTACCTCTACAACCTCCTCATCCTCATCGCTTACTATCAATAGTTGGAGTGTGCGGTTGCAACAAAGATGCCATGTGGTGAATTTTTCATCACGGCGATAGCACAATCCCTCAGTCTGCTTGTCCCTCATCTCTGCATCTGTTATGCGTTTGAATTTTTCTTTCGGTCGTTGCTCACTATTCTTTTCTTTGCTAGACTGATCTCCCTCGTCCGCGCCTTCTGTCCCTCTGCATGTACCCGGCTGTGAAAAATGGATCCATTCCAGGCTCCTCTGGCCCACCCTCTGCATGTACCCGGCTGTGAAAAATGGATCCATCCCAGGCTCCTCTGGCCCATCGCTCCTCTATAAGTCGATCATCTATCATCCAGTCCAACTCCATCGTGTCCAACAGCCATCTCAGTCTCTGTATGCAGAGCTCAATACGGATGTTTGCCTTGAGCCCCTTCATGAACTCCCCTTCAACGTCTCCTCAGGTATCCCCTTACTCGTGCTAAGAATGCCTCAAAATTTCTCTCTGTACTCTATGATGGTGCCCGCTTGCCTAAGTGCAAGGAGATGCTTTTGTAAGTTTCTTCCATAAGTGTCCTGAAAACGGTCTACCACGTAATCCTTGATCTCTTCCTATGAACACATAGGTCGCATCTGCTACTTTCACTAGAAACAAGATAGCGTCTTTCCTTCAAAGCATATACCAGCCACCTCCAATTTCCCCTCCTCTGTCACACGGGTCACTGTAGAAAATCTTTCTGCACGATAAATCCATCCATAATTATCATTCCCCTCGAACAGTGACATCTTCAGCTTCCTAATCTTGCCATCAACACCGAGATTTTCCTGACTGGCTCTCCCTTTGGATTGCCCATGGTGGTATGTCTGATAGGTGTTTTGTCATGTCTCCCTAGGTCGTCCAAATACCCTTAATGGGCATCCACCTACTTCACCATTTCTGCACCAATCATCATTGCCCCAATCCAAGTCTCCTCCGTTCTCCTCATAGTCCGGATCATCGTCATTGTCGTCTTGAAACTTCTCGTACGCTGGAACATGTCGTTGGGGTCTCTCCTGAAATCCAGGGGCAGTGGGATCCCCAGATCATCCCCGATAACCCGACACACTCTTCGACGAACGTTCGCCTCCTGGCGGGCCGTCCAGGGGCCAGGTGGCCCCTGGCGGCCTTGCTGGGACGGGGCCAGGTGGCCCCTGGCGGCCTTGCTGGTGATGGTTGAAGGCCTGGCAGACCGCCTGTGGGCTGCGAGGCCGCTATGGCCCTATCAGGGACTACCCTCCCGTGGCGGGGCTTCCCATGGGCTGCAAGGCTCCAGGTGATGGTGCAAGGGGGTCGCCGCCCCCGTGGGTTCTTCTGTCGCATCATCGGACTCTAGATTTGTATCGGATAGAAGTCATTCCTTAAATTCTTTAATTTTTTCATTTTCCTTCGCAAATTTTTTACCTTTCGTCCTAGATCTGAGTTGTCTTCGACATTGTCCAGACTACTGACTTATTCACCTTTTTAGAATCTGAGAATCACTACGAGAAGTGTAGCGAAAGGTTTGCATGAAGGTCTCCATCATCGCGTTCGACCTCGCCTCCGACGCCTTCATCCCGGATTTGATTGATGTTTTCACCTAAGATTCGAATGACGATAATCTTTCTTCCATAGATATCTTCAAATCTGTCACTTCTTTATCGAGTTCTTCCTCCACAGCTTCCACATTTCTTATCTCTGCCATCAAGATATGTGCTCTGATACCAATTTGATAAGATTTTCTAGGGTTTGTGGAGTAAAAATAGGATTTTAGGGAAACAATATGATTTTTATTATGGAAAAGAGGAAAACAAGGATAAATGGTCGCGTTCGAGAGGAGGACCGCTCTCCGAAGCCACTGATTCGAGAGGATGGCCGCACTCTCTTACAATCTAAGGTTTCACTCAAACACCTAGTGGATTCTCACACAATATTCAGCATAATTCCCCATCTCTCTAAACCCTCACTAATAACATGATTAGTTTTTCCTAAAATTATAGAAACACACCCCCCCCCCACCCCAAAATTACGAAAATGCCCCTAAAAATTAATTTGTTGCCACCGCTCACTGTGTCTTCTTGTGTCACCTCTGATAAGTCAAGATTCCATCATATTGTTAAGAATTGTGACATTGCGAATAAACATTTTTATTGGCCTAGAATGCATAGAGATGTTGAGAAATTTGTGGGAAAATACATTGTATGTCATAAGGTAAAATCTAAAGTAAATCCCGACGAATTATATACTCCCCTACATATACCTAATACCCCATGAGGATGTCTCGATGAACTTTATTGTAGGATTACCTAGGTCTAAGGTGGGAGAGACTTAATTTTTGTTGTTGTGGACAAATTTTCTAAAATGACACATTTCATTGCATGTCATAAAGTTAATAATGCTTCTAACGTTGATAATTTGTTCTTTAAGTAAGTTGTGAGGCTACATGGAATACCAGAACTATTGTGCCAGATCAAGATGTCAAATTCCTAAGCTATTTCTGAGACTTTATGGAGTAAGTCGGGGACAAAATTATTGTTTTCTACTCCTTGCCATCCACAACCCGATGGACAAACTGAAGTTCTGAATAAAATGTTATCCTATTTGTTAAGAAGAACCATTGAGTAGAATTTGAAGGAGTGTCTGTTACATGTTGAGTTTGCTTGTAATAGAGCTGTTCATTCCACTACTAAATTTTCACACTTCGAAATTGTCTATGGACTTAATCTTCTTGCACATATTGACTTGATTACATTATCATTACAAGAAAGAGCTAATATGGATGGAAAGAAACGTAATGAATTTTTCAAACAAATCTATGAGAAGGCACGACAGAGTATCGAAAGAATAACTCCGAAATATATTGATCGTGCTAACAAAGGAAGAAAATGGGTGATTTATAAGCCTGGGGATTTGGTGTGGCTACATCTGAGGAAAGAACTTTTTCTGATAAAAGAAAGTCCAAACTCATGCCTAGGGAAGACAGACCTTTTCGAGTCCTTGAGGGAATCAATTATAATACTTACATGCTTCAACTACCTACTGAGTATGGCGTGAGTGCTACATTTAATGTCTCTGACCTCTCTCCTTATTTTCATACAAATGTTGAAGAGTCAAGGACGAATCTTTTTCAAAAGAGGGAGGATGATGTGAACCAGCATGCCAATTTATAAAATAAAGACTTACCTCTAAGTGAATGCATAATGACAAGAGGAAGCCTAGTATGCAAGATGCAACTGGAACTTATGTTAGAACATTGCTAGCCCAAGAGATTTGTGCTCAAAAAGAAGAAAACGAAGTCTTAGTCTTACTAATCCAAGCCTAGGAAAATTAAGGCCCAAGTTAAAAGTACAACAACCAATAAAGCATGAAAAAAATAACAAAAGTAATATTTCAGAACTTTAAGTGATCTTCTCATATTGTGTGAGATATTTTATCTTCTTTAGCTCTTGTGAAACCTTACTTGTCAATCTTTTTTATAATATTAGTGATTCAAATTACAAAAACCCCTAATTCGTGCTTCAACTCAACTATGGTGCTGTGTAGAATGGTTAAACGTGTGTTCGTGTTTGGACAAGTAGTCTAGGTAACAGGTCACGTTCCTTATAACATTGGTTGGCTATTTGCATTTGTCAGGTTATTGAACCACTCTTATCAAGAGCTTATCACTCCCAATTGTCCTATCCTAAGTCTGAAGTATGACGTTCATCTCCTTCTTTTGGTTTGTTTTAAACATATGTCGTGAAGATCGGATCACCCTTGTGATTTCACAGCACGTAGCCTCATGTCATATGTTTCACATTACACACACAATGACTGAAGATGTGCTCCATCATAGTTCTCAAAAAAGTTATTAACTAGATGTATATAGATGTTTGATTATGCTAAAGGTTAACTGTGGACGATGTGGCTAGGTTTAGTATTAAATTTATTTTAGTATTTCGGTTGATTTAGACTTTCACGTTAGTTTGAATTTATTAAGTTTGGTAGGTTTGTTAATTAATTTATTTATTTTTACTTAAAATATGGCGGGAACTTCCGCATTTCAGTTTATCTGTCGGCTAGGGTGGCAAATAGGTCGAGTCAGGTCGAGTTTGGGTTGGGTCAGATTTGGCCGGACCCATATAAGGGTAAACCCAAACCCGACCCAGATTAAATCCAGGTCTAGATTTGAAAACACGTACCCGACCTGAGTATAAATTAGTCCACTCGTACCTGACCCGATTTGTCTAACTGGTCAGGTTTGGGTCGGGTTTCGGCTAAAATGAGTGGGAAAATAATTTACAGGACGCAAGATTCGAACTCCCAACCTCTCATTTGTCAATATAAACATTTACCAAGTGAGCTACTAAGTGATGGTGAGAATATGTATTATATGCACATGTATATTGAAAAGATAAAGCTGGAATTGATTTATTTATTGATTAACAATTTGAAAAAAAATCACAAACACCCCATTAGGATTTGAACCTGAGCTTACTAGATTTTAACATCTTCACTTACCAATGAGGCATGTGAGTTTTTTTGTATATGGTAATAATATGTATATATTTATAATATATATGCGTGTGCAATTTGGGTTAATTCGGGTTAAGTCAGATTGACGGTTGAACCCGGTGCCTGACCCAGATTTTGTCCGGGTCGGTCAGGCCGACCCGGATCCTACCCAACCCAGATTGACCCCCATCCATACCCGGCCCAAGAGGCCGGTTCGGGTTTTTTATTTTGCTACCCCTACTACCGGCTACATCCTATGAAATCTATTTATACCACAGGCACAAATTATACAAGCAGACAAGCAGAACCCATACTCTCATTCATTAACACCACCTCCAAGAAAAGCCAGGACACAACCATAAAAATTCTGATTTTTAGAAATTACCTGGATTCCTTCTGACAACTCTAACTCTTCACTCGCGGTAAGAAGCTTTGAAGTGTTTGTTGTTGCCCTCAAGTAACGCAATGGATCCGAAAAATCAATCTCCTGCACATCAGACCGTTTTTTCTTGTTAGATGATCCTGATTTCACCGAGACAACTGTATTTGCAGCCTTCACGGATGCCCGTGCTCTTCTAGCTTTTCTCTCAGTTTGACGCCTGGATCTCACAGTGATGCATTTATAATCATGTGTCTGTTGGATATCAGGACTGCCATCCAGTAAACCGAAAATGCATTCATCATTAGATGGATCCGAATTAGCAATCCCCTCTTGGGGATTGGTTTTGGGTGTAGCAGAATTGTCCTCCATTCCAAGCGACTCCATCTCCTCAAGCCTGACCCTCTCCAACAGAATTTTGTCAGCTTCAGATGGAAAATTTTCTGACCTGACAACTCTGACAGGCGCATCATTTCCTTTCATCTGTGCTGCATCCTTGGCGACTTCGACTGCTGCTCTAGCCAGGGCAACTGCCTCAGCTGCTGCTGCTGCTATTGTAGCTTCTTCATCTGTCAGAAGCGCTTCCATTGGCAAGGTTGTTTCAAAATCTGTCTGGACAATTTAAAAGGGAACAGAATAAATAGAAGATTCACACATATTCCCCATGGAAGAAAGGAAAGTTAAAAAAAGTGATAGACATAACCTCAGATTGTTTTCCTATGATTTGTATTGTTTGTCACAGTGATCACCTTACTTAAAGGGTTTCATAGTTTAAGGCAGGTAAAACCAGCATGAAAAAAATAATCTACTTCTTCAAGAATTTTAAGAATCTCTCGAAAATTATACAAATTATGGCTGCATGTTTGCGGTGATGTTTTTTAAAAATAGTTTTAGTAATGATATCAAATGGTAGCTCCTAGCTAGGCAATCCTTTGCTAAGTGTGAACATTTTAATGGACATCCGAAGTTAGAAATGGTGGCTTGCCTTCATAAATCCAGTGATCCGTCAAATTTGACCACAGAATAATATGTGTACATTGAAAATTTCATTTCCAGTGAAGAAGTGAATCACCACAGCATCATTACTTCGTGTTGGGTTCTACTTTATCTTACCAATATTGGGTTATAATGGATCTTTCCAATGATCTAAACCCACAATTCCTATAGCATAAGAATAATAATAGATTGCGGAAGCGATTAACTTAGCCACAGATATTACCTTGCAAATTAATTTAACTTTGACGAAGCAAATCTTCCTCTCAACATTGTAGCAACGTCACATGTTCCTATCATTGCTTCAGCGCCACAATGTAGCAAGGATAGAATCTCTAGATCATCTCTCTTAACGGCTTTTTTGGTGGTGTCACCTTGCATATTTGGAGAAAGATGAGACCCCTTTATATAGAGTTTTATCTAGATAAGACTACCCCCCAATAACGAATCCTACTTTACCATAGGATTAGACCCAATGACCCACAAATAGCATCAAGTATCCTACTTAAATAAGGATTCTTAGCATGGACTTAATTCGGGATTTGTTAATGACTTGGTAAACAAATCAATGGGCTCCAAACCAAAATTCTTTTTGGACTTGGTTTGTGATATGAACTAGGAAAATCTGAAATTTATTGATAGAAAACTGAATTAATAAAGATAACAAGATCACAATTAAAGAGGTGATCACTCTCCCAAGACGCCAATTATAAAGGACGTCCGCACTCTCCCGAAGAACGATGTATAATCTCACCTCTCAATCAATATTCTCTCAAAATAAGCATAAGAAAATCCCTCCCACATATGGCCTATATATAGAGTCCAGATTTTAACACATTCACACCTAACCCCCTAAAATAATAAAATTCATAAAAGGCACAAAAAGTTTACGAAAATACCCCTGGGTCATGTGCATGAATTCGGCCCATGCCTAGGTTGCCGTCGGCCCCTCCTGTGCCGTCGCTGATACGTGATGAGCCCATCACTACTCACTCCAAAAGAGCCACATTGTCATTAAGGTGGAAGTCAGGAAACTATTGTGCCCCACCAACTCCTAAATGCTCTCATGATCATGTAAGCCCTTCCATCGCACCAACACCTCTCGCTCTCTCGTGCTTCCTCTGCGGATCTCCTTCAACTCCTCGGGCTCCAAGATCACCTCCATGTCTTCTGTCAATATCTCAGATAGTGATGGTGAAGGTGTATGATCAATCGTCTGACAGAGCGGTGACACATGAAAAACAGGGTGGATGACCGATACTGGGTGTAGCTTCGGCCTATAAGCAACTGGCACAACCTTGACCTCTACCTCATATGGCCCAGAGTATCAAGGAGATAGCTTCTCATTTCTTCTGTGAGCCAAAGACTTCTGCCGGTAGTGACACAACTTCAGATATACCATGTCACCGACTTCTAACTGTACTTCTCGATGATATGAATCTGCGCGAGCCTTCATGATCTGTTGGGCTCTGGCCAAATGGTGGTTCAACTCCTACAAAACAGTCTCTCTCGGCTAAGTATTGCTCCACCTCTGAAACAGACATCGAGCCATGCCCATAATGCAACAAGTGAGGACGGTCCCGGCCATACAAGATCTTAAAGGGCGTAGTCTGAGCAGCTGTGTGAAAAAAAGTATTATACCAATACTTTGCCCAAGCTAGCCATCGTGCCCACAGCTTTGGAGTCTCTAAAATAAAATAGCGCGGGTAAATCTCAATACTCCTATTGACGACCTCAGACTAGCCGTCACTCTGTGGATGATACGATGTACTCTGCTTCAAGACCGTCCCCGCACCCGAAAGAGCTCCTGCCAAAATCTGCTCAAGATGACCTTGTCTCTATCAGAAAGAAAGGACTTTGGCGGCAAACGAATGATCTCCCTCAGAAAAACCTCTGCCACTGATAACGCACTGTAGGGATGCTGAAGTGGTATGAAATACGCGTACTTGCTGAGGCGGTCTACCACAACAAGTATGACTATGAATCCTCCAGACTTGGGCAACCCCTCGATGAAGTCCATAGAAAACTCCTCCTAGATCCGCTCCGGTAAAGAGAGCGGCTACAGCAACCCACCAGGAGCCATCGACATGTACTTGTGACGTTGGCAAACGTCACACACTGCTACCATTGCCGCGACGTTCTTCTTCATCCCCTTCTAGAAAACCTCCATCGCCAGATGCCTATAGGTCTTGAGGACCCCAGAATGGCCTCTTATCGCACTACTGTGAAACTCATGTAGAATAATGGAGATGTGGATAAAGGTCTGCAGAGTCACCAAACGCCCCTGGTATAACAATTTCTCATCATGCAAGGTATAGCATGGGTGGTCCCTTGAACCCTGTAAGAATGCTGCTCGAATTTCTGCTAACTCCTGATCTTCCTCGATCTCCCTCGGCAGTGGCCCCTTATCCTGCAATACTGGAACAGATAAGGCTGCTAACTGTGCGTCCTCCCCTCTCCCTCTTAGATAATGCATCTGCAGCCGTATTCTCTTGCCATGGTCGTGATTGGATCTCAAACTTGTAGCTCATCAATTTTCTCAGCCACTTATGGTGCTACTCTACCACCATGCACTGCTCCAGCAGGTACTTTGGACTCCTCTGATCTGTGCGCACCACAAAGCTACGTTCCAACAGGTAGGGCCTCCACTTCTGAACTGACAAGACAATCGCCATCAGCTTCCTCTCATAGACAGACTTCAACCTAGCCCTCGCCGTCAGGACTTGGCTAAAATATGCAACGGGTCTCTGGTACTGCATTGGCACTGCCCCTAGCCCATGTCTCAGAGCATCTGACTCCACCACGAAGGGTCTAGCAAAGTCCGATAAGGCCAGAACTGGTACTATAGTCATGGCCTTAAGGCCTCAAAAGCATGCATCGCCTCGTCACTCCAATGGAACTTGTCTTTCTTCAGCAATTCTTTGAGTGGCCAGGCAATTGTACTATACCCCTGCATGAACTTTCTGTGATACCCTGTCAAGCCCAGGAACCCTCTCAGCCCTCGTAGTGTAGTAGGGCGTGGCCAATCCACCATAGCTGATACCTTCGACCTGTCAGCGACCACTCTCTCTGTCGATACCACGTGTCCCAAATACTCCACATGTGGCTGTGCAATCAGACACTTCTTCTTATTGGCGTACAGCTGATGGTGATGGAGCTTATAAAATATGATTTGTCCAGGTGCTCCTCCAAGGAGCGACTGCAAACCAAGATATCATCGAAGAAAACTAGAACAAATCGTCTGATGTAGGGGCAGAATACTGTATTCATCAAGGCCTGAAAAGTGGTAGGGACATTGGTCAACCCAAAAGGCATTATCAGGAACTTGTAGTGGCCCTCATGAGTCCTGAAGACTGTCTTAGGCACATCCTTCGCCCGTATCCTGATCTGGTGGTAGCCGGACGTGAAATCAATTTTCGTGAAAATGGCCGATCCATGTAACTCATACAGGAGCTCGTCAATGATAAGGATTAAAAACTTGTCGGGCACAATTTCCTTATTCAGTGCCATGTAGTCCACGCAACAATGTCAACTCACGTCCTTCTTCACCAGCAGCACAGGACTAGAAAAGGGACTCACGCTCAGCTGAATGACATCTGCATGCACCATCTCTGCCACCATCCTCTTTATCTCATCCTTCTGGGCCTAAGGGTAACGATAATGCCTCACGCTGATAGGAGACACACCCTCTCGCAACACTATCACGTGCTCATGACCCCTAAGGGGTTGAAGACCCTGAGGCTCCTGGAAAACCTCCTCAGACGGGTCCAACATCTGTTGTACCTCCTGGGGAATGGCCTGAGCCACTCCTCCGTCCTCCTGCACTAGCCCCTGCATTTCCACCAAGAAGCCACCCCATCTGACTGAATGGTCATGGCTATGGTCTTCAGAGAGACTATGGTCCTGCATAGGCTGGGATCCCCCTGCAGTATCACCGTCCTTCTGAAATTCCATCTTGAGCATCTTCCCGTTCACCTTTATGTTCCACAGTGTCTGCAACCACCTCATGCCCAGAATAACGTCGATGCTCCCTAGGTCCAAAGGCAGAAAGTCATCCACCACCTAAATGTCCTACAACGTCAGAATAAGCCCACCTAAATGTCCTACAACGTCAGAATAAGCCCGCGACACACTCCTCGGCTGCTATCCATCTGGCATGTCTCCATCATGACGCCAAAGCCGTCTGTATCGACCAATTACAGGCACTGCTGCTCCACCACCCTACTGAAGATAAAATTGTGGGTGGCCCCATTGTCGATCAGCACTGTCACCGCCTAGTCATAAATATCTCATGTCAACTTCATGGTATGGTTCGGGGTGAACCCTACCACGGAGTTTAAGAAAACCTATGTCACATTCAGATAGTGATGCTCCTCCTGCTCAGCCTTTATGGTCTCAGCCTCTACTACATCCTCATCCTCATCATCCTCCAATATCAGCATCTGCAGCTTGCGCACTGCGCACCTGTGTCCAGGGGGTGAAACCTCTCATCGCATCAAAGCATAGCTCATTCTGCCTCTTCTCCCTCATCTCTGCATTGGTCATCCTCCTGAACTGCCCTCCTGTCTGTGGTGCCCCGTTCTTCTTCCCACTCTTCTTCCCACTCTTCTCCCTGCTAGGCGGTCTGTAACGGGCTCATCACGTACCAGAAGAGGCGTAAGCAAGGTGGGCCGGTGGCTTCTACATGACTCAGGAGCGTATTCAACTTTTGAGTATTCTTGCAATTTTATATTTTTAGAAAGGGGGTTATGTGTAATTTTGTATTTGTGAGTAGTATTTATACACCTTAAGGCCAAACGGCTTTCCCCATGCATATTTTGATTATTTTGTGATAGAGTTGAGAGATTTCCTCGTTCTACGGAGAGTGCAGACGTCCTCTACAATCAGCATCTTGGAGGGAGATTACCCCTTAAATTGTAATCGATTTATCTCTGTTTTTCAATTTATATTCAATAAATTTCATATTTTTTTCGAGTTCATATCAATTTGATATCAGAGCACGACAATTCATGACGGCGGCGACGAGATCCAAATATTGTATCGATGCGGTGGAGGAGAAGTTCAATGGAAAAATCGAGGGCGTGAAGCAAACCCTAGCGAAACATGGTGATGCCTTAATAAAGCAAGGCAAGGCCCTAAAGAAACATGGAGAAGCCATATCTCAAATCATACAACAACTAGCGGGGATTTCGGTGAAATTGAACGGCGAGGACACAACCCCTAAAACAGCAAAAAAGACGTCACATTTGGACAAAGGGAAGGACGTAGCGAAGGATTTCGAAGACGAAAGGCTCACGGACATCGACGACAACCACCCGGAGGCCAAGGAACAACTTCAGGGGGCCGAGGGCCCTAGCCGAGCCCCCCGTTTGCCGCAGCACACCCGCGCGGGCCCTGGGGCTTCCCCCCAGGGCCACGCAGGCCTGGAGCATCACTGACAGGGCCCAGCGGCCCTGTCCCAGGGCCTTCGGGGCCCCGCCGCATATCAGGGACCCCCATTTTGTGTCCAACTTGATTCAAACTCAAACTACAAATATGCAAATCCTTTTGAACAACGATTGGTTCGGAAAGTTGTAAAAGTAGAAGGTTACTTGAACATGGCACGATCCTAATTAAATAACCAGTCCATTTTCATAAGACACTAATATGAGTTCGGTTCATCACGTCTTTAAACGTTTTATGAACTTGTGTACTCCCAATTGTGATCTGCCTTCACTGCTACAGCTCGTCAAAGTGGAATTCTTAATATGGTTAAGCAGACGTCAACTTTCACACCAACTTTCAATTTTTCACACGATCCAAAAACGAGTGTGCTTTAATCGAATTAGGTTCATATTATGTATTAATTTTTGTAATTTGACATCGCATAGTACATATTTAAAAGTCTGACAATGCTTATTTGTATTCGAAATAATTTTTCAAACTTTTTCTATCAAGAACTTCAAAAATCCATCATGGGGCCTATTAGCTTGGACCCCCCAAACCAAGTCAAACGGGCCAAGTTTCGACGTGTTTAACCCACCGACAAATCATATAGGCCTGTCGTTGACCAGGTCATTAGGCGTGCATGCACATTACTTGTCGACTTGAGCCCGTACGCGTGTTGCATGCTTTCTTGCGAGGGGGTTTGCACCACTTGCATTGCACATGCGCTCCTTTACCAACACAATCGAATCCCTAATTGATTGTGGCTATTGTTGCAGCACCTCGCCACTTAAAATGAGGAGTGTGGTTATGCTACTTGCTTCCTGGTTGTGAGGAGGCCGTTAACAATGCCGATTGGCCACATCGTCGCCCTATCGTGTCGTAGCCCCTTTTGCATGCCCCATCACCCTCTCTCCACATCCCCTCACGTCACCGCCTAAAAACAGCACGCGGTATTGAACGCATCACCGTGTCACCAAGGGCAACCCTATCGGCTGTTAAGAAGCCAAATACCCACACTAATCCAGACCTCCTCACCATCACTTGCCCTGTCTGCACACATGGCACATGGCACATCACCGTCACTACTCCCGCTTGAACGCATAGCATGAGGCCACACTGTTAGGGCAGGTTAAGGCTAAGGCTATAGTTATGGTTATGGTTAGGTTTTTGGATATTTTATTTTGAGAAAATTGTTGTCAAAACAAAAAATTACCAAGATGATTTTTCTATATCTAGTTTTTTTTGTAATTTTTTGTCAAAGTAACTAAAATTTACTAACCAAGATTTTATTTCAATTTAGTTTTAATCATACATGAAGTTTCAAAAATAAATCGCACCACAAACATAGAAAACATGAAGGAAAAAATTAGATCTAGACAAAAAATTGTAATTTATAGCAATAATATTTAATGTCTAACATGAAAATACCCCAGGTCATATAAAATCACAATATGACGATTTTAGGTTTAAATTGTATTCAAAAAATAATTAGATTTATTAATTCTAAAATCAATTGTGAATTAGAAAACCAACACGTCAATTAAGCTAGGCATAATCCTAAGCTCGGATACCATATATTGGGTTTTAATTGAGCGTACCAATAATATAAACATACAATTCCTATAGCATATAAATAATAACATATAGCTGAAGCGGTTATCTTAGCTAAAAATCTTATCTTACTTATTGATATAGCTTTGATGAAGTAAATCCAACTTTCAACATTGTAACATCACAAGTTTGGATCGTTACTTTGGTACCCATAATGTTACATCGATAGAATCTCTAAATCTCACTCTTGATGGTTTTTTGATGGTGTCATATTGCATATTTGGATAGAGGTGAGATCCCTTTATATATGACTTCCACATAAACAAGACCACTCCAATAATAAATCATAATCCACTAAAGGATTAGATCTAACGACCCACAATGACGCATCAAGTATCGTACTCAAGTAAGGCAGCTTAACATGGACTTAATTAGGGAATTGTTCATGACATGGTAAGGCATCAAACCAAAGTCCTTGTAGAACTTGGTTAGCTTCCTCCACAAACTGCCCAAACCGGACGGTCTGGGGTTTGGGTCGGATCCCTCCTTGCGGGTCTAGATCCGACCCATTAACCCCTAAAAGTCCAACACTCCGTATCTGGCAAGGACCAAAATTTCCTAAATTCTGATACAAGATGAATTTAACACATTGTCTCTGCAACATTATTAAGTCAACTTTTTCTCTACATCTGAAAATTAATTTGCTGTTCATTGAGCTAAATGCACGCCCACAAAATTTTCCACAAGCTCAGCACTGACCTTGGCATATCTCGCTGTTCTCGTGGAAGCTAAAGACGTCGAATAAGATTCTACATTATTCATTTGGGTCATCTCGAAATCAATAACAGCAGTCATCTGAGAGGAAATGCACTGAATCCGGAAATTGACAGGGCCTCTAGCTTTTGCTGCTGCACAATAAGGAAGCAAAAAAAAAGAATTCTTTCATCAGAGTGGCTAACAAATTCATTTATATACCCACAAAGTTCAGTCTTTTTCTTTCATTGGCATTGAAAATGCATTTCTTTCAACAATTTTAGAAAATGGGTAGTCCAGAAAGTGATCAGGTAACAAATAAACAAACATATGTTGCAAAAATGAAAGAAGGAAGGGGAGTTGAGAGTGAAACCTTGATGGGTTTGGTGGATGGAAGGGCAGTTGAAGGGAGGAACCAAGCTCGCCATGATCTTCTTCTGCTTAGCATCAAAATAAACCTTAACAAATTTGATGAAAAATGTGAAAAACTTTGATTTTTTTTTTTGGTTGATGTTTGCTTCTGCCGCTTCTCGTTGTTGTTGGGCTACGTGTTGTTCATCACATTCACAAGGAGAAGAGGGAAGTGGATAAGGAGAAATTTTGGGTAGCTCTATGCACACACCTATTTTTCCTTTGCACACACAACACTTTACACACACTCCCTAATAGTTTTTGAAATTCAGTTTTGGGAATTGATTTGTGCACCCGCCGTTTTACTAGCACGCACATACCGCTTATTTACAAGTTTGTCATTCAATTACATTATGCGCACACACCACTTATTCCTTTTTTGCACTCGTCCCCCGGGGCCGCTGCTGTCGACGAAGACTCCGACGACGATTTACTAAGATTTAGAATATGCGGTGGAGAAGAGAGAGAGGGGTGCTGGGAGGTCTGAGGAGGGTGCTGGGGAGGTCGGCGGAGGGGGCGGCGGAAGAATGAGAGGATGGCTGGGGAGGTCGGAAGAGAGGGAGGTGTGGCTGGGGAGGTCGGATGAGGGGGCAGCATCGTCGCCATTCGCCTTCGAGCGACCGTTAGGAGTGCATGTTGAGTAATTTCAGTGGCAAACTTGTAAATAAGTGATATGTGCACAGAGTAAAACGATGGGCGCGGAATTGCCACGCACCCCCATTAATTCCAAATTACCATTCTATTTGTTCTTTCTCTCGCTCAAACCCCCCCACCGGCCGTTGTCGCCTCATCCACCATCATCGCCTCCTCTTCCTCCAAATCATCAATGTTATTTTCAATTTCAATTTCATCATCAATCATATTCTTCAACAACAAAAATTTGGACCGCCACAACCTCCTCCTCTTCCCCCTCCCTTATTCTTTAACCTCCTCCGCACCTTCTGCCATTCATAATATGTAAACAAATCACTAGTGAACATCGTTTGACAATAATAGGAAACATATGACACATCGTTTGACAACAAATACACACTCTAAAACTCCATCATCACGTATTTTTTCGAAAGATTAAAACCGTTCATTTTGTTTTTCACATACTAAAACCCCAAAACACTAAATATCAAGTGAACCTGAGGGTTTTGATGGTTCATCCACCCGTCACAAAAGGTCTATTCATGCAAAACTGTTAAATCTGTGACAAGAGGTTGAATGAACAAAACCGCTTATTTGGTGTTATGAGATTTTATAACATAAAGATAAGAATGAATGGTTCCGATCAGCAAGAAAAAAACAGGAGATGTCGGATTTTTACAGGCGCATATGTAACTTAGCCACATCACATGTCATATGTTTCACATTATTATCACATAGTTTTTACGTTGAGAGATCAATTTCGACTCCCAAAAATGCCATCAAAATTAAGAAGATTTAATCTATTTTTCCAATGATATACATACCACTGTTCATAATATATATTACAAAAATGGCGCAATAAGAGAGAGACGTAAAATTTGTTATGTTGGAGGAAAGAAATCACTGAATCTCGTGAATATTATGGCAGCCCCCGTTAATAGAGATATTGCTGCAAATTCCTAGTTCTCTTCTTGTTTTTGAGTTTCCTGAATGCACAAGACTCAATCTGCCGGATCCTCTCCCGGCTCACTCCCATCAGCTCACCAATCTCTTGCAGCGTCTTCATCCTCCCATCCTCGAGGCCGAACCTCCATCTGACGACCTGCCTCTCCCTCGGATTCAGGCTGTCGAGCACTTTGTTCAGGTCCTGCCTCATGAGCTGCTTGACGAGTATTTCCTCTGTCGTTAACGCATCAGGGTCCGCAATCACTTCCTGCAACGAAAAATACAAGGAATCAGAGCTATGATCATGAACACTGGAGAGTGTGGAATGGGAAGATTGTGGCCGTGGAGCAGACCGAAGGTTTCAGAGTCTGGTTGATTCCGATCTTCTGATCTAGAGATCGAGGAGCTTTAGGCGTTAGCATCACAGCTGTCAGCCTCTTCATCGTCAACCCAGTCGCTGCTACGATCTCTTGAGCGTCTGGCTGCCTTCCTTTCTCGCTGTAAAGTTGTTTCCTTGCCTCCCTCACTCGATAAGTTGCCTCAACCATGTGGAACTGTGGATCAAAATATGGAGAGATAAAACGCCTTCAAGAGGATATCAGGGCAACCACCAGCAGACACCTGACTATAGTTTACACTAAATAGACTGCGACTCCCGCAAAAAACTTGAATGAAACTCTCCATTATGAAAATACTTTGATGACTCGCATAACAGCATAGTTGTTTTAACAAGCGGGAGTACATCGAGCTAGAAAGTTGTGAATTACGGAAAAAAAATCCGGTTCATCGTGACAAACACAAGGATTTAGATGATACCCTCCACCATTATTTAAACCAGAAATTGACATTCAATAAATATCATCTTCACCTCATGATCACATTGACTAGTTATCATTGTAATATCCCTCAGACGATTAATAATAAATTGTGCACAAACAAATAAAAAAATGGAATTACCGTAATTGGGACCAATAAATTATTTGTTATCATGTGATGATTTACTTATAAAGTGATTTATTCAAACAGGCGGGTTAGTAGTTAATTGATTGATTATATGTATAATCCAATAAATGAGATCCAATAAGAATTGTATCAAATCCGGACACAGTGAGGAGGATTAAAAAAGGGGAATGTCGGTGATAGATCCGGCCAATTAAAGGGGCTTTTGGGGGCTTTGTGTTATTTTGGATTAATGTAGGGGTATTTGGGTCATTAGACATTGAGTTGGATTATTATAAATAAGGGAGAGTCTAGCCGGCCCTAGGCATGCTATTGATTTGATTATTTTCATAATGGAGAGAATTCTCTTGGTCCTCGGGAAGGTGCGGACATCCCTTATCAATCGACATCTTGGGAGGGCGATTACCCCTACAATTGTAATCAACTATCCTTTTATTTTCAGTTTTATTAATAAAATCGCAGATTCCCTTTTGGTTCATATGATGGAAGCTCGCCGGGTGTTTAATGAAATGCTACAAAGAGCTCGAGCGCTACGACAAGAAGGGAACAAGCTCTTTCGATATGGAAGATTTCATGATGCAGCTAGCCAATATGAAATTGCTAAATCTTATTACTATTGCATTTCCGCTGTCAAGGGGAAAGCTCAACACTTGCATTGTTTAGCCAATTTGATGGGTTGTTATCTGATGATTGGACTCTATTGAAAATGCAAATAGATTTGGGGTCAGAAATCTTGGATTATGATCCGAGAAATTTTTATGTCTTCTTTTACATGGAGCAAGCTTATAGATCATTGGGTCTTGATAAAGCTGCGGACTCCAATCTGATGAAGTCTCATGGGTACTTCTCTGAGGATGAGGTAGAGAAAGAAGAGCATGAGAAGAACGAAGACATCAGCTCAAATCTGGGTTTCGTCGTCAACTCTGATCCAGATCAAGTGCAAAAGGCACTGCCTTTGATCCAAAACGGTGTAAAAGACGTCATCTTGCTGGCATATCTGCATCTGAGAGATAAAGAGCAATTCGAGAAGAAGCCCAAAGTCAAGATCTGAAGATTACAAAGCGCATATCTGAAGAAGAGGCCAATGGCTGTACAAATCTGAAAACGACGATGCGACCGGTGCTGATCCGACGTCAACGTCCACACAACCGGCCCACCTGGGGACCATCCGGCCTCGGATGACCCAAATGAGGGCCGTCCAGCTTCGGGTGACCACCAGGAAGGTCGCCTAGCTTCGGGCGGGCCACCTTGAGGCCCACCGGGCAACTTTCTAGTGGGCCCACATGCCTCATTTTACAGCTGGGGGTCTTACTAGGTCTCAAATGCAATGTTCTGGGCACGACCGATCTTCTGCTGAGTTCGATGATCATGGTGGCATCTATATGGGCTTTGCGGGTAATGACAAGGACCTCAGGTGGCCTTTTGACCCTAGAGGAAACGAGCACGTTCATTTGGAGTAGCACGGCCCATGGGCTGGATGTACCACCTTGAAGACAAGGTAGATTTTCATGGGCAAAGTAATTATAGATCCGGCTCATTAAATGGGCATTTGGGGGCTTTGTGTTATTTTGGATTAATGTATGGGTATTTGGGTCATTAGACATTAAGTTGGATTATTATAAATAAGGGAGAGGCTAGCCGACATTAGGCATGCTATTGATTTGATTATTTTCATAATATAGAGAGAATTCTCTTAGTCCTCAGGAAGGTGCGGACGTCCCTTAACAATCGACGTCTTGGGAGGGCGGTTACCCCTACAATTGTAATCAACTATCCTTTTATTTTCAGTTTTATTAATAAAATCACAGATTCCCTTTTGGTTCCTATCATTTTGGTATCAGAGCAACGATCCATGGCGGAGCGGCGGAGATTTGTACAGGAAAGGTTGGAGGTCGTCATGCAATTAGCCCTTTACGCCCGACAATTGAATCAAGAATACAGACAAGATCTGAAGGAGTTCGTGACAGATCTAAAGGCCCTGAAATTTCAGATCTGAAGGCGGCTGAAGTTTCAGATCTGAAGGTGGCGGCGGAAGTTTGAGATCTGAAGGCTGTGGAAATTTCAGATCTGTGCGAAAACTCAGATCTACGGCAAAAGATGTCTTTTTCGGCGGCGAAATAGCGAGACACCTTTTTCGGCAGCAAATCAGGGAGGACCGTCGAAATAGGCATCCCCGAGGGGCTATCGCCCCTCTGGAAGGGGCGCCAGCCCCTCTTGGGGGCTCTTGGGGGGCTGCTGCCCCAATTACATGGGCGCCAGCCCATGTTGGGGCCCCCAGAAGGGATGCCCCTCTGGAAGGGGCGGCAGCCCCTCTGGAAGGGGCGGCAACCCCTCTTGGGGCTCCCAGGGGGGCTGCCGCCCCAACTGCAGGGGGTGCCAGCCCCTCCTGGAGCCCCCAGGGGGCTACCGCCTCTCTGGAAGGGGGGTCAGCACCCCTGGGCCCCCCTGGGGGGCTATCGCCCCAACTGCAGGGGCGCCAGCCTCTGCTAGAGCCCCCAGAGGGCTGTCGCCCCTCTGGAAGGGGCGCCAGCCCCTCCTGGGGCCCCCTGGGGGCTGTCGCCCCCTTAACGACGACAACCCCTCTGATGCGCCAGACAGCGAGGATTTGTCGTTTTTGGACTAAAACAGCGTCCGATGGAGCCCTTCCAGCAGCGCGTCGATGATGACCCTCCTGCGTACTTGTGGGGGCCCGACGACGTCCCTTGGGCCTCGCCTTGGCCCGACGATACTTTTCAGGACCCGTTTTGGCTTGTCGACACTCTCAAATGGCCTCAAAGCCATTAGTTTTCAATTGGACATCCGTCCGAGCGTCAGTATTTCAGTTTGGGTCATGGAGGACCTTCAGATCTATTGGACGATATCGCGGCTCTCGTCAGGACGTCGTTGAATGTGGTGGAGATCAATCCCGTCCGTTTGACTCGGAAGGAGGCTTGCGGTACTTGGAGTAGAACCGCCGTAGACTTCATGCACCACCTTGAGGACAAGGTGGATTTTCAGGGGCGGGGTAATAACAGATCCGGCCTATTAAAGGTGCATTTTGGGGCTTTGTGTTATTTTGGATTAATGTAGGGGTATTTCGGTCATTAGACATTGAGTTGGATTATTAAAAATAAGGGAGAAGCTAGCCGGCCCTAGGCATGCTATTGATTTGATTATTTTCTTAATAGAGGGAGAATTCTCTTAGTCCTCGGGAAGGAGCGGATGTCCCTTATCAATCAGCGTCTTGGGAGGACGATTACCCCAACAATTGTAATCAACTATCCTTTTATTTTCAGTTTTATTAATAAAATAGCAGATTCCCTTTTGGTTCCTATCAGTCGGGTAATTGAGAACCAGAAAAAAGAAGAAAAAAATAGGGCTACACAGATGGAAAAAGTAAAAAAAGAAAAGAATGAGTCTTCAAATCAAGATAAGGATCTATGATTTTACAATCTCTATTTTTTTACATGAGAGGAATATGGGGTGTCAGCCCGAGAAGGAAATCCCTCCCATAAGCTCGTAAAAAAGTCCACCATTCGCTTTTTTTAGATGATCGGTACCGTTAATTTTGATCAAATTTTAAAACACCAACACGTCAAAGATCTAGTGAACTTATATTGTTTTGCTTTTTGATCTAGTTGTTGCAAAAAGTTCTGTTATTATGAAACCATTAAATTTGCAATAATTATATCAACAAACATAATATTTTGGATTCTAGATCTTTGGTGTCCCGGGCATTTAGAATATGAAAAACAAAATGATCGGTGCCAATGCTCATCTCTCTAATTATGGGGTTTTGTGTGCACGTAAGAGGAAATTCCTCCTTATGTATTTGATCTCCATATTTCTCTGTATATATTGTCTCAAGATCACACTAAAAAAGATGAGAAAATATCCTACAATCTTTAAAGCATCATTATTTTGTGAAGTTAATGGTGGATCAAATAGCATTCTTCTGATTCTATTTACATTCAGATTAGGTTTGTTCTAAAGAAAGTTTTATTGATTTACGAACATAAACTGACATCTTATATATGATGATTTAGAATTTGGCGAGGGTTCTAAACTTGTGTGCATGATTCATGGGACTAATTAGCATTTTAGTATTTAATATAAAGGATTAAACTATCAAAAGAGGTTGTTGTCAAGAGAATAAGCGTATAATTGTTGGATATCAACTACTACTGCAAGTAATGGACTCATTCCATATTGTTTATAATTTTATTAAAAAAAATTGTTAAGTCATGAATAGTTTATGACAATTGACTACTGATCGAATTTGCTTTCTTGTTTGTATTATGTTGATTTCCGTACTTTTTTGTCCATATCAGACTACTTTGGATCGTCGTTTTATGTTCAACTGGAAAATTAATATTTTCTAATCAGCATGTTTGCAATGATTTTCTATGAAGAGCATGATTTTTAATATTTCAAACAAATCATGATTCTCATATATAATAAAATGGTATGTTTCCTAGTATTTGTGATAACTAAATTTCTGATATCTAAATCAATCAAGGAGGGAAGTCTTGATCGCATTGAGATATGGCTTGCGTATTTTTCATGCATGAACATTATAGTGAAAAGAACCACACGGCGCACTTGGTTATTTATTGGAATTTGTATTGGAGTTGATTTATAAGTAAGAGCTTATCATTTCCATATGTTTTTATGTCTTTGATTATGCACACTATTGGGCTTGATTCCTTCTACCTGCTAAGATGTGAGTGTTGGATCCTAAGACGGCAAGTAAAAGACTAAAGGGTGAATATTGTTTATGTCAAAAATATAAAATCTTCTAGAAATTTCAACCTAAGATATTATTTAGTGTTATCCAATTAAATCTCAATCAACATTAACTTGCAAATAAAGAGATAAATAAAAAGTTGCAAAAGCTAAGTTATTTGCAAGTATGTAAAGGCAAGCACAAAGGAGACAAGTGCAAAGACAATCGATTTACCCTGGTTGAGGTAACATTTTCCTTAGATCCAACCACACGCCATTGTTGGACATCCCTAGACGACAAATAGAACACTAGAGGAACGTGAATGGTGTTCTTGAAAATTATAAAAAACCATCGAGTAATTCTACCTAAGTGTTATCCAAATAAAACTTGCAATAATAAAGAGTAATGCGGAAGCTAGAAACAATTTGCAAGCACACAATGAGCATCAACAAAATGGATTTATCCAAATAAAACTTAATCAACAAAATTACTTGCAATAATAAAGAGTAATGCAGAAGCTAGAAACAATTTGCAAGCACACAATGAGCACAAATACAAAGACAATCGTAAACACAAGTGTTTATCCTGATTTGGGACACTTCCCCTACATCCAGCAACATGTTCACTCTCGAAACAAAGGATCTACTAACATGTCTCAAAAGCGACAACACGTATAAAGAGTACAACACATTCCAACCGAAACAACCACGTCCAAGATGGACATCATGTCTCTAAAGAGACTACACCTCACACAAGTGAGAAAAGAAATACTTACAACCTTCTTTTACATATAGCCAAATATTGAAGCTTTTGTGTGATGTTGTGTGGTTATAGTGGATCTTCAATTGATGAGAAAGTAAAGCTCTTTGAGATCAAAACTTAGTCCAAGAAAGATTTGAAAATATTGAAAAACTTTTTGGCCAAGAAAAATGATTTGTTGCTTAAAAGCTTTTGAACTTTAAAACACTTTTTCTCTCGAAACATTGTTCAATTAAGTTAGCAAAAACCCTCAGCAATCTTAGCTTATAAAGGGGTGAAAACCCATTGAAAATCGTCTCCAAAGACACCCCTCCAACAGATTAAAAGACATCTATTCATAAATTCACCGAATTGTGTCTTTTATATTCGTTGGGATGATGGTAGACGACTATAGTGCAAATAGTAGTCAGCTCCACAAACAACTGGAGTCAAAGCCGACTATTTTCTAGGACATCGAGTATCCAATGAAAAGTAGGCGGCTCCTATTTAAGGAGTAGTTGACTATCTAATAGATACAAGTAAAAGTATTTAAAAACTTAGGAAATGTATTTCAAAACATATAAAAAAATTAAAATATTTTATGTGTGTTCCTAAGTGTGTGTGTGAGCTTCAAAAAAAAACTTTAACATACTACCAAGGCATAAATAATTACATCAAAAATGAATTATTACATAAGCTTTTTGATATAATTTGCTCTTCATTGCCTTGTCTTGGCTGCCCTTGAAGTTTATGGTCTTTGTTGGCTCTAATTCTCCTTGATTTGCATTGATTGATCATAAAATCTCATTATCTGTAAAGGCCCGTTGGGCCTTTATTTGTTCTCCCCCACTTACTCTCTCTCTCTTCCCCCATCCATGTGTAAATCCCCCCTCACGTACCCCCCTCTTTTACTCTCTCTCTCTCTCTCTTCCCCTTTCTTCTCTCGCACGACTCTCTCGCGAAACAGCAGCGGTGGCAACGAAAATTTCGAAACGCCGACTTCTCTCCTCTCGCCACCTCACTCACCCGTGGAGTGGCCTCGCGCCTCCACCATGCCCTAAAATCCGAGGGTTTTGCCATGTTTCCCCCTCGATTCGAGGCTGATGGTGTTCGTGGCGTCCCTCTGAGCTTCTCAGGTCCCCTCCTTCATTTATTTAAGCTCCATTTAACCTTAGGGTTTCGGTTTTGTGAAAAAGTGAAAGTTTTTCAAAGAAAATTTGGGTTTTCCTCTGGATTTGGTTTTGAATTAAGCTTTGGAGTTTGGATTTCTTCCCGATTTCTTCTTCAGTTCATGATTTGAGGTAAAATCACTCTGATTCTCTAAATTTGGGATTTTTTAAATTGTGAATTTTGTCCCTCTAGTTTCTACGATGATGCCTCTGAGCACCGGGTGAGGCGGCGAACTTCGCTGCAGCCTTATTGGCCCTTGAAATGACTGTCCGAGGGATTTTCCATCTTTGACCATGACCATTAGGGCCGTTCCCCTTGCCTGCGGGCTGTCTTGGTGTTTTTGACCACCTTGTCGTGACTGATTGGCTTCATCTCCCCCTGTCGTGACCTTCGGCCCCTCCTTAGGCCTCATAGTACCCTCTCATGGTCATCTAAGACTGAAATTGGGCATCATGCCCTAGTGTGTGACTGATCAAAAGTGTTTATCCCTTGTTGTGGTTGTTTTACTGTTGGTTGTTGGCTATAACTAATAATTTGACGATTAGCAAGGCTTGGTGACTATGGGTTGATATGATGACCTTGGGGGTTTCCCCCACATTTCGGAGTTGGCTTAGGAAATTGCCCAATGATTGAAGATGAGGGTTTGGCCTCAAAGGCCGTTGGAAAATACGAGAAATCTTGCCTGAAGGATCTAAGTTTATTGTCCCATTGATCATAAAACGATGCCTGAAGGATCATATATAAACCATTAATAAATGGTTAAGTCTCAAAAACGATCAATGATGAAACCTTATCTGAGATCGCCAGATTGTCCCTCCCAAGGTTTTAGGTCTCGGTTTCGGTCTCGGTATCGCTCTTCCCAAAATTTAGGTTTCGGTATCGGTATCGTCCGTTTCGGTGGTTTCGGACGGTAGTTTCGTTTCATCGGTATCGGTAGTTTCAGATACTTAAAACTCTATTAAATACTATCAAATATTATCAAATATTAGCACAAATACCTTTTTACTAGTTACACATTTTGTTAAAAGTATTATGCTAAATATATTACATTTTTTGATCAACAGGATTGAAAATAAATGCGAATGGCAAGCTTTTGAATAAATGGAAGGGTTTGGTGGCTGAAAATGATAACTTTGTAAATAAATGGAAAACCTTTAGTGGCTGAATGTCAAGCTTGTAATTAAATGGAAAGCCTTTAGTGGCCAGCTCACTCAAAAGGTCAAACTTCTTAATAAATGCTAGCATGTGTTGGACAATTGCACTTGCACAGTGCAAACAAAATTTAAATTAAATGCTAGAATATGCTACCATGTAAGACCTCAAATTACAGGAGGCGGGCTTCTTCGGGGATGCGACGGGAGGCGGGCGACCATGAGGTACGTCCATCTTTTCGTTTCTTCTTCTTTTTCTGGATTTTGGTGATGTTTCCTCCTCCTCCTCCTTCTTGTTTTCATTTTTTAAGTTTCAGTCGGTATCGGACAAGTTTCGGCCGGTATCGGCCAATACGGCCGAAACCCCGGCCGATACGGCCGAAACCGAGAAGTAACGTGTGGTTTCGGACCGGTCCCCTCCGAAACCGATCCGAAACGGCCGAAACCGGTCGGTTTGGCCGAAACCTAAAACTATGGTCCCTCCCCCCATTTGACCATCCCCCATAATTCTAAGAGTATGACATTGATCGTTGCCTTTACTTGCAGGTTCGTTCGTACTCCTATTTTAATTCAAGTTTCAGTCCATGTAGTATATTAGAATATCCTATTTATTAATTGTCATATCCATGTTTAGATATCTAATTTCTGCACTTCTAGAGCATGTTAAATGTTATGATATATCCTCATCATTATTTGCGATAGTGTTATTAGTGTATATCTTGCAGCAACAGTATGTTTAGCATGTTAGTTTTTATTCTCCATTTTAGTCTACCTAACATGTTAGAATATTTTGTTTATTGACAGTCTTGTAGAAATGCCCCCATGATTAGATGATAAAGGTATTGCGGATCTAAAGCATGCTAAATTGTTTCATTGTTTCATGTCACTAAAGCTACATATTTCTGGAAAGTATAATCAGGCATAGTAGACCCTGACATTGGGAATAATTAATATTTGGAGTGTGCTATGAAATTGAAATGAAATGAAAAGTCATTGGAATTATATGTATCGTTACTGAACCATTGAAATACACTTGATAAAGATTGAGATTTGAATGACATAGCACACCATCATATGAACTAATTCCAATGTAGCCTTAAATTCATTTCAAACTTTATTTAAGAAATCATGTTTTAAAGTGACATCAATATAGATCAACACATGTACTGTTTCACTGAGACACGGAGAGTTGTACACTTGACTTATACTTGGCACTTCAGACTCACGAGTTTTGGGGTAAATCATATTAGTGAGAGTGCGGAAACGACTGAAGCCACGCTCCTATTGACTGAACCGCATCAGGTAGTTTCGACCTGGGTCACATCATTGAATCAGAATCTGACCCTTATTGTACCGTCGGACTTAATTACTGAGTTCCACACTGTTGACTCATGGCCCCTACTGTCTCTGCTTTGGGCCTGGCCCAGGTGAGCGCCCCTGGGTACTGAGGTGGACTTCTTGGTTGTTTCTGTACTCTCCAATATGATTCAAGGCCTAGATTTGGCATAAGATGATAGAACCATGATAGTATCATTTTTAATTGCTAACTGAGTTGCATGTTTGTCTTAAATGCCAATGCAATTATAGAATATTAATTAGTATGTTATCTGTTCTCAGTTACCGATTCTTTAACTTGATAGGACCATGTTAATGTTCCTTTAACTGAATTGCATGTTTATCTAAATATCAATGCATGCCTGATAAGAAATATTAGTTAGTTCGTTACATGTTCCTAGTCCCAGTTTCCTAATTAGTGTTTTCCTATGTTCACATATTTTAAATTCCCAAGTTTTTAGAATCATTGTGATTTACCTAGGTGGGTCTTCTTTTTGTTGCACCACCAAGTATTGATTCAGAGTAAGATGAGGACCTAGTTTTAGCGAGGACATAGATTTCATAGTAGCTACAGAACCCTGACATTAAATTGTAAGTATTTACAATTTCCTGTTTATTTTCATGAGAAATTCCTTACGAGTATATTGGTATATATCTGCTCATAGCCTATATTGTTTTCACCGGTACCTAGCAGGACCTGCATCACATGTGGAAAATAGCCGCGCCCCAGGGAGCGGGGGTTACATTTTT
This sequence comes from Scilla litardierei, assembly GCA_030789695.1. Classification (NCBI taxonomy): domain Eukaryota; kingdom Viridiplantae; phylum Streptophyta; class Magnoliopsida; order Asparagales; family Asparagaceae; genus Scilla; species Scilla litardierei. Next base: position 2,326,762 of record CM061133.1, on the reverse strand, counting down.
GGTGGCCCATGCAGGTCTCACGCTAACCACCTCGTGAACAGTATATGAAAAGTAGGATTTACCATATAATATACTCATATTGATCTCATGAATACAGGATGTCTCGAGCTTTCACCTGTATGGGATGTACATGCAAAAGTTTCTTCCATTGTCTCTTTTTAAACTCCTTGACCTTCAACTAGAAAGTCGTGTTCCATCCTTCGGTTACATGTTACCATTCCTTGACAACCATCTAAGTCATCTCTTACATATTTACCCTTTAGTTTGAACGGCCTCATTAATTGCAGTATCCTGGACCTTAGGTGTTGTAGTGTTTATCGGTAAACTTGTCCTTACTTTAGAGCGTCTCATTATTCCTTAGCCACATTTGTTTGTTGTGCCTTAGTTTTGTTCTGAAATTTCGAGGACAGAATTATTTGTAAGGAGTGTAGAATGTAAAGGCCCGTTGGGCCTTTATTTGTTTCCCCCCACTTACTCTCTCTCTCTCTCTTCCCCCCATCCACGTGTAAAGCCCCCCCCCCCTCACGTGGCCCCTCTCTTTTACTCTCTCTTCCCCTCTCTGCTCTCGCACGACTCTCTCGCGAAACAGCAGCGGCGGCAACGAAAATTTCGAAACGCCAACTTCTCTCTCTCGGCTCGTTCTCTCTCCCTCCTCTTTCCTTCGACAAGAAGGAAAGTATCTGTGGCGCTCTCTCCTCTCGCCACCTCACTCACTCGTGGTGTGGCCTCGCACCTCCACTGTGCCCTAAAATTCGAGGGTTTTGCCACGTTTCCACCTCGATTCAAAGCTGATGGTGTTCGTGGCATCCCTCTGAGCCTCTCAGGTCCCCGCCTTCCTCAATTTAAGCTCCATTTAACCCCTATGGTTTCGGTTTTGTGAAAAAGTGAAGTTTTTCAAAGAAAAATTGGGTTTTCCTTGGATTTGGTTTCGAATTAAGCTTTGGAGTTTGGATTTCTTCCCGATTTCTTCTTCAGTCCACGATTTGAGGTAAAATCACTCTGATTCTTTAAATTTGGGATTTTTTAAATTGTGAATTTTGTCCCTCTAGTTTCTGCGATGATGCTTCTGAGCACCGGGCGAGGCGACGAACTTCGTTGCAGCCTTATTGGCCCTTAAAATGACTATCCGAGGGATTTTCCCTCTTTGACCATGACCATTAGGGCCCTTCCCCTTGCCTGCGGGCTGTCTTGGTGTTTTTGACCCTCTTGTCGTGACTGATTGGCTTCATCTCCCCTTGTCGTGACCTTCGGCCCCTCCTTAGGCCTCATAGTACCCTCTCATGGTCATCTAAGACTGAAATTGGGCATCATGCCCTAGTGTGTGACTGATCAAATGTGTTTATCCTCTGTTGTGGTTGTTACAGTGTTGGTTGTTGGCTATAACTAATAATTTGGTGATTAGCAAGGCTTGGTGACTATGGGTTGATATGATGACCTTGGGGGTTTCCCCCACATTTCGGAGTTGGCTTAGGAAATTGCCCAATGATTGAAGATGAGGGTTTGGCCTCAAATGCCGTTGGAAAATACGGGAAATCTTGCCTAAAGGATATAAGTTTACTGCCCCTAGGATCATAAAACGTTGCCTGAAGGATTATATAAAACCATTAATAAATGGTTAAGTCCCGAAAAAGATCAATAATGAAACCTTATCTGAGATCACCAGATTGTTTCTCCCCATATTTGACCATCCCCCATAATTCTAAGAATATGACATTGATCGTTGCCTTTACTTGCAGGTTCGCTCGTACTCCTATTTTAATTCAAGTTTCAGTCCATGTAGTATATTAGAATATCCTGTTTATTAATTGTCATATCCATGTTTAGATATCTAATTTCTGCACTTCTAGAGCATGTTAAATGTTATGATATATCCTCATCATTATTTGTTATAGTGTTATTAGTGTATATCTTGCAGCAATAGCCTGTTTAGCATGTTAGTTTTTATTCTCCATCTTAGTCTACCTAACATGTTAGAATATTTTGTTTATTGACAGTCTTGTAGAAATGCCCCATGATTAGATGATAAAGATATTGCAGATCTAAAGCATGCGAAATTGTTTCATTGTTTCATGTCACTAAAGCTACATGTTTCTGGAAAGTATAATCAGGCATAGTGGCCCCCGACATTGAAAATAATTAATATGTGGGGTGTGCTATGGAAATTGAAATGAAAAGAAAAGTCATTGGAATTATATGTATCGTTACTAAATCATTGAAATACCCTTGACAGAGATTGAGATTGGAATGACATAGGACACCATCATATGAATTAATTCCAATGTAGCCTTAAATTCATTTCAAACTTTATTTAAGAAATCATGTTTTAAAGTGACATCAATATAGATCAACACATATACTGTTTCACTGAGACACGGAGAGTTGTACGCTTGACTTGCACTTGGCACTTCAGACTCGCGGGTTTTGGGGTAAATCATATTGGTGAGAGTGCAGAAACGACTGGAGCCACGCTCCTATTGACTGAACCGCATCAGGTAGTTTCGACCTGGGTCACATCAATGAATTAGGATCTGACCCCTATTGTACCGTCGGACTTAATTACTGAGTTCCACACTGTTGACTCATAGCCATTACCGTCCCTGCTTTAGGCCTGGCCCAAATGAGCGCCCATGGGTACTGGGGTAGACTCCTTGGTTGTTTCTGTACTCTCCAATATGATTCAAGGCCTAGATTTGGCATAAGATGATAGAACCATGATAGTATCATTTTTAATTGCTAACTGAGTTGCATGTTTGTCTTAAATGCCAATGCAATTATAAAATATTAATTAGTATGTTATCTGTTCTCAGTTACCGATTCTTTAACTTGATAGGACCATGTTAATGTTCCGTTAACTGAATTGCATGTTTATCTAAATATCAATGCATGCCTGATAAGAAATATTAGTTAGTTCGTTAACTGTTCCTAGTCCCAGTTTCCTAATTAGTGTTTTCCTGTTCACATATTTTAAATTACCAAGTTTTTAGAATCATTGTGATTTACCTAGGTGGGTCTTCTTTTTGTTACACCACCAGGTATTGATTCAGAGTAAGATGAGGACCCAGTTTTAGCGAGGACACAGATTTCATAGTAGCTACAGAACCCTGACATTAAATTGTAAGTATTTACAATTTCCTGTTTATTTTCATGAGAAATTCCTTATGAGTATATTAGTATATCTCTGCTCGTAGCCTATATTGTTTTTACTGGTACCTAGCAGGACCTGCATCACATGTGCAAAATAGTCGCGCCCCAGGGAGCGGGGCGTTACATTATCTATACATGAAATTATTAGTACCAAATATGTTGCTCATCATCAAAACTAACTTGTGATACTCAATATTCAACAGTTCTCTCAAGGACAAATTCATTAATCACGTTTCAAGTGGAACATAGATTACAACACGTCACTTAACCACAACTTGGTGAAGGACAAAACATCTCAAACAAGCTCGAGTCAAACACCTCTCCTTAAGAGAGAACACATTACGCTTAAGTGAGAAAATACTTACGAATCTCTTTTACATATAGCCAAATATTGAAGCTCTTTGTGTTGTAGAAGTGTGGCTACAGTGTTGATCTCCTAATAATGTTGCAAATGAAGCTTTTGATATCAAGAAATTAGCCAAAAGAGATATTGAAAACTTTATAAAACAAGGCCAAAGAGAGTGTTTTCTTTTGAAATAATTAAGCTCAAAAACTTGAAAATATTCTTCTTAATTACTCATAAATTCATGGAAATAAATGTGGAAACCCCATCTATATATAGGTCAAACCGGATTACCAAAACCCCCTCAAACTGTGAAAAAAATGTCTAGTAAAAATCCTTCCGTTAGAGCTCATTGGTTAGTACAAGTCAATTATAGTTCATGTACTAGTCCACTAGCTAAAAGCTAGTCGACTGGTCCATGCACTATAGTCGACTAGGCCAATTCAGTTCAGAAGCTGTTTGAGCTCTCTATAATAACTGGCGACCTTAGGTCATTGACTAATCAACTAGTCCATAAACACCGGTCAACTAGTTTTCAAATACATGTGAAGCCATTGCTCAGATTTGCTTGGTCGATCAGGTATCTGTTAAAGTCAACCTATCAACATGGTTTTTGACCTATTTAACACTTAGGGATGATTTTAAAAGCATTTCAAATACGTTAATGTGTTCCTAAGTGTGTGAGCTTCAACAAAGACTTTAACATTTTACCAAGACAAAAATAAAACTTACATCAAAATAAATACTCTTAAAGCTCCTGATGCAATCTCTAGATAATAAGCCTCATCTTGATTTATTTGGTCTTCATGGTCTTTGTTGACTCTACACATCTTTGTTTGTCATCATAGTTCAAACCTACATTCATGAAATTATTAGTACAATATGTTTGCTCATCATAAAAACAGTCATGGGTGACTCAATATTCAATGTTCTCTATCTTTTTGATGATGACAAACATATGGCATATAAAATATGAAAAGTATGAAATCAATGAGTGCTTGTCTATTAATACGCTCCCTATCATATTGCATTGATTTTCTCATATGACATTTTATTTCACTTACCTTTATCCCCTTTGTCATAATAAAAAAGAATGGGAATCTAAAATTTTCTCCCTCTTGGCATATAAATCTAGTGACTCAATATTCAAAATTTCACTCCCTATTGGCATAAATTCTCCCCCTCTTTCTATGGAAATATTAATCTTTCTCCCCATGCAAATAGATACCATGTTATAATCAAAATAGTGCACAATTAAGATAACACATTATAAATTCAATTTAACTTACAAACATTGAAGCATGCTCCCCATGAAAATATGTATACTAAAGATTTAGGCCTACACCTCAATTCATACATATTCCTTGACATGTAATTTTGGAGTTAGCTTCAAATCCCAATTATATGAGTTCCTGAAAATTTATCAAATAACTTGGTACCCTTTGTCGTCTGGGTCCACACGATTAGATTTAACAATTCTAACAATGATATACATGTTGAAAATATGATTATATGATAAACATTTGAACCTATCAAAGGGTTTTATTAAATGTTTTATTATCTATATAAGATACCACTTGAGTTAGACATTTGAGTTAGGGGTATCTTATTGGTTTCAAAAGATTTTATCCTTCAATCAGAAACCAAACCCATTTGGATTCAGACTTCTTCTCATTAACATATTTATAATTTTTATTATAATAAACATTTTCCATGAAATTAGTTATTTAACTATTTTTCATTTTAATTGTTCCTCTTTTCCAAATTTTAACTTATTTATGTTTCTTAGAATAGTTCATATTTTTATGTTTGGGGCTTTGCTTGTGTAATGACCCGATTTCTATAATTTTCCTATAATTTTTTGTAATTAATTTTTTAAATCTTTTCACTTTCTTTTTCCTTGCTTCTCTTTATTTCTTATTCTTTCTTCTTTCTTAATTTTCCCCTCATTTAAAAGCCCAACCATGGCCCATTGATTCCTTCCCTTTCCTATTTTCCCTCTTCCCCAACTTATAGCAAAATCAGCCCACTTTTAAACTCTTCTTTTCCTTTTCTTTTTAAACCCATTTCCTTTTTCCACTTAACCTTAAAACAAAGTCCGCAAACTCCATGTGCCATACCCCCTTCTATTAACTCGGCCAAGCCCAACTCCTTTCCAAATTTATCTTTATTTTTTCCTCCACTATAAAGCCCGTGGCCCGACAAACAGTTCATTTCTCTTTCTTTTTCTTTAATTCCTCTTTCACTTTTCTTTGGCCACAGACGGCCCAGAAAGCCCACGGCCCAATCGCCTTAATCTCATTTCACTCTAACCCAGCCCATGCTAACCTTTCAATAAACCCACTTAGTTCCCCTCAAACAAAACACCTCTTCCATGCTTCCCTACTGAATCCCGCCGCTCTATGAACGCACCAACAGCCGCCCGATCCGCTCCTCTCTTCACTTCGAGAGAGAAAAATTCATAGCCGCCCCTCTCGGCAACCAACCCAAATCTCTAGGCGACAAATCCCTTCGCGAATCTTCACGGTCTCCTCACGCGTCGTCCATCTCCTATATAACCCAAATCTCGTGGCGACGAATACCTCGTTGAATCTTTGCGATCTCCTCGCGTGTCGTCCATCTCCTATATATATTCTACTAATTCTAGGGTTTTAATTCATATGAAAATAACTCTATCTTAAAAATATTTTTCTTTCTTCTTCACATTTTATCGATTCATATTATGCGGATTTCTTTGGGGATTATTTCCGATTCTCTTTTGGGTTCTTTGGATTTCTGGGACAATCAAGCGATGGTAGATTAATTCTTCTCCAAGTTCTTCGGTTATTTTCAGAAACATGTGAACTTGTACTTATTGAAATTGTTGCATGTTAAATTTGTTGTGATTTCGTGGATTTGGGACGTGATGATTCGTGATTCGTTGAGGGATTTTTTTCCTTTGAAGGTTGGGATTTCGGCGCCCTAAAGGGCCTTGCAGCGAACCTCGTTATTGCACTTCTCGTTCCTTGGTTGATTGTTTGGTTTGGTTGGCCGCCGAAAGGTGGGTTGATGCCGGAGTGGATTCTCGTCGTTGATATTCCGTGCGCTTGTTTTTGGGGTTGTTTTGTTGGGTGTTGGTTTCTTTGGTTATCGATGTTTCTCCATTTGGGCCGTGCCACTTGTAGTTGCTCTTGGGTACCCGCTTACAGAATATTTTGTAGAGCCTTGGGCCCCTGCTGTACCACGTTCACTGTAGAATGTTTGGGTATGTGATGATTCACAATAATTGATGGATTTTTCCTCTACATGATTGTACATTTTTCAACAACCTTTCTTGGGTTTTCGGCGACCCTCGTCGTTGTCTCATCTGTTTTATTTATCGTCGGCCGCTGGAGGGGCGTTGTGCTGTGTTTTCCCATTGTGGGTTATTCTGGGTTTCACCGGCGTCTGTTGCTGGGCCGTTCTTGATGTAGGGTGCTTGGGGGTCCTTTGGTTGCTACTGCCCTTGCGTTTCCTGGGCTTATTTGCTTGCTATGACCTACTGTAGTCTTCTGTTATTGCTCTCCTGGGCTCTGGGCTCTGCTCTGTTGTTTTCGCACTTCATGGGCTTCAGCCCTTGGGCTTATGTTCTAACCCTTGCACTTGTTGATGGGCCTTAGGTTGTTTATTTTTTCATATCAGGGCTGAGGCAACTCCTCTAGGCTGGTAAACGGTAAAACTATGTAAGGGTACCAACGCGAATCTGATCCAATACATTTATATTTTCTTTGTAACTATTTAAAATCAGTCTTAAAATAATTTCAGATTTAAAAGAAATTGTTTGAAACTGTTTATTGACTAAAATTAATTCGTTAAGTAAGAAATTACCTTTTGGATTAGTAATTTGAATTGACATCATCGATGACATTACATAAAATGGCTCTTGTTACATAGTTCACCTATAACATGTTCATTATCTGATAATAGTTAGCCATGACAATAATCATGATCCAATTACATAACTCTTTGTTTACCAACGGTACAGAGTATTGTACGCTGAATTCATTCTCTAATATCATATTAGTTCATTAGACATTGTACATGCTGTTGACATTGTTCATTGGATGATTGTGCATGCCCTTAATATTATATCTGTTCATGAAATACCATATATTGATTCCAAGATCTTGATATTGTATATGTCCGTATTTGGAACTAAGTGCTACATGGGAAAAAGTGCCAGAGTACACCGATGACCGCCTCTTGAACCCATGTAAGACACCTCTAGAATCCCCATTATCATGACTATATGGAAACCATTGCAATCTCAAATCTAATATTTGGGCATAACACTGGACATGACACACTAACTTACAACATAAAACAATACAACAGTAGTTACAGTTACTGACAATTGCACTTGACATAACTAGAAATTGAACAACTATACTCTTAACTCGCAGGATTTTGGGATAACTCGTATTAGAGAGTGCGGGAACGAATGGCGCCATGCTTTCGGCTCGTAACTGGGAGGATCACTTTCCTGTTTCTTGTTCTAGTGATCCTGAGTCCCTTTAATGTATCTGTTTGGACTCGACCCGATGTAGCTCACAGCGGTACAAGGTGATATTCAGGTTGCATATTGTGCTCTCCAATATGAGTCGCAGCCAAGTATTGGCACAACAATCACCTGAACTAGAATAGTTATAACACAGTAGTTATGCATGCCTTTTTTGTAGTTTCTTACATTTCAGTTTAGTAGTTTATTTTACTAGCCTTTTAATTGTTTGATATGTTCATAACCTGTTGTGCCTTGTTTTGTAGCTTACTTTGACTTACCTTATACATTTACATTCTTGTTTTGTACATAACCCGTTTATTTGGATTAGATTTAATCTACTTTTAATGCATGAAACATTTTTCAGGTATTATTGGAGGCTTCAGAGTTCTAGTATTAGCTTCCATCTCTTTGAGCTGTGCACAGAGTTTTTGAGATTATTTGTCCAGGTGTATTTTATGGTATATTTTTATTTTGCATATATTGTTTTCACTGGTAACCAGCACTGGTAACCAGCATGACCTGCAATAATATGAAAAATAATCTGACTCGGAAGTGGGGCATTACAGCTTGTGGATGGTTTAGCAAAATGACTAGTCTTGTTAAACCCTAAACAAAATTTGTTATTAGTGGTTTTTATGAATTTATTAAGTTCTTTAATTTTTCTGTTTTTGATTCATCGATAAGCAGTAAAGAACCCTTAACTTCATACAACGAGATGAAGGACACATGGGTCGCGGAAACACATGGACTTTCCAGAAGGTCACTCATCCTCAGAAGGTCACTCATCCTGGTACTACTCTGGCCCCGAACACTTAACTTCGGAGTTTCCATAGAACCAGAAGAAGCTGAGGAATCCTACGGAGCCCTATTTAATTTTTCTTTATCCCTATTATATTTATCTACATTTTATATAGATCTTCATATTTAGTTTTAATAGTTATTAATGTTTTCTCGAGTTCATTAAACCTAGTATTCATGTTTTTTAATTCATTATTAAGAGTCTTGTTTTCATTTATTAGTTCATTATTCTTGCTAACCAATTTGAAGTTTTTTATCTTCTAATTTTTGATTCTCTTCTTTTATCTTTGGGTAAATTACATACCCAAACGTTATGTTAAAGTTTAAACGTTATACCTAATTCAAGTAATCCGTCAAACTGGCAGCTCACGTGGCTGCACGTGATAATTTAAGACGAAAATAACCCTCTACTAACATTTCTCACCAACTACCTACATCTCCCGCCTTAAGTTCCCTCCATTTATGCAGGCCGTCATTATTGTGGGAAGAAGAAAAAGCAAGGAGAAGAAAGAAAACGCAAGGAGAAAAGGAAGAAGAAACAGACGAAGCCAAGGGGAACCAACACCACCGGAGAAGATGAAGTAGATAGGAAGAGGAAGAAGAAAGGGGGACCAGCAGTAGAAAAGTCACGACAAAGGTGAGAATGAATTTTTTTTGGATTATTCAGGTTTTTATGATCACAACAAGCAAAACAATAGACATAGTAATGTAAGTTATGGGGACAGCATGCAAATTATTTTTGTGGAAAGATCCACCACACTCAGATTGGTCGAGGAAGGTGATTCTGCATTTTATGGATAAAGATGAGAGGAGGTCAAGGATGGACAGTTCTTCACTTGCATTGACTGATAGGAGGGTGTTTGAGGATTACAGATCAATGGACAGTTCTTCACTTGCATTGACTGATAGTAGGGTGTTGGAGGATTACAGATCAATTAAAGTGAAGTTGTACTTTGTAATAGCTATGATGGTTGGTTTGTTAGCATTGATGTATCTCAAGGTAGCGTGACTCACCTTGAGTAGGATGTTATGTTTTGGGTAGGGTCAATGTGGTATTATTGTATGGATCAACATGCTTGCAGTGAATGATATATATGAGCTATTCAGCAACATGAATCAATGTGGTATATATAGAACTTTGATGCATGCTTATCAATGTATGGAGTGAATGATATATATGAATAAATGCAGTGAAAGATATAAATGAGCTATTCAGCAACACACAATAACACAAATACTTCCCAACAAATAACACACACAATAACACAAGATGAATATTGTAGACATCTGCAACACTCCAAACATTGCATAAAACAATCACATATAACATTCTTCAGATAAATGTCATGGTGTCAACTGCAGTACATGTTCTACCCAAAAAATAACAAACATGTCCAACACAAGATGCTAACAACTTCAAACATCCAACATGCATCAAACATCCAAAGTACATCCAACCTACAGCCAACATACATGTCACTTGCAGAATATTGTAATGGTGCCAACATACATACAAAATACATGCCAACATACATCCAAAATACATTATCCAACCCTATATGATATCATCAGTTTCAGATCATGGATGCTGAACTGGTTTCTCCACAGGCCCCAGTTAATCTTGTAGGGACTACTGATGTGCTCTTTCTGGGGGCTCTCTTGTATGTCTTCAACATGCTACCAGATACACCTTGCAGATACACCTTGCTGCCAACCCTCTCAGATACACCTTGCTGCTGTGTCACAATGCTGCCAACCCTCTCATCCCCACCTTGCTGCTGTAGCACCCTGCTGTCATCCCTCTCAGATCCAATTTGTTGTTGTGTCACACTGCTTCCAACCCTCTCATCCCCACCTTGCTGCTGTAGCACCCTGCTGCCAACCCTCTCAGATCCAATTTGCTGTTGTGTCACACTGCTTCCAACCCTCTCATCCCCACATTTCTGATGTATCCCTCTACTGCCAACCCTCTCAGATCCAATTTGCTCATGTCTCCCTTCCCTCACCTGACATTGTAAATTTTAAACAAAACAAAGCTCAGGGTATATTTATTAAAGTAGCCCAAACGTTAGGGTATTTTCATGTAATTTACCCTTTATCTTTTCAATTTCTAAATTGTTAGAAGAATTATCGCTATTAGCATTACACTTTTTATTGGATTTTTGTATCCTTAGGTGTTCTTTTAATAAGCTCGCATACTTATCATATAATCTAAGAAAAGCATTATCTTCATCATCAGAATCAGAATCTTGTTCAGAGTTTACCTTATCCTCATCGGTGAGTGCCATGAAGCAAGTGTACGCTCTCTTTCTCTTTGGTCTTCTTCTTCTTCACTTCAGGATTCATCATCACTATCATCAGATGGTTCATTCGGATCTTGTTCTCAAGCCGCCAATGCTTTCTGCTTGGGATTCTTACACTTTGGTATTTGGTTTGCATTTCATTTGCCCTTAGCAAATTATGGGCAATCCTTCAAGTAGTGTCCTGGCTTGTTGTACTTAAGACAAATAACAGAATAGTTATATAATCTTTGCTTATTTAATTTAAACTAGCCTCTTAAATACTTCTTGAATTCCCTCGTCATGAGAGCAATTTGGTCCTCATGTTTATCTTTTGAACTTTCCTTCTTCTTGGTGGCCATGAATACAATGGATTTCTGCTTTGAATGCTCTGTGTCCCTTCTCTTCTTGATTTGAAGCTTATAGGCCATAAGATTGCATATAAGATCCTCCATTGTGAGCTTGGAGAGGTCGTAAGCTTCTTCAATGGTCGTCGCCTTCTTCCAATTGGGTGTGAAAGGAATCTTACCAATTGGCTCCTTTTGAGAAATTATTTTGTCCAATCCAATAAGAGTATTGATTATCTCCGTAAATGCATGTACATCTAGGTAATTGTCTCTCCTTCATTTATCATGAAGATTTCGTATTTTTGTGCATAAAGAGAAATTTTAGTATCGTTAACACGGTGTTACCTTTATGTGTTACCTCAATGGAGTGTCATATTTGATGCGATGTAGTTGATGTGCACATGCAGTTGTACTTCGTGCTATCTAGTATACAAAACAATGAAGTCATGGCTTTGACACTCAAAGTCTCTTGGGCTTTCTCTTTAGTACTCCACTTCGAAATTGGCTTTGTTGGCTTATCATATGGAGTCTTCACCACGCTCCATAATTCCATGTCAATCAATTGGATAAAGATCATCATCCTTGACTTCCACGCACCATAATTGGCGCCATAAACATAAGTGGTTGGATAATAAATTGTCACTCTGGAAATTGGTTTGTTGACGACATCTTCTAACTTGCTCTGATACTATGTGTTGGATCCTGAGACGACAAGTATAACACTAGATGGTGGATGAATAACATTTATGGAAAATATAAAATCATGTAGAAATTTATACATATTAATTAGTGTTGCCCAATTAAATCTTAATCAATAATAACTTGCAAGTAAAGAGCTGAATAAAAGTTGTGGAAGCTAAGTTATTTGTAAGTATGTAAAGGCAAGCACAAAGAGAGACAAGTGCAAAGACAATCGATTTTATATGGTTCAGGCTACACTTGTCCTACATCCAGTCACACGTACTCTCAAGGACAAATCCACTAATCACGTTTCAAATAAAACAAAGATTACAACATGTCACTTATATCACAACTTGGTGAAGGACAAAACACCTCGAACAAGCTCGAGTCAAACACATCTCTTTAAGATAGAAGTCACATCATACTTAAGTGAGAAAATACTTACAAAGCTCTTTTACCTATAGCCAAATGTTGAAACTCTGTGTTGTAGAAGTATGGTTATAGAGTTGATCTCCAAATGATGTTGTAAATGAAGCTTTTGAGATCAAGAAATTGGCCAAAAAGATTTTGAAAACTTCATAAAACTAAGCCAAATAGAGTGTTTTCTTTTGAAAGAATTAAGCTCAAAATACTAGAAAATATTTTTCTTAATTGCTTATAAATTCATGGAAATAAATGTTGAAATATATATATATATGGCTCAAAATCTGATCAAAACAGATTGCCAAAACCCCCTCAAACGATCAAAAACGGCTAGTAAAAATCCTCTCTTTAGAGCTCAACGGCTAGTACTAGTCGAATATAGTTCATGTACAAGTCGACTAGTCAAGCGCTAGTCGACTGGTCCATACACTATAGTCGACTAAGCCAGTTTGATTCAGAAGTTGTTTGAGCTCTCTGTAAATACTGGTCGACTATAGTTCATTGCCGAGTCAACCATAGTTTATTGACTAGTCGACTAGTCTATAAATACTGGTCAACTAGTTTTCTGATCCATGTGAAGCCATTGCTCACATTTGTCCAGTCGACTAGGTATTTGTTCTAGTCGACTAGTCAACCTATAAACGAGGTTTTTGACCTATTTAACACTTAGATATTATTTTAAAATTATTTTAAAACATTTTAATGTGTTTCTAAGCATGTGTGCAACAAAGACGTTAACATTCTACCAAGATAAAAATAAAAATAACATCAAAATAAATACTCTCGAAGCTCATTGATGCAATCACTTGATAATTAGTCTTGTTTTGGTTACTTTGGTCTTCATGGTCTTTGTTGACTCTATACATCTTTGTTTGTCATCATAGTTCAAACACACTCATGAAATCATTTGTAACGTCCCGGTTTTTTAGGGTCATTAATTTTTTAAGAATCTACAGGTCCTGCTAGTTATCAGTGAAAACAGAATAGTCAGAATAGAAATATACCGAAAACATATATCTGAATCTGTGTGATTGGTTCAAAGGAAGAAAAGCTGCTCTTAGAACACTGAGACTCCCCTAGAACACCTGAGAGATGTAGGATAGGTTTTAGACATTAGGTTATATCTATATCTAAGCATTCAGTTTATGTACAAACAAAATAGAATAATAATAATAAGACCATTCATGTAAAAAGTAATTTACTGAACGATGTTATGAGAGTATCAGGCTATTGACAATTCAAACATTTAAAAGACAGGTAAGTTAACATTGAACGATAAGGCATCAGTGACACATAGCAACTATACATGGCCAGAAGTGAAGAAGTATCTCACTAGCAAGCATTCAGAACACTAACATTTATATGATTATCCAAACAAGACAACAAAAAACTCTAGCAACCGTCTAAGTATGGGATAGGTTTTCCTACAAGATTATCTTGTATGTTAAACTGTTGTGTCATATTATAGTGATGTGATTCATATTGGATAGCATGGTATGCAACCCGAAGACCACCTTGTACCATGGGTAGCTAACCCGGGCCTGGTCCATCCGACGTGTCAGTTCTCGGTTGTGAACAACCAGGTCGACCAAAGTTCAGTAATGAGAGTCATCAAGTTCAATCAGAAGCATGCACTTGTCGCTCCCCGCACTCTCTCTAATATGAGTTACCCCAACCCTAGTGAAATATATATCTATGTACAATGTCGGTGATGTGTGTCAAGTTCAGTATCATAAGTTATCAATAACAAGTATCATCAAGTTCTCAAGAAGTGACTACGATGTAATTAGGGGTCCTGTGCATCCAGTCAATGTTTCAATTCATGTATTTACAGACGGTACGAGTCATGTAACAATATTCAATTCAGTATAGTTCTATGCATAGTTTCTAACCTAACTACGCAACTTCAAGATATTAATTGACTGTTCAAGTTACTGCATGCATGTTAAGTAAATCCACAATTGTTGTAAAGGGATGATGTTAATTAAGTTCTCGTTTCACAAAGTAATAAACAATTTACTTACAGTTAAGAAAGGCATCTTAAGTAATTGCATTAAAAACAGAAATTATGTAAAGGCTGAAAATTAAATAATTCCAAAGAAATCAGAAAGTCCATGGGGATCAGATTCATGTAGGCACCCTAAAATAATATTATAGTCTACCAGCACAGCGAAAAGCCACCACAACCGAATGACAGGGACAATAGACAAACCCGCAGACCCACTCAACAAGGCCCAAGGCCAGAACATAGCTACATTGCAAAAAGTCCATGAAAACCCCTACAGTCAAAGCATGTCCCCAACAGCACGGGCCCAGGCCCGGGTGCATTGCAGGGTAAAAGTTCATGTGAAGAAGCAAGGGACGCAACCCAAGTTAATTAACACAAACTCGGGAAATAATCGACAGAGCCAAGCCCAACTGTAGGACGGTCAAGGGAACACAATCATGGAGCCAAAACACAACCATGACCAGCAAAACACATGCGACAGCGATGAAGCCTAGCACCGGCGGCCAATTATGATACATAAATCATAACCGAACAATCTAGAAAAGGTTGAACAATGGCGGAGATCGCCGTCACGACACAACGGGTGCCGATAATTAATCTCATAAGTAAAAAAACCCAAGAAAAATATGTGAACCATCATCTCCCCAATCCCAACAACAATCATGCAATAGAAACCATGGATTAAGCTTAAAATTTCGGAGAATAATTAGAGAAAATAAACCGAAAGTTTGGAGAAGAAATAATGTACATCGATGTCCAAGAAATCCAAGAGACCGGAAGCCCCAAAACATCAATTGGTGAAGAAGAAGAAATCTGAAATCGAAAAACTATTTTCGAGGGAGAGTAGAAATATTTTTGCATACCAAAACCTTAGAAAAGCATAGAATATTTATAGGGAGAGAAAAGACGTGAAGAGATCGTGTGGAGGAGTTCGAGTCAGAGAGGATATCAAATCGAAGAAGAATTCCTTGTTGAAGAGAGGCGGCGGGTGATGGGTTTCGCTCGAGCGTGGCTAAGGGCATGTTCTTTTGCTAGAATAGAAAAAATGGAATATGGGAAAGTTTGTATTCCAAGGAGAGAGAAAATGAAGTTTTGTGTTCTTTTGGGTGGAATAGAGTATGAAAAGTGGGGTTTGTAATAGAAAGTGGGGTCCACATTCTATTCTTGTGTTCTTTTGGGATTGTGGAGTTGGAATGAAAAAGTGGAAAGGGGATGAGTTGGAGGGGAGAGATAGAGAGAGATGAGAGAGTGGGGCCCACCATTCCAAGGATTCCATTATATTCCAAGCAAAAAGCTTGGAATAGAAAAGTGCTCATCATTACCAAATTGGAATAGCCACGTAGGATTCTATTACATACCCAAAAGAACAACCGCTTGGAATACAACCTTGGAATAGGTTGAATAGTGCATGAACAGTGCCATTATTCTTATTCCCGCCCATATTCCGCGCAAAAGAACAATCCCTAAGGCCCGAGGGTTTTGTTCTGTTTGGAGAAGCGAGGAAGAAGTAATGGGCTTTGAGTTTTATGTTAGGTTTAAGTTAGTTAAGTTAAGTAAGAAGTGGGCCGGGTGCAATGAAATGGGTGAAGGCCTTGTGGTCTTTGCTTTGAAAATATAGAGAAAGAAATTATAGGCTAGGAGATAAGTGTGCCGGCTGAGAGATGACGAGGGAACGAGTTTAGTGGTGGGCTGTGCTCGGGCCAGGGCCAACAAGAAAACAACGAAAAGGAAAAGAAAAAAAGAATAAGGATAAGAAAATAAAGAGGGGACATCGGGCCTGGCCTGTGCTGTTGTTGGGCTTCTCAAAGTGGAAAAAAGAAAACAAAATATGGAAGAAAAGAAGAATTAGAGACTCGGCCGTGGGCTTTGGACCAAGAGTCAAAGAAATGAGGAGTAGAGAAAAGAAAATAATTTGGAGAGAGAGTTTGTTTGGGTTATGGGCTCAACTGTTGGGCTAAGAGAGAAGGGAATAGATTTTAAAGGGAATACTCATACGAAAATGAGGATACAGGAAAGAAGAATATAGAAAATAGAAAAGAAATAGAGACAATAATTTTAGAAAAACTACATAAATCCCCAATAATATCATTGAAATTTTCGGACCATTACATCATTGGTACCCAATCTGTTTGCGCATCATCAAAATATTCATGGATGACTCAAAATTCAATAGTGAGCTCAGCCCAAATCATTTCCAATAATTGACATGTGGTATTGGGATCAGTTTTCAGAAGCTGCATGAGGAATTAATTGTATTTCATTTGAGTATAGACATGACCTGAGGTATCTGAGGTAGTTGTATATTTTATAAAAAATTTAACGTGTTTTGAAATAATTATGTATATGAAGGTTGGAAACATAAGATTGGTGTATTGGACATATCAAATGGTGATGGTTAATGTGGCTTCATGATTTGACATTGTCAATATTTTGTTGGATTTTCTGCTTTATCGAGTAGCAATACCATGTTTTATAGGTATCAGAGTTCAGGTACAATGATCACATTGATTAGTTAAACTTCATGAGAAGACATAGTCTGTGAAATTATTTAATCATTTAGTAATTGTTGACTGCAATAGGTTGGGAATGAATAGCTGAGTGTTCAGGTTAGGCAATGTTTGGATAAATGAAAAAATGTCAAATATCTATAAAGCATACATACTTTATTGACAGGAAATCTACTTAGTTTCTTTTTCAGGTCCAGAAAAGTCGTTTTAAATTTCAAGGTGTGTCTTCATGGTAAGTATTCCCAACAAATTGAATATATCTGTACATAAACTTTGATAACTTGAAATCTTACAGGTAATCGAATTGTCCTAGATTGATCTGAAAGAAACTTGCGGACAGCTTGCTTTATCCACCAATGTGCATAAGTTGAAAACTTAAACCCCTTAGAAGCATCGAACTTTTCAGCACCCTTTACCAGACCTCGGCATCCTTCCTGATGACAAGATTCATCAGCATGCTTGATCTTGATCTGGAGGAATTACAAGAAAGTTTGATATCCTTTGTCTAGAACCCAAAATACCTGGACAAGATCCTGCAAGTTCATCCCTAACCCCTGGAAATTTTTGGCAATAGATATAACAAGGCGTATGTTGCTTTTGATCATTTTATCCTTGCAACTTCTTCCATAATTTAGCCGCTTCCTCAGGGTCCTTGGATCGACTCCAGCAGTTGTTGCCCATTGAGCAAAGGTTGGCGGATTACCATAGCGCTCTGCAAGCTCCTCTTGAAGACTTTCCAGCTTTATTAAGTCCTGCAGTGTATCCAATAGGATCAATACCAATACTGAACATAAATTAGACCAAGTATTGAAATTTCAGTTTGCATAAAGTATTTCAGTTTTTTGTGAGTGCAGCGTTGCCAAAAATGTTTGATTGCATGTAAGTTCATGCAAAACCATGCAAAATAGGCTTGGAAAAGTTTGGAAGGCTAAAAAACTGACAAGCTCTATAAGTCTATAAACTAATCGTTGGTACAGTATTTTTTCAGTGCTTTCCCTCTTTTTGACAGGGAAACACTTTACCATGAATGGTGATGTAGAATACTTTAATCGATTCCTTCCACACACACAGTTTTGAAGAGTTTCCCAACTTGTGAAAAGAGGCAACAACTTGATTTCTTAGTGGGTCCTTGGAAATTTTTTCCCAGATACCACTCTTCCATGCAACCAAACAACTTTGCTTCTAAAATCAAACAGCAATTTGCCAACGTTGCCCAAAAAAACTAATAGTGCATTCGATTGCATTCGATTATAGATATTACAAGGCAATCGATACAGTGATTTTCGTTCTAGCACCATTCTGGTGTCCCCTAAAAAGAAAAAAAAGAAAAGGTGGCATGTTGAAGAACGTGTATGAATGTATTCTAAATGAGAATGTCAGCTGCAAACGGACAATAGTCCAGAAGGATAAATAGTGAACATGTCCCTAGTAAGTTAGATGTAGCTTCACTTGAGTCAAAGTTGAGAGAGAATTACTGGAGCTAGTCTTCACATGTGGAAGGGACAGCAATAAGCGCATCAGTTAGGAGTAGTAGAATAATAATAGAAAGAGTGCTAGGTTCTAGAGTAGACCAAAACAACATGGTTTGCAGAAATGAAAATGATTATATTGATAGTTAATCTAATGCTGAACATGATCCACAATAAGACTGAATTGAGGAAAAGGATTCCTTCAGCCAATCTCAAAAGGTTGGATAAAGGTTTTGTTGTATTTGTTGTGATCATTGTCGCTGTAGCTATTACAGTTCTTCTTTTACAGATTTAAGTCATGTTAAGATCACTAGTTATAAAATAGTCCCACATCAGAAACATAAGAAAAAGTAAAGGACATATATTGGAAGTGTCTCAATTGCAGATTATGTCCTCTCCGGTTTGACTCACCATGGGACCTACCTGATCCTCTTCTAACATGTTAAGGAATAGAAATTATAGTTTCCACTTTAGATGTAGAAATTATAGCTTTTGGTTTGGGGATATAGAATTATAGTTTTTGGTCAAGAATAAGAAATTATAGTTTTCCATTTAGAAATAAATCGGAAAAGGATTGTAACTGAATTGTATTTTCTCATATATATAAAGAGCAAACGGTGTCCCGGTTTAAGGTATGACATTATGCATTGTGACCTTGTGACCTTGTGGTCAAATTTTCAATTTCAACATAGTATCAAAGCCATCCAATCCAGCGTGTTGTGATCATTAAAAACAAACATCCAAAATCTTCTTTCTTTTCACCAACTCAAACCCTAATCCTTTGATTTCATACTTTTGACACAAAAAATGCTACACTACCCAGTAAGTACCTGCTGCATTATCTGCCACGGCACTGCTGCATTTCTCATACTGCTACTTTTGCACAGTGCCGCTACACTACCATAGTCCCCCCATGCTAATGCTACCTTGATACAATCATCACTATAGTAGTGTCCCCTTGCTACAGGATTACAATACTATTGTTACCCTACTATGATACTGCTACAGTCTTGCTACAGTTTTACTATGATGAAGTGGTATCATTGCGATATAAAAAAATTTGCTGTGTAACAAGCTAGTGTAACTATGTTGCACAGACAAGTACACACCAATGCAGGAATGACACAACACGACATGGCAACCCTTAAACAAATTTTAAAAAGTATATTCAAAGTAGAAGGATTGTGACAAATTCAGGTGTCCGATGTGCACGTTCAACATGTGTCCGACATGACGTGGCTCTAAGATTGAAGTGTCTGTGATACCTAGACTAGGTATAATTGGCATCCATACGCCACCTTAAGGAGAGTTATGTGGAAAAGGAATTACAGTATCCAGTTTTGAAATATGTATTTTTGGACCCTCAAAGTGGCTCTATTTCATTATATTGAGGGTAGAGTTAAGTTTCTGGTATGTATCATTGTTTAATATGCATGCTTAGGATGAACACATAGATGTGTTCATGCGTCTTCCACGGCAGGCCATACTAGAGTTCAGGACTGCAGCATAATAGAATGCATTGTAACTCTTGGAACTTCAATATCAGCATCATAAGATATAAGAAGAGAGCTTGATCATAAGAAGATAAATATACTGAACTAGAACAGTGGTACAACTACAAGGCCTATTGTTAGGAACTACACCTAAAGCTTACGTGTAGAGTCATAGAGCAGAAATGGCCAAACAGTAAAAGATGAAAGAGACACATGGTTTCAATATAACCAAGAGACCTTCGGTGGACAAGTTCAAGTTGAGTGCAGACATGGTGCAAACCGACAAATTTGGCTGGCAGAAAGCACAAGAACAAGGACCATTGTTTTTGCAAAGGACCTAATAAGTAGCCGCAATGGAGAAATAAATTCATAAACATGCATTTTAGAACAATCAAAATATAGCCTCTGATCAGCTCACCCCATTTACCATGTGTGTGGTTTGTGATGGAGGGACATGCCTACCATTTGTACAATAAAATAAGTTCTTCAATATTTTCATATGATACTTTATTTTTATCTTTAAGAACCATCTAGGAACTATCATTTGATATCCCTAACTTTATAGTAACGAATTTTTCTATCAAGTTCCAAGACAGACGACAACAAAAACAGGCAAAGCCACCATATGCACCATAGAAGAAAACAACAAAACCAGGCATCCTTTGTGTTTAACAACGCATCAAAGGAATATATATTACGGAAATGTTCATAAAGCTTCTATGAGCAAAATCATACCTGTATTCCTTCTGACAACTCTAACTCTTCATTAGCAGTAAGAAGTTTTGAAGTGCTTGTTGTTGCCCTCAAGTAACGCAAGGGATCGGAATAATCAACCTCCTGTGTAGCAGACCGTTTTTTCTTACCAGATGACCCAGACTTCATGGAGATGACACTATTAGCAGCCTTCTCTGATGCCCTTGCTCTTCTAGCTCGTCTCTCACTTTGACGCCTGGATCGTACAGCTATTCTTTCGGAGTCTTGTGTGTGTTGGAGAACAAGTTCTTTGTCCATTAAACTGAAAATGACTTCATCTTTAGATTGGTCAGGGGTAATATTCTCTTCTTGGTGTTTTGGTTCAGTTCTGGTAGAATTGTCTGTTGTGTCAAGCAATTTTGATTCAGAAAGTCTAACCCTCTCTAACTGAAGCATGTCAGCTTGAGATAGAAAATCTTCTGGGCTCTCCAATTGGACAGATAAATCATTTCCAATCATCTGAGCTGCAACTCTAGCAACTTCTACTGCAGCTCTCGCAAGGGCAACTGCCTCAGCTGCCGCCGCCGCTATTGTTGCTTCTTCACCTGTTAGAAGTGCTTCCGTAGGCCAGGTTGTTTCATGATCTGTCTGGACAAATAGACAGGAAAACAACAAATAAAAGATGCATATATTTGCCCAGGGTACAAGTAAATTGCTTCCTTGTTGAGTCCAAAGCCCTTACAAAAGAAAGGCGCCCAAAAAAAATAATTGGAAATTACCCGATACAACTATCAGATCATTAAATTGCATAAAATATGGTGCATTTATTTTGGTTTATTTTGGATTATTTTGGGTGTGTAGTACTGTATTCTATATTTGTTAAAGTCAACATGGAAGCATTGTGAAACACTAAAAGATGCTAATATTTCTCAGAAAATTTGGTCTTTTCATAGCAGCATGATTGTAATAATATGTTTTGCAAATCCATGCTCATGTCATGATCTAGAGTACAAATATATTACCATAAAATTTTGTGTATTCAAGGCACAATTTTAGACATTTATGACCCATTTAATTTTTTGCAGGCCCACTAGGTCGTGGACTGGCCCAAGCTCACTTCAAACCCTAGAAATTAGAAAAACCACTCCTTTCTAGATATCTAATATCAAATACACAGAAATTAGTGAATTTCGATATAAAACAAGCTTCAAAATATTATGTATAATAATTTCTATATAAAAACTTCAACATATTATGTATAATAATTAAGTTATTGTGCCATAATATTATGTATTAGTTATTTCTTCATTACTCCATTTTCTACACAATTTACTCGTCATGTATGCAATAACAAGAGCCAAATGTGCTCTTATCACTCATAATCCATGATTTGCAAACACACATGTCAAGTATTCCAAGAGATGCACGAGTCTAACACAATGTAGAATTCCGCACGTGTGGACACTTCCTTTCCAGGATTAGTTTGGCAAAATAACCGTTCTTAGAATTTCTATCTTTTTGAGTTAACCTACAAGGCCAATTTATAACACTAGTGCTATTAGATTTGGTACATATTACGTTAGACCGTTGCTTCTGACATATTATTGGCAACTCGCAAAGTGCAGATCATATTATTAAGTTAGCAGTTTGAGTCCTTTTAGCTACAGCCGTTACTTTGCCTACGCATATGCATCCACCCCACCGAAAAAAATAAAACAAAAATAAATTAAATAAGGAATAGAAGAAAACCCACACACAAAGGTGTAGACTCGGCCAATATACAACCCCCCTCGCCCTTCCAAATAAAAAAAAGAAAAGAAAAGAAAAGAGGAATAAAATCTCAATATCTAAATATGGGGAAATTATTGCTTCTCAATTTGGTATACATGTCCTCACTTGATGTCTAGGTCTGTTCGCATGAATCAGAGCTTGCAATTGATTCAAATGACTAAGGAATTGTTTGCAACAGCTTGTTTCTTGGTGAAGGTGATCAGACCAGTGTAATAAAAGGTGGTTACATTATGCGTGCGGTGTAGGAGCGCATAGCGCATAAGCGGATTATGCGGTCGATTATGCGGATTATACGGTTTACGCGAAAATGAATAATTTAGTATATAAATAAGCAATAAGTTTGTGTTTGTGTTTGTGTACATTAAATTTAAAAAGATAGAAATAAGGGGAAAATGATATCAACTTTTAAAAATATAGATTAATTCATACTAAAACATCAGCACCATTAAGACGATCAATACATAAAATAATTAAAATCTAATGTTTAAAACAATCTACACACAAAACATAACTATTTAGTTTTACATCCAAATCAAAAGCATGTCAAACATACGTACTTTAAAATTAAAAAAGATTTTTATGCTTAACGGGTCGGGTTTCTTAATGGTTAGGATTTTATAGTTGCCGATTATGCGCCCGCATATTCGCATATGCGGTCGCATAACATTTATGCGGCCAATTATGCGGCCGACCGCATAATTCGACCGCGTATCTTAATTTTTATGCGTCCAAAGACAGCATCCTTATATGCGGCCGCATAAAATTTGTGTTAGAACACTAGATCAGACCGGTATGATTTTTGAGATTTAATTTCAATTTCAGTTCAAAATAAATTAATTGAGCAAAAAAGATACTAAACTCATCTCATGGCCACCTCAATCCCAATATTCCATCTTTTAGAACAATTCGTGTCTCAATTCAAGTGAGCAATGAACAATTATCAAACCTTCATAAAGCAATTCTGACCTTTGCAGGTGGACCAATGGCTCCTACGTAACTCAAGGATCTGATAACAGCTGAAGAAGTTGTATGAGCTTCTAGAGTAGGCATATATGTTTTGTCGACATCAATCACAGATGTCATCCGGGAAGAAACACCCTGATTACGAAAATTAACAGGGCCTCTGGGTTTCACTGCAACAATGGAAGCAACTAGAATAACTGTTATCATGCACTCTGACAAACTCATAGACTTAAGGGTGGGCAACATCAGATGATACACCAGTAACAAGGGCAACTTGATTCAAGAAGATTTCCATGTTTTTAATGAAAGCCACTAAGTTTTGTGGTGTTGGCATGTTACTTTAACCACAGAAAGTACACACTGCTCAAATAAAAATGAATGAAAGCATGTATGTCTACATGAATTGATGAAATTCTTGTAATGAATACTAGATATGCAGTTCTAAAGACATATTAAGCTATATGCCATCCAGGTTGTAAAACATGGTTTCATTATGTGTTCAGTCCAAGAGCTAACAGTGCATAAACAGTTTATATGCCGCATAACTGGATTATGCGGTGATGAAATTTTTTAATATGTATGTATGTGTGTAATATAAAATAGAATATATGCATATATACACACTACACACACACATTTATAATAACGTGAAACATATGACATGTTGTTGAGCCGCATATGCGGCTCTAAAAGTTCTCCGTCTCTTATTTTTTTCGGACGATCGAACCAGTTCATTTTGATCGTCATATTCTAAAACATCAAAACTCCGAATATTGGATGAACCTAAGGGGTTTTGCCCGTTCTTCCACCCATCGTAAATTTAACGGTTTTGTAAGAGTAGAACTTTTGTGATGTATGGATGAAAGGGTAAAACGCATTGGCTTCACCTAAGATAAAAATTAACGGTTCCGTTCGTCCGAAAAAAGTAGAAAATCATGGGCTATTCCATGGCACATATGTGGCTTAGCCACATATCATATGTTTCTCATTATTCTATGTATGTTTGTAAGTCATATTAAATGTCAAAAATTTCTAAATATTCAAAAGAATTAAAAAAATCTCAACAAGCTTTATACTATTGATAAAACCTATTATATTGTGAATATGAGAAATGTAGGCCATTGACCCAACCAAACAATATCATAATTAATACACAACATTGTTAAACTTTGAAAAATAACATGTACATAAGTAATATTAAGAAAAACAAAATTAGAGAACTTATCTATTTGCACTAGCTCTAGCAATCCAATTTCACCATATAAGTAGAAGTTATGGGGAGGGGGGGAGAGAGGAAGAAGGTGACTGCAAAGGATGGAAAGCGATGGGTAATAGAGGTGGCTAAAAAGTAAACATGATTTAGATTTAGTATCTCTAAGACGCAATTTTGGTCGGATTTTTGTTTTTGTTTTTCCTCTGTGTTTTTATAACCCAACCCAGTGGTGTTATGCTCCGACATAATCACACCTTTTACTACATCCACATATCCTCACAATGCAAGTTCATGCGCAATATCACAAACATCTGGTGTTCACCAATCATAAAGCCAGCTAAATCTATCTTAATGAAAACAATATATTGCATGATGTTGTTAAATTATATTACGTATCTTTAATCTATAACAACACCACGTCTTTGACCCAAAAAAAAACTATTCTTTAATTAAAAAAAGAAACACTGCCCAGCTGCTGATTTGCCCGGTTGGATAGATTCGTTCTTTCAAAATCTCAAGAACTGTGTAGTTACCAAAAGAAAATCCCCATAAAGCTAATGTGCAAACAAGCTCGGTAATTACAGCAATAGAGAGAGAGAGAGAGAGAGAGAGATAGAAGAGATAGGAGATGATACCTTGAAGGAAGTGATGATGATGATAATGATGGTGGAATGATGGGCACGTGAACTGAGGAACCAAGCATGCCATCTTCGGTCTCTCTCCTCTCTCTCTCTCTCTCTCTCTCTCTCTCTCAAATTGAAGCGAGAGAGAGGAGTGAAGATGCCGAAGAAGATGGGATGATGATGATGATGATGATTAGGAAGGAAGCGGACAAGTGACAAAATTATTTTTGTAAATAGTATACAGCCCTTCGGATATATTTGTTTATAAAATAAACCTAACAAATATTTAAGGGTTCTTCTCGTATTAGTCCATTAAATCTTGCATAATTTGATATTAGTCCCTTAAATCTTCGTATTTTGAGTTTAATCCCTCAAATCATTAACTATAACCAAAATAGTACCCCACTCTAATTTTCTGTTAAAAAACTCCGTAAATACTGACGTGGTTGTTAGTGCTGACGTGCCCAGCTTGTTCGCAGTGGTAGCGACGGTGATGAGGGGGAGGAGGAGGAGAGGCGGCGACGTGAGGAGAGGGGAGGAGGGGAGGGGGATCAGCGACGTGGAGGAGGGGGAGGGGGAGATCGGTCGGGGGGTTATGGAGAGGAGGGGGTGATGGGGATGAGGCAGCAGGGGGAGAGCTCTTCCGGTGGCGGGGAGGAGGGGGAGGAGCGGCGGTGGGAATGAGGGGGTTGAAGGCGGAGGAGGCGGGGGAGATCGGCGGGGATGAGGGGTGATGATGGGGAGGAGGAGGGGAGGGGGATCGGCGGCAGTAAGGAGGGGAAATGATAAGAATGGCAATATTGCGGGGCGGGGCGGGTATTTAACTACCCAAGCTTGCCTCGCCCCATCTGCGGGCCGGGGCGTGCCGGGTCTCGGGCCGAGTCAGGGCGTGTAATTTCTTACCAAAACCGGGTCGGGCCGGGTCGGTCGATCGGGTCAGGTCATTATTGCCATCCATATGAATCCCAGATAAAAGTTTTATCTGGGATTTGGGAGAATTGTGATTTGTTGGTAATTTGGAATTGGGAATTGGCCTAATTGGAAGAACATTTGAACAGAGTATGAGTTATATGATATGGGCAGACCGCATGGTTCGCATCAAAATAGTAAGGTTTTTTTTAGAACCTCTATAGTTTATCGGGGCGGTCCGGGGCGGGGCGGGTTGCATACAAAGCCCAAGCTTGCCCCGACCCGTCTGCGGGCCGGGGCGGGTCGGGTCAAAACTGTGGCGGGTCGGGTCGGGCTGGTCGGGTCAGGTCATTACTGCCATCCCTAGGAAATGAGGGGTCGGAGGGGGGGATTGGCGGTGGGGAGGAGGGGGATTGTGGGTTTTATCGGCAGCGGGGAGGAGGGAGATGAATGGGGAGGTGGAGGTGGAGAGCAATGGCGGGGAGGAGGGGAATGAGGTGGATGTGGAGGGGGAGGTATGGGATGAAGGGGGAGGTGGTGGTGGGAGCAACGGCAGGGGGAGGGGGATGAGGGAGAGGAGGGGGATGAGGGAGAGGATAAGGGGGAGAGCGGCGGCGGGGAGGAGGTCAGCCTCATCCTCTCCCCACCACATCCGCCTCCTCCCGCCTCCCTCCCCCATTAGGGCTTAATTCTTAGTTAATTAACACTAATTGTTAATTAATCGTTAATTAATCTAACTATTTAACAGAATATAGGATGTTGGGACTATTTAGGTTAACGGCTTAAGATTTGAAGGATTAAACTCAAAATACGAAGAATTAAGGGACTAATATCAAATTACACATAATTTAAGGGGCTAATATGAGAAAAACCCAATATTTAATATAGAAAAGGGGTACCTGATCTAAATTCTGCCAACTTTAATTCTTACCAAAATTTTAAATTAAAATTTTGATTTCCCAAGAAAATTTAGTTCCCCAAAAAATTTAGTTCTGCACAAAATTTAGTTCACTCCAAATTTAGTTTTTCCTAAAATTTAAATTTTCAGTTCTTCGAAATTTAGTTTACTCCAGATTTAGTTTCTCACAAAATTTTATGGTTCTCCCTCGAAAAATTTTCCCTCAAAATTTCCACAAATTATCATCATATCCATTAATTTCTCAAGATTCAATCACAGTCGTCTTTCTAACCACCTTTTTGTCCTAGTCAGTAACCTCGTTCAAAAACATCCCTCGCTTGTATAATAGATAATGTGAAACGTATGGAAATCAAGTATGTTCCCCTTGAAAAGTCTACCATTGCCTATTTTTTAAAACATCAGAACCATAACTTTTGTTTTTTCATATTCTAAAACCTAAAAATACCAACTATTAACTCAATCTAATGAGTTTTGTTCGTTCATCCACCCGTCGTGTAATGTTCTATTCATGTTGTCATGTCCTATTTTGCACTATACGGGTGTTCTACTGAATACGCGTGGTGTTTCTACCTACGATGCGTGTGTGGGCATGAGATAAGCATAGATATTGGCGTATGTGACGTAATGCCAAGGAGATTAGGCCGTAATACGTGGCTAAGGAAAGAGAATGCGAGATGTGAAGACGGAAGAAGTGCAAATAACGGCTTGGGTGTAAACGACAGGAACGGGTTAGACGCGTGTGTGATGCATGTATGCACGCAAGGATGTGCGAGGATGTGTGTAAGGGGAGCCATGTTAGTGTGAAAATGGGGTTAGGGGTCAATGGCACTCCCCGTAAATTTTTAGAAAGGTCAGGGGCAAAACGGTCTTTTGGCCTAAATTTGCTGTGTGTACATACTTAAGTGGTCGGTGCGTAAATTAATGGCAAACTTGTAAATAATTGGAATGTGAGGGGATATTTTAGTCATCACACTCATGGAATATTCCCTTGGAATATTCCATTCTTGACTGAGAAGAAACTTACACATTATAAAACCCCTCTTTTTCCACACACTTCTCCTTATTTTCTAGTTCTTTCTTCCCTTTTCTC
Source organism: Scilla litardierei (assembly GCA_030789695.1). NCBI lineage: Eukaryota > Viridiplantae > Streptophyta > Magnoliopsida > Asparagales > Asparagaceae > Scilla > Scilla litardierei. The sequence goes on along the minus strand of CM061133.1, from coordinate 2,298,550 downwards.
TTTCCTCCCCTTCTTCCCCCTACCATGGCCGGCCACCCCCATGCCATGGCCAAATTCTGCAATAAAAAAAGAAGAAGAATAAGAGGAGGAGGAGGAGGAGGAGGAGGAGGAGGAAGAGAAAGAGAAGAAGAGAAGAAAGATCAAAGTTGAGGCAGGAATCTCTTGGGATTGGAATTTCAAACAATTTAAATTTTTCTAATTTGTTTTTATAGCATGTTTTATCTAATATTTGATGAATAAAAACAATTTTTACATGATATTGCTAAGTATCGGGTATTCTGGGGAACAGGGCGTGACACATGTGAACCTATAAAGTTTACGACGGGTGGATGAATAGGCATACCCATCTGGGTCACCCAACTTTTGATGTTATGGTGTTTTTAGAATGTGAAGAACAAAATGAATTGTCCTGATCAACCGCTATCTCATGCGTCCTATCATTAAGCTAGAGATAACTTATATGCATGATTTTTGAATTAGTTGATCCATATTGCAAGCTCGATGTGACCAATTGAAGAATTAAAAATGCGGACAAAATTGTCTTGATAGATGAAGAATATGTACATAGCACCATCCATTTTCTTTTTCCATATTTGTATTTATATAGACTTAATTGTAATAACCATCAACAACCATCTCATATATACAACTTGTTATTATTGGGGATCATGTAGATGGCAAGCAAAACACTAGATTGTGGGTGAATAATGTTATCCAAAAAATCACAAATAAAACTTAATCCATCTATGTATGCATAAGTCTACAACGATAGTTACATCACGTGGGACTTAATCCACAAATCACTTATTTTCCAAGTAAGAGTAAGAGCACATTGGAATAAAACAAACAATGCAAGAAAGAGTGATAGAGTAAAAGACAAGTGATCACACGAAAACACATGGGACTTTACCGTGGTTCGGTCAATTCACGACCTACTCTAGCATCCACTAACCAACTCTCGACTTGAGAACAACTTGGTTCAACAACAATGATGACTTTTACAACATTGGCTCTTCTCCACTATGAGGACTTATACAACACCACACTCACCAAGTGAGGATTCCCAACAACCCAACCACTTCAACAATAGGACCTCAAACAAGTGAGGCTTTTCACCAATTAAAACCAATACAAATCACTTGCCACCACACCATTGTGTAGATTTCTAGTTAAACATTTGCAGAGATCACTTACCACCACACTATTGTGTGGATTTCTAGTTACACCTTTGTAGATAATATTACAATTCTCATATAACCAAGAAGATTAAAGCTTTTTGAGTGTATATGTGTGGTTAACGAAAATCTTGAATTGTGATATCAAGAGAATCAAGATTAACCTGAGGAGATCACAATTCTATGACTAAGAAAGAATGAAGGCTTAAAAGCTTTTGAAACACGTAAAAAAATTTGGCCTTAAGAAAAACTTCTGAGGACTTTAGATGCTTGAAAAAACACTTAAAATCTTAAATTTTGCACAATAAATTCATATCAAACACTTTGGTAACCCACCTATTTATATAGAACAAGTCTATACAACATAGACTTTCAGAAGTGTCCTCCAATATCCATCAAACGAATAGTCAAAAAGCTAGTCAAATTAGACCGTTGGTCTCCGAAATCGACACAGTACACAGACTGATCGACTCATGTCTTATTGGTCGACTAGTGGAACAACACTAGTTGACTCTCTGGCAGAGTCGCATACTCTCGATAGCAATCAATGCTCACCGGTCGACCACAGTACATTGACTGGTCGACCAAATACACTGATACGTATCAAAAAACTTAGGGATTTTCTATTAAAATCTTTTCAAAACATTTTTCAAACATTTCTAGAATGTTAAAAACATTTCTAGAATGTTAAAAACATTTTGAAAATATTAAAAAATATTTTTCTTAGTGTGTGCCAGTTTCAACTTAATGACTTTAACATTCTATGACAAGATACAAAAATAAATACATCACGCGTACTTGGAGTCTTGATGCATTCTTTGACCCCTCAAACTGTCTTGTGAAGCTTTTGCACACCATAAGTGTTGGTTATTGCAACACCCTAAGTTGGGTTTGATGATTAAGCAAACAATTAGTGTGACTAATTGTGTTTAGTGAGATTTGTTGTGAGTATATGTACAAAGTCAACAATGATCAACTCAAGCTCAATGACATGATGATATGGTTTGTCAAGCTTAAAGTTGGAGAATTCATGGATTGGAGATAAACATTGTGACATAAAGCTCATCCAAAGACACGTTGAGTGCAAAGCTTCTCAAGACAACTCATGAGTCAAGAAGAATGCATCAAGACTCCAAGATGTGAGTGATGTATTTTTACATTTATTTGAGTTTGTCTTTGATAAAGCCAAATTTTGAAGCATGCACACACAAATAAGAAAATGAATTTCCTTGATTTAAATGGTTTTGATTTCATCTCAAATTCATTTCTGTTATGAGTGAGGGAAGCCTTGGCCTACCCTCCTTCATTACCCACTTCATTGGTCTCAATTACTATGAGTAGTGGGTGTAGGATCCTACCAAAACAGAGTTAGGATCGATTATTAAAGTGGAGACTTACGCTAGCGTATGCGGAGCGGTAGTCTCAGAACTTTGCCTTCGGATTCGCCATGACGGATCGAGTCTTCTCACGAACGGAGTAAGGCTACTAATCCACAATCTAAATCTCTATTTTAGATTAAGAACTTGGATGGAGGGAGAGGAAATATTTCTGCAGAGCTTCGCTATGAAGAAGATGCATGCATGAATTTCATGCAAATGGTGTAAGGAAAATGGCTACCCTTGGGTCTTATTTATAGCCCCCAAGGTAGTTATTTTAGGGTAAGTTGTTCCTTTGGAACAACTTAATTAAGGTGTACCATGATGCATGGCACATTATAAGCTTAAGTTGTACCATATGCATGGTACAACATAAGCTTAAGATATTCCCCCTTTATTAGCCATATGTCGCATGCATTTATGCATATATAATGCGACTTTCCCACTCATACAGAGATCCTCTCCGCAAGGGAACAGATTCCCTTTGCACACGACTTCGTGTGCGCGACGTTCGAGGTCCGTATTCCCTCGTACATCCCCCACAAGGGTGTACAAACGTCTTCCATATCCAACATCTCCCACTCACACTTGAGGGGATTGTAAGAAAACGTCTTTCCCTTAGTTCTTTCATCTATCATACCGAGAAATAGACCGTGCGACCGTCATGCGCGTAGAGTCTGTTGTTGTGCACTTGTTAGAGATACACAACGACCTCGAAGGTGCAAAGTTGAGTAGTTCAACGCATGCTTTACCCTAGATTATTTCTTCACATTTTCTTGTACTTTATATTCAACAATTGAATCCCATCTGGATTACAATTGGCTGGCCAGCTTTGAATCATTAAAGTCCAAATGCGAATATGAAATCAATCTTCCTCTTCTTGCGAACCTTCTGATCTTGACTTGATTCGCTTTTCTAACGTGCCCCGCCGAGCCGAATTACCATAGCCCATTAGTAACACGCTAAGATAGCGATCATCTCGTCAAATCTAAAGGAACCAATTGGAGTCCTTGAGGGTAAGAGTTAAGACCCGTATGGCCTTTGAGTCTCACATAATAGCAAACACTATTGCTACTAACTCAGTGGTCGAAATGCATACGTGGTATGAACACGTATTACAACATCACTCCTTTCCCAGGGAGAGTATGTCTTAATGATGTTGTACGGATGAAAGATCAGACACCACAGTGCCTATCTTTTTGAGTCCCCTTACTACTCGTGAAATATTCACGGACTCTCATCCTGCATAGGACAGATAGGATTTAAAAAAAAATCCAATGAGATCTTTATATCCTTGTGATACAGATCTCAGATCTTTTGTAAGCATCCGTATGATGCAGATCTTTTATTCGACTATCTTGTTTAAGTCATGACTCTAAATCATTTGTCTAATGATTTTGACTTTAAACTAGTCTCATCTCTATCTTATCCATCTGATAAGATAAGGCGGTTGCTCATGTGAGAGAGCCAACCTTAATCTGTCCGACATACACACAATAAAATAGCTGAGACTTAAACACAAATGTTTAAAATCATTTGTAAGAAACTTGTATGCAATATACAAAAGAACTTCTTTCTTTTATTAAACTTTGATCTTCTATAGACATGGGAAATATTACATGATACAGCTCAGCACCTACGCATTCCCATAGATGATAAGTGTTTGAAAAACACATCTCTGGGGATCGCCTTAGTAAGGGGATCCGCTATCATCTCATGCGTGGATATGTATCCTATGTCTACTTCCTTCCGTTTGTCATAATCCTTTGCAAACTTGAATCGAATGTCAATGTGTTTGGTCTTACAATGAAATTTAGGATCTTTGACATAGGCAATCGAAGCTTGACTATCACTGTATATTGGAACAGTGCTCGAGTCAGAGGCATTCGTCAGCATGTCTAAGAATTTCCTAAGCCAAACAGCTTCTTGGACCGCCATGCTGAATGCTACGAATTCGGCTTCCATGGTTGATAAGGCGATGCAGGGTTGCTTCTTACTGCTCCAGGATATTGCACCATTCCCGAGCAAGTAAACAAAGCCTGAGGTAGATCTTCGCTCGTCGAGATCATCCGCCCAATCAGCATCGGTATAGCCTTCGAGTCTCAAGGTATTGCCTTGATAGCATAACGCATAGTCCGCAGTCCCTTTGAGGTATCTTAATATCCTCTTCACCGCTTTCCAGTGTGCTTGTCCTGGGTTGGATTGGTAACGACTTACCATACCAACAGCATAGCAAATGTCCGGTTTGGTACACATCATGGCGTACATCAGACTCCCGACAGCACTGGAGTATGGAACTTTTTCCATAGCTTTCTTTTCTTTTGGATCTTTGGGACACATCTCCAAACATAGACCCTCGCCTTTGCTTATTGGAGTATCAATTTGCTTGCAATCCTGCATATTAAACCGTTCTAAAACTTTCTTTATATATGTCTCTTGAGAGAGAGAAAGAAGTTTCTTGGAACGATTCCTTGAGATCTTAACCCCAAGAATATATGCAGCTTCACCCATGTCTTTCATCTCAAAGACGGATGAAAGCCAAGTTTTGATATCCAAGATAAGACACTTATCATTTCCGGCTATAAGTATGTCATCTACATAAAGAGACATAATTACATACTTGTTTTTAATCCTCTTAATATACACGCAGTTGTCTTCGTCGAGCATGGAGAAACCATACGACAAGACGACTTCTTGAAAGCGCATATACCACTGCCTTGAGGATTGTTTAAGACCATATATGGATTTACGAAGTTTACAAACCTTATGTTTGTTTTCTTCTTGTACAAACCCGTTTGGTTGTTCCATGTAGATCTCCTCATCTAGTTCTCCGTTAAGAAAAGCAGTCTTTACATCCATCTGATGTAACTCGAGGTCCAAACAAGCCACCATTGCCAGAATTAAGCGAATGGAGGTAAAACGCACGACAGGAGAGAAAGTCTCTTCGTAGTCTATTCCTTCCTGTTGCGTGAAACCTTTCGCAACAAGGCGAGCTTTATATTTCTCGATGGAGCCATCAGCCTTATGCTTGATTTTGAGAACCCACTTGTTCCCAATGGCTCTACGTCCCTTAGGTAAATTAACCAAGTCCCAGACTTGGTTTGTTTTCATGGATTGAAGTTCTTCTTCCATTGCCGCTATCCATTTATCTTTAGCAGGGCATGTGACGGCCTGTTTGAAATTTGCAGGTTCGTCATCATCTTGTAGTAATGTCATGAATGTTTGAGGAAATTCATCCTCAAATCTCAGAGGTGTTAGCCTCGTTCGATTACTACGTCTTGTTTGAGTTTGATCACTCCCACTTGGAATGACATCACTCCCACTTGGAATAACATCACTCCCACTCGGAATAGGATTGGTATCGTTCGTATCATCCATTGGTGAAGTTTGAAACGTATTTTCTTCTTCACCAAGAATTCTCCCACTCGAACGTTCCGATCCTTCTTGATCCCAAGTCTCAAACAAGGATAAGTCTTGACTTACCTCACCCTGTCTTGGAAACTCTTTTTCCAAGAAGACAACATACCTCGATTCGAATTCTATTAGACCCCCATTGTCCTCTTGACCGACGAAAACATATCCTTTGGAGTTTTCAGCGTATCGTATGAAGATACACTTCCTCCCACGTGGCCCAAGTTTGCCATATTTGTGAGAGGATAAATGTGCGTAAGAGGCACAACCCCAAGGTTTTAGAATGTTTAAGTCTGGAGTTCTATTGTTCCACAACTCATAAGGAGTGGAACTTACCGACTTCGAGGGTACACGGTTTAAGATGAATGCTGCCGTCAATAATGCGTCACCCCAAAAGGTGATAGGCAAATTTTCCTGAGCCATCATTGATCGGACCATTTCCATCAATGTCCTATTCCTTCTTTCCGCAACACCGTTTTGTTGCGGAGTGTAAGGCATAGTTACCTGATGTACTATGCCTTTTTCATCACAAAGTTCCTTAAAACTTATTGATTGATATTCACCGCCCCTATCGGTTCGCAAAACCTTAATCTTGAGATCTAATTGATTCTCCACTAAACTCATATAGTTTTTAAAGCAAGCCAAAGCTTCACTTTTGTGGGATATCAAATAGATATGTCCGAAACGGGTGAAGTCATCAATAAATGTGATGAAATAGGACTTCCCGCGTCTTGTCTTAACATTCATTGGACCGCAAATGTCCGAATGGATAAGCTGTAATGGAACTTCGGCCCTTGTGCCAGTTCCAAACGGCTTGCGACAAGTTTTCCCTACAAGACAATGTTCGCAAGTTGACATTTCAACTTTTGAAACATTAGATAGCAAGCCACTTTTGGCAAGTCTATCCATTCTAGTTGGTCCAATATGACCAAGTCTTGCATGCCAACAAATGATCTCAGACTCAGAGTTAGAAACATTTGTTAAATGGAAACTTTCATTAATGGAAGAAGAATCATCATACATTGTATTTAAAACAATTAATCCATTACAAACATTACCAGAACCAATCAAAGAATTATTACAAACAAGGTCAACATATTGTTTATAGAACCTCCACTCATAATCTAAAGACATTAACATGACCACGGAAACGATATTCCTTCTAATATCTGGAGCAAAGAGGACGTCGTGCAATAATAATGTCCGGCCGTTGTCGAGAACTAGCTTACATGTTCCGACGCCTTTGACTTCAACACGAGTGTTGTTGCCGACGTATATCCACTTTGTTCCTTGAGTTATCCTTCGATACTCTACGAAGAACCTTCTGTCCTTCGCAACGTGGTCTGTGGCCCCTGAATCAATCAACCAAAAATAGTTAGATTCAGCAAGAAACATGGAACTAGAAACACATATGTAACTAGCCCTACAAGTTACCTTATCACTTCCATCCGTACACTTACGGGCGAAGTGACCGTACTTGTTGCACTTAAAGCACTTGATCTTCTTCAAGTTTTTCTTCTTTGAGTGCACATTCTTTTGCCACTTTTTGTTCTTAGTCTTCTTTGAGGTTTCCGGTTCTTGTTTTCGTTCGTTCACAAACCTTAAGCGTTTCCGCTTATTTCCTCCATGTGAGGAACTAGCGGCCACGTGCACTTCTGCACTTGGTTTTGCGGCTTGAATCCGCTCTTCCTCGAGTTCGAGGTGTTTCGAAACATCGCTTAAAGTTTTAATGCACTCATTATGAGTGAGGTGCATTTTCATGTTATCCCAGCTATCTGGGAGTGAACGAATGACTGCTTGGATCTGCTGTTCGTCAGACAGCGTAACACCCGCATCCTTTAATTCAGATATTAGATTCGCCATGTGGCGGAGATGCTTTTTCATAGAATGATCTCGCCGCATCTTGTACGAATCAAATTGAATATTTAAGGAGCGGAGTTTGGTAACCGAAGTTCCACCAAACTTTACTTCTAGCTCAGACCATATGTCTTTGGCTAGATCGAATTCCCGAAATAGACGCATTATGTCATTGTCCATCGCGGACAGTAACGTAATGCGTGCTATTTTGTTCTTTCGAGTCCAAGTGTCATAAGCTTCCCGGTCCCTCTTGTGTTGGGCCGTATTGCCCAACTCAGGTTCTACCATTATGTTTTGGAGTGTTTCGAGCACATCTTGCTCCTCCAAAACATATTGGATTTTAATTGACCAAAGTTTATAATTGTCGCCGTTGAGCTTTTCACCTTTGTTAAGCTCTGCGACAATATTCTTAGAAGCGGTAGACATATTCGATTCAAAAAACTGCAAAGAAAATGAAAAAACACGATCATAATTCAATGCATAAAGTTTCGATTCTTTAAACACTTGATAAGTTCCTTGGATGCGTTGAAATGTTACTCTAGAATCGAGAAGTTCACTACGTTCCCAACTACCATCTAGAAGTAACTTTCAAAGTATCCCTCTTACTTATCTTAAGTAAAAAGAAATCAGAAATAATACCCGTATGGTATTAGCAGCGGAAAATTACTTTGAAAAACATATCTTTCAAAATAGAATAGGTGAGAATTAGCGCAAAGAATTTTAACGCAACAATTGCCAAGCCACGAGACCTGTTCTACACACCCATGGGTTAGATAACCATGGCCGGATCGTGGTAGGACTTGGAATTCTAAATTGCGCTGTCCCGATTTAAGGACGGGACATAACCTATTTGAAAAACATCTTTTTCCAAAAATTTGAAAGCACGTTGGCTAATCTCCGTAGAGTAGAACACAACGTCACAAGTACATTGGCTAATCTCCGTAGAGTAGAGCACAATGACATGGCTAATCTCGCATGAAGTAGAGCATTATGGCTAATCTTCAAGGAGTAGAGCCCAAAAAAAAACTTCATTAAAACGTTAGTCCCGTATGAACTAGACGGCACTGTGGTTAGCCCCGTATGGGCTAATCGACACATTCGAGTTTGACCAATGCCCTTTGTCACCCCGTATGGGTCAGTAGGCAAGTTTGCAATCGACACAGGCCTTCTGCCAGATTGGTCGACCAAAAACACAAAATTGGTCGACCAATTTTTCAGAATGCAACTTCTTCCCGGCCAGGGCCTCTGCCCTGGCCGGTGCTTGGCCAAGGGCCGGCCAGGGCCTCTGCCCTGGCCGGCCAGGGGCCCTGGCCGGCCAGGGGCCCTGGCCGGCCAGGGGCCCTGGCCCCCTCGGCCAGGGCCGGCCAGGCCCTGGCCTCGGCCAGGGCCGGCCGGCCAGGCCACTGGCCGGGGGCCAGGGCTCCTGCCCTGGCCTCGGCCAGGCCCTGGCCTGAGGCCAGGGCACCGCCCTGGCCTCTGCCAGGGCGGCCTGGCCGCTGGCCGGGGCCAGGGCTCCTGCCCTGGCCTCGGCCAGGCCCTGGCCTGAGGCCAGGGCGCCGCCCTGGCCTCTGCCAGGGCGGCCTGGCCGCTGGCCGGGGCCAGGGCTCCTGCCCTGGCCTCGGCCAGGCCCTGGCCTGAGGCCAGGGCACCGGCCCTGGCCTCTGCCAGGGCCGGCCTGGCCCTGGCAGTGGCCAGGGCACCGGCCCTGGCCTCTGCCAGGGCCGGCCTGGCCGGCAGGCCTTGGCCAAGGCCGGCCACTGCCGTCCTGGCCTTGGCCGGCCATTACCGGCCTGGCCATGGCCGGTCATGGCCAAGGCCATTCGGCGTTGGCCGGCCATGGCCCTTTTGGCCATGGCCGGCCACCCCCTTTGAATGGGGTTGCCGCACTTATTCCTCCCCCTTGATGGGGTGGTCGCCGGTGGTTATTGGCCGTAGCCAACCCCCTCCGCATGGGGAGAGGGGGTGCATGGCCTTCATAGCCCATTTGGCCATGGTGCACATGCACCAAATTTTCAACTTACCCGATGGAAATAACTACCATCATCTTCCTCGATGAAGCACCCGTTCGTCGAGAAATTAGTTATTTCCTAATGGCCGTGTGCCAAAAATGAAAAATAACATACTACGTGAACGGTCGGTTCTTCCCGTCACGGAGAGTTCCTACCATATCCGTAATGATAGGAGACCCTAACGTGAAAAGAACAACCGCTGCGTTCTCTCCGTCACGAAGCGTTCCTACTATATCCGTAATAGTAGGAGACCCATTCGTGAAGAAGACACCGACTCGTTCGTAGTTTCGACGGGGCAGTGGTTTGACCGGGGCGAACCCATATGGCTCCGATACCAATGTAGGATCCTGCCAAAACAGAGTTAGGATCGATTATTAAAGTGGAGACTTACGCTAGCGTATGCGGAGCGGTAGTCTCAGAACTTTGCCTTCGGATTCGCCACGACGGATCGAGTCTTCTCACGAACGGAGTAAGGCTACTAATCCACAATCTAAATCTCTATTTTAGATTAAGAACTTGGATGGAGGGAGAGGAAATATTTCTGCAGAGCTTCGCTATGAAGAAGATGCATGCATGAATTTCATGCAAATGGTGTAAGGAAAATGGCTACCCTTGGGTCTTATTTATAGCCCCCAAGGTAGTTATTTTAGGGTAAGTTGTTCCTTTGGAACAACTTAATTAAGGTGTACCATGATGCATGGCACATTATAAGCTTAAGTTGTACCATATGCATGGTACAACATAAGCTTAAGATATTCCCCCTTTATTAGCCATATGTCGCATGCATTTATGCATATATAATGCGACTTTCCCACTCATACAGAGATCCTCTCCGCAAGGGAACAGATTCCCTTTGCACACGACTTCGTGTGCGCGACGTTCGAGGTCCGTATTCCCTCGTACATCCCCCACAAGGGTGTACAAACGTCTTCCATATCCAACAGTGGGGACCCTTGGTCTCCTTGAGGCCCTCCATCTTCCCTCTCTACATGAATATATAGAGAACCATGGCCTAGTGCCATGGTTACTCATTCTTTTGCTAAGAAAGTTTGCCTCTCTCTCTCTCTCTTGAGTCCTATCACTTTCTAACACGTTATCAGCACGTGTTCTTTCTTGAGCAAGAATCCAAGCCTAAAATCCCCACCAAATTGATCCCCTACGCGCAAGGAATCTTTGGTTGCTGCGGCGATTCGTTGGAGCGTTGCGGAATTCTCGAAGCTTTCGGGAGCTCGGATTTTTATTTCTACGGATCTTTTCTACGGTCGTCCCTAGATCATCGATCTAGATGTATATTTCTTATTCCCGTAGATTACAACGGACTATACATAAAATTTTTTTACCATGTTTGCATACAAGTAAAAATTAAAATAATACAAAGAAAAATTTGTTTTTACAAAGTAATTTCTTCATATTGCCATGAAATTCATTTTTTTTTCTCATCGGGAAGAAGAACCGGAACGCCCCCCCTTGGGATGGGGTCTAACGGGCGCCTCCCGCGGCCGCCGCCCCTGCCGGAGGGGGGGGGACTTCCCGCACACCGACCCCCCCTATTTGAGGACAACGCCGCATGCATTGCTTAGCTTCAGAAGGGCTACATCAAAGGCGACAGGACAAAGCACATTTCTCCCAAATTCTTCTGGACGCACGAGCAAAAGAACGACAAGCAGATTGAAGTTCGACAGATCCAGTCCTGCAACAACTTAGCTGATCATTTTACTAAGTCTTTGCCCAAATGTACTTTTATAAAGCTTGTAACGAACATTGGTATGTGACAATTGAAAGACCTGCAAGCCTGAAGCTTGTACGGATCATGGGGAGTAACCTGTGGGTTGCACTCTTTTTCCTTAAGCTGTTGGGTTTTCCCACTGGGTTTTCCACGGCTAAGGTTTTAACGAGGCAAACACACTTACTCTGGATCCAGAAGTATCCACCCCTCTTTGCCTCAGATGCTGAGACCAAAGTGATGAATGGGTAAGGAGGAGTGTTATGAATGAGGGAGGCCTTTGGTCACCCCTCCTTCATTACCCACTTCATTGGTCCCTATTACTATGAGTAATGGGGACCCTTGGTCTCCTTGAGGCCCTCCATCTTCCCTCTCTACATGAATATATAGAGAACTATGGCCTAGTGCCATGGTTACTCATTCTTTTGCTAAGAAAGTTTGCCTCTCTCTTTCTTGAGTCCTATCACTTTCTAACAATTTCCTAATTTTATTGATCAACCCCTTAGTAGTTTTGGACTTAGCTTAGGCATTTCAGGTAGGTAGTCCCCCATCTCAAAATAGTCAACACACGGATAATTACATCTCTAGAAACCTGAAGCTTGCCTAGCTAGTCGACTAGTGCCTTATGGCTAGTCAACTAGCTAGTGGCTAAAGTATTCGACTATCTTATGCACTGTAGTCGACTACCAACTGCCAGCAAGCCCACAACTGTCAGATTTCTAGCCATTTTCCTGACCGTTTTGGAGGGCTTTAGGTCATTTCTTTGATCATTTTACTGGCATATTTAATAGGGTTTAATGTGGGATTTTGTGACTTAATTAGAACAGTATTTCTAGAATAATTTCTTCTTTCTCAAGCTAAGCTTTCAAGTCTTAATTCTTCCAAAGCTGAAATTTCAAGAGCAAAGATTTCCTCCTCTAAGTCAACTATTTTATGACTTTCATTTAAGCTTTTAAGCTTATTTTGCCTTGTCAATTGTGTTATCTTATGCTTTGATCTTTACTTACATAAGAACATAAAATAGATGTTTTGATCTCTATGTTTCTTTACTTGAGATCAAGTTAAGATTTTTCCATTGCCTAAAATCGCTTTTACGTGCTTTATACATTTTGCATACACAAATTTTGTTTTACTTTAATTTCATTGAAGTATCCTCATTTGGTTGGAAGTGATTGACTGAGATTTGTTGTAGTAGTTGTAGTTGTTGGTTGTAATTGTGGTGAAGGAGAAGACAACTTGTGTTGTAGCTAGTGGAAACCTTGGTAAGAGAGGCTTGGTTATTGGTGGTGGAAATTCCTAGTTTGTGAACTAGGTGTTGATTGTTGTAATTGGGAAAGCCCTAGTAAGTGAATATAGACATGAGTATTGGAAGCCTGCTTGGTGAGGCATTTGTTGTCTTGTTGAAGAGAGTTGGATAGTGGAAATCCTACAAGAAGTTGGGGACTGGAATAGCACACGGTGGGTGAACCATGATAATCTTGTTGTGTTTGTGGTCGTGTTCTGTGATTGTCTCTTCTCTATATTTCTTGCATACGTGTGATACATATATTCTTGTCTATTTCATTGCAAGCATTATTTGCGTTGATTAAGTTCTTGGGGAAGGTAACAATTGTAAGTAACTTAGGCTAAAATTAAAGGGAATAGTTTTAATTTGTGCCTACATATTTTTAAATCATAATCACCCCGCTAGTATTTAGTCTGCTATCTATAGGATTCTTACATGTGGCATTAGGCATCATACGATCCTTACAATGAGTTCTTGGATGAGCTTTTAGTCATCATGTTGAGCTCCAAATCATTTGATGTTCCGACCTTCAAGCTTTAGCTCCATGTTATTAATTCTTGTAAGCTTGAATGGAGTGTGATGGGTGTAAAATATTGCACACTACTCATAAGTATAGGAGGTTGTCAAGTAATAAATCTGGTGAGTCCAAAATCGAATCCATGGGGATAAGTCATCTACGCTCACAAGCTCGATCGATAAAGGAAGGTAATGGTGATGATACAACCGCTGCACTACCAGAATAGTAGTGGAAAACGGGGGGGGGGGGGGGGGGGGGGTAAAACTATCAACATAACCTAAGGTAACTCGGTTCAGAGAACCAAAGAGGGGATTAGGCTAGCTAGGATGAGTGCATGGGATGTGTGTTCAATGGGATTGATGTCTCGAAGATTTAATATCCATAATATAACTCAATTGACAATCCGGCTAGGGCATGCTCAATCGGTAGATTTAACATTCACGAACACACCCAATTTGCAGTAAGTAGTAGATACATCATCGTAGTACTAGATAAGATAGGAATATGGTCTCTTCTCGGAGTATGCCCTCTTGGGACTTAGCCAATAAAAGTGTGCCATGATGATTCATCCCACATAATCTAGAAAATGATATAAAGACAATTAAAACAATGATTAACAACCAATCATCATGAATCGCAAACCACACAATCAAGCAATTGTCAATCATAATGAAAAATATGAAATTCTTATACAAAAACATCATTTACGTACAATACAATGGGGAAATGCAAAAATTTACAAGAGAAAGGATATAAATAGCCCATTATCTCTCAAAAATAGGATCTCTCATCCTTTAATGTGCTCCTCCAAGCATTTTGCCCCTTTAATTGCTTCTAAGACCATAAAAAATAAAGTTAGAAGAAGAAGTTCGCAGTTTTTTGGGCTTGGTACAATAGAAAATGATCAAAACTCGTTGTGGGTCTGTTTCTGGTTAGGTTTGAACACTCAAAACCTACAACTTACTAAAAATGAGCGGATCAGGTTGGATCCTACAGCTGCCATGCCCGAACACGTGCCTACTCTACCCCCTCTGACGTCAGTGCCTAAAATCGGTCCGATCAACGGTTTGGATCGAGCACTGAGCACCCGACCTGTTACAAATCCGCATGCCTCAGTCGATCATTGTAGCAGCTGGCGTGTGGGCCGGCTCACAGGACAAGTTCACTTTATTTTTTAAAATTATTTTTTTGTAGCAGCCTGCACATTTGTGCATGATGCTGGCTAATGGGGCAGGCCGCATTTATTATTATTTTTCTTTTTGTCTTTTTTCAGAAATAGTAATTTGGCTCCAAATATTTCAAGAAAATTGTCCGATCGTCCGAAAAATCTGGAAAAATAGCTGTTGGACTCGTAAAAGTATAGTCTTCATCTGAAAAATAAAATGAGCTAAGATTAGGCCACATAAATCTATTTTGCACATAAAAAGACAATAAGCTCTAATATTATAAGATATTGATAGAATGCCTGCATCAGAGCAAAAATGAACACAATATATATAAAAATACTGATAAATGAGTGGATAAATATGCAATACTATCCTCAACTCACACACAGAGACTAGATTTTTTGATAATCTCTATCAAATTAAGCGGTAAATTCGGATTTCAATCAAAGCACACATCAAACTCCCTTCGTTGTTCATGGCATAAAGAAATTTTTCTTCATGATCTCAAATTCAATATACAAACTCATGAAAGAGAACAAATCCACGAATAATGCTTCAATTTGGTTCAAATTAACAACTCATAACGAATGTTTTGCATTCATCAAGTTTGAAACACAATGGAGTATTATAGTATCTCAATCCTTAAAGACTTGGCTGAAACAACATTAAGTTTTTCATAACTTGTGGATGTCGGATATGTGACTCATGGTTATTCTTTCTTTTTGTTTGTATGAAACTTAGAATGATCCATATGGTGAGTTTTCTGACAATGACACCCAAAATCGGATGATTTTAGGGTATTATGCCAAGAGGGACCCCTTGGACCTACTAACTCAAATCATATAAGTTCATATTTATTCTTTCCTTGTGCACTCTTGTAAACCATATCGTTCGACATGAATCCCCAAAGCTTCTTAAGGCACGAGGACTTGCCTACTCAACACGAGTAGAAGAACGATGCACTTATTCATTCTTTTTCTCCCTTTTTGATTCCATTTTTCATCATTTTCATCAATTTTTTCAACACATCAACCAACCACTCCTTAGGCATAACCCAATAATAAATCCAAGGCCAAATCCCATCAAATTGAAATCTACTCTACTTAATTACCTCAAATTGGACTCATGCATCACAAAGGTTGGCACAAGTTCAATCCAAACTCTCTCAAAGACAAAACTCATGGAATCATGCATTCATTTCATGAATGGCATATTAGAAGTGATCTCAAGAAGAAAAACAATAAAAACAAGCCAATTGTTGTGAAGGAAAAACAAGTTTGGAGAAGGTTAAGATCTAGGGAGCCCATAGCCTCCTTTATATAGTATTCATATTGGTTACTCATGTGGGTGGATACCCAATATGCCCAATAGGTCCTATTCATAACACTTCCCCTTATCCAACCAACGTGGTATATCTATTATACAAACATGGGCTGCTGACTGTGTTTGTCCTAGTCACAAACCCAGTCACAAGTTGACTGTGACAAACCTAGCCCATTCAGTAGCCCCCAAAAAACCCTCCCAAACCACTTATTTACATGGTTGTCGTCCCCCCCAAAAAAACCAAAAACACCACCAAGCCACTTATTTACGTGTTTGCCTTTTGCACCTTTTACCCCCTGACGATACCGGCACTCCCATACACACTTCTCGCAACGCCTTCAACGTAGTCGACTGCGACCAATCTAACATGGCCTCAATCTTGGCTCTATCCGCTGCCACCCCATCTACCGAAATTAAGTGCCCCAAGTACTCCCCTCCCATTGGGCGAACGTGCACTTCTTCGTCTTATGAATACTGAATGATTCATTAGTACTAATGGGTATCTTAAAGGGTGGATACTTCTAGATCCAAGTTAGAGATGACTGCCTCGTTAAAAACCTTTAGCTATGGAAAAACCATATGGGAAAAAGCCAATAGCAAAGGGAAAAGAGTACAACACTCCATAACTTTCCCTGATTTGGGGATGTGTCGAGGGGTGGATACTTCTGGATCCAGAGTCAATGTGGTTGCCTCATTAAAACATTGACTATGGAAAACCCTGTGGGAAAAACCACTAGCCAGTGAAAAAGAGTACAACTCTACAGTTGACTCCCCCTTATCCGATCAAGCTTTAGGCTTGCAGATATCCTATATACCTGTAACGCTCCAACAACAACAACAACAATAATGATAATCAACATCAACAATAACACCGATGATAAAAATTCTAATGCTAATAATAATAACAGCATCAACCATAATGCCATCCATTGATAATAAGATCAGTATTACTAATAATAATAACAACCACATATAGTCACCAATACATCCAAGCCATGTCATATTCAACCATATAGCCATTCGCGTAGGAACTTACAAGGCAAACAACAAAATTACTATACACACACTCATATAGTATATTACACATATGGGCATTACAATATCTATACATTAATCTCATATGCGTCTATACAACCATCTCATCTACAACATTCGAAAGCAAATGTAAAGTACAAACATCACTCATCTATACAAGTTTCACTTGTTTAAGGCAGTAGCTGAAACTAAAAAGGAGCGCTACGAATTTGGTAGACAGCTCCGCTCTCAATGGTCATTGTCTGCAAGGTACTTCAGGACCTGGCTTTGTATATTCTTGAACTGCTTCTTGGATGATGAGCTTCTCGGGATGGTAGGAGGATGTAGACTTGGGAGGATTCTGTGTAGATATTCAGGAGGTGGACGTCCCTTTTATGCTATTCATCGCGATGATCTGTAACCTGCATATGCAGATACATTTAACATGTATGATTTTTCCTCGGCCCTTGGAGATAGCGTAGAAGCTACATATCTCTGGTCCAGTGGTGCGCTGTAGGCACTGCACTGTACCTGGCTAATAGTTATACTACTAACGCTCAAAAGAGACGCATGCAGTTGGCCAGGTAAAAGAGTGTTTCAAAGACACTTAAGGTACTTCTGGACCTTATATATTCTTCACATCTTCCAGCTAACGGAAAGGGGTCTTTTAATGTGTATCCATACAACCAAACATGTGTATTTAGTGGAGAATGATTTTCATGTTTCTTCATCAATCGTCATTGTATGAAGTTTTCATCATCGGAATGATTAATAATAGGTCATCTTCAGGATGATTAATGTCATCTGCATGATGATAGCTCATCTTTATGATGATAGTACATCTTCAGGATGTTGTATTCAGTAAGCCAAGAATTTATGCCTAGCTAGGACTTTCATATCATATCATATTTGATAGATATGCTTTAACAGATATTTCAGTATTCTCTCTTCAGGAGATCCGATAATATTTTGAGTTATTAAAATAATCTCAATTCTTTTAATTTGCTCTCTTAAAAAATAATGTTTTAATATGTGCAAACAACAACCTTTTAGTATGAGTCCTTTAAGGATCTCTGTCTTGGTTGTCTTTCCTTTAATCATATTTTTAATATATGTCCCAAAAAAGGAAAGTAAAGAAAAAAATTGTATACATGCAGTTGAAGAAATTTTATATATGTAATGTTGTCACATCCAATAGCAACATTAAAAGAATTGGAATTCCGCTCCAAAACCAAGGGTAATGTTGCCCACGAGAGGGTGTCCCATTGGTAAGTCATTCCGCTCCAAAGCCAAGGGGTGCGGGGTTCGAGGCCTATGGCCGCCATGACTTGGTAATTATTGTGGAATTTGTTGTGGAATTATTTACCCTGGGGCTACATCTCCCCTCTCGGACTTACCCGGGGGCCGTTGGGGGCACGTCGGTTTCCCCCCAGTTTGCATAGTCTCGGCCGGGCTCTTGCCTTACCCTCCTAAAAAAAGCCAAAGGCAGGGGGAGGGGGTTGGGGATTTTTCTGGGTTGTCAAAAAAACATCAACCAAAAATTCACTCTTTTGCCATTCGTTGGGTTACGCCTTTACATAAACCAGTCGATGCATCAGATTCATATTGTAAGTTGAGTTCAGCTCATCTTACTTGATTACTTCCTGGTTTGAGCGATTTATATCTCTAAAACTATAGCAAATTAAAATGCTTATAGCTAACAATTTTATTATAATTCTCATACAATACTTAGTTATCCCACAAGATTTGATACATTTTTGATATCAGGACTTTAGGTCCATACATCAAACCACATATACCAAAAAAAGTATTACAAAAATTTCATATGGCCCAATGTCATCGACTGAGTACACCTATGGTAGTATGTTCGCTGGATATACATAAAGACCCCTTCTATTCGTTGGAAGAGAGTTATGATATTTTAGGTCCTAAAGCCCCTTATTTAAGTGCAATTGGAGCACTTCTTTATCTGGATAAATGCACGTGTTCCGTTATAGCATTTACAGTAAATCTACTAGCCAGGCACAGTGATATGCCTACAAAGCGCCACTTGACCGGAGTTAATCATTTTTTGTAATACCTATAATGTTCGATGGATTTGGGCTTATAGTATAAGAAAGGATCATCCTTTACGCTTTTTTGCCATGCATATGCATGTTATAGGTCCGACCCCGATAACGAGAAGTCACAAATTGGGTTCGTGTTTACTTACAGTTGGATAGCCATCTCTGGAGATCTATAAAGCAAACTATAACTACGACCTCATCCAATCATTAAGAAATTCTCGCCATACTTGAAGCAAGCAGAGAGTGTATTTGGTTACGCTTAGTTGTGCATTACATTATGGTGATAACCAAATTGAAGAATGGTGACATTGAGCCAGACACCATGTTTGAAGACAATGCCGCTTGTATAACCCAGCTGCGATGAGGTGACATCAAAGGTGACATGGCAAAGCACATATCTCTAAAGTTCTTCTGGACACATGAGCTGTAAAAGAATGGCGAGATTGATGTGAAACGAATCTAATGAAAATTTGGCTGAAATGTTCACAAAGTCTATTCCCACATATACTTTTCGAAAATTTGTACACAAGATTGGTATGAGACACCTAAGAGATCTGTATGCCTAGAGCTTGTATAGATCAAGAGGAGTTAAAAGAAAATTGTACTATTTTTCCTTAGCTATAGTTTTTTCCCACTGGGTTTTTCATAACGATGCAAATCACATTAACTCTGAATTCCGAAGTATCCACCTATATACTCACACAATACTTAGAATCTTGAAGTATTCATGATTATAAGTTCACACTAATGGCTGGATAATGAGGAGCATTATGAATGGTATTATGTAGGCCCATCATAGGCCCATGCAGGTCATATATTATGCTCAGATTAGTATTTTGTATCCTACATAAACTATGTGTCACCACCATTGTATGAACTCTTTCCTATAAATCAAGGACTGCGGTCTCTCACAAAAAGCACTTCAAAACACAAATATATTATTCAAAGTATGGGACGAAATTGATATTTTTGAGCAACGTTTTTCGAATTACAAATTAATAAATGCATCAATGTCTTTAAAAAAGACCCAGACTTTATACACCGAATGTTCGGTGTGGGGAGTTGATGGCTTTCTGTAAATAGAAACAATTAAGAGAGAGAGAGAGTTCGATGTGAGAGAATGATTTGATTTCCACCCTATTTTCGGAGAAGTGTCACATCTAAGGACCGAGTATTCGGTTTCTTTAGCAATTCTCTTAAAAAATCCTTTCAAATAAGATTTGGGTTGGACCCGTTAACGAAGTCAAACCCGACCCAAATGATCTCACATTTTATGGACCCGACGTCAGCCGCACCCAAAACTCCACCATCGTCATCTTCGGACGAATCCAGAGATGGACGAGATCGAGGGGGGCGGCGGCGGCACCCGGCTGGGGAAGAAGAGCTCCGACAAGGGCGTCGCCGGCTCCGGCGAGGTTGATTACAAGACGAAGGCGGGAACTGCGTGGAGCCACTCGTATCTGAACCAGAAGCCATGGCACCCTCTCTCTTACCCCAACCAACGCCGGAAATGGATCGCCGAGCAGACGCATGCCAACCGCCAGCACCGTTCCGAGGAGGTCGCCCGCGAGGTCCGTCACTACGAGAAAAATCTATACTTTTGTGTTTTCTTTACTTCAATTATCAACGCCCTAGAAATAGGATAAATATGATAAGAATTAAGCTTTGTAAAACTACATCATTTGCAATTGGGAACATTTGGTTCAATTAATAAACGGTGAAGATCAATGTCACCCACTCGAGCCAACATTGGGTGGATTGCATATACAAATTTTTTCCTTGTGGAATATAAATTTTTTAGGGGCCTTCATTCTGTGTTTTGTCGTGTTGCAGTTTGCACAGGAGCAGGAATTTTTTCGTCAAACGGCACTTTTCTCCAAGAAAGAGAAGGAGAAGGTACTGGGCACCATCTCTTGTTTCTTTTTAGTTTCTTGCTTCTCTACTTTTAGATTGGTTAGGTAATGATGTGAAAATGTTTCAATCGTGTGCATGTTCTTATAAGTTTCGTTAGTTTATGATAGTTGTGAATTAACTTGCCATCACTGTACTAGATGTTTGTGTTCATTACCATTGAAGTTTAGGGGCTTTTACTTTGAAAGGTTGGGTTTTAAAATTCAAATATACAGAAGTAACTAACATATAAATGGTCAGTGTAAGGAATATGAAGATGAATTTGTTGGCAAACATTGGGCAGAATTTGATATCTCAAGAGAAGCAGATGAAAAATTAACACATGGCCCTTACATATGGATTCTTATATATTAGGGCTTTTGTTGAATTGCACATATTCGTGGAATACGTTTTACTTTCAAGATGCCTTGAATAGGACTCGAACCTCCACGCACTTTAGCATGAGATTTTGAGTCTCGCGTACCATTTCACCATCAAGGCAAGGCATCTTGAAAGTGAATAGTATTTCATGAATATGATATTTATCTAGTGTGATATATGGAATATATAACAAAGGTGGATAGAGTGTTGGAGTATTTCTATCGATCGATCATGTCATATAGGCCCGAGTGAGTCTTGTTAGTAAAAAACGCGAATTTTTATGTTTTTTATGTTTAAAACCCGTCTAAAATGGTTCACGTATTAAATGGCCGTTCATTTGAATTATTCGGAAAAATACGCGCCCTTTAGGGGTTGATGAACAAAAAGCGTTTTATTCCCATATTGCGCATTTTATGCGTTTTAAACGCGTTTTAGGGGAACTTTTAAATCATTTTGAACTATGATTTAATGATCATACTTTGGTATAGTACATGCTACATGGAATATAATAGTATGATCATGTCATTTTGGTTAAAACTATGAATACAATTTAAATCATGAATATATAACTTATTTTACTCTTATTTCATATTGATATTATTGATTTTTAAGTTCATTTGGATGAATGATATCTTGAAAGTATTCGTATTTTTAGTCACGTTTTTTATCTCGATTAACAAATTAAACACAATTTAACCCGTTTATGTATTATCTTGACATATTTGACCGAATTTTTGACCAAACGTCTTTTGAAATTGATCGAATTAAACACGTTTTATTCACGTCCCGAATATTTTCCGTATTATGTATTGCTAACAACAGACATCAAATTGTTCCAGTTGAATTATCCGTATGATACCTTATATATCAAAAAGATGTACAATCAAACCTATTTCTTGATTCAATAGAAGCCCAAAGAAGTGTATATGGTACCCAAATAACGATTGATATGTCAACAACATGTTCAATTACGTCTATTCCTAATCCTAAATAGAATGTAATGACAGGGATCCATATGAAAACATAGTATCTATTTACATACGCTTGAATGACCCTTTCTCATAATAAGTATAACCATAGTCCGATCTGGTCTGTTATGTAACGAACTTATAATCTGAAGATCAAGTCGATTCCATGATTAAAAGTTCATAATCCAAGTCCATTTAGGGTGGAACAGATCAATATACGGCTATTCGAGAATGTCTCATTTTGGGAATTCTCATGATTTGTTTAATCTATACAAATTGTGACCCAGATCTTGCAGATATTTCGATTCCAGCCAACGGCAATGCTACAGCTTCAATCCTATTGATTCTCAATAAATTATTATCTGTAATTTGTGAGGGTCGTTCTACTGCATTACTACACTGAAATGGATATGCTCCCATGGGCAGAATAGGTACATGTCAAATTCCTGAAAAAACATATGATGCACGTGTCCAGCAGGCTGGCATTGTATGGCTACATGATGAACTATATGTGCCATACAGATTGACCAGTCTAGTTATTATACATTATCTGTATTGCTAGTGCTTTGGATAAAAGCTTTATACTCTCATGGTTAATGAGTACTGCATTTTCTTCCATTTGCTTTCAGAAGTCATTTCCTACTTATAAGCTAGATTGATATATAGGAATTACATGTGTTCAGGTGGAGCTGATGAAAGCTGTGAGTTTTATGTATGTTCGTCCTCCAGGCTATAACGCAGAAAGCGCCAAAGCTGCAGAAGTTGCAGATGAAAGGAAGACATTGGAAGATAACACAGCTGAAGATCCTACATCTACTGATCCACTGTACTCTTTCTCTTATCTTGTTCTTTAGTTAATACAAAAATTTCATCATTTTTTCCTGAAATGATGTATCAACGAACATCCTGCTTAATGTATTCTGTTAGATTGTCGCCTAATGTTGCTCACATGCAGAACCACAATTTGTTATCATGCAGGGCTACTACAAAACCTGACAAAAATCTCTATGGGGGAGATAAGAAAGCTAGGCCAAAGGATGTTTTTGGTCGGTCCTTACCAACAGAAGAAGAATTTGAAGTGTTGAAAAATGCTCCAAGGTATTGTCAATCGCCCGACTGCCTTACACACTGACATTGATCATTTTATTTGCCTTATGTTTCATCGTCTCTATGTGTTTCATGTTGGCTAGTGACGGCGATAGCTGCAGAGCAGTTGTGGGTCTTGGCGTATGTAATCTTGTATTGTTTGAAGAACTAGAAGCTGTCAAAATCAAAAAAGTAAAATTTGCCTTCATTTACAGTAAAACTAACCACAGTCATTACAATAAGGGAAATTGACCATTTAAAAACACCAAATTCATTTTCACTCCCTGCAAACTAACTTCGCTTTTATTTCTGCGTTCATTTGTTTTCTGAAAGACTTGTTAGCGGGATATATCCTATCAGTAGTATGTCCCAGTGAGTTATCTAATTGGTGAATTTGGTGGGGTTTGAATTCTAAATTTATCAATTTATGATTTAATAAATACTTACCTTCTATTGAATTTCAAATGCACCAGAAGGTGGTTAATAGTGCACAATGTTTCCGACGGACACCATGAAGAGCAGATGATGTTGAGACGCATATTGGGGACTTGGGATTGCATAGTTTTATTATTGTGCCTAATGTTACGTTCTTAGAATAGCTAGTAATGTATGCAACTTTAGGATCACATAGCTACGACTTGAAACATGCTTAAAATTCAGGCTATCCCACAGATTGTTATTGTTACTCATAGCTGTTGGCGTTATCCAATAACCATTCTTTTAGTTCAGAGTTGTTTGGTGACTAGGTTACCTTTATGTGTGAACAAACATTACAATTCTTTGGCCCTTGCCTTAACTTTACGTAATCACCAATTTCTGCTTATTACATTTGTTATGTACGTGTTTAGAAATGCAGCCAAGGTGTGATGTAGTTCTGTTCTGTGTAATTCTGTTTAATGCTTCTCAGAGCAAGCTTGCATGGGACTGTGACACATCATGTTGTTTCATATGACATCTAGCAGCCTGAAAGTATTAATAACAGCATAATTTTACATTCCTTCAACTTCTCATTACATATGCAACTTCACTCTCTGAAATTAAAAACAAATACGATGTTATAATGGAAGAGGATAAGCTGCACATAATAATAGAAAACTGGTGTAAAAGGGGATGAAAGAAGAATACGAGCATGCAATTTTGAGACTTCTATACTGAAACTGTCATGTTCCCGCGTGTCAACTGCTTGTTTGTGCACATCTCATTTTCTGGTGTTTTTGGTTGTGTTTTGCAGGTTAGAGACAGGTATGCCTGCAAGGTCAAAACCATTTGGAATTGAAATCCGCAATGTAAGATGTGTAAGATGTGGAACTTTTGGTCACCAAAGCGGTGATCGTGAATGTCCCTTGAAAGATGTAATAATGCCAAATGAGGAGAGTCGACTGAAGAGGGATGATCCTTTGACGGCTATTATGGCACAGACACAGTCTGTTGAGGCAAGTACTCCAATTCCTTTCTACTCAACATCTCGTAGAATTATGCAAATGACAAAATCTGGTAAGTAAATGATTTTAAAAAGATGACCCTGAACTATGGACATTGTGTTTACTAATACCCACCAATCTATAATATTAGAACTCAGACCACTTCCCCTTATCAATAAATTTAGAAGTTGGGCCATTCACTTAATAAAAATGGTTAAAAATCAAAATCTTCTTTCAATTTTGCCCCTCTTCATCCTTTGGCTGCTTTCATTGCTCTCTCTCTCTCATGGTCCCTCTCTCTTCTCTTACATAAGAGAGGAGGGAGCGAGAGAGAGAGCGAGAGAGAGAGAGAGAGAGAGAGAGAGAGAGAGAGAGAGAGAGATGGGGCCATGTGAGAGAGACTTAAGAGAGGAGGGAGCAAGAGAGATGTGGGAGAGAGAGAGAGAGAGAGAGAGAGAGAGAGAGAGAGAGAGAGAGAGAGAGAGAGAGAGAGAGAGAGAGAGAGAGAGAGCCATTGTAGCAGTCGGAGGATGAAGAATGGCAAAACTGAAAAGAAAATTTTGATGTTAAGTGATGGGGTTTGGGCCGTAGTATTATAGCTTAAGGGGTATTAGTGACCCATTGCCCATTGTTCAGGAGATCTGAGTGTAATTTACCAATTTAAATTTTTTGAATGTAGTATAAGCATGTTGCTACTGTTAATATGTGAAATGGCCCATGAATATGTAATCCTTTTGGCAGAAGTACTTCAATTCTACTCCCTTTTGCGCGAGCGCCCGGGATTTGTGTGTGTGTGTGTGTTTTTTTTGGTTTTTGGTTTTTGGTTTGGTTTTTTTTTTTTTTTTTTTTTTTTGGGGGGGGGGGACTGCTATTAAGTTGCAGTTGTCATCCAAAATATCTCATCCCTATGCTATATAAAAAATTGAAGCTCTTCTGAATGATAACCCCAACGGTTCATATGTCTAACGTTTATGAGAGTTGTTCAAATTTTGTCGTTTTTTCTCCTCCAGTTAAATATAACTGGACCTAGCATAATATGATTTGGCAGTCAAAACATATACTAAATGCAGATATATATCTGGCCTTTTGCTGGATTGTCATTGCACTAATTATTATGGTTTAAGCATTCGGGTATACTCTTAGCTTGCCATGCATCTTAAATACATGTGCGATTTCAGCCTCTGAAGTGGGAACTGAAGCAGAAACCGGGAATGAGCCCTCCTCGTGGTGGGTTCCAACCTGACGATTCCAATCAGCAGATTGTCGCAGAAGAGATATTCGATGAATATGGAGGTATGCTTATCCCAAACTGAAGACATTTAAATGAAGAGTTTCAGATTGTGACATTTCACTGTAATGTTGTTTTATCATAGGATTTCTTAGCGGCGGTGATATTCCTGTACTGCTATCCAACTTCTCAACTAAAAAGTCTAAGAAGCATTCCAAACACAAAAGCAAGCACAAGCACCATAGAGAACACAAGCACCCTTGTGAGCAGAATTCACCACCTTCTTCTGATTCTGAAGCTGATAGAAAGAAGAAGGGGACCAAGAGCAAGCATCGGAAAAAGAAGAAGTACGATTCAGGATCGGAATCAGCACCGCCTGATGGATCTGATTTTGAACGCCATGGGCATTCGTCATCTTCAGATTCTGAAGGCGATGGGGGGAGAAAGAAGAGGGCAACGAGCAAACATAAGAGAAAGAGAAGACACCACTCAGAATCAAACGGCTCTGACCAGGAGCATCAAGGAAATAGACCGTCTTCTGCTGATTCTGAAGACTACAGAGAAAGAAAGAGAAGAACAAGGAGCGAGCATAAGAAAAACAGAAGACTACACTCAGAATCGATTAGCTCTGATGGGTTTTACTGGGAGCGTCGTGGAAATCAACATTCGTCGTCTGATTCTGAGGATGATTGGGAGAGAAAGCGAGGCAGCAGGAGCAAGCATAAGCATAAGAAGAGATGTGATTCGGGATCAGGTAGATACGAAGGCGCCTATCCTGGCCACCACCATGGAAGTCGATCCTCGTCTGATTCTGAAGTCGATAGGGAAAGAAAGAGGAGGGCGAAGCGCAAGCACAGGGATGAGGGCCGTCATTTTGATGCGTCTGGTTTGGATCGCCATTATAGGCGTCAAAAACACTGACATTTTTGGCTTGCTGCTGTGTCTGCTTCCCGTTTGATTTGTCTATATCGTCAAGAAGTTGGTTTTGGAAAAATGATGTGTCTATATGATTTGAAACTTTGTATTTTGCTTAGCAAACGCTTTTTTTTCTTTTCATTTTCAACCCCTACGTCTTCAATTTAATATTCATCTATTGCCGATTCTACTAACGGAAGATCGATATGTATTGTATTCACCTCGTATTTCAGACATTAGACGAATTATGAGGCTCATGAACTTTTGAAAGCCTCGGCAAACTTTTGCATATACAAGGTCTGGTTGAAACACTCAGTCACGCCAAATGACTGTAGTCTAGCGGTATTTACCTTCGCTTCTTAGTGAGGCCACCAGGGTTCGATCTCTGGTGAATGCGGAATGCGCGCGCATCTTTAACCAGCTTTTCGATGTACCAAAAAAAAAGAAACACTAAGTCACTCACCAGTCGATTATCACATAAAATTCTTATTTGATCCGCTTCTCCGCCGACGAAGGGGGGTGGGGCCAACGGGGGGGTCCTTGGCGGTAGCGGAGGAGAAAGGGGACATCGATGCGAAGGAGCAGGGAGGAGGAGCCGACGAAGGGGGGTGGGGGCAGCGAGGGGGTCCTAGGCGGTAGCGGGGAGAAAGGGGACATCGATGCGAAGGAGCAGGGAGAAAGAGGAGGACATTTTTGGAAACTTGTAAATAAGTGGTCTTTGAACTCAGCAAAATATTTTTAATAGCAAATATGTAATAAGTGGTATGTGAAGTCAGCAAGAGTATATGTGCAAATAGCAATTCCCTCTGAGTCTATTTTGAGTCTTTTGGCACCTTTATTTGAATTCCGAGAGTAACATGCAAATATTAAATGTAGAGGATTGGAAGTCAACAAATCATCACTACATACCCTGGTCTGTGGCAAAGAGAAGAGAAACCCCCTTGCTTCTCTCAAAAAGCATCGCCGTTTTCGTTCTCTCTCGGTGATCGCGGCGATGCCTAGGGTTTTCGATGGGTCCAGGGCTCTAATGGCGGCGGCGGCGAGGGCCGTGGCCAAACCGGCTGCCGCCACCGCTGCCAAGGCGGACAAGCCGAAGAACACGGTGTTCATGAAGCCGCACCCGGTGTCGCCGGCGCTGAAAAAATTTGTCGGAGCTCCGGAGATCTCCCGCCCCGAGGCCGTGAAGATGATCTGGGACCACATCAAGGCCAACCAGCTCCAGGTATAACCATCACCATCAATCATTGTTGTTCTCTAGGGTTTTAAGGGTTTAATGCTTTCACAGATATTCGCCTGTTAAGTATGATAATATCCTTGATCTATTTTAGGTCACATTTTTTCGTTCAATTTATATGCAAGAAAGCATTTTTGATGGTTTTATGCTTGATTTGAGTGTGGAGATATCGTAGGGGTTACTGATTTTACCAGTTACTTCTTTCTTGAAAGGCTGCGGGGTAAATAAAATAGAGATTTGCGTTCATTTATGAATAGCAACGCAGACTGCTTTTTCGTAAAGTCATTTGCTTGAAATCAGCAGGCATCATTTTTATTGTTCTCATGATATTATTATAGCCTATCAAATGGCTGACTGTATTCTATTCATTTTATGTGCACTATTTTCTGCTCTTCTTCACGTTCACACATACATCTGTGTGTGATCGTTGTGCGCATGGGGAGCCCACTGAGCATATGCTAGTATGTGGGGTTCAATTTCAAGAATAACATGCAAATGAAGGGTGGCTGAAATTTTCAATGAAGAAAACTCAAATAAGAAGACTTATTTGCGGGTTTGAAATCTTGACCAATACCGACACATCGTTCTTATCAAGCATGCCAACACAATCCCATCCGAAATAACAAGAAGACTTATTAAGAAGGTTTGAAATTTTGTCCGATACCGATACATATCATTCTTATCGAGCATGCAGACCCGATCCCACCCGAAATTGGCTGAAATAATCGATACTAATTAATAACAACTAATTTAAGAAGAGTTTCAATTCTTAATTTACCAAACTTTAATATTCTATTTTATTTCATATAATATTTGAAAAAAAATCTCGTTTAACCATCAAATTCAAGGTTCGAAATAATGGCCCAATGATCAAGTGATTAGAAAAAAAGAATATAGTATCCTATACAATAATGACCATTTATGAAGGGATGAAGCACTTATTGAAGATGACTATCTACATGTAACTAACATCTATATTGAGCTAAGGCAACCGATACGTAATACCGGATAGGTCCAATATATATCACCCGATGCTTTTGAGACAGCCCATACTAATACTATAAATTACCATCCGATACCGAGACTGAAATCAAGATTTTGAACCTTGATCATTAGAGTTTATACATAGCATATAACTATTGTCTAATTTTTGTTGTTTAATTTCTTAGAAATATGGACTAATATTATGTTGTTAAGGCTAAAGTTGACCGAGACAGTTGTCAAGCTGACGTAGACTTGAGATGCTGAGTCGAAGCCGCGTCAGCTGTTGGACTGGGACCCTCGGTTGGAAGAACCAGGGTCGGGTGATGGTAGTTGATGGTGCTGCGCTTGATCGGCCTTCGAGCAGCAGTTGCGTCGATCGTTCGAGGTTAAGCAGCTCAACGACGACCTTCGACGCTGGATGTTGACCGTCGATCTGCACCACAGGGACACGTTAGGGGGGTCGGATTTGGGTTTCGACCCAAATCCTCCGATGCTTAAGTTAGTGAGTGAACTTAAGAAAGAGAGAGCTTGGTGCAGCTGAGATCGACCCCACGAAAGTTCGTCTCAAGACTGGTGGCGCAAGCTCGAATGTATAAGAAGTATCAGCTGAGAAAGTAGAGTTCTATATTTTAGACCTCGTACCTTGGAAATGGGACCCGTTCTTCTATTTATAGGCGTTCAACGTCTCTTTAGAGACGTTGGGGTGATAATGGCCAACCATAATGGGGCCACGATCTTCCCCCTTTAATAGGAATAAATGTTGTGCACGTCTCTGAGATTTACGAGCCCGCCTTTAATCCCACGTTCGAGTGAGGTAGACTCAACGGTCGACTGACCATTGAGCTTTGACTGAGTCGGTATTGAGCTTCTTTGGTGGGCCTTGCGGGCCATAATCATTTGTCGACCGAGTTATCTCGAATGTCGGCCCAATGATTTAACATATGTCTATGACTTGAACTTGGAAGTTATTTTGAAATAAAGATTAATATTCTGAAATAAAGGCATTTTAAGTGACATTATCCATTCATTGAATTTTGTCTATAATTCTATCTCTTTAGCATCTTGTTAACAGAAAATATGAATGTATAAGGGCTATGGTCATGCCGGATACGGGTAGAATATTGTCCATTCTTGTTATAAGTCTTGATATTGTTGAGTTTTAGAACCTAGCTTCGATAGGTTACACATTATAGTGCACTGATAAAAATTCTAGAGCCTGGAGGGGTAAAAAGATGGGGTTTTATGATTTGAAGTGGAATACAAGATACATGGCCTCGATTAGAGAGTAGGACCACTCTCTTATCCATTGATTCGAGATAAGGGGCTAACTCTCACAAGATCTAAACTATTCTCTACTCCTAAATCCTAATCTCTACTCACTATTCTTTTTCAATTCTCTATCTTTCTCCTAATTCAACATCCCTCTAGCCCTAACAATCCCTCTCAATATAAAGGGCTGATTTGCCCAGTACTACAAAAATGACCTCAACTACCAAAATTACAAGTTTGCCACTAAGGTCCAAAACTAAAAAATGCCACTAGGTGTCTGCACCACATTCCCAACAGTACTCTATCCCCGAATAACCAACTTGTCCTCAAGGTGGTGCATGAAATCCATGAGTGTGCACTTCAAATGGGGATGCCCATCCCATCCTGACTCTTCCTCTTGAGTGGCCGCGTCCCCATCTTTTTTGATGATTAATACCTTCATCACACGATCCTGGTAATGATGTTCCGGTCCAAACCTTTCACCACAGCAATAACATAGTCTCTTGGCACGTCTGTCTATGATCTCCTCCTGTGTGAGATGTTTGTACTTGCCATAGATCGGGCGCTCGCTTGTCTTATTCTTTCCTATCGGGTCCGTTATTGGTTGGAGCTTTTGGGTCTCCTCGATAGCATAAGTGAAAAATGTGGCGCTACTATTCCCTCCCGTGGCCTGTTGTTACGTGATAAGCCTATCCTTGACCAATTGGGCCCGGTCCATTGTCTTCATCAATCCACTCGTCCTTTGCAAGCGGAGCTCGACTTGAGTATCAGGCCTGAGTCCTTTCATAAAGCTTCTCTCCAACATCGTCTCACGGGTCTCCCTCACCCGACTCGCCAGCGCCTCGAATATCTCCCTGTAATCTTGGACGGTGCCATCCTGCTAGAGGGCAAGGCACTGCTTGTGTAGGTATCTGCCATTGGTGTCACAGAAACAATCCAACAAGCAGTCGTTGAACTCCTCCCACGACCGCACACGCTGACACTGTTGCATTCACAGGTACCAGGACAATGCCTTTCTCTCTAAGCAGATGTCGGCTGCCCATAGTTTCTCTGCCTCAGTCAAGAGGCTTACCGTGAAGTATCTCTTCGCAAGGTAAACCCACCAACAATGATCCCCCCCACTCGAAAACTGACAGCTTCAGTTTCCAAACCCTGCTTTCGGGGCCCAACACGACATGTACTGCTCTCTCCAGTGGCTGCTCGAAGTGGGGTTAGTGAGACTCCTTCAACTTCCTGCGGCTTTCCTCCTGCTTCACCGTTATTCTCTTAGCCTTCATCCTCTCAATCTAGACCTCGGCCTTCCCCAAATAAGCCTCAAAGGTCACAATCAAGCTCTTCGTAACCCCAAAATGGTTGTCGGCTCTTCGTGCTGGGCTTCGGTCTCCATAGACGACCTCGTATGTGTCATGAGACTATCGGGCTCCAAGGAGAGGGTCGTCACCCTTTGAAATGTCGCCAAGGGCCAAGGGCCCTGGTGTTGGTCAAAACGTGGCCTCGAGGGACACTACAGTGGCGCAATGGGCTTGCGAGGCCCCTGCGGCAGCGTAGGGGCCCACACACCCCTTGCAGATATACTGGAGGGATGGCGATGCCCCTAGGCTGCTGCCTGGTGCTCGCACGGCCCTCGGACAGTCGCCTGGGGCTTGCACACACTCATGGCATATGGGCAGGGACTGTTGCCCTCCCAACTGCGATTTTGGGGGCCAACGGCCTTCTGTGGTGTCTATCAGCACCGGATCCCCCTCTGTTGGCTGGAAGCAGGGGATCTGCTCTCCTTCTCGATGCTCACCGTCTTCCGAGTGGATCGCCTTCAAAGATGACAACTTTCCCCTTCATTTTGTCTAGATCTTACCCTTTTTCCTTATATATATGACGAATTTCCTTCCAAGTTGTCGCCTTTCAGTGATTCCACCTCGGACCATGGACGACGACGGTCCTGCATGAGCTCTTTCAACATCGAAACCACCGAAGAGACTTGTTCCTTGAGAGACCCAACATCATTTTCCACCGTTGACATCTTCTCCTTGATAAAATCCACATCCCTTCCCAACTTTCTTTGTTGCTTCTTTAGGGTTTCCACCTCCCCTCAAGTTTTCCCTCCACAGTGTCAATCTTCTCCATTGATCTTGTGCCTGCCATGAGGATAATGATGCGGTTCGGCAAGAAGGGGGGACGGGCCGTGCGGGCTTGGAAGAGGGTCCGGTTCGGGTCTACCAGCGGAGGAGGCGACTTGGGTCCACCACGGACCCGGTCCCAAACTTGTGATTCCGCGAGAGATGGGGAGGGTTAAAGAGTAATTAGACAATTATTAACCCCTCCCCCAATAAAGGGCCGGTCGGCCCTAGGATGGCGTTTCATCGAAGAATTGTGAAAGGTATTTTATTTCTTTAGAATCCCTAGTTTAATTCCTTAGCTAATTAATTGTTCTCTAGTTTAGATCTATTGTTCTAGGAATTATTTAGTGCTTTAAATCAGTTCTTCGTCATCTAAACCCTAGATTAGGAAGTCCAAAAGCCATAAAAATCCCACCTTTGATCCCCACAAAAAGCTCTAATTGTATCAAATTGGTATCAGAGCCAGGTTGATTAATGGCTAGCACACGATCCAAGGAGTGGGTCGAAGTTTTGGAAGAGAAGGTTGAACGGATGGAAGCCCAAATTAGCAAGGGTTTCATCGACGTGAGGAAGGAAGACGTCGGGATAGCCGCGCAAATCCAGGGGGAGATGAAGGAGAACCAAGGAAAAATGGAGGCAAAATTATCGGAATTGACGGAAGCAATAGCGGCGTTGACCGCTCATCTTGTACCAAAGGTGGATCCAAGCAAAAAGGAGCCAACTTTGGCGAAGGGCAAGGGCAAAAAGACAGTTTCTTTTGAAGATGATCCGGATCTAGAAGAAGACGGAGGCTTCGATCAAGGAGACAACGCGTGGGGGGACTCACCAAGGCCACGCGCCGCCACGCCAAGAGGACAGAGGTGTCAGAGGGGGGATTCCGGCACCCCGGCAGCCCCCCGGGTGGCCCCCGACCCCCCAGGGATCTCTGGGGGGTCCGGCGAACCCCCAGAGGGGCGGCGGGGGCCCGCCAGGCCCCCGGGAGGGGCGGCCACACCTGCCGCCCTCCTGCACCCTCGGCGGGCCCAGGCGGCCCCGCCTGGGGGCCGCTGGCCCAATTTCAGGGCCGGCCGCCCCGCCTGGGGGCCGCTGGCCCAATTTCAGGGCCGGCCGCCCCCCGGCGACGGCCTGGGGAGCCTCGGCCGACCCCAAAGGGGGTCCCGAGGTCCGACGGACCCCTGGGGGCCCACCGACCTTCCAGGATGCCTGACAGACTTTTCCGAGTGTTTCCGGGCCTCCGGGGGTCCCGCCAGAGGTCCGAGGAGCACAATTTCCAGGTTTTCAGCCTTTTGGCGGACCCGGCGGAGGATTTCAGCAGGGTGGAGGGCACCACCAGATCGCAGGTGGCCCGTCGACTCAGCCCCCACCTTTTGGGGGAGTGACGGTAGATTGGAGAGCGTACCAGGACCCACCAGGACGCCAACCGACGGAGTTTGGACACCCACAGGGTGACTGGCAGGGGCATGGAGCAGAGGGAGGCTACCGCGATCGAGCTGAGGCTTATTTTCCCGACAGGCGACAGGGGTACCAGCAGAGGGGAGAATTCCAGCAGCAGGAGAGAGGTGGTTACGGTGGCGAGAGACGACTGAGGAAGCTGGAGGTGCCCATTTTTTGAGGGAGGAGATCCAGATGACTGGTTGTATCGGGTGGAGAGGTACTTGGAGGTGTTAGCGGTCCCAGGAGAGGAGTGGCTTCGGGCGATAGGGGTTTGCTTGGAGGGGGAGGCCTTAGGCTGGTTTTGTTGGACTGATCAGCAACAGCCTTTTCAGACATGGACGGAGTTTACGACGCTCTTGACGGAGCGATTTGGTGTAGGGCAGGCTGGTGGCGTGTTCGAGAGACTGTACTCGCTGAAGCAGGAGGGGACCGTAGGGGATTATATCAGGAAATTTGAGTCGCTCTGCCACCGAGTTCGGAGAGTATCTGAGGAGTCCTTGGAGGGCTGTTTCATGAAGGGGCTGAAGCCTACGGTGAGGTCGGGATTGAGGCAGTTCGAGCCCGTTGGTCTGCGTGGGATGATGACGTTGACGAGGAAGGTGGATGACCATCAGGAGACAGAGCGGAGGACCCGTGGGACGTGGGGAGGCACCACGTTCAGGAGTCAGGCGGCTGCTACAGGACAGAGGACTGCACCTACTTCAGGGACCCCGACTAGTCAGGGAGCTACGGCCGTTGCTGGGGGCGGCAGAGACAGGTGGCAGGAGCCCCGAGCTGGGGGGCAGGTACGGAGGATGACAGATGCCGAGATACGGGAGAAGAGGGTGAAGGGTTTGTGTTTTCGATGTGATGAGAAGTTCACCCCAGGACAACGGTGTGCTGATCGGACTCTCCAGATACTAATAGCCGGTGATGATGAGGGAGAGGACGAGGTTGTCATCCTAGAGGCAGGAGAGGACGAGGAGGTAGAGCACCAGCACTTGAACCTTGTGGAGGTGTTCCTCAATTCCGTGGTAGGGTTCACACCGAACCATACCATGAATTGGTGGAACAGGTGGGCAGCCAGGAGGTGATAGTGTTGATCGACAGTGGGGCCACCCACAACTTCATTTCCAGCAGGTTGGTGGGGGCACATGGATTGCAGCTGAGTGGCACGGGGCGGTATGGAGTGATGCTGGGTACGGGCCAGGTGGCACACAGCACGGGTGTCTGCCGCGGGGTGATTGTGACCATTCAGGGAGTACAGATTGTCACCGACTTTCTTCCCTTGGAGCTAGGTAGTACCGATGTCATCCTGGGGATGAAGTGGCTACAGACCCTCGGGGAGACCATGACAAATTGGAAGATGCTGAGGATGGAGTACCAGGATGGGGGGAGGACAGTGGTATTGCAGGGGGATCCCAGCCTCTGCCGTTCGTTGGTATCTTATAAGGCCATGTGCAGGGCGATCCACACAGCGGGAGGAGGCTTTTTGGTGGAGCTACAGGCTGTGACCGCTTCAGTGCAGATCGAGGACCCGACACAGGAGCTGGTACCGGAGGTTGAGCAGCTGCTGGCTCAGTATGAGGATGTGTTCCAGGAATCACAGGGACTACCACCACACCGAGATCATGAGCACGCCATCGTCTTGCGGGAGGGCGTGTCTCTCATTAGTGTGCGGCCCTACAGGTACCCACAGGTACAGAAGGATGAGATAGAGAGGCTGGTAGAGGACATGCTGCAGGCAGGTGTGATACAGTCGAGTACAAGCCCCTTCTCCAGTCCAGTCTTGTTGGTGAAAAAGAAGGATGACAGTTGGAGATTCTGCGTAGATTACATGGCCCTGAATAAGGAGACAGTTGCAGACAAATTTTCCATCCCTGTTATTGATGAGTTGCTGGATGAACTCCACGGGCAGCCTGTTTCTCCAAGATTGATCTGAAATCAGGGTACCACCAGATACGGATGAGGGCGGCCGACGTGCCCAAGACTGCTTTCAGGACTCATGAGGGGCACTATGAGTTCCTGGTTATGCCTTTCGGCCTGACGAATGCTCCAACGACATTCCAGGCCCTGATGAACAGAGTGTTCCGACCTTACCTACGGAGGGTTGTGCTGGTATTTTTTGACGACATCTTGGTGTACAGCCGCAGCATGGAGGAGCACGTGGGGCACTTGCGAGCAGTTCTACATGAGTTACAGGAGCAGCAGCTATTTGCTAATAAGAAGTGCCTATTTGGACAGCTGCAGGTGGAGTACTTGGGACACGTGGTGTCTGCAGAGGGGGTGTCAGCTGATAGGGCCAAGATTGCAGCCATGTTGGACTGGCCGGTACCTACCACTTTACGGGGCTTGCGGGGCTTCTGGGGCTTGACAGGGTACTACAGGAAGTTTATCTAGGGGTACAGTACGATTGCTTGGCCACTTACCGAGCAACTCAAGAAGGACAACTTCCACTGGGGTGACGAGGCGACCAAGGCCTTCGAGGCCTTGAAGCAGGCGATGACGACGGTGCCTGTCTTAGCTCTTCCTGACTTCAGCAGACCATTTGTTATAGACACCGCCGCGTCAGGATATGGGTTGGGTGCAGTGTTGATGCAGGACCAGATGCCTATTGCTTTCTTCAGCCAGACTCTGTCAGCTCGAGCGAGGCTGAAGTCAATATATGAGAGGGAGCTGATGGCGATTGTCCTGTCCATTCAGAAGTGGCGGCCCTACTTGTTGGGTAGAAAGTTCATAGTGAGGACCGACCAGCGGAGCTTGAAATATTTATTGAAGCAGCGCATGGTTACCGAGGAGCATCAGAAGTGGCTCTCCAAGTTGGTCCATTTCACCTTTGAGATACAGTACCGGCCGGGCCTGGAGAACAAGGCGGCAGACGCCTTGTCACGTCGCGAGGAGCATGCAGAGGTGACGGCCATTTCAGCACCGGTCCTTCTGGACTGGGAGTCTTTGAGCATGGAGATTGAGGCTGATGAGGACCTGGCAAGGATACGTGAGGCACTGCAGCAGGGCTCTGCGGACTTCCAGGGGTACAGCATGGACGGACAGAGGCTCATATACCACGATAGGCTGGTGATTCCCCGGCCTCCGCCTATATTCCGATGCTTTTTCAGGAGTTCCACGGCAGTGCCATCGGCGGGCACTCCGGGGTACATCAGACTTACAGGAGGATGGCGAGGGAGCTATACTGGCCCGGGATGAAGAAAGACATTGCCCAGCGGATAGCAGAGTGTGACGTGTGCCAACGTCACAAGTATATGGCAATGGCACCAGCGGGACTCCTACAGCCTTTGGCCTTACCTGAGAGGGTTTGGGAGGAGATCAGCATGGATTTCATCGAGGGGTTACCGCGATCAGAGGGTTACAGTTCTATTCTAGTAGTGGTCGATCGGCTCAGCAAATACGCCCATTTCATACCCCTCAGACACCCTTACACTGCAGTTACAGTGGCATCAGCTTTTATGAAGGAGGTGGTTCGCTTGCACTGGTTTCCCGCCTCCATAGTGTCGGACCGCGACAAGGTATTCATCAGCAGTTTCTGGAAGGAGTTATTCAAGGTGCAGGGGACCAAGCTGCGAAGGAGCACTGCCTATCACCCCCAGACGGATGGTCAGACAGAAGTGGTGAATAGGAGTGT
The DNA here is from genome assembly GCA_030789695.1 of Scilla litardierei. Classification (NCBI taxonomy): domain Eukaryota; kingdom Viridiplantae; phylum Streptophyta; class Magnoliopsida; order Asparagales; family Asparagaceae; genus Scilla; species Scilla litardierei. The sequence continues at coordinate 2,261,085 of CM061133.1, read as the reverse complement.
GGAAACCTACCTGAGATGTTTTGCGTCAGATGCGCCGAGGTAGTGGGCCAGATGGCTGGCATGGGCCGAATATTGGTACAACACCTCGTACCATTCGGCAGCGCAGAGCACCCCCTTTCGGATCTTATACGGTCGGGACCCGTCCCAGTTGATCCACTACAGCCGAGGGACCACTCCGGTCTCACAGGTGGAGGAGCATTTGACTGAACGGGACAAATATCTTGAGGAGTTGAAGAAACACCTGTTGAGGGCCCAGCAGATTATGAAGACCAAGGCTGATGCACAACGTAGAGATGAGCAGTTTGCAGTGGGAGACCGGGTCTACTTGAAGCTCCGCCCTTACCGACAGAAGACCTTGGCCTGACGGAGCAATGAGAAGTTAGCAGCCCGCTACTATGGACCTTTCGAGGTGATAGCTCAGATCGGGAAGGTGGCCTATCGTCTGCAGTTACCGGCCACCTCCACCATTCACCCGGTTTTTCACGTATCGCAGTTGCGGCGGGCCATCGGGACTCACACACTATCACCTACCATGCCACCCACTCTGACAGATGACATGGAGGTGCTTCTGGAGCCTCAGGAGTTGACAGGGATTCGGCAGGCCGCAAACGGGACTCAGGAGGTGCGGATTCGTTGGCGGGGCCTTCCAGACCACGATGCTACATGGGAGCCCGCTACAGTGATCCGCAACCAGTTTCCAGACTTCCACCTTGAGGACAAGGTGACACTTTTGGGGGGGAGTAATGATGCGGTTCGGCAAGAAGGGGGGACGGGCCGTGCGGGCTTGTAAGAGGGTCCGGTTCGGGTCTACCAGCGGAGGAGGCGACTTGGGTCCACCAATTAGACAATTACACCAAGGACCCGGTCCCAAACTTGTGATTCCGCGAGAGATGGGGAGGGTTAAAGAGTAATTAGACAATTACACCACGGACCCGGTCCCAAACTTGTGATTCCGCGGGAGATGTGGAGGGTTAAAGAGTAATTAGACAATTATTAACCACTCCCCCAATAAAGGGCCGGCCGGCCCTAGGATGGCGTTTCATCGAAGAATTGTGAAAGGTATTTTATTTCTTTAGAATCCCTAGTTTAATTCCTTAGCTAATTAATTGTTCTCTAGTTTAGATCTATTGTTCTAGGAATTATTTAGTGCTTTAAATCAGTTCTTCGTCATCTAAACCCTAGATTAGGAAGTCCAAAAGCCATAAAAATCCCACCTTTGATCCCCACAAAAAGCCCTAATCGTATCAGATATATGCTCTAATACCAATTTGATAGGAAATTTTAGGGCTTAGAGGGGGTAAAAGATGATTTTTAATAGATTTGTAGTGGAGTACAAGATAAATGGCCTCAATGAGAGAGGAGGGCCACTCTCCTACCCCTTGATTTGAGATAAGGGGCCAACTCTTCCAAGATCTAAACTATTTTCTACTCACTAGTCTTCTCCAATTCTCTTCTTTCTCCAAATTCAACCTCACTCTAGCCCTAACCCCCTTCTCAATATAAAGGGCTGATTTGCCAAATATTACAAAAATTCTCTCAGCTCCCTACATTTCAAGTTTGCCACTAAGGCCCAAAACTATAAAAATGCCACTAGGTGGCCGCACCCCATACCCAACATGAAGTAATCTTAACATATTTGATTATCTCCATGCTTCATATGTTGTAGATCTCCATGCTTCATATGTTGTAACGATGGTTTTTGCCATAAGATTTATATATGCTTATTTTTTTCTCCCTGCTGCTTCTACACCCCCCACACTGTCCATGGCCATCTTAATTAACCTAGAATTGAGACAGATTAAATAAAATGGACACAAGATTGGCCATCTTTATGCATCAGAATGCTGGCCAATCGAGAACCAGCATACCCAAGTGTAGCTGTTTTGAAAACATTTGAGATGGATATATTAAAGTGCAGTAGCATTATCAAGCACATATATTTTTAGTGTTAGATTAAGGTTCTGATCCTATTGGTTTGCCTCGGCGTGAAATGGATTCCACGTCACCAACAACTGCACGTCTGAGAACCGATCAGAAAAGGAAAGACGGGATATAAGCTCAATCACTGTTGTCTTTTTCTTGTGTTTCACCTTAGTGTACTACCAAACACACCTATTCGCGCCATAGGGTCCACCGGTGCCATTGATCTCTCTCCCTTTTTCTTCATTATTTCTTTTCCAATACACATAGGAGATGTTCACTTAATGTTCATTGGGTTTATAATATGTGGGTAAATTACCTCTTACGTGTGTGGATATTATCTTTCATAAAAATTATTTCGTGGGAATTAAGTAGTGCAAAACTTATGTGCTAATGTGCCAATTAAGGAGGCATTGTTCTTGTTAGTGATAGAGAAGACCACTGATATGTTTAATCTTATGCATATGAGGCATGCATGCACCCTAGAACCAGATGCGGCACAGTTTGACTATGCCGCAGTGACATATTAGCCTGGTGAAGTGCTCCCCATTACTTAGGTATTATGTGTAAACCTAGACGATGCTGATTGTTTTAGGTATCTATAAATATTTGAGCATGTGCTAATGCCAGTTTTACTCGGTGAATTGCAGAACCCAGCAAACAAGAGGGAAATTCGCTGTGATGAAAGGCTGAAATCCATCTTTGATGGGAAAGACACAGTTAACATGTTGGAAATTGCCCGATTGCTTTCTGCCCATTTCCCTAAATCCAGCTGATCTTACGACGGTAAGTTCTGATGTAATGGGGGGATTGTTTGGTGTTTTGGTCGATCAGTTGTATGTTTCTGTAGTAAATGTTTTACCTTTTGGAATTGAACTTAAATGTCGGGGTGTCAGATGGAAATTTAGCACCAAATCTGTATAAAGAACCTGTTTCCTTTTTGCTATATTTGCAATGTGACACATCTGCATTTTCACCAATCTTATTGGTTCCCTCTATATTTTTGGTTTGTGCATGACGTGCTTCCAGAATCCAAACATCATTACAGTTGTCATTTGAATATCTATTTGTGAATGTTTTCGGTTTCAATTTCAATATGACTGAATCTTAAGTGAACATTGAAGATCAAGGTGTCTCCGCTCCATTTGTTAACACCTTTACATGTGTAGAATTTCACGGTGTGGCTTAGGTTTGGACATTGGTTATCTTTACATGTGTAGAATTTCAATGCGAATTCTACTACTCTATTTGGTACCGTTGTATTTACAGCCAGACATAGAATGACTTATGATATTTGCTTTCTTGTTTATCAACAAATATGGTTCTCGCTAAAGCACAATGGTGTTACAAGCTCGTTCTCAGAACATGGGTGGTGGTGGTTGTTAATGTTGCATCATGTTTTGTTTCATGAATGGAAGTTCAACCACAGGTCCAAATGAATTATAACAATGCTGCACACACAACCAATTCTTATTTCAGGTGAGAAGATGATTGACCCATTTCTCGACTACAGCAGGAGAGCCATACCACGGCCTTGATGCGTCGTCTGAGCCTACTGGGGAATGGTAAATCCCGTCCAAGCTTACATTCAGGGCGCCCTCCAGATGAGCTGATACCTCAGGAACAACGCCGTCTCCCCACACATCCGCCTGCCCGCATACCTGCGAATCCGTGGAATATTAGATGCTAATCAATCTACGAAATCGACATACAGACTGTAACATACCTGCTTGTAACCTTGGCCAACAAAACGGGCACGCAGGGTGGGGGCAACCGTCATGCTTGAAGAAGAGTTGCCGAACAAGCGAGCTCCCTGAATATATCTGCAGGTAACATAAAAACTTGGTGTGTAAACACCAGACGCTAAGACTAACATGATATTTACTTCACAGAGACCATACCTTCCAGCAATGCAGACATATTTCAGTTGTGGTGTGTAAACAGCCGCCGCGCAATTCTTCTCCACATGGTCCAGGAGCCCCCTTGTCTGGTCGATCACCCCCGGCGCTCCCCTGGGCGGCGGCCTGAAAACAGAGAAACAAGGGTGCAATCTGATCTAAGTACAGCAAACTCCTTATCCCTGCACAAGCCTGTGTTACTTTGCTCTGTTGTATCATACAGGTGAGGCGATCCGAGTGTCAACAGCAGCGCGATATGATCAGACGCTCCGAATTCTTCGATGTAGACCCGCGCCAGCCATCCTCCGGCCGAGTGCCCTATCAGTGATATCCTCCCCCCTGCACACGACAGTTCAGCATTGTCTCTAAATCAGATGAATGGATTACTGAGATATTGTTACCTTGTTGTTGTTGTTGTTGCTGTGACAGGCTCTTGGCATGGGAAATAGCCTCTTCGACTCTCTCAAAGTACCTACATGACAGAACTGAGCAAGCATATGATTGCAACGCAATGCAAGGCTGCGGATGAGATGGGTCGGTTAATTACCAGTCGAGGACGGGCCTCGGCCGGAGGGTGCCCTTCCAGTAGTTGGGGTCGAGGAGGCCGGCGGCGTTGCGGAACCAGTCGAGCCTGGAGACCCTGGCCACCACGGTCGGGATGCCGTATTTGTCACTCAGTGTGCATGTCAGGGATTTGTAGTCCCCAGTGTTGTTGCCCAGACCCTTGACCACAACCCATTTTGATCATCATGACTGAAAGTGGTGATAAAGGAAAAAAAAACATGTAAGAGAGGGTGAGAGAGCTCAACTGGGAGGATGACGGCAGGGCGAGGGGTGGCCGGAGAGGAGGCGGAGGATGAGCTGCTGGTGGTGGTGGTGGGTGAGAGATTGGAAGGAGGTGGAGTTGGAAGGAGCGACATGAAATGGTGGTGTTTTAGTTTTGAAGGGAAGCAGAGGATGATGGCAATGAAGAAGATAATGAGGAGAAATAGGAGTTGATACCACCCAAGTGTTAGTTGATGGATTGAATTTGGAAATCCTAAAATGAGAGAAAAAAACAAGGGAAAATGGAAAATTTTGGTAATTCATTTAAGACATGTAAAACTTATCTTCTATGTATTACACTCAGTCGCATATAATATACCTTGAATCGAATTTCATTACTTAAAAAATAAAATAATGTTCACTTAGTAACGAAAGCTTTATCTAGAAAAGACATTTTATTTTAAGTGTTAAGCTCGTGCCAAAAGTGAATTTTATTAATGATAGAGTTTGTATCTTCGTGCTTTAAAGTTTTTAAAGATGTCAAAGGACTATAGTCTAGCGGTATTTACCTTTGTTTTCCAGTGAGGTCACCCGGGTTTGACAACTACTGGATGCGGAACATGTGCATACCTTTAACCAGTTTTTTGATGTATAAAAAAAAAGTTTTTAAAGATATTATGTAATAAGTAATTATTTTTATCAGAAATAAATGAATATGAATTATTTGCGAATTATATGAGATATTTCTAATAATTCGGAGAATATATGCAGAAATTGTAACGTCCACCAAATGTTGCACCCAAAATCGCACCCACCCAATCCCAACCTCTTGCCGCTCAATCCCAGCTCTATTTCCCTCGCTCCTCCCTCTCGTCGCCGCTGGGTTTCCACTTACCGATGGCGGATTCCGACGAAGACGACCAGGGACTCGCCGACTTCATCGAGGCTGAGATCCTCTCGGTCCCCGCCGATCAGGTACCTTCTCTCGCTGCACAAAATTGGGGATAGGGTTAGGGCTTCATCAAAATTCTCAATTTGAATTGAATTGATCGGTTCTCAGGAGGAGAACCCGTCGAAGAAGCCTCGCATCGATGAAGGGAGCTCGAATAGTAATCGTCCGAGCAGGATCGAGAGCGGCATCTTCTGCAAGATCCCTCCCGAGCTCTTCCATCACATCCTCAAATTCCTCTCCTCGGAGGTACTTGACCGGAGAAAAATTGCAGTTTTAAGCGGTTATGTTCAAAATTTTGAGGCTTTGTGATGGGTTCTCTCGATTTTGGTTGCAGGATCTGATCGCCTGCTCGCTTGTCTGTCGATTTATGAACTTTGCGGCGTCCGATGAGCGGCTCTGGCGACGGCTGTAAGAAAAATAACCTTTTATTGAAATTAAGCATGCGTTTGGATACGGTTATTTGCAAAATCAGATTTCGAGATAAAGTTTTCAAACCTTGTAGCAAAACAAAATTTTTAGGAACTTCTGGTCAAAATATATTTGTTTTCTTTATGCTGTTAGAAATTAAGCATATAGCATTTTGTTGATTTAGCTTGAGACTCTTAAAAATCACTTCCTTTTATTCAGGAAAAACCAAAACTTATGAAATGCTGTTAATTAAAATGAGTGTCTGCGCCAAAAGATTTCTGATTTACTTGTAAATCTTGGGGGCATGTAGGTATTGCTTGAGGTGGGGGGTGGCTTTACCAACGGGGAAGCCGAGGGAATGCGCCTGGAAGAAGCTTTATATTCAGGTCATTTAATATACGTTCATTTAACTTATTTATTCTAAGTTTTCTGTGACTTGTCAATGTGCAATCAAATACTTTGCTTTATGTGATCTACTGTGCAATCCAATACTTTGATTTAGGTGATATGGTATTCTATAGGGCAACTTAAAGAGTGTGCATGTCCACATTTTAACAAAAATCTCAGAGGACATATTATTGTATTATTAATATAAATAAAGAAATTATGTTATAGTTTGTAGAAAGAATAATAGAATGACAAGAAGATTTAAAAAAAATACCCAAGGAGTGTAAAAGGTGACTTTCAAACCAACAAATTTATATTCAAGGAATCAAGATACATTATCAACACTTGGTCCTGTTAACATGACAAGCAATGGTGTAGTTGATTTCTAATTGGAATTAAGTTTTCCACCAAATGTTAGTTCAGTGGATACTCCATTCAGTGTCCATTTCGATTTCGGGTCTATATTATATGTAGTTCTTTTCATGGGTATAACTTGAGATTGTTCTGGCCATTTTAACCTTTAGGGGCTTTAAATTTTCATTTGGTATTCATTGGTTTCTACCAAGTCTATGGAGTTTTTGATTGGTTGCATATTTGAAGGATACCGTTCTTCCCAACCATGGGGAAAGGATTTTGCAGGGAAACTGAAGTATCATTATATGATATTGGCTTTTCACTTTACCATGCCTACGCCCTGAAGGGGAGCATTGGAGTGATGCCAAAAGGGGATAGGTGATAAAGTAATCGGACCTCTCAAGTACAAGAGTGAGAAACCACCTTAAATTTTGCTGCTGTGTTGACATGCAAAACAGCATGTACCTAGTGTATTTTAACATGTGACAGAACCATATTAGGGTTTTACATGAGAACAAGGTTGTGTTGAGTAACGGGTGCGATGAAAGCATATGATGATATATTGGAAACGAGTTCAGAGTCTGACTAGGATTCTCTCATTCCTCCATGAACACCTTCTTTGTTGTTGCTTAAATAAAAAGTTGATCTGCCTATCATGAAGGGAACATGATTAGGTTTTATATAAATGAATGTCTTTGGTAACTAGCAACCACAAACGATAGCTGCATATAGCTTATTTGCTACGGAGCACTAACAATTATATAGGGATTTTCTTCTAGAGGACATCTGGATTTTGCCAAATGGGGAGAGTTTAAATTGCTAGAGAAGAGAGGGGTTCATGCTGATTGTTGGCAGTTTGTGGGGTCATATGTTTTGGTGACTACGAATCGTAGAATGGAAGAAGGCAGATGGTTGTGGATCATGTATCCTAGAGGGGGGTTGTGGGTGTGTGGGTGTGTGGAGATTGAAGGGTGTTGAGGCTAAAGCCATATTTGTTGAATTACAAAAGGGTTGTGCACTTCTCCATGGACAATTCTTGCCTCATCTTAAATTTTTGGGAGTTGGTGTGAGATTATAGTTCAACGACAAATAGTATTTCTTTTATGGCTCTTTGTGTGTGTGTGCGGGGTGTTCATACTTATATGATTCAATCATGCGACAGTTTGCATTCTACGTGGAGATAGTTACAGTAATTTATGGTATCTTCGTCTGCCGAATTTAATATGCTAAAAAGAAATGTTATGCTAGTTCCTTTAACTTATCATGCACGCCTTAATTGATTACAAAAACCTCTCCCCTTTGTGAATATGATTTGGAACTGCTTGTATTTGAAATATACGTGTTTTTTGTCACCGCAATCATCTGCGTTGATACCCATCTGCAGCGTGATCAAGACGACATGGTTGAATTTGTGAGGAACACTCCACCAGAGTTCAAGGAGTACTATATACAAATGCAGGCAGCAAAGAGAAGCCAGGCTCCTCTTCCTTCGCAAGTAAATATTATTTCCATTGCTGTTTGTTTTCTTGACTTATTTTTAATCACACTTACGATAAACTTATAGACCAATACTCAAGAAACAGTATTGAATATCTCCATTTTCAAACACTTATTTTTTTTTGTGGCTCTCATGTCCATTTTTGTTCATTTGCCTCCACTCATATCTTATTTTAAGTTCTGAAGGTCAGTGATGATCGAGTAATGCTTGACAAAACAGTCGGTGATCAAGTTTCTATTTGGAAAAGAAACAGAGGCTTCACCGAGGAGGCAGTGATAGATCATGTTTGCTCTGGACATACATGTTCTTACACGAAAATTGGAGATGTTTTTATCTGTGAGAAGACTGGTCGAGTGCATGGTAGGAATAATGCCTTGGTCATGATATTGTTAGCATAAAATATCCATGTTTGATTTTTTGCTTATATGCATTTGCAGTATGTGATGATACCTGTCGGGAACTTGTATTGGACCAATCCAGTGGGCTTATGCTTTGCACAGTTTCTGGTCAGTGTTTTGATAGATGGCTTGCTCCAGAAGAAGAATCAGATACGGTTGGTATTAATTGCGTTAACATAGAGTTCTTCCGTTTTTTCTTTCATGTGTTTGCATAGTATTGCTATGACTATTTCCATTCATGAATTTTTCACTTTCCTAATGCTGCATTTCTTAAATATTCAGGAGCAGCAACAAGCTGAAAGCGGTGCTACTGATGAAGCAGCAGAGCCTTTCATGGGATCTGGACGTTTTGGTATTGTCTCTGCATCTGCATCTGCATCCGATTATTTTCTTTTAGTTAGTTTCATTCGTCCAAGTTTATAGTACACACAGACCAGCAGAGTTGCCTGCTCCTCGGGTGTTTAACGACAGCACCAACATTTCACCGCCGACTTCCATGCTGATCCATTTTTCACTCCTTGGAACAGCACGTGCCTACCTACTGGGTTATAATTGCGCCGATGAGAAGGAGCTTGAAGCTGCGCTAAGATTTTGTTAATCTTATCGGAAAGCTAAGGTGACTGCAGACGAAGTGTGGGAAGTGTGTCGTTCTATATTTGAAAGCTAGACCTTCAAGAAAGCATACATGAATATTGTCATGCACCACCGTAAAACTTGAGGGTTTGTATGTGGATCTTGGCTCATGGAATGTAATTGATCATGGGCATATTTTATTTCATTTTTGCCAAGTGTGTTTCTGAATTGATTAATGTTTTGGAGTCAGGCTAGTTAGCAGGCATGCTGAAATAAAATCCATATGCAGACTGCTTGTGCCAAAAATTCTCTTCAGCAAAACCCATCTACTCTAATTTGCCCAGAATGTTTATTTGGATGGTGATATGTTTGCTTGGAATTTCTGGAGAGAAGCAGCATGTAGATCATACCAAAATGGTTTGAAATTGTAAGATGAAGGATCAAATGAACACCCCAATTAATAGTGCCAACCATTTAGTTACAATCTAGGTATCACGGTCATCATCCACACCTTCAATGTTCAATACTTCAATTGATCCCCCATTTTTCAAGAATTTCATGGTAATTTCTTGCACATTGATGCCTTCAGTACATGGTTGTATTTAGGTGTGTGGTTGCATTCAACCATATGATTCTTGATATGGTTACCAACCTTATTGCATTCAACTGCATCTTTTTAAATAGTCTCATGCTACTCCCAAAAGCACATTTGCAACCCAAAGCTCATTTGTCAAAATCTAACCTATTATGTAAACGGGTCCAATGAATTCCCAACTGATCAACCCACGGGTTAAACTGTCGGGTGTGATATGGGCACCAATCCATTACCCGTGAACAAACGGATTGGATACGGGTTAAAGATAATACCCGATAACCATCCAATAACAATCACTGCTTCCTCCAGCTACTTGAACATTGGAGATATCCTCTCTTGCCCGCCGCCATAAACCCATGGATATCGTCTTCTTCAATGGATCTCTGTATCACATATCACACAACCCGACTGCCATTGCCGCACATGACTTTGATATTCATGGTGACGGACCTGATCAGACGCTGACATGTTGCATCACAACTCGGATGGTATTACAAGACCCTGTGAAGTTCTTTCCTGCCATGGATGACACAATCAGCTTTCTGGTGTAATGAGAAGGTGAGCTCTTGCTGGTTTTGAGACATGGGAAAGATGAGAAGGATGTCGGCTGGTGTCTTAAGGGGACGGTTCGATTTGGAGTTTACACGCCAGGTTTCGTCGGAATGAGGCGACTAGGAGATGCAGAGCTTGGGACTTAGCCGATGATGCTGGACTATGGGTTGATGTGCGTCGATGCCACTGTTGAATTACACCTGCAGGAACCTGTCATATAAGTTTGCATATAGGAATAGTTCAACATAAGGTTTAATACGTAACAAATTAACAAACATAATCTCTACATAGGAAAAAATAACAAGGACAAGAAAAATTCAGTTAAATAACCAGAGATCAGGGTTCATGAACAGCATCAGTGTTCCAGACATTAAAAAGGAAATCACCGTTAAAAATATGAGATTTACGCAAGTTTGAATCAGAGAAAAACACGCCAACAGAAAACAAGATGCATAAAATGGTACGGGCATCAGGTGCAAGAAATAGTCTTATGCAAAGCCAACTTGTGTGATACCTGCGTTTCACCAATCCAAAGTCCAGTCCATGTATTGGAAACTGTACTGGAAATAGTCAGATGCATGAAAAATGGAAAGAATACGAATCGATCAAGAGATAACGAATTGGTGCTGGATACTCCAGCCTGAACATATTTATGCAAAAGATAATTAACATATATGGTACTTGTTATGCTCAGGACCAACAATGCATAGATGTTTTCATGCAAGGAACTCTTCCAGAATTGTCATAATGGAAAACTGATAGCAGACTACGCATAATATACACGCAGCCATTGGCTCAATGAATTCTTTCGTTGGCAGTATGTATTCGCGAGGGATCTTTCAAATGGCACGAAACATTTTTTCCTGCAGCATCAGCATGATCCTCAAGGAAGTTCCATGAAGAACACTTCAGGTCAGAAGAGCTTCATATAACAAAGTTGTTTTAAAAATTGATAGAAATTGATATATCCAAACAGTAAAACATCCTCTCTTACCCTTATCACGAGGGTTGGCGCTCTCCCCGACCGGCACTTCGGCAGCCCTTGACACCTCCTCCGGCGAAAATGGTACGTCTCCACCTACGAAGGAGAGAAAGATCAGGGTAAGCCTACATAAAGGCTCGCCAAACTCGAACTACCTTGAGACTAGAAATCCGGGGCGAGCCGATTGTCCTGGGTCAAGCTCGCCAACCGGAGGTGCGCCTCGGGCAGCTCCGCCAAGATCTGCGCTTTCGCCAGGTCTTCACCGGTAAGCTTTACCTTCTCGTTCACCAGGGGGTTCAGCGCCCCCCAGTTCGACATCAGCACCACGTCGACCGGCATCTCAACGAAAACAAAATCTTCCATCCACCTGTCAACATTGGCGGACACCCCGACGATGAGCTCCGGCCCCCTCCTCGCGCAGACGCAGTGGTACATCCCCCTCTTACGGACCGCGAATAAGTGCTGGAACAGTGCCAGGGACGGATTCAGAGAGCTGGCGAAGCAGAGGACGACGAACCCCACCAGCAAGCCCCAGGATCGGGGCGCCAAGGCGAAGATCGGCAGCTCTAAAAAGTTCATCAGGTGTTGGAGATAATGATGGATCAGGAAGCGAAGTCCCAACTCGAAGGACCGGGTGTAAACCCCAACTTCGTTGTCCCCATGCCAGCACACCCTTTCCTCAGGACCAGGGACCCGCGCTTCACAGGGTGGGCGCACGAACCGCACCCGAATCTCCCTAATGTTGATCCTGTCCGGTCTACACCTGATGACATCAATCACCCTCGGTACGTCTGTGCGCCACGTCCTCCTTCTCTGAGGCCTCTGCTCCCACCACCACCTCTCCTCTTCCATTGACTCCTCGGCCACCACACTACTACTACCCCTTCGAAGTCAAAATGAGAAGCCATCGATTAAAGGATATATGGATTACCTATCAGAGCAGTCGAGCTGAGAGGGGGTCTCCGGCGAAGGCAACAACGACAACGTCGGTGAACGACTGACGGAAACCGGAAAGCACGAAGAGGAGTTGAAATCGGAAGAAATCTTCCGCCGATCTCCTTCTCCCCCATACTTATAGAAGACAACAGGCCATCTTGACCGTCGATACGCCACCACGCGGCGCCCATCGGAGCATCCCCGACGCCTCGACTGGCGTGAAAGTCACCTCATCCACGCGTCGCAAGTTCAATAGTGGAGGCGCTTCGATTTCTCCCTTGCACTTTCAAATCGCAATAATGGCCAACCAGGCGGGAATTCCAAGACCAACGCCGCCACTCTCGAACGCGGATCAGAATCCGAAACGCTGTTTCAAGGTAGGGGAAGTGATACGTCATCCGAACTGAGCCGGGCTTCAACTTCGAGCTCAAATGCCGGGGCAATTGTTACGACCTGAAGATCATGATAGTTCGACCTTCCACCCCAGAACGCCGAAATACACCGCCGACTCGTCCCTCCCTCTTGAAGGGCGGCCAACCCAGCGACAGGGCGCTCCACGCCCGAACGTCAGAGGGCCGCAGGGCGCCTGTCGATCCTAGAGTCCGACACGACTAGTGGAAGGATGCACTCCGCCTCGGCCGCTGATAGGGGAGCTCTCCACCACGGTCACAGCGGGACGCGCACCCGTTCTCCCCCGGTCCGCCGGGAACAGCGCACAAAGTGTACGTCCGGACCGCTCATCCTCTGTCCGGGCCGGCCTGGCGCCCCGTCACGGGCCCCGCCCCTAGGAGGCGCTCCGACGAATATTTGGCACATCGGACACGACAAACAACCTAGTACAAGGACGCTACTGACACTTACGCCGCCCGACCACCTGACAAAGCACCCCCTGGCCGCTGCGCCCCCTGACACTGAATGCTTTCGGCCCTGACACCCTGACAAAAGCGCCCCGGGCCGTTGCATCGTCTGACAAAAACGTGGCTGACAAACTTGATCCTGACATCCTCGTCCGAAGCTTCCGCTGACAGCAGGGCCAGCTCAGCACGCCAAGTCAGCATGCCAGGTCAGCCCCACCTAACCGCCTCCACCGGGTATAAATACCCCTTCGCCTCCAACGGGGAAGGGGTTGGCTAATTATCTCTGGATCTCATTATTCACACAAGAGCAAAGATCTTCCATATCTTTGTTCTTCCACTCCCGATAGCTCGACACATACGGTCGACTCACTTTTAGTCCGACCTGCGTGCCTGGCCCCCGCTTTAAGTCCTATTACTAACTTAGGCATCGGAGAGGCTAAGGGTTGGACCCCAACCCGGCCTTTCTGACGAGCTGCTCCTTGTGCAGGTCAGCCCGTCGTCTTGGATTGCGCTCCGCCCTTACCTCCAGCAGTGCGGTCGCAAGACAGAGTCCTCAGAGGAATTGATTTCATGGCCGGTCCTCGTTGTGTGCTTAGCCTCTTCATCACACAAATCACCTGTTAAACAGCCTACCCTAATCGCCACCAAATCATAACCATCGTGCCCTTGGTTCCCCGTAATATAATTTCATTGTACGCGAGTTCTACACCACAACAAGTATTGAAACAGGTCAGCCATAGTAAGCGGTCCTAAGGAATTTGTTTAGCATACACTGGATGTTTGGAAAGAATTAAATGGTCGTCCTGAGAAATGACAAGAATACTTGGCTTTCAAGAACCATGATACAAGATTTAACAAATGAGTTTGCCTCAGCTCATCATTCACATTGACACACAAAATGCCAAAAATGCTACTAACTGGTATCTGATGCGTTTGGTTTGTTTTTGCTTGTAAACATCTTAGTCATTGCTTAAGTCACGGTGTGTGCGCTTAGCAATAACTAGATGAACCCTATAAATACCCCAAAAACCCTAGTTGTTCATTATCGAAGAATTGAGATTAATTGCCATGACGGCTAGGGTTAGTGGGGATTAGACTTGATCCTTTAGATTCAAGTTAGGGAGTGATCTCTCCAGAAAAAGATCAAATCTATCTTATTGTTCTTCGTATTTCAATAGAAATTCCTCTCTTTTCCATTTTTCCTCTTTTAAATTCAGCCCTAAATACGATTTGACCCCCAAATCGTATCATTTTGGTATCAGAGCACTCGGTCCTATGGCGAGCACACGGGCGGCGGCGACAAAAACTCTGGAGGAGCGATTGGATGCAGAAATCACGGGGTTGCGAAAGGAGATGACGGATATGAGGGAAGAACTCAAGGCGGGTTTGAGCGCAACCATGGATGAGAAGTTGAATCGGGTCTCGGAGCGCCATTCGCGCGAGATGAAGGATGGGTTTGCCGAGGTGGCGAGGATGCTTCAACAACCCCAGTTTCTGCAGCGGGATCCAGATCCGCAGTCGTCGGGTTCATTAGATCTGGTCTCACGGACAAATCATGGAAACGGCGACGAAGTGGTGGCTTTTCCCCCACGGGAGAGCAACCCGAGGCAACCGGATGATGGGCGGGGCCGGCAAAGGGGCCCGGATGGTCGGCCGCCCCCAACTGGGGGCGGCGAAGGCGGGCGGCCCCGAAACGGGGCCGCCGGAGGGTTTCCGCCCCCCACGGGGGGCGGCGAACAGCAGCGGGCCCATCTGGGGCCCGCTGGGGTGTTTCCGCCCCCCCTGGGGGGCGGCGAAGGGTGGCGCCCCCAGGCGGGGGGCGCGGGGGGGTTTCCGCCCCCAGGCGGGGGCGGAATGATTGGGCGGACCCTCCTGGGGCCCGCCGATGGAGACCCGCCCCAGGTTGGGGGCGGGGGAGGATGGCCGGCCCACCATGGGCCCGCGGGAGGTTTTCCCCCTCCTTTTGGGGGCGTCGACGCAGGTTGGCTACGAGGAGGACCCCGGAGGGAGCATGTAGACGAGTGGGACGATGTGGGAGCACTCGCCAATGGGAGGGACAGGGGAGGTGTAGGACAGTGGGGGGCCGAGGATCATACTTACCAGAGGCGGCATGCAGACAGGGGGGGACCACTACGAGGAGATACGCCCCCTGATATGCGGAAGCTGAAGGCACCACTGTTCGATGGGAAGGACCCCGATGGCTGGATCTATCAGGTAGAGAGATATTTTGAGGTCATGGGCTTCGCTGAAGCAGAGAGGCTGAGGGCGGTGGCACTAAATTTCGAAGGGGAAGCCCTGGCGTGGTACCGGTGGACCCAGAAGCAGAGACCGATACGGACTTGGAGGGAGCTGACAGAGTGCCTGATGGAGAGGTTCCAGGAGACCCACGGGGGCGGGCTTTTTGAGCAATTGTATGCCTTGAAACAGGAGGGGACCGTGCGTGACTACATCTCGAGGTTCGAGACCCTCTCGAGCCGAGTAGAGGGGGGTGTCAGCGGAATCTATGGAGGGGAACTTTCTGAAGGGGTTGAAGCCATCCGTGAGAGCAGAGGTAGGAGTGCACGACCCTCAGGGGTTGGCGGCTATGATGCGATTAGCCAGGAGGGTGGAGGACAGGCAGACTCAGGAGAGGAGGTCTAGAGGAATGTGGGGCGGGGTTGCGGCACGTAACCCAGTTCCGCCAGCAGCACCTAGGGTTACGACCGGGACCCCGGCCGCGGAGACCAGACCTGGGGGGCAGACCCGTCGGATGACCGAGGCAGAGATGAGGGAGCGCAGGGCCAAGGGGCTGTGCTTCAAGTGCGATGAGCGGTTCACTCCGGGGCATCGGTGCGCAGGGCGAGCCATGCAGTTGGAGGTGGCGGCTGAGGAAGAAGAGGGAGATATTACCATTATACTCGATGGGGAGGAGGCTGTGGCGGAACAGCACCAGCACTTAGACGTCGTGGAGGTTTCTCTTAGCTCCGTGGTGGGATTCACTCCTTATCACACCATGAAGCTGGTGGGCAGGTTGGCAGACCAGGAGGTGACTGTATTGATAGACAGTGGGGCGACCCACAATTTCATCTCCAGGAAGTTGGTGGAGCAGGTGGGGCTAGAAGTGAGTGAGACAGCCACTTTTGGGGTGATTTTGGGCACCGGCCAGAGGGAGGAGAGCAGGGGTGTCTGCAGGGCTGTGATTCTGGCAGTACAGGGAGCTCAGGTGGTGGTAGACTGTTACCCCCTGGAGCTGGGGAAGGTTGACTTGGTGTTGGGAATGCAGTGGCTACAGACACTAGGCGACACCAAGTTCAACTGGAAGATGCTTAGGATGGAATATCAGGAGAACGGAAGGACTGTGATCTTGCTAGGGGACCCCAGCCTGTGTTGTCGCGCAGCGTCCCTGAAGTCCTTGGCTCGGGCAGTGTCGATAGGAGGAGAGGCATATTTTGTGTCCTACCAGGAGTTTGGGGCAGTGGCAGAGGAGCAGAGGGCATCACCGGAGGTGGAGGAGTTGTTGGACAGCTATGGGCACATTTTTCAGATGCCGCAGGGACTTCCACCACAGAGAGACCACGAGCACGCCATCGTGCTACGGGAGGGAGTAGCGCCCATCAGTGTCCGACCATACAGGTACCCGCATGTCCAGAAGGATGAGATCGAGCGATTGATCAAGGAGATGCTGCAGGCGGGGGTGATTAGGCCGAGTGTTAGTCCGTTCTCTAGCCCAGTGCTCTTGGTGAAGAAAAAGGACGGTAGCTGGAGGTTTTGTGTAGACTACCGTGCCCTCAACAAGGAGACGGTGGCAGACCGTTTTCCTATACCGGTGATAGATGAGTTGCTAGACGAATTACATGGGGCGTCGGTCTTTTCGAAGATTGACTTGAAGTCGGGATATCACCAGATCCGGATGAAGGCAGAAGATGTACAGAAGACTGCCTTCAGGACTCATGAGGGGCATTATGAGTTCCTCGTCATGCCCTTTGGGCTGACGAATGCACCTGCGACATTTCAGTCGTTGATGAACAAGATATTCCAGCCTTACCTACGGCAGTTTGTCTTGGTGTTCTTCGACGACATCTTGGTGTACAGCCGGACAGTGGAGGAGCATGTGCGGGATTTAGAGACAGTGTTACAGGAGTTACAGGCCCACCAGCTGTATGCCAATAAGAAGAAGTGCACGTTCGCCCAGGCGAAGGTGGAATACTTAGGGCATGTGGTCTCAGCAGCAGGGGTGGCAGCTGATAGGAGCAAGATAGAGGCCATGATAGATTGGCCGCGGCCAACTACACTGAGGGCGTTGCGGGGATTTTTGGGCTTGACGGGGTACTACCGCAAGTTCGTGCAGGGCTATAGTACCATTGCATGGCCTCTGACTGAGCAGTTGAAGAAGGATGGGTTCCAGTGGACTGAGGAGGCGACTGCGGCGTTTGAGGCCCTGAAGGGAGCGATGACGACCGTGCCGGTACTGGCTCTTCCTGATTTTAGCAGACCCTTTGTGGTTGAGACAGATGCTTCGGGGTACGGGCTGGGAGCAGTGCTGATGCAAGATCAGCGACCCGTGGCTTACTTCAGTCAGGTTTTGTCTTCACGGGCGAGGCAGAAGTCCGTGTATGAGAGGGAGCTGATGGCGATCGCTTTGTCGATTCAGAAGTGGCGTCCGTACCTGCTGGGGCGGCCATTTATTGTGCGCACGGATCAGAGGTCCCTGAAGTACTTACTGGAGCAGAGATTGGTGGCGGCGGACTATCAGAAGTGGTTATCTAAGCTTGTGGACTACAAGTTTGAGATACACTATCGGCCGGGGTTGGAAAACAAGGCTGCGGATGCGCTATCACGGCGGGAGGAGGGTACGTCTTTGGCAGCCTTATCAGTACCGCTGCTAGCGGATTGGGAGCCCTTATGGAGGGAGGTGGAGGCCGACAAGGAGTTGTCTAGAGTCCGCGAGGATTTGGTTCATGGGGTGACTGAGCACCCAGGCTATTCAGTGGAGGGACGACAGTTGTTGTATCGGGGAAGGCTGGTGATACCACGGGGCTCAGTGCACATCCCACTGATTTTTCAGGAGTTCCATGGGAGCGCAATAGGGGGGCATTCTGGCGTCCAACAAACATACATGAGGATGGCCAGAGAGCTGTACTGGAGGGGAATGAAGAAGGACATCGCAGAGATGGTA
The DNA here is from genome assembly GCA_030789695.1 of Scilla litardierei. NCBI lineage: Eukaryota > Viridiplantae > Streptophyta > Magnoliopsida > Asparagales > Asparagaceae > Scilla > Scilla litardierei. Next base: position 2,242,855 of record CM061133.1, on the reverse strand, counting down.
GCCCGTTGTGACGTCTGCCAGCGTCACAAATACTTGGCCATGGCACCAGCAGGGCTGCTGCAACCCTTAGCTCTTCCTGAGCGGGTCTGGGAGGGGATTAGCATGGATTTTGTGGAGGGGCTACCCAAGTCGGAAGGATACTCGGTGATTTTGGTGGTGGTAGACCGACTGAGCAAGTATGGACACTTCATTGGGCTGAAACACCCTTATTCTGCAGTGACAGTGGCTACGGCATTTATGCGGGAGGTGGTGCGTCTGCACGGGTTTCCAGAGTCCATAGTATCGGATCGGGACACTGTCTTCATGAGCCAGTTCTGGAGGGAGTTGTTCAGGGTGCAGGGGACCGTTCTGAGGAGGAGCACCGCTTACCACCCCCAGACGGATGGGCAGACGGAGGTCGTCAACAGGAGCGTTGAGACCTACCTTCGCTGTTTTGCATCGGATTGTCCTCGGAGTTGGTATCGATGGCTGGCGTGGGCGGAGTATTGGTACAATACCTCCTTCCATTCGGCCGCACAGACGACACCGTTTCGAGTGCTATATGGGAGGGATCCACCAGCGCTGGTCCATTATCGTGGTGGGACGACCCCGGTGTCCCAATTGGACCAGTACCTCGAGGAGCGAGAGGGGATTTTGGAGGAGCTGAAGAAGCATTTGACAAGGGCTCAGAAGCTTATGAAAGCCAAGGCGGACGCACATCGTAGAGAGGTGGAGTTTGCGGTAGGGGATCAGGTCTATCTGAAGCTGAGACCGTATCGACAGAGGTCGCTGGCCCGACGCCGGAACGAGAAGTTGGCCGCGCTGTTTTATGGGCCGTTCCAGATAGAGGCGAGGATTGGACCCGTGGCATATAGACTGATGCTGCCCCCAGGATCTGCCTTACACCCAGTGTTCCACGTCTCTCAGTTACGACGAGCGGTTGGAGCGCAGACACCGGTGGCCACTCTGCCACCCACATTGACAGCCGACTCAGAGATGATGATGGCGCCCCAGGATATTCTGCAGGTTCGACACACAGAGAGGGGCGGTCGGGAGGTGCTGGTAAGATGGTTGGGGTTGCCTGACCACGAGGCTACTTGGGAGCGGGAGGACACCATCAGGGCTCAGTTCCCAGACTACAACCTTGAGGACAAGGTTCGTTTTTTGGGGGGGAGTAATGATGCGGTCGTCTACAAGAGGAGGCAAGCGGGCACGGGCACGGGCCGGAATTAGAGCTACCCACCTTATCTTCCTTAGTTTGGTTTGTTTTTGCTTGTAAACATCTTAGTCATTGCTTAAGTCACGGTGTGTGCGCTTAGCAATAACTAGATGAACCCTATAAATACCCCAAAAACCCTAGTTGTTCATTATCGAAGAATTGAGATTAATTGCCATGACGGCTAGGGTTAGTGGGGATTAGACTTGATCCTTTAGATTCAAGTTAGGGAGTGATCTCTCCAGAAAAAGATCAAATCTATCTTATTGTTCTTCGTATTTCAATAGAAATTCCTCTCTTTTCCATTTTTCCTCTTTTAAATTCAGCCCTAAATACGATTTGACCCCCAAATCGTATCAGTATCACCATAATAACTTTCAATAATCAATCCAACAAGTTGTTAACCTTAAAAAAGAATCATCAAACATATAAATGATTATAGGCAAAACTCACAAATATCAAACAGCAAGATGCAGACATCAAGAAGATGAGATACCAATGTTGCATGCTATGTAGCATGGATGCTGGACACAAGACGCCGGAACAAAACAATTTCCTAAAACGCGCACGACACGTGCGTCTGACATATATCCGGCACGTCAGGGCTTCATGTTGGGAGTGTCTATGCTCACACAGGTTGCATGTATACAAGGAGATCACAATGATGATGGCTTCAACCAGCCGTTCATCTTGATCTGTGCATCTAAATTAACCTTACAGTTACAATTGTAAGAAATCAAGTGCTTCCAAACTTGTTTGTCCATGCATCAAGTGGTTGAATGATAGGTTGAATGATATGCGTAATTTTTAGCCGTAAAAAATCATTTGATGCATCGGTGAATTAGTTTTAGTCTCCTGGGTTAATGACTAATCTGAATGCAAAGTCTCAAATAATACAACACTTGTTGTAGTGGGATGTCAACATTTATTGATTTAATTGTTTTTTATTGTGTGATTATTTATTTCAAATAAAATTTGTTCCTAACGCCACTATTATAAAATTTGTATCATGGTTTTCTCCTAAAACTGCCTGCAACAACTAAACTTGAGTCCACTGAGCTATTGCATACCCAATGCCTTGCTATCGCAACAAACTTAAATAACCTGGACATGGGATGCTTGAGGTGGCACCACCACCACACCCGTGTCATAAGTGTTGGATATTAAGACAAACCAAGTGTGATTTTGATGATGATTAAACAAATGAAGTGTGCTAATCAAGTTGATGGGTGTATAGGAAAAAAAGTTAAATCAAAATATTTAATTCAAAGCAATGTGTGGATGATTCATGTCAAGACTAATGGAGCTCAACCAAAGCTCTGATAAATTTCAAATTGGAAAGCATATAGTCAAGATGGAGATGTGAATGAAGTTCAATCAAGGCAATCAAAAGTCTAAGATTCAAAGACATGAAGATGGATATTCAAGACTTCATCAACGCCAAAGATTTGAATAAATTTGATGTATTTTTGTTCGTCTTTAGATCTAATGTAAAGCCTTAGATTAAAGCTTCACACTTAGGAGCACACAAAAAATATTTTAAAATATTTTAAAATCATTTAGATAGAAATTTACTGAGTTTTCTAAGTCGTATCTATGTATCAAAAAACTGGTTGACTAGTCATAGAACTGTAGTCGACCAGTGGTCTCGGATAGTTCAGGCAAACTGAAGTAGTCGACCAATATTGCCCAACTAGTCGACCAGTCAACGACTAGTTGACCTGTGAATGTATTGTAGTCGAATAATATTCCCCAACGGTCATATTTGACTTTCTCCTCAACTAGCCGCTGGAGAGATGTTGGAGGGCATTTTGGGTAATGTGTCTTGATCAAATTTTCACCATATATATAGGGTTATTGTAAGAGTTAAGTATCAATTCATTGGGTAATTTTAAAGCATTTTAAGTGATTTTCAAGCCCTCTTCAGCCCTCAAAAGATTTTCTCTTGGCCAAAATTTTTAAGTCTTTTAAAAGCTTTTAAACCATCATTTTTTCTTGGCCATATAATTGTGATCTCCTCAAGCTTAATCTTGAATATCTTGAAATCACAATTAGAGTTTTCCTTAGCCACTTATACACTCCAAAGCTTCATTCTCTCAGCTATAGGAATTTGTTTTACACCAAAACAAAGGTTTATAAAATCATCTAGTGAAAGAGGTGGTGAGTTTTTATTGTATAATTGCTTGGTGATTTGGTTACTTGGTTGTAATTGAAGAAAAACCTTGAATTGTGAGGTCCTCTTGGTGAAGAGGTTGTTATTGTTGGTTGTATAAGTCCTCTATGGAGAGAGAGGCATTGAGAAGTCTTTTTGTTGAGAAGTGACAAGCGTAATCTACTCCGTGAGAGTTTTATTAGTATTATTAGTAGAAATCCAAGTTGTGCTTGGGACTGGATATAGCCTGGGGTTTTGTGTAAACCAGGATAAATCTTTCGTGTTTGTGCTTGTCTATATTGTCTCTTACTTTCTCTAACTTACATTGTGTATTTAATTACGTTGTGCTCATATTTTATCTTGCAAATTTAAGAGATTTGTTGATTAAGTATCAGGAGAAGTAATACTTATTGGAGACTTAGACTTAGGTAAAATTAGTGGGATGCAAGTTTTAATTTTGATTATTTTTGATAAAACTACTCACCTCCATAGTGTTTACTTGCTATCTCGGTATCCCCAACAATAAGCAAATAGGAATTAGCTCCATGTGGCAGCTAGCTCTCTATAGCGCTTGGTTCTGTACACTTCATATTGTTTTTTCAGCGATAATGTCATTCGGAATCCCAATGGTAGGACTTCCCTAAAATAAATTGGTTCAAACCCGGACTCCTCCCAAAAAAATTGACATCCATGATTGATCTTTTGAGTCTACTGGAACTGACAACTCAATAGCTCACTTCTGATATTGAGGCTATTTGTTTTCTGGTCATGATAAATTTTTTCCACTATCTACTCTCTTTTCTGCTCCATTCCTTTATTCATCTATTACTTGGGCACTGCAAAAAATATTCGTCTCCACTTCTTTGGACTTTCCCACATTTACATGTTCAAGGGGGAATCTCAACATGTCACCTTGTACACAGATAAAGCTCTATTCTAATTCAAAGATGCTGGCTACTACACTTCCAAAGTGACAAATAATAGAATGCACATCAAACTAGTGAAGAAAGTATGGCAAGGTACTTGCCATGATACCTAGAAGATGGCGTGGTAGATAGGACTATTTTGCTATACAGATTGAGCTCAAACAACCAAGAGTGAAAATGATAATTGAAGATAAGATCTGAAATATTGTATATCACAAAATTTCATCAAAAAACAATGCCTACACCCATAGGTGAAGAATTACTATAGATGCACGCCAGAAAAAACTTCCACAACTCAACTAAATCTTTTGGAATCTTAACATAAGGAAAACTGGTGTGCACCTAAACAACCTTTCATACTTTGTCTATGATACAGAGTCAGTTGCCAGCAGTAAGCAAATGCATTTTCTGAAATGTACATCATCATGTGATAAAAGTCCATTAGTATATACAAGGAATGCATAAACAACTCCAAAGAAACAAAAGAAAATGACAGAAAAGATGCATATAAATGGGCAATTATAAATAAATTTATATATAGGGAAGAATTTTGATGGACTTATCACAGACTTATCACCTACCAAGAAAATGATTGAGGCGGCAAATTGATGTTAGCTGTGTTTTCATAATTTTAGGGTACAGGGGCGTTTCTACAATTTTGCTTAAAACATTATTATTTATATGGGGCTTATGGAGATTAGGAGGGCACGCGTCTTAGAGGTTGATTTGATCCCTCTTTTGTAGAGAGTATGGTCATCCTTTCGAATTGGTGACTTGGGAGAGTGGTCCACCTCTTGAATGTGGCCAACTATCTTTGTTTTCTCCTTGTTCTCGATAGATTTTTATTCTTCAAACCCTAGATATTCTTATCAATTTGGTATCAGAATAGTTCGATCTGAATGGCAACGAGGAAAGTTGATGACTTGGAGAAGAAATTGGGAAAATTGGGAAGCTAAGTAGAAAGCATAAAGGAGCAACATCAAGCAATGAAGGAAGAGATCACATCAATGGAGAAAAGGATCGTTTCTCGAGTACAATCTTCCATGGATTCCTCGTTAAAGAAGACGCTGTAAACCCTAATGAAGAAGGGGATCCACTAAAAAAGATCTGGAAGACTGAGGCCAAGATGAAGATCTAGGACGACAGATGCGATTTTCAACCAAAGGGAAGGAAAAAAATCAAGGACTTCGTCGAAGGTCTTCACTCCAACACGGATTTGGACTCCGAGGTGACGAAAGACACCATTGGGGGCGGTGCACCCCTCTCTCTTTATCAATGGCCCGGGGGGCAGAGCTTCGTAGCTGCCTTGCGCCCTGCCAGGGGCACTCTGCCACCCTACAGGGCCGCAGGAGGGCCCACGCCCCTGGAGGCCCGCCTGGGCTCTACCGAGCCCCTACAGAGCACGAGGTGCCTCGTGACCCCCTAGCAGCCCGCCATGGGCCGTGCGGGCCTCGACTGGCCCGCCATGGGACATACGGCTCCTTGGCTTCCCGCAAGACCTAGACGACCACTTGGGGCCCATCCCAGGACATTGTGTTGACATGAAAGGTCTCTAGGGGCCTCATGGCCCTTGGTTTGTTGCAGAGAGACGACGTCGACCACTTCCGATCTACGAGGAGTTTCGAGATGACTATGACGAGGATCCAAACTATGAGGAGGATGGTAATGACTTAATTTGGGCGATGATGACTGGGGCAGTGTTGGCGACGAAGGCGGCGCCCCATGGATGGACTATGGACGATTCCGGGAGATACGGCAGGACAATTATCATCCACACTAGTATGGTCAGGCCAGAGGACAGGCGAACCATGGAAGTCTTGAGTTGATGACAAGGTTAGGAAGCTAAAGATGCCACTGTTCGAGGAAAATGATCCTTATGGCTGAATTTACCGAGCTGAGAGATTTTTACGGTGACACGTGTGACAGAGGCATAAATCGAAGGTAGCCGGCATCTGCTTCGAGAAAGGCGCTTTCTTAGTTTCAGTAGAGAGAGCAGATGCAACCTATATGCTCATGGGATGGGACGAGTTCAAGGACTACTTGATAGACAGGTTTCGGGACACTCAGAGAGACCTTACAGAAGCAGCTACTGGCACTTAGGTAGGATGGGACCGTCAGGGAGTATATGAAAAAGTTTAAGGTGCTCTCAGGCTGAGTGAGAGGGATACCGTAGGGATACCTGAGGAGACCTTCGAGAGGAGCTTCATGAAGTGGCTTAAGGCAAACATCCGCATGTAGCTTTGCATACAAAGGTCTGGGTCTAAGGGCTGATGGACATGATGGATTTGGCCCAGATAATTAAGGATCGCCTCACAGAGGATCAGAGGTCCAGAAGGTCCTGGAGCGGATCCGTTTTTCGCAGTCAGGCATTGGCAGGTGGGCAAAAGGCACCGACGGGAGGAGATCAGCCTAGCAGAGAGAAGCACAGTGAGCCGCAGCCAGGGACAATTTAGGCGTATGACGGATGCTGAGATGAGAGACAAGAGAATGAAGGGATTGTGCTTCTGGTGTGATGAAAAGTTTACCTTAGGGCATCATTGTGGAGACCGCAAGGTCAGCTGCTGATAATGGACGAGGAAGACATGGAGGTCGAGGCAGAGGAGGCAGGACCAAGAGCATCATCAATTGGATGTCGCAGAGGTTTCGTTAAACTCCATGGTGTGATTCACTTTAAACCACATCATGAAGTTGACATGGATAATTCCTGATGAGACAGTGACTGTGCTCATTAACAATGGGGCCATCTATAACTTTATCTCTAACATGGTTGTGAAGCAACATGGCTTATAGATGGACACTAGGAATTTTGGGGTGACGACGGAGACCAGTTAGGTGGAGCGCAGCCGAATAGTGTGTCGAGGCCTTATTCTGATGCTTCAGGGCATACAATTGTGGATGATTTCTTACCGCTGGACTTGAATAGCACTAACGTGATATTGGGGATGCGGTGGTTACAGTCGTTGGTGGATATGACAGTTAATTGGAAGTTGTTGCGAATGTAGTTTCAGGACGAATGGAAGACAGTTACACTACACGAGTTCCTAGTTTATGTTGACCATGGTTTTTTCTAAAAACCATAGCAAAGACTATTCAATCAGAGGAGGGAAATATTTTTGGAGTTGTAGGGTATGGTGAGAGAGGATGCTGAGAAGGCTGAGAATGAGCAGATCATTCCCATCGAGGTGCAGCAGTAGCCAATCCAGTTTGAGGGAGTTTTCCAGACTCCTCATGGTCTTCTGATGGTCTTCACCTCCGGATGACGCGGGTCCCATCAATCGTGACGTACCAAAAATCCTCTTTTTTTAATTTTTCCTCTTTTAAATTCTGATTTCTATTGATTCGATCCACCGGATCGTATCATCTTCCTCCACCACGGGACCATAAGAATGCGATAGTCATGCATGGGGGAGTCTTGCCTATTAGCGTATGACCTTATCGTTACCACATATGCAGAAGGACAGGATAGAGCGTATGATTGGGAAGATAATGCAGGCTGGGGTTATTCAACCCAGTATGAGCCCTTTTTCAAGCCCAGTCCTGCCAGTAAAGAAATATGTGAGTTGCAGGTTCAGTGTAGGCTACCATGCATTGAATAAGGCAACGGTCCCTGATATGTTCCATATCCAGTGATTGACAAGCTACTTGATGAGATGCATAGGCCGGTGATTTTTACCAAGATTGATTTGAAGTCTGGCTACCACTAGATTAGAATGCATGCAGAGGACGTCACCAAGACAACGTTCAAAACTCATGATGACCATTATGAGCTGAGTTTTTGGTCATGTCTTTTGATTTAACCAACGCCCATGCCACTTTCCAAGCTCTCATGAATAAGGAGCTTCAGAGCAACTAGTTATATGCAAACATGAAGAAGTGCATGTTCGTGCAACATATTGGAAATAGTTGGGACATGTGGTGTCAACAGAGGGAGTGACGACAAACAGATCAAAAATTACAGCGATAGTGGATTGGCCACGCCCTACCACTTTGCAGGGATTGAGAGGATTCTTAAGGCTGATAGGTTATTACAGAAAATTTGTGAAGAGGAACAATATCATTGCCTGGTGACTAATAAAGCAGCTTAAGAAAGATAATTGTCAATAGAGCGAGGATGTGACAAGAGCTTTTAAGGCCCTAAAGGGGGCCATGACTAGTGTACTTGTACTGGCTCTTTTAGATTTCAGTAGACCATTTGTGATGGAGTCGGATACCTCAAGATATGGTTTGGGTGATGTGCTGATGTAGGATCAGAAGCCGGTGGCATATTTCGGTCAGGTATTGACGGCGAGAGCACGACTAAAGTTGGTATATGAGAGGGAGCTGATGGACATTGTTTTAGCACTGTAGAAGTGGATACCTTACTTGCTTAACCGTCAATTTGTACTGCGCATGGATCAGAAGAGCCTGAAATACTTATTGGAGCAGGGCATGGTGACCAAGGAGTATCAAAGATGGCTTACGAAAGTGATGTGATGATTTTGAGATCCAGGACAGACCAGGCATAGAGAACAAGGCAACCAATGCGTTAGCATGAGGGGAGGATTCACAGTTGGCAGCTCTATCTGTACAAATATTGCACGATTAGGAGCCTTTACTTCGGGATATTGAGACAGATTAGGAGTAGGAGAGGATTAGGACCGTACTCTTACATGGGTCAGTGGATCATCTGGGATATTCCTTGCAAGGGTAGAGGTTATCATATTAGGGGCGGTCGGTTTTGCTCAGGACTTCAACACACATTCCGAGCATATTACATGAGTTTCATAGCAATGCAGTTGGGGACCATTCTAGGTCCTCAAGACTTACCGATGCTTAGTGAGGGACGTGTTCTGGAAGGGGATGAAGGACGTCGCCAAGATGGTAACGAATTGTGACGTGTTAACGTCACAAAAATATGGCGATGGCTCCTGAAGGATAGTTGCAGGCACTGTATATACTAGATCGAGTTTAAGAGGAGTTGACTATGCACTTCATTGAGGGGTTGCAGAAGTCTGTCGGCTTTTTAGTTATTCTTGTTATGGTTGACTACCTCAGCAAATATGCACACTTTGTAGTCATTCGACATTCATGTCAGTTGCAGAGGCATTCTTACGGAAGATGGTGTGGTAGCATGGGATACCAGAGTCCATCATTTCAGATAGAGGTCGAGTTTTCTTGAGTCATTTTAAGAGAGCTTTTTAGGATGCATGAGGCTACTGAAGCGAAACACAGCCTATCATTCCCAGACTGACGGCCAGATTAAGGTCGTCGACAGAAGTGTTGAGACTTATTTCGTTTTAGAGACCCCAAGGCAGTGTGCGAGGTTGTTGTCTTGGGCAGAATATTGGTTCACCACCGCTTATCACACTGCAGCTCAGACCACGCCGTTTAAGATTTTGTATGGATGAGATCCTCCTTATCTAATACATTATGGCCACCGTTCTACATCGATTTCTCCGATGGAGAGGTATCTGGATGAGATGGATATGGTATTAGAGAAGTTAAAGCGACATCTGACCATAGCTCAGCAGATTATGAAGACGCAAGTAGATGCCCATATGAGGAAGACTTAGTTCGCTGTGGGAGACAATGTGTACCTAAAGCTGTGCATGTGCCGACAGAGATCTTTGGCACATAGGATGACCGTGAAGATGTCGCCTAGGTACTTTGGACCATATGAGATTGAGGCGAGTATTGGCATGATGAATCTTGTGAGAAACTTCTTCGAGGTTGATTTGATCACTCTTTTGTGGAGAGTGCGGCCATCCTCTCGAATCGGTAGCTTGGAAGAGCGGTCAATCTCTCGAATGTGACCAACTTTGTTTTCTTCTTATTCTTAATAAAAATAAGATTTTTATTCTTCAAATCCTCGAGATTCCTACCAAATTTTCAACAGATATAATGAATTCAGAATGTGTTTCAATGGAAAAGAAGGATATTCAATTATATATAATAGCCATAACATATGACCATATGTCACGTGACATTTAAAATATTCACCCAAAAAATTTCAAACCATTCAAGATCCCCAAATTTGCAGCCTCTTTAAAATTCTAAAAAATTTACAGCCACCTTCAAAATATATCCTCACAAAAAATGTTAACCACATTCAAACTAAAAATTAGTTTCCCTCGTAGAATTTGGTTCTCACTAAAGTTTGGTTCCATCCAGATTTAATTCCCACATAATTTAAAATTTTAGTTCTATACAGATTTAGTTCCCCCAGAATTTTTAATTAAAATTTAGTTCTTCCAAGAAATTTAGTTTCCCTCAAAAAATTTAATTCTCTTAAAATTTAGTTCCCTTAAAATTTAGTTCCATACCAAAATTTAAAACTTTTAGTTCCTCAAAAAATTGGTTCCATCCAGATTTAGTTTTTCCTAAAATTTTAGGGTTTCCGCCCAAAAATTCACCCCTAAAATTTTAGAGTTCCCTCCCAAAATTTCCATAAACTCACATCATACACATTGATTCCGCAAGATTCAATAACAGACATCTTTCTATCCATCATTTTTTCTAGTTAGCAAACACATTTAAAAACATCCCTCAAGTGTATTATATATAGGCACTGTGGATGACAGCTATGTAAGGAGGAAACTTTCTCCTTGGCTAGCTCACGTAATCACATCTCCCCCATATTTTTCAACGATCAATTCCGTTCAATTTGTTCTACATGTTCTAAAATCTCAGACCATCAATTTTCAAATGAACCCAAATGGTTTTACTCATTCATCTAGCCGTTGCAAAAAGGTTGAAATCTTTACATTTATGACGAGTGGATGAATAAGCAAAATCTCTTGATTCACGTGGAAATTGATAGTTTGAGATTTTAGAATATGGATTAAAATGAAGGATCGGATCAAAGGAAAAAAAGAGGTGGGGTTTTAACGCTAGCCAATAGGAAAATTTCCTCATTGGCTAGCTAATACCCATTTTTCACTATATATATATGTGTGTGTGGGAAAAGTATTCCTGAGATAATTATTCTCCAAGGAGTCGCACAAATCCAATTATGTACTAATTCTATGGATGATCCGTTCCATTCATTATTATTTACCTATCTCTAAATACTTGTTAAAAACATGCATTTTTAATATGTTTTAACCATGCATTAAGTGGTTACAAAATGAACAGAATCTTAACAATAAAACAAATAAGGTCACTTGATCAACGGTCAAAAAGTATATAAGACATAATTTTTCATGAATAATCATTTGGAAGCATAGAGATCATGTTAAACATGGTGCATCATATGAAACAGTTTCATGAAATTTAAAGTAGACCAAATATGTGATTTTATGCCGATTCCTTAGAATATTATCAAAACAATCACTTTAAGAATAATATTTATTATATATATATGAGAAAACTGATATGTATTGTCAACATAGGACATTTAAAATAGACCGATTATGTGATTTTATGTCGATACCAATGTGTTGTCAATGTAGGAAATTTTTTGTGCTAATAGCACAAAAAACCATACTAGCTTTGTGATGTCAGTTTAGGAAATTATGTGATTTTTTCTGAGGTTGTTGTACACATTTTAAACCCATAAAACCCCAAATATGGGTAAATCATATAGGGATCTAACCCTCAATCCACTCTACAACAAATTCTATTGTTTTAAAAATGTTGAATTTGCAATAGCTGGATCAATGGTCAAATAGCGTTGGATTCACTTAATTTTTGGTTTGTTGATCATCTATGATGTGTAACACATTTTGGAAAAAAATTATAAAAAGAAATGATGATATGGTTGTTAGTGTGGAAAAACTTCCTACGTTGATATCACATATATATTATTCTGTATATATATATAATAGGTATCTTATGACGTATAGACACTGAAAAGTCTACTCTCACATTTTTTGGCGATCGAAACCGTTCATTTTAATCTTCATTTTCTAATATCTTAAAACACCAAATATTGGGTGAACCTAATAGGTTTTACTCCTTTAATCACCGGTAGCAAATTTTTTTTTCCAGGAATAGAACTTCTTGTGACGGATGAATAAAGGAGTAAAACCAATCGGGTTCATCTATTATTTGATGTTTTGATGTTTTAGAATATGAAGATCAAAATAAACAATTCCAATCACCTGAAAAAAATGTGAGGATGGACTTTTAGACTCGCATACGAGGATAAGCCTATATCGTATAATACACATTATTCTCATACATATATGAGGTTAATAGATATGTGCTGCCAACGCATAAAATTTTCTACACCTGAAGCATAAAGCTCATCATTTTAATCAGTTTAAATTTTTTATTTGATGTTGTTGCACACATTTTAAAATCCCAAATCATCAAATACATGTGAATTCTAGGGAGATTTTAGCGATTTAAGCCTCGATCGGCATGTTACAAAAAGTTACATTTTTGAAAATATTGAAAGCAACCATCAAAATAAGGGGCAGATAGTGGGGAATGAACTTGATTTGTGATATGTGGACAACCTATAATGTGCAGAACATATTAAAAATTAATTAATTAATTAAAAATAGTATATATGCGTGACATCATAAGAACGTCACATATATATTATTCTATAAATATATATAAGAAAACTGGGTATGTTGTATCAATGTGGGAAAACTCCTACGCTTGTAACACAAAAAATCTTGTTTTTTATTTTAAAATTTTTTTAGGTTGGTGTACACATTTTTATACCTCAAAACCCCAAATATAAGCGAATCCTAAGGGATTTGACACTCGATTCACTCATTACAAATAGTACTATTGTTATGAAAGCATTGAATTTGTAATGATCGGATCAAAGGGCAAATAGGAGGGGGTGTTCAGTTGAATTTTGGTATGGTGAACATTCATGGTGTATATCAATCCTAAAAATAAAAAATAAAAAATAATGAAAATGACCGACAACATATGAATTTTTCCAATTCTGACAGCACATTCTATTTTTCTGTGTGTATATATATCAATATAATATATATATAATATATGATGTCAACGAAAGAAAAATTCCTACACCGACGCACAAACATTGCTTTTATTTTAAATAAATTTTTAAGTGATTTACACATCATGGATGATCCATTTACCAAAGACAAAGTTCATCCCTTTATTTACCCATCAATCCGACCGCTTGAAATTCAACTATTTTAGAACAATAAAACTTTTTGTAACGAGCCAATCGAATATCAAATTCTTACGAGGTTCACTCATATTTGATGTTTTAAATGTTTAGAATATGTGAAACAACTCCAAACAAAAAATCTGGAAAAAATTTAAAACAACTGCTTTTGTGCTGCCATCATAAGAAAATTTCTTATTCTGATAGCATATATACAAATTTCTTATTCTGATAGCATATATTAACATATATATATGGGAGAATAGGCATTATATGACATATGAGATGTATATCTCATATACACAGATATGATGTGTTCTTCACCTAATACAAATGCTCACATGGAATGTACATTTACCCTTTGTGGAGGTGGATGTGACCCGCTATATATATAATAGTTATAACCCGTGCCCGTGGGCACAATGCATTTAAGATTTTCTTCGCAAAATCCTTGTTTCCAAAAAATTTACACAGCCAAAATTTAAAAGAATAAATTAGCATAAAAATATTTAGAGGCATGAGTGCCTTTGGCGTTAAACAACAAATTCGATGCAGACGCATTCGGCATGGACAAAAAATTCAACGCAGGTGCTTTCGGTGCGGAACAACAAATTCGGTGCGAGCGCCTTCGGCGCGAAACAACAAATTAGTGTAAAACAACAAATTCGGCAGGAGCGCCTTCGGCGCAAAACAACAAATTAGCGTAAAAATGTTTAGAGGCACGGATGCCTTTGGCACAGAACAACAAATTTGGCGTGGGTGCCTTTGGCGCGGAACAAATTCGACACGGGCGCTTTCGGCGCGGAACAACAAATTCGATGCGGGTGCCTTCGGCGCGGAACAATAAATTAGCTCTCCACAAATTTCGCTCCACAAATTTCGCTATGCCAAATCTTCCTTGATGGTGGGCCTCACGACCATTAATTTGCCCTGACCATTCGAGCTGATAATGTGTGAGCATGACAAATGCATGCCAATGCATTACACACAAGTGTACTTTCTCTGCTACATTAAGTGCAAATGTGTGAGGGGTGACAACAAATTAGCGCAAAAAATATTTAGCAGGAAAGAAATTTATTTCCACAGCCAAAATTGCAGAGAACAACAAATTAGCATAAAAATATTTAGCAGCACGGACACCTTCAGCGTAGAACAACAAATTTGACGCAGTCACCTTTGATACGGAACAACAAATTCGGCGCGGACGTCTTCGACGCGGAACAACAAATTAGCGTTAAAAAATTGAAGGCGCATGTGCCGAAGCGGGCGCCTTTGGCGCACCCCGCGTTGAGGGAGAGATTATTCGATCTGCGACAGCATTCGATCGGTAGCATTAAGTGCAAGTTAAAGTTTTTTTGTAAATGTATTAATTGCGTGCACTCTGCTATTCCCCAAAAAGTTTTATTTCCCTAGAAACTTTCATTTCCCTAGAAATGTTTTCCCTCCAAAACTTTTTCACAAAATCTCATCTCAACCATTCATTCCTTAAGATTAATAAATCCAAGCCGTCTTTCTCTCCACCTATTTGTCATAGGCAGCTTGTCCTAGTCAGCCCTAGAATTCAAAAACAGTTGTCAAATGTAATATAGATATATAGATATATATATATATAATGTAGAAAAGGTGGCACCTGATCTAATAGATCAGGTGCCAAGATACAAAAAGGTGGAAAGTACAAGCCTCACATGGGCTTGTACTCGTTGGGTCCACCTTTTTGTGTCTTGCACCTGAGTAGATCAGGTGCCACCTGATCTACATGAATCCATATATATATATATATGAGAATAATGTGTATCATATGACAATGAAGGCTTAACCTCATATATCAAGACACAAAAAGTGGGCGGTACAACAAGTACAAGCCCATGTGGGGTGTGTACTCCCCCACTTTTGTGTCTTGGTATATGAGGCTAAGCCTCCATTGTGTCATTTTTTGTGTCTTGATATATGAGGCTAAGCCTCCATTGTGTCATATGATACCCATTATTCTATATATATGTGTGTGGCTTAGCCTCATATACCAAGACACGAAAAAGTGGGTGGTACAAGTATAAGCCCATGTGGGGCTTGTACTCCCCTATTTTTGTGTCTTAGTATATGAGGCTAAGCCTCCATTGTCATATGATACTCATTATTCTATATATATATATATATATATATATATTTCTATATATATATAAGATATGTCTCTCATGTCATATAATAGCTATATACATAATGTTTTTTGTTTCTAACCATCCAATAAAATGTGCAATGTTATATTTGTTTACTTTGTTTTAATATTTTTTCCATGTTTTCCCATTTTCAAGCAGCTATAACCAATTGCCTATCTTATGGTAATGGGGGAAAAGTGGGGGTTTTACCTCTATAGTTTCCCGTTATGCATAGAAGCTATATTTTTTCTTTTTCTTTTTCTTTTTTGCCATGTTCCTTCTTCCGTAGATTTAATAAAGAGAATAATTGGGTTTTCATAGTTTTTTTTTGCCATTGGATGCACTTGTGAAGTAAAGATTTGATTTGAACTTTTGATATTTATGATTTGTGTTTTTGCTCTAATTTAAAGCCCTAGTATTAACATTAAAAGAACATTCCTTTAGATTTTTTCCTTCTGTATTTTCTAGCCATTATTTTCTTTGTACGTTTTCTAGCCATAAAAGTTTTCATTCTTAATTTTTTTCTATTGGATGCTATCGCAGTTAGTTATAGAATTGTGAACAATATTTATTGTTTAATACATAATCACTTCTAAATGGTTAAGGACAACGTGGTTCATCTATTATAAACAAGTAGAAAGTTTAGTAATAAAATTAATCATCGTTAGTAATAAAATAAGGAGTATTTATTGTTTGATACCCGAAATATTTTCGATAGTTTTGCTTAAAATGTACCAAATATCATCTGATCATGTGATAAACTCACTCGATCTCCTCTTTGATATTCCAGTTTTTGATGTATGCTTCCCATTGCTTCCCATATATCTCATACCGACCATGATCGCCGCCCGAGGGATGGTACAAACCTCAACAGTTGAACCTCAACAGCTGCGATTTCTTTGCATCTTACGTTTATCAATTTTTTTGTTTCCTATGTTGTGCACTAGTTTCTGTCTGTAATCTTGTTTTGTTGGATACATTGCTTTTGCTTTTGCTATTTTTGTATATAGTTTTTTATTTTATTTTTTGCCGTTTTGTCAATTATTTTTGCAGTTCTTATGATATCATACAATTGAGAGGGCAGTCTAAATGATGTATATCCCGTCAGCAGTGTTCTTCCGTCTATCATGGTGTTATCATCATGTTCTTGAATTGGCAACATGCAATAGCTTATAGCTCACAATCACAAAGGTAATGGTAAAATTATTTGGGGTTAATATTTACCAAAAGACTGATGTGTCCAGATGTAGATGTCTATTCTCTTTTGCTCAGCAAAAAGTGTTATTTATTTAATTTTACTGGATTATAGTGAAATTTATTAGGCATCATTTTTAAAAGCATGTTATCGGGTTTGGAAAGATCATATCCGACTCCGGCCCAATAAGGATTTAGGTTCAAGATTCCAGATCTAAACCCAAAACATGTCTTGGATCAGGTTTTTATGTTTTCCATCTATAATCTTAAATTAAAGCTTAAAAGAAAAAGGGGTGGAAAGACTGGATATTTACTCTGTCGTTTACGATGTATGAACATATTACTGTCTTTTTTTGTGAACACTAACACATTACACGATAAATGTCTTAGCCACGTATCTTTGTTATTGTGAACCATGTAGCTACTGCATGTGCCAATCCATGACAACACCATGGTAAATGTAAACACGTCCTTCAGTTAGAACACAGAGACACCCTTCAGCTTGTTGCAGGGACTTGGTAGTTTCTTCTCATGCCTATTGGTGTCTTATTAAAGCTTTAAAACCAACAAAATCCAATGACAAGATAGATATCATTTAAACTTTCTTCCCAATCATAGTATGTTATAGGAATTGCGGAAAATTGAACAAAAGGCAAGAAAAACATAAAAGATCATTAAAACAAAGGGGAAAAGCAATATACTCAACAGGAAAATTAAAACACAGAGAACCAGAGGACAAAATGAAAACTAGTGGACAATATAAAACCCCTAGACAATGATAGACTAGCGAAGCAAAGAAAACTCAAACATTTGATGTTCTATATTCCTACCACCCCTTAACTGATGGTCATAATCAGTATGAGATACATATTCGTAATGGGTGGCTTACAACAAGGACTACACCTCAAAGAGGATGCTCAAGTTAAGTTTTTCAAAGAGTCAAATGATATTTAGTACATTTTCAGCAAATCTATTGAAAATATTTTCGGTATCAAATAATAAATATTCCTTGTTATATAACTAACTGTGATTAATTTTATTACTAAATTTTTTACTTGTGTACAACTATGTAGATGAAGCAACGCATCTTAAACCAATTCGAAATGGTTCAGGTCATCATAATCATCATAGCCTTCATATCAAAATTTCGGATCAGCTTTCTGGCATCAACAAAAAATAATATCAGACCATGATCATCTTAGATTGTGATGTCGGACGCTTATTTTCTACGTATTACAATCTAAAATTTTAACTTCCATCAAACCAAGATATTTCATATCCCTCTTTCTCACTTCCATTCATATCATATTTGATCTACATCTCTCTCTCTTGATGTCAACATTCATATATTCTGTCTTTTTACAAAACACATTCTGCATATATGACCAAATCATTCAAGAGATGTTCTTTCATCGTACCTTTTATAAGGACCCACAGTGTTACGACCCGGATGGGATTTTAGGATAAAAATCTGATTTTTATTGATAATTTAGGGATACAAAGTATAGTTGATCTCAAATCGAGAAGAGGACCGTTCTCCTAGCCTTTGATTTGAGAAAAAAGGCTTAACACTTTCAGGATCTAAGTTTCCTACTCCTAAGATTTTCTATCTCTCAGTATT
Source organism: Scilla litardierei (assembly GCA_030789695.1). Taxonomy (NCBI): domain Eukaryota; kingdom Viridiplantae; phylum Streptophyta; class Magnoliopsida; order Asparagales; family Asparagaceae; genus Scilla; species Scilla litardierei. The sequence goes on along the minus strand of CM061133.1, from coordinate 2,224,535 downwards.
TCTCTTCAACATGAAAAACAATAACCCTAACCTTCGCCTATGTATAATGGACTACTTTGTCCATAATTATCAAAATACACATGATGCCTAAAATTACAAGTTTGCCACTAAATGCTATCGCATCCCCCCATCGCATCCCCCCCAAGTCATATCACATGTCTATCTTTACTTGGATATCTTTGTTTCTCTCTTCCATACATAATCTGTCCATATTTCTTGGTAATAGCCCAATATTATGTATCATATAACAAAACTGGTCTAACTATTATCATGTAAAATTTATCATTTAACCGTATCATTACATTTCATCACATAACACTCGTGTTGCAGCTCTCTGCTTCAACCATCTTGCATTGATTTTATAGTCAGCATCTTTCTTAATCCATGAATTCTCTTAAATAACTCATCAAAGATCATAATGTACTTAATTATCGATATATTTTTCCTATCCAGTTTTACCATAACATGATCTTCATGTCTCACTCTACAAATTACATTCCATATACTCGATTTTATTCCGGCTAAGCTTGGAATCTCGAATCTTTAATGTTTGTATCTAAAGTTCTAACTTTATATTTACATCATGTTTAATCACATCTATAAAATAATATCATCTACCAATAGCATACATTAAGACACCTCGTTTTGAGTTTTAAATATACCTGGTGAGTTGATTTATCACTACAGCAGAGAGGATGAGATTCAGAATCGAATCTTAATGTAACTCAATGATGATCGAGAAGTTATTTATTATTTCTTCACAAGTCTTCATATTAGTGATTGCTTCTTGACATATGTCTTAAATCCAAGTAAGCATATTTCAAAGGGACTCTTTTCTTACTTCCGATGAATCAAAAAAAGGGACTCTTTTCTTCATTAAAACATATCACAAAATCTCTAATAACTCTATCTTTTATTTCACATGTCAATAAAAATCATATACAAATTTCTCTCTATTGCTCTATATTGCTTCATGATCTACATGATAAGATAGATTGCATTGATTGTCTAATGTCCCGGCATTAGAAATGGTTCATGTATAAATCAACAATTATTAGTACTCACTCTATAACTACATGTGAATCTGTGATCAATTTTTTTCCAAAAATTGTGCTTCTGCATATTCATGCAGCGGAACTGAGACTAACTATAGACCCATGAATTGACATGACAGCCTAAAAATAGATCACCAAACCTCTGGTACTAAAATACTGATGATATTTCATAAGAACAATTTATTAAAAACTAAGACTTACTACATGTGATTGATTTTCTTAATATCACGCAGAAGAACTAACTTACCTACAAACCTATTAGTTGATCCAACCATACCAAAAGCCAGATCATGAGATGCTACCAAAAGAACCACACCAACAATGATCTACCAATTATCCACTAGAAGGGGCACCGGAAGAGGAGCTCAAATTGGTCAAAACAAAACTAGTACTTAATGTGACACAGAGGAACACCAGCTACAAATTGAGCCATTGAATAAAGACACTGCTGCCTTGCCAGATTATCCCCTTGTAGAGTTCATAGAGGATCTACAAATGTTCAACCAGAAGACATGCAAAAATAATAATATTTTATTATTATTAAGGTTTACAATATTTGTTAAATATCGCTGATACAAACATTAAAAATAAAAACTTGAGTAGCTTCCAACAGAAAACAAAAAATAGAAGAATTAAAACCTTTATGGCTAGAAAATTGATGAGGTCCGGGTCTAACCAGGAGGTGGCGGCGCGCGGCACGAGTTGTGGGCCAAGTCATGGGCTCGGACCCTACTTGACCCGATGGGTGACTTATCTCTTTAGGCTTATTTCTTTAGTTGTGTGTTTAGCAATTAGATGGGCTTATTAGTCTTTCATTATCTTTTGTGTTAGGAGTGGGGTTTAAAGCCTACGAGTGGCCCTAGTTTTGTTTATCGAAGATCGATTATTTGCTTAGAAATATTGTTAGGGTTTGTGAGGGGATTAAACTTGTTCCATTAACACAAGTTAGAGAGAGATCCACTCCAAAAAAGGATCGATCTATCTTCTTATTTCCAGACATCTACTAAAAATTCCACTTTCATATTTCTTTTCTTCTCTTTAAATCTGAAATCGTTGTCTTGGAGCAAATCGTATCATTTTGGTATCAGTATTCGATTCTATGACGAACACCCGAGCGGCGGCGGCAAAAACTTTGGAGGAGCGACTCGATGCAGAGATCTCGAGGTTGATGAAGGAGATGACTGATTTAAAGGATGAGTTGAAAACAGACCTGAACGCACATCCTTGGAGGCGAACACGAAGCGGATCTCGGAGCAAAGCTCCATGGAAATGAAAGAAGGGTTTGCAGAGGTGGCGAAGATGCTCCAATAGCAGTTTTTCAACGAGATCCGGATCCGAAAACATCGTGATCTTCAGATCTGAATTCTCAGACGACCCAGGACAACGGCGAAGGCAGCACAGGCGGGCGGCCCCAGCAGGGGGCCGCATGAGGGATTCCACCCCCGACCGGGGGCGGCAAGGTCAGGCGGCCCCACCTGGGGGCCGCAGGAGGAAATCCGCCCCTGGCGGGGGGGCGGCGATGTCAGGCAGCCCCATCAGGGGACCGCAGCGTTATATCCACCCCCAGAGGGGGAGGCGAGGGGTGGCGGCCCCAGCAGGGGGCCGCGAGAGCTTTTCCGCTCTCAGCGGGGAGCGGCAAGGGCTGGCGGCCCCACCTGGGGGCCGCAGGAGCAGGACCGCCCCCTTTGGAGGGCGGCGAGGACAGGCGGCCCCACCTAGGGGCCACGGGAGGTTTTCCACCCCCTGGGGTGGCGTCGAGGGCTGGAGGCCTTACCGGGGGCTGCGGGAGGAGATCCGTCTCTTTTAGGGCGGAGAAGGAGGGCGATGTCAAGTGTAATTTTGGCGTGAGCAGGTTGACGAGTGGGAAGATGTAGGAGATCTCGCCAACGAGAGGGCCAGTGGAGGAGATCGAGGATATGAGAGGCAGCAACCTGAAGCGCAGTGAAGGGTCGAGGAGCACCCTTATCAGAGACGCCAGGCGGTGAACAGGGAGGGACAACCACGAGGTGACGTCAACCCAGAGAATAAGATGAGGAAGTTGAAGGCGCCCATCTTTGACGGGAAGGATCCTGACGGGTGGTTGTATCTGATTGAGAGATACTTTGACGTCGCAGGCTTCACCGAGGTAGAGAGACTGAGGGCAGTAGCACTGAGCTTCGAAGGCAAAGCACTATCTTGGTACAGGTGGACCCAGAAGCAATGGCCTATACGGACTTGGAGTGAGTTAACCGAGTGTCTCATGGAGAGATTTCAGGAGATCCATGGGAGGCCTATTCGAGCAGCTATAAACCTTGAGGCAGGACGGATCGGTGCAGGAATATATAGAGAAGTTTGAGAGACTCTCGAGCCGAGTGGAAGGTGTATCTGACGAATCAATAGAGTGGAACTTCTTAAAGGGGCTGAAGCCCTTGATTATGGCTGAGCTGAGGGTCCAGGACCCTCAGGGGTTAACTGCCATGATGCGAGTGTCGAGGAAAGTGGAGGACATGTTGGCTGAAGAGAGGAAGTCTAAGGAGCTGGGGGTGGATCAACATACCACAGTCCAGCACCTACTGAGGCACCCAAGACCACTGTCGGGGCACCAGCGACGACAAGGGGGATGCTACAGAGACACGTCCAGGAGGTCAGACTCATCGCATGACAGCGGCAGAGATGAGGGAGCGGAGGGCCAAGGGCCTTTGCTTCAAGTGTGACGAGAGGTTCACACCAGGGCATCATTACGCAGGGAGGGCCATGCAGCTGGAGGTTGCAGCAGAGGAGGAGGATGTTGTGGTAGAGCTTGACAGAGGTGGGGACGAGGCAGAGCCGCGCCCACACTTAGATTAGAGAAGATTGACGCAATTATCAGACAGCAACCTTAAGGACAAGGTTCGTTTTTGGGGAGAGTAATGATGAGGTCCGGGTCTACACCAGAAGGAGGCGGCGCACTGCACGAGTCGTGGGCCAAGTCGTGGGCTTGGACCCTGCTTGACCTGATGGGTGACCTATCTCTTTAGGCTTATTTCTTTAGTTGTGCGTTTAGTAATTAGAGGGGCTTATTAGTCTTTCATTATCTTTTATGTTAGAAGGAGGGTTTAAAGCCTATGAGCAGGCCCTAGTTTTGTTTATCGAAGATCGATCATTTTCTTAGAAATATTGTTAGGGTTCGTAGGGGATTAAACGTGTTCCATTAACACAAGTTAGGAAGAGATCCACTACAGAAAAGGATCGATATATCTTCTTATTTCCAGAAATCTACTAAAAATTCCACTTTTATATTTCTTTTCTTCTCTTAAAATCTGAAATCGTTGTCTTTTGGAGCAAATCGTATCAAAAATACAGAAGAAAATGAATAGCAAGAAAATGCAGGATGAAGGAAAAAAAGAAAATTAAAAGACTCTTTTAATGTTAATACTAATAGAGGCTTTAGATAAGAGCAGAAACAAAACATAAAATTCAAAATTTTAACCTAAAAACAAAAGCTTTACTTCATAAGTGAATCTATTTAAATGATAAGAATGAAAACTCTCATATTCTCATTGTTATATAGCTGCAGAAGAAGGATAATAAAAAGGAAAGCTAAAAATGCATCGTCTATGCAAAACTAGAAATCGCAGATAACCCCCCTTTTTTCATTATTATCATAAGAGAGGCAGCTGGTAGAGCTGCTTGAAAAGGGGAAAAAAGGAAAAATAAAATAAAATAAAAATATAACATTGTCTCCCATTGGATGGTTAGAAACAAAAAAGATCTGATCTTTGATCTCTCAAGGAGAAAAGGGATACATGTGCACATATTTAAGGAAAAAGAATAACATCATAGTGTATACTCAGTCACTTGCACTCGGTTTCACATATAGTAATTTCAAATAGTTTCCAAAATGCATCCTTCAGCTGTTAAACAGCGCAACCCCTACTACATACTAGTTTCAAACGGCATGACATAGGAGCATGAAAACAGAAGCATGCACTCAAATATCATAAATCAACTCATCTAAGATTGGTTTATGATGGTTCAGCTGGCCTGGATTTGAACTTGCTAATGGGAAAGACAATATAATAATATATAATTGTGTGTATACATCATAGTCATCAACATCATATGTTGTGATACATATTGTATGATACGATGTGATATGGGTAGAAAACAATATGAATCGGGAGGGCATAACAGTGTAGATTAATAATTTCATAATGCACTATCCATATTGAATGATACAGAAGTTGTATCGTCCAAATGCGGTAGCTTTTAACTTTAATTGGATTTTCGAGTTTGATTTGGGTTCCAGGCCATTATTTTCATAGGTTGTGGGGCATAAACGGTTAAACTTGATAACAAAGGTCTTTAACATCTCAATCTAACCTCATTTCCTCCTGCATTCATTATCTCTTCTTTATCCCATAAAATACAGACAAAGGGAGTTTCATTGACTATCTTCAAGCCTAGTCTGGTTCTTTCTGAGCATTTCCTAGCATTGCCGATTATATTCGAGCCTTAATCATCTTCGAGTCCCAATAAAGCCTCAACGAGTATCTTTGGGTGTCAACTTGCTTTTACAAGCTTATTTCAAGCATTTCTTAGAGATGGGAAGAGTTTCTCATTCCCCCAAAAGATCCATTTCTATGTGTCGTTTATTTATTTCGATTCAATCTCTCTTCCTATATAACATCAATGTAATCGGGAAATTATATATTTTGTTATTATTTAATTGTTTAATATTTTTACATTAACTAATTGGGTGTTCTGATTTAATTTATGTTCCGGGATTTATCTATTCCATTATAGTGTTGGTGCAAACAATAAAATTATATAATTTGTATCTAATTGTTTAATTTTCTTAAGTTATTAGCTTAATTGAGTGGGTGTTGGTTCACTAATTGGTGTTGACACACCATGATTTTTCTTGCTTCAGCAATAAGAAGAAGAAAACACTAATTAATATCATTTACCTCAAATTAAGAGTGTCTTGTGGCACAACTTTGATTAATGGATTGGTCATTCTTATATGAGAATAATGGCTATCATACGCCATATGAGATAGGCTCTCATACGCCCTCTCACATAAAGCAACCAAGTACAAGCACACATAGGCTTGTACTTGGTTGCTTTATGTGAGAGGGCGTATGAGAGCATATCTCATATGGCGTATGATAGCCATTATTCTCTTCTTATATTAAGAATTTATAGAAAAGAATGTGTATTAAGAAATTTATAAATAAGATGTGCAGTTATTTATGCATCCTACAAGATTCTTTAAAGCTATTAGTATCTGTCCGTAATTATTCATTATTTTATATTTAATTTAGTCTGGATTATATATATATATATATATATATATATATATTATATAAAAGAGGAATGTTATCAAGAGAATTTGGACAAGAGAAATTGGATAAGAGAAATTGGATAAGAGATTGATGTTATCAAGAGAAATTGGACAAGAGAATTTGGACAAGAGAATTTGGATAAGAGAGGGATGTTATCAAGAGAAATTGGATAGGAGACTTTGGATAAGAGAATTTGGGCAAGAGAAATTGGATATCTATTATATAAAAGAGGGACGTTATCAAGAGAAACTGGACAAGCGAATTTGGATAAGAGAATTTGGACAAGAGAATCTGGATATATAAAAGAGGGATGTTATCAAGAGAAATTGGACAAGAGAATTTGGATAAGAGAATTTGGACAAGACAAATTGGATATCTATTCTATAAAATAGGGATGTTATCCAGAGAAATTGGATAAGAGAAATTGGACAATAGAAATTGGATAAGTGATGAGATTTTGAGAGATAAGAGAATATGTGTGGAATTTTGCACATACAACCTCGAGTTTTGCATTTTTGCCCCTAAACTCTCCACACACACCCACACTTTTTATTCTACCCCCCTTCCCGACCATTTTTTTCCAGTCCACGTGCAAGTGTGCACGGGTTATTTGCTAGTATATATATATATAGCCCACGAGAGGGTGTCCTAGTGGTAAGTCATTCCACTTCAAAGCCAAGAGGCGCGGGGTTCGAGGTCTATGGCTGCTGTGGCTTAGTATTTGTTCTGTAATTTGTTGTGGAATTATTTACATGGGGCTACATCTCCCCTCTCGGACTTTCCCGGAGGCCGTTGGGGGCACGGCAGTAACCCCCAGTTTGCATAGTCTCGGCCGGCCTCTCGCCTTGCCCTCCTAAGCCGAAGGTAGGGGAGGGTTGGGGATTTTTCTGGGTTGTCATGTATATATACTGATGCGGACCCGAGCCCGCACCCGGTTCCACTTGAGGCCGGTGGCTACCTAGGGGGGACCCACCCACCTTTAGTCACTTACGTGCGCCGTAGGAGGCGCGGTAGCACGTAGGAGGGTTAGTTAGGGGTATTCTAGTCATTTTAGACTAGATTAGTAATTCCCCACTTTTCTATAAATTAGGGCTAGCCGTCTTTATTTTATTTTATGCTTATTTTGTGAAGAACAATTGTAGGAGTCATTTGTGAAGGTTTTAGGCTTTGTTCCGTGCAACAAAGCTAGGAGAGCGAGTCTCCTCTCGAAAGAGGCTCATTTATCAATCTATTTTCATAGTTCTTCGCAATTTAAGATCCAAAAATTCCACCTTTTTATATTTTTCCTCTTTAAATTCTGAAATTAATTGATACGAAACCCTAGTTCGTATCAAATTGGTATCAGAGCATTGAGATCCAATGGCGACGAGCACGAGGTCAAAGGCGGATGGCGTGGATGAGAAGGTACAAGGGCTTCGAGAAGAGTTCACCCGGAGATCGAGGGCTTGAAGAAAACCCTAGGTGAATCCATCAAGGATCACGCCCATTCGCAAGAGGACATCCAAACCGAGCTCCGGGGCATGCGAAGGGACGCCGCGCAGACGGCAAGGGACATCCAAGGGTTAAAGGAGGCAACTTCAGATCTGAAGTTTTTAAGGGAGGCTACCTCGTCAATTCCGGAGATAAAGGCTATGCTCCAAGCCCTCACGATGGAGAGGGGAAGAGAGCGGGGCAAGGGGATTCAAGGGGGAGAAAATCAAGGAGATTCTACGCTTGAATCAGCAACTTGGGAGCAACCGGAGGGGATGACGGCTACGGCGACTTTTTGGGGGCGAAACGCAGCCCCCCTAAACCCTAGGAGGGCCGGCCAGCAGGAGACAGGGCCGGCAGGCCCTCCTGGGCCTGCGAATGACCCGGCAGGCCCATCAGGGCCTGCGGCCACTGCAGCAGGCCCCCCAGGGCCTGCGGAAGTTACTGCAGGCCCTGTTGGGCCTGCGCAGCACGCGACAGGCCCAACTGGGCCTGCCGCAGCTGCGGCAGGGCCCAGTGGGCCTGCCGCAGCAGCTGCAGGCCCGGACGGGCCTGCTGCGGCATCGGCAGGCCCATTCAGGCTTGCCGCTGCCCCAGCAGCCCCGATCCGGCCTGTAGCCCAATTCTGGGGGCCCGCCGAGGTGCAAGCGGCCCCCTGGGTAGGGCTGTTGACGAACGAGCTTGAACGAGCTTGAACAGTGTGCTTGGTTTTGTTCATGGCGGCCCCCTGGGGGCCCGCGTCGACGCCAACTACTTTCCGAGGGCCTCCGGTAGCGCAGACAGGCCCATGGGGGCCAGACGGAGGCGGATGGGCCCGGGACACGATGATTGGGGCTCCAGCAGCCCAATTTTGGAGACCAGAGGCTCACCCACAGGTACTGAGACCACAGGTGGACCCCAGACAGGTGTTTGATGGCTTTCCGGAGCGGGGACAGGGCCCGGGGGCTACTTTGGAGGACGGACAGCGCCGATACAGCAGCCCAGAGGAGTCGGAGGACCCATGATGGCGCGACAGCAGGAGTTTCCGGGGTACCATTACCAGCCCGAGGCGTGGGAGCGACCCGGGTGGCCGGAGGAGCTGTACGGGGCTGACGGAGGAGGGCCCGTTGAGGTAGTCGGCGGGGGATTCGGCCGTGGGGGAGACCGCGGTAGATATGGGGGTCCACAGGGAGACATTAATGCAGACCGCCGCCTCATGAAGCTGAAGATGCCGATTTTTGACGGCACAGACCCGGACGGATGGATCTACCGGGCGGAGCGATACTTTCAGGTGATGAGACTGACGGAGGAGGAGGTTCTGAGAGCCATAGGGATCTACTTCGAGGGGAAGGCGTTGGCATGGTACAGGTGGAAGGCGGCACGGACGCCCTTTCGCACTTGGGAGGAGCTTTCCGCACTGATACTAGACCGGTTCCAGGAGACCCCAGGAGGAGATTTCTACGAGCAGTTATCTGCCTTGAGGCAGGAGGGGACGGTCAAGGAATATGTGGAGAAGTTCGAGATGCTGAATAGTAGGGTGAAGGGGGTGACCGACGAGGTGATGATTGGGAATTTCATGAGGGGGCTGAAACCCTCTATACGAGCAGAGCTGAGGATGCAGAGTCCGGGGACACTGGAGGATGTCCTTCGCCTGGCCCACAAGGCGGAGGAGAAGCATGCAGAGGAGAGACGCATTCGGAGGACTTGGGGAACCCAGGGCCAGCGTAGTCAGGCAGCACCGGCCCCACTCCCGGGGGTACGGTAGCACCAGTAGACACGGAAATGAAGAGAGAGGAAACCCGACCAGTGATCCCTGGTAAACGGATGACTGAGGCTGACATGAGAGCGAGGCGTGCTGCAGGCCTCTGTTTCAGATGCGATGAGAAGTTCAGTCCCGGTCATCGATGTGCGAGCAGGCGGATGCAGATTGTGCTAGAACCAGACGAGGGGGAGTATGCAGATGGTGGGGAGCCAGTGATGACGGAAGAGAGCGAGGTTGAGCACGTACATCTGGATGTAGCAGAGGTGTCCCTGAACTCCTTGGTAGGGGTAACCACGAACCATACCATGAAGTTGTCAGGGCGATTGGACGACGCGCCGGTGATGGTACTTATAGACAGTGGGGCTACCCATAACTTCATCTCTCGACATTTGGTGGATCGTCATAGGTTGCAGGTGAGCACCTTGGAGACGTTTACGGTCCTCTCAGGGACAGGGAGGATGGAGAGTCCGGGGACACTGGATGATGTCCTTCGCCTGGCCCACAAGGCGGAGGAGAAGCATGCAGAGGAGAGACGCATTCGGAGGACTTGGGGAACCCAGGGCCAGCGTAGTCAGGCAGCACCGGCACCACTCCCGGGGGTACGGTAGCACCAGTAGACACGGAAATGAAGAGAGAGGAAACCCGACCAGTGATCCCTGGTAAACGGATGACTGAGGCTGACATGAGAGCGAGGCGTGCTGCAGGCCTCTGTTTCAGATGCGATGAGAAGTTCAGTCCCGGTCATCGATGTGCGAGCAGGCGGATGCAGATTGTGCTAGAACCAGACGAGGGGGAGTATGCAGATGGTGGGGAGCCAGTGATGACGGAAGAGAGCGAGGTTGAGCACGTACATCTGGATGTAGCAGAGGTGTCCCTGAACTCCTTGGTAGGGGTAACCACGAACCATACCATGAAGTTGTCAGGGCGATTAGACGACGCGCCGGTGATGGTACTTATAGACAGTGGGGCTACCCATAACTTCATCTCTCGACATTTGGTGGATCGTCATAGGTTGCAGGTGAGCACCTTGGAGACGTTTACGGTCCTCTCAGGGACAGGGAGGATGGAGGAGAGCAGTGGGATGTGCAAGGGACTGAGTCTGACCTTACAAGGGATGCAGATCATGGATGACTTCTTGTCATTGGAGTTGGACAATATCGATGTGATTTTGGGAGTGCAGTGGCTGAGGGGATTGGGCGAAGTGAAGATGAATTGGAAGCAGCTTAGGATGGAATTCCAGGAGGAGGGTCGCACGGTGGTTCTGACAGGTGACCCTAGCCTCTGCTTTCCCTCGAGGGCCTTCAAAGCCCGATCTCCACCTTGAGGACAAGGTGGCTCTTTTAGGGGGCGGTATTGATGCGGACCCGAGCCCGCACTCGGTTCCACTTGAGGCCGGCGGCTACCTAGGGGGAGTATGCAGATGGTGGGGAGCCAGATGCGATGAGAAGTTCAGTCCCGGTCATCGATGTGCGAGCAGGCGGATGCAGATTGTGCTAGAACCAGACGAGGGGGAGTATGCAGATGGTGGGGAGCCAGTGATGACGGAAGAGAGCGAGGTTGAGCACGTACATCTGGATGTAGCAGAGGTGTCCCTGAACTCCTTGGTAGGGGTAACCACGAACCATACCATGAAGTTGTCAGGGCGATTGGACGACGCGCCGGTGACGGTACTTATAGACAGTGGGGCTACCCATGACTTCATCTCTCGACATTTGGTGGATCGTCATAGGTTGCAGGTGAGCACCTTGGAGACGTTTACGGTCCTCTCAGGGACAGGGAGGATAGAGGAGAGCAGTGGGATGTGCAAGGGACTGAGTCTGACCTTACAAGGGATGCAGATCATGGAGGACTTCTTGCCCTTGGAGTTGGACAATATCGATGTGATTTTGGGAGTGCAGTGGCTGAGGGGATTGGGCGAAGTGAAGATGAATTGGAAGCAGCTTAGGATGGAATTCCAGGAGGAGGGTCGCACGGTGGTTCTGACAGGTGACCCTAGCCTCTGCTTTCCCTCGAGGGCCTTCAAAGCCCGATCTCCACCTTGAGAACAAGGTGGCTCTTTTAGGGGGCGGTATTGATGCGGACCCGAGCCCGCACCCGGTTCCACTTGAGGCCGGCGGCTACCTAGGGGGGACCCACCCACCTTTAGTCACTTACGTGCGCCGTAGGAGGCGCGGTAGCACGTAGGAGGGTTAGTTAGGGGTATTCTAGTCATTTTAGACTAGATTAGTAATTCCCCACTTTTCTATAAATTAGGGCTAGCCGTCTTTATTTTATTTTATGCTTATTTTGTGAAGAACAATTGTAGGCGTCATTTGTGAAGGTTTTAGGCTTTGTTCCGTGCAACAAAGCTAGGAGAGCGAGTCTCCTCTCGAAAGAGGCTCATTTATCAATCTATTTTCATAGTTCTTCGCAATTTAAGATCCAAAAATTCCACCTTTTTATATTTTTCCTCTTTAAATTCTGAAATTAATTGATACGAAACCCTAGTTCGTATCATATATATACACACACACACACATAATTGTATGCATAATTGATTAATTATTGCATATGAGTTAACATAACATACCGTACATGATATATGATAACAATGAAAACCAATATTTGATATGTATAATGACTAGACAACTTATATATATACTAGGAAAACCCCGTGGACTACAAAGTGCACGTCGGAAAAAAAATCCCAGGCATAAGATGAGGTGCAAGCGTGCAGCCGAAAAGGAGTGAGAGCTGTGGGTGTGTGTGGCGGTAGCGTCGGATGGTAAAAGGACACTAAAACAAAGCCCAAAACCCCAGTCAGCTTATGACTGGGTTTGTCTCAGTCAGCTTATGCCTGGGACAAAACCCCGCTGACTGGGTTTGTCAGTCAGTGTCCCTCATTTGTATAATGGATATATTGTGTGTGTGTATGTATTATGTATATATATATATAGAATAATGGGTATCACACGCCATACGAGGCAAACATCATATGCCCTCTCACATAAAGGTGCGGGTAAAACCAAGTACAAGCCCATGTGGGCTTGTACTTGCCCCTTTATGTGAGAGGGCATATGAGGCTTTTGCCGCATATGGCGTATGATACCCATTATTTTCATATATATATTATGTATATATATATATATATATTATGTATGTATGTGAAATATGGATGTGTACTGACAGCATATGAAAATTTCCTATACTTGCACTCACGTTTTAATAAAACAAAATAGTTTTTCGAAAACAAATTTCCAGTGTTGTACATTTTAAAACATCAAAACTCCAAATATGCGTGAACCCTAGGGGCATTTGATCATCGATCCACCCGTTGTAAAAAGTACTGATCTTCCAAAACCGTTGAATTTGCAACGGGCAGATCTAGTGTCAAATAGAATTGGATTCACTTGATTTTTGGTGTGATGATCATCCATTAGATGTAGAACAAAACACAAAAAACAATTTTCAAAAAAAATGAAGTAAAACCGGCTGCAAGCATAGGAAAATTTTCTTATGCCGTCAGCACACATCCATATTCCTATATATATAGAATAATATGTATCATATGACAATAAAGGCATCTCCTCGTATACCAAAACACAAAAAGTAGGATGGTACAACAAGTACAAGCCCATGTGGACTTGTACCATCCCACTTTTTGTGTCTTGTATATGAGAAGATGCCACACATGTCATATGATACCCATTAGTCTCATATATATATATATATATAAGTATTAAGATGACTCCTTAGATAATTTTCTAAGGAGTCACTTTAGGAACACTTTTCCAATATATGTATATGTATATATGTGCGTGTATTATACCTACGTGCATACATATAGAATTAGACTTCGGGGATCAAACACGTAGGTTGTAGTACCCAAAATCTAAAAATCAGTAACACACACATGGCAAATTTGTTCCGTTCGATATGATGTGACACATCAAAACTACCTACAAACAACTATTCAAAGTCTTTCGATATGATTTACTTATGCTTTAAATGCCAACAAATTATTCAATTCTATGACATTTCTTTATCATTGATTCTGTCACCATTTTTTATATAGGTAAAAGACAATGAAATCAATTAATTTTAATTTAAAATAGCTTAAATGTGTTAGATCACATCCACCAAAACGGATCATAAATTTGGGTAATTAAAATTTGATGTAATAGGTGTCAAGTCTGAAACCATAAAAATAATAGTGACAATTATGGCCAATGATAATCGGCCATAATTTTCCTACATAGGAGAATTGTAAATCCTTTTCAACAGTTGTAATCATATTGACATAATACAATTAATCATATCTCAGTAAAACATACATGCGGATGTTCCTTGCTTAATATCCTTGCATCCATTCTTTTTAAAATATCTTACATAAACACTAGTTTTGTCACAAATAACATGGACTGGTAATTATGGCCATAAGGTTAACTATCCAAAAGCTTTGTTTTCAAAATCCTCAATGAACCCTAAACTTGTGGAATTTTCAGCACGTCACAGTATTTTATGCAAGTTGTAAAGATATAACGTTTCAAGAAAAAGTTCTTTCAAACAACAATATCCATGAGAAGAAACTAGGCATGTCGTGTTCCAACAAGGTTAACACGTCACTCTGGTTAACTTCAACATGTGATTAGAATTGTCTTCATCAAGACCTGCGCAGAATAACAACTCTTATGGAGGGGGCACATTAGGAATCCCGTATGGCTCGTTTAGTCTCAATGTTTACCTGTAGAAGCATGCACAATGCATGGGCAGACTATAATCATGAAATTTCAATGCATGATGTATTCAATAAATACTCCAACAAGTTAATGCATAACCGATAACATCGCTCATGCATATGCACCTTCACCTGCCTCTAATGAAAGAATCATAATAATGCCCAGAAAGCACAAATCAGATGTCAACATGGTACGCATTCATTAACCCCATGAGGTAGTCAACATGCATCATGCATAATCAAAATACCCCTATCAATCATTTTGAAAGACATAACCTTGTCATCATTTAGCATATCTTTAAAAAATACATGAACTACAATAGCTGCATTTGCACTTACTAAATACTCTTGATTCTGAATTTTATATGTAGTCTCAAGGTAATGGATTAGCTTTGCCCAGAGCTTCTAAAACAAAATAATATACACATCATTATCTAAATGAATATCCACATTTTAACGTATGATTCTACACTTAGGCCCAAATCTAACCATTCATGATGTTAAATCTTAACTATAATACTCAAATCATACTTAGAGTGGCTTCTAATATTTTTAGAAATTTTCTAAAATTAAAATTTTAAAGATTTTCGGCCAAAATGGCATTTTTGTAATTTCCCAGACTCTTCTTAAGGGGTTTTCTGCAAATTTTAAAAACACATAGGCTTAATTGCAAAATATTACCCTCGCTTACAAGGCTTCCTTACATAACATAGGTACTTGAATTATTTCATATATTTCATGTAGGAATTTTCAAACGAAATGACCATACTTTAAGAATGAAGATGAATATTTGCTTTCTTTCACTAATTCTCAATCTTTCTTTCACTCCTTCTAATATTTTTCGAAATTTTCTAAAATTAAAATTTTAAAGATCTCCTGCCAAAATGGCATTTTTGTAATTTCCAAGACTCTTCTCAAGGGGTTTTCTGCAAATTTTAAAAAAACATAGGCTTAATTGCAAAATATTACCCTCTCTTACAAGGCTTCCTTACATAACATAGGTACTTGAATTATTTTTCATACATTTCATGTAGGTATTTTCAAACGAAATGAACATACTTTAATAATGAAGATGAATATTTGCTTTCTTTCCCTAATTCTCCATCTTTCTTTCACTCCTTTCCTCCCTCCCTTTTCTTCCCTCCATTTTCCATATTTGTCCTTATTTCCTATCTTGCTGGAGTTTGGAGAATGAATGAAGGTAATGAATGGATGAATGAAGGTAATGAATGGATGAATGAAGAGGCTGAGCATAGTGCATATTTATAGGACAAAATTGCCCTCACATGTAGGAAAATAAACATAGGCTTAATTGCAAAATATTACCCTCTCTTACAAGGCTTCCTTACATAACATAGGTACTTGAATTATTTTTCATATATTTCATGTAGGTATTTTCAAACGAAATGAACATACTTTAATAATGAAGATGAATATTTGCTTTCTTTCCCTAATTCTCCATCTTTCTTTCACTCCTTTCCTCCCTCCCTTTTCTTCCCTCCATTTTCCATATTTGTCCTTATTTCCTATCTTGCTGGAGTTTGGAGAATGAATGAAGGTAATGAATGGATGAATGAAGGTAATGAATGGATGAATGAAGAGGCTGAGCATAGTGCATATTTATAGGACAAAATTGCCCTCACATGATTGTAGGAAAATAAAGGTAAAACTACATTGTGTTTATAATTCACAGTGACACTAATAATACATATGGTCACATATGTATTATGAATACACATGATTTCCATTTTCACTTCATGTTAATTAGTTTGCAAGAGGAAATTCTTAAACACATGTTTCCACTTATTTTTCATTTGCACATATTAATTATTTAGCATATGTCACTCTTTCCCAGCATATCATTTGTTAATTGTTAAGCACATATCAAATTTAATTATGATTTCAAAACTTAACTTGCTCTTAACCATATAATTAGTTAAATTAGTGCCATGTCAGTTAATTATCAAAAGTTATCTGGACATTGCAATAGAATCTACATGTTTAGTTCTCTCAAGTGTATCCTAGCCTAACTCTATATACATGCATAACAAGATACACCAATCAGTATTACATGTATCACAAAGTATACGAGATAGCTTTACATAGAAATAAACTGGGAATTCATATGCAAGACTCCCAATTATGCCAATTAGTATCTTGAAGTAAGCATAATTCATCTTAGTCAAGTGTTATTCAAAGGTATAAGAAATAAGGGAAACAGAATAATCGCATCATTTGATACCTAAAAATTCTCAAAACGTACGCGCACACACATGCACACACACATAGAATAATGTAAAACATATGAGAAATGAGGCTAAACCACATATGCGTCTCGAAAATTTCACTCTCCCTTATTTTTTGGCCGATCGAAACTGTTACATCTTTGGGCCGGCTCCTAAAGACAAAACGAATATAGACGCCCATATAAGCGAGGCCCGCTAAGGAGGGCGAAGCGGCCCATCAAACCCACAAAGCCCATTAGACCCATCACACCCATCAAGCCCATGTAAATGACCGACTATTTACTTGGTTAAGGGCTGTTCGCATCATGCTCATTTAGCCCACACGTCTCTAAGAAGAGGTGGGCTCAATAATGGGGTGATGGTCAGACACCCATTATGCCTGAAATGGAGAAATGAACGTGCAACTATCGGGGCGAAGCGGATATTTGTCAACAAGACCACAGGGACGACTTCACCTATAAAAGGACTAAACCTCGAGGGAACAGGAGAGAGGTCAGAGCTACTAAGTGCTAGGTACTCTGACAACAACTATCTTTTACTTGCTACTACATATTTCTTTCTCCTTGACTCGGCAGACCAGCCCCTCGGACGATCTCCCTTCAGATCGATCCCGCTACCCCATGTCCCTCTTAAGTTTCCTACTAACTTAAGCATCGGCTGGGATTTGGATCGGAACCCAGATCTGATCTCTCTAATGATTTCCTGAGGTGCAGATCGCTCGGTAGGTGATCCTTTAAGTAGTTCGAAGCCCCCTCTGAACTAGGTCGGCCTTCATCCAAGTAGCACGGCTGCCTCCCTCCAGACCCGAGCTACCCAGTACGTGGGCCCGATCATTCCAGCTGACGAGGACACGCATCGACTCGAGGCATCCAAGTCAGCCATTTACTGTTGACCGGACCCAACCGTCAACAGTTAGGCACCGTCTGTGGGAAATCACTTCAAATCAGTCAACATTCCAGGGCAACCACGAAGTGATGTCGACTGAACCCACCAGTAATGGATCGATCCTCAGCCTGAACGAGGATGCACAGAGTGTCCCAGACGAGGCCGGGTCTTTTGTGGATGGACCAAATGTACAATTTGTCTCTCATGAACAATTCGACACTTTCACTCAGTCAGTCAATGCCAGCCTCGTGGCATTGACTGCTGCCATCCAGCAGACGCTCAAAAGATTCAGGCGGTTGCGACGCAGCCGCCCCCCATTCCAAATCAAGCCCTCGTGGGGGAACGATCCACACCAACAAGCCAGAGAGATGCGGGACTCAACCCTGAACTGAATCATCCGCTCAATATTACTCCCGCCTCTCAACGAAGGATTGAAGTTGGCCATAACAAAAGAGGCCACTGTGATCGTAGGGAAGTCAACAACAACCACTTGTCTGGGCGTCCACTAGGAGAGGGACCCTCCAACAACGGGCGGGGCATTCGCAGCGGCGTGGAGCATGCGAAGGTTTGAGATGCACAAGCTTATATTCGCACTTCCACACGACCCACCACTGGGCAGAAACACGAAGGGAGCCCACTTCATCGGAATTCTCTTTATCCCTTGAGATAAAGCCATGTCCGATCTTCTAGTGCCTCAACGTATCGACGGGCTCACTGAAGGGAGGAAGAACAACCTCCAATCACCTCAGCTTCTAGCCGAAAGACTCCTTTGAAGGAGAACACATCCGTCCCCCGACTAGCTAAATTCAAAATACCGTCCCTGAGGCTATACGACCATACGGGTGATCCGGTAGAGCACGTCCGGAGGTACCAGAGTGTGATGGAGCTGCACGGAGCTGACGAACCATACTTATGCCGAGCCTTCCACACTACTCTAACCAAGGCCGCAGATGAATGGTACAATGGGCTGTCCGATTGTAGCATTGGGTCTTTTGATGAATTGTCATAACTCTTTTACAGGCAATTTATAGCTGGGAAACATCAGAAAAGGAAGTCAGCCCACCTATTCTCCTTGGAGCAGGGGGAGAGGGAACCGCTGCGGGACTTCGTCAAGCGTTTCAATAACGAAAGGCGATATGTCAAGGGTTCCACTGATGACACGGTCATCGCTATTCTCATCCAAGGCATCCATAATGAAGACTTGCTGAAATCCCTACATCAGTTCCCCCAAGCAACCTTGAACATCTACTTGGGAGGGCAGAGCGCTTCGTGATCTCTGAAGAAGCACTCAGTGCCAAGAAAAAGAGCTCCTTCAAGCACCATGGGGGGCAAGCGAGAGGCCCGACCACGGGACAACCCACGCCGAGACCCCAGGGACTAGAGGCGACGAGACAGGAGCCCCCGAGGCCGCATCCCCTAATGGACGGGTCCTTCACTAAGCTGAACGCGACCAGAGCTGAGGTCCTCGCTTACGCGAAGGGCAAAGGGCTCTTCGACCGACCTCCAAAACAAAAAAAAGTAGATACGAGAAGAGAGATGATCTAAAATTTTGTAGGTACCATAATGACAGTGGCCACGACACGGATGACTGCCTCACTTTAAAGAAGGACATCGAGGCTCTAGTCAAATGGGTCCATCTAAAGAAGTTTGTCGACGACACATCGACGAAAGGAGGAACATCAAAGCTGAAGGATAATTGGCCCATGTCGAACTCCTCCGTTACGAAAGTCGTCCCTTAAGCCGTCCCCAGGACATCGCAGTCAGAACAGGCAGGAAGTACAAGACGATGGCTCTCTCATGAATTAAACGCATGTACGCATATCCTTTATTTAGACTTTCCTTGCAAATCAATGAAATTGTGTTTTAGTCAAATCATGTGTGTATGGGAAGCGTATTTTTGGAAAAAGAAATTTGCCATTCCTCAAGGTGCATCAATCACCCACACGATCAGGGATGACTTTTCTCCTTCCCGAGCCAACCAGGCTACACAGACGAAGATGACTTTGCTCTCGCGGGCCGCTCTGCTATACGATCGACGGGACTGATCCTTCGTGGGTCGACCGAGCTACACGATCGGAGATGAATTTTTCCTCCTTTTCGAGCCAACCAAGCTACGCGGATGAAGATGATTTTACCCTCGCGGTACGCTCGATTATACGATTGGAGGGACTGACCCTTCGCGGGCCAACCAACCTACACGATCGTGGATGACTTTTCCTCCTTTCCCAGCCGACCAGGCTACGCAGATGGAGATGACTTCACCCTTTGCGGGCCGACCGAGCTACACGATCGGGGACAACTCTATCTCCTTCACAAACCTTCCGAGTTACATGATACGGAATGACCAGTCTGAATTCTCGATGCATGATTTATGGGGGTGGCCTCTTCGGGAACCGACCTAACTACAAGTTAGAGGATGTTCATTATTCAACAAGCCCACCCCTCGCATTTTCCAAATACGCGAGGTTGACCGGTTGAGGGTGCAGATAAACATACATCGCCACACTTGCAAGAACGTACCTGAACCCAAAAAACAGCTACTTTCTATTTCAAATTTCGGATACAACGGATGGGGACAAGACATCTACAAGCTAGTACATTCATGGGGCGATGGAATCTTGCGAATGACCTCCCAAGGGTGTCGACGCCTCATTTGAAGCGTGGACCTCCTCCTCTACCGCAGTGTCGTCACCCTTCCCTTCAAGCTCATCATCCGACCACAGTGACAATTGGTCGAAATCAATCCCCGAAGCAGGATATTTATGCTCGATTTGCAATCGCCAGCATGTGAAGCTAGCCTCAAACAGCGTCCGCACATTGCCAAGGCTCGCCTTATACTCTTCTATGGCCTCCTGAGTGATCTTCGATTTTTATCTCCTTGGAAATCTGCGAGGATGATCCTTCAATATCTCCGGAAGAGCCAAGCCTGCCCAAGGCAACTAGCAATTGACCTTGAAGCTCTCCCTCTTTCGTCTCACATTCTGCCTCTTTCTTTAGCAACCGCTCTTTGGCTTGTCTCCTCAAGGTGGACTCCTCGGCAAGCCGCTCTTCTAAAGATCTTCTAAGGGTTGCCTCATCCTCAGCTCTCGTTTTTGCATCGGCCAGTTCCCGTTCGATATCTTTCACGGGAGATGAGTTCTAAATAGTGAAGTTTAGATTTCTTTAACTTCGTCTTCGCCTCGTTGATGACTTTTTGGTCAGCAGCCATTCGCTCGTTTCTGTAAGCCAAATTGGCTTCATAGTTAGCCCCGGCCAATGAGCGTCGTCGCAACTCGACGGCCGTAGTCGCTACATGTGAACAAAAGAGAGAATCAAACCCAGTGCTTCTTATGACTGAGGAACGAAAGAGATAGCTTACCATGAGGGTTTACTGAACCGTCAGTGTGGCCAGTCTCTCATGATCGACGCTGTCCAGAATAGCACTATCTCGAGGAAGAGTCAAGTTCTCGATAAGCCATGAGGCAATCCAATAACTCAAGAATACAGACTCATCCTTGCCCACTGGGTAATGAGACACATCTCCAGGGCATCCATCCGAAGCTTGAGGAGACATATCTTCCAAGAGGATCGGCCTAAACTCTGGGGCGAATATCTTCGGCTAATGGCTCCTGGGGAATGAAGCCCCCAAACGACCAGGAATCTACATACAAACAAGGCCCCTGAGCCGATGGCTAACCCGTCAAAGACTCATGTGAGGTCGGGGCTCGAGCTCGCTCAGGAACTACTTCTATGGCCACGATGCCACCTCCCTCGGATGGACCCTCGGTTCTGTTTTTCCTTCCTTTTATCATCTTCTTTCCAGCCTTAGCCATGGCACGAAGCTTCCTCTTTTTCTGACCCTAGCTCGTTTGAGGAGCGTTTGGGGCCACCGAAGATGACTCAGGATCGTAGCGTGGTCTCTGTTCTTCTTTTTCTTTTTATAGGCCTCCATAACCTCAACCGAAGGACTCAGTATATTCCTCTCTTGAATTTGAGCCTTCTTGGAGACCTCTAGGATCGCTGATGATGATCCTTCGACAACATTGGTCGCCCCCTCTTCAGGATAAACCGCTGGATGGGACGACGAACCCCCTCTAACCTCTCGGAAGGAAGCATGAAAGACAGACTGGAGCTCGGGATATCCCTGATATTCTTGTCCTTTAATTCATGCAATATGAGTGAGGAATCAAGAAAAGAAAGGTAGAGTCAGCGAAGAGGAAATTCCTTACCTTCCGCCCATACAGTCTTCATTAAAGTCTTCTTATCAAAAAGAGTTGATACCATCCTAAGATCCCCAGGGGTTTTATGCAACTCATCGACGGTCTTCAACTCTCCCTCGGAAAGGGGCAATTCTTCATTAGTCGCGAGAGTAGGATCAGCCTAATTGGTGAGGAAAATCGTTGTGCCAGGAAAAGCCACAAACACGGATTGCTCTGTCCACCTCTTATTATAAGTGGGAAAATTTTTGATTACCTGCCGGTCTCTCTTAGCGGTGATACAATACCACACGGAGCATGTGTAAGGTTTCATTTGAAAGAATTAATTGAAAAGCCTCAAGGTCGGTTCCACTTCAATCATCATACATAACGCTATGAAGCCGACCAAATTACCCACAGAGTTAGGCATCAGTTGGCAAAGGGAAAGTCCTAAATCATTCAGTACTTCCAGGATAAATGGATGCAATGGAAAACGAAGCCCACGTTCAGAGGCTTTGATGTACATGTCTACCTCGCATTCCTCAGGCTAACAAACTCTTTCAGTCGGTAAAGGGATCCGGATAAGATAAGGGTGTCGGACGAAATTCTTCTGGATAGATGGCAGTTGGGTGATTGATACCTTTGAGGCAATGATAGTAACCGCGTAGGGTGCAGTCGTGGTCTCTTTGCCTTTACAACGTGTTGGGGGCCTCAGTACCAACAGGAATTAGCGCTAAGTCACCTTCTTCTACAGATGGTGTCGGATGATACGATCTAGGTGGATTTCAGAGAAAAGGAGAGATTTTTATGGTGGAAAATGTAAAAGGTGGAATTTTTAATAGTAGATTGCAAAAAGAAAGATACAACGGTTGGCCTCTTAAGGAGAGAAGGTCGCTCTCCTAGCTTTCTTTCAAGACGAAAGCCTAAGTCTCCAATAAGCTAAGCTAACTAGGAATTACTTTCTCTTCACAATCGATGCATATCCTCCTAGCCTTGCCTCCCCTTAAATAAGAAAAATATCCCTATGGCAACACATAATAGCAAATGACTAAAAGACCTTGCCTCCATTCGTGCATCAATTTACGCGTTGCATTTGTCACATGACTTTATTTGTCGCCTGAATTTGTGTCTTAATTTGTCACATTAATTTGTGTCTTAATTTGTGCGCTTCAATTTGTGCCTTAATTTGTGCGCCTCAATTTGTGCCTTAATTTGTGCGCCTCAATTTGTCGCCTCAATTTGTGTTTCCATTTATGCACCTCATTTGTCGTCTTGCTTTATTTGTCACCTTAATTTGTGCCTTGATTTGTGCGCCTCAATTTGTGCTTCCATTTGTGTGACACCTTCGCCGATGATAGGTTTTGACCATATCATCGGACGAGCAGTATCAGTCGGTACACTCCCCGCGGCCGACCGACTTTCTAACTGAGGTACAGCGTCCTGATCTCTCCTCCATGTGTTCGTCAGTTCCCGATGCCGAAAATGCTACCATGATGAAGATAGACGAGAAAGAGGGAAAGAACTAAGTATTTCACAAATGGTTAAGCTATAAAGTTTGCGTCGCTTTCCCTATTTTATCATTTATAAGGAGGATAATCAACCATGATCAAAGCCGACCCTCCAGTCTAAAGGCACGTGTCACCAATCAGCGACTATCCATGTTCCGAACCTGAGGCAGTTGTAACGACTAAATCAGTGGGAACGGAGTTTCAGTCGACTATGATTGAGTGCTTTCGCTTCGACTGTCGTGCCCAATTAATGATGTATAGCGTCACTCAACCTTCAATCGATGTGTCGATCGAGCTCAAGTGACGGTGGCCATTGTTACATCTTTAGGCCGGCTCCTAAAGACAGAAGGAATATAGGGGCTCATATAAGTGATGCCCGCTAAGGAGGGCGAAGCGGCCCATCAAACCCACAAATCCGATCAGACCCATCGATCCCATTGAGCCCATGTAAATGACCGACTGTTTACTTGGTCAATGGCAGTTCGCATCATGCCCATTAAGCCCCCACGTCTCTAAGAAGAGGTGGGCTCAGTAATGGGGTGATGGTCAGACACCCATTATACCTGAAATGGAGGAATGAATGTGCAATTATCGGGACGAAGCGGTTATATGTCAACTAAACCACGGGGACGACTTCACATATAAAAGGACTAAATCTCGGGAGAACAGTGGAGAGGTCAACAGAGCTACTAAGTGCTAGGTACTCTGACAACACAGACATTTTACTTTCTACTACATATTTCTTTCTCTTTGACTTGACAGGCCAGCCCCTCGGACGATCTCCCTTCAAATCAATCTCGATGCCTCCAGGTCTCTCTTATGTTCCCTACTAACTTAAGCATCGGAGGAGATTTGGATCGGAACCCAGATCCGACCCCCCTAACGATTTCATGTGGTGCAGATCGCTCGGCATGTGATCCTTTAAGTAGTTCGGAGCCCCTCTGAACTAGGTCGGTCTTCATCCAAGTAGCACGGCCGCCTCCCTCCAGACCCGAGCTACCCAGTATGTGGGTCCGATCATTCCAGCTGACGAGGACACGCCTCGACTCGAGGCGTCCAAGTCAGCCCCTTTACTGTAGACCAGAACCCAACCGTCAACAGAAACCATTCATTTAATCATCGTATTCTAAAATCACAAAAACAAATATTAGGTTAGCTCAAAGGGTTTTACATGTTCATCCGTCCGTCGTAAATTTAACGATTTTACATGAATAAAACATTTTGCGACAGATAGATGAATGGGTAAAATCCTTTGGATTCACCCAATAATCGGTGTTTTGGGTTTTGGAACATGAAGAACAAAATAAACAGTTTCCATCATCTAAAAAAAGTGAGTGTGGAGATTTTTAGGGTGACATATGTGTTCACCCCTTAGGTTCATTCAATATTTGAAATTTTGTAATTTTAGAACATGAAGAACAAAACGAACGGTTCGGATCGTCTGAAAAAATGGGGGAAGGATAAACTTTTCAAAGATGACATAGCCACATGTCATATGTTTCATATTTAATACACACGCACACACATACATACATAGTGCACAGGACCAAAGAAAAAACCACACTGAGAATGTGGGACCCGTGCACAGCGACAAAGAAGAAAAAAGTGTGGGTAGGTGTGTGGGATCGTCTGGAGGTAAAAGAGAGAAAAACAGGGGTTAAAGTGCAAAACCGTGGGGAAGCAAAGTGAAAACCACAATAACAAACCCGTAAATATGGGAAATAGTGAGGATTTTTTGGAGGGATCCGTTTTGGATTCATGAAAGGATAATGGCAAACATGTAAAGCGGGCTTTGTGGGCTTTTTCGTTGGGGTGAGGTGGAACACCAATGTGGCGGTTGATGTGGCACCCCTCTCCCTTTGCCACATGGAACAAAGGGTGCACAATGGATGTCACATGTGACAAACCCATCCACCTATATATATTTATATTTATATTTATATTTATATTTATATTTATATGAAAAAATGTTCCTAAGGTGATTCCAAGAGTTACCTAAATCACACCATATCTCAATTTCATAGATGATTTCGTCTGTTCATTGTGATTTGCAAAACCTCAAATGCCTATTTACAAAAAAATTATGCACTTCTAATGTGTTTTAACCAATGTTTTAACCATGCGTTAAGTGATTAAAATGTATGGTTTTTATCAATATAACAAATGGCATAATTTGATCAATAGTCTAGAAGCATCTAAATCATATGATTTTCCTTGGACCATCATTTTGAAGCATGAAGATCTCGATGGACGAAGTGGATCATCCATAAAGTTACTCAATGATGTGATTTTAATAGATAACTATATAATACGTCACCTTATGAACACTCCTTCCCCCAACAAAAGACATTGTGTTAGACCATTTGACTCCAAAATTTATATGCTTCTTGAATGCAAAGTTGAAGGTAATTAATAGGTAAAAGAATTCCTCGGCAGTTATAAAAGTAAACAAATATAAAATATGTATAAATGTATTGCCACAATGCCATTACCGAAATTTAAAGTTAAAAGTCGTTGTAAACGACATAAAATGGCTTAGAATACCTCATTGGAGAGAAGGAACTTTCTATAGAATGTGAAGCTAAGATATGTGATTTCCTTCCGACAGTAAAACAAAGAATATAAGCCGACATGTACCACCATCTTGTTTTTCTACTCTCTTTCAAAACAACTCAAATCTGCAGCAATCTAATTTTAACAGTGTCAATATATATGCAATTGGGTGCCCATAACATAACTGAGTCATATCTAGTCGTGTATCATACATCAAATCATCTAAAGTCATCTTCTGGCGAAAACTTTGGAGCTGCCCTCTTACCGTTCTTGCCAGAAGGATCTTTTTTCGGTGTCACCTTTGCAGGTTTCTTCGTGTGCTTCTTTTGAGATTTTATAAAACTCTGCAAAGATTGTTGCTCCCTCTTCTGTTTTGTGGTGGTTACTTCAGCTAGAACTTTTTGTAGTGCATCTTTTGTGACATTATAGAGTTCAGCAGATGTTGCACCCTCTCTTGCACATCTAATAGCATCACGGCAAAGATCATTATACCTTGCAGATGAAGGGTCTTCACAGTTACCTCGGAGTTCAACGCCACATTCATCTCCTACAGCAGAACTTTTTGCATGTCTTGTCCAGCGTTTCAAGATGTACTCTTTTGGTAGTGTACGAATACCCAACACGATAAAGACTTTCAAAGCATGTCTACACAGAAAGCCAGCCACTTCAAACATGCAGCAACTACAGTGTGCTTTATTTTCAGAGGCATTAAATGTAACAATGTATGTGTCATCCTCCTCCTCATTTATCGCCACCTGATACCGGCTGACCATCCCATCCTCAGTTTTGACTACATGGTAACCAAAGGATTCAACGAATTCCTCCTGAAACCTATCAAATATTGTCCGTGTGTACATAGAAGATGCCTGCTTTTCCATTGGTGAAGCAGTCCTAAGAAATGGTTTATCGAACATTGTAGCAAAATCTGCTTGGGCTTCTTTCTCATAGTTACCTGCAAGGGCCTGTCCGAGCTCCTTAACAGCCACCCGTAAAGAGGTCTTTGCAGTACAATATTTTTCAACAATTATGTCAATATCTTCCGAATTCTGTGAGTCATACAAATCTGCGAGGAATGTATCCTTCAAGTAAACAGGGACCCACTGATGGCGAATGATATATAACGAGTGCATGTATGCATTGTCCCTTAGGTCATATTTGTCAATTATGGCATCCCAACAAGATTCAAATGATTCACTTGTTTCGGACTCATCAATACATTTCATGAGCTCTTCCTCGAATAGGCTATGAGCAGAAAATAAAACTGGCAACTCTTCCTGGATAGTACTCAAGATTTGCCTCTTGCAAAAACAATGACGGGTATTAGGGCAAACCTTTGCAACTGCTGCGGCCACGGATCTGCTTAGACCGGTCACTAAGGATACGGGTTCTCTTGAAAGCATTGCACTAAGCCATTGCTCAAATAGCCAAACAAATGATGACTCAGACTCATCGACGAGCAGTGCACACCCAAATACTACAGGTTGTACATGGTGGTTCACACCAGTAAAAATAACAATAGGAATCAACTCTTTATCGCCCTTGTATGTCATGTTCAAGGTAACAGCATCACCAAAGTAGTTGTAATCCATGCGGGCTTTAGCATCAGCCCAGAAAATGTTGGTCATACAGTTATTGTTCTCGACTTGTACAGCATAGAAAAACGCAGGATTCTCTGCTTGAGTTTTCTTCAGATATTCAAGAAAATATTGTGCATCCTCTGGACCTAAGTCATTGTAGTGGATCTCTCTAAGATAGTTTTGTGAGTCTTGGCCATTTAACAGAAGATTACGGGTATCAGCAAAGTTCTTGGCGATAACAAGAATCTCCCCTTGTGATCGTACGCATCGCACTTTGCTGGGCGGAGATGGTGTCAGCTCGTGACTGTGCTCCAGGATGAGTTTAGAAACCATCCATACATCATTATCTTTTCGAATTATCTCGAATAATGCCTCACACCCTTCCTTTCCTGGATCCTGAATCGGTCTTCTTCCATCGTCACCGCTGTTTTCCCTTCCTGAATGGTATCGATGCTTCGAACACACCAATTTCAACATCTTAAGGGATTCATCATGCAATGAACGACGTGATTGCCTAACACGAGCTTCAAACCCCACCCGGCTAGCATATGCATAGTAAAATGTCTTTGCAATCTCAAGCGAGTCAAACTCCATCCCAATATAAGGTTCCATCTCCCCTTCTATCTCCGTCGCAATGTAGTGCACCGTGCTTGGCATCCCAACCTCATGATTATGATCCTTCACAAGTTTTGTCACCACCCATTTTTCATCACCTCTCCGAATCACCTCCAGCATTGCCTTGCAACCCTCTCTAATAGACGCAGCCCTCTTCCTAGTCTTCTTACCGGCAATTATACGCTTCTCTCTGCTGAACCCTTCTCTCGAGCAGACAAATCGAAGCATAATCACTGACTCACTACACTTAGAACGGCGAGACCGTGCAATGCGGACAGAGAAGCCAATACGCCCCGCATATGCAATGTAGAAGGTTTTCGCCGCCTCCCCGGAATCAAACTCCATTCCGACAAAGGGTTCAAGTCTGGGGTCGCTTTCAGCTGCAAACAGCTCCCTTCTCACAGACTGTTCGACCAGTTCAAGCTGAGGTTCCATCACCTCTTGATGATGGTGCTGCTGCTGGTGGTGGTGGTGGTGATGGTGAGCTTGCATGGAGTGCTCGGGATCGACGGGATGGACATGGGGGCTAACACCCAGTGTCGCCCAGAAATTGATGTTGTCGACTTCGAGGTCAACATGGTCTTCGATCAATCCATTTCCACCGTTAGCATTGCCGTCCATCATATTGGCTTAAAGAGTCAACGGCCGAGGGTTGCTTGCTAGCGATCAAAAGCACAAACTTTTCAAACATTGGTGGACAAAATTGTATCATTTAAATGGATCACAAAAGAAATTAACATCTGTCAATCAATCCAAACCAGCTTAAGAGTATGATTCGACAAAAATGAGAGAAACTAATAATAGAAAATCACAATTGCAACAGCTACGCATCAACCCAGACTAGCTCAAAAATAACGGGTAAGTGTAGAACCGCTGTAATTGTTCGAAATGAGTGAGACACGGACCACGAAACTGATCAAACATAAATAGAGACGGGGAAACGAAACGAGCAGGGATTTAAAATGAGGGGAAAACCAAAAAAATAAACCCTAGCTAGAAATTTATCAAAAATTTGCTTGAATTGAAATTAAAAAGAGAATAAGGAAGCTTACAAGGTTGAAGCTTGGGGAAAAGATTGATTTTCTTTTTTCCCCCGTTAATGGCCTTTCTCTTCCCTCGGCGACCGGCGATGAGCGATTTCGCGTGCGTTGTAAGAAGAATCTAAAGCTCACCGCGTCGCATCGGAAACCCTCGTCGATATACGGGAGCTTCCGTTTACACTACAAAAAATTACTTAGGGTCCCTCAATTCACACTACACTTTTTCGGGTTTTTAAGAATTCGGGCACCTTTTATTCGAAAACAGCCCCAAGTCATGATATTTGCTATTATCCTCTAAATCAGTAAAGTTAATGGAAAAGAGTCTTTTTTGGACGGATTCTGTTACAAGGCTTAATTCGGATGTGGTTTAAGCTAGGTTATACTTGAGTTAAGCCGAACCCAAATTAAAAGATCCAAATACCAATCAATTTAGAAATAATTTACAATCAAACACATGTATCTTTCAAGAGCACTGCCAACAGGGTGGTAGTGGGTGGGTTTTGGGGGGGGAGGGGGAGAGAGATAGAAATAACGGCGAGTGTGGAGAAAGTGAGGCTGATCTTCAAATAATTACTTGTTCATGTTTGTTTTAGATATGGGTGCTGAAAGTTTCCATCCATTGTGAAGGATGCAAGAAGAAAGTGAGGAAAATCCTACAGAACCTTGATGGTATGCCAACAAACTTGCTTCAAGCGTGTAACTTTTTGATGTTTTTCGTTGTTTCGGTACGAAATTTCCAATGGGTCGGTCTCACAATTAATCCTTTTTAGCCGTTTTGATGGGTTGTTGTTAAGTTTTGTTTTTTTTTTTTTTTTTTGATTTAAGGGTTAACACGATTGAAATTGATTCACAGCAGAACAAGGTGACTGTGACCTGAAACGTGGAGGCCTAGACGCTATCTTGTGTGCTTGGACCCATCTTGTGTGCGCAACAGGGCGATCTTCAAGTAATTGCATGCCTCCTCGATCTACAAATCATCAGTTATGGAGGTGTCTACAATTTTTCTGATCTCCCCACATTTAAACAAAGCCCACGTCTGCAATTGAAACGTTGGGGAGCTGGGAGAGGGTTGAAGACGAGTGTATATTGGGTATTTCATGTTTTCTGTTAGTTTTTACGGGATATTCCCCTCAGAGCTAACACCTATTAACCCGAGGGACTCTTTCCGATTAACTTTAATGATTTAAGGGATCTAATAGCAAATACCATGATTTGGGGGACTCTTTTCGAATAACCCATTTTTTGGGGGACCGAATTCTAAAAACCCCCACTTTTTCTTAGGGATTTGCTATGCGAACAGACCCTTTTGCTCAGTTTGGAGACGCTTAATTTTTAGAAAAATAACAATCTGGCCATTCAAAATTTTGGCCGAAATATCCTTTCAATTTTATTTGCAACCAATATCTTATATGTATCTCTTTCTTCTTTTCACTTTCTCTCCTTCACATACTTTTCAACAAAAACATAAATCAACATTAAGGTAATTAATTATTTAGTTAATTCAAATCCACTTTTAATTAACGTCGAAAGATCCGTTTACTAACCCTCCCCCTCGCCCCCTCCCACTTCCATGTCCGCCCCAGACGCCCCCCTCTCAACTAACCCCTCCCCCCCTCCCCATCTGCCCCGGCACAACCCCCCCCCCCCCCCCCCCCGGGGGGGGGGGGGGGGGGCGGGGGCCTCCCTCCCTATGCCCCCCTCCCCAGCCTCCCACCTTTTCCATCCCTGACATCCGGTCCCTCTCTACCCCAGCCCCCCTCTGCCCCCCCTCCTCACCCACCCCACTGCCCCCTCAGCCCCATCACGTTTAGTTGATTTAGAATAATAATGTTTTTCTAAAATGGGATTAATGTAGAACATGTGGCACCCGATCCAATGGATCTGGTGCAAGACACAAAAAAGTGGGGCCCCACGAGTACAAGCTCATGTGGGGGCGTCTACTTCCCACCTTTTTTGTGTCTTACCACCTGATCCATTGGATCCAGTGGCAGCTTTTCTACATTAAATCCTTCCAAAATTCTTATATATTTTCAAACAAACATAAAACTATTTTTCTTGGCATGACACCTAACCACATGACTAATCCCACGTTATGGTGAGTCACCATACACATGTCACTATTTCTTTAACCCTTATTCTTCTGATGAAATAAACGATAGAAAAAATGAGGAAAATTGAAGAAAAGAAAATAAAAATGAAACTTTTGGCTAGCTCTCTATCCATCTCCTCCATTGGCTTGGCTGGCCACCCCTCCCATCTCCCTCCTCCTTGGCCGAACAACACCACCACCACCACCATCTCCCCTCTTCCTCCCCATGGCCGGCCACACCCTCTTCCATTGCCCGTTGGTGTAACTTCAATGTAGAAGACGGTGAACAGAATAGAAGAAGGGCTTCATCACGCTCACTCTCCACAATTTGTATAAGGTATGGCTGCATATTTTGAGTGTAGAGCTACTATCTTTATGATTGTTTTAGCCAAATTGGCACGATGTTGTAGCTGTATGAGGATATATGCCCATAAGGCAATTTATCATAAGTATACGTCTTGTTCATACTGTATATGGTACCTATTATCCTAAGTATAAAATCGTTCGTATTAATATACTTAGATAATATCCATAGACTTATAGTTAGGTCCTTACATATCTAGATACGATCTCGATTATGAGTAGTAAGCGACCGAATAGAAACGTAAGTCTTAAACGGTTCGTGGTCATAGATGTGTCGAGAACTGGATATCGACACATCAGATAGACCACTGTGTCTTAGTCTTACCTCAGGGTAATGATGATCTCATAGTCATTCGACTTGGTGAAGTCGGAGATGAGACACAGGTGCTCATTAGAGAATGAGTTCACTGAACGACCAAATTAGAGTTATTAAATGGTTAACTTTAACTAAAGTGTCTTTAATAACTCTGAGGTGATAATAGGTAAGCTGGTCCTTATGACCTGAAGTCATTTGTACGAACCTGTGAGTGAACCGTGTAGCTTAAACATATGATCTAGCTTCGAGGCTAGGCCTGCTGAAAGATCTTAGGTTGGGTTGCACCCGAAGCTCTCGAGGCGAGTAGATGACTAAGATGGGATTCGTCACTTCCGTTAAAGGGAAGTTAGTGTTACAGGCTCAGTACGATCTTTGTGTTAATCCTCGGCCGGGGTACGTTGTAAGAAGTACAACGTGAATACAACAAAGACCGCCGTATAGTGACCAATGTTGTCTAATAGGGTTGACAGTAAACCATACACTAGGCCAACAGGAACACAGTTTTGACGAAGGGACTATAGCTAACGGAGTTCATCACTGACACAGCCAAAGCAAACCCAATGATGATGTTGTCAAAGGGTCGATCACGTTATGATGATTCTGAAATAGGGACGACAGCTACTGCTCGTGGTGACCGTCATCTAGGGGTTTCGAGCCCCAACCTATAGTAAGGTCAGTCTGTAGGGTCTCACACCTAGTAGCGTTGGTGTCTTAGTAATCGAAAGATAAATAGAGAGATATATCATTTGATGATATTGAATAGTTAATATTCACAAAGCTTGTTGTGAAAGTTAGTCGTAATAGCAATAGGGACAAATGTTGCATCTGATGCAAACAATGATTAAACGTGTCGTAAATTGGTTACGACAAATTTAGTAGGAACAAATATGTTGGAAAGGGTTACCTGGCTGACGGGATCGTCACGGTCTAAACACAGGTTCAAACCGCGTCCAAATCGGAGCTCAAACGAGCCCAGAAACACGAAAACAGTCCAAGGCAAGGTGGGTTAGACCCACTGGGCTAACAAGCCCATCAGCAGAGGCAAAATGGACGAGGCCCGCTGGCCGCAGCGGGCTCACGCCCGTTGCATAGCGGGCGCTGCTTGCAGCGGGCCAGCGCCCGCTCCTCGCAGCGGGCGGGCGACCCGCCTCCCATGCCTTGGGCGGGCACACCCGCTAAGCTTAGCGGGCGCGCCCGCAACTTAATTTATTTTAGGATTTTTGAAACCCCAAAAAGAGGGCTACGAAAGTTGATTTTTTGCCCAACTTTGGGCAATTGTTTGAGGGGTCAAACGAAGTCGAAATTCGTCGTCGTTGGTTCCTACGCCGTCAACATTTGAAGCCCTTCGGATTGATAGCTTGTTTGGTGTCTAAAGTTTGATGAGCGAATAGAATTAATTAGTTGAAGTTTGCTTTTACGAAAAGCTCACTAACTTCAAATTAAGCTAAATTAGCTTAATTAAATTTTCTTCGAATTAGCAATAGTCCCACATTGCTCGCAACGAAAGAAGGAGTATCGACTCCCTATATAAATATGGGTGCACTCCCTTCGTTGAAAAATGCACCAAGTCCTCGATCGAGTAGATCCAGACTTTTAGAGCAAGCTCGATCGGTGACTAAACTATTCTCTCTCTCTCTCTCTCTTCCTATTCTCCGGAGTAGTCCTAGTAAGACTACGACGGGGTTTGGATTCGGATCCAGACGTCTAAGACGCGGGTTCTACTCAAGTGAAACTTTCTACCGCGTGTGATCGGCTCTAAGGCGAAAGTCGGCTTGGGCGGATCGGTTCGAGGGTGCGAGGCGGCTCAGGCGGATCGAGTCAAGGCGGCTCGGCTATGGGGAGCATCAGAAGACGGTGTTGTACATCTTGCCTGCTCCAGGGCCAAGATTCTGGGTATGTGGTTTAGCAATTTTAGTGTAGATTTAATTTTTTCGCTTTAGAATAGATCCCTCTTGGGGTGGTCAGATCCACCCCAAGTTGGCATAGATCGGGCTAGATTCTGGCTCCCTCATAGCCTAGCTAAATTGTTTAGCAAGCTTAAAAGTTTTGTTTTGTTTTTTCCGCTGCGTTTTAAGCCCCTGTGGTCTGTCCGACTTAGGACGGACACAGATCCGAGCTCTGACGATCCGCCAAACCCCCAACAGTAGCAAGTTGTCATGGTATGATTCTATGTTCATATGAGATTGTAGCTTGTTGTTTCATGTTAGTTAGTAGCCAAATTGCCATGATGTTGTAGCTAGTTGCCATAATATGAGTCTATGTTCATATGAGATTTGTAGCTTGATGTTTCATGTTAGTTTAGTAGCCAAATTGACACGATGATGTAGCAAGTTGCCATAGGATGATTCTATGTTTGTATGAGATATGTAGCTTGATGTTTCATGTTAGTTTAGTAGCCAATCCATGTTCATATGTTTCCATGTTCAAATTGCCATGGTGTAGTAAGTTTCCCTAACATGGTTTCATGTTAATAGTTGTAGATTGACGTTTAATGCTAGTCTTGTAGACAAATTTACTATGATGTTGCCATTAAAATTGTAGTAGATTTACATGGCATGGTTTCATGTTAATATTGATATTGGTAGTATGTTACAATTAAAATTGGGTTGTTAATCACCATGCGAAAGATGTTGATTATGTTGGTTATTGATTTGCTTGCTATTAGTCATCATAATTAGAATGTTCTTTTATGTCATATTTATGATATACTTATATTTCTTCGCACATAACCTTTTGAAGTGTGACAATAGTCACCTAAGTTATGGTAACAATATGATGATGGTTGTAATGAAATAATGTTAGAATGAATATGACACCTTTATACATCTTGATGAACTTGGATTGTCATGCCCCAGTCACCCAAATACATTGGAATTAGAAATAGATGGGGAAGGTGGTTTAACAGGCCGTGATATTACACCAAGTGTAGAATTTATCAATAAGTATTACAAGTAGGCCACTACGCATACTAGAACTACACAGACAGCAAAATGTAAAGTAACTAAACAGTGCTCCAACACAAATAACAATAAGCACTACTCATCATAAAAATGTACACTGGCAATAGTACGGCTAAACAGTAAGTACAAGTACAAAAGTAAGCACGACCCTCATATTAGTACATATAAAGCACTACAACCCTCAGGGTCCATAAAAGTACAACTCACACTCTAACTTAACGATGGGTACCAAAGGGAAAAGTAGCGTCTCCTGTATGGTCCACAACCAGCTCCTGCTCTGAAGTCACCTTCTCTGGTCCTAAAACCACGGGAGGGAACACGGCACATCGTGACCCAGTAGGAAACCCAACTCGTGCAGAAAGTACATATTAATTGGGGATTATTGTTATTAGTTCTTTATTTTATTTATTTTTATTATTTTCATTTCTTTTGTCACAAATAGTGCAAAGCATGAAAGGAGTCATAGGCAGGCAAGAAAAAAGAGGAATCACACATTGAAAATTTAAAACACTTAAATATTTAATTAAATTTCATTTGGAAACCTGGGTGTGTCGTTGAATATGAGGAACTGGACTCCACCCCAAGGTGGGACGGTAAGGAGTACCCGCCAGTGGTACACGAGCACTATTTTCTTAACGGGACCTCTCACTCCACCCACTCCCCCACACCTAAGTGCAAGTGAGGAAAATCTCCACAACAACACCACACTGTCACAAGTACCCAAAACTGAGCAAGGTATTGTATCCAAAACTAAGCAAGGTACATTAACTCTGACACATACGAGTCCAGTCCACATACTCTACTGGCATCCAGTTTTCCCCCAACCCCTTCCTATAGCGCTCACCTGCCATGTGGCAGACCGATACAACCCTAAAATTTCTTGGCATTTAAGTTAAGTAAGTGAACGTACAACATTATAGACATCTTAAAGAAGCATTCGAGAATTTGAACTGCAACTTAAGTAAAAAGGCTAGTATGCATTTTGAATTAAAAACCTAGCATGCGATATGAAAGACAACATAATGAAAATCCCACGATTAAAAGAAAACAACCACATCTCCTTTTTCATCACCACGAGCATATAACGTCACTTGGTGAAAGTCATGTAGAGCAACTTGTTTTTAGCAATCCTACTTAGGCTTTCCAATCAAAATGAAACTTGTAAGGAAATGAATTAGAGACAACGTGCAATTTGCTATAAACCATGCTCCACAAGATGATAGCCTCATAAAGGCTTAAAACTACAATATCACATGCAACATCAACCACAAAATGCAATCTTATAAAAGTTAATAGCAAGTTTAGAAGATTCTCTACAACATGCAAGCTTAAGCAATACTAAAGTAATCATAATGATGATTTCCTACATCCATGCAACTTTTGTGTAGCTAATGGCAAGTTTAGTAAGCAAAATGCAACATAAGCAACCACTTAGTAGGTTCTCTTAAACATGCAAGCTTAAACTGTAACGACCCGCTCTCAGGGGCCCGTTACTTATTTAATATTTGCGCAGGTCCTGCAGTTAACCAGTGAAACCAAAATAGCCATGATGCAGAGATGTACAAAAATACCCAAATAGTGTCCAATTATTACAATCCGTACTGTACAAATGTTCCAACAATGATACATGAAAGAAAGGAAGTACATAGTGAAAATAAAACTGAAAGCTGCGGTCTCTGGGTCGAACTCTGGCGCTATCAACTCAAGAGCATCTACCTCCATATGTACGTCGTCTGCGGTGCCACAGAGATGGAACCGTAGGTAAGTCACAACAATTCTAAATAAAGAAAAAGAAGTACTGTACAAGTATGACAAAGGTAACTACGTACAAGCAGACCAAAGTGAAAGTAAAGTACGGTGTCTGTATAAGTGTAGAAAGTAAAGTGTAGGTGTAACAGGCTACTGCTGTAGCTAAAAGTACGGCAAGTAAAGTACGGTGACTGTACTGGTAAGGAAAGTAAAGTGCATGTACTGTAAAGAAAGTAACTGTGCAGGCTATACTAGAACTATGTGACTCAAGTAGTCGAGTATGATATGCAACCATAAAGTTCATCTATTGCCAAGGACCGTTTTACCGACGCAGGCAAACTTTGTAATTTTGCCGACGCAGGCAACCCTTGTAGCTAGTTTTGCCGACGCAGTCAGACCTTTTAGTTTTTGCCGACACATGCATGCAAGTAGATGAACCCCCAGTCATAGCTCCCACACTCTCTCTACAATGAGTTACCCCAAACCCCAGTGATGTGTATCATTACGGGTTGTTCCACGAGATGTTCCACGAGATGTTCCACCAGATATTCTACAAGATGTTCCATACGATATTCCACATGTTGCTAGTCAGACCAAGTCAACTGGTTGACTTTCTTATAGGAAACTCGAAAGTATGAAAGAGGATAAAAACAAGTCCAACACAAAAGATTGTTACTTCCGTGCTTTGAGCACGTGGTAATGTGGTTAGCACACAGTTTACTCAAGTTGGTAGTTGCGTGCTACAACCACTGAAGTTGAAAGTTGGCAAAGTAATCTTTAGTTGATTACTTTCATTTTAGTTTAGGTCTCTTATTCGGTTCAAGTCAAATAGCCGTTCGAGGCTATTGGAGTGAAGTGTTACTTTGTTCGTACAAGCACAGAAGACTAGTTTTCTAAACTTAGAATCTGTCGTGACTTACATTAGCGAGCTCGTCGTGGCAAGATGAGGTTGGAGCTAGAGGAGCTGGTGCACGAGGATTGGTACCTGCAATCACAAAAATACTTGGTTAAAGAACGCTACATTTCTATTTAAATAATTTGATCGTTTTGATTTTTAAACTGGTTGAAACGGTGTCGAAAAGCGTTATAAGTTTTTATATAGACTATATATGATAAAAATAGTTTTACTGCAAGAGGAAATATTTTTCTAAAGCTTATAGTAATTTTTAGAATTTTTAAAAGCTCAAAAACAATTTAAAAACTATTTTTCAATTAGTAACGTATTTATTCAAACATTTATTCTGGATGCAATATACATTGGAATGTTGCAAATGGTCTGTCAAAACGACCGTCTCGAAGAGTACTATAACATATATTTTTATCACATATTAGCTTACGTGAAAATAAAGAGTTACCGATTTTTAAAAGAAAGTAACGTATTTAAAATTTAGGCTTAAAAATTTATTGCGGAAAATCTAAGTGTCTGATTGAGATGAAATTAGTGTCATTGGGTCCAGAATATTATTTCTGATTTTCTGAAGCTAGTTACATATTTTTCCGGAGCTTATATTTCAAGTTATGGATTAAAAACCACAAAACCCATTTATTAATTAATAAAAATACGAAATTACGAAATTACTCGCGTATTTACAAGTTTGCCATTGGAGATTTACCGTCGCCTCTTCGTTATCCTCCGCGAGAATTAGGGTTAGCCCTATACTAGGACACTAAACTTCCACAAAGAGAGTTACTCCCACAAAGAGAGTTACTCCCACAAAGAGAGTTATTCCCACAAAGAGAATATCCTAAGTCCCACAAAGAGACAACCTCCCACAAAGAGAGAAAGTTCTAATTCCCACAAAGAGAATTAGAGACACAAATTACACCAAGTAAAGTAAATACTCTTACCTATGCCTTGGGATGCTTACTCATGAATGGATGCAAGGCATGGAAGAGGATCTCCAAGTGTTGAGATATGCTTGAGAGCACTTGGATGAATTCCCTTGAGATGGACTTCAATGCATGAAGATGAATGAGAGCTCTTGAGAGGGAATTGAGGGAGTTTGTGAGTTGCTTATAGATCTCTTGAGATATTCAATAGCATCAAGAAGTATAAGAGATGGCAGCATACTCATATATATAGGAATCCGATATCAAACCCCAAAAACCAAGAAAACAGCCAAAGATTCAATTCTGCAACGGCTAGAAACTGGGCGAAAACGACAGGAACATTCGACTGATGATCAAAAGACAATCGACTGATCAACGGCTAGAAAATATCAAACGGCTATAATCTGAGCCCGGACAGTCGACTGATGAAGTCGATACAGTCGCCTGTAAACAGGACATGCGCCTGTTAATCCTTCAGCAGGCGACTGCTGCAGGGGATGGAATAAAAAAGTGAGCTGCACTCTTTCTCCAGTTAAGCACACAGGCGTCTGATGTCAATAATACAATCGACTGTCTATTAGTCAGGCGACTGTAAAACATTAATCAGTCGTCTGCTGTATAAGATGGAGAAACAACAGAGAGATGCAGAGAATGCACTTACGTTATACATGAGACTGATGACCAATTTATAAATATACATGCAACTGTAAACTTACCAGTAGTCGACTGTGCGTAAAGATCAAGTTTGAGTCAATTGAAATGTTGACTTGAGCTGTGCATATCAGGCGACTGTAGAAGGATCTACAGGCGACTGGAAATCACCCAGTCGACTGTGTTTCTTTCAGCAGGCGACTGATGGAAAGCCAGAGACTCCAAATGAGTCTTTGGACAGAGTGAATCTATTGGGTTGGATTCTATGATAATTCTAAGGCTCACTAAGATGGTTAAATGCATATACATGAATGAGTAAACCATCTAACAAGGCATTACATTAATCCTAAACTCAAAAGAGAGAGAAAGCAATAAAGTAAATTACATGTATTACAATGCTTTCCTTAGAGTCTAAGTCTTCAATCTTGATGCCTTGATTGCTCTCCATCATCTCCAAGCTTTGACACTCCTTGAGTCCAAGCTTTGGCTCTTCTCCACTTGATGTCCATCCTTGCACCAAGTGATTAGTCTCCAAGAAAGATATTCTTGAAATAAAACTGAGAGACTAAAACGTGAGAGTCATTAGCAACAACATAATGTTGTGATCATCATCAAAATAAGATTGGTATGAAACACCAATACTCAATAGTTGTTGTATTATTTTAAATTTGGACTATAATAATGTACACTGGTTTTAGTATTGGTATATCTTTGGATTGTGGCTATATTGATTTCACTGATAAACTGCAGACCTGCAAATAAATCAAATAAGCAACGTGCCTCCGAGAGCAGATCGTTACAGTTTGCAAGCTCAAGAAATCCATGTATGGATTGAAACAAGCCTCACGTCAATGGTATTTAAAATTTCATGATGTTATATCTCAATTCGGATTTGAAGAAAATGTTGTGGATCAATGTATATACCAGAAGGTCAGTAAAAGCAAGATTTGTTTCTTAGTTTTATACGTGGATGACATTTTGCTTGCAAGTAATGATAAAGGAATGCTATATGAGGTGAAACAATATCTTTCTAGAAACTTTGATATGAAGATCTGGGCGATGCATCTTATGTTATTGGAATTAAGATATATCGTGACAGAATACGTTGTACTCAAGAGACGTATATTAATAAAGTTATAGAGAGGTTTCAGATGAAGGATCGTTCACCAAGTATAGCTCCCATTGTGAAGGGCGAAAGGTTCAATTTGTACCAATGCCCGAAGAATGACTTTGAACGGGAACAGATGAAAATCATTCCTTATGCTTCTGCTTTTGGGAGCCTAATGTATGCTCAGGTTTGCACTAGACCTGACATTGCATTTGTTGTTGGGATGTTGGGACGATATCGGAGTAATCCAGGCATAGAACATTGTAGAGCTGCAAAGAATGTAATGAGATACCTTAAGGGAACCATAGACTACATGCTCATATACAAACGGACGAACAACTTGGAAGTCATTGGCTACCCTGATTCAGACTTTACTGGATGTGTTGATTCTCGGAAATCAACTTCTGGATACATATTTTTGTTAACCGGTGGGCTGTATCATGGAGAAGCGAAAAGCAGACGATGATTGCTACTTCTACCATGGAAGCCGAGTTCGTATCTTGTTTTGAGGCTACTTCACATGGTGTGTGGATTAAGAATTTCATCACTAGACTTAGAATCATGGATTCTATTTCTAGACCGCTGAGATTGTATTGTGACAATACAACTGCTGTCTTCATGGCTAACAACAACAAAATTGGTAGCCGAAATAGGCACATCGACATCAAATACTTAGCCATAAAACAGAGGGTTAAGGATAAATCGGTCGTCATTGAACATATTTGTACTGATTGAATGATTGCAGATCATTTAACTAAAGGCATGCCACCACTGAAGTTTAAGGATCATGTGAATAGAATGGGACTTGGTTCCTTATTGTAATAATGTTGTTATTTAATGAAATTCTTGTTGTGATGCTTTCTCATATATGGTTATGTGCACATTTAGATATATGATTGTGAGAAAGATCATTTAGTTTGGACCACGAATAAACATTGGGTTTATTCATAAAGATATATATCATATTGCTGAGAAACATGGTGCATTGTAATACATTGAAGATATTACTTGTTTTAAAAGGACTTATCACCATGATTCATGTCTTTTGTTTCTTGTTGGGAATGGTGGGTTATGTAGATCAAGTGGGAGAATGTCGGGGTTTTCCCAGTTTTGGTTCCAACCGGTTATGATCCATAAACCAATTCCCTCTTAATAACTGGAAATTAGTTTTGTAACCGCTGATGGAACGGTTCAGAACGAAGTTAAAATAGGATTTGGTCCATGTAGTCATCTCGCTCGTTTTTACAGAATTTACACCATCAAGAAGGAGAGTTTGTGACTCAGAAGATCAAAAACCAAAGGAAAGTTTACTGTTTTAAGAAGCAACGACAGGATGTATGAATTCGATCTATTTCTTCTGCAATTTTGTGATCTAATCATCACATAAACTCTAACAGTTTTTATATAATCAACCTTAAAAATAAAGTTCATTCCCTAAAATGAATTAAAAAATGACGATTATTATTATTTAAGAAAACAATGACGGAGATTATTATAAGTAAACAAGTAAGATGAGATTGACTTACTTACGAAATAAAACTTATGCATCAGGTACACTGGTTATGTATTTTAGGTACAGGAAAGTAGATATATGGCATAAAAAATGCGATTTTGATCAAAATTAAACTAGATATAGGACATCAACAACATGATTATGATAAAAAAATTGATCAAATCTAGAAATACCGATAGATCTGTGCGTGTCATACGAAACATTTGCATCGTCGTCTTACGAAAACTTTTCCGTCACAATCCGGCAGAGCTTCCGCACGCTTCCGCGTATCGTCTCCCTATTGAGCCGACGCGGAAAAAACCTTGAGAGCATCGTCGTGCTGATAACGTGTTGAAAATTGAGAGAATCGTAGTCTATGGTGGAGGCCATAGCTCTTATATTAAATTGATTTAAACTTTACAAGATGGTGGATACCAAGAACCGTTCGTACCAAAGGTCTTATTCATGACAAAACATACATATTTACACTGAGGGCACATAATTCATGTAGAAATCGAATCCATTAAAAAAAAAATATTTGCAAATATGTATATTCTCAGTGTGGCATATGAAAAAAGAAACAGTCGTTGCTAAAAATCCAAGAAATGGGCATATAAACCCCCGAAGAAGGAAAGGCTCCAAACAAAAATTATCCCAAAAAGTTTGAACCAAAAAATAATCCCAAGAAAGTGATAACAAAGGAGAGAAAAGGGGCGAAAATTTTCATGTTAAGCAAGTGAAGTAAGTGTACTTCTCCAACTCAAATTTGCATCAACGTTCTACTGTTATCATCACATTTTACCTGAATATTTTGTTGTTGTTGAATGCTTCATGAACTCAAGAGGGCACTCTTTAGATAAAGCAAAAAGAGAATCAAAACACAAACCCCACATCAAAACCCTGATTTTAAATAGTTTTTTATTTTTTTGAGTCAGTGTTACAGAGATCACGAACAACCAGCACAGATTGGTTGGTTTCACTGTGCAGAAGAAAACCCAAGACTGACCTGAGGGATTGGACAAGAATTGGGTTATGGAAATCCGAGATTACCCATCTGATTACAGTAATCGAAACTTCGATTTCTGGATGTCTATGTTGAGGACCATTGAGGCCCCGCACCTCCGTCATAAGGGACTGCAGCATTCCCAATTTTTGAATTGCTGGAATAATTGTGAAATACACCAATTTTCGGGGGTCTGCTCATGGTCTTGGGATGATTGTCTTTGTATTTTATGCTAATTCGAACTCGTGACGAGCCTATGGTTGGTCTGAGACAGACACCATGTATGCATTGGGTTTTGTAATTCATTCTGTACTTAAGAATCGTAATTCCATATAGCACAAGCTTCTATCTCATTAGTCATGTTGTTCTGTTGACATAAATATCAACTGATAGCCAATAGTCAGTGAAATACTACATAGGCCATTCTACTTCGAAAGTTGCATGTTCTTTGTTTCTCTGTGCTTTTTGAATGCTTAAGCTTCTTTTACAATCATATACATGCAACATCTTTCTTCCTTCTTGACTTGGACCGGAAGTTGTACATCTTGCCTTTGACTCTTTCTTTGCTTCTTCCTCTATCACTCGATTCCCCTTTGACTAGGAGACCTTCCATATTCGAATAACCATTGGAGGATTTTTTCTTAAGATTATATCTTGCGTCACCTTTTCAAACTTGAGAGTCTCTTTCACATACAATACAGTAGTAACAAAGTGATCATAAGAGTCCGAAAAAGAACTCAACAACAAAAGCGACTTATCTTCATCATCAAACTTCACATCCAATCTCAAAAGGTCGCAAATCATCCTATTGAAGATGTTCATGTGTTCCAACACATCCTTGTTTTCTTCCATCTTCAAACCATAGAGTTGCTTCTTTATGTGTAGTTTGTTTGATAAAGACTTCCCCATGTAAAGCTTCTTAAGCTTCTCCCATAAATTTTTTTGCCGTTTCATCTTCACTAAT
Source organism: Scilla litardierei (assembly GCA_030789695.1). Lineage (NCBI taxonomy): Eukaryota > Viridiplantae > Streptophyta > Magnoliopsida > Asparagales > Asparagaceae > Scilla > Scilla litardierei. The sequence continues at coordinate 2,181,122 of CM061133.1, read as the reverse complement.
ATTGTACAACACATTATCCGAGAGATACAATTGTATTGTGCTGACCGTTCTTTCATCTAGATCGTCAACATTAATCATCTTCTATCTTTTTCGTCTTTTTTGTCTTCCACAACAAAGCAACCTTGAGTCCTTGTTGTATAAGAATATTTCTTATCCTTATTTGTCATAACCTGAAGTTTATACGACCATCAAACTTCGCCACCTCAAACTTGACCCCTCCGGAAGTAGAAGTTTTCTTAAAGGCCATTTGTCAAATACAGTGTGTGCGTCAAATTTTACGCAAGTCAAAATTTAAAAATTGCTGAAATTTCTTCACCTAAAATGCTCCAATGAGTAGAAATAAGGATAACAATTGAACCCAAGTTTCGATACCAATTGTGAGGACCTCAACTCTCTCTCGAGGTCGGCCCCTGATCGATGAGGTCGGCTCGGATGAATGGGCTCGGTTAATCGTAAGCTCGTCAAACCATAAGATAGGCTAGACCTCCAGCACAATGTCACTTCGTGGATCTCCACTGATTAACCAAGCACAACAATATGCAAGACAAAATAGAAAGAACAAACTAAAGCACCCACAAGAGTGGAAGAGCCATTACCAAGTTTTATTAGAAGTCACCAATGCACCATACACGGCTTTAAGCCCAAATCCTCAACCCCTTACTTCTCCTTCTCCAAAGCTCTCACTCTTTCCTAGCCACTTTTCTTTCGATTATTCTCATCTCTTTACAAGATTTCTCTCTCAAGATGAAAAAACCCTAAATAAAGAGACTATTTATATGGTCCCAACAAGGGTTACAATATTCTCTAGTAATGTACAAGTATACCCCCCACTAAGACACAAACAAACAACTAGAGTTTTGGAGCCAAACTCTAACATTTTGCAGGATGGTTTGCGATGACATGCGATAGTGTGAGTACTAGATATTTAGAGGCAATCGATAACATTAGTACAATTGAACTGATGATTGCTATGCATGTCCCAAATTATCTTTAAGCCGATGCATTTATTTGTGCATGCTATCTTATAAATTGTATGCTTTCTTAGAATTTCATGGGGTTATTCTTTTCTCTTGTTTATATCTTGATAATCATATTTTCTTTGGCACTTCGAGAGTTTTTGGCTGTGTGGTTTGGATAATAAGCTATCACTTAAATATATTAATATGTGTTTGTAGACTATTCAAGGAGTTAAAAAGGATATCATTGCTTTAACTCGCATAACAAAAAGTACAGTGTGTCTGCTTATATTATATATTTTGAGTTTGTTTATTACTTTTTGGAGCATCTCCAACCGGCCTTCATTGCTTCAAAATGAAGGTCGAACCCCCTCCAACCGGGCTTCATAATGAAGTCAGGAACAAGGGGGTGAATAGTGCCCCGTCAAATATGACGGGGCGTGTTCACCCCTTCATTTGAGAATCCCATCCCAAATTCCAATTATGCCACTCTATATAATTAAGTATGATTAGGTAAACGTTTAATATTTTTCATACCACATCACTAAATTAAATAATTTTAGTACCATTGGAAAGATCACAATGATACCTATAATGTGAGACCAATATTGAATATTTTTCAAGCATTCAGATGTTTTGTTGTTGAAGAGATCATCTATAAAAAATTAATATCATTTTTATGGACAAATATTAATATTTAATATTTTTCACCAAAATCATTATAGTTATAAAATAATAATAATTTTATATTATTAATAAATTTTTTAAATAAATAAATAATTCATTAGAGTAACACATTTTCAAAAGAAATATAATAAAATAAGATTTGAAGGGGGAGGGTTGAAGTTGCCCCTTCTTCAAAATGGAATCTTTGAAGAATATTCCATTTTGAAGGCGCCTTTTTGAAGGTGATGGTTGGCGATGCTCTTAGCTGACCAGATACCCTTGATAGATCCTATCCCTCTTTTATTAATTCCGTCAGAGGAGAAAGTTAGAATTAATTCCTCAAGAAATGTTTGTTAGACATACGAATATGATGCCATTTACTTCACTCTTGATTGATCCTACTGTCCATGCAGTAGATTCTAGACATCCATCTTCATCTTAGTCATCTTTATATAGGATTCCATTTGCTCCGTTGTTCTCAGACTTTGATATTCCTATCACTTATTGGTAGGGTAAATGATCTACTATTACTTATTCCATTTCAAATTTTGTATGATCTAATAGATTTACTCCTTTTTGGCATTAGTTTACTCATTTACTTCACCCGTGCCGATTTCAAAGTCCTATCAGACCTTCCTTTAATGCATTCCGTATGGAAATAAGAAATGAATGAGAATATGAATATATCACCATCTAGATGAATATGTGAGCTGGTTCATGCTTTGCCTATGTTTTGTTTGGGATACCGATGTATGTTTACTGTTTAGATGGATCAGTTGACTAGTATAAAACTCCATTGGTGGTTAAAGATTATATCCATAAATATATAGCATAGATTACTTAAAATGTTCACGTTAATGCCAAAATTGGCGTCAACAGTGATTTGGGCTGACGTGGACTCTCTTGTCGAGGTGGAGCCTTGTCAGCCGCTGAAATGGGACACTCGGTTGGAAGAATCGGGATTGATGGAAGTTGGGTTGGGAGCGTTGAGGAAGCTCGAACGATCCTGCGATCAAGTTTGTCGACCGTTCGACCCTTCTGTTGGGTCGAGCTTCGAACAACGTCCGATTAGAACAGTCGTTCGGCCGGTTAGCTAGGTCGTGTCTCGATCTTTCTGCACCACAAACGATCGTCAGAGAGGTCGGATCTGAATTCCGACCAAAATCTCTTCCAATGCTTATGTTAGAATACACTTAAGATGGAAGCCTGAGGCTGTCGAGATCGATCCAAGGGGATTCGTCCCGAACCAGTCACCTCGAGCGTATATTAGGAAAGAAATATGTGGGTGGAGAAGATAAGTTGTCAAAGTACCTAGAGTTTTATACCTCTGGAATCTGTCATTGTTCATCTTCTCTGTATTTATAGACCAGAATGTCTCTTCAGTGACGTTGAGGAAATAATGGTCACCAATTATGGTGGCACGATCTTCCCTCATCAATATGGGTAACCGTTGTCTATGCCTCCCGTCATTTGTGCCCATTATCGCCCGCCTCCTGAAGCAACAGAAGCTCAACAGGCAATTGGCATATGGGCTTTGACTGGGTAAACATTCAACGTTTCTCGTGGGCCTCGTGGGCTCAGATGCTATCCCAGTTGGCTTTTAACGTTAATAAATTTCCCTTCCTCGAGTGCCGGCCCAAGGAATTAACAATGGCCACCGTCACTTGAGCGCAGTCGATCTGCCTGTTGGGGTCAAGTGACGTGATATCTTATTAATAGGGCATGACAGTCGAAGCGGGCGTATTCGAGTTTAAGCGCTAAAATTTCCATTCTCCTGATATGGACGTCGTGTTTGTTTGAAATCCGAGATACGGAGATGCCTGAATCATCGACACATATCCTTTTATGACATGATGAATTTTGATCGTCGTTTTACCTTGATAAGGTAGCTTGGAAAAGGGGAAAACTTCATTCCTCCAATCTTTCTCGAATTGAATATCAATCTCCGATCATGTCTTCCTCTTCCCTTCGTGTTTCCGCTAAAACCTCAGCTTCCGTCCCACAGAAGGGGAAAGGGAAAACCGCCATCCCTGACATAGTCTCTGGCCAAGCTTCTCAAGTGACAGCCGACCTGGTTTCTGATTTGCAAAGGAGATATGTGAGAGGTATCTACCAGATTCGACGGCCACGGGTGGAGGAGAGGGTTCATTCCCTGGAAATTGCGAAGTGGGAGTCTATGTGAGATCTTTTCATCTCGGGCTTCGATTTCCCACGCACCCCTTTATGCTATGCTGACTAAGCACATTGGGTCTCTCCCTCTGCCAACTAATGCCAAACTTTGTGGGGATCTTGGTCAATTTCATCGTGCTATGCGTATCGACCGGCTTCGATCCATCCATGGAGTTGTTTAATTTCTTCTTCAAAGTACTCCCACCCTCATCTCCAGGCTGGTTCGTGATAACCGCTCGCCGAGATAGGAAGTTGTTTAAAGATCTTCCTAGCTTTAACCTGGGATGGAAAGATCAATTCGTCTTTGTGATGCTTCTTGGTGAATCAAATTTCGTAGCTGAATGGGAGAATCCTGAAATCCCGGTGGAGGAAGACATCGCCCTTGTTGGATATGGACGACATGTATACACCCATGAGGGGATGTATAAGGGTCTACGGACCTCAGATGTCGCGTGCATGAAAGCATGTGCGAAGGGAACCTTTTCATGTGTGAAAAGGACCACTCGATAAGTGGAAAAAGTCACATTATAAGTGCATAAAGGCACTTGATAAGTGCATGAAGAAGATGATAAGCAAGGGTGTTAATATAAGCTAATAAGCTTATATGTAGTTATTTCCTACAATAACTACCCATAAAGCCTATAAATAGGACCCAAGGGTAAGGCATTTAAGGCTAATCATTCATGCCATAAGTTTGCATAAGGCAATCTTTTTCCTCTTCTCCCTTCCATCAAGTTCTTCTCCTAAAGTGAGATTTAGACGGTGAAAACGCTGCTTCGATCCTCTGTCACGAACTACCGACCGTTGTGACGAATCCGAGGGCAAAGTTCAGAGACTACAGTGCAGCGTACGCTAACGTAAGTCTCTCCTCTTATTCGATCCTACATCGTCCTTTTGACAGGATCCTTTATTGGTATCAGAGCCACACGGGTTCGCCCCGGTCTCACCGATGAATGAGACGTTGTCTCTTTCACGAATGAGTCTCCTTCCATTATGGATATGGTAGAAACGCATCGTGACGGAGAGAACGCAAAAGTTGTTCTTTTCACGTTAGGGTATTCTGCCATTACAGATATGGCAGGAACTCTCCGTGACGGGAAGAACTGACCGTTCATCTCGTCAAACTCGCACTCCTCATGGATGCTGAGTCTCCATTCAATAGGGAATGTGCACTCTCTTCATGTAGAGCGTGAAGTTTACGACCGCGAAAGTGTGTTTTTGGCACACGGCCATTAAAGCTCAACCACTTTCTCGATGAACGGGTGTCTCATCAGAGAAGATGGGAGTTGCAAACCTTCTCATCGGAGAAGAAGATTGCCATGGTAGTATGACAATAGCATATCTCTTTGTGCATGGCTATGCACCCACCCTCCCATTGGGAATGGGGTTGGCTTCGGCCAATAACCACTAAGACCACCCCCCTCTTTCGGGGGGGGGGGGGGGGGGGGGGTGTGTGGCCGGCCTCCAAGGGGGGAGGCCGGCCATGGCCTGACCGGCCCTGGCTTCGGCCAGGGCCAGGCCTGGCCGACCCTGGCTTCGGCCAGGGCCTGGCCAAGGCCGCCCTGGCCTCGGCCAGGGCCATGGCCGGCCAGGGCCAGAGGCCGCCCTGGCCTCTCTGCCAGGGCCATGGCCGGCCATGGCCGGCCAGGGCCGAGGCGCCCTGGCCTAGATGAAGGAAAGAAAGCCGCCAATCTTTCATTGGAGTTGCAGGGAAAGCAACAAAATGACTTTCGTCTGACCGTATGTTGCTCAGGACCGTATGAACTAAAAATTGAATCTTTTGCTTGCTCTTACTCTGCCTTTCTTCTTCCTAGGTTTGATTTTACTGCTCCACATATATGGTCGGATTGGAATATCAAGCTGAACTGGGCACGCGAGAGGTGCTCGAGGCTTCAATTCGAGAAGTCGCAATGGAAGTGCCTACCTCTTCTATGGGTCTTTCGAAAGATAGGACTACTGACGTTATCGAGGGGTTGCCCTTGACAATCCAGGATGTCCCACGATCGTCCCAACCATAAAAGAGAAAGAAAAAGTAGCCCTTGGTCGAAGTTGAGAGGGTTGAGAAGAAGATGTTAGTGGTTATGCCCTAGGCCACATATTTGGACCTTTATGTTATGTCATTTTTCATTTATAAAATGTTTCTCTTATTGTTATTGTTATATTATTTGCATGTTTCATTATAATAATTTTTGAATAGCTGTTTTATGTTATTCTAAGCATCCCTAGTCATTCATTGTTAAATGTGTAATGATGAATTGAGACTAGTATGAGTTTGATTGATAATTATGAGATAATTATATGTATGATAATACAAATCAAACTTATAGGTACTTGTTGGAGAACAATGTACTGGATGGACTCGCTATAAGATCGTTACATGGATCAGTGTCATAAATTATCTCATAATAGTTATGTCATAGAATCCTTAGACCTGAGATCATCATAGTTTCCTACATAAGGAACATCATGTTTTGACATAACTAAACGTTATCTTTTATCAAATAATCATAAAGGTTCTGATTGAACATGATGTGAATTATGTAGAGGAAAGTGAATGCACAATATGGAATTTGTCCCTCTCTTATGAGAGAGATATCTAATGGGCCCCTCGATAAGTAGGACTGAGAAATGCATGGCCGTGCTCAAATGAATGTCATTTGATTTTATCAGTCTACTTAGTAAACGAGAAATTAAATGTTTGAACAATATAAGTATGACACTGTCCACGACTTATGTTCAAATCAGATATCGTGTGACAAAAGGATTATGATTTGTTCTATTCGTTAGGTTAATATCGGAGTAACGATATTCATATTAATTTGGTAGTCATAATGTTTTGCTAGAGACCAATTATGACTTGTAGACTTATAATAGGATTAAGCCTACTGCCAATTTCATATGAGCCTATTGGGTCGCACACAAAGAGCGTAATGGATAGGATATGGGGTTTAACATGATTTTGAATTTGATTTGAAATTCGTAATAAGGCAAAATATCTTAACTGTCAAATATTGTATCTTGTTAAGATATTATCCTTAAGATATCGCCGCGTTACTAAAACACGTTAAAGAGTTAACTGATAATGTATCTTGTTAAGATATTATCCTTAAAGATATCGTTGCGTAACTGAAATACGTTAAAGGGTTAACGTGGGATTCTATATAAGATATAGAGAGGATTTTCAGTTTTTATGCGTTCATTCTATCTCTCCCGTTTTTGAGAAAAGATAAGAGCGAAAGAGAGAGAAACCCTAGTTGCGAAGAAGGAGCTAGCACCCTCGCAATTCTTATTCGTGACGTTCGTGTGTGGATATTGATAGAGGGTGGTCGTTCGTAGAGCAGCACCAGCAGTCCGATACATTTGAATCGTCAAAAAGGTTAGTAATCTGATCAAATCTATTTGAAAACGCATGGATATTGGTAGGTTTCTATTTTTCCGATGCATATAAATCTGTTTATGCATGGTAGAAAACCTAAAAGAAGAAACCAAGAAGGCAGCTTATTGACCCCCGCTCGAATTCCGAGCCGGGTAACGTCGCTATTCCGATGGCAGCCTCTGAGCGAGGTTAGGCTCTAGAGCTAGCTCATGTTCCTCCTGTAGAGGAAATCTTGAGAGTGATTCATTCCTCACGAGAACCACCTTCTCGCGAGGACTCCTAGCCTTGGGGGTTTGTCCCCTCTAGAATTACTGACCGAGGATATCTCACCGGAGTTTAGGTTTATCCTTTTGGAGGATCGATCGCCTTATGACCTGGTCAGGTATTCTAAAGAAGAGCTTTTTCGTCTGGCTTACCCTGTAGGTCGGGACGAGTCTGCTCTATTGAGCTGTGGAACCGCCTCTCGACTCGTCGAGAATTTGGCCCTCCCGTGAGATAAGGCCGTCTTGGAGAAGGTTGACCAAGAAAGGTTAGCCACCATCGTGATCCACAAGAGCTTTCAGGTAAAAATCCATATCCACTCTTATCTGAATTCGAGCAATATGGCTGATTCTCTTGCTTCTCTTCCGGCTCTCTTGGCCATGCTTGAAATGTGCAACTGATCATTGGCAGTGGTTAATCATAAAGCCACTCTTGCCAAGGAAATGAAGTTGTCGGATTCTGCTAGGAGGGCAGTCGATAAGGCAAACTCACGTTTGCAGCAATGGAAGACTCGCAATGACTTGCTCAGCTCTCGGGTTAAGCAACTTGAGCAAGAGTTAGATGAATCTCATACAAAGTGGATTGCCCTTGAAGTACGAATTTAAGAGGAAATTGCTCCGAGGAAGCGAGCAGAGGCACATCTGCTCGAGGAGATGCGGGCATGGGAGGCAAAGGGGAAGAGGGTTCAAACTCGAGCATCTAACGTCTCCCAAGAACTCCATAAGAAAGAGATCGCTGAAAAGGCTGTCCAAGCATACAAGGACAGCTTGTGCAATTTTGATGTGTTGTACCTAAGAGGCGTTGAGCAATGTTGTTGGGAAATGAAAATCCTGTTCCCATCTCCCGCGGCTGCGATTGACAAACTTCACGCCCCTCTTGACGAAAACGACGCATCAGATAGTCAGTCGGATGAAGTTATCCAGGTCACAACTACGAATACCGCTTTCTTGGCCAAAGAGGCCGTCGTCGACACTGGCGAAGTTGCTGGCGATGTAGCTACTGCAGGAGATGAGGGTCAGACAACTCTGCCAGAGGGGGCTGATTAGTCTTCATCGAACCTTTTTGTATCTTTTGTATGCCTTAGTATGTATGTTTGCACAAAAGTTTTTGCAAAATTTTACCAAAAAATTAAAGAAGGGACCCATTTTGCACCTCCTGTCGCTTGGGGAGCGTACGTGCCGATGGTTGGCCCCTTTCAACAAGTCAATACTCGGCTCCTAACGAAGCGCGTGATTGAGTTGTTGAGCATTGCTACATCAAATAGCTTTAATGACGTAATGATTTGTCTTGCATCGATGGATGCGCTCTACGACAAGTGTTGTTTAGTGGTACTGAGGCAGGTATATGATCGACGATTTACAATCGAAGAGGGAAAGATGGTTTTGTAGTGAGGGAATGGCGCTGTCAGCTTACGATCTATGAGCGAGATGGGTCGTTCGATCGCGAGGAGATGATCCATTCGTCTTACGACCAACGACTAAGGTGGGTCGTTTAGTCGCGAGGGAGTGGTCCCTTCGACTTACGGTTGACGACGGAAGTCGTTCGGTTGCGAGGGACATGACCCTTTCGTCTTACGACCGACGACCAAAGTAGGTCGTTTAGTTGCGAGGAGGTGGCACCTTCGAATTACGGCTGACAACAGTAGTCGTTTGGTTGCGAGGGGATGTCCCCTTCGTCTTACGACCGACGACCAAGGTGGGTCGTTCACTTGCGAGGGGGTGGTCCTCTCGACTTACGGCTGACGACGGGGATGGTTGTTCAGTTGCGAGGGGCGTGGCCCCTTCGTCTTACGGCCGACGATCAAGGTGGGTCGTTTAGTTGCCAGTGGGTGGTCCCCTCGAATTACGGCTGACGACGTGAGTCATTTGGTTGCGAAGGGCATGTCCCTTTCGTCTTACGGCTGACGACCAATGTGGGTCGTTCAGTTGCGTGTGGGTGGTTCCCTCGACTTACGGCTGACGACATGAGTCGTTTTGTTGCGAGGGGCATGACCCTTCGTCTTACGGCCGTCGACCAAGGTGTGCCGTTCAATTGCAAGGGGGTGATCCCCTCGACTTTGGTTGCGAGGGGCTTTGGTTGCGAGGGGCATGAACCCTTTGTCTTACGACTGACGACCAAGGTGGGTTGTTCAGTTGTGAAGGGATGGTCCACTCGACTTACGACTGACGACGTGGGTTGTTGGTCCATCTAAAATTTCTTTAGGGATCAGACCTTGGTGAGAAAAATACTTCCAATAGTTAATCAAACGTTTGATGGAATAATCCTATCGAGACACAAAAAACACATACAAGTCAAGTGGAAAAAGGCGTCTTTGAGGAGAAATAAAACTTCATTTATTAAACATATTGATAACAAAATAAAAGCGCACATACATCTTTATTTCTCTTTGCGATGTTTTCGACAAATGCTATTTGATCCTTATCGGCAGTCTTTAGTCGACGACTTTGGTGACTGGTGACGCTGTCATCGGCCCATTGCCTTTCTGCTTTGATGGCCCTTTTTGGATTGTGGGTCGTCGCCAGATTTCTTTTGAAGGCCACGTTTAACCAGGGCGTCAATCTCTTTCTTTAGAGTCCGGCAGTCATCGGTGTCATGTCCGTGGTCATTGTGGTACCTACAGAATTTGAGGTCATTTCTTTTTTCATACATGTTCCTTTTAACAGGCTCATTGATGAGTCCTTCTCGCTGAGCATACGCCAATACTTCTGCCTTGGGGGCGTTTGATTTGACATAAGAGTCTCTAGCATGGCGTTCCTTGCTCCGGGGACTTTTGTCTCTCTGGCGTCGATCCTATGGTTCTTGACGGGGGTTTCCTCGAGCTTGTGTATCTCGCATTGTTTCTTCATGGTGTTTAGGGGTGTTTTTCTTCGCAGCCGCTACGGCTTCCTCTGAAGCCATGAATCGATCAGTCGCGTTGAATAGCTCCGTGAGATTGCTCGGAGGGAATTTATGGAGGGACTTCATCAGATCTTTATTTCTAACTGCTTGGGTGAGGGCTCCAATGATCGTAGCATCTGGAACGTCCTCAACTTCCAGTCTTTCTTCGTTGAAACATTCAACGAAGTCCCGGATCGACCCTTCTCCGCTTACTTCAAAGTGAAGAGATGTAAAGACTTTCACTTTGGACGCCTCCCAGCAATAAATTGCCTGCAAAAAGCTCAGATAAATCATCAAATGACCCGATGCTGTCATCCGGTAATCTGTTGTACCAGTAATCTGCTGCCTTCGTTAGCGTGGCGTGAAAGGCTCGGCAGAGATATGATTCATCGGCTCCATGCAGTTCCATTACGTTCTGATATTTGCGAACGTGTTCAAATGGATCACCCGTGCCCGGTAAGGCTGAAATCTTGAATTTGGAGAGTCGCGAGGTAGATGTGATGCTCTCCTTCAGGGGATACATCGGTTGGCCTGAAGAACACGTGGGACTCTTTCCTCCTTGCGTGGTTGAGGTGATGCGGTGGATGACTGGTTTTGGCTTACCTTCCTCTCCTTCCGTTTCTAGCCAATTATGGGCCCAAGGGAACCAGGGTTGCGATCCCGGGCGAGGTGATCCCTCACTTGATCAACAAGGCTACGGGTGGCTCGTCCATTGTTAGAAGGCCCTGGACCTATGAGACGTCCGGGGGTGAGGTTGTAGTTTGTCAGCTCCTCTCTCCGTTGGGATGTTGGACTGGTATAGAGCTGCCGGTTGACTTGACGCTCATGTCCTGGCTGCCCCTCAGCTACGTGCTATGAACACTCGATGCTTTGTTGTATAGCATCGGCTAAGACGGAGAGGCTCTTTTCGATCTGCTCCGCAAACTTGTCGATTTGTTCTTGGGATACCATTCGTGTCTCAGGCACTTTCGAATGAAGACCCAGAATCTTCAGTGTTCTCGTTGGGCACATTGGCATCTCCGTTTAGAGCATTCTCGTTAACGATATTCTTGATTAGACTCATGAGCGGTCTGAGATTATCGTTTAGACCGCGACTGGTCCAGCATTGTCGGGTCCAGTCGACATAGGGCTCTTGTCACCTTAGGGATGTTGACTGAGTGTTTTCCACAGACGGTGCCAGCTGTTAATACTAAAATTGGCGTCAATAGTGATTTGGGCTGTCGTGGACTCTCTTGTCAAGGTGGAGCCTGGTCAGCCGCTGAAATGGGACCCTCGGTTGGAATAACTGGGATTGATGGACGTTGGGTCGGGAGCGTTGATGAAGCTCGAACAATCATCATGCAATCAAGTTTGTCGACCGTTCGACCCTTCTGTTGGGTCGAGCCTCGAACGAAGACCGATTAGAACGGTCGTTCGGCTGGTTAGCTAGGTCGTGCTTCGATCTTCCTGCACCACAAACAAACGTCAGGGGGTCAGATCTGGGTTCCGACCCAAATCCAATCCGATGCTTAAGTTAGAATAAACTTAAAATGGAAGCCTGGGGCTGTCGAGATCGATCCAAGGGGATTCATCCCGAATCAGTCACCTCAAGCGTATATTAAGAACGAAATATGTGGGTGGAAAAAGATAAGTTGTCAGAGTACCTAGAGTTTCGTACCTCTGGAATTTGTCGTTTCTCTCTTCGTTTTCTCTGTATATATAGACCAAAATGTCTCTTCAGTGACGTTAGGGGAATAACGGTCACCAATTATGGTGGCACGATCTTCTCTCGTCAATAGAGGTAACCGTTTTCCATGCCTCCCGTCATTTATGTGCCCATTATCGTCCGCCTCCAGAAGCAACGGAAGCTCAACAGGCACTTGGCATGTGGGCTTTGACTGGGTAAACATTCAGCGTTTCTCGTGGGCCTCGTGGGCTTAGATGCTATCCCAGTGGGCTTTTAATGTTAATAAGTTCCCCTTCCTCGAGTGCCGGCCCAAGGTAATTGTTCCTTCATATAAATTGGCTAAACTTTATTCGATTTTTATTTTTATTTACATTAATAAATAATGGGGTATATTTAGGCTTCGTGTAAAACAATGCTTTCTTGTATGGTAATCTTTCGGAAAAGTTGTATGTAGAGCAACCTCCAAAGTATGTTGTGCTGAGGGACAATGTTGTTTGCAAATTTTAAATGGCCATCTATGGCTTAAAGCAGAGCCATGTACGTGGTTTAACAAGTTGAGTAAGATGGTTATGGATGGGAGGTCTTTAAGGTGTTATTATGATTAATCTATGTTCATTTGGTATTTTTATTCTGGATCAGTGATTTTGACAGTATGTGAATGTAATCTCTTGACAACTAGTGATGTTGAAGACATAGAAAAGACAAAATGGAATCTTAAAAAATATTTTGTTTATTTGGTTATAAGATGACCAAGATACTTTTCAAAAATTAAAATTGCTCATAGTAGATGCATAGTCTCTCTTTCTGAACAAAAATATTATCTCCGTCTATTTCAGGAGACATGGTTGATTAGTCATTAGCCATCAGTTACATCTATGTATACAAATACAACAGTAAGAGATAAATCGGGATTAAAGTTTGTGATGCGGCTGCGGCGGCTAGGCAAGAGGAGGGGCCGGCTCAGGAGGTTATTCGGGTCTACCATCGGAGGCGACGACTTGGGTCCACCACGGACCCGGTCCCAAACTTGTGATTATTCACAAGTGGGGAGGGCAAGAGGGTAAATAGACATTTATTAATCCCTCCCCCAATAAAGGGGCCGGCCGGCCCTAGGTGGGAATTATCGAAGAATTTGGAAAAGGTATTTTATTTTTCTAGTTTAATTCTTAGATTAATTAATTGTTATTTAGCTTAGATCTATTTGGCTCTAGGAATTATTTAGCGTTATTTCTCGATTCTTCGCATTATAAACCCTAGCGTAGGAAGTCCACAATCCACAAAAATCCTACCTTTAATCCCCACAAAAAGCCCTAATCACATCAAATTGGTATCAGAGCGTTCGATCCATGGCGAGCACACGATCCAAGGAGCGGGTCGACATTCTGGAAGAGAAGGTGGAACGGATGGATGCCCAAATTAGCAAGGGTTTCATCGACGTAAGGAAGGAAGACGCCGAAATAGCCGCGCAAATTCGAGGGGAGATCCACGAGTTGAAGGAGAACCAAGGGAAGACGGAGGCTAAATTATCGGAATTGACGGAGGCTATAGCGGCGTTGACCGCTCATCTCGTGTCAAAAGCGGATCCAAGCAAAAAGGAGCCACCTTTGGCAAAGGACAAAGGGAAAAAAGCAATTTTTCTTGAAGATGAGCCGGATCTAGACGAAGACGGGGGCTTCGATCAAGGAGACCAAGCGTGGGGGACTCACCAAGGACTCGCACCGCCACGCCATGGAGACAAAGGGGCCGAAGGAGGGATTCCGGCCAACCGGCAACCCTCCGGGTGGCCGCCGGCACCCCAGGAGCCTCTGGGGGGCCCGAAGAACCCCCAGAGGGGCGGCGGGGGGCCGCCAGGCCCCTGGGAGGGGCGGCCGCACCTGCCGCCCCCTTGCGGCCTCGGCGGGCCCAGGCGCCGCTGCCTGGGGCCCGCCGGCCCATTTTCAGGGCCGGCCGCCCCCGGCGGCGGCCTGGGGGGCCTCGGCCGACCCCAGAGGGGGGCCCTGAGGCCCGCCGGACCCCTGGGGGGGCCCACCGACCCCCCAGGAGGCCCGACAGCCAGTTTCGACGATTTTCAGGCCCCCGGGGGCCCCGCCCGAGGTCCGAGGAGCGCAGTTTGGGGGTTTTCAGCCTTTTGGGGACCGGGCGGAGAATTTCAACAGGGTGGAGGGCACCACCAGATCACAGGAGGCCCGTCGACTCAGCCTCCACCCTTTGGGGGAGTTACGGGAGATTGGCGAGCGTACCAGGACCCCCCGGGAGGCCACCAGGCGGAGTTTGGACACCCTCAGGGAGACTGACAGGGGCATGGATCAGCGGGAGGCTACCGTGATCGAGCTGAGGCTTATGTCCCAGACAGGCGACATGGGTACCAGCACAGGGGAGGTTTCCAGCCGCAGGAGAGAGGTGGATGCACTGGCGAGAGGCGACTGAGGAAGCTGGAGGTGCCTGTTTTTGAGGGGGGAGACCCAGATGACTGGCTGTACCGAGTGGAGAGGTACTTGGAGGTGTCCGTTGTCCCAGGAGAGGAGTGGCTTCGGGCGATAGGGGTTTGCTTGGAGGGAGAGGCTTTGGGCTGGTTCCGCTGGACAGATCAGCAACAGCCTTTTCAGACCTGGGCTGAGTTTACGACGCTATTGACGGAGCGGTTTGGAGGAGGACAGGCTGGTGGCGTGTTCGAGAGACTGTACTCGCTGAAGCAGGAGGGGAGCGTGTGTGATTATATCAAGAAATTCGAGTCGCTCTGCCACCGAGTTCGGGGAGTTTCTGAGGAGTCTTTGGAGGGATGTTTTATGAAGGGGCTGAAGCCCACGGTGAGGTCGGGGCTGAGGCAGTTCGAGCCCATTGGTTTGCGCGGGATGATGACGCTGGCCAGGAAGGTGGAGGATCACCAGGAGACAGAGCGGAGAGCCCGCGGGGCGTGGGGCGGTGCCACCTTCAGGAGTCAGGCGGCTACTGCAGGTCAGAGGACGGCACCTACTACAGGGACCACACCGGGCCAGGGGGTGACAGCCGCAGCTGGGAGCGGCACCGATAGGAGGCAGGAGCCCCGCGGTGGGGGGCATGTGCGGAGGATGACCGATACGGAGATACGGGAGAAGCGGTTGAAGGGGCTGTGCTTCAGATGTGATGAGAAGTTCACCCCCGGACACCGATGCGCTGCTCGGACTCTCCAGATACTGATAGCTGGCGAGGAGGAGGGAGAGGACGAGGTTATCACCCTAGAGGCAGGGGAGGATGAGGAGGAGATGGAGCACCAGCACTTG
Source organism: Scilla litardierei (assembly GCA_030789695.1). Classification (NCBI taxonomy): domain Eukaryota; kingdom Viridiplantae; phylum Streptophyta; class Magnoliopsida; order Asparagales; family Asparagaceae; genus Scilla; species Scilla litardierei. The sequence goes on along the minus strand of CM061133.1, from coordinate 2,165,891 downwards.
GACCTTGCAGAGGTGTCCCTCAATTCCGTGATGGGGTTCACACCGAACCACACCATGAAATTGGTGGGACAAGTGGGTAGCCAGGAGGTGATAGTATTGATCGACAGTGGGGCCACCCACAACTTCATTTCCAGCAGACTGGCGGAGGCACAGGGCTTACAGATGAGTGGTACTGGGCGGTATGAAGTGATGCTAGGCACGGGACAGGTGACACATAGCACCGGGGTTTGTCGCGGGGTGGTTGTGGCGATTCAGGGAGAGCATATCGTCGCCGATTTCCTTCCCTTGGAGCTGGGGAGTACAGATGTCATCCTAGGGATGAAATGGCTGCAGACTCTCGGAGAGACCAGAACGAATTGGAAGATGCTGAGGATGGAGTATCAGCATGGGGGGAGGACAGTGGTATTGCAAGGGGACCCCAGTCTCTGCCGTTCCTTGGTGTTGTATAAGGCCATGTCCAGGGCGATCCACACCACAGGGGGCGGCTTCTTGGTGGAGCTACAGGCTGTGACAGCGACAGTACATAGTGAGGATCCCACCCAGGCGATGTCACCGGAGGTAGAGCAGCTGTTGGCCCAGTTTGAGGAGGTCTTCCAGACACCGCAGGGGCTACCACCACACAGAGATCATGAGCATGCCATCGTTTTGAGGGAGGGCGTGTCCCCCATCAGTGTGCGGCCCTACAGATACCCCCAGGTATAGAAGGATGAGATAGAGAGGCTAGTGGAGGAGATGTTGCAGGCGGGGGTTATTCAGCCGAGCACTAGCCATTTCTCTAGCCCGGTGTTGTTAGTGAAGAAGAAGGACGGTAGCTGGAGGTTTTGCGTGGATTACAGGGCCCTAAATAAGGAGACAGTGACAGATAAATTTTCGATCCCTGTGATTGATGAACTATTGGATGAACTCCACGGGGCAGCATATTTCTCCAAGATTGACCTTAAATCTGGCTACCATCAGATACAGATGAGGGCGGCCGACGTGCCAAAGACTGCCTTCAGGACTCACGAATGTCATTATGAGTTCCTAGTCATGCCCTACGGCTTGACAAATGCACCGGCGACATTCCAGGCCTTGATGAACAAGGTCTTCCGACCTTTTCTGAGGAGATTTGTGCTGGTCTTCTTTGATGACATTCTGGTGTACAGCCGCAGTATGGAGGAGCATGTGGGGCATCTGCGGGCGGTGTTGCATGAGCTACAGGAGCAGCAGCTCTGTGCGAACAAGAAGAAGTGTCTGTTTGGCCAGCCACAGGTGGAGTACTTAGGACACGTGGTGTCAGCAGAGGGAGTTGCAGCCGACATGACCAAGATTGCAGCCATGCTAGACTGGCCGGTTCCATCCACTTTACGAGGACTGCGAGGCTTCTTGGGTTTGACTGGTTATTACAGGAAATTTGTCCAGGGATATAGCACGATTGCTTGGCCTCTCACCGAGCAACTAAAGAAGGACAACTTCCATTGGAGCGAGGAGGCTACCAGGGCGTTCGAGGCCCTGAAGCAGGCGATGACGTCGGTGCCAGTTTTAGCACTCCCAGATTTCAGCAGACCATTTGTGATAGACACCGACACATCAGGGTATGGCTTGGGGGCAGTGTTGATGCAGGACCAGAGGCCGATTGCCTTCTTCAGCCAGACTCTGTCAGCACGGGCGAGGCTGAAGTCAGTTTATGAGAGGGAGTTGATGGCAATTGTACTGGCCATTCAGAAATGGCGGCCCTACTTGTTGGGTAGAAAGTTCATAGTGCGGACCGACCAGCGGAGTTTGAGATATTTGTTGGAGCAGCGCATGGTCACCGAGGAGCACCAGAGGTGGCTTTCCAAGCTGGTGCATTTTACATTCGAGATACAGTACCGCCCAGGCTTGGAGAACAAGGCGGCTGACGCCTTGTCACGCCGCGAGGAGACTGCAGAGGTAGCTGCCATTTCAGCACCAGTCCTCTTGGATTGGGAGCCCTTGAGTAGAGAGATTGAGGCTGATGCAGATCTGGCAAGGATCCGTGAGGCACTGCAGCAGGGGTCCGCCGACTTTCAGGGATACAACATGGATGGACAGATGCTTCTCTACCACGGCAGGCTGGTGATTCCCAGGGGTTCCGCCGACATTCCCATGATCTTCCAGGAGTTCCACGGCAGCGCCATCGACGGACACTCTAGAGTACAGCAGACTTATAAGCGGATGGCGAGGGAGCTGTACTGGCCCGGGATGAAGAAAGACATTGCCCAGCGGATAGCGGAGTGTGACGTGTGCCAACGTCACAAATATATGGCAATGGCACTAGCAGGTCTTTTACAGCCATTAGCCTTGCCAGAGAGAGTCTGGGAGGATATTAGTATGGACTTCATTGAGGGGTTGCCGCGATCAGAGGGTTACAGTTCTATACTAGTAGTGGTCGATCGGCTCAGCAAGTACGCCCACTTCATCCCCCTCAAACACCCATACACTGCAGTTACAGTGGCAGCAGCTTTCATGAGGGAGGTGGTTCGCCTGCACGGGTTTCCAGGCTCTATAGTGTCCGATCGGGACAGTGTTCATTAGCAGCTTCTGGCAGGAGTTATTTAAGGTGCAGGGGACCAAGTTACGGAGGAGCACTGCCTATCACCCCCAGACAGATGGACAGACGGAGGTGGTGAATAGGAGTGTGGAGACATATCTGAGGTGCTTCGCTTCTGAGGCACCGAGGCAATGGGCCAGGTGGTTGGCGTGGGCAGAATATTGGTACAACACCTCGTTCCATTCGGCAGCACAGAGCACCTCATTTCGGATCCTATATGGCCGTGACCCGCCACAGTTGATACATTACAACAGAGGAGTCACGCCGGTTTCCCAGGTAGAGGAGCACTTGACTGAGAGGGATACATACCTGGAGGAGCTGAAGAAACACCTGTTGAGAGCCCAGCAGATCATGAAGACCAAGGCTGATGCACACCGGTGAGATGAGCACTTTGAGGTTGGGGACCGCGTGTACCTGAAGCTTCGACCTTACAGGCAGAGGACCTTAGCCCGTCGGAGCAATGAGAAGCTAGCGGCCTGCTACTATGGACCTTTCGAGGTGACCGCTCAGATCGGGAAGGTGGCCTATAGACTGCAGTTGCCCGCCACTTCGACCATTCACCCAGTGTTTCACATTTCGCAGTTACGACAAGCCATCGAGAATCATACTCTGACACCCACTCTCCCACCCACTCTGACAGATGACATGGAGGTGCTTCTGGAGCCTCAGGAGTTGACGGGGATCCGGCAGACCGCAGGCGGGATTCAGGAGGCCCGGATTCGTTGGCGGGGCCTTCCCGACCACGATGCTACTTGGGAGGCCGCTTCAGTGATTCGCAGCAAGTTTCCAGACTTCCACCTTGAGGACAAGGTGGCACTTTTGGGGGTGAGTAATGATGCGGCGGCGGCGGCTAGGCAAGAGGAGGGGCCGGCTCAGGAGGTTATTCGGGTCTACCATCGGAGGCGACGACTTGGGTCCACCACGGACCCGGTCCCAAACTTGTGATTATTCACAAGTGGGGAGGGCAAGAGGGTAAATAGACATTTATTAATCCATCCCCCAATAAAGGGGCCGGCCGGCCCTAGGTGGGAATTATCGAAGAATTTGGAAAAGGTATTTTATTTTTCTAGTTTAATTCTTAGATTAATTAATTGTTATCTAGCTTAGATCTATTTGGCTCTAGGAATTATTTAGCGTTATTTCTCGATTCTTCGCATTATAAACCCTAGCGTAGGAAGTCCACAATCCACAAAAATCCTACCTTTAATCCCCACAAAAAGCCCTAATCGCATCAGTTTGCCGATGTTGCTTGCTATATGCGGTTGGTTGATCAACTCGTCTATTTTACAACAATCAGTCCAATTATATGATTTTTTTAGGGTTTTGACATAGAAAGTTAGGGTCTTGATATAAAGATGGAATTTTTAGTAGAAAGATGTGATTTTTAAGGGTAAATGAAGGATTTTTAGGGCTAGAAAGAGAGGTTTTGGGAAAAGTTACCGTCTTTATTGATAAATAACTGAAAATAAACGGGGGTACAAAGATAGGATGAGTTTTTTTCAAGAAGAACTCGCTCTCCCAAGCCACCATTCGAGAGGGGGACGCGTTCTCCATTAAAAGAGGATTTTTATCAACCCAGCACAATTCTTCTCTCAATATTCGACTCCTATTCTCTAATCCCCTATACCCGTATAAATATTAAATTGAAAATACAAAATTACAAAAAAGACCCCTAAAATTGAAAATTACTAAAAAGCCCCTAAAAATCCAAAAATTACGAAAACACCCCGGTGGGCCAAAAATTGCAGGTGTGCCCGTTTTCTTCTAGGATGTGATCTCATCATTTCACTGTTCATGAAAACTCATTTTGTCCTCAAGGTGGTGCATGAAGTGCGTGAGCCATCCGCTCCAAATGGATTGTCTGCCTCCTCTTGGGTCAAAGGATAGGATTGATCTACTCTGCCCTCAACGACGGCCGGATAGATGTCACTGTGATTACACAACCTGTCTAACGGTTCCTCGTGCCCAAAACACTGATGCCGATGCTTATGAGGTCGTCTATGTGCAAACCATTGGGGCCCTGCAAAAGTGTCGTCACGTCATGGAGCGCTTCGAGATGCGTCATCAAGCCATGACGGGTCCCAAAAATTGTCCTCAGCCCATGGCAGGCCCCAAAAGACGTCGGGCCAAGGCGGCCTAGCAGAGCAGGCGGGCCCTACATGCCCCATAGGGGCTCGGCAACGCTCGACAGGCACTTCAAGGGTGCGACAGTACCCTACAGCGAGGCGTGGGGCCCCCCGACGAGGGTAGCTGGGGTACCTCCCCTTATAGTGTCCTCTTTGGCTTCTGCGGAATCATCATTCAGTTCTGGAAGGGCTTTTTCTTTGGATTCTTTGCTCTTCTCCTCTTCCTTTGCCAACTGATACGTCTATTTTGCGAAGGCCCAACAGCATAGGCCCAAAGGCACAGCCCACCAAACGAAGCCCAAAAGATACGAGCCTGGATGCCCGACCGCCGATCGGTAGCCCATCTGCGCGATCAGGCCCACCCGGCGAAGTCCCACAGAGGGCCCCCAAATATCAATCCGACCCGGCCCCGATAACGCACGAGTCACCCGCCCACTCCAGCGATAACCGTTCCCCTGATCACGTTACCACTTAAGGGCCGTGATGGGGAGGTGCTGGCATGGCGATGGGAGCGGCGACGGGGGGCGGATTGAGGGGGCACGATCGAAGGCGGACGAGCGACGTGGGCCGGGGGCAATCACGGCGGGAGATCTATAAAAGGGCTAGAAGGACGACTGGACAAGGGACCGGATCTCAGGTAACCAAAACCTAAGGTACTCCATCAACGACCTAGTTCCCCCATTCCAAACTCCTTCCTCCCCCGCTCGCGCCGGTAGACGCCGTTCCGATCTCCACTCGAGTCGAACCGTCTCCGCCGGGCCTCCTCTTTCAGATCACTATCTGACTTAGGCATCGGAGGGGATTTGGCCGGAACCAAGGTCCGGCCCCCCTGACGAGCGTTCTCATCTACGCAGGAGGACGTCATATCCACGGGCCGAGGCTTCCCCTCCGCCCCGCAACCGGCCACGTAACCAGCAGGACGATCGAGGCTACCCCTCGTCGTCCGACCGTCGAGGCCGAGCACGTCCGTCCGAGGCCGAGCGTCTCAACCCGGGACGAGGCTTCCCCTCGGCCCCCTTGCGACCAAGGATCTCGGTTCGACCAAGCCGACGTGCTCCACGTCGTCCGCAACTCCGACTCGCGCCTCGTCTGCAACTCCGACTCGCGCCTCGTCTGCACCGACTCAACACACCCGAGGGACCCAAGCGGATCCCTTGACCACGTTGACCGGGTTGTCCACGGTCAACGCTTTTGTAGTGAGAAAACACTCTGAAACATCTGGCGCCGTCTGTGGGAACCGACTGTCCCACGAAGAAACAAACCACACCTGCAATGGCACGGGCCTGCAACGGAAAGAGACGCATGCCCCCCATCCCTGAGGAGGGGAATGGCGCGCACAACAGCAACCTTGAGGACGCGCCTGACGACAATCACCCCGCCCCCTCAACCGAAGAGACTGGCGGATCGGAACTAGCCACGCAGGGGCAGCTCCGCGCCCTGGCCCAAGAGACCAACGCGAGCCTCCAGACGTTGGTCGCAACGGTACAGCAGCTCGTTGGCGCAGCGCCAACCAACGGAGACGTGTTGGGCGACGGCCATCGTTGGGCGGGGGCCCCCCGCTCTTACGGTCCGCTGTGGTCGATGACCACGGGAACCGAAGACCGAACACGGAGCGTCGGCCCCCGTTGTCCGGCTCCCGTCAGGCGAGATCACGCGCCTCCTCCCCTTATCGTGAAAGGAGCCGAAGGGAAACCGAGGGCACGGGGGACGAATCGGTGACCGCGTCGTCTCGTCGACCACTATCACCCCACCGCAGAAGAAGCGATTGACACCACTCGAGAGACCGATCACGGCGGAGCGGGAGCTCCCGCCGGAGGAGCCGGGAACGCCGGGTCAGCCCGACCCCAAGTGTGGCGAGGGCCGTGGAGCCGGCCCCGCCGGCGCCTGTGCCCCCACCACCACCAAACGAGCTGGAGGTAGGCGGATGTCGGACCCCCGGGGGCATCCACGGAGACCGGTGCCCTCTGTCACAGAGAATAACCGACGCGCGGGTCCCCTCTCGATTCAAGATCCCGGCGCTGGGGAAGTACGACGGGATAGGAGACCCGGGGAACCACGTGATGGACTACGAGGGGGACATGTCTTTCCAAGGAGCCGACGATGACCTGCTCTGCAGGGGCTTCTATTCGACCCTCAGGGGAGCGGCGAGAACCTGGTACCACAGCCTACCCAGCCGCTCCATCGACAGCTTCGAGGAACTCACCCAGCTGTTCTGCAAACAGTTCATGGCAGGGCGACAGGTAATGCTTGATGCTGAACATTTGTTTAACATAGTGCAGGGCCCCACCGAGCCGCTCCGACAGTTTATGCGCCGCTTCAACGCGGAGCGGCTGAACGTGAACAGCCCCCCCGACCTTGTTGTCCAAACGGCCCTAAAGAAAGGGCTGCGCCATAGAGGCCTGAAGAAGTCTCTGCACAACGATCCCCCGAAGGACCTTCCTGGGATCATGGCGAGGGCCGAGCGCTTCATGTTGACCGAGGAGACCTTGGCCATTGAGGCGGGAAAGGCCAAACGAGGGACCAAACGCGGCGATAACGAACGCCGCAGCCCCGAAGGGTACCGGACCGAGAAGAGGACGAGAAGCAGGCAGCGAGGAGAGGGTACCAGGGACGCCACCCCAGACGCCGTCCTCGCTCAAGTTCAGAAGGAAGAACGTGCCGATCGCCCCCCGCCAAAAACAAAAAGAGGGGGGAAGAATGGGGAAAAGTACTGCAAATACCACAAGGACAATGGCCATGACACTGAAGACTGCTGGCACCTAAAGAAGGACATTGAGAAGCTGATGAGCCGAGGGCACGCAAGGAATTTCGCCGACGAGCCGGCCCACGGAGAAGGAACCTCCACGCAGCCGGACAATGGGAAGAAGGTCAACACCGTCCAGGGACCCCTCCGCATCATAGAGTGAGCAGGCGAGGCCCCGGTCGCAGCCTAGTCCGGAGGAGATTATCTAGGTTTACATCCCTCCGTCTAGCTTTATTTCCTGTTTCCCTTCCTCCAAATGTACTAGTCCAATAGGACCCTTAAGAGTACAAACGCGTTCCCTTTTATCTTCTCTTTATCTTCGACGGAACCAACATTTCACCAAAGGTGCATAAGAGCGAAGACCGACACCTCACCGGATGGGGGGGGTCAGACAGAACCAGTCCCGAGACGAGGAGCTTCGTCCTCGCCAACTGACTCCTTCGCCCGTAAGACTGGGGGCAATTCCCCCGGCCAGCGCAAACGCCGACCGGTCCTAAGCCGAGGAGCTCTGCCCTCGCCGACCGTCTCCATCGCTCGTAAGTCCGGGGGCAATTCCCCCGGCCAGCGCAGACGCCGACCGGTCCTAAGCCGAGGAGCTCTGCCCTCGCCGACCGTCTCCATCGCTCGTAAGTCCGGGGGCAATTCCCCCGGCCAGCGCAGACGCCGACCGGTCCTAAGCCGAGGAGCTCTGCCCTCGCCGATCGTCTCCTTCGCTCGTAAGTCTGGGGGCAATTCCCCCAGCTAGCACAGACGCCGACCGGTCCTAAGCCGAGGAGCTCTGCCCTCGCCGACCGTCTCCATCGCTCGTAAGTCTGGGGGCAATTCCCCGGCCAGCGCAGACGCCGACCGGTCCTAAGCCGAGTAGCTTTGCCCTCGCCGACCGTCTCCTTCGCTCGTAAGTCGGAGGGCAATTCCCCCAGCCAGCTCGGACGCCGACCGGTCCTAAGCCAGGGAGTTACACCCCCGCTGACCGACTTCACTGCTCATAAGACCGGGGCAGCCCCCCTAGTCATCAAGGACGCATACCGACTTGTTCGCTCGGAGGGCGAGGGACAACCTCCCGGAGAAAGGAGGCGAGTGACCACTGTCAGCAGAGGGCGCCGAGAATCACAGCAACAAAGCAAAATGCGCGGGAAACTCTTGTAAGTCAATTTCATTTCCAACAATTAACCAAGGTACAGAAGTGTGTCTTGTTTACAGGAAATTGAAGTGGAGAAACCTCCTTACAAATGACCCGCTCACGGCGGACAACAAAATTCATCACCTACGAAGACTAGGACAACGCCGGCGGAGCAAAACTTGTCGACCGAGAACCCCAAAATTGCTGGCCTGAGCGAACATCCATGCAACCAGCAATTATTGGCTCCGAAGCAGGGAACCGGTAGCGAAGCCAAAGGAGATTGCGAGGTCAGGGATCCATTTCAAGTAGGCCGGGCCAAAGCAAAGCGGATGCTAAAAAATTTGAGGATAAAAACAAGGGTGGCAGGCCGGGAAGGGCGACCTAGGTGGCCCGGGATCGGGAGGACGCATCCTCGTGCACCTCGCCATGCCCGGAACGAGGCGGATCGACAGGCGGAGGGGCTTGCCGGACGCGCTCCGCACAATCCCGGAAGGAAGACTGGACGACTTCGACGATCCGAGGGCCGATGAGGTCTTCATACGTACCGAAGGCCCCCCTAAGAACCTCGAAGATCCTCTCCCCAAGGGTCACGACGACGCCCCTCTCCACCTCCTCCGCAAACCGCGTCACCTGACGCCGATCCGACAGTTCCCTCTGAAGCTCCTCCCTCTCCAGGCGGAACGACTCCGCCGCTTCCTCAGCCGACTGCCGAGCGTCCTCCAACTTTCCCTGGAGGTCACCCACTCGTCCCTCCAGCTCGGCAACCCGAAGCTTGAGATGCCGAGACTCCATCTGACCCTCCGTCATAGCTACCTCCGCCGCCCCGGCCCGCTCGTGGGCCCTCACAGAGGACTCCTCCAACTCCCTCAAACGGACGGCTCGACGCTGCAACTCAACAGCGAGCGTTGAACCCTGAAAGACGAGACATGAGCCAAGAAGAGAGTGAAAGGAAGGGAAGGACTGCAGAGTAGCCGAACCTGTTGGAGGGTCCAGACCAAGGAGTCCGACACCTTGTCGGCGGGGATCTTCTCGAGGAGACTGTGGTCCCGGGGAAGGACGGAGCCCTCAGCAACCTGCTGGGCCAAGGCTCGGTCGACAAACACCGAACACCCGGGGGTGACCTCGAGGGAAGCCAAGTTGCTCGCCAACAGGGTTCCGATCACCGGTGATGTAGGCAGGGACGCTGCGACGGGGGTGGTTGTCAGGACCACCGGGAGATCCCTGGCGGTCGCCGCCGGAGGCACGGAGCACACCGGACTGGGGGGATCCACGTCTTCCTTCCTCCTTTTCCCTCCGCGAGGCTCGGCAGGCGCCGAAGGGGAACGCTTCCGCCTCGCACCATCTCCACCCTCGGGGACGAGAGGGGGGACGTCGAGTGCAGGAGGGATTGCACCGGACCCGTCGTTACCCCCCGCCACTTGGGCCGGAGGGACGGATTCGGCCCTTACGACCCCCCCGGGGGGGGAGATCTCCAGAAGAAGAGGCAGGAGGCGCGGCCACCACCTTACCCACGGTGGGCTCGGCTCGGCGCACCTCCTCCTCAACGGTTTACCGAGGCGCCCTTCCGGAGGTACTACCCCGGCTCCGAGCGGCTCCACGACGGATCAGCTCATCAACATCGCGGGTGAACTCGCGACCAGCCATTCCTGCAAGGGAAACCGAAATCAGTGTAAGCTGCGGGGCAACCCGAGACTAAAAAAGTGACCTACCCGGAGACCACAAGACGGCCTTCAAGAGTAGGTCGTCCAACAAAGACCAGATGGACTTCGCCTCCAAGGGGAGGGTCGACAGCAGCGCGGCGGCCGCTTGATCCGCCTCGGAGAGGGCTAGCGTTGAGCAGGGCCGGACCGACTCGCCCCAGCATGTCAGAATTTGGGCACCCTCCAGGAAGACCACGAAGACATAGTCCGAGCTCCAATCCCCCGACCAGCGGGGTAGCCCGATCAGGCATTCCCTCCTCGAGCGGGCTCGGAGTTGCAACCATGACCCTGGGCCGACCGTCTGGATCTGATAAAAGTAGAAGAGAAGGGGGAGAGACGGCTCCAGACCACGGGTACAGCAGAGCATCACGAAGCCCGTCAGTACCGCAATCGAACAGGGGGTGAACTGGCAAAGGGGCACCACGAGATACTCCATGACCTGGATGAAGAAGGGATTGAGCGGGAAACGAAGACCCAGGCGGAACATCTCGACGTAGACGCCGACCTCATTGCTCCTCGGAAGGCAGATCCGCTCGTCGACGAATGGAACTCGAACATCGTACGGATAGCAGAGATACCTTTCCCGGATCTCCGTGGCCACTGAGGGAGGAGTCCCCGACGGCGTTCGGAGGATAACCGGGGGCACATTAAGCCGCACGGCAGCCGACGCTGCATCATCGCCGGCGTAGTTTGGGAAGAGCTTCCCCTTCCCCTTATCTCGAAGGGGACGACTCCCAGAGGAGGAACCTGATCCCACAAGCCGGGGCCCGCCCCGCCTCAACTCAGGAGGATCCCTCGCCCCTTGGCCAGAACCACCTATCCTAAGAGCAGCCATAATATGAAAATAAGAAAGGAGTTACCTTTTTGTTAATTTGGAGAAGACAAGGAAACGAAGGCGGCGGGAGACTCCGAGTTGTGAAAAGCCTAGAACAGAGGAAAGTGCAAGGAAGAAGTTGGGATCAACGCGGCCGGGGATCTTATATACCAGACCCAGGGGCGAATTCGAAACGCCTGACAGGGACACGTGGCAGGCCACAAGAAGCCGGCAGCGTTTCAAAATCGGCGCCAAGGGAAGTCCAATCGATCCGCCCATCATGACCTCCATTTATGACGACGCCTCGATTGAAGCACCACACGGAACCCCAGGAGTCACATCGGTCGAACCGAGCTGGCCAAGGCCGATCGGCCCCACCGATGGGGGCAATTGATACGTCTATTTTGCGAAGGCCCAACAGCATAGGCCCAAAGGCACAGCCCACCAAATGAAGCCCGAAAGATACGAGCCTGGATGCCCGACCGCCGATCGGTAGCCCATCTGCGCGATCAGGCCCACCCGGCGAAGTCCCACAGAGGGCCCCCAAATATCAATCCGACCCGGCCCCGATAACGCACGAATCACCCGCCCACTCCAGCGATAACCGTTCCCCTGATCCCGTTACCACTTAAGGGCCATGATGGGGAGGTGCTGGCATGGCGCTGGGAGCGGCGACGGGGGCGGATTGAGGGGGCACGATCGAAGGCGGACGAGCGACGTGGGCCGGGGGCAATCACGGCGGGAGATCTATAAAAGGGCTAGAAGGACGACTGGACAAGGGACCGGATCTCAGGTAACCAAAACCTAAGGTACTCCATCAACGACCTAGTTCCCCCATTCCAAACTCCTTCCTCCCCCGCTCGCGCCGGTAGACGCCGTTCCGATCTCCACTCGAGTCGAACCGTCTCCGCCGGGCCTCCTCTTTCAGATCACTATCTGACTTAGGCATCGGAGGGGATTTGGCCGGAACCAAGGTCCGGCCCCCCTGACGAGCGTTCTCATCTGCGCAGGAGGATGTCATATCCACGGGCCGAGGCTTCCCCTCCGCCCCGCAACCGGCCACGTAACCAGCAGGACGATCGAGGCTACCCCTCGTCGTCCGACCGCCGAGGCCGAGCACGTCCGTCCGAGGCCGAGCGTCTCAACCCGGGACGAGGCTTCCCCTCGCCCCCCTTGCGACCAAGGATCTCGGTTCGACCAAGCCGACACGCTCCACGTCGTCCGCAACTCCGACTCGCGCCTCGTCTGCACCGACTCAACACACCCGAGGGACCCAAGCGGATCCCTTGACCGCGTTGACCGGGTTGTCCACGGTCAACGCTTTTGTAGTGAGAAAACACTCTGAAACACCAACGTTATTGACTTTTGCCCTAGATATGGATTTTCATCTAAATCTAAATTTTTTACTAAAGTTGCTACCTTTGGATCCGCGAATTGTTGCATCATGGTTTGCATGAAGGTTTTAAATTTTGCATCCATCCGTGCCTCACGCACTTCCATCGACGTCTTGACCTCAGATATGAATTCGTCCATAGATTTCCTCATATCCGCCGTCATTGATGCCAAGATCGTTGCTCTGATACCTCTTGATATGATTTTTCTAGGTTTTTGATATAAAAAATTCGGGGTTTTGGTAGAAATGCGGAATTTTTAGTGGAAAGATGTGATTTTTAGGGTAAAAGAAGTATTTTTATAGCTAGAAAGAGAGGGTTTGGGGGAAGTTGCTGCCTTTATTGATAAATAACTGAAAATAAAAGGGGATACAAAGATATGATGTGTTCTTTCGAGGGAAACTCGCTCTCACAAGCCACCGATTCGAGAGGGGGTTGTGATCTCCAATAAATGAGAAATTTTTTATCAACCTCACACAATTCTTATCTCAGTATTCGGCTCCCCTTCTCTAATCTCCCTTAGCCCTATATAAATACTAAACTGAAAATACAAAATTACAAAATGACCCCTAAAATTGAAAATCACTAAAAATCATATAGAAATCCGAAAATTACGAAAACGCTCCTGGTGGGCCAAAATTACAGTTCTGACCTTTTTCTTCTAGGATGCAATCTCATCAAAATGTCACAATTTAGTACAATTAAATGATTTATGTGAAGACACATTGTTTCATGTCCCATAGATTTTGGTTTGTTTACATTCCAACTCCCCAAAATTGACACATTAGAGTTATAGTATCTCCTATGTTCCATGTGCGTTTTTTACTTTTTCATGATGTGTTAGTCATGTTGCAATCTTAAACATTTCAAAGAAGACTCTGAAATTAAAAAAGAAACAGGAGTGCTTTTATTTGTTTGCTTTTTATGTGTTCTAGTACAATCTCCATGAAATATATTTTTTATTTTTATAATCTTTTTTCTATGGTTATATGCGTGTTTATTGTCATGAAGAACTACATCCAACTTAGCTTGTCTGCTTTCTGATAAGAAGTATTTCTGCCCGTCTTAGAAGAATCAAATAGCTCATCCAACCCCTAGACCCGCAATTAAATACAAATAATTGGATAAACGATAGCATAATTAACATAAACAAAATTATTAAAATGGATGTGTAAATTGCATTTGCATATTGATACATAGAGATTAAATTTCGTGGGAAATATTTCATTCTCTTCTCTCATTTAAAATATTCCATCGCATTTTGTCGCAAATAAAATCTATGAACAAAAGAAAAAAAACGGCATGAAATTCAATCAAATGAGACATTTGAATGTCCATGAAATTCATACAATTGAAAACAATCCAGTGAGAGTTCCATTCTCTACATTCATCTGAATATACCGCCCATACATATGACGCACCATCAATCATGATCATGGGACCACTCTTCGCTGGGCTCTGACAGTGCTTACTGCAACATTGTGCCTCTTTGATGGGCCTGAAGGTGGTAAGGGGCCATCCTTGGAAAATAGCTTGAATTCCATAGGTCCATCGATTTTGTCAGGGAAACTGTTGTAGCTTTGAGCTGCCTCCATGGCTGCCAAGGTCCGCAATTTCTTGCTGTTGCATGCAGTAGGGGAGATGGCTAATAGGAGGAGAACAAGCAGGGCGACCAATAGCCTAGAAGCCATGGTGCTGCTGAACATGTTGGGTTCTTCTCCTTCAGTATTTTGGAGAGGAAGATGCAATCAATATGAGAATTTTTTAGCTTTCCGTTGTGAGGTTACCTTATACCAGAAAAGGTGATGGTTTGTTAGAGAGAGCTAATGGGGAGGAAACTGGCACCTCAGAGAGAGTTAATGAGAGGGAGCCTGCTATCTTGGCAGCTCAAATTTTATAAGCAGAGAAGCAAGGGAGCAATGCCCTCCTGTAGTCTCTACAAATGTGCTTGGCTTTCCTCCAAGAGATCTTGTGGGGAATTTCTTCATGATTTGACATATGGTTACTATGATTGGTCAATCACATTCTACAGGAATTCTATACTAAGGCTTGCATATTGTTCCCTGTTATCCCTTTATTTTCTAACTTTCTTATTTTACTAACCCCATGTCTAATTTCGTTTCCATTTTGAGTACTAAAAAACCTGCCTATTTCAATGTATTTCAGGTGCACTTATGCTTGGACAAGATTGAGGAAGAAAATGAACGAGGGACATTAATTAGGCTTGCATTGCTCGTGGAGGTGACACTTAGGTTTGCTTCCAGAAAGAAAAACTGTTTCTCAGCCCGTTTGGTGACACTTGGAAGTTGGCAGGTTTAGCCCCATATTTAATTCAGACTATGAGTTTTATCACAAACAAATTGCCTCGCAATCTGAAGCATCTAATCTTTTTGACTGATCAATTAATTCAGGATTAACACAATGAATGTCCGGCCATTATGAAGGGCAGCAAACCCAATGCTAATCCTAGAATATCGACATGGTTTAATTTATTGCTTATATAGCAAGTGTTTAGATATTTTTATGAGCATATGCTCTTCTTGTCATATCTAATTACATCATAATAGTTATGATGCTACTTGTAACAATCAACGAAGAATTTAGATTAGCCGATGAATCCGTTCAAATTAAGAGATGATGTTAGTCTTGGATGACAGGGAATTAGTAGTGTCATATAATTGTTACAACTGTTTCCTTTTCGGGATGGAAAGACTATTGAACAGTATCTGGGATATGATGGGAACTACAAAAACTGATCAAAAAGCCAGATAAAGTCTACACAACTGCAAATAAATTTTGAAGGAAAAGGAAGAGAAAAAACAATGAAAAATCTAGCCTTACAAGACAATTTAAACAAGGTGGTCAAAAGTGATCTGACTTTTCATTGTCACAGAGATTCTGTCTCTAATCTCTCTCACCTAGTGGGTTTGTACTCTAGCAAAAACACACCAAAAATTTAAAAAGACAAGAAAAAGAGAACAAAATCTACTGTTATGTGCCCTTTAATAGTAACTTTGGGATAAACAGCCTGTTAATTTCCCTCAATAGCCAGATAAAACTAAGATGTAGACATGATTTTCCCCTTGTTCAAAAGCAGTTTACTTTGATTGAATACAAATATTCAACTCCCACACTGACAGAGTTGATTATTATCAATTGCTAAGACGGTGGTCCGTTAATATTAATTTCATCAATATGCATAGCTGTCGTTATTACAGATAGGATCACTTTGATGTCAAATGGTGTTTTTTCACGCATAAGAGCTTTTTGCGGAAAAACATATGACAAGTTTTTATCTCTTATTATTGTCTTAGGCTAACTTTTCCTAAACTATCAAAAACTTCCATCAATTATCTCTAAACTACCACGAATGTTTTAAATCCCCATAAACCCCCATACACTTTCTATTTCTTAGTACGCTCCTTAACGCCGTCGTTAACATGGCTTTTTTACTCTTGAGATACATGAAACTTACATGTGGGATTCAAAAAAATATTAAACAAAAAATGAAGACAAATCAGAAAGCATCGCGTAAGGATGAACTATAAATCCTAAAATTTAAAATTTAAAAAATATATAGAAAAAAGTAATTTTTATAAAAAAAACGATGTGACGTGGCCAACTGAAGAATGTTGGTTTAGAGAGAATTTTAGAAAAAGTTTACGAGAGGTAAGCGGAACATGAAAAGTTGTGGTAGTTTGGAGATAATCAATGGAAGTTTTCGGTAGTTTAGGAAAATTTAGCCTTGTTTTTACTCAGACAGTGTGTTCAGATTAATCCTAATTGTCAATGTATATTCGTACAGAGGTCTCAAGTCTGAAAGAATTTAAGGGATGAACTCAGTGAAGTTAATGTTGAGCTGAAATAACGGGAGATGAAATGTTATCACAATACATTGTACTTTTTTTAAAATTACATCAAAGAAAGTATTAGTGAGGCATATAAGAAATATTTTGTAAAGTTACTACTAATATGCAGTTATTTCATGAATAGATGTTGAATGCTTCATTTATATTTGTGAATATTTTTTTCACGTTCATGATTTGGAAATTTTAGTGATAAACGGTCATTAGGCCAATGAAAACCTTTTTGTCAATTCAAAATGTGTTGATGGATTAGGACCATCTTGATTCCAAACTTAATTTATGCATTTTTTTTGGGTTCCAATCTGAGGCATGTGGGTTTGTAACATCTGCTGTAATGATTTCTTTAGGCATTTCAATGTTGCTTCATGTGTGCACTGTTTCGAAGTAACATCTTTCTAGAGCTGGATGCAACGAAATTTTTATCTTGCTATTTGATCCATCATGTTAAGGTCATGTGTGATTAAAATAGTTCTAAACTGAAAGACTAAATGCAGGGTGAATGTCATAAATAGAACTATAAGGTCAAGGTTTTGGCTGATATGTGTCTGCACTAGTTTACCTCCTCAGCTGGCCCAATTCAGCCATACCAGATCATTTATTTTTTTAATAAAGTATTTTTATTTTATGCGTTCATTTTGATGGACACTGACACCATACTTGTTCTAAGCAATTTTTGCAATAACAATCAGCATCAAACAGGAAACAATAAAGCAAAAAAAGTACTGGTGAGGGATAAAAGATGCAGCACAGAATAAACAACAAGGGCATGCAAACAAGAGAAGGAAAGCACACAAAAAGACACACACACATCCCCTAACCTTTGTCCTGACTACCCTTTCCTTTCACAGGAAAGGCATATCCATATATGAGAAGCTGTTTCCTCCATTAGAACAAAAGTTTTGAAAAACACACCACCTTGCAATGATCAATCACACAAGCCTGGAAAATATATTGAAAAGTAAAATAAAAATATCAATCAATAGGCGCACCTTCAGAACGGCACCAGGAGTTAGACCTCATGGTTAACTCAAAAGATTATCAGACTCGGTGCTAGGATAACAAATCGTTTCGTTTTATTTAAGGATTACAATAATGATGTTTCATAATTATAATAATTAACATTTTATCATATGCATCATCTGATAAATCGTTAATCTTGCTCTTGCTTGTTCGGTTCAGTACTAGAAAAACCCATAACACGTGGGACACTGATAATAACATGTAATGCAGGTTGCGTATGCTGTATGAGGAGGAGTTTAATCATTAATGAAGGACTAGAGAGTTGGTATCAAATGGTCTTTGAGGAAGGTACTCTTGCCAGCTCAATCTTTAGACGCAATGGTGCAGTTAGGCATACTGGTACTTCAAGCAGGTGAGTTAGCTATATCTGATTACTGACCTTCTTATGCCCCAATGTCAGCGTGCGAAATTTCGATCACCTGAAAAATATGTAGTGTAACTTGTTCTAACTAGCCTAACTTCTTACAGCTCTATGTTAAAGATTCAACTCTTTGGTTGAAAGGCAAGTATTTGTGGCTCAATAAACTCACTTAACTTGAGGAAACATGTGGTTTTCAAGGGTTTCGTTAGGAATTGAGAGTTGCCTTCCCCTTTGTCTGCAGAGGCCAGAATTCACTTTTTAGGACAAGCTTTGTCTGCTTGAATGTTTTATCATTCAAAGAATAGGATGTACCAGTTTTAGGTGTGTGTTCAGAGTCTGCGATAATACGTTATAATGAAAGAAAGGCTATGATAATAACAATGGAAGCTTAATTTGTTACTTACTGTCGCTTTCAGGCAATTTTAGCATCAATAAATACATGAATTAGGGTGAATTATGTTGGAGTTATCAATTTAGATGAAAGCTTATTCATTTGATTGTCATCAAGATGAGTCACGGTCAATTTTTAGGGATATGCTGAGTCATGGTCAATTATGACGATCTTTTTGGGGATTCTATGATTCAAAGAGTGAAAATCTTGGTTACCAGACTTTGTTCTCTTCAAAAACTAATTGGGTTGACAAAGTATCGGCAGCCAGGGAGCTGCCAAAGCCTGAAACCTAAACTTCCCCAATCTCACCAACCTATCCTCAAGACTTTGTGGTGGTCGTCATCATCTAAGACATGTTTTTCCCAATGGAATGGGGTCAGCTATGGAGCCAGGCTCCACGAGAGATTTGAACAATGAGGGTAACATGACACCATTTTATTGTAATTAGCTGTCTCTGTTGAACAACATTTTGTCTGCAGTCTATCCTACACTTTATTTGAACTCTCTTAAAGAATAACAATCGCTTAGTTTTGCCAGTTTCGTTTCGAGTTT
Source organism: Scilla litardierei (assembly GCA_030789695.1). Taxonomy (NCBI): domain Eukaryota; kingdom Viridiplantae; phylum Streptophyta; class Magnoliopsida; order Asparagales; family Asparagaceae; genus Scilla; species Scilla litardierei. The sequence continues at coordinate 2,147,256 of CM061133.1, read as the reverse complement.
TCGATCGTTGCAGGTTACAGTTCTTCTGTCTTCAGTGTAAATGTGATGGGCAATCCATCCCGGGGAAGCGCGAACGGCGAAAACTGGATTCCAGTCCCTGCATCTGATACTGACCACCTGAAAGTGATTCCCAACAACCATGCAAAGCAAACAACTGAGAGAGAAGTTGAAGAAGTGACGCAGCTGTTGTGGGTAACTTCGTACCTGTATTTTGTTGTCAGGTGATGGAGGAGAACCAGCATCTCTAACCTTGCTAGCTCATTCCCAGGGCAGGAGTGGGCCCCGCTCCCGAACGGCAAGAAGGTGTTGGGCTTCGGAGCAACCTGATACAAGGAAACATCAACAGATCAAGAAACTGGCCTGACAAATGAGAACCCAGAGCCAGACGGAGCTATCGGAGATTCCTACATCAAATCTGGAAGGATCAAACTTGTCGGGATCGTGGAAGTACTCTTCGCTGAGGTGAATGTTTCGGAACAGCGGCATAACCTTCCACCCCTTCGGTATGATGTAACCTGACAGGATCACTAGTTGTAACACAACGAACATGGCAGCTTTAGAAACCCTAAGCTTCTAACTGAAACTAGCAATGTCACCTTCATACTCGACGTCTTCCACTGCTTCCCTGAAGGTGAAGGACAGAACCGAAGCTACCCGCATTGTTTCCTGAATCACTCTCGAGGTTACGGCCATCCTCTTGGTATCAGACCAGGTCAGGTCCCTCTCCTCATTGCACTTCTTTTTGCTCTCGATGATATCCTCGTGTTCCTCCTGCAGTTCGTTGCCCATGCAGAAAGTTGCTTATTACCCTAACTTGAATGAAATGAAGAGGATATTGACATCTTACAGTGACTGATTTCAGGATGCTGGGGTTCTCTCCGAGGAACTTTATGATCCATGTGAGAACGCTTGCAGTCGTGTCACGGGCGGCGAAAAGGACTCCGATGACATTGTCGGTGATCTGATCGTCGGAGAGATTTTCGTCTCGCATGAAAGACCCTAGCAGGCCACTGGCCTCTGCTCCCCTCTGCCTTCTGGATGACAGAATCCTAGACACGATGTGACCCAGTTCTCGTCTCGCCTTCATTGCCTTGTGGAAGAGAGTCCATGGGACGTCGACGGGCAAAGAATTATAGCCCTTCTCCAAGGTATGATAGCATCCTTTCAGCTCTTCAACGTATGAAATCTCTCCTTTTCCAAATATGGACAGAAGTGCCACATTGAAAGCATACTGCAAGCACACAAGCAATGACAGATGGAAGTTGTTGGCATGAAAATGGCTATGAAACTCAATGAAGGGCACATACAGTCTTCATCTCATGGAAGGTGTTGGTCCTTCTGCCCTCCCACAGCCTGAGGTGATTAGTGGCTATCTCCTCGATGCTGAGCACAAAGCCTCTAATGGCGTCGGGCACGAATGCTCTCTGCACGGCTTTCCTCAGCCTGGCATGATACTCCCCCTGCTGGAAGAAGATTGCTCGCGGCCCCATCATCCTCTCTTTGCTGGCCGGAAACGTTGGCTTGAAGAGGTGGGCGTTGGAGACGAGCACAAACTTAGCGGCCTCCGGGCTGGACACCATCACGCAGGGGCAGCCAAGGATGTGGGTCTTAAAGATAGTGCCGTATCTTCAAAACAATGCAGAGTAGAAGATGGAATTAGACATCAGTACCAAACACAAGTGAAGAGATGTGAGCAGATTATGGCATCAACCTCTTCTGTTTGAGCGTGAAGAACGCATGGGGGTTCTTAGAGTAGAGCTGGAATGTCTCTCCGAAGTACGGCCAGCCCATGGAACCCGGGGGAAGGGGCAGCGGCCGCGATGCAGAGAATGTTCTCAAGATCCAGGCACATACGGTGCAAAGAAGAAGAAGGAGCACAAGGAATGCAAGGAGAATCATGGTGATCATACACATTCCCTTTATGCTGAGTTTTGAATTTGTGTTGGAAAATTTTGAAGGAAGGAGGGATTTATATTGGATAGGGGAGGGTCCAAGGATCCGGGTAGACCCGGAACCGACCCGATTTGCCTTGACCGGTACCCGAAATGGAGAGGGGTTGACTGCGTAGGCTAATTGACATTTGTCGTTGCTGTCTGGCTGCGAGTCATGAGGTCCATGAAATCGGCTGTTGCTTTGCCTTCTTGGCACGGCGCAGCCTGCTAATTTGGGGGGATTACAGTAGTTGCATTGTAAATGTAAACCGAGGTGTGTTTTGATACCAATTTGATGGCCATTCTTTGGTGTTTTCATGTCAGATTTTGGTCTTTCTACTCGGTGAAATGGACACCGAACGACGGAAATATCACCTCGTGCAAACCCCTCGGCCTTTGGAATGCCCAAAACTCGAGGGGCTGCCGTACACCGTACACGGCCATACGACATGCTACGTACTTTGTAGAAAGATTTGGCAAGGTTTTACCGTCAGCATCAGGATGTCTCTCATCTACAGCTCTTTTAAGGGGTCAATGCCAGTCCTCGCAATGCTTAATGCAGAAAAACATGTGTGCGACTTTGCCAAGAGTTGCTCCTTTCATAGAAATTTCCACAGATGCAAACAGAGATTGAGCAGAGAAATTGTCAGAGGGTTGAAAGATGCATGCCTTCATTTGTCCAAGCAAAGGTGGACATTTGTGATGACATCAAAAGGGTCCATGCTTAGAAACAGAAGGTTCATTGGATGTGGTTTCAAGAAACAGTTTCAGACACTTGGGAGGTTGAGGAGTTATTTGACATCACCATTTCACTGATCCCCCCCCCCCCCCAACGGCAATCTGTTGGGGGAGTTGTGATGCCTTTACGAAAAGGAAACCCTAGCTCTCCTCCTCTGTTGATCTTTTCATCTATTGCTAGTGGGGATGAAAACGGGCCAGGCCCCGGCCCTTGGCCTTTTAAATGATATTAACCCTACCATATGGGCTTTTGGGTCGGCCCTTTAATTATTTTAAGTGTAATTTTAATCCATGGTTATTAACAGCAACATATCAAACAAAAAATTAAGAGTAAAAACATACATGTAATATATTTATATTAAACAAATATGAGCACGTCATATCTTAATATAGAAACAAGCAACAATTCAATCCGAAAGAGAGATGCGCTACCGTCTTGAGACCGTAGAAAGAGAGAAAACTCGAGATTAGATTTTTTTTCAGAAATGTGCAATTGGATGCTTTGCTTGTTGGTGTCATGGGACTTCATGGGCCTGGACCATCATGTTCTCATGGATAAAAAAGAAGTGATTTAAGTTGGGCCAACGAAAAGAATATATAACACGAGTTACAAAAGAAGTTCACAAGAGGGCATTTGGTCTAGTGGTATGATTCTCGCTTTGGGTGCGAGAGGTCCCGAGTTCGATTCTCGGAATGCCCCCAAATTTTTTTTTATCAATCACACAACAACTACGAGATCCTCCTCAGAGCATCAAGAACCGAGTGAGCGGTGCAGTAGGCGACGGCCTGCACGGTGACCATCGGGTTCACCCCGAGGGCGGTCGGAAACACGCTCGTGTCCGCCACGAACAGCCTCTCGACCTCCCACGCCTCCCCGCTCGGCCTCACCGCCCCCGCCTCCGGACTCGCACCCATCCTGCACGTCCCCATCTGATGCGCCGAGCTTATCGGCGTCGCCAGGTCCCTCAGCCCCCTCCTCCTCACCTCCCCAACCAACCTCTCCAGCCCCTTGTCGTTCCCCTTCACGCTGACCCTCTCCCCGCTGCAGTGCTGCGTCCCCACCTCCTCCGCCCCCGCGGCCACCAGCACCCTCAGCGCCACCTCCAACCCCCTCACCAAGCTCTCCTCGTCCTCGCTCTCCAGACGGTGGGCAACGGTCCCCGGATAGTCGACCGTTCCCGCCCCCTTGTCCCTGGCAAGCGCGAACATATGCGCCGTCCGCGAGAACCTCCCCATCCTCTCCCTGAAATCGGCCGACGACGTCCACGGCATGAGCACCGAGAACATCCCCGGATGCAGCGCCGGCGTCTGGATGACGGCTCCGTAGCCGGACGTGTCGAAGTTGGCCACCGCAGTCGACATCGTGGTCAGGATCCCCCCCTCGTAGCTCCTCTTAGCTTCCTCCGGCCACGAGCCCGGCTTCGCCGGTAAGTAGCCCCAAGCCATGACGCAAGGGTGGATGCGGAGGTTCCTGCCGATGTTCTTGTTCTTCAGGCCGCTTCTCTTGAGCAAGGCCGGGGTGTTCAGCGCGCCGGAGGCGACCACGGTCACCTTCGACTCGATGACAAACCGTCCGCCGTCGTGGATCGATTCCGCGATCACCCCGCGGGCGACGTCCCCGCCGCAGACGATCTTGATGGCCCTGCAGCCGGGCAGGATCAGGCCATTGCCGGAATCCGCCATGTCCTTGAGCCATGTCTCTTGTGCGCTCTTCTTCTTGCCGTCCTTGCAGCCCAAATGGCACCACCCGCAGCAGTGGTCCGGTGGGGCGTTGATCGGAACTCGGCTCACGGGGTACCCCAGCTCCTCGCACCCCCTCCTCAGCACCGCACTGTTGAATCCTTCGTCGTCCACCTCGGACTGAACCCCCATTTTGTCGCAGACGGCGTCCAGCGCCCGATCGAACACCTTGCTGCCGAAGACCCCCAGGCCGAATTTATCGCACCACTCGGCCCTGACGTGGTCCGGGGTGCGAATGGATGCCGACCAGTTGATGGTGGAGCCACCGCCGACGGTGGAGCCGGCAAGGATGACGGCCCCGACGTTGTCGGTCGCGATCATGCCGCGTCCCTCGTACATTGCGCTGCTCGTCGGGCCTTCGAGGAGGGACAATGCGCCCCGGGCGAAGTATTCGGCCTTCTCGAGGACGAGGACCTTGTGGCCGGCCGAGGCGAGGAGTCCAGCGACAACGCTGCCGCCGGAGCCCGAGCCGACGACCACCGCGTCGCAGCGGAGGGTGAGGAGGGGTGAAGGGGAGGATGATACTGTCGGGGTTGGGAAGCCCGACTGCTGGAGCTTCCCACAGACGAGCTCTGTTGGGTTGCTCATCAGAAGCAGGGCCGAGTGCAGGGGCCCCACACAATCTTCTATTCTGTCTCTTTGCTGTTGTTTTTGGTCAGTGAAAGCGGGGTCTGGCCCACAATATCCTATGGCTCTCCAAGATGGGTTGTAGTTCTTGTCATTGACCTGTAAAATTTTTGGACGGATTCCAACATATTGGTTCTAATGTCACAAATACTTCTCAAATGTCCATATGTTCTTGTTGTTTAACGGTTATGATCGGTGCAGTAGACGGGATAGAATGGGTAAACGCTTCGGCTGATCCAGACTGAAGCTGGGTGTGGATGTTACCTCGGAGAAGTACTGATGAGCGACAAGGTACTTGAGGCACTTGAAGAACATGCGGTAGAGGTAGAAGGAGCTGAAGGACCAGGAAAGGAGGATCTTTTCGCGCTGAGCCTGATCGACTCCGGCGAATTTCTGAAAGAAGGGGAAGGTGTTCGACAGGCTCGCCCGCCCGCACATACAGAATGTGCCGACCCAGGTCGAGAGCAGCCATAGAGCAAGGCGGAGCAGCTTGATCGCCGGGTGAATGAGTTCTCCGGACAGTATCCTCCCGACCTACATCAATTCCCATTATGAAATTTTTTTTAAAGCAATTTTAACACTTCTGTCTGGACAATGCTCCCTGCACCTCATTCCTGAGGTGGAGGCACTTTTTTATTTCCAAAAAGAGTGACTATGTCATTTCAAGATGTTGAATCACCACATGCATCCTCCAAAATTAGCAAAAGAGTACACTGATTCTTAGATGCACCTCATTTTTTGAGGTGCATTTAGCAATGGCCTTCTGTCTTATCAATAGACTCCCAGTATGTAGGCATAATTTTCGGGAGTTGCTTCGTGCACCTACAGTTTTATTCAGTGTGCACAGACACTTATTTACAAGTTTGCCATTCAAAATTTACACCTCTTTTACACCCGGAGTTGGAGTTGACGGCGGAGGGGCTGGAAAGGTAGGATGACGAGGCCGAGGAGGCGGAGGGGCGGCAGAGGGCCAGTGAAGATGAAGAAGGTCAGCAAGGGGGACGTCAGAGGGGTTGGGACTGGGGATTGGCGGAAGAGGGCAGCGGCGGCGGGTCGGCCGTTTTACTCATCGCACACAAGTTTTCGGAATTTAAATTTGCTGTGCTTGGTGAGAAAATTTGAGTGGCAAACTTGTAAATAAGTGGCATAGTGGTTGTGCGCGTGGATAAAACGGTGGGTGTGCAAAGAAGTTCCCAAATTTCCTAAAACCCGGCACTCAAAAGCAGTATGGAAACTCAGTGTTGCAACTGCCTGTATGGGATGCAAACATACCTTATCGGGAACCTCAAGCATGGAGGCGGAGGTGCCATAAAAGGCATCGAGGTCATCGTTCCGGCTGCCGGAGACGTCGACGGACGGGAGGAGCGTGTCGCAGATGGCGGCGAGCGACTCCATCTCCCGCTTCGACAGCCGATTCGGGTGCCTCGGCCTCCTAAAGCTCTCCATTGGCGACCAAGAGGGGGAGGAGATGGAAGAGGTGGGAGGGCTGTGTCGGCCTTTTATATTCAGCGTGCGTGGAGAGGGTGACAATGTGCAAGGTAGGTGCGAGACCATGGACCCAGCCCCAATCCTGTGGGCAAGCCACACCCTCGTGATGTCCGGAAGAGGCCAGAAAATTCATTAATTTATGTTTTGTCCCATATCTACCCCCCCTCCAAAAGATTATATTAACGTGTGTTACATAAAATACAACACTGTAAAGTTAGCGCATGGCTGGAAGGCCAGCTCGAAACTGTACAGAGCACCGTAAAATTCGGTTGGAAGTCATTTTCAGCAGTTTTCCATTTCCAGACCCACGTTCATAAATTGATCAGAAGGCTCATTTACATGCATATTGCTGTCATTTTTTTTCCAACCATTTATAGAATTGTTCACATAAATTGGCAGCAAGGACTTTAAATCATTTGCTTCGATTTTTGGGTAATGCAAACTTTGGTGAGCAACCGAATTAGTTTAATGTCGAAAGTTTCAGTTGCAACCACCCCTAAATCCAAGCATGGAAGGAAAAGATCCATGGAAAGATTTAGAGGTTGCAGAGGAGCCACATGCTCCTGGGAATGTCATCCCCACCCTTAACCACCCAAAAATAAAAATCAAAAATCAAAATAGAGTGGAATTTTTGGTTGTTGAGCCTTTTAAATTTGAATACTGAAATGAATCACTGTCTTTCTAACTCGACATGCCCAACTTGCCAATTTTCATCTAAACAGTTGCATTAAGCTGATATCACTCTCTTTCCCATTCAAAGCATCTATACTATAATATGCTGAATGGGCAGATGTATGTGCATGCCTCATTTGGGCCTTCACATAAGTATTCTATGAAGCCTACAGAATGCCAAATAGAACCATAGCTCTTAATCCTGCTCTTACATATATGCATTTATCTCTCTCTCTCTCTCTCTCTCTCTCTCTCTCTCACTGTGTGTGTGTGTGTGTGTGTGTGTGTGTGTGTGTGTGTGTGTCTCAGGGTTTGTTTACATGACCCATGCAGAAAACCGAGCACACGAGAGCACACGAGAGAACGAAGGATCACACAAGATCAAGAATAAGAACACCAAGATATATATATACAGTTCGACTGATCAACCATGACAAACATCTACGGTGCAGAGATAGAAAACTTAGCCCTTGTGCTAATGTTTGTGTGTCATAAGAACATAGTTATACTAATTGCCACGCATACCAGCGATGGGGCCCATCGCTTAATACCATGCCAATTACTCATAAACTCAGTCATAGAATGGATTAGTTGCACATGATCAGGGGAACAATCATAATTAAAAGTATTCACATTGCATAATTTAAAGTGGAAATATTGCATTTATCTCAAGAGAAGAGAACAAAAAAAACAATGAAAGGGAAATGGGCATAACACGATTACTTCAAATCCTGAACTTAACCATGATCCACGATATATTTCATGTTAACAAGTTAATACAAGATTTCATTAGTAATGGAGTGCAATCATGCATACTATTGCTGTGATTTTTTCCCCATTATAGTGTATGGCTGAATAATATATGTGAGTTTGATTGCCAGTCATAATCATCCCCTATACAACAAGTCTCATTTTTATTTGCAATAACATGGTATGTACAGTTTAAATATAAACTGGTTGTGTGAGAAAAAAGTTGCGTGATTACTAGAAAATTAAAAAAAAAACAAACCGAAACCAAAAGCAAGGGCAGACGATAGTGACCTCCTCATCTGCATCCAAGCTCCTAGGATCATCGCCACTCATACTGTCCTCGAATCATTCATCATAGATTGGACATGTTTGCGTAAACAAACCCACCTGAAGATTTACAAATAAACCGCTTGTATTAATTCTCAAGATAAATATAAGAAGTGATGCTTGCCACATCACACATTTTGCTGAAGTTATTGCATCACTAATCACATTACACTTTTTTTTGACATTGCTAAACTCGTAACTTTTCTTTCAAAAATCCACGTTTTATCCCTCTCTTCCTCAACAACTCTCTTCCTCCTCCTGCTACCTCCTCTGCCTCTCCCTCCGCCTCCTCCACCCGATCCAACTCCTCTTCATCATCCTTCTCCAATTTTTTTTAAATAATCGATTAAACGCAACAAGTTTAATTCAATCCAAAAACTCTATTTAAAAATCAAGTAAGAAACTTGAAAACCAACAAAATTCAATCAAACTACAAAAAATCAACACGCTCGGACTTTCATGACTGAGCGACGTATGTGGGATATAGTCAAGCACCATATGCGGTGCTCAGAGATATATGCTCGCTTGTCAGAAATTATTTATTAATAAAATTCAAAAATCCTTGTTTGGGTTCTTAAACACAAGGACCGAATTTGAATTGTTTTTGTGAACTCAAGCAAATGTGACATCGAAAAGATGACAGGAGGAGGCAGTAGTAGGAAGCAGCGGAGAGGCAGCGGCGGGGGTAGCGATGACGTCAGAGGGAGGAGGAGGAGGAGGAGGAGGAGGAGGAGGAGGAGAGGTATGGTGTTGTGAAGAGAGAAAAGGATAGAATTTGAATTTACTCAAGGATAGAATAGGTATTATGACAATGGCAAACTTGTAATGAAACGTACGTAATGTGACTAGCATCACTCAAATATAAGTAGCCTAAAATTGCAGGAGGGGAAAAATTGCAACATATCAACAAATAAAAGACCAATTGACTACCCTTTACTTTGTATAATACAGTATAATAGTTCAAGCAGCAGATGGTTTTCAATTACAATTCAAACTTCTATTTTTCATTCACCTGATTAAATAGCCAGTTGCTCACACATCATAATCCGCATGCACATTCATGCAGGCACATATCAAAACTTGCAAGTGTACATAAAGTTGCAACTTGCAAGTACACCTTCTTCTCAACAGGTAGCAATATTGTGTGCGCAGGAAACCAGGTTAAATGCATCCTTTGGAAAACAAAAGAAAAGAAAATGAATGGAAAAAATACAATATATTCAGAACCCGGAGGGGGTTTAACGTTAGACGGTTCAACCTCAAGTACAAGCGTCATGGAGGAATCTATGCTAGCCAATCTTTTGCATCATTCGCTGAAAGAGAACATTTCATTGGAGCTTAAACAACTAACCTAGGACAATTTTATATCATCCTTCGAAAAGACGTCATAAGTTGATCTCCATTAAGAAATTAGTCTCATGCCCACGGAACATACTTTTCAAAAATAATGCTCGCGTTGATAACACCAATGATGGATACTTAAAGCTAGAGAGCAACTAGCGCACTTGATATCAGATATAATAAAGAAACTTATGTTCGCAAGTGAATGGTTGCAGCAGGGGACGGTGCTATCAATGTGAAACCCAGTGAACTGAGCTCAACGGGTTTTTTAGTTTATTTTGTGAGTGGTCACTTCTTTATCCTTTCCTGTATAAAAAGTAGAGCTCAAATAAGAAAAACATATCATGATCCTAGGTGCATGTCCTGAAGTAGAAAAATACAAGGAGGGCACAGATAGATGTTGGTCCAAAACTAAAAGGTAGGGTCTAACACAAAACAAAGTGTTGCATTCACTAGTATTGCAACCTATTGGATGGAAGGATTGCTTTCAATGGTTCAACAAGAATATATGGTCAAGTTAACTGCACGTGGCGTCCCACCACAGCGAAGACTGAAGAGTAGATCCATGTCAGTAGTGCAGATGATATCACAAAATTTGCAGCAACACCAATGGATAGTTGATATATCAGCCTTCGTATGAAATAGTAATTCAGTGATTCACCATGTCAAATCTCCGTTTTCTTCCCATCCAAAGTTGGTTATTGATCTCCTGTTGCAAAGACTCTCCGTCCTAGATCCTACATCATGTATGCATGTGTTATTCATACACATCATGCAAATAGCCATCCTCAACAAAGCATTTGGTGCCAACGTATAGAGACTGAGGCTCGTTTGAGAACTTGTCATAAAATTTTACCCAATCCTCTCGTGGAGCTTGTTCACTAAAGAATCGTTCAGTGCCAAGGACTGTGGTGCCAGTTAATGTGGATGGCTTTTGGATTAATAGCAGAGAGGCAAACTATCACTCAATCTGAACTTGTACAATATGACCACCCAGATGAACATCACTGGCTCTCCTTTCATTAATAAAAATACGAATTGCTTATTGAACGTCAAGGTACGAAATGACGAACACAAATGCTCAAATTATCATGCACAAGCACTCTCACACTCTATGCTGAAAACAGAGAGGATCTACTAAAGCAATCTATATGCAATGGAAGCATATTGCATGAAACAGAATTTATATGTGTCCAGTTTCACATGCACTGGAATATATAATCCTCGAACGGCTTCAGTTTTTTATGCCAGGGGTTTCACCATGGCCAATACCAGGGCTGCCACCAGGATTAGTAGGCGGAAGATATCTCGGAAGGTCGTCGTTTTGAATACGCTGGAAGCTTTTGTTTGCATGTTGATGCTTCAGCTTGGCAGAAGAATGATCAGGGACTGCAGTTGCATGCCATTCTAAGGTCCTCGCACCCTCAGAATGGAAGAGAAGCATGAGAAGTAGAAACATAACTAGGGTTGCGCTTCGACCTACATCAGTTGGGAGAATGGCCATAGACGATGACGGAAAGGTTGCAAAAAGGGCTAGGTTACTCTTAGGATAGTTGGGTGTGGATGAGTAGCAACTTATTGCACAAAGGCTCCAACTTCCCTTCCTTAAATATGGAAGCTAAGAGATTGGACCCACCAAAAGAGAACAGAGAGCTCCAAACAGAAAATCTTTATTTTTGACAACATGGAGAAAAGAAAAAATTTCTCTAACTTTGTGAGGCATCCTTTCCTATAGTATATTTGCACACACACAGCATCTTTTTCCAAACTTAGCCAGGTCTAAGGTGGAATTACCCAAACTATATCAGGCATGTTGTCTACAAATGCCAAAGACACTGCTTTTGGAATATGGTCAGGCCCCTGATGGGACTACACTACAAGCATAAGAGCCTTCAACAACAGTTATCCTCCAATGAACATTCTATTTCTTTACTGTGCCCTCTCAACAATCTGTTGTTTTGATGTTAATTTGTCCTCAATTAACACCGTTACTACCCTGTAATATACACCTTCAAAAATCTGGCATCGAATCATTCCAATTATTTCATTCCAATTATTTGTTTGCTTGCAGTTTATCCACGTTGGCTGCTTATTATGAGCCACAAGCTGCGGTCATTAAAATCATTATTTTGGACGTCTTGTACGGAAGAGTATTTGTAATGAACCTGCACTTATCCATTCAATATAAGTATAATATATATTCAATATAACATGGAATGGATGGAGAGGTACTAGGAATTGCGGGGAAGAAAACCCTACGAGAGAAAGTGTCTACTGAAGACAAACATTAGTGGATGGGTAGAAGGTAAGAAGATCCAAAATTCCAGGTCCATTAACCTTATTGGTCCCATCTCTCCATTAAGAGTTCATTTCGACTGAAGAAGTATATAAAACTTGTCCCAGCAAGAAAAATAATTACAGTACATGCCCAAACTCATCTCTTGTTCGACTCCCAGTGTTACATAATTACAATACTATACCGCATTCAATCACCGTGGGGGGATAAGGGGCGAACTCTTCAAATACAAATACTTTAGATACAAATACTTTAGTTAACTATAAGAATAAAACATAAAGAAAACTGTGATGATCTAAAGACATTTTATTGGTGTTTCCTTTTCAGGTTTTATTTTTCAAAATAGAGGATATGACATTATTGGTCTTCTCAGTGTGAGCTTGTAGTCAACAAAGCATATGGTTGACCCATTCAGCTCTGACATATAGATAGCAAAATCAAACCACATAATACGATACTGGTAGCAACCATCAAGCTATGAGCATGTCCCCCATATACATGGGCGGAGCCACTCTTGGGCTAACACGGGCTGCAGCCCGGGCAAGGTTTTGGGTTTTAATTTTTGTATATATATTTTGTTATTTAACATTTAACCAAACCCCTAATATAGCCTAGTGGTTTGACTAAGAGTTCTCTCTTTATGTGGTTGCAGCTTCAATTCCTACCACTAAAATGTATTAATTACATTTTTTGAGTTTTATTATCAAAACTAATAAATTTTTAAAAAGAGTTTTATTATCAAAACTAATAAATATTTAAAAAGGATTAATCACAAAAATGTTATGAAAAATTGATTAGTACCTTTAAATCCTTCCCTAAGGTCAAAAGATAGGATCAAATCCTAACAACAACATAAACTTATTTTTGGCCAAAAGATATGAGATTTAAATCCGATCCAGACCCAATTTCGTAAACAAGTCGGGCACTGATTACTCGATTTCTTCCGAATCGTTTTACATTACTTGGACCGGATTGCAAACTAGGTAAGTTTTTGGATTTAATTTTTTTATATGTATAAGTTCAAGATTTTAAGTCAAAATCCCAAGCCCCAAACCAAAATCCAGGGTAATAAATCCATAAATTGAGATAGGGGAAGCGCAGAACTGCTATGCGCAAGTGAACAGTTTTTGCATAATATGTTTAAATTGAAATCTGCTTGACTGATTAAGTTTCATAATTAAGTTTGTATATAGAGATCAGCAATAAAAGTTTGTTTCTGCCTCCGAATTGAAATTGTCTTAGTTATGAGATATATAAAACAATTATTTATAATTAAATTAAGTTTGAAGTTATTACATTATTATGAGTTTGGTAATTAGAGGAATAGTCGTGGTTTAACTTGTTCACTATTTCTAGATCATAACATTAGAGTGTAAATAAGGTAATACATGTATGCTAATAAGAATCATATCAAATATAACAATGTATAATTGAACAGATTAGGAATTTTAAAACCTATAAATACCTTGAGAATAATAGGCAACTTCTATCAAGAGTAGAAGGGATTTGAAGGAAATTGGAGAGTCAAGTTTGGATCAAATAGAGGCTATTTTCCAACAACCATTAGTAACCTCGTTATTTTCTTTTAACCTATATGCTTAGATCACTCTCTTGTTCTCCAGTTCATTGTTAAAATAATTACTAAAATTTAGCTAAAAATCATGATTGGGAAGTATATTGAAAGATAATAAAGATTACTGAATTAAAGGGAATTAAGTGTTTGTTGAAAGATTATCTTTTTAAAAAATATATAAAGAAACAAGATCACCGGTAGCAACCAGTCATAGCCGAAGTATAGGTGGGTTGGGCGGGAGGCCGGACTCACCAGGCAAACGAATCTAACGGGTTGATCTTGCTGCTCCCTTGTTTTAAATTATTAATAGAAGGTGACCACATAAAATTTCCATGCGGCCACCCACCCTAAAGTTCCGATTTAAGGTTGGTCCCCATACTATGCGGACCCCATTCTAAGACTAAGTTAATTGCATATTTACATAAAGGTCAATATGTCAGTAAATTACAAGATGAATTATTTTTTGATTTACAATTTTATATAACACAGTTTTAATGTCAAGACCCTAAACTTTTGGCGTTAGATTTTTACTCTTGATTAATAGGTTACGGTAATGAATTTATCATGCATAATTTGCAGATCAGCCCTTCAACTTTTAGGAAATTGCAGTTTTATATTTTTAGCCTGAAATTCTCCATCAAAATTCTATAAAATTCTATATAATCTCCAAACATAATAGAATGGTAATGAAATTACCTTTGGTGGTTTTAGGCTAGATTTTAATTGAAAAAAATGAAGTTATAAGATAAGCTTAATAGAAGGTTTGTTTAAACTAGTCATTTATTAATGAATTTATTATAACTATAATTAGAGGCTTTACCAAAGAGTATTGGGACTGGATCATTAATTTATCAATCGAACAAACTCAAATAAAGGATTGGTCCTTATGGTATGAGTGATGAAAATCATGAAACAATCCACATTTATGTAGTGCCCTGGGAAGCTACTGCACATGTACTAGAGGGGGGGTGAATAGTACTTTTAAATAATAAGGAGTGTTATTCCTAATTATCGTGCAATTAACAAACAACGATGCGGAATAACTACAATCAAGAAATAATGCAAACGCAAACACAATGGTTTAATGGGTTCGGATCCACCCAAGTCTCCCCGACTTGTTCCCGGTGATCCTACGTCCCAACCACCCGGATCCCTTCCGGATACTTGAGTTAGAAACCCTAACTCAAGATTTCCAATATGAACACTTGCGAAAACCTCACAAGTGCAATCGACCTACAATCGATGACCGTGACTCCCACAACCCGGGATCACGCAAAACCTCTCACAACCGAGAGTATACAATTCAAATATAACTGAAATGAAATACTTACCAACAAAATACCTATGCCTTGAGATTTCTTACCAAATTAGGGCAAAGAGGATTTTGATAGAGGAAGAGTCACCAAACCCTAGCTTCAAGAAGATGACCAGCAATGGAAGCCTAGGGATGAGATGGATGACCTAGAATCAAGCCCTTGGCTTGGAAGGCTCACAATCAATGAATCTCTCTTGAGGAATAAGAGTGAGGGAGAGATTCTTTGAGAATGGGAGAGCTTGAAGATGAGAGTTGAAAGCTTCTCTCTTTGAATCAATAGAACTCTGAAATAGCAGCCTTGGATCCTATGAAATAACCCCTTCAGGTATTTAAAGGATCAAGGGAAAAGGGAGAGAGAAACGTCGCTTTCAAAACTCCAACGGATCTAAATCTGAAGCAGACTAGTCGGTCAAAGAACAACCACTGACCGACTAGTTCATCAACTAGTCGGTCAGTCACATAGCATGGACCGACTAAGAGAAGATCTGAGAAGAGATAGAATTTCAGACCTAGAAATCTAGTCGGTCCAAGAAGACTGTCTGACCGACTAGTTTCACAACTAGTTGGTCAGTCAATGAACGTAAACCGACTAAGAGCAAAAAGAATTAGTCTGAAGACAAAGTGACTTAGTCGGTTCAAGAACAAACGTTGACCGACTAGATTGTCAACTAGTCGGTCACCAAACGTTCTTAGACCGACTAACGATAAACAGTAGCTTAGGAGAAATTTAGTATGAACAGTAAGTCACAACTAGTCGGTCAAAGAAGCATCACTGACCGACTAGTTCACAAACTAGTCGGTCGGTGAGTCAACGTAGACCGACTAACTGTAAACAGTAAAGTCCAAGAAATTAAGGAATCAAACTAGTCGGTCCAAGAACAGTTGCCGACCGACTAGATCACCATCTAGTCGGTCAGTACTTGTTCTTGTACCAACTAACATGCACATACAAATCCGAATCGAAGCGCGACGCTTCGAGAAAGTTAGAGTGAACTTGTACTAAGATCCTAGAGCTACGATATGAGCGTTATGAAGATAGAAATGTAAGAATTACTCAAGGCTTAACATTCTATAGATCGAAGCTAAAAGACTATAAAATAAACCTTAGCGATCCGTCTTCAAAGCTTCGATCAAATCTTCATGACTTCCAAAAAGGTCCAAAAGCTTCAACGAAGCTTTAGGCATTGAATACGAGCTTTGAGAAGACATAAGATGTCGCTTTGGATGTTCTTATGAATTTGGCGACGATCTCCATAACTGCGCTCACAAAGTTGTTAGTTCATGATATATTTATGTTTGCTCATCATCCAAAACCAAATTCGGGGAATCCAATACTCAACAATTTATGGTATTGATAATCTATGTGAGTGTCTTAGTTTCAAATAAGAGACACCCTGATGGAGGTTGGCTGAACAAGAGTTTAATCATATATACCCAATACAGAAAGATAAAATTGTGTACTCTGGCATATACAATATTATTCAAACTATTTAATGTACATCAAGCTACACAATATCAAGAAGAAGAATACAACAAGTGATAAAAGTAGAAAATCGTGTATTCGTTTTTTTTATATGAATGGTCTCACTATAATAAGATGAGTATGATTTCATACAAAACATAGTAATTCATAAGTTATCCAAATTTTCTATTCCATTAACTTAAATCATAATAAAACATTTCTAGAATCTTAATTGAACAGAAAACATTTCATTTGATCCTATATTCAACCACCCCAATCAGTATCAAGTTCTGGGAACGATTCAAACTTGAAACCATGTGTTGTATGGTTCGAACCATCCTTGAGCATGGTTTGAACATCTCCTTTGGAGTTGAACCATCCTTGAGCATGTGATGCGATTTGAATCTGGAATTAGGATTAAAATATGATTTTATGGGTTTTGGGGTTGAAAGATGGGATTTTTATGGGAAATGATGGATTTTTATGGCAAGCGAAGAGATTTGGGGAAGAAAAGATGTATTTTTATTGAATAAAACTGAAATATAAGGATAAAGTTGGCCACTTTCGAGAGGTGGACCGCTCTCCTAGCTTTAGATTCGAGATCAAAGTCTAAATCTCCCACTAGATCCAAAGGGATATACCCTATTCTTCTTAAAACTCAACATATCCCCCATATTTAAATCTCCCCCTTTATTTATTATAAGACTCCTATTGAGCCGTCTCCCTAGATTACCATAATACCCCTGACCTAGGGGGTTTATCCAAAATTACAAATCTACCACTGGACCCCAAAATTACAAAAATGCCCACTGTGCCCAGAAATTACAGATCTGCCATTATGGCAAAAACCCGAATCAGATCAGCATGGCTCGCACATCTCCTTTGGAGTTGAACTATTCCTGACAGATAGATCTTTTTATCATTTTTATATTCAATATGAATCTTATTTGCTTGCTTATTTTATGGAGAATTCAAAAGATATTTTTTCATCTTATGATTATTATTCTTAAGAGAGTTATTCATTTATATCTTGCTTGAATTTTAAATTTTATTTAAACATCATTATCTTTAAACGCCTTATTTTGAACTCAAATATCCAAATAATCCAAAAATATATGTCTATTGACTCTAACCGTTATTTCTCTTGATGTTAAATATGATTTGGACCAACTCTAGCGCTCCACTAGAGTTGTTCGAATCACAGTGCTACGGTTATCACGTATGAGAGGAGGCATAGGAGGCAGAAGGAGCAATCATCTATACACATCGACTGTTTGGGGGAAATTTCTTTTGCACCATTAGTTTTGTTAGTTTTGCTGTACGCATCAAACCTAAACATTATATAAGTGAGGGCGTGGGCTAGGGTTAGGTTATCGAATTTTGTAGCCGTCATTTGACGTTTTACTAGAATTCTCCAGTGAGATCTAGAAGAGAGCTTTAGGCTTTTCCCTTAGCAAAAGCTAAGAAAGAGACCAACTCTCCCAAAATTGGTCATTTATCTTGTTTTTCCCAATTTCTATCAATATATTCCCCAAATTCTACCATACAAACCCTAGTCCGCATCAAATTGGTATCAGAGCTTTGATCCAATGGCGTCAACAAGATAATCTACGGCAAAATCTTTGGAAGAAAGGTTATATGCGGAGGTCGTCGAAAGGAAGGAGACGTCAGAGATCAAGGCGAAGGTCGACAACGTGGAAACGAAGATCGACGACATGAACACGAAGATCGACGACAGCTTGGAACAGATGAAGAAGATGCTCGCGCACTTTATGACACAAACCCTAGCCGCGCCTCAAATCTCGCAATCGAAGGAACGAGCAACCTCAGATCTGAACCACCAATAAGATCTGAGAGCGAAGGAGATCCAGGTAGCGAAAAGGAAGGCGGCGATGATCCCCAATCAAGATGGTGTGATCTTGGGAGAAGTAGATCCAGATCTGGATCTTGAAGACGAGTGACAGAAGGATCTCTCCGCAACCCTAGCAGAGAGCTCCGAGGAGGAGCAAGGGACTCAACGAAGGCGGCGCGTGCATGCGGCAGCCCAAGGGGCCGCCAGGGGGCTGTCGAAACGGTAGCGGCCCGCCTGGGGGCCGCCGACAGCAGACGGCCCCGCAGGGGGGCCGCCGAGGCTGGGCGACCCTGTCTGGGGGTCGCCGAAGGTGGACGACCCCGTAGTAGAGGGGCCGCCGAGGCTGGGCGACCCTATCTGGGGGTCGCCAAAGGCAGGCGGGCCCGCCAGGGCACCCGTAGGCCACTGGTGGGCCGCGCGGGCTTTGAGGAGCCCCCTGCATACCGCAGGGGGGCAACGGTGACTTGGAGGGGCACACGCGAGGTGTACGGGAGCCGGAATACTCAGATGACAGCGATGGGGCTCCGGGGAGACGACGGTGAGCGGTGATGCATGACCCAGAGTACGAAGAGCCTAATCGCTATCATGATGACATGTATGAGGAGGATGAGGAGCGAGATAGGAGGTGGGGTCATGGAGGGGCCAAATTTAGAGATCACCATCGTCAACAGCAGTCGGATCGTTTCGACGGAGGAGATCCATGTGCAGATGACAACGAACGGAAACTCAAGATGCCTTTATTCGAGGGTAGTGATGCCACGGGATGGATCTACAAGGCGGAAAGTTATTTTGAGATGGCGAGACTGGCGGAGGTGAAGAGGTTGCGAGCAGTCGCACTCTGATTGGAGTGGGAGGCTCTGAATTGGTGGCGGTGGAAGGAGCATCAGAGACATCTGAGGACCTGGGACGGGTTCATGGAGGCATTACAACACCGATTCCAAGATTTCCAGAGGGGTGGAACTTACGAGTAGTTGCATGCCTTGAAGCAGTTCAGGACAGTGCGTGACTACATCAAACAGTACGAGGTATTGACGAGTAGAGTGCGCGGGATGCCTGCAGAGTTCTTAGAGGGTTTTTTCTTGGACGGATTGAAGCCTACCATTAAGGCTGAACTCCACACTCTCAGACCTCGGGGGCTTGAGGAGCAGATGGATCTGGCACAGACGATCGAGGACAGAATGACAGAGGAGCACCATGCCAGAGGGACGTTTGAAGGGCAGTTTCTCCGACCACAGACTGTTCCAGGGGACAGCCTGGTACTGCAGGAGGTACACTAACAGGCGGAGGGAGGCCAGTAGATGTGAGGCCAGATGGCCTTACAAGAGGATGACAGATGCCGAGATGCGGGACCGTAGGGAAAAGGGGTTGTGCTTCAAGTGCGATGAAAGGTTTACCTCGGGGCACATGTGCCGCAACCAGGCCTTGCACGTATACGAGGTATACGCCGATGAGTTGGAGGAGGAGCGAGCAGAGGGGGAGCAACAGACCACGAGGAGGACATCGACCCCCTGCTCCTGGATGTAGCTGAGGTTTACTCAGCTCCATAGCGGGACTTACACGAGTCCACACTATGAAGCTGGCTGGTATAGTTCGGGACATGAACATGCTGATCCTGATAGACAGTGGGACCACCCACAACTTCGTATCCCCTATGGTGATTGAGGGACATGGGATCCAGCTCACCGAGACAGAGGACTTCGGGGTCATGTTGGGGACCAGCAAGGTGGAGCAGAGCAGAGACATCCATCGGGACTTGACGGTGTCCATACAGGGGGTGTTGATCATAGGTGACTTCTTGCCCTTGACCTTAGGCAACGTCGACCTGATTCTGGAAATGCATTGGTTGCAGTCGCTGAGGGAGACGAAGTTTAACTGGAAGCTGTTGCGGATGGAGTTCCAGGTAGAGGGGAGGAAGGTAGTATTGCTGGGTGAACCGAGCTTGTGTTGTTCGTCAGTGTCCTACAAGACTATGACGAAGACACTTCAGACAGAGGGAGGTGGATTCCTAATCGAGCTACATGGGTTGGTTCCCGAGGGGACAGAGGGCGCGTCGATAGTGCCACTGGAGGTAGAGCAGATGTTGCAGAGATTTGAGGGGGTGTTTCAGCCACCTAGCGGCCTTCCACCGCCGAGGGATCATGAGCACGTCATCATGCTTAAGAAGGGGGTGTCCCTCATTAGTATGCGACCGTACCGATATCTGCAGGTGCAGAAAGATGAGATCGAGAAGCTGGTCCAGGAGATGCTGCATGCAGGGGTCATACGACCTAATGCGAGCCCCTTTTCTAGTCCAGTGTTGCTGATAAAGAAAAAGGACGGCAGTTGGAGGTTCTGTGTCGATTACCGAGCTTTAAATAAGGAAACTATACCAGACAAGTTTTTTATCCCTGTGATCGACGAGCCGCTGGATGAGTTGCACGAAGCAGTGGTCTTCTCTAAGATTGACTTGAAGTCTGGATACCACAAGATCCACATGAAGACGGAGGATGTGCAGTTCAGAACTCACGAAGGCCACTACGAGTTCTTCCTCATGCCGTTTGGGCCGATGAACGCCCCTGCCACCTTTCAGTCATTGATGAATAAGGTCCTCAGGCCTTGTCTACGGAGTTTCATCTTAGTCTTCTTCGACGATATTTAAGTATACAGTGATTCACTGCAGGATCATTTGGGCCATTTGGAGATAGTCCCGCAGGAGTTGGAGGACCACCAGCTACAGGCCAACCGGAAAAAGTGCTTGTTCGGACATGCGCATGTGGAGTACCTTGGACACATTGTCTCGACGGAGGGAGTGGCGATCGATCGGTCGAAGATTGCAGCTATGTTGGATTGGCCATAGCCGAAGACGTTACAAGCTCTGCGGTGATTCCTGGGGCTCACATGTTATTACCGGAGGTTCGTGAAGGGATACGATGAATAACTGAAGAAAGACAGTTTCTACTAGGGAGAGGAGGCGACGAGGGCATTTCAGGCCCTCAAGCAGGCTATGACGACAGTACCAGTATTAGCACTTCCGGATTTCGAGAAGTAGTTCGTGGTGGAGTTCGACGCTTCGGGTTTGGTTTGGGGACCGTGTTGATGCAGGAGCAGAGGTCGATCTCCTACTTCAGTTAGGTCTTATCAGATATGGACAGGCTGAAGTCCGTCTATGAGAGAGAGTTGATGGCTATAGTGCTGTCAATACAGAATTGACCGTACTTGTTGGGGAGAGAGTTCGTGGTACGGACAGACCAGAGGAGTCTGAATTACCTCCTGGAGAAGCGCATGGTGGCCTAAGAGCACCAGAGGTGGTTGTCCAAGCTGAGCGGATACAAGTTCGAGATACACTACAAGCCCGACACGGACAACAAGGCGGCGGACGTGCTTTCACGACGAGATGAGGGGGTACATGTGGTAGCCCTATCTATTCCAGTGATGCTGGGGAGCGACGCATTACTAGCAGAGATTGAGGCGGACGACGGGCTGCGACAGATTAGGGAGGCCATTACTCGGGGATCAGGAGACTTCTCGGGGTACTCATTGGAGGGTCGGACACTTCTGTACAATGAGAGGATGGTGATTCTCCGTACGTCTACACACATCCCTATTCTTTTCCAGGAATACCACAGCAGTGCCGTGGGAGGTCACTCAGGGGGATATCAGACATATCAGCGGATGGCTCGGGAGCTTTATTGGCCGGTCATGAGGAAGGATGTCGCGCAGTTAGCCTCAGAGTGTGACGTGTGCCAGCGTTACAAGTATCAGGCGACATCACTGACAGACCTCTTACAGCCCTTAGATTTATCGGAAATGGTGTGGGAGGACATCTCGATGGACTTTGTGGAGGGGTTACCACGATCAGAGGGCTACACTACTATATTTATTGTGGTTGATCGCCTTAGCAAATACAGCCACTTTATTCCACTTCGACATCCATTTACAGCAGCGTCAGTGGCAGCCATCTTCTTCAAGGAGGTAGCGCGACTACATGATATTTCGGTTACAGGGCACAGCACTCCAACGGAGTACCGCTTACGACACGCAGACAGTCGGACAGACCGAGGCAGTAAATCGGAGTGCAGAGATATACCTTCGATGTTTTGCTTCAAAGACGCCCAAGAAGTGGGCCGAGTGGCTGATGTGGGCCGACTATTGGTACAACACTTCGTACCACTCAGCTACGAAGATGACGTCGTTTCAAATTGTTTATGGCCGGGACCCACATCACTTAGTCCACTACAACAGAGAAGCTACCCCAGTGCCAGGACTAGAGGAGCAGTTGGAGGAGCGTGATCGGGTCTTGGAGGAGCTGAAGCGCCATTTGTCACGATCCCAACAGATCATGAAGGGAAAGACAGATGCACATCACAGGGATGTGGAGTTCGCAGGAGGAGAGCGGGTGTATCTGAAGCTCCGACCTTACCGACAGCGCTCGATGGCTCAGCGACGCAACAAAAAGCTAGCAGCGAGGTACTATGTGTCTTACGAGATTGAGGTCAGGATCGGCAAGGTGGCCTATCGACTGAGGTTACCCCCTTCTACCCATGTCCATTCAGTTTTCCATGTCTCACAGTTACGCCGAGCGATTGGAGATCATGCAGCGTCTGCTACACTACCACCGACCCTGACAGACGACATGTAGGTATTATTGGAGCCTGAAGAGGTTACAGGAGTACGGTTGGGCGCTACTAGGGCGAAGTAGGTTTGATCCGTTAGTCGGGACTACCAGAGTGCGAGGCGACTTGGGAGCCTTATGATCAAATATTGCAGCAGTTTCCTGACTTTCACCTTGAGGACAAGGTGAAACTACTGGGGAAGTAATGATATGGTTATCACGTATGAGAGGAGGCCGAAGGAGTAATCTTCTATGCGCACCGACGGTTGGGGGAAATTTCTTTATGCACCATTAGTTTTGCTAGTTTTAATGTACGCACCACGCCTAAACATTATAAAAGTGAGTGTGTGGGCTAGGGTATCGAATTTTGTAGCCGTCATTTAACGTTTTCCTAGAATTCTCCTGTGAGATATGTAAGAGAGCTTTAGGCTTTTTCCTTAGCAAAAGCTAGGAGATGTGCCAACTCTTCCAATATTGGCCATTTATCTTGTTTTCCCCAATTTCTATCAATATATTTCCCTAAATTCCACCATACAAACCCTAGTCCGCATCACACAGCCAAAGTTCCAGTTGGATGTTTTAGTTTTAAGCGATTATATACATTGAAAAATCGGTTGAACCTTGCCTAATGATTAGTTTTTATCTGAAGTCTTTATATATCCATTTAAATTATTTTTAATAGTAATCAATTCAAATTTAAGAGATTTTCTAGTGATTAAATGTTTCAACCTTTCCACTACCAAATTTTTCAAGACGTCTTGGAATAAAATCAAGCACCAACTTCATGAGCTTTACTTCATCCGTCATTTTCTGCAATGATTATATGTTCTTCTAAACTTATTTCTCTATATCTCTTAATTAAATTTAAGATTACTCTTATTATGCTTGTATTGCATATTCCTAGAATTCATCATTTTTTATGCTCGTTGATTAATATATGAGAATAATGGCTATCATACGCCACATGAGATAGGCTCTCATATGTCCTCTCACATAAAGCAACCAAGTACAAGCCCACAAGCCCACATGGGCTTGTACTTGGTTGTACTCGGTTGCTTTATGTGAGAGTGCGTATGAGAGCATATCTCATATGGCGTATGATAGCCATTATTCTCTTAATATATATGTATGTAAATTACTCTTATATTGTGCCACTCATATTTAGGGGTGGGCATCAGGTAAATCCAATTTTTTTTTAAAAAAATCTGATTCCGAATCCACTTTTATTTCGAACGGGAAAAACCATCTGGTTCTAATTCCGATGAATTGGATCCGGAATAATCTGATTCTGTTTTTGGAATCGAAACAGGATATTTGATCCAATTCCGATTCCAAAATCAAGCCAGTTCCAGCTCTGATTCCGAATCCAAATTCGAAACCGGATCAAAACCTCCATTACTTCCAAATTTACCATAGGAATCCTCTACCGATATGGTGATACCTAGTCCTCTACCGATACCTAGGAATCGGAATCAAATCGGACATGGATTTTCAATTTTGGTTCCGATTCAATACAAAATCGGTTGACATTTTAGAATTCGAACCCGAATCTGATTCCGAATATTTAGACAATTCAGAATCGGATTCGGGTTCGGAACTGGGTTAGTAACCGGAACCGGGGTTTTTTTGCCCACACTTACTCATATTACATATTAATTTTTACGACACATCAAATATTTTAAGATCGATGTATATTGTGAGTCAATTTTATGCTTTCAAAAATTCCTATTTTTATAAAATACCATCTTCTCTTTGTGCGTACTTGTTCTACATTCCAGAGTGTGTGGCTATTAGAACATGTTTGTGCCTAAAGTTTAGACACGTGTGAAAACCTACATGCCTTAGGATTAAGAAGTGACCATGACAATCATAAGATTGATTATTGACGAGAAGCCTAGATCATGGGTGCCTAGGTAATGGACCTACATTCGGATTAAATGGAACCATTGTGTTTATATTTGTATGTTTGTAATTGCATACTCATTGTGTTACTTATCTTGTTGTGTTTATTAATTATTACTTTTGTGCTTAGCGTTATTATTGTGAATCATTTTATTATCACATTATGTTGCTTTCTTTTTTCTATTGTTCTAACCATATCCTGTGAGACTTGAACCACTAGTATGAGTGTTCGACCCACGCATTGAATTTGTTCGAACCATCCTTATTATAGTTCGAACCACTTGACAGTGCTTAGATGTATTCTGTAGTGTGTACACTTTGAGCAACATATTTTGTGATGTTTGCATAGCTATATTATACTTGGTTAATGAACATCTTCAAGCTATTGAGTGGTGTTTGTTGTTAATTATTTGCTATACTTGTTTTATTTGAGCAATTTTATCTAAGTTTATGCATATTACATTTTAATCCTTATTCATTTCCTCTAAGAATTCAACATAAAGTTCTATATCGCTAGATGTTTTTTATAATGCACACATGTTTCTACAAAAACTATTATTGCATTTAATTATGTAATTAGGTGTATCTTCTCCCAAAGAAACTCTAAGTTCATTGCATAAAAACTAGATCAGGCATGAACTTTACTGAAATGATTTTCTATCGTTTAATAGTAGTAAATGAAATTTGAAATGGTGACATAGTTTATTTTGCTTATTGCTGAAGTAAAGAGTTATGAATTATGCTATTCAAAACTATTGAATTATTGTAATCCTCACATGTTCGACTGTGATGTTATCATTGTTGCCTATTATAAATGCACTAAGTTTGGCCTACTGGTAACTTAAGTGTCTTCTGACTTAATGGCATCAACCATTGGACAAGCTTTAGGCCTTTGAACTTAACGGCATCAGTCATTGGACAAGTTTTCGGCCTTCAAACTTATTGGCATTGGTCTTTGGGCAATTTATTAGTCTTCGGATTTAATGGCAGTGGCCTTAGGGCAATTTATTGGTCTTCAAACTTGTTAACAAATAGTAAGTTTCTAGAATTAGTAAAAATAAGAATTAATAGTTGTTCGATTAAAATTAGTTTTAAAAAATCAAAGGATATCAGGTGCCAAAAAAGGGGTATTCTTAGGTGTGGTTAACGTGGCAACCTCTTATTGATGAAGTAAAAGGAAAATAAAATGCCATTCATGTGCTTTCTTTTGCTCCACTGAATTATAGATGGTCATATCAGATATAACAAAAGAAAAACTCTTAGTTATCACCTGTTAGGCTGATAACCATTAATCTCTTAGTAGAACTAGGAATAAATAGTTTTCACTTTTGATATGGAAATTATAGTGTCTAGTTTTAAAAGAAGAATCAATTGAGGAGTCAGATATGGATTGTAATCTTAATTGTAACGTCTTTTATTTTGAGCCATCTAAACAACAGCAATATTTTCACACTAGACTACTATTGGAACTTTAACTGTGTACTTGATTTATGTTCATTGTTTATTCCTAAAGTTTTGTCTTATTTGCAAACTTGTCTGATCCACAAAAGGATGTCCTATGTTTACTCACTGCGCTTTCAGATTTCCCATGGTTGCATTTTTCAGATCCAGTGAAAGCATTGGAGGTAGTTTATAAAGGATAGTTCGCTAAAGGATCGTAAGAGTAGTAACCGTAGTAAAATAAATAATTTGTTTAATTTAGTACAAAGCTATATCAAGAGTTCTTTTTTGTAACCAAGTATTGCATTAGTTTTATTGGAGATCGAGTTTTTCATTGGAGTTTGTTACACTTACTGAAAGACTTGTGCAGTTAAATATTCTTATATTGTTATTTCTCTTAATTTAAATTGTAATGCTTAGCATATGTATGAGTTTCCAACTCATACTCATGTTATCGCTGCTAGGTATCCATCGTACACTGTGTGGATGGGGTGTGACAGATTCCACTAATGTTCCTATTTCCTTGACTTTCGACACAAGGCAATGTTACATTATGTTATTTGTGTTTGGGACAACCTTTATAAAGATTAATCGCCATAGTATCCAGATGCAATGGAACACCAAAATTATTTCGCACTTTCTTTATTTGGGACTCTGCCTTCTTGGTAATCCCACTACTAAAATGTAATGATCATCAGCATAAACAATTGACCCAAACGGCCCACTTTTGCTCTCAGACTTAATGATGGCAGTTGAACTACAAGCAATCATGAATAACACTAGTAGCACCAGAAGATCAACTTATGAGCCCTTCAACTGATGTTTGTTACCTCTGTTTCAATTATTATAAAATAGAAAAACATAAGTTTAGGTTTAAAAATATGTGGTATACTGTGCTAATACAGTATACAGTAACAAAATAGTTAAAGTAAGGGTGGGATCACTGGGATGTATTTCATATCCCAGAACCGTAAAAGTAATAGAACGGCAACAAAATATAAGCTAGATCCCAGGAGAGGATCAGTTAGGTTGGATGTAACTGGTGGAGGTTCTACTTTGTGAGCTATGAGGATGTGACCCTGACAGAGGATCGTATGTTGGGAATTGTATTTGTTTGATTAATGGTGATCATTTGATTTGCTATGGCTAACAAGATAAAGTCTTTCATGAATTTGTGTCTGGAATGGAGAAGGCTCATTGAAAACTATAGTATCAATAGATTGAAGGAGATTCACCTTGCAGCCGACCCTCCAAACATGAAAACTGGTGAATGGAATGTGATGGTGCTGACTTCTACAATCAGATAGTGAACATTATGAAATTACATGTGCCAGACATGATATTACATACAACGACGATCAAGCCATTTATGACTAGCAGATAGAGCTCTATTTGGGGACTAACAATCACAATAGAGCTTACAAGGTACTATAGAAACTATTCAAAAATACTAAGAATGATGCTCGGCACCTTGCATTATTTTATGGTGATAATAAATGACCGTGTGAAGAGTTGAATGCATAATTTCTAGTGTGTTCTGATGTACAGAAGATGAACAATCATTGGGAATAGATCTTTACACTCAAACCAGCTATGCGATTGCAGGACCCAGTTGATAGGTAGTTCTGCTATCAATTCTTTGTTTGAGATATTTAGTCTACTCCAAAAGATTTTTCTTGATAAACATCCCACTACATGTGCGAAGAAGCTGCAGAACCATACTGTTTTAACAATTCTATATAAACGTTTAACATGGTTAGGAGGAGATCGTGATATTGGTATAGAAGCAGCTCGTGACAGGGTCTGTAGATTATGCATGGTTGGAGTGGGCTATGGAAATCCTGTTGGAGTGGGCTGTGGAAGCCTTCCTAATGATGATAGTTGAGTGTGACTTTACTATAGGAAGGTGAGACACATACGAAGTAGACATGTTGGTTGCCACGGAGTAGGATGTGCAATCCTCAGTTAGCACATATTAGTATCGATGGGAAATCAGCTTCAATGATATTCCAACAATTCCAAGAGTTGATGGATTTCTTTTCATCTTTAACCCTTACTGCTACACTTGTCAAAACTGATAATTACATTACTTTCATTTCATTATTGGCGTCACAAAACTGAGTAATAGATTCAAAAGCCTCACATCATATAACTGGTAATCCTTTTATCATTTTTCATTTAGAATTTAATTTTTCCTTGCCTGGTGTTATATTAACATATGGATCTGTTGTCTCTTTAGTTCATGGTATTAGCATCTAATCTGTCATTACTCATTACCATATGTGATTATGTACATGATTTCTTGTTTAATTTGCTATCAATTAGTTGAATTACAAAAGCATTCAATAAATTTTCCTACTCAGTATGTCTTTAAGAGATCAAAACAGCAAAAATGATAAGCACCGAGATAAGTCTAGCTGTGTATATCATCTCAATAGGATTTGTGACACTGTTGCATTATCTGCTATTATGTCTCTGATTA
Organism: Scilla litardierei; assembly: GCA_030789695.1. NCBI lineage: Eukaryota > Viridiplantae > Streptophyta > Magnoliopsida > Asparagales > Asparagaceae > Scilla > Scilla litardierei. Next base: position 2,118,729 of record CM061133.1, on the reverse strand, counting down.
ATAATTGCGGTCGATTAGGTCACCCTCATCTAAATAAGTTAAAGTTGTTAGTTAATTTTTTTGAGTCTAGAATATGAATCATATCAAAAAAAGAAAGTACCATTGGATGTCTTATCTTTCTAGAGTCAATAAAAAATCAACAGATCATTTGAACTTGTACATTCTTATGTACAAGAGTCGTGTGTGTCATGTACAATAAAACCATTATATTAGATATTTTATCATTTTATTAATGATTTTTCCTGTATTACATGGAATTATGTACTTAACAATGAATCCAAAAAAATTTCTTTCTTTAGAGTTTTGTGTCTGAGATTAAACCCCAAATTGATTTATTTGTGAGCAAGGTACCTAGCAATAATACTACAAAGTATTTTAGCTCAACTTTCACTGAGTTTATGACTATAATACATTAGCTCATCTTGTCCATATACACCACAATAAAATGAAGTAGCTAAAAGTAACAAATATGTATTTGCTTGAAATAGCACATACAATTTTTAATTCATCGCAATGTTCTTAAACACATTTGGGCTAATGTTGTTCTTACTGCCAATCATTTAATTAATAAAATACCATTTTGTTTCTTAATAATAAGATCCGTGATTTGTTACTATTTTCTAATATTCCTTTTTACTCGTACTTTGTGTATCTTTGAATATGTATGCTTTGTTCATGGTTTGCAATCTAATGTATAAACTAAACACCGAAGTATATTTTTCTTGGCTATTCATGGACACAAAAGGGATATAGATATTTTTACATAAAGTAGACAATATATCGTGTCTATAGATGTCACCTTCTTTAAGCCTTGTCCTATTTTTCGCACTAACATACTCTCGAGTTCGGTTAGTCAAATGAGTGCATTTTTAATGATGAGTCAAATGGTTTCCCTTCTTACCAGATACTCGTGATACGATAATTGTAAAAACTAACTTTTCAGCTATCTTAGAGGCCAATAAGCTACAGGATCACGAAACATAGTTATAGATGTATACTAGCAGCCTTAAGACTCCTGCTCATGTGTCAAATATGAAGTTGTTCTAACTCCTGCATCACATATTCCTACATTTTTATCTATAGATGAGTCATCTACTCAACCAGATCTTGATATTTTTTCCCCTACATACAGGTACATGTGGTTGTAGTTGTACTACTCATCCATTGTATAAATTTGAATCATTTGCCTTCCTTAATGGTGTTCTTGATGAGGATGTTTGTATAGAGTAACCATCAAGGCTTGTTGCTCAAGAAGAGTATGGTAATATTTATCGGTTAAAACGATCTGTGTATAACCTGAACAATCTTTGCAAGATTGGTTTGAAAGATTTACTACTGGGGTTCATGATTTTGATATGCAACATGTAAAGAAGGATTATTTGATGTTCTTTCAGATGTATCGAGAGATACATAACTTGCTAGTGGTCTTTGTTGATGATGTAATCACCGAAGATGATGTTGAGAGGATTAAAGCTCTGAACATATACTTGCAGTGATATTTCCAAACTAAAGATCGTGAGCTGTTGCATCACTTTCTTCGTCCAGATGTAGCAAGATTATGTGAAAGCATTACGTTATATAGTACAAGAAGCATGTCCTGGATATTCTTCCAAAGACAATGCTATCTGGGTGCAAACTAATCAGGTCTCATACAGATCAATGGCTATCTTGGTGTAAACCAGTCAGCTCTCCTATGTATCCAAGTTTAAAGTTGCTACTAAATCAAAAGAAGCCATTAGATGATCATAGACGATACAAGAGACTTATAGAAAAACTCAACTACCTCACCATGCCTTAGCCTGATATCGCATATTTAGTTAGTATAATCGGCCAGTTCATGTTAACCTGCATACAGACAACTAGGATGTCGTAATTTGGATAGTACTCTCTCAGAAGAGTGCACCAATCAAAGGACTCATATATTAAAATTATGATCATTGCAAAATGGATTCCTTCCCTGATGCTAACCAAGTAGGATCTTTCATTGATATTCACGTGCATTATGAATGACAGAAAAGGTAAAATAATGTGGTTTCATGATCTAGTGCAAAATCCAAATTCCGAGCTACGAAGAATGCGACATGTGAGTTGGTATAAATTAAGGATCTCATTACTAACTTTTAGTTCACACTACCTCTTCCCATGCAATTGTATTACGATAACACAGCGGCCATCCACATTGTGAAGAACCATGTCATTCATGAGCACACGCAGCATGTTAAGGTTGATTGTCAACTTGTCTATGAGAAGGTTGTAAATGAAATGATTATGCAGACTCTTCATGTATCATCGACGGATCAGTTAGCAGACTTTTTCATCAAACCGCTTGTAGGGGATCATATTTAGTTTGTTTAACAACCTGGTCATGTGTGTGTATGCACCAGCTTGAGGAGAGTGTTCGAATATATTTGTAGGATATTTTATGTAAAGTTGTATATGGTGTTTTATGTAAAATTGTGTTATAAGATTGATGCGATTGGGAGACGTCGAATGAGGACGAGCAATGCGGGAAATGTAGACGAGACCTCAATTGGTAATGATTTAATGTGGGAATCATGCCATTAAATGATAGAGTGATTTTAGGCACCTCATTTGGTAAAGGTTTAATGGGAAATGATGCGATTGGACGGTACGATGAATGTGAACGAGATCTCAATTGGTAATGGTTTAATGTGAAAAATCATGTCATTAAGTGAGAGAGTGATTTTAGGCCCCTCATTTGGTAAGAGATTAATGTGAGAAAAATATTAGGATCCTCGTTTAGTAATAGTTTAAATAAAAAGGGTAATTTAGTCTTTTTGGCTAATTACCTAATTAGTGAGAGACTTTGTTATAAATAAGATTGCAATGATCATTAGAAGGAAGCATGCCGATTGTGAAAAGAAAGATTGTTCTATTATTGGGAGATTTAGGTTTTAGTCTCGAAGATTAGGCATATTCTCCTAAAGAGGTCAATTATCTTGAATTTTCTTACCCCAGATAAATAAAAATTCCATCCTTTTTCCTTTCCACCATCAAAATTCTCTTTTTATTCTGATTTTCTTCGAAGATTGTATCAAAGTGGTATCAGAGCACGGCGATTCTACGGACATGATGGAAGATCACCAGGTGTTTGATGAAATGCTACAAAGAGCTGATGTGCTGCGACAAGAAGGAAACAAGCTTTATCGATATGAAAAATTTCAAGAGACAACTAACAACTATGTTCTCGCAAAAACTCATTTTAACAACATTCCCACAGCTAAGGGTGGAACTCAACATTTACGATGTCTATTTAAATTGATGTGTTATTATCTGGTGACTAGATGATATCAAAGTTGCATTGCATTAGGTTCAGAGATCTTAACTTTTGATCCAAATAATGTTACAGTTTTTCTTTATAGAGAACAAGCTTATAGAGCACTAGGTTTTCTTGAAGCTGCTGACTTGAAGATAATGAAATTTTATGGGATTTTTCCTGAGCAGACACATTCAAAAGGCGACAAGACATCAAATCTGAACAAAGACGAAGACATCGACAGAGATACGAACCAAAAGGTGTGGAAAGAGAGTTGCAAAATAATCTCTTTGGAGAAGGGTGTCTAACAAAAAGAAGATCCAACTTCAGATCTGAACACAGCCGACGACTCTGACGAAGATCTAAGACATCCCGATCACCGAAAGAATACAGAAGGGGGCAGTGGCCCCCCTCATAGGTCCCCAGAGCCCTGAGTCCCTCTGCAGGGCCGACAAGGCCACCGCCTATGCTGCGGGCCCCCCAGGGCCCTGTCATGTCACCCAGGAGCCTCGCAAAGCTTTGGAGGTAGACGTTGGGCTCATTTGGGTCTTGCGACTAGTTCATGTCGTGATGAATCCACGAGAAACCTTGGTGATTGTTGTAGCTTTCTTTTCGGACTTCGTGAAGGACGATGGAGACCTTGAATGGCCTTTTGATCCAGGTGGAGGCGAGCACCATCAGTCGAAAATGAGTCACACACTTCATGCACCACCATGAGTACAAGTTATTCTTTGGAACGGAGTAATGATGCGATTGGGGTACGTCGAATGAGGACGAGCGGTGCGGCAAATGTGGATGAGATCTCAACTGCTAATGGTTTAATGGGAAAAAATCATACCATTAAATGAGAGTGATTTTCGGCACCTCATTTGGTAAGTGTTTAATGGGAAATGATGTGATTCGACGGTGCGACGAATGTGGACGAGACCTCAATTGGTAATGGTTTAATGTGAAAATCATGACATTAAATGAGAGAGTGATATTAGGCCCCTCATTTGGTAAGAGATTAATGTGAGAAAAATATTAGGATCATCGTTTGGTAATAGTTTAGATAAGAAGTGTAATTTAGTCTTTTTAGCTAATTACCTAATTAGTGAGAGACTTGTTATAAATAAGATGGCAATGATCATTAGAAGGAGGCATGTCGATTGTGAGAAGAAAGATTATTCTAGATTAGAAGATTTAGGCTTTATTCTCAAAGATAAAGCTAGGAGAGTGGCCTCCTCTCCTAAAGAGGTCAACTATCTTGTATTTTCTTTCCCCAAATGAATAAAAATTCCATCATTTTCCCTTTCCACCATCAAAATTCTCTTTTTATTCTGATTTAGGTTGATAGTGTGTGACTCTCTCTACCCTTTCCACTAAATAACATATCTCCGATTTCTACAAAAGTAATTGGAATACAGATCCTTGTTACTACATCAACACCACACTATACTTATCCTTCCATTAGAAATAAACCATGCAATGATCTGCCGATCAGATACTTATTAATCCAGTTGATGTATGGTCTAAAGTGGAATATTAAACGAGTTAAATAAGAGAGGGAGAGGATTGGATGGTGAATGAATCTTTTATTAAGTTATGAAGGCATATAATGCAAGATCTGAAGGAATATTTGATTCCCATTTCCATGCTCCTAAAGATATCTTGTTTAATTACTTTGGTCCAATGAAATGATTGTTTTGGATGCTTTAGGTCTCTTAAAGTGCTCTTTTTCTTTCTTTCATGTGCAGTGCACTTCTCTTTAACATCTCTTTATCACGTAGTTTACATAGGCACTCATCCTATCTGACTGATTGAAACCAGCTACATTATTTAATCATGCCTGCAGTTTATTTTTCTCCTCCATTTAATGCGCAGCCATCAGTTTCTTATGAGAGATATTCTCAATCACATTGGTAGGCAAGGTTGTGATGTTCAGGAGCATGGTCTAGGGGGTTCATGGTCATTCATTGATATGAAAGAAGAATCAAGTGCAATTCTGGTTGACACCTCCTTTGTGTTTCCCAGCATTTTCCTCTTTAAGGTAAAAGCATTCCCTTTAAGGTGAGCGTTTTCTTTTGCTTCGAAACTTACTACATAAACTAAATCTTTGCTGGAAGTGCATTAATGTGAAAATGTCTTGAAGGCGGTAGTAGAGAAATGAGGCGACTTTTAGTTTGCTTCTCTACTTGCCTAGAATCAATGGAAATCCATCGTTTCTCAAATTCTCCTCCATGTTCTTACTTTTTAAGGTCCTAGCAGTATCCTCCCTCCCCACTCTCGTTGAAGGATAGCAATAACTTTAATTTTAAATATGTAAGGTCACCATAAGAGTTCCCTGTTGCTTTTGCTTTTTTGTGGCTTTAGTGTTGATGATGAACATACACTTGATCCAACTCCCTTATACATGAATAAGTGATCTTTCTATCTTCTCAATTGAATGGTTTTCAGTAGAATCTTGCTTTTATGTTCATGTTCCCAAGACGCATTTCCTAATGTCCCCATTTTTTACTCCAGTTAGTAGAAAGAAAAGGTAAAAAAAGCCGAAGTATGTTGGAATATGCAGATTTCAAAAGCCACCTGATCACTGGGCTATGCAGATGTTATTCTGTTGGAATTGTGTACAAGGAAGGTAGGTTGTGTCATTTCCATATGAATACTGACAAATTCACCCTATTAAAGTTTCGCATTCTATATATGTATGAAAGTAGCTTGCCATCATACAGGAGAACAGATATTCTAAGATTTGCATGCTAACGTGTTCTGCTTTTTATTATTTGTATTATGCCTAGTGTATGTGTGCCTTTGGGGTTTGGTGAGTATGTGAGTGGTGCAGTTTCCTGACTTAACACATTTGCTCTCCTGAAAAGGGGCATGTTTCAATCCCGTAATCACCCTTTGTTGACAGTTTAAGGGAAGTTTACATCAAGGTAAATAAAAGTAACAACACTCTGAATAAAATGGCACATGCTTCATTTTCAATCAACTTGCAGCCCTATACTTAAAACCCCACGTTTACGCCTTGATACCATTTCCTTATCAATCCCTCCTGACGTGAAACTAGCGCATGCACAAGCAACCCACATTATGAAGATCGAAGCAGATTCTGTACATGAAGGAGTTTCAATCATAAAAGAACAAGTCATAATTATTTTAGGTTTTTTGTTTTATTATATTTAGAATTTCTTTTTAGTTTCTCTTAGAATTAGAATTTCTTTAGGATTTTATTTCTATGTTTGAATTTGCTTCAGAGTTCCGTTATTATTTGGTTTTTATTTGATTTAGAGTTTGAGGCAAATAAAGATTTGTAGTTTCCTTTTAGGTTAAATTCATGAAAACACTGTAACTTTGTCTTGTTTTATGAAAACATCTCTAAATTTTTTATAAGAGCGAGCCTCCTTTAAACTAGCCTATATTTTTTCTAATGGGCTATTTGACAACCTACTATCAAAAATATAATCACAGGACAAGCAAATGACCATTTTTTTTATCAAAATGCCCTTATGCCTTAAAATTAATATTTAAATTGATTTTTTAAACAAATTATAAAAACTAACAAAAAATTCATAAATCTACAAAAAATGTTTTAAACTATTGCATCTTAAAAAATCACAAGACCATTTATTGTGAATAATTTCTATTTAAGGGAGAAATTAGGTTTTAATTCAAATGGAAAGTCTGGCATATTCACATTTGTCGTTAGCGATGTTAAGAGGTTATCATGAAAATATAAGTTTAAGGGGGTTTCGTTCACATAAAAAAGTTGGTGGATATTTTCATAAAGCATAGCAAAGTTGAGGATGATTCATAAATTTAGTCATCCTTTTATTTAGAGAGTCAATTTAAGTCATTTTTGTCACTTTATTTACAAAAGACAAATATTAGAATTTTATTGGGATTAGTTTCTTATACTTCAGATTTTGATTTTCTATAAAATGGCTTTTATGCATTTTTATATAAAAGATTATGAATTGTAAACATTGTGGCTTGCGAGGAACCTATCCATCGAATCAATTAGGATGCAAGGTGTAAGAGTGTGAGAGTGTAAGAGGCCCGTACCATATAAGGCCCCCAACTAGCCCATTTGCTAGAGATCCAGCCCATACTTAGACCTCTAACAATATAGCCTTGCTAAGGTCCCAGCCCATACTAGGCCCCTAACACTGGGCTCACACCCCATTTGTTAAGTATTATTGAGCATCCAACCCAAAACCAATTGGTATTAGGTGGAGAGGCCCCTTCACACTTAAGCTAATTATTTTTCTTTTTCTTTTCCGATGTGGGACTATGGGCTCTTCACATACCACCACGCTTCCGACAACCGCCGTCCACGGCGGCCCACTCTGGGGTGCCCACTCTAAGTGGCCTACCTAGCCCTTGCCAGGTCGCCACCTCTTAGGTCGCACCTTTCCCAGGTCGTCCCTTCCGTCAGGCGGGTCGTAGACATGGGGCTAGCTCTGATACCATTTGTAAGAGGCATGTACCATATAAGGCCCCCAACTAGCCCATTTGCTAGAGATCCAGCTCATTAGACCTCTAACAATAGCCTTGCTAAGGTCCCAGCCCATACTAGGCCCCTAACACTGGGCTCACACCCCATTTGTTAAGTATTATTGAGCATCCAACCCAAAACCAATTGGTATTAAGTGGAGAGGCCCCTTCATACTTAAGCTAATTATTTTTCTTTTTCTTTTCCGATGTGGGACTATGGGCTCTTCACAGAGAGTCACCTGAACATGAATTCCGAACAAATTTTTCCCTGCAAAGCGTTAAAGTTGGTGATCGATTCGATCTATACGGTTAAAGGTCCATATCCCTATTTTTTTAATTTAAAACCCCTAATTTGGTTCTTCCCTTAATTATCACCAAACCCCTTGATCTCTAAAATTTCCATTGACATGTCACTATAAATTATTATCAAAACTAAACGTCCTGCCTTTTGCCAACTTCTTTTTCATTGTTATCTCTTTTGCTTTTCTTCTTTTGTTTGTGTTTGAATTTTCCTTTTGTTTTAGTTTATCCAAAAAGGGAGAGAAGAAAAAAGCAAAAAACAAAAAACAAAAAAAACCAAAAGGGGAAAAGGACTAGAAAAAATCAGAAAAGTTGAAAACAAATATCAAAATTTTGAAAAAATATTATTGTTAACCAACATGCTAATGGTAATGTTCGTCCGGACGGTCCAAGCCTATTTTTGGTTAGCTATTTTGAGTTCAATTTTCAAGTTGTTCTGGAACAGATTCATATTTTAATGATTTAGGAGCTTTTGTGTGGATATTTGAGCTTTTTTTACTATATTTCAATGGAGTGTTAAGATGATCGCTACTATGTCATCAAAGATTGGGCATTAGAAGTTCAAACTTGTCCCACTATTTTGAGGATTAGGGGACCGATATAGATATGAAAATTGGAAATTTCATCTAGATGATTTCATCTTGTTTTGATTTAATTAATGAGAAGTGCATTTATGCCTAATGCAAGTTATTTGAAGAATCCCTATGTAAGAATATCAACGGAGATGATTGAGCTGGGAACAGAAGCGTTGATCAACGATGACGATGGGAGGAGGAGCGAATTGATGCTAGCGCCGTTGAGTGTGACATTCAAATGAAGTAGCCGTTGGAAGAAGCGGAGCCGTCGGATCAGCATGCCAAAGGATATCCTTCGTCCAAATCATTATAATCTCAACCGTTCATTTCATAAGTGAATTGATCATGTCCATTGAAATTTAGGAAACGGTTGAGGTTGAACAGTAACTTTCACAACGGTCTGAAGGCGTTGCTTCGTCTCTAACCTCCAAGTGCCACGGTAACCCATCACTTGCAAGAAAGCTCGACGGAAATAACTCATTCAGTTGAGGGTTGGTTGGAAGTTAGTTAGAAGTTAGTTAGCTGAGTGATTGTATAAATAGAAGAGTTGAGCAAATTGTAAGGCAACGATCAATTGAAGCAATCAAACCTCTTTGAGATTTCTGCCATTTTTTCCATTTGTTTTCTTTTTGTTTTCCATTCTTCCTTTGAATTCTTCTTTCTGTATCGACGACCGTCGTTGTGAGCCAATGGACCGATGAGGAAGGCGACCAGAGGAGAAGCAGTCGGTGAAGCAGCCTTAGGATGCCTCGTCTCCACAATTGGTATCAGAGCTCGAGCCAACGGGAGTAGTCAATTGACGAGGAATACTCCATCAATGAGGATTCTTGGACTGAAAGATTCCAAAAGCTAGAGGAGGATCAGAATGCCATTCATCTCCGCATCCAGCAACAATGGGAGCTTATACAACAAGATCAGAAAACCACCCATCTTCGCATCGGGCAGCAATGAGATCTTGTACAACGACAACTACAGCAACAAATAACCTTCAACAGTGCCCAATTCCAAAAATCTTGCTAGTAAGCTTGATAACATTTCTAAGGGTCCTTTACCTTTAGTTTCTTACATAGATAGCTATGTGAGACCAATTCAAGGGGATGGTGTTCAATCTTCGTTCCATTGAGTGGAGCAATCTGGCTATAGATTAGGGGAGTTTAATGGTGTTAGAGATGGTAATCCCAAAGGAGGGGAAGAAGTAATTCCGTGGTTAAACCAAGTGTTACAGATATTCAAAGGAGGGGAAGAAGTAATTCCGTGGTTAAACCAAGTGTTACATATATTTGAGTATTATAAAACTGATAAAGTCAGTTGGGTAAGAATCTATGGGTTCTATTTGAAGAAAAAGGCATTACTATGGTATGAGTGGTCGAAAATTAACGTGGAAGAGTTCTTGGTGTGGAAGAGTTCTTGGTATGAGACAATTTCAAGAAGGATATCCTTGCTCGCTTTGGGCCATCGGAGATGGAGAAGCCCTTCCAGACATTCACATGCTTGAAACAAGAAGGGACAGTGCGTGAGTACTTGAAGAAGCTGGAAAAGGTCATGGGGTATTTGGACAGGTTGCCTAAGAAATACATACTCGAAAAATTCATTCGGTGGCTTAAAGATGAAATACGATACGAAGTAACGGTAGGGTATCCTCAAGATCTTCGTCAAGCCATTCAATTAGCCAAGAATTTCGAGGAGAAATTTTTGTTATCCCGAAGGGTGGGTCGATCAAGTATGACAGTAGGGCTCCGATGAGAATGTCCAACACTCATGCACCGTCCAACAACCTTCATGTAAGTGCCAAGAATGCGGCTACTGTCATTTCGACTCCAATTTCCAGGAAGTTGACCCCAGAAGTAGTGCAATACAAAAGGAAGAATAATCTTTGCTTTGCTTGCAAGGAGAAATGGAGTCGAGATCAAAAGTGTAAGAAGATATTTATGGTGGAAGGAGTGTGGGGTGATGATGAACCAGATGCAGAGTCGTATGAAGTTGGTCCTGAGGCTAATGAGGAATCTTGGCGAGTAACGACAGCGGCAAGAGAAGACGACCCAGGAGCCATTTCATTACAAGCAATGTGTGGTATACCAACAGCTCACACATTGCGGTTTGAGGGCAGTATCAAAGGGCAGTCAATCCAAGTGTTGGTAGACTCGGGATCTACACAGCTTCATACATCCCAAGCTGGGGCATGGAGATAAAAGACTCAGAGAATTTTAAAGTTTTGGTGGCCAATGGTGATAAGATAGAGGGGTCGGTAATGTGTAAAGGAGTATTGCTCAAATGTCAAGGGTTCACTGTTCCTCTTGATCTCCTCATATTGCCTATGGGGGGAAACCAAATTGTCTTAGGCGCCCAGTGGCTTGAACAACTTGACGACATTGTAATGAATTTTAAATAATTGTAGATGAAGTTTCAATACCAAGGCCAAGAGTGTACATGGCAAGGGTCCAAAGGAAATTCCCAGTTGATCAGTGAGAAGCAGATGAGGAGAACTCTGACGCGTGAAAGAGCAGTGTACCATATCCAGCTTAAGTCATTGACCATGTCACTAGACATTATATTCTATAGAATGCAAGAAGCACAAGAGTACCCGCCGGAGCTACAACAAATGATTGAACATTATTATTCTATCTTTGAAGAACCACAGTGACTACCTCCACGATGGAATTGTGATCATCACATACCCTTGATACATGGTGCTAAGCCAGTATGCATTGGTCCATATAGGCATGCTCATTTCTTAAACGGATGAATTAGTTGGAACTCAGTGGTTATTCAGGCAAGTACCAGTCCCTGTGGGTCACCGGTAGTCATGATGAAGAAGTCCGACGGATCGTGGAGAATGTGTCGATTACAGGGCGCTCAACCAACAGACAGTGAAAGACAAGTATCCTATCCCAATAATTGATGAGCTCTTGGACGACCTTCATGGAGCAGTGATCTTCTCTAAATTGGATCTCAGGTCTGGCTATCATCAGAGTTCGAGTTAGAGATGAAGACATTTTCAAGACTACATTCAGAACCCACGATGGGCACTATGAATTCATCGTCATGCCATTTGGGCTTACTAATGCTTCGTCGACATTCCAATCCTTGATGAATCACATCTTCAGGTAGTTCTGAGAAAATTTGTTTTAGTTTTCTTTGACGGCATTTTAATCTACAGCTCCAACTTCACTACCCATCTGGATCACCTTAAGAAGGTCTTCGAAATTCTAAGGGACCGCCAGCTGTTTGTGAAATTGTCCAAATGTTAGTTTGGTAAGAACTCGGTAGATTATATGGGGCATGTAATTTCTGGTGAAGGGGTTGCCAATGACCCTAAAAAGATTGAAGCTGTGGTGAATTGGAGTGAACCCAAAACTGTGAAGGCAATGCGAGGCTTTCTGGGGCTCGCAGTGTACTATCATAGGTTTGTCGAGGGCTTTGGGTGTATAGCTGATCCGCTAACCAATATGGTGAAGGGTGAGTTGGCATAGAGTGCAGAGGCACAGACAGCTTTCCAGCAGCTGAAGGAGGCTTTGGTGACATCTCCAGTCTAGTCTAGGCGCTGCATTGGAGTGTGATGCTTCTGGGCATGGGATTGAGGCTGTGCTGATGCAAGATGGGAGACCTCTGGCTTATCTGAGCTCCAAATTACAAGGGAGGAACCTTCTTCTTTCTACATATGAGTAAGAATTGTTGGCACTCATCATAGCTACAAAGAAGTGGCGTCATTATCTGATTGGAAGGAAGTTTGTTATATGCATGAATCATTCATCCCTAGCGATTTATTGGGTTAGCATTTGCAACATATGATACAAAGCAAGTTGTTGGTCAAGTTACAACAATTTGATTATAAGATGGAGTACAAGCCAGGAAAGAGGAATGCTACAGTAGATGCTTTATCAAGGGAGCTGAAAGGGGAAGAGATGTTACAGGAAGACTATTACTCTATGTGTTAGGTATCAGTTGTCCAAGCTGACTAGTTGCAAGGAATTAGAGACATGGTGAGCAATGACTCCTCCTTCAAAGAGTTGGAACAGAAGCTGCAGGAGCATGTTGGAGGAAGTGAAAGCATAAAGAAATCTGATGGGGTGCACTATTATAAGGGGAAAAATTGGCGAATCACCATAATCATGAGGTTGTGAAGATACTGCTGACAGAGTATCATAGTTCTCCTCTGGTAGGGCATTCAGATGCTGTCAGAATATTGCACAGATTGAAAGAAGTATTTTTTGGGAGGGTATGAAATCAGATGTAAGAAAATTTGTGGGGGATTGTGAGTATATGTCAACGCAGCAAGTCAGAAAATATGGCTTCCCCTAGGCTCTTACAACCTCTCCGTGTTCCTTAACAGATATGGGAAGAAATATCCATGGACTTCATAGTAGGATTGCCTCCCTGTGGAAATATTAGTGCAGTGTATGTGGTGGTGGATAGATTAACAAAGGGTGCCCATTTCTTTGGTGTCAGATATCCCTTTACAGCAAGGCAGGTGGCTTAGATTTTCTTCAATGGAGTTTGTAAGCTACATGGGCTTTCGAAAACAATAGTCAGTGATAAAGACCATATATTCACTAGTTTGTTTTGGAAGGATCTCTTCACCATACAAGGAACAACTTTGGCTATAAGTTCTTCCTATCATACCCAATCGGATGGGCAGACAGAGATCACCACCAAGCAATTGGAGTGCTACTTGAGGTGTTTTTGCAGTCACAAACCCAGGGAGTAGTTAAAATGGTTGCCCCTTGCGGAATATCTGTTTAATACCACTTGGAAGGCTCCAACACAAATGACCCCTTTTGAGGCAATGTGTGGGAGGAAGCCATCGACAATATTAATCTATGTTCCTCATACTTCACATGTATAATTGGTTGATGAGGAGCTGTTTTCCAGAGCCACGATGTGGCTCTGTAATTTCTTACAGATAATCTGAAGAAGGCAAAGGAGCGCATGAAGAAGTATGTTGATAGAAGGAGATCAGAAATAGAATTTTCAGTTGGAGATTAGGTGTATTTGCGTCTTCAACCCTACAGGCAAGTAACGGCTTCTATGAAGAAACCCCACAAATTATCACCTAAGTTTTATGGGCCGTATAGAGGGCTGGAGAGGGTAGGAGAGGTTGCTTACAAGCTAGAAATGTCTTCGACTTCCAGAATCTACCCCATTTTTCATGTTTCGCAGTTGAAGAAAAAGTTGTGGACTCATACTGTTCTGCAAAGCGATCAACCATGTTACACAAAAGAAATAATTGATGAGCCAGAGCTAATTTTGGATCGCCGGACTATTCGTCATCGAAATGCTTTAGTTTCACAAGTTTTAATCAAATGGAAGCAGAGAGATGTTGATGAAGCGACATAGGAGAATTACTGGGATCTCGTCAAGCGATTTCCTACATTCGACCTTGAGGCAAGGTCGAAAATGGGGGAGGCAATGTAAGAGTATCAATGGAGATGATTAAGCTGGGAATGAAAGCGCTGACCAACGACGATGATAGAGGAGGAGCGAGCTGCTACTAGCGTCGTCAAGCGTGACATTCAAATGAAGTAGCCGTTGGAAGAAGCAGAGCCGTCAGATCAACTTGCCAGAGGATATCCTTCGCCCAATTCGTTATAATCTCAACCGTTCATTTGTTAAGAGAATTGATCATGTCCATTGAAATTCAAGACAATGGTTAAGGTTGAACATGTAACTTTCACAATAGTCTGAAGGCGTTGCTTCGTCTCTAACCTCCAGCTATCACTGTAACCTATCACTTGCAAGAAGAAAGCTCGTCGGAAATAACTGATTCAGTTGATGGTTGGTTGGAAGTTAGTTAGACGTTAGTTAGTCGAGTGATTGTATAAATAGAAGAGTTGAGCCAAATTGTAATCGCATCGATCAATTGAAGCAATCAAATCTCTTTGAGATTTCTGACATTTTTTCCATTTGTTTTCTATTTGTTTTCTATTCTTCCATTGAATTCTTCTTTCTGTATCGACGACCGTCGTTGTGAGCCAATAAGCCGATGAGGAAGGCGACCGAAGGAGGAGCAGCCGACGAAGCAGCTTGAGCATGCCACATCTCCGCATCCTATTTTGCTAGAATAAGGAATATAGCTTTGTAGGAGTTGGTTAATGATGAAACTTTTGGTTCACTCTTAGTATGCCTCTAGACTTTCACCGAAGCTCCATTGGGAGTCACAATTACCAACTCCAATGTTTAAACCAACATCAAAGCCACATTTGAAGTGCGGTCCAATTCACAGCTAGCACAACCAAAAGTGGTGTCAGAGTCCGAATCAAGTCTCAGTCAAAGGTTGAGATTAAGTCACAGCCTGAACAAGGTTCCTAGATAAAGCTATAATTGGCATTCCAGTATAAGCATGAGCCCTTGAAGGGACAAAAAGTTAGAGCTAAAGGTCAAGTTCAAATCAGAGTTACTGGCAAACCCGAGTTGGACCACCACCAGAGTCTGAACCTGATTAAGCTTATAAGTCTGAGTTGAAGGTACAATTAAAAGAAGAGACCCATATAGATTTCAAATCAATGTCATAAACTGGTCCACATTTAAGCAGTCATCTGAGTAACTTGTTGATCGTGAGGTAGAGTGTGTAGATTTTTATTCTATTTGATTCGAACCAGCAAGTATTAACTTTCTATTTATCCATTTTTATTGTTGGTTTATGTACCGATATGGTTACCCGCGTTTTTTCATATTATGCTACTTCAAAACATAAAATCCAAATGAATGCTTAATATGAAACAAGTTAAGTGCAATTATGCACAAGCAACCTTATTTTGAAGATCGAAGATTCTAGACATGGAGGAATTTCAATCATGAAAGAATAATGCTTAATTGTTGTATGTTTTCGTTTGGATTTTTGTTATTTTTATAATTCCTTTTTTGTTTTTTAGAATTAGAATTTGTTTGGGATTTCTTTTTAAGTTTATTTTTTGGGATATTCCTTTTTAGTTTCTTTTTATTTGATTCAGAGTCTGAGTCAAATTAGGATTCGTACATTCCTTTTATTTCAATCTTTAATCTAAGTCTTTTTAAAGTGTTATTGATAGAAGGGCAATCTTAAAATTCTAACATGATTAAGTTTCTTGGATTTTAAGTTTTGTTTTCCAAACAAAAGGTCTTTATACCTTTCATATAATAGATTATTGAATATTGAATACGTAAATTTTAGTTCGTAAATGTTGTGATTTACAAGTATGATGAGAATGAGGGTGTAAGTGGCAAACTTGTAATTTTGGGCATTATGGTCATTTTTGTAATTATGGATAAATATTTTATATATTAAGGGATTAGGGCTAGGGATCTGTTGAAATTGAGAGTAGCAGTTTAGGAGTATATAAGTTTAGATCTTAGGAGAGTTAGGTTTTATCTCGAATCAAAGCTAGGAGAACGGTCCTCTTCTTTAATTGCGACCACTTATCTTTATATTTCTTGCTTCATCTATAAAAATCATGTTTTTATCTCTAAACCCTAGCGTTTCCTATCAAATTGGACCGCGTCGCCCTAAGCCTAGTGTTCCCTGGGTGGCCAACCCAAGCCCTGGCTAGCCTCGAGTGGGCCACCTTGGGGCCCGTCGACAATTGTTTGCGGCCTCATGCCCCTGGTTTTCAGTTGGAAGCCCTCCCGAGGTTCAACGTCCGTATTTTGGGCATGAATGGCCTTCTAATGAGCTTGACGACCACAGTGGTTTCTATCCAGACTTCTGGGGTCCATAAGACTCATAGGCGCTTGACTAGGGAGATATACTGGAGGGAAATGAAGAGGGGTGTCATGTATATAATGGCAAAGTGTGACGTTTGTGAACAACGCAAATATATGGCAATGACTTCTGGAGGATTGTTGCGGACATTGTCTCTACTAGATAGAGTTTGGTAGGATGTGACTATGGATTTCATTGATGGGTTGCAGAATTCTGTTGGATATTTTGTCATTCTTGTTGTGGTTAACCGCCTAAGCAAGTATGCACATTGTGTATCCCTTCGACATCCTTATACGGCGGTGTCTGGTGAATGATCTGTAGCTATAAAGATAAACACTAGCGATGGATGAATAGTTTTTATGATATAAATAGGAAATTGCGCCTAATTAAAACCTAACCAAATATGCAGAATTAAAGAGATAGAGACAAAAACCACAGAAAATCACAACGCAAACACAAGATGTACTCTGGTTCGGATTCACCAAGTCAAATTCCGACTCCCTTGAATCCTACTCTAGTAGCACTTAATCAAATACCGCTTGAGGTAAGTATCCACTAATAAACCCACTTACCAAATATATGTAAGTGTAAATCAAATATACTAATATCATCAATTCCCACAACCCGAGAATGGACACTCTCACAACCCAAGAGTTTCTTCTCAACAAATGAAAGAAAAGAGCTTTACAATAAACTTGAAATGAACACAAATTCTATGCCTTGAATATGTCTAACTTGAAGGGTAAGAAATGTATGTGTTAGTGCTCTAAATGTATGAGATGAAAGCACTTACTACTTGTCTAAGAGATGAAGCAATCAATGCTTTAAGTGTGAGCTTTAGAGCTTGTTGGACAAGAGAATGAGTTGAGAGCTTGAGAGCTTTGAATGCTATTGAATGAAGATTAAAATGTATCTAAGAGTTCTGAATGAATGCATAAAGCCCCTAAATATAATGCTTTAAGAATCCCAACAAATGGTGCTCTCTAGAAATTCAGTCTGAATTTTCCAAACATCTAAAGTTCAATACCCAGACATCAGACTAACTGTTCAGACGCCGGGGATCAAGCCTTCATATGGCCAACAATTGAAGCTATTGGAGGAGAAAATATTCTCTTCCATCAGACGTCTGGAGTTCAACTCCCAGATTGCTACATCAGACGTCTGGTGTATCAGCTATTCTAACCCTAAATAAAACCTGCACATCAGACGTCTAATGGTTCTTCATCAGACGTTTGATCCTAGGCTGAAAACTCAATTTTGAGTCTTATGATGTAAGAGTCCAATAAGATCATCTGATTTTCACTTCTTGGTTTCTTGAATCTATCTTCTTGAATCATGGCTCCAATTGTTTGCTTCACTTTATCATTGCTTTTGATATTCTTGAATCTGAATGATGTAAAGCTTTAATTAACTACAAAAGAAGTTAGTCATAATTAATCATATTTGCTCATCATCAAAACCAAATTAGGAGATCCAATACTCAACATCTGTTTCAGATGCATTTTTACGGGAGATTGTACTATTGCATGGGATACCAGAGTCTATAGTGACTGATAAAGATGGAGTTTTCTTGAGCCATTTCTGACGGGAGCTTTTCGAATACATGGACAGTGTGGAAGCGTAGCATATCCTATCATCTCTAGATTGACGGTCAGACTGAGGTGGTCAACATGAGTATAGAGACATATTTGTGATGTATCATGTCAGAGTCCTCGAGGCAGTGGGCAAGATGATTATCCTTGGCAAAGTATTGGTACAATACTTTTTACCATACAACAGCGCAGCCGACACCTTCTCTGATTCTGTATGGACGGGACCCCCTCATTTTATGCATTATGGCCATAGTTCTATATTAGTTTCACAGGTGGAGCAGTATTTGGAGGAGAGTGACCGAGTGTTGGAGGAACTAAAGCGATATCTGACCAGAGCTCAACAGATAATGAAGACTCGGGTGGATGCTCACATGAGAGAGATACAGTTTGTCGTGGATGATAAGGTATATTTAAAGTTGTGCCCGTATCGACAGCGGTCATTGGTTCATATGAGGAACGAGAAGCTGCCTCCTCGATATTTTGGTCCATTTGAGATTGAGGAGAGGATTAGCCAGGTTACTTACAAGTTGAGGTTGCCACCGACGTCTATCATACACACAGTCTGTCATGTATCATTGCTTACAAGTTGAGGTTGCCACCAACGTCTACCATACACCCAGTCTGTCGTGTATCACTACTTCGTCAGGCCATTGGGGATCACACACCATCTCCATCATTACTATTGACTTTGACTGAGGATATGTACAGATGAACTGCGAAGAGTTCAAGAGGAAGTTCAGGAAAGCACGAGGAACTGATCTAGTGGAAGGAACTTCCTGATCATGACACTACATGGTAACCTTTTGGAGTAATTGCGCCGCAATTTTCAAATTTCCACATTGAGAACAAGCTGATTCTTTTAGGGGAGAGCAATGATAGGATCATCATATATGTGTGGTGCATGAAAAAGGGGATGACAACGGCTGAAAACTGATTTCAGTGGCATTTTCGTAATTTTCAGCCCTATGTGTATTTCTGTAATTTTATTGAAGAGGTGATTATTATATATGTATATGGGGCTAAGGGAAATTAGAGGAGATGCTGCATTTTGTGTGAAAACTTTCTATAGGTTGAGAGATTTCATGTATTGGTGGAGAGTTAGGCTTTGTCTCGAACCAAAGCTAAGAGAGCGGTCCACCTTTCGAACGTGGCTACTAACTTTGGTATTTTCTATTCTATTCCAATAAAAATCATATTTTTCCTCTCAAAACCTTAGCGGAGCCTAACATTTTTCTATCAGAGTAACCAATCCACCGAATCTCTTTGCATGCACAAGATGCAAGGGTGGATGAGCGAGTCGTATGGGCATAAGATATGAAAAAATATTCTACATGCGAGGTGTTGAAGTCGGTGATCAATTCGATCTCCAAAGTGAGAAGCTCAAACCCCTATTTAGCTTTTAGTTTAGATAACCCTAATTTAGTTCCTCCTCCAATTCCCAACAACTCCGAGATTTTTTTACTTTTCTGTTGTCGTGTCCATGTTGCTCACCCTTTGGTGGTCCTCTGGTCCTTAATAGTATGACGTTATGATGTCAGCCCCAAAAGATTGCTCCACTCTGTTTCCTTCTGTTCAATTAAGCAAGCTTATTCCCTTTTCCCGTCCAAAAATACAACAAGATCCTGTCTAGTCATATTTCCTCCAAAATTTTGGCATTATCAATGCAGTGTTTCCCTAGAAAAATCAGCTAATGTCTAAATATGAAAATGAGTGAAACAATATGTTAGAGATATACCTAACTACATGTTTTAGGTGCATGCCTAGGTGTAATTATGAACACCCATAATCTATCTAAAAATGAGTGAAACAATATGTTAGAGATATACCTAACTACATGTTTTAGGTGCATGCCTAGGTGTAATTATGAACCCCCATAATCTATCTATATGTATATCTAATATGGCCTAGACAGACATCATTAACAACTTCTAACATACTAATACATACACCCATATGTAAAACAATAAAATTTTACTCTTCTTGAGAAACAAAGTGAAAAAAATGAAAATATGATAATGACAACTTATAACCACTCTTGAGTTCTAGGTAGCCAGTTTTTTTTTTTTTACTTTTCCCATGAGAACACCATAGAATATGCACCATTGTGTGTGTGTGTGTGTGTGTGTGTGTGTGTGTGTGTAGAACCACATGACTTGGAAAAATTATTAGGGTACCTTGACAGAAAGACAAGATTTTGCTAATCAGGCGTGCTTGCTGTCATTGGCGGAGCTAAGCTTTGATAGAAGATAGAGGCAACTGGAACATAGGAGGACAGAAGCTGCAAAACAGAGAAGGTCGATTGACGAAGATATAGTCACCTTCCTGCTCTTCTCAAATAGTCCAACCAAGAGAACCATCACAATGACATGTCCCAGCTTTGTCTTGAGCTCATTAACCGACTGTATTTCCAACCATTTTGGTCGTTCCTACATTGATATTTAGAAGACTGTTTTAAAACATGCATGATAAAAAAGGGCAGTTAGGAGCAATGATCTCCCATGTGACTAAAGTGAGGTGCACAGAAAATTTAAAAAACAAACTTCTAGAAGTTTTGAGTAAAGATTAACTGAGGATACTTGCCGAAAGTTTGAATAATCCTAGGAGGTTCGATCCATAGGAGGATGTCTTAGCAATGTCCAAATTGCTAATGAATAGCTCATAAAGACCCATGCCAAAGACGAGCATCACTGTTCCTATAAGATACACATCTGAAAGTGAAATAAAATTATTGGTTAGCCATAGATCCGTTCAATCAACATCTTAGGTGATAACTTATAACCAGCAGGCATCTGTAAGTACATTTAACTGCACCAGCCAAAATTGCCTGGCTTGGATTTCCACAATATATCATTATTCAAACACAAATCAGTATATATTCAATCAGCAATCAGTCCTTTCAATAGGAATAGCCCCTTGGACTGCCCTTTTTGAAGTTTCTACATATGAATCGCTATCCGGGCTGAGACTGGGGAATCCTTCTACCAACTGCTTGAGAGGACTCGAACTAACATCATCGTTAACTTGTTGACAACCAGCAGTACTTAATAACGAGTATTATTAATGATATTTGGCATGACTTAAAATTTGACAGTTCTACTTTATCATCAGTCCTGCTTCCACTGAAATAAGTTGTGTAACAAATCATCAATGTCTGAAAATTTTATAATCGGTTATATCATTTATTTTTTTGTCTAATTATCGAAAAACAATCTATGTTTCAGCTTTTTCTCATAATAATACATTAAGTTCTAACAAAATGCTACCCTTAAAACAGTAAAAGATGATGTACTTTCCTCGCAAAACTACCGTGAAGGCAAGGCAACATTTTGTTATTTTAGAACTTAAAGGTAGTAGGGTGAGAAAATTGAAATATAAATGTAGTTTTTTTATAAATAGCCCTATTTTTATTTGCTTTATTTTTTAGACTGAGTTTTTCAAGACATTGTTCCCCAAATTATGTATATTTTGATCCCCCCCCCACCTCCCCCCAAAAAAAATTCCCCCCCCCCCCCCCCCCCCCCCCCCCCCCAAATGTAAAGTAGACCATCTTAACATTTACAGCCAAAATTTTCTTCTGGTCTAGTTTGATGAGTAAAGCCCCTTGTTTAAGGAAGGCTATAGATCCGCAATGAATCGAGTTTGGTTTATGTTAAGGTTGGGGCCAAGGAGGATGTGATTGTATGGGTTTACTAGATATTGGAAGGAGATATGAGAAAAGAAAGTTGGGGTTTATAAGGGATCTCTTGATAGGCAAGAGGAGGGGAGTGGGGTGGATTAGGTCTAGGGTTTGATAGCGTTAGTGCTAGGATTTGGAAGGGGAATGAGTCGTTGGGGACAATGGGGTGGCGACAAAGCTTGGCAAAGAGGAAAGAGTTATAGCAGAAGAGGAGCTAAGGGAGAGGTGGTGGTCACTTGAAATTTAAGTTTTATTATTGATGTTTAAAAATACTATAAATATATGTTAAGAGTAAAGTTAATAGTTGAAAGTTAAGATTATTATTAATGAACAGCATTCTTTTTGTTGATATTGGATAAACAATATGATTTTATTTTATTTTAGTTATGAAGGGAAAAGCGCATGGTAAAAGGTGTAGAGGGTTAGGAGCCCCCTAGCCTGCCATTACTTCATCAAGACCATGAATACGAGCAATACCGTCACCTACTTGAAGTATGGTATCGGGCCCTCATATATATAGCATTCAATGATGGGTGGATATCCAATGGGCCTATTCACAACACTTCCCCTTATCCAACCAACATGGAATAAGAGGTGTATTCTTCAAAATCCAAGTTAGGATAACTGCCTTATTAAATAAAGAACAGTTTCTTCATAACTTCTCCTGTTTTGAGGATGTGTTTAGGAGTGGATACTTTAGGATTCAGAGTCAACAAGGTTGCCTCGTCAAAACCTTGACGATGGAAAACCATGTGGGAAAAACCAATAGCCAAGAGAAAAGAGTACAATACTACTGTTGACTCTCCCTCATCTGACCAAGCTTCAGCCTTGCAGATTTCCTATGAATCTATACATCAGTCTCCTATGTATCTATACATTCACAGTTTATCATCCTGACCCAGTTCACATTTTCTCACCCTTCTCATCCTAATCACACTTACAAGTTTCTCAAAGATACTAGTAGGCATGGATTTGGTAAGCAAATCCGCCAAGTTATTACAAGATTGGATTTTCTATACCTCAATGATTTTGCTT
Organism: Scilla litardierei; assembly: GCA_030789695.1. Taxonomy (NCBI): domain Eukaryota; kingdom Viridiplantae; phylum Streptophyta; class Magnoliopsida; order Asparagales; family Asparagaceae; genus Scilla; species Scilla litardierei. The sequence goes on along the minus strand of CM061133.1, from coordinate 2,096,123 downwards.
TTGAAGGTCATGCGTCCAGAAGGGCTTGAGAGAGATATGCTTTGTCTTGTCGCCTTTGATGTAGCTGTCCTGTAGCTGGGCTATACATGCTGCATTGTCTTCATAGATTGTAGTAGGCTCAAGAACGTCGGTCTTCAGGCCGGTAGAGGTGAGAATGTGCTGGATCACAAAACGTAGCCAGAAACTCTCTTTACTTGCTTCATGGATTGCTAGAAGTTCTGAATGTGTAGATGAGACGATCTTCATGGTCTGCTTCACAGATCTCCAAGATATGGCCGTGCCGCCATAAGTGAACATGCATCCGATCTGAGACTTCTCTGTATGATGATTGAATCTGTAACTTGCATCAGCATAACCAACTAAACATATTGTTGTCCCTTTCCTGTAGAATAGACCTAATCTATGGACCCTTGGATGTAGCGCAGAAAATGCTTAACTCCGGTCCAGTGTTGCTGTGTAGGTGCAGCACTATATTTGGCTAGTAAGTTGACTGCAAATGCTATGTCAGGGCAAGTGCAGTTAGCCAGATAAAGGAGTGCACAATAGCACTTAAATAAGGTACTTCAGGACGGCCTAGTACTTCCTTCCCCTCTTCCAGTGACCGGAAGGGGTCTTTATTTACATCCAATGATCTCACGATTATAGGGGTACTGAGGGGGTGGCACTTATCCATTTGGAACTTTTTCAGTAAGTTCGATGTATAAGTTGACGGATGTAACAGGATCGCATCGTTAAGATGCTCTATTTAAAGACCTAAACAGAATTTTGACTTTCCGATGTCTTTCATCTTGAAAGTTTCTGTCAAGCTTTTAGAAATCTCAGTATCTCTTCAGGAAATCCGATGAGGTTCAAGTCGTCCACATAGACGGCTATAATGACAAATCATGTTGCCTTTGCTCTAATAAAGATGCAAGGACAGACTGGGTCATTTGCAATCCATACTTCGCAAGGAATTCGCTCAGTCTGTTGTACCATATCCTTCCAGATTGTTTCAGACCATATAATGATCTTTGCAGTTTCACTGAGTAGACATCACGTTGTCTCTCTTTTAGTGCTGCAGGCAAAGAATAACCGTCAGGCAATCTCATAAAGATGTCTCGGTCTAAATTGTCATATAGGTATACAGTCACGACGTCCATAAGTTGCATATCCATACATTTTTGAGTTGTTAAGCCAATAAGGAATCGGAAGGTGACGCGTCCATGACCCGGGAGTATGTGGCGTCAAAATCCACCCTTGGACATTGGGTAAAACTCTGCGCTACAAGCCTTGCTTTGTAGCGAACGATCTCATTTTGTTCATTTCTTTTTCTAACAAATACCCATTTATAACACACAGGTTTTACACCTTTTGGTGTCTGAACAATTGGTCCGAAGACCTTGCATTTTGTGAGTGAATCCAACTCCACTCCAATTGCCGCTTTCCACTTTGGCCATTCATCTCTGCTTTGACATTCTGTCAGAGAGTGTGGTTCAATATCATTGTTTCAGTACGCAACGTTGATGGCAATATTACACGTAAATGTGTCATCTATAATGGAGCTCTTTCTGTCCCAATACTCTCCAGTTCGTACATAATGTATCGAAACTTCATTTTCTCCCGGTTTTTCCTCTCTTTGAGAGTTTGGGCGAGATGTAGGAGCAGGGCTTATAGTAGCATTATGTGGTGGTATTGTTTGACCATTGCCAAGGGTCCTACTCTTTCAAGGGACTTGATCCTTGGATCCCAGTAGTCGTCCTCTATTTTTAAGAGGTCCAACCATCTCTGTTACAGGCGGATTGCATCCATTTTACGGTTGGAGTGTTAACAGCAGGGACGTGTGATCTGATAATCTTCTGGTTGTCAGTAAATTTGTCTGGCAAGAGATGGACAGTGTTTTGAATATGGAGAATCTTTAGGACCTTCTCCTCACACTGGCTCGTAAGTGGATCAAAGTGACTTAATTTCTGTGTATCCCAAGAGATACTCTCTGAAGCTTCGGGCTTCTTGTTTTGTAAGCCTAGTCTTGAAAATGATGTTTCATCAAATTCACAGTCTTCTAGACGTGCCTTGAAAACGTCGCCCGTAAGAGGTTCTAGGAATCTTATTATGAAGGGTGTATCAAACCCAACGTAAATGCCTAGACGACGTTGTGGACCCATCTTTGTCCTTTGTGGTGGTGATATGGAGATGTATACTGCACAACCAAATATTCTCAAATGTGAGACAATTGGTGGTACTCCAAGTGCTAATTGCATAGGAGAAGATGATTGACCTCCAGAAGGTCTGTATTTTATTAAAGATGCAGCATGCAATATTGCATAACCCCATGCATTCACCGGCAACTAAGATTGAAATAGTAATGGACGAGCAATCCATTGCAGTCTCTTTATTAGAGATTCTGCTAACCCATTTTGGGTGTGAACATGTGATACACGATGTTCAACTTCAATGCCCGATTCTTGGCAATAGTCTAGAAAAACTTGTGAAGTTAACTCCCCGCATTATCCAGACGAAGATTCTTTATCTGGTGATCGGAAAAGTGGGCCCGCAACTTGATTATCTGAGCTAAAAGCTTAGAAAATGCCAAGTTACGGGTGGACAGTAGACACACATGTGACCACTTAGTAGTTGTGTCTATCAGGACCATAAAGTACATGAAGGTACCACCACTTAATGGGTGTATAGGCCCACAAATGTCCCCATGGATTCTCTCCATAAAGCTAGGAAACTCCAAGTCCACTTTAAGTGGAGAGGGTCTCGTTATTAGTTTACCCTTGTAACAGGGTGGACATGGGAAATTACCTTTTTTGAAGAATCTTCAGGTTCTTCAAATTTATATCCCTTGAGCTATTTATGATGCGGTACATTATAACAGATACATGGTGTCCCAGTCTACTATGCCAGAGTTGGAATTCTGGTATTTGAGGGCACTGCAGGTGCTCCGTCATGTATACTTCTGGAGAGTGAATACTTGTCTGGTAGAGACACGTGGGGAGTCCCTCGATACGTTCCACAATGATTTTTATACCATTTGTAAGAGGCGTTATGTGCAAATATTCTTTTTATTATCCTCTACCGTCTCTAAGTGATAACCGTTTAAACGAATATCTTTAAAACTTAGAAGATTTCAGATCGATTTAGATCAGTATAGCGTATCTCTAAGTTTAATGTGTGTGTTATTAGGGAGCAAAATGATTGCTTCCCTTGATCATTCTATTATGTCAGCTGGTCCTGAGATTGTTCTCAATGGACCAAAGTAACTATCAATGCTCGTAAAGTAGTCTATACATTGAATAATAGAGTGCGTTGACGCACTGTCCACTAGTCATATAGATTTCATATCTAAAAATGAAAAGCATTCAATAAATACTACGAAAAGAGAATACTTTCATTAATATATAAAAGTTGACAATCAAAGTAGCTAACATGGAATAGAAAGACATAAAATGAGATACAGTGCTAGAAAATAAGATACAGATAGTCCATGACTACAAAGTGTTGTCATTCTATCAAGTTTGTCTCAACATGATGTTTGAGACTTGCCTGGTAGATGTCTTGTAGGTGTCTGGATGTGCGGCAGTTTCTGGACCAATGGCCAGTCATTCCGCATTTAGAGCATTTATCCTCCCAGACTTTCTTGGGAGGACCACCTTTTATTGGACGTCCTGTTGCTTCTTTGCCACGAACTTCTAGTTCTGTGGAGGAGCCTGAGGAGTAGCCTTTTTCCGCTGCTTTGGTTCTTTCCATTTCTGGAACTTTGCCTTCTTATCCATCTTCTTCTTCTGGGAAGACTGAAAATGTGCCTCTGCAGGATGTGGAAGTGGAGCGGAGCCAGGCGGGCGTAGATTGTGAGTGGCAATCAACAACTCTCTGTTCTGTTCAACCATTAGTAGGCATGAGAGCAGATCGGAGTACTTTGTGAACTTTCGTTCATGGTACTATTGCATGAGGATCATGTCCTTCTCATGAAAAGACGTAAACGTCTTCTCTAGCAGCATCCTCTCAGGCACATTCTCACCACACAACTTCAAGCGTGAGATGATTCGGAATAATGCTGAGTTATACTCCGCTACGGATTTATAATCTTGTATGCAGAGGTGAGTCCACACGTACTGTGCAAGAGGGAGTATGACATCACTCTGATGTCTGTACCTCTCCTCAAGTGCGTTCCACAGCTCATAGGAGTCCTCTACAGTAAGATACGCGTCCTTCAGGGTCGAGTATAAGTGTTTCCTGATATAAATAATGGCTTCTGCCTTAAGTATATAAGAAACTTCTTCTGCAGTAGGGACTTCTTTAGAAGCATCCTTTTCAGCTATGACAGTACTGATTGTTACCTTTATTGTGTGTAACGGCCAGTATTTTTAGGCAAGTTTTCGATTGTGCGTGCCCGTATTTTACGTCTGTTATCCAGTTAACCTTTCGTCCGTACGTGTCGACGCGAGTGCGTCAATGTTTTCGTTTTACCGTGTCGTCAATATTTACCATCAAGTTTTAACTAAAATAATTTAACTTAATTATTCTGCTAATTACATTTTACTAATTACAAAATCTTAATTACTTTAATTAATTTAGCTAATTACTTTTCATTTTTTTAATGATGACTAATTAAACTTACTTAATTACGTACATGCATTAACCCTTAACTACACAACAAAACACATGTTTTAAACAACCAGATACATTTCTGAAGTCTAAGTTGGCGTTCTTTTTCATTTGAGCAGACAACACGTCTCTACAAAACCCTTAGTCTAAAGATTTCATTAAACACCTATCCTAATCGTATTAAAACTGCTTTGACAAATGCAAAAGTTTGTTCCCCTGCCCATCTTCTTAAGCCTGTATTCTCCCCTGCAGTTGATCTGCAAAATCCACGACCTTATCACCCCTAATATCTCAAATCTGTTCATCACCAAATCCATTCCCCAAATCAAACCAGAAACATGTGTTAACAAATTCATCAAATTCAATCATCATCCCAAACCAAATCACTCAAAATCCAATCCCCAAATACTGAAATTTGAAATCAAAAATGAAAAACAAAACAAAACTCCAGATCTGAAAATATTTTCAGATCAAATCTCCCTCTCATCTTCTCCTTCCTCCTCCTCCCTTGGCCGATCCCCTCACCCTCCAGCACGCCGCCCTAACGCCGTGAACCGCCGCCCAGATCGTCGGAATCCGCAACCCCTCGCTGCGCGCGCCTCCAGCAAGCCGCCGCCGCCCAGGTCAGCCGCCGCCGCTGCCGGCCTGTCTCTCCTCTCCGTCGTCGCGCAAGGTGAGAACCTCTTTTCCTTTTTGCTTTTCGCATGAGCCCCTTTCGATTCCTTTGTTGACCTGCAAACTTTGAACTAAATAAAAAGAAAAATAACTGAAGAAGACAGCAGGAGAGAAAGGAAGAGAGTGAGAAGGAAAGAAAGAAATGTTATAAAGTGAAGTAGGTAGTTGCCTTGTGTATTAAAAAAAATGTGACAGAGACATGAATGAGAAGTGTCAGCCTTGGTAATTAGTAATAAGAAAGAGAGAGAATGTATGTTAATGTTTTTATTAAAATATTTGTTAGAGAGGAGTGATAGCCTGGGATACTAAAGAGGGGTAGATGAAGAGATATTATTACATATTACCCCTAAGTTATTGTTAGTAATTTTATTAAACAATGTTAACCATGTTACACTTTACCCCAAGGCAAACTTAGTAGGTGAAATATTAATACCATGTTTAACCCTGTGATTAGCCTAGTTAATTAATTATTTGTTTGTTAATATTAGTTAAATAGTTAGTGTTAATTAATTGTTAAACTGATTTTAGCATGTTAACAAAATTGTATATGATGTTAGGGTAATAAAACTAGAATAAAATTAGATGAACTCACTTTAAGGATTAACTGGATATTTTGACTTATCTCGCAATATATCTAATTCGGTGAATTGTTTAACCAAACCAGAAAACCGGAAATACCGACACGTAATACCCGTCCAGACGAACCTACGACAATCGATACCACCGGAAACATGCAAGTGATACTTGCCAGTAATTATTTAGGCCATGTCTTAGGCCAATTTTTGTATTAGCGTAAAAGAGACTAGGCGATGAAATGATAGTCGCCTAGACGCCCTATTTGATCTAGTTTGACAACGAAACTAGATCCGACAATTTACCTACTTTCATTCATGCTGCCATGCCATGTTTAATTTCAATTAACGTTACGCAATTTATCTGCTCATTGCCATGTCATTGCATGCATTTAATGTTCATCGTGATTGAGTAGCACACGCTACAAATGTTATTGCTATTGAGGCTAGGCACCTGCTTTGCGGGCACAACCCTATGCCAATAACACTTCCTGGCTCGTGATCCAGAAGATGGGCGCCAGTCCATATACACGTGGAGGGGTAGGGTTAAACGATCGCTTGAGCGTAGAAGTGAGCCCGTACAGCCACTTCAGCCAAAAGACGGAAACTCTGTGCACAAAGTGATAAGTTAATGTTTCGTGAATCGTGAAATAGTGAATTGTAGCTTTCTGCTACACCGTGCTTGATTATTATCTCGTTCATTTAATTGTTGCACTCTTTTAATGTCATGTCATATCATCATGTTAGAACTGCTAGTTGCATTATGTTATTTGTATCCTTGCACAAAAGTCCTCCGTCTTTCTTGGGAGACTTTTGCTGACATGTGCCCTTTTCTCTTTGGGTGTCACATGTCAGACTTTGAGACAGAACAGATAGCAGAAGACGAGCAGTTCGGAGACGCTGAGTTTGAGGTCCCTACTGAGACCGAGTTCGAGGACACCGGTGACCAGTCCTAGTCTCACCTAGAGACTTCTTTTAGTTGTTGCTGCTTTTATAGTTGCTGTTAAATTTCGGTGTGTAGCACCTATATATCTCGATGTTTATGTTTCGGCCATGCTTTAGGCCTATTGTTCAGACTTGTACTTTTGTGACTATTCTGTGATGTTGTAATAATTATTGGATGTTGTTGGTGGATATTTTCTCATCTGCATTATTATTGTTGTTGTTTCGTCGCAATGCAAGGACCTGCACTTTTCGAAATTTTTTTACAGACGCTTATCAGACTGCAGCTTCACAGCTCCACGTCTGAGCGGACCTCCTCACGTCTCGCCTTCCATATTAGGGAAGCGGGGCGTGACAGGTTTTAGTGGTGGCCCATGCAGGTCACTTTGCATCTGCGAAATATCGGAACAACAATAATGATGACACCATCCATTTAAATATTCAGAACATTCAAGTCATAAATTGAGTCTAATCAGAAGGTTTTCTTATCTTAGATGGCCGGTAGACGCATTACTCGAGGAGCTGGTAGTGGACCTGGGGCTGGTGGTGGAACAGGACGTGTTGCGGATGCTGATAGAGAACCCACCACGGCTGAGATGATGAGGATGATGCATCAGATGATGCAGGTTCAGCAGGGGATGCTACAGAATGCCCCTCGATTCGAGCCGGGAGCGAAACAGTTTCGGGAGCTGGGCCCGTCATATTTCACTGGGTCAGAAGGATCATTAGCTGCAGACGAGTGGATGAAAAACACAGAGGATAATCTGCTTCTCTCGAAGGTTAACCCGGCTGGATGGGTTGACTTAGTGAAGAAGCAACTGAAGGACAATGCACGCAGTTGGTGGGAGTCAGAAGAGCAGCTGTTGGCGAAGCCTATCCCCTGGGCCACTTTCAAGGCGAGATTTAATGAGGAGTATTTTCCTCAAGCTGCTAGGAGGGAGCTGATGCAGCAGTTCATCAATCTGAAGCAAGGAAATCTAACGGTGCATCAGTACCACCAAGAGTTCATGAGACTGAGTCGCTTTGCGCCGAAGATGGTGGAGACTGCTGACGATCGAGCTCAAAAATTCTTACAGGGTTTATCTTTGGAGCTGCAGAGTCTGATTTCCTCTTCGGACTTAGACTCTTACCAGAAGTTGCTGATAGCTGCCAAGAGGCAGGAGCTGATTGCCAATCAGAAGAGAGGACAGTATTCAGGTGCTGGAAAGAGGCCTATGGAGCAGGCCAGAGCTGTGGTTAGGCCTGGGTTCAAGCCTAATCAGTCCGTGCAGTTTAAGAGGCCAGGTGGGCCTAGTCAGAAGACGTGCAGTCATTGCGGCAAGACTGGTCATGTGAAGGAGCAGTGCAGAAGGCTTCTGGGCCCGTGCTTGGTTTGTGGCGATGCTTCGCATACTTTGAATGATTGCCCGAGTGCTAAGCAACCGTGGAAGGCACCAGTTGGAGTTCAGCAACAAAGAGCTTCGGTAGTCGCTGGACGTGGAGCGCCTCTCATTCCCCAGAAGCAGGCTTTCCAGCAGGCCGTTCAGTCTAAGAGGCAAGCTTTCACAATGACTACAGTAGAGGCAGAGACTGAGGACGGAGTTATTGCAGGTAACCTCTATACTAGTCTGCCTTATTTATGCATTATATTTGATTAATTAGATTCATGTTAATCTAGTTGCATGTTACCCTTAGGTGTTATCTTAGTTTCATCTCACCCGGCCTTGACCCTGTTCGATTCTGGAGCTTCCATGTGCATCTTATCTCGAAAGTTTGTAGTCGAACACTCGATACCCACCTATACACTTCCCAAGTGTTGGAACATTACAACTGGGAATGGTGTAGTGAAGGTTGCACTGGGATGTAGACCGTGCCCGTTGGTGATTAGTGGACACGAACTGTATGCTAATTTCATTGTCCACGACCTATCCAACTTTGATGCTATTCTCGGCATTGATTGGTTAGGAGCTTTTTATGCCACGATCGACTGTCACCGGAAGAAAGTGGTGTTCGAAATTCCTGATCACCCAGTGTTCGAGTTTGTCGGTGGAGGACGTTCGCTTGGACCTGTTAAGTTTCGAGCCCAGCCTTACCAATTGACCATTGCATCTATGATTGCTGAACCAGAGAAGCCTGCAGTAGTGAGAGATTTCGAAGACGTCTTTCCTGAAGACATTTCTGGACTGCCGCCCGATCGTGCGTTGGAATTCGGCATCCATCTTATGCCAGGAGCTCAGCCAATTTCGAAGGCGCCGTACCGTATGGCTCCTGCAGAATTAGAAGAGTTGAGGAAGCAGTTGGATGAGCTACTACAGAAGGGTTTCATTCATCCCAGCGTATCTCCCTGGGGTGCACCCGTCTTGCTAGTAAAGAAGAAGGATGGATCGAGAAGAATGTGCATTGATTATCGAGAGTTGAATCAGATCACAGTGAAGAACAAGTACCCGCTGCCCCGTATTGATGATATCTTCGATCAGCTTGGTGGATCGAGTGTATTTTCAAAGTTGGATCTCCGGAGCGGATACCATCAAGTTAGAGTCAAGAAGGAAGATGTACTCAAGACCGCTTTTCGGACTAAGTACGGACATTATGAGTTCGTTGTCATGCCATTCGGTGTGACCAACGCTCCAGCTGTGTTCATGAATCTCATGAACCTTATCTTTTACGACTTCCTCGATAAGTTTGTAGTAATCTTCATAGACGATATCCTGGTGTACTCGAAGAGCGAGGAGGAGCATGCAGAACATCTGAAGATAGTATTGGAGACGCTCCGTCACCATAAACTATATGCCAAATACAGCAAATGCGAATTCTGGCTGGATAAAATTGCATTTCTTGGGCATGTAGTATCAGGAGCTGGAATCTCAGTGGATCCGGAGAAGGTCAAAGCAGTCAGTGAATGGCCTACACCTCGATCGGCATCGGACATCAGGAGTTTCCTTGGATTGGCTGGATACTACCGCAGATTTATCAAGGATTTCTCGAAGATAGCTGAGCCGATGACGAAATTGACTAGGAAGGATGTTAAGTTCAATTGGTCAGACTCTTGTGAGCAAGCTTTTTCTACCTTGAAGGAGAGACTGACTACTGCACCAGTCTTAGCTATTCCAGACAGAAGCGGAGGCTTCGAGATTTTCTGCGACGCATCGGGCAAAGGACTTGGATGCGTTCTACATCAACACAATCATGTGGTCGCATATGCTTCACGACAGTTGAAGATCCATGAGAAGAATTATCCGACCCATGATTTGGAGCTAGCCGCTGTCATCTTTGCACTAAAGATCTGGCGACATTTCTTACTGAGTGAGAAAGTGAAAATTTTCACTGATCACAAGAGTTTGAAATATATATTCACTCAGAAGGAGCTGAATATGAGACAGCGCATATGGTTGGAATTGATGGCGGACTACGACATCGATCTTCAGTATCATCCAGGGAAGGTGAATGTCGTACCGGATGCTTTGAGTCGACTGCCCGAAGTGATGATTCTTACATCTCAGTGGAGATTGCAGCAGGATCTGCGAAGGATGAATGTTGAAGCTGTACTACCAGGAGTCACATCGTCGTTGATGAACATGCAGATTCAATCGACGATCGTGGATCGAATCAAGACTGCTCAAGCTGGAGATGCTAAGTTAAAGAAGATCAGAGAACAAGTCGAAGCAGGACTTCGGACAGATTTTCTGATTCATACGGATGGATCATTAAGATATGGTAGCAGGATCTGCGTACCTGCAGGAGATGTCAGAGAGGAGTTGATGAATGAGGCTCACAGTTCGTCTTATTCTATTCATCCTGGAGGTACTAAGATGTACAAGGATCTTCGTCAAAATTTCTGGTGGCATGGGATGAAGAGAAGTGTGGCACGGAGCGTTGCCAAGTGCCTCGTGTGTCAGCAAGTGAAGGCTGAACACCATCGCACTGCTGGACTACTACAACCTCTGCCGATTCCGGAGTGGAAGTGGCAACACATCACGATGGACTTCGTGACTGGTTTACCTCAGAGCACCAAGCAGAACGACGCGATCTGGGTCATTGTTGATCGATTGACCAAGTCCGCGCACTTTATACCTTTCCGAGTTGGGCAATCCACGAAGATATTAGCAAGGAAGTATATGGAGGTAATGACTTAACTCGTACCTTTATAATTTTCTTCTAGTACTAGTCGTGATGTGAATTATGTCGTGTAGGAGATTGTGCGCTTACATGGAGTCCCTGTGAGCATTGTATCAGATCGTGATACGCGATTCACATCTCAGTTCTGGAAAAGTCTGCAGACCAATCTGGGTACCAGTCTGAAGTTCAGTACTGCGTATCACCCGCAGACAGATGGCCAGTCAGAACGTACCATTCAAATTTTGGAAGATATGCTGAGAGCTTGCATGTTGGATCTCAAGGGTTCATGGGAGGATCATCTGCACCTAGTGGAGTTCTCATACAACAATAGCTATCAGGCGAGCATTGGCATGGCGCCTTTTGCTGCTCTCTACGGGAGAAAATGTCGATCGCCACTGAGTTGGGATGACATCGGTGATAGAGAGCTCTTGGAGCCAGAGATGATAGTGGAAGCAGTTAATGTTGTGCGAGATATCAGAGACAAGATTCGGATCGCCCAGGACCGTTATAAGCATTGGGCAGATGCTAAACGGCGTCCTCTGGAGTTTCAGCCAGGAGATCATGTGTTTCTGAAGATTTCACCGAATCGAGGAGTGATTCGATTTGGGAAGAGAGGCAAGCTTAGTCCGAGATATATTGGACCTTTCGATGTGCTAGAACGAGTTGGAGAAGTAGCTTATCGCTTAGCCTTACCACCGTCCTTAGAGGGAGTTCATGACGTCTTTCATGTGTCCCAGCTCCGTCGTTATATCAGCGACCCTTCACACGCTGTGGACTACTCAGAGATCACAGTTCGACCAGATCTGACGTATGAACAGCAACCAGTGGAGATCCTAGATCGACGTCAGAAAGTTTTCAGGAACAAGACTGTTGATCTAGTCAGAGTGATGTGGCGTCGCGACTCGCCAGGAGAATCTACCTGGGAGCGGGAAGATGAGATACGAGAACGTTATCCATATTTGTTTTTTGCTCCTTAGTTGATAGAAATTCCGAGGACGGAATTTTTCCTAAGGTGTGTAAAATGTAACGGCCAGTATTTTTAGGCAAGTTTTCGATTGTGCGTGCCCGTATTTTACGTCTGTTATCCAGTTAACCTTTCGTCCGTACGTGTCGACGCGAGTGCGTCAATGTTTTCGTTTTACCGTGTCGTCAATATTTACCATCAAGTTTTAACTAAAATAATTTAACTTAATTATTCTGCTAATTACATTTTACTAATTACAAAATCTTAATTACTTTAATTAATTTAGCTAATTACTTTTCATTTTTTTAATGATGACTAATTAAACTTACTTAATTACGTACATGCATTAACCCTTAACTACACGACAAAACACATGTTTTAAACAACCAGATACATTTCTGAAGTCTAAGTTGGCGTTCTTTTTCATTTGAGCAGACAACACGTCTCTACAAAACCCTTAGTCTAAAGATTTCATTAAACACCTATCCTAATCGTATTAAAACTGCTTTGACAAATGCAAAAGTTTGTTCCCCTGCCCATCTTCTTAAGCCTGTATTCTCCCCTGCAGTTGATCTGCAAAATCCACGACCTTATCACCCCTAATATCTCAAATCTGTTCATCACCAAATCCATTCCCCAAATCAAACCAGAAACATGTGTTAACAAATTCATCAAATTCAATCATCATCCCAAACCAAATCACTCAAAATCCAATCCCCAAATACTGAAATTTGAAATCAAAAATGAAAAACAAAACAAAACTCCAGATCTGAAAATATTTTCAGATCAAATCTCCCTCTCATCTTCTCCTTCCTCCTCCTCCCTTGGCCGATCCCCTCACCCTCCAGCACGCCGCCCTAACGCCGTGAACCGCCGCCCAGATCGTCGGAATCCGCAACCCCTCGCTGCGCGCGCCTCCAGCAAGCCGCCGCCGCCCAGGTCAGCCGCCGCCGCTGTCGGCCTGTCTCTCCTCTCCGTCGTCGCGCAAGGTGAGAACCTCTTTTCCTTTTTGCTTTTCGCATGAGCCCCTTTCGATTCCTTTGTTGACCTGCAAACTTTGAACTAAATAAAAAGAAAAATAACTGAAGAAGACAGCAGGAGAGAAAAGAAGAGAGTGAGAAGGAAAGAAAGAAATGTTATAAAGTGAAGTAGGTAGTTGCCTTGTGTATTAAAAAAAATGTGACAGAGACATGAATGAGAAGTGTCAGCCTTGGTAATTAGTAATAAGAAAGAGAGAGAATGTATGTTAATGTTTTTATTAAAATATTTGTTAGAGAGGAGTAATAGCCTGGGATACTAAAGAGGGGTAGATGAAGAGATATTATTACATATTACCCCTAAGTTATTGTTAGTAATTTTATTAAACAATGTTAACCATGTTACACTTTACCCCAAGGCAAACTTAGTAGGTGAAATATTAATACCATGTTTAACCCTGTGATTAGCCTAGTTAATTAATTATTTGTTTGTTAATATTAGTTAAATAGTTAGTGTTAATTAATTGTTAAACTGATTTTAGCATGTTAACAAAATTGTATATGATGTTAGGGTAATAAAACTAGAATAAAATTAGATGAACTCACTTTAAGGATTAACTGGATATTTTGACTTATCTCGCAATATATCTAATTCGGTGAATTGTTTAACCAAACCAGAAAACCGGAAATACCGACACGTAATACCCGTCCAGACGAACCTACGACAATCGATACCACCGGAAACATGCAAGTGATACTTGCCAGTAATTATTTAGGCCATGTCTTAGGCCAATTTTTGTATTAGCGTAAAAGAGACTAGGCGATGAAATGATAGTCGCCTAGACGCCCTATTTGATCTAGTTTGACAACGAAACTAGATCCGACAATTTACCTGCTTTCATTCATGCTGCCATGCCATGTTTAATTTCAATTAACGTTACGCAATTTATCTGCTCATTGCCATGTCATTGCATGCATTTAATGTTCATCGTGATTGAGTAGCACACGCTACAAATGTTATTGCTATTGAGGCTAGGCACCTGCTTTGCGGGCACAACCCTATGCCAATAACACTTCCTGGCTCGTGATCCAGAAGATGGGCGCCAGTCCATATACACGTGGAGGGGTAGGGTTAAACGATCGCTTGAGCGTAGAAGTGAGCCCGTACAGCCACTTCAGCCAAAAGACGGAAACTCTGTGCACAAAGTGATAAGTTAATGTTTCGTGAATCGTGAAATAGTGAATTGTAGCTTTCTGCTACACCGTGCTTGATTATTATCTCGTTCATTTAATTGTTGCACTCTTTTAATGTCATGTCATATCATCATGTTAGAACTGCTAGTTGCATTATGTTATTTGTATCCTTGCACAAAAGTCCTCCGTCTTTCTTGGGAGACTTTTGCTGACATGTGCCCTTTTCTCTTTGGGTGTCACATGTCAGACTTTGAGACAGAACAGATAGCAGAAGACGAGCAGTTCGGAGACGCTGAGTTTGAGGTCCCTACTGAGACCGAGTTCGAGAACACCGGTGACCAGTCCTAGTCTCACCTAGAGACTTCTTTTAGTTGTTGCTGCTTTTATAGTTGCTGTTAAATTTCGGTGTGTAGCACCTATATATCTCGATGTTTATGTTTCGGCCATGCTTTAGGCCTATTGTTCAGACTTGTACTTTTGTGACTATTCTGTGATGTTGTAATAATTATTGGATGTTGTTGGTGGATATTTTCTCATCTGCATTATTATTGTTGTTGTTTCGTCGCAATGCAAGGACCTGCACTTTTCGAAATTTTTTTACAGACGCTTATCAGACTGCAGCTTCACAGCTCCACGTCTGAGCGGACCTCCTCACGTCTCGCCTTCCATATTAGGGAAGCGGGGCGTGACATTGTGGGTGTTAGATTGAACCTATGAGAGCACATGTGGAACTTCAGGTCCAGCTGCCAACTCAAGTAGTTCGACCCATCGGCCTTCAGGACCGAGAAATCAACATTAGCAAGTCTGGCCATCTGTGCAATCTAGCAACATAAAAATAACATGAATTATTTGACTATTAAAGTTAAACATCCACGCATTTAATATAAGCAAAGAATTAATTTAGAACTATGGGGATCAGCCAGCCGAGCACTAAAAAGAAAAAGAAAAAGACCGAAGATACATCTCATAAATCAAAAAAGTGCATAAAATAAACACAACTGGGAAACTTTAAGAAAAGCACATTTCTCTTTATGCTAGTGCATTCATCTCCATGTGGTGGTCCTTCAGCTTTGACTTTTACATTTATAACCTCACATGCAAATTCTCTCAAAAAGAAAAAATTGCAGAAAAAGGGAAAAGTGTCGAAAACCTAGTTGATCCCTAAAAACAGTCTAATAGCACATCCACGCAGATATTATATACATATACAACCACACAGATATATGACATCACAGTCATAGATTTAAAAATAATCTAATAAGTGAAGTGTGTGCTCAAATTTCTAACAATAGAATTTAAAACATGTAATTATGATCCATTTTGTATCTTTATTTATTTTTCCGTTCAACTCTATCACAATTAAATATTTCTTTAATTAGTGGGCTTTAGAGGCCCAAATAATTTAAAAAGAAATTTTTGTGAAAAAATAGGCTAATTTTCGGGCTTTAGGGCCAAAAAAACAACCAAGAAAGAGTTAATGGTCCTCCCCCAAAATAGCCCGTTAAGGGCTAGGGTTTCGAAAACCCCTAGCGGGAGGGGGCACACGGCGGCCAACGTGGTGGCAGGCCGCGCCCTGCAGGCGCGGCCGACGGCGCCTGCAGGGCACGGGCCGCTCCCTTTCAGGCGCGGCCCGCCATGCCCTTTTAGGCATAGCCTGGCCGTGCACGAAGGCACGGCCGTCACGCCTTCAGGGCGCAGCCATGGATCTAAAAAACAATTTTTCGCTGTTTTTTAGATATGCAGATCTAAAAAAATTCGATTTTTATCGTGTTCATGAACTACGTTATCTAAAACATGCACATCTACAGGAAAAGCAAGTCTAGATCTAAAAAATTGAGGATTTACGTTCTAGATTCGGCTATGGAATCTAGACAACGGTCGATGAATGATGCCCTTTACGCTCCCCGTTGAGAAGAACAAGATCTTCTTAAAAATGACGTTGGAGATGAACTCCTCCTTTAGAGCCGTCGTCGTTTTCGTTCGAGCAGATTCGTGTTGATAACGTGTTATGAAGGGAAAAGCATAGGGTAAAAGGTGTAGAGGGTTAGGAGCCTTCTGCCCTCATATATATAGCATTCAATAATGGGTGGATACCCAATGGGCCCAATGGGCCCATTGACAACATAGTTTAATTTATAAGGGCATGTAAATCTTAATATTAATAGATATGTATAGAGTAAATTTCATTAGAATTAATTATATGAGTGAAAATGTATAAAATCCAAGGGATCTAAGTGTAAAACTAACAGTTATTGGTTATTGGGTCGGGTTTTGGGTCTCTTTAACTCAAAAACTAACCTATTTAAAGTAAGAACTCATATCAAGTTGAATTGTTCACAAACTGAAACATTAGACATACTCATTTGTATAAAATACATCAACACACATTCATTAGGTTTTCCTTAAGACCCTCAAGATCGAGAGTTTGCTGGATGTTGTAAGGGTTCCGACGGAGCTATCGGAGCTGAACACGGAAGCACCACCGCCTGCTGGAGAGGAAGAGCTGGATGTAGCCGTTGGAAGGAGCTGGAGTTTGAATGAAGCGACAGTTGAAGAGGACGAAGCCAAGGCCGTTGGATTGGAGTTCCCCGAACATCCCGTCCGTCAAGCTGGGATATAATCTCAGCCGCCCAAGGATTTAAGTGAGAATTGGCAGCCGTTGGATGAGTGGGCACCGTATTAGTTAAAATGTGATTGAGCTGGTTCTTCTCTTCTCCTCCAGCTGTTAGTGCCTACGCGAGGAGAGAGAGGCTGAGTGATTCTAACAGAATAGGTGGAGAGTTTGTTTTGTTAGAAGAGGGAGGAAGTATAAAAGGGCATCTTCGATTTGTAATTGGTTATGCTGAATATTGAGTAAAATCCAATTGTTTTGTTTTTTCCCTTGTTTTCGTTTGCTTTCATTTTCTTTCCATTTGTTCTTCAAATTTATCTAATTCTTTGATTCTTCTTTACAATACGTACTAATTCGTGCCAATGGGGAGATCAAGGAGACGTCCAGAGGAGGAGGAGGAGCCCAAGGAGCACCCAGGAGGAGTTGGACACTCACATTTGGTATCAAAGCGACCAAAGTCGAGCCATCGGAGGGAGGTAGATGACGAAGACAATGCCATTGACGATGAAACTTGGACTGAAAGGTTCCAGAGGCTGGAGGAGGCGCAGAAGGCAATTCACCATCAGATCCAATAGCAGTGGGAGCTGATTCAACAGGATCAAAAGGCAACTCATGTAAGAATTGAACAGCAATGGGGTTTGGTGCAGCAGCAGCTACAGCAACAAACCGCTATCAACAACGCCCAGTTTCAGAGCCTCGCTAGTAAGATTGATGAACTCTCTAAAGTAACATTACCTCTAACTGCTTATGTAGACCACCCAGGAGGAGTTCAGCCTGCTTACAATGTTGGGGATAACCCCAACAATAGACGTTAGAAGGGAACTAGTAGCAGAGAAAACCATCCAAAGGGATTGAGGCCAGATTTTCCTGTTTTCAAAGGAGGAGAGGAGGTAATTCCATGGCTTAACCAAGTCGTCCAGATATTTGAGTACTGCAACACTGAAAGGGGTTCATGGGTAAAGATGTGTGTATTTTATTTGAAGGAAGAGGCTCTACAGTGGTATGATTGGGCAAAGGTGGATGTGGATCATAATGTGGAACCATTTCAAGAAAGAACTACTAGCAAGATTTGGACCTCCAGAAATGGAGAAACCATTTCAATTCTTCACCAAATTGAGACAGGAAAGCTTTGTGAGAGAGTATTTGAAGAAGATGGAGAAGGTGATGGGATTCCTAGACAGATTGCCTAAGGAATACATTTTAGACAAATTTGTGGGGGGGGCTAAAGGAGGAGATAAGATTTGAGGTTGCAGCTGCAAAGCCTCAAGATCTTAAACATGCTATAAGACTGACAAAAAATTTTGAAGAAAAATTCATGGCTTCTAAAAAGTTCAATAGAAACACAAGCATGAGGGTGTATAGTTCAAGAATACACAGGCCACCACAATAGTGGGAATTACTAGCAAACCAACTTCTCAGGCTCCAATATCCTGAAGGCTAACTGAGGAAGAAACCAATACAATAGGAGAAACCACTTGTGTTTTGAGTGTGATGAGAAGTGGAGTAGGGATCACAAGTGCAAGAAATTGTTTAGCCTGGTTGGAGTGTGGAAAACTGAGGAGCTAGAGGAGGAAACTATGGAAACTTTGGGAGAAGGTGACATTGATAGGAAGGAGAATAATGAAAAGAAACAAGCAGAAGAAAAGGGGGAGCAATTGCACTCCATTTCCTTGCAGGCCATGTGTGGAGTGCCTACTGCTTATACACTGAAGATAGAAGGGAGTATCAAGGGACAATCTGTTCAGATTCTAGTGGACTCAGGTTCCACACATAGCTTTATTCATCCAAAGCTAGCAAGAGCTCCTGGATTGGAAGTAGAGAAACTGAATTACTTCAAGGTTTGGGTGGCCAATGGAGATAAACTGGAAGGAGCAGGAATATGTAGAGGGGTGTTGCTAAAATGTCAAGGGGTTACCATGCCACTGGATCTTCTCCTACCATGGGGGAAATCAAATTGTATTGGGGGCGCACTGGCTGAAACAGCTCAATGACATAGTGATGAACTTTAAAAAATTATAGATGAAATTTACATATCAGGGTAGTGAATGGGTTTGGCAGGGAACCAGGGGAGAAACCCAACTAGTCAATGACCAGCAAATCAGAAGAACCATCAGGCAGGAAGGTAGTGGGTATTTAATCCAGCTAAGATCTCTAGCATTATCAGCCACTCATCTAGAAGGAGAAGCTCATGAAATACAGAATCAGCCCCAAGAAATGCAGCAGTTAATCAAGAATTATGCACCCATATTTGAAGAGCCAAAAACATTACCACCAAGAAGACATTGTGACCACAACATTCCTTTAGAGCCTAATGCAAAGCCAGTGTGCATTAGACCATATAGGCATGCCCATTTTCTGAAGGGAGAAATTGAGAAGCAGCTATCTGAGATGTTGAACTCAGGAATCATACGTACCAGCACCAGCTCATATCGCTCACCCATAGTCATGGTCAAGAAGTCTGATGAGTCGAATGTGTTGATTATAGAGCTTTGAACCAGCAAACAGTGAAGGACAAATTTTCAATGCCAACAATTGAAGAACTGCTAGATGATCTCCATGGTGCATCATTCTTCTCCAAATTGGACCTGAGGTCAGAGTATCATCAAATTAGAGTCCAAGAAGAGGACATAACAAAACTGCTTTCAAAACTCACGAGGGTCATTATGAGTTCATCGTAATGCCATTTGGATTGACCAATGCTCCATCAACATTCCAATCTCTAATGAATCAAATTTTCAGGTCAGTTTTAAGAAAATATGTATTAGTTTTCTTTGATGATATTTTAAACTACAGCACCAGCATGCATCTCCATTTGGAACATCTGGAAGAGGTTTTCAAAATTCTGTGGAAGAATCAGTTATATGTAAAATTGTCCAAATGCCTATTTGGCAAGAAATCACTGGACTTAGGCCACATCATTTCTGGGGAAGGGGTACCAGCTGATCCAGAAAAAATTGAAGCTGTGGTAGCATGGAAGGAACCTAAGACTGTTAAGAGTTTGAGGGGTTTTCTTGGGCTAGCTGGGTACTACCGCAAGTTTATAAGACGTTTTGGATGCATTGCAGCTCCACTAACATGTTAAAGAAAGGAGAGTTCTCATGGAGTGAGGAGTCCCGTATAGCTTTCCAAAAACTGAAAGAGGCTCTAGTATCCTCACCAGTGCCAGTGTTGCCAGATTTCAATAAAGATTTTGTTGTTGAATGTGATGCATCAGGACAGGGAATTGGGGCTGTGCTAATGCAAGATGGAAGCCTATAGCCTACTTGAGCTCCAAACTGAAGGGGAGAAACCTCCTGCTTTCAACCTATGAAAAAGAATTGTTGGCACTGATTGTGGCCACCAAGAAATGGAGCCACTATCTTATGGGAAGGAAATTTGTCATACGGACTGACCATAGAAGTTTAAGCCATTTACTTTCACAACGTTTGCAGTTGGGCATCCAAAGCAAGTGGTTAGTTAAATTGCAGCAATTTGACTATAAGGTGGAGTTCAAGCCTGGGAGAAAAAATACAGCAGATGATGCATTATCCAGGGAATCTGAGAGAGAAGAATTTTTATAAGAAGATTCTAATACACTGAATCAGATTTCAGTAATACAAGCTGATTGGATGCATGGAATAAAAACATGGTGAACCAAGATAGATTTTTCAGGGATTTAGAGCAGAAATTGTTCGACAATGTGGACCTGGCTGTAAAGTATAAGGAGGAGGATGGCATATATTATTACAAAGGGAGAATACTAGTGAATCATGATAATACTGAAGTAATAGAAATTTTGATGAAGGAATATCATAGCTCTCCCCTAGGGGGGCATTCTAATGCTGCCAGAATTACCAAAAGGTTGAGGGAAGTGTTCTACTGGAGGGGAATGAAATCAGCTTTCAAGAAGTTTGTGAAGGAATGTGATATTTGTCAATATAGTAAGTCAGAGAACTTGGCTTATCCTGGGAAACTACAACCCCTAACTATTCCTGATCAGATATGGGAAGATATATCAATGGACTTTATCGTGGGTTTACCTCCATGTGCTAGCTTCAGTGCAATATTTGTGGTAGTCGGCAGATTATCAAAAGGGGCTCATTTCTTTGGACTTAAATACACATTCACTGCAAGACAAGTAGCTCAGGTATTCTTTGAAGGAGTATACAAACTGCATGGCCTTCCAAAATCCATAGTCAGTGACAGGGACCCTATCTTCACTAGCAACTGTTGGAGGGAGCTCTTCTCTCTAAGGGGACTAACCTAGCCATGAGTTCAGCATACCACCCCCAATCTGATGGACAGACTGAAATTACAAATAGACAATTGGAATGTTACTTGAGATGCTTCTGCAGTGATAAACCCAAGGAATGGATAAAATGGTTACCCTTGGCTGAATAATGGTTCAACACTACTTGGAAAGCTCCCAGCCAGATGACACCTTATGAAGCCACATATGGGATAAAACCACCAACACTTTTGAGCTATTTACCTCACTCTTCACAGGTACATGGAGTAGATGAAGAGCTTTTTTCCAGGGAAATAACTCTTCAATTGCTCAAGGATAACTTGAGGAAAGCTCAGCACAGAATGAAGAAACAAGCAGACAAGAGAAGGTTGGACAGAGAATTTCAAGTAGGGGATTGTGTTATCTACAACCGCAACCTTACAGACAGGTTACAACAGCTTTGAGGAAGCCACATAAGCTCTCATCTAAATATTATGGACCCTACCAAGTGCTGGAGAGAGTCGGCCAGGTTGCTTACAAATTGGAGATGCCTCCTGCCTCTAGGATTCACCCTGTTTTTCATGTCTCGCAACTAAAGGAAAAACTAGGATCCAAAGTGGTGCTACAGCATAACCTACCCTGCTTTACGGAAGCAATCATTGATGAACCAGAGTCAATTTTGGATCGACGGACCATTCAATAGAGGAATGCCTTGATTTTTCAGGTTCTGGTTAAATGGCAAAAAAAAGGGACTCGATGAGGCCACTTGGGAACCCTGCTGGGACCTAATCACATTTTCCCATATTCGACCTTGAGGCAAGGTCGAAAAATGGGAGAGGCTGTGTAAGGGTTCCGGCGGAGCTATCGGAGCTGAACAGGGAAGCACCACCGCTTGCTGGAGAGGAAGAGCTGGCTGTAGCCGTTGGCGGGAGCTGGAGTTTGAATGATGCGACAGTTGAAGAGGACGAAGCCAAGGCCGTTGGATTGGAGTTCCCCGAACATCTCGTCCGTCAAGCTGGGATATAATCTCAGCCGCCCAAGGATTTAAGTGAGAATTAACAGCCGTTGGATGAGTGGGCACCAGATTAGTTAAAATGTGACCGAGCTGGTTCTTCTCTTCTCCTCCAGTTGTTAGTGCCTACGCGAGGAGAGAGGCTGAGTGATTCTAACAGAATGGGTGGAGAGTTTGTTAAAAGAGGGAGGAAGTATAAAAGGGCATCTTCGATTTGTAATTGGTTATGCTGAATCTGAAGTAAAATCCAATTGTTTTGCTTTTTCCCTTGTTTTCGTTTGCTTTCATTTTCTTTCCATTTGTTTTCTTCCATTTGTTCTTCAAATTTCTCTAATTCTTTGATTCTTCTTTACGTCCTAATTCGTGCCAATGAGGAGATCAAGGAGACGTCCAGAGGAGGAGGAGGAGCCCAAGGAGCACCCAGGAGGAGTTGGACCCTCACAATGTGCAGAAGACAGATGGCAGCGGATGAGGTGGTGTTGATCTAGAGCTCAGCTAAGTAAGATCTATCTCTTTCCTCTCCCCCTCCTCCTCCTCCTCTTCTAACTCTTCTGTTTCTTCTTTCTTTCTTTTTTGGTTTTGTGTTCCCAAAAACTAGTTTTTTTTGCTTTTGTTGGATCAAAGTCAGTAGACCATGTGGGATCAAGGCGAGATCACCGAGATCGATCGTGACATTGGAGGTGATGTGGGATTGAGGCGAAACCCATGTGCTTCTTTTCACGTTTCTTTTTTTAATCTGTTGATGTTGTTGTTGCTTTGTTGCTGCTTCTTCTTTTTCAGTTGCTAATTCATCATCTTTTTCCATTACGATTGCTTCTTTTTTGTTGCTTCTTCTTCTTCTATTTTTGGGTTTTCTGCATCTTTTCATTGTTTCGGTCCAAAAAGGAGTTTTCGGTCACGTTCGTACCCGGCCCTTTCAAAATCAGTATGAAATGCCCAGAACTTAATCATTACAACCGAAACCTTAAACCTTGTTTAAAACCCTTTTTATTCTACTTATAATTCTTGTAGAAGTTCTCCTTATTTTTATAATAGAGTGTTTAAACTTTTCCAATTGCCGCCACCTCTATTTAAATTAGGTAGTGTGTGAACTTGTAATAGTCAAGACTAGTAAAACTAGTTTGTTTTCATGCTGCAACCAAGCTCCAATCTGATTGTATTACGTGTAATTATATTTATACCAGTGAATGTCCACTAGTACTTGTAATAAGGTAAGGTTAAGGTCAAGCCTTCATGGATCTCCATATGTTACGAATTGGACTGACTCACTTGTCCACATTATAGTTCAGAAGTAACCGATATAACCACTTTCCAAGTAATTAATCTGGCATCATTATGGTCCAACTTGCATCGGTCCTAAATTGTGCAGTACATTAGTGTAAGGATCGCCTTACCCTTACAATACTAACACACTAGAGGTGGGGTGAATAGTGTAATGGCAATAAATTTTCCAACTAAAATTAAACTTGCAAATGCGGAATAATAAATGCAAGAGGAAATAATTGACAATCAATCCAAACGCAAACACAAGATATTATCCTGGTTCCCCAAACATGGGTACGTCCAGCCACACCAATATTCACTATATTCCCACAAAGAGAAGTGAATACAAATCCCACAAGGGGATATCTCATCAAGAGGATTTTGCCATACACAAAGACCCAACCAACCCTACACAAGGGTCAAACTCCCACCTAGAAAATTACTAACTCCCACTCAGAGAATTAGAGTTAGCCCTACACTAGGACACCAAACTCCCACTAAGAGAGTTACTCCCACAAAGAGAGTTATTCCTACTAAGAGAATATCATAATCCTATAAAGAGATAAACTCACACAAAGAGAGAAAGACTACTTCCCACAAAGAGAATTAGAGTTACAAGAATGACCAAGTAAAATAAATACTCTTACATATGCCTTGAGATGCTTACTCATAGATGAATGCAAGGCGTGGAAAAGGATCACCAAGTGTTGAGATTTGCTTGAAAGCACTTGGATGATTTCCATTGAGCTGGACTTCAATGCATGAAGAGGAATGAGAGCTCAAAGAGAGAAATGAGAGAGTTTGAGAGTGGCTTATTAAACTCTTATGATTTTTAATAGCATCAAGAAGTTCTAATGAACTCAGCACACCCATATATATAGGAACTCTATATCAACCCTCAGAACCCAAGGAAACAGCCGAAAGCAAAAGGCTGCAACGGCTAGAAACTGGGCGAAAACGACACTGACAATCAACTGAAGAACAAATGACAGTCGACTGCCCAACGGCTAGAAAATATCCAACGGCTATAATATGATCCACGACAGTCGACTGATGAAGTCGATACAGTCGACTGTTAACAGGACAGGCGCCTGTAAAACCTTCAGCAGGCGACTGCTGCAGGGGATGGAATAAAACAGAGGACTGCACTCTTTCTCCAAAAAAACATACAGACGACTGATGAGTAGTATACAGTCGACTGTAAAATAGCCAGGCGACTGTAAACCCTGCATCAGTCGTCTGCTGCAGGAGATGGAGAAAAACAGAAAGAGGCAGAGATTGCACTTACGCTACTCAGACGACTGTTGACCAATTCACAGGCGACTGTAAACCTACAGACGACTGTAAACCTACAGGAGACTGTAATCTGAGCATCAGTCGACTGATACGAAAAGCTCAAGTAGAGTCAATAGAAATGTTGACTTGAGCCGTGCATCACAGTCGACTGTAGAAGGATCGACAGGCGACTGGAAATCACCCAGTCGACTGTGAATCCTTCAGCAGGCAACTGATGGAGAACCAGAGACTCCAAATGAGTCTTTGGTCAAGATGAGCCTATTGGGTTGGATTCTATGATAATCATAAGGCTCACTAAGATGGTTAAATGTATGTGCATGTATGAGTAGACCATCTATCAAGGCATTACATTAACCTAGACTCAAATGAGAGAGAAAGCAATAAAGAAAATATTACATGGATTACATTGCTTTCATTAGAGTCCATGTCTTCAATCTTGATGCATTCATGCTCCCCATCATCTCCAAGCTTGAGTCCAAGCTTTGGCCCTTCTCCACTTGATGTCCATCCTTGCACCAAGTGTTTAGTATCCAAGAAAGATATTCTAGAAATGAAACTATGAGACTAAAACAACAGAGTCATTAGCAACAACATAATATTGTGATCATCATCAAAATAAGATTGGTATGAAACACCAATACTCAACAATCCCCCCTTTTGATGATGACACACATTATGTAAAACACAATGAAATAAAGCATAATGCTAATGAGATCCCCCTACTTATTGCACCAATTATACAATGAGATACACAATAGTAAATACTCATTATACCAAATGAAGTCATGGTGACATATAATAGGCATGGATTACATAAACCAATTGCAATAGACAATATCATGCAAACATGAATGGTTTATACAATCCCATATATCTCTCCCCATAGATATATCCCTCCCCAAATGCATATGTATGGGATACAAGAATTACATTTACATAATGTATATATCTCTCTCCCCCTTGACATCGTCAAAAAGGTGGACATAAAAAATATCTCCCTTTTGTCATCTTAAACAAAGATGTGACAATATGCAAGATATAAGGAGATGTATGATACCAAATTTAAAATTTTAGTGGGTATCAATCACTATCTCATGCTCCCCCTAAATCATAGAATGGTCAAATTTTGACGTCTAGGATCTAATACCAATTGTAAAGAAGGAGATTAATAATCTCTAACAATTGAGGTAAATACCAATTGTAAAAAAGAATCTTGGAAAATAATCCTCTTTACTAATTGATATACATATAATGGAGCCATGGGCCTAAAGTGTATCAAAGCAATAGATATGGAAAAATCAAGCTTCAATGATACACAATGACATTGCCAAAAGGAATATAACATAAAACATGTTGGCAATATCTAAGGGGTTTGGTTTGAGACCAAAAAAAACAATTGTAAACAATTATCTCAAACACACCCCTAAATGAGAGTCAAAATATGTTTTAAAATATTTTAAACATACACATATTAACTCCCCCATTGACATACATATGGATCAACAAATGCATGTATGTCAATGTATTCTCCAAGATTCCCATTTTCATGAAAAGAATAAATTTGAAAATATTTTCAAAATCATGAAACACGCAAACAATGGGTATGCTAAAATAAACATTTAAGCACAATACTCATGCAATATGTATATGTGTGAGGAACCTAAACATTAGGGAACCAAACCCAAGAGGAGTTTGATTTCCTAATGTAATCACATAAGGTGATCACATCACTAACTAGAGAGTTGATGTAACTATCCCTCTCTTGCATACTAACCTTAGTGGGAATCCATAAACTCAAGGATTTCCTAGGCAAGTGTTTTGCCTTTGCAAGAGGGGTTGATGTGGCATGCTTAGGTGTAGAAAAGAATTTTTTGGCATGCATAGAATGAGGATTTTGCTTCTTAGCAAAAAATGAAGAGTTTTCATTCTTCCTCATTATCTCGTGATCTACATACTTCATGTTGGTGTTATTGTTATAGAAGAATGCATGTTGATTCTTCTTAGGTGCTTTAGCAATATTTCTTGTATTAGCATCATAAGAGGAATTAGAGGTGTGTTTGTGTACCACATTTTGAATATACCCTAAACATCCTCTATGATTTGTCGGATGTTGTTTTTCAAGCAAATCGTGGAGTGAATCCCTAGAATACACAAAGCTTTTGAGCTTACGAGATTCCTCTTTAAATTTCAACGTAAGTTGTTGAATGTGAGTTTCTAAGCTAAGGTTTTGAGCAATAAGATTATCATTAGACAAGCTCAATTCCTTAACTTGAGAGAGAAGTGTGTCTCCCTCACCAGTGTTACAATCATGCATTTCATCATGAATTACACTAGCAATTTCTAGTTCATGCAATCTACTCTTAGCAATCTTATATTTTGCTTTTAATTTATTTTAAGATTTGATACACTTACTAGCCTTTTCGAAGACCATATCAAAACGATATTCAAGCTCCTCGTATGAGATCTTCTCCTCAATCTCATCATCGTCTTCTTCCTTGCTAGAGCTTGATGACGATTTCTCCCCGATTGCCATGAGGCACGATTCCTCATAAGCGTTGAGCCAAGCTTCCAACTCATCTTCATTTGAGCCAGAGGGGATAGGTGTAGGAACATCAATGGCTACAAAGCACGTGTGAGCATCCTCCTTTGCATCCTCTTCTTCGTTACTTGATGTATACTCACTCGAATCATCAAATGTCTTGACAAGTCCCTTCTTGTAATTTTTGGCCTTGGACTTCCCTTTCCAATGCTTCTTCCCTTTACCCTTATAAGTTTCTTGCTTGCACTTGAGGAATGCCTTCAATTGCTCGGCAAGATCCTCAATTTCTTCGTCACTCGCCTCTTCTAGCTCATCTTCTTCACTAGGAGCTTCTCGATGGAATTTCTTCCTCCATTTGATTGGCTCCGCCTTGGCATGGAATGCAAACCCCTTGTGCTTCTCCAGCTTCTCGGGCTTCGACGGTTGAATCTCCTTCTTGTGTTGAAGCGTCACTTCATACGCCATGAGATTTCCAATGCAACCCTCAACTGTGTATTTAGACGTGTCATATGACTCCAAAATTCCGTTGGCCTTTGACTCCCAATGAGGTGTGAGAGAGTCAAGGTTCTTCTCTACACGATCCTCTTGGGAAATTGTCTTCCCAAGTCCCTCCAAAGCGTTCACGATATCTGTGAACCTTGTGAACATTTCTGAAATGTTTTCTCCTTCCTGCATCTTAAACATTTTATATTTAGATCTAAACACAGTTTGTTTAGATTTCTTTACCTTTGTAGTCCCTTCATGACATATCTTCAAAGTATGCCGAATTTCGTTGGCCATTTTGCACATGGAGATGCGGTTGAACTCATTTGCTGAGAGGGCGCAATGGAATGCATTCATAGCCCTCGCATTGAATTTGATCAAGTCCCTCTCCGCCTTTATCCTTGAAGTCGCAAGTGTAGTGGGCTTCTCAAATGGCACCTCCGTAATGTCACATAGGTCTTGACCCTCCATATAGATCATCATCATGATCTTCCAACTTGGGTAGTTGGTTCCGTTGAAGAGCAGGGGTCGAACGGTTGAATGACCTTCTTCGTGAGACACGGATGTAGCGTTGAATGCCATCGTTGCAGTATACTATAACCTCGCTCTGATACCAATTGTAAGGATCGCCTTACCCTTGCAATACTAACAACACACTAGAGAGGAGATGAATAGTGTAATGGCAATAAATTGTCCAAATAAAATTAAACTTGCAAATGCGGAATAATAAATGCAAGAAGAAATAATTGACACAATCAATCCAAACGCAAACATAAGATATTACCCTGGTTCCCCAAAATTGGGTACGTCCCAGCCACACCAATATTCACTATATTCCCACAAAGAGAAGTGAATACAAATCCCACAATGGGATACCTCACCAAGAGGATTTTGCCCTACACAAGGACCCAACCAACCCTACACAGGGGTCAAACTCCCACCTAGAGAATTACTAACTCCCACTCAGAGAATTAGAGTTAGCCCTACACTAGGACACTAAACTTCCACTAAGAGAGTTACTCCCACAAAGAGAGTTATTCCCACTAAGAGAATATCTTAATCCCACAAAGAGATAAACTCTCACAAAGAGAGAAAGACTACTTCCCACAAAGAGAATTAGAGTTACAAGAATCACCAAGTAAAATAAATACTCTTACCTATGCCTTGAGATGCTAACTCATAGATGAATGCAAGGCATGGAAGAGGATCTCCAAGTGTTGAGATTTGCTTGAAAGCACTTGGATGATTTCTTTTGAGCTGGACTTCAATGCATGAAGAGGAATGAGAGCCCAAAGAGGGAAATGAGAGAGTTTGAGAGTGGCTTATTTAACTCTTATGATTTTCAATAGCATCAAAAAGTTCTAATGAACTCAGCACACCCACATATATATATGAATCCTATATCAACCCTCAGAACCCAAGGAAACAGCCAAAAGCACAAGGCTGCAACGGCTAGAAACTGGGCGAAAACGACACTGACAATCGACTGAAGAACAAATGACAGTTGACTGCCCAACGGCTAGAAAATATCCAAGTGCTATAATCTGAGCCACGACAGTCAACTGATAAAGTCGATACAATCGACTGTTAACAGGACAGGCGCCTGTAAAACCTTCAGCAGGCGACTGCTGCAGGGGATGGAATAAAACAGAGGACTGCACTCTTTCTCTAGAAAAGCATACAGACGACTGATGAGTAGTATACAGTCGACTGTAAAATAGCCAGGCGACTGTAAACCCTTCATCAGTCGTCTGCTGCAGGAGATGGAGAAAAACAGAAAGAGGCAGAGATTGCACTTACGCTACTCAGACGACTGTTGACCAATTCACATGCGACTGTAAACCTACAGACGACTGTAAACTGAGCATCAGTCGACTGATGCGAAAAGCTCAAGTAGAGTCAATAGAAATGTTGACTTGAGCCGTGCACCATAGTCGACTGTAGAAGGATCGACAGGCGACTGAAAATCATCCAGTCGACTGTGAATCCTTCAACAGGCGACTGATGGAGAACCAGAGACTCCAAATGATTCAACGTGCACCACAGTCGACTGTAGAAGGATCAACAGGCGACTGAAAATCATCCAGTCGACTGTGAATCCTTCAGCAGGCGACTGATGGAGAACCAGAGACTCCAAATGAGTCTTTGGTCAAGATGAGCCTATTGGGTTGGATTCTATGATAATCATAAGGCTCACTAAGATGGTTAAATGCATGTGCATGTATGAGTAGACCATCTATCAAGGCATTACATTAACCTAGACTCAAATGAGAGAGAAATCAATAAAGGAAATATTACATGGATTACATTGCTTTCATTAGAGTCTATGTCTTCAATCTTGATGCCTTCATGCTCCCCATCATCTCCAAGCTTGAGTCCAAGCTTTGGCCCTTCTCCACTTGATGTCCATCCTTGCACCAAGTGTTTAGTCTCCAAGAAAAATATTCTAGAAATAAAACTATGAGACTAAAACAAGAGAGTTATTAGCAACAACATAATATTGTGATCATCAAAATAAGATTGGTATGAAACACCAATACTCAACAATTAGGAAACGATGAGATATGCTAGCGACAAACATGTATTGGTTCTGTTGGCTTGAACAAAATAGCCACATCTTTATTGATGTTTGTCATCCCCAGAACCCAGAACCATACTTTCTTGCAGGTTCTTAATAGTTCCTCTCTGTGGGCAAGTCTCTTGCATGAGGGCATTAGGATTGCTGCACCACTGCTATTAGCTGACCCAGATGCCTCCACTTTGGAGGAATTCCCTCTAAACTAGCCTCACTCTAGCTAAGGCCATTCAGCCATGCGTTATTGTACTTTGCTCTATTGTACTGTGTGGCTCCTTTAGTTTAATGCAATTGCTAAATACACCTCAAAGATTGAGGCGTATTTAAGCTTTTTGCCAAAAGTGGCAAAAAAAGCCACATCTACCTCTCTCGCTTCCGTTTTTTACCACTTTTGGCAAAAAGCTTAAATACACCTCAATCTTTGAGGTGTATTTAGCAGCCACCTAGTTTAACCCCATTCCAGGGGTAACTGTTTTACTTCTGACATCATGTGCAGTGTAACTTTTGTTCGATTGGGGTATGCCCCCAACCACTATCTTCTTTATATGCTTTATTATTGTCTTTTGACGCCCTGGGTGGGGTAACTGTTGTACGGTTGGGTTATGTCCCGATTGGTGTCTGCTTTGCATGCTTTATCATCTCGCTTACTGTGTTTCATGGAAAGAATTTCATATACTTGTATTGTATTTAAACCAAAAAGAAATTTTAGAACTGTGTACTTCATATTTTTTCCCTCAGCAGAGAAAATAGAGGGAAATTTCTACAAGAGGATCATATAAACATAAAACTGGCTGAGAAATTTTTACCTATGGCTTCAACTACCATCAAGATAACGTTTCCACCGCCTGCAGTGTATTCTCCAAAGGAATTTATCACAAACACACAACCCTGCACAAATCATTGACCATATAAACTTAGCTAAATGAATTATAAGTGTCAATTATGTTTCCAACAACATCTACTTGCTATTGCAATTTGCATACTCATAGAAGCTTGGAAACATCTAAGCTCACATTTAAAAGGAGTAAAAATGGCTAAGCTCTAGTTCTTTTAATAATCAATAACATGCACTAAGTTATTGAAACTTGTGCTGAATGAAAGACAGCCAGTTCATTGTTCAGATGTTAATTCTAGAGATACCATTACAAAATTTATCGTACATGATATTGGAAGTTTTCTCGTCTGCATGTGATGCCATTTACATAAAACAAAAATAGTAATCTGTAAAGTTCCTAAATATAGTATGCCTACATGGAAGTTGCTACAGCTATGCCGTCAAAGTGACACACTGTGAAATGAAATAGAAATGAAGTCGAGAGAAAAGAAGTAAAGACTTCTTCAGAGAGACTTGGAAGAAAACCCAGTTTTAGCTGCCTCATTTGTTCTCCTTCACTAAGTTGAGTACTATGACAAATAGAAAAAGAAATAGTTCCATTTGCTGCAATATCGCTCAGTCTTCATGAAGAGCACTAGTAATAATCATAGAATAAAAAAGAAATGAGACCGCATTCTATGAAGAAAATGGCAGATATGGAGATTTTAGAGTCTTAGTGATATTTGAGTAATTTTCAGTTTTCTAAGGGTTTTTTCGTAATTTTCAATTTTAGGGTTATTTTTGCAATTTTTGCATTTTCATTTTATTTATTTTTGTATTTTCAACTTATTATTTATATGGGGCGCAAGGGATATTAGGGAGATCATCGTGTTGAATTTTGAGAGAAGAGTGTCTTTTGTGGGAGGTTGCGGATTCGCATCGAATAGAAGCTTGGGAGAGCGGTCAACCTCTCAAACGTGGTCAATTAAGAGCGAGTTTCTCCCGAAAGAACTCACACATGTTTTGTGTCTCTTTTATTTTCTGTTTATTCTCAATAAAAATCTTATCATTTCCCCCAAATCTTCTCTACAAAACCTTAAAAATCTCACATTTCCATTAAAAATCCCATCTTTTCACCCAAAATCCTAACCTTTTTCAGCAAAACCCTGCAGATCCTATCAATTTGGTATCAAGTGGTTCGATCCTCGTGGCAGCAACGAGATCGAAAGAAAAGTTTGAAGCTTTCAAGGAAAAATACGGTGAACTTAAAGAATTGCATAAATCCTGGAGAAGCGTTTCCGGTGGAATCCATAACATCTTCATTGAAAGCATCGATGGAAGGGCTTGGTGCGAACTTTGATGATCTTATGCAAATCCTAATCCAACAATGTCGAGATCCCAAGGTAAAATCCGTGGAGAAGGGGAAGGAAACGTCTGAAGATTATGTCAAAAGACTTCTTCAGGACGTGGATCTCTACTTCAAGGAGGACGAGGAGGGCAAGGAGGAGGGCGACGAACCCCGACGAGGGCGTCTGCAGGGCCGACAGTACCCTGCAGATCCTCGGCAGGCCCGTCAGGGCCCTGATGAGCCATGGCAAGCCCGCTAGAGGCCCATCGAGCTTTGGCAGGCCCGTCAGGGGCCTCACGGCTCTCGAACGACCCGTCGAGACCCAAACGATTACTTTCAGCTGCTTTCAGGACCTGAGAATGACTTTGAAGAGTTTCATGGGCTTTGTGGGCCTCGGTTTGCAGTAGAGAGATGACGACACCAAGTCCTTCGGACCTACGGGGAGTTTTAGGACTATTATTACGAGGACCCGAGCTTTGAGGAGGATATTGACGGCTATGCTTGGGATGGAGATGGCTGAGACGATAATGAAGGTAATGGTGACGACTGGTGGAGGGGCTACGGGCGAATCAGTAAGGTACGGTGCAACAATTATCATATCCCTTACTTTGGACATGCAGGAGAGCGAGCGGATTAGGAGAGGCTTGAGATCGATGACAGAGTGAGAGAGCTGAAAATGTCACTGTTTGAAGGAGATGCCTTATGGTTAGATCTACTAAATGGAGAGTTTCTATGCATTGACACGCCTGACGGAGAGGCAAAAATTTGTGGTGGATTGCATCTGTTTCGAAGGAAATGCACTCTTTTGGTTCCAGTGGATGGAACATCAACGCTGGTTCCATTCCTGGAAGAAGCTTAAGGATTCCTTGGTGGACAAGTTTAGAGACACTTTGACAGAAACTTGCAGGAACAACTATTAGTACTCAAACAAGATGGGACAATCACGGGGTATATGGAGAAATTTGAGGCCCTCTCGGCTTGTGTGAGAAGAATACCAGAGGAGACGCTAGAGGAAAGCTTCATGAAGGGTGTCAAGGAGACAATCCACGCAGAATTCTGCATACAGAAGCCTGTGGGACAGATGAAAATGATGGACTTGGCCCAGTTTGTAAAGGATCGTCTCGTAGAAGACTGGATGTCAATAGAGGCTTGGAGTCGATCCAATCTTTGTAGCCAGGAACTGGTGGGGAACAAAAGGCACCAGCAGTGTGAGACAAGCCCAGTAAGGAGAACAACAGTAAGCCACAACAGGAAAGACAGTCCAGGCTCATGACAGATGCTGAGATGAGCGAAAAGCAGACGAATGGATTGTGCTTCAACTGCGATGAGAAGTTCATCCAAATGAATCGCTATCGTAACCGTACTCTCCAACTGTTGATAGCATGCAAAGACGAGACAGTGGAGGGGCAATAACCAGGAGATGAGCATGTCCACTTGATGTAGCCCGCCCATGGATTTCACGCACCACCTTGAGGACAAAGTGGATTTTCAGAGACGGAGTAATGATGAGACCGCATCTATGAAGAAAAGGACATGTCTGAAATTTGGAGTCTTAGGTGTATTTTAGTAATTTTCAGTTTTCTAGGTGGTTTTTCGTAATTTTCAGTTTTAGTGTTATTTTTACAATTTTGTATTTTCGGTTTATTATTTATATGGGGACGAGGGGGAATATGGATATCATCGCGTTGAATCTTGAGAGGAGTCTCTTTTATGGAAGGTTATAGCTTCGTCTCGAATAAAAACTTAGAAGTGCAGTACACCTCTCGAACATGGCCAATGAAGTACGAATTTCTCGAGAGAGAACTCACCCACCTTTTGTCGCTCTTTTATTTCCAGTTTATTCTCAATAAAAATTTCATCTTTTCCCCAAATCTTCTCTACAAAACCTTAAAAATCACATCTTTCCATTAAAAATTCCATCTTTCCACCGATAACCCTAACTTCTCCATCAAACCCCTAACAGATCCCATCACAAGAGTTCCTAAAAACATTTATAGGCATGTATCAACTTAAGATGTGAAAACAAATCGAATGACACCTCACAGATGGGTATGTGGGTTATTGCGCAGGCATGTCTTCCATGCTTTCGTTAATTCCACCATCCCCCTTTCGTCTATACATGTGTCGATTTGGCACTATACATCAGATAACATTGTTTAAAAAGATTACAGAAAATAGTAGAGATGAGTGCGCACTCCAAATTTGCCTAAGTTGTTCATATGTCTTTACCGTATTAGCATGAATGTGACCCAATTCTAACCATTTCAGTATGGTAGTGGCTTTTTTACTATGTGATGCATTATAGTCCCGGCTTAGTATTACCTAGTCTGTGGTACGCAATACTAGAGAGGTAGCATGAGGTGGTTTGTTGTGTTAGGTCGATGTATGCTTGGGTCATCTATATACAACATACATGTAGACGTGTATGCATATATGTATATGTAGTATAATATTTTATATATATATATATATATATATATATAAAAGGAAGTGATCATTTAAGAACAGTTCTCAAACTAAACTTCATGAGAAGCGAACTTCACATTAGAATCACATGAATGATTTGAAAGGTTTATCTTGATTTATACACTTAATTAGCCTAATTAAGAAAAAACCAAGTGACTTCAAATGTGTTTACACTTTACATGAGTTTCAAATAATATCTTTTTGGGCTGACAATAACATATTTCATAGAATCACTTGGCCCATAGGCAAACAAGCATAGAATCGCTAGATTTTTTATGATTAGCCTATTTTAATTGTATAGATCATAATGAACAATTTGGATCGTTCCATATATGCCTCATCGTGAAGTTCTCACGAAGCTTGCTTTGAGAAGTATTCTCAGATATTTGCTTTCATCTGTGGGTATCCTATTAATGATCCACTCCATTTATCATAATCCATATGTCCCCAATAAGGTTGCTCTAAGGCGTAATTTTAGGATGATCTTTTAGATAGTTAAATAAGTAGCCACCTTGGAAACGCTTTACGCATGTATGTGCTTACACATGGGCGCATCAATAATGTAGAACTTTCTACACTGGCCTCCAAAAATTCCAATTCCCGCTTCCTTCTTGATGATCATCACCATTCGTGTTGGTCTATACATATTAAAGTCCAATACACCAAAAATCTAATGAATGTCATGCTCTTTGTTTATTAATCTATCAACGAAAAAGGTATTTGTATATTAAACTGGCTAAAGTTTATACCAATCCAATGCATGCCAAATATACTACCTATAAGATTGTCGGTGTATCAATGTCTTAGGGCTTGGAAATCAACATGAATGATGTTAACCATTAAGGAAAGAAAATGAAATATAGGATTTTTAAGCGCTAATGTAAGAAATTTTCTACACATTGCTCACCTACTTTATTATATACACTTACAAGATAATGATCCACATACAACTATACTTGTATAAGATTATACGACTAACATGATAAATAATCAATTAATAGCTATATAATTGTTTCTTCTCAAAGTTTCAATTTTTACAGTATATTACATATCAGTGGATCTAAAGCGTCTTTCTTTGTGTGTATGGGCAACCAGAGCCTACGATGATAATGCAAGAGGTACCTCTAGTGAAACCGTATCCAAAGATTGAATTTGATTTGATATTAGAGGGGAAATCAACTAATCTCAAAACAAATTTAATAATGGAAAAGAACACTATATGATGCCACCTACAATACTACTACAAGCCTTGTTTTCTCTCATACGACATATAAGTGATCTCTCTCATATACGATGACGTGATGCATCTTTCCTTTTATATAATACAAAGAGTCACATGGGATGTATTTTTTGTAAGGTATTTTCCTTACGAAAGAGAATACAACACGTCATTATATATGAGAGAGATCTCTCATATATCATATGAGGCCCATTAATTTCATATTTATATGCACACACAAAAAATTTCTATTTATTTTTCATTAAAGATTTAACATCCCAAATAAAATAATTGTAAGCCCAAATCATAAATCCAATAAGTTAAATGTGATCTAATTCGTCTTGAACTACAACAAATAAAAATTGAAATGATTTCAATGTGTTTTACCATGCATCAAGAGGTTGGAAATTCAGTCACCTTCATAAAATTTTGGAGCGTTGCTTTTGTCGCCAATTAATGCATGGGAAAATCATACAAAAATCATTTAAAATTTTATTTGTAGATACAGTAGATAGGTTAGTCATATCTGATAGAATAGATAATAAATCGTTCTCTTTACACACGCGCGAATCGATGCTTTCATGATCTGAATTGTGAATGTCCTATTCGCATGATTTAGGCCACGGATCAAGGGGTGGTGGTGATCGAGGTTCAGCTTGCATGCAACACCTAAAATAGTGTCTTGTTAAACTAATCATCATTGAATTTCTCCAAGCTCTGAATAGTTCTCTTACCGAACTTTTTATTGATTCTGATTCTCCCATGCAATTTTTCTAGCTATCAATCCCTCCTTTGTTTTCTCATAATTCTTAATAAAGTTGAAATAGAGCTTTTGCCCACTGGTTCGTTCATACAACGGTGTAATGTTTCTTGTTGGAAACTCTTGCAACTGCTCAGTTTCTGTAAATTCACATAGAGTTCTGCACTGATTGTTACAATGGCAAAGCAAAGGGATGCATGAGAAATATGGCTCGCATGACAATGATATCCTCCCATCACTGCAAAGACAATAATGTGGTGAGACGTAGATGCTAGTGAGGGAGATGATACAACAGGTGAAAGCATGTTGCAAGTGCCCTGTGAAGGGAACATGAAACAAGGGATTATTGTTGCTGTTACAGACACTACAGAGATTGACGCATGGACTAAAGCATTTTTGTTAACACGTGTAGCATGAATGATGAGTAGATCATACTGTCTCTTCTTTTAACCGTCTCTTCATTTCTTAATTTTCATTACTTAATTGTACATATTTGGCTAGGTCCATCATTATGTGTGGGTAAATTACTTCTCTACATGTCATAACTAATAGTTTAATTCCATTTGCCTATGTTTGTTTCCTACAAGTTCATCACCACCCAGAATACTTGGTATATGACAACATTCGGCGAAACTAAATGAGATTTCAATAGATGGGCTTACATGAAATGCAAAGCAGTCTCTGCATTTCATGACATGGATGCAAAAATAAGAGATGGCATGTTTTACAGTAAAGCCAGTGGGAAAGGCAATGAACATTATTATCATTTGCAAAGAATTAGCCCGCATTAATTGTGTACATCATATCAATATGCTATTATAGTGCCTTTGTTTTTCTTTTTCTTTTTTTAAGAAATTCTGTTAGATGATAGTTCTACCAATGCCCTAAACCGATTGACAATGGAATACCCCGCAACCACAAAAAAATTCGCATTTTAGAGTTCGCTATACACAAAAATGAATAAAGTGATGAACTGAAATATGAATATTCTTATTAGTCATTGACGCCAACTAACAAATAGTTGGTCTGCAGCATGTAATGACAATGAATTACCCTGAGGAAGCAGAGCACAGAGCCGACCAGAGACCCAATCACTCCAAATATTGTCAGGAACCGACACATGTAGATGAACTGCATAACACCATCAAAAAAAAAAAAACAAATCAAGAAATGAACTTTATTAGCACCCAAAAAAAAGGAAGCTCGGATGACCTTCTCGATGCGCTCCTCAAAAAAGATCGGGCCGGGCTTGGGAGGGGAACCATCGCAGGCGACGCGGGGGTCAATGGCGGGGGCGATGGGACGAGAAGGAGCGCAGGGGGAGGTGGATGTCGACTCGGGCCTGGAGCTCGCGGCGACCCTCACCGCCGCCCGCGGTGGATTCCGGTGGGATGCGGCCCGGCGGGCGATCTTGAACAGAAGTGACGGACTCGCGTGGAGAGAGAAGCTTGAAGCGATGGGGCGAAGAAAGCTCATTGCATTTGGGGGATCAAAAGTCGAGAGCATCATCTCCTTCAATGAATCATCTTTATAGGATTCAATGAATCGAACAGAAGACGAGGATACTGACAGACGTCAGTTTTTCACAGACTCTCAATCGACTGCCGACCACGTAGAACAACACGTCAAAGATGGGGGAAAATCTCCCGTTTTCGCTCATTTTTTCTTTCTTTTTCGCTTTTTCTTTCTTTTTTGGCCTTTTGTTGTGAGTAGAAAAATTCAAAAGGGATCCTTAAATTGATTCAGCTTGTTTTGATCCTTCCTATTTTGATTTGCAACTTGCAAGTATGGAATTCAGCATGAAACTTAGAAAAATACGATTGCAACAAGTTCGGAGATGAATTGCTCTTTAATAACATGATACTTGTTGGATGAAAATGAACTCAAGAGAGAGATAATTTCATTGCTAAGAATGATTAACCATGGCTAAGAGCCATGGTGCTCTATTTATTTATCTCATAGTGGGGAGGCGAGAAGCCTCTAGGAGACCAATGGTCCCCATTACTCTAAGTAATGGGGGGCCTAATGAATGGGTAATGAAGGAGGGGAGGCCAAAGGCCTCCCTCATTCATAACACTCCCCCTTACACATTCATCACTTCGGTCTCAGCTACTGAGTACTGAGGCAAGGGGTGGATACTTCTGGATCCAGAGTAAGTGTGTTTGCCTCGTTAAAACCTTAGCTGTGGAAAACCCAGTGGGAAAACCTAACAGCCTAAGGAAAAAGAGTGCAACCCACAGGTTACTCCTCCTGATCCGTACAAGCTTCAGGATTGCAGGTCTTTCAACTGTCGCATACCAATGTTCTTTACAAGCTTTACAAAAGTACATTTAGGCAATGCATTAGTAAAAAGATCAGCTAAGTTGTTGCCTGACTGGATCTGTCGAACTTCAGTCTGCTTGTCGTTCTTCTGCTCGTGCGTCCAGAAAAACTTGGGAGAAATGTGCTTTGTCCTGTCGCCTTTGATGTAGCCCTTCTGAAGCTGAGCAATGCATGCGGCGTTGTCTTCAAATAGGGCAGTAGGCTCCAGATCACCGGTCTTCAGGCCAGTGGATTGGAGGATGTGTTGGACGACGGAGCGTAGCCAAAAACATTCTCTGCTCGCTTCATGGATCGCAATGAGCTCTGCATGGTTGGAAGATGTAGCAGTAGTGGTTTGTTTTACCGATCTCCAAGAGATAGCAGTTCCTCTGTAGGTAAAAACAAAACCAGTCTGTGATTTTTCCGTATGCGGATCTGAAAGATAGCCTGCATCGGTATAACCAAGTAACTGGGAGGATGCACCTCTCTGATAGTAAAGTCCAAGGTCTATGGAACCCTGGAGGTATCGCAGAAGATGCTTTACTCCATTCCAGTGGAGCTTTGTAGGCGCTGCAATGTGTCTGGCTAGGAGATTGACTGCAAACGCTATATCGGGACGCGTGCAGTTAGCCAGATAGAGAAATGCACCAATGGCACTTAGGTAGGGTACTTCTGGACCCAGTATCTCCTCCCCCTCTTCCAGAGGCCGGAAGGGGTCCTTTTGTACGTCTAATGATCTCACGACCATAGGGGTACATAAAGGATGGCATTTATCCATTTGGAACTTATTTAAAAGCTTCCTGGTATAATTGGATTGATGTAGAAGGATTCCACCTCGTAGGTGTTCAATCTGCAAGCTAAGGCAATACTTCGTTCTGCCTAGGTCTTTCATTTCAAAAGTGTGCTTTAGCCTTGCAAATATCTCATTAATCTCTGCTGGAGAGCCTATGAGATTTAAGCCATCACCGTAAACTGCTATGATGACGAATCCTTTTCACGTTCTTTTGATAAAGATGCACGGGCAGACTTCGTTATTAGTGAATCATTGGTGTGCTAGGAAATCACTTAGTCTGTTATACCACATTTTGCCTGACTGTTTTAGTCCATACAAGGATCTATGTAGTCTAATAGAGAATACGTCCCGAGGTATCTCTTTCATCTCTGTGGGTAAGTTAAACCCATATGATAGTTTCATATAGATCTTTTTATCTAAATCGCCATAAAGATATGCAGTCACAACGTCCATGAGCTGCATTTCTAGGCTTGCCAGAGATGATAGGCTTATTAAGAATCTGAATGTATTAGCGTCCATTACCTGGGAGTATGTATCTTCATAATCGATACCCGGTCTTTGGGAAAAACCCTCCGCTACAAGACGCGCCTTGTAGCGGACGATCAGATTTTCTTCATTTCTTTTTCTAATGAAAACCCACTTATATCCCACTGGTCTAACACCTACTGGTGTTTGGACTACAGGTCCAAAGACTTTGTGTTTCGAGATTGAGTCCAGCTCTACTCTTATCGCCTCGTCCCACTTTGGCTAATCATCTCTGCGTTTACAATCTGCTAGAGATAGTGGTTCGACGTCATCGTCGTATTCAGCGACGTGAACAGCAATAGTGAACGCAAAATCGTCGTCGTCGACTGTGCTATGTCGGTCCAGTACCTCCCCAGTACGTACAAAGTTTAATGATGTTTCTCCTAATGTTTCCACTGCGGGGGAAATTCGGAGGGGAGAGGTAGCTGTCCTGAGCTCAGTATCCTGTGGAGGGATAATCTTATTTTCACCAGGAATCTTCCTCTTTCGAGGAACTTTATCTTTTGAACCTGGTGGCCGTCCTCTTTTCAATTGAGGTACAGCCATTTCTGCTGCTGGTGGATTGCATCCATTTATAGGGATGT
This sequence comes from Scilla litardierei, assembly GCA_030789695.1. Lineage (NCBI taxonomy): Eukaryota > Viridiplantae > Streptophyta > Magnoliopsida > Asparagales > Asparagaceae > Scilla > Scilla litardierei. Next base: position 2,055,321 of record CM061133.1, on the reverse strand, counting down.
CAATCCTAGCTGAATTGTTAGCAGCAGGGACGTGTGAACGGACAATCTTTTGGCTGTCCGTGAATTTATCCGGTAATTGGTGTACTGTATTCTGGATGTGAAGGATCTTCAGGATCTCATCTTCACACAGATTTGTACGTGGATCATAAAGGGACAAAGACTTATTTTCCCAATTAATGGTCTCCGAAGCTTCAGGCTTCTTGGAATGTTTGCCTAACTTTGGAAAAGTTTTCTCATCGAATTCACAATCAGCAAGACGTGCCTTAAATGCGTCCCCCGTTAGGGGTTCTAGGTATCTAATAATCGAGGGTGAATCAAATCCAATATAGATTCCTAGACGACGTTGAGGACCCATTTTGGTCCTCTGGGGTGGTGCTATTGGGACATAGACCGCACAGCCAAATATTCTCAAATGAGATATATCTGGAGTTGAGCCGTATGCTAGTTGCATCGGGGATAATGTATTACCTCCAGATGGGCGTATCCTGATAAGAGATGCGGCATGCAGAATAGCATGCCCCCAAGCATCCACCGGCAATTGGGATTGCATAAGCAATGGACGTGCAATCCATTGGAGTCTCTTTATAAGAGACTCTGCTAATCCATTCTGGGTGTGAACATGAGCTACTGGATGTTCAACTTCTATACCCGTTGCCTGGCAATAGTCTTCGAAGACTTGAGATGTGAATTCGCCCGCATTATCAAGACGTAGTTTCTTGATATGGTTATCGGGGAAATGAGCACGTAACCTAATTATCTTTGCCAACAGCTTTGGAAAAGCTAGGTTACGGGTGGACAAGAGGCACACATAAGACCATTTTGTGGATGCATCTATTAGTACCATGAAGTACCAAAATGGGCCACTTGTGGGGTGAATATGCCCGCAAATGTCACCATGTATCCTCTCAAGGAAGCCAGGAGACTCTAAACCCACTTTTAGGGGCGATGGTCTCGTTATTAGTTTCCCCTTGAAACAAGGGGGACAAGGAAATTCGCCTTTCTAAAGAATCTTCTGGTTCTTCAAATCATGTCCGCGGGATTCAGATAAGATGCGTCGCATCAGAATGGATCCAGGGTGACCAAGTCTGTTATGCCATAGTTGAAATGGTGGCATTGGCTGGCACGTCTGGTGCTCAGTCATATTGGCTTCGACTGGTTGAATGTATGTTTGGTAGAGACCCGACGGGAGTCCCTTAAATATTTCGCAGATGGTCTTCTGGCCATCTTTACGAAGAGTGACATACATGTATTCAACCTTATTTTCATCTCTAGTTTCTAAGTGATATCTGTTTAAACGGATGTCCTTGAAGCTTATGAGATTTCTATTTGATCTTGGACAAAATAGTGCATTATTGATTTTTAGTATTGTGTTATTTGGGAGCAATAATATTGCGTCACCAGATCCTTCGATTATTTTGGACAGTCCTGAAATTGTAATGACAGGACCGTCATATTTACTTATGCTATTGAAATAGCATTCATCGCGAAGGATAGTGTGCGTCGAGGCACTGTCCACTAGGCACTCATACTTCATCTATATAAGCAAAAAACGATAATTTATTGATGGAAATGTAAAATGCATACATTCAAAATAAAAGATCGTGTTTATTAAGCATACTAGAGATGAAGCTACAATTTATTCTTTGAAAAGCATAGATAAAGATAAGGCTCAATCGAGCAGGTCATCATTTTCGAAATCCTTGGAAGTGAACTTCGTCGGATTTTCCACATCTGCCATGTTTGTTTCAGGCGGAGGCTTCTGGCTCGACTGATACAGTTCCTGGAAGTGGCGAGGTGTGCGACAGTTTCTGGACCAATGTCCAGTCATGCCACAACGATGACATTTGTCCTCCCATGTCTTCTTTGGATTTGACACTGTATCAGTGTTCTTACGTTTCCAAGTGAAGTTTTTCTTCCCTTTGTTATTCTTGCTTTGGGGAGGAGCATTGGCTGGTTTCATAGGGGCCTTTCCTTTGTTCTTTCTGTCCCTCTTCTTGTTCTTCCACTTCGGGGGGTGAACACTGTGGGCTTCGGGGATAGGAGCTGAGCCTGTCGGGCGCTGGTTATGAGTGGCCAATAAAATGTCTCTATTCTGCTCTGCCCTTAGGAGGCAGGAGAGCAGGTCAGAGAACTTCGTGAAATTGCGTTCACGATACTGCTGCATGAGGATAGCATCTTTCTCGTGAAACGAGGTAAATGTCTTTTCCACCATGCGGTGCTCCGAGACTTCTTCACCACACAACTTCAGGCGTGAGGTGATTGTAATGCCCTACAAGCTACTGCACAAGTACTAGAGGGGGGGTGAATAGTACTTTAAAATAATAAGGAGTATAATTCCAAATTAAATGCAAACAACTACCAAATCAATTTGCGGAAGCTTAAATTGAATGACAACACAAAATTAACAACGCTAACAAGAGATGTTACTGGGTTCGGATCCACCCAAGTCTCCCCGACTTGTTCCCGGTGATCCTACGTCCCAACCACCCGGATCCCCTCCGGATACTTGAGTTAGAAACCCTAACTCAAGATTTCCACTATGAAATACTTGTGAAAAACCTCCACAAGTCAAATCATACAAAATGTAATTTGTGACTCCCACAACCCGGGATCACAACCACACTCTCACAACCGAGAGTGAAACTTACAAATCAAATATGAAATGAAATAGAGAAACTTCTTACCAAACAAAATACCTATGCCTTGAGTATTGCTTACGAATTAGGGCAAGGATGATTTTGAGGCAGAAGTGGCACCAAACCCTAGCTCCAAGATGTAGAACAGCGATGGAGAGCTTTGGGGATGTTGGTGACCTAGAATAAAGCACTTGGCTTGGAAGGCTTCACACTCAATGAATCTCTCTTTGGAAGTAAGAGTTAGGAGAGATTAATGAATGGAGGGAATGAGCTTTGAATGAGCTTTGAATTGATTTCTCTTGAACTCTAAACTTGTATTAATATCAGCCTTGGTAGCAATGAATGCAGCCCAACAAGTATTTATAGGAATGAAGAGAGAGAGAGAGAGAGACGTTTCAATTAGGGCTCCAACGGCTCTTTTCTGAACCCAACTAGTCGGTCAAAGAACAATCACCGACCGACTAGTTCATCAACTAGTCGGTCGGTCAATTAACGTAAACCGACTAATGAGTAAACTGAGAAAAGATCAAAGTACAGACTAAGGAACTAGTCGGTCTAAGAAGAGTAGCTGACCGACTAGTTTCACAACTAGTCGGTCGGTTACTCAACGTGGACCGACTAACAGATAAAACTGAAGTCTGAGAAGAATTAGACTTAGTCGGTCCAAGAACAAATGTTGACCGACTAATTCACCAACTAGTCGGTCACCAAATGAACATAGACCGACTAACAATAAACAGTAAGTATGGTGAAAAATTTGGCATGTACAGTAAACTAAACTAGTCGGTCCAAGAAGGAAAGTTGACCGACTAGTTCATCAACTAGTCGGTCGATCAATGAGCACAGACCGACTAATGATAAACAGTAGCTCAAGCTCAAATGTGCATGTTCAGGGAAAGCTCAACTAGTCGGTCACAGAAGCATCACTGACCGACTAGTTCACAAACTAGTCGGTCGGTGAGTCAACTTAGACCGACTAACTGTAAACAGTAAAGAGCTAAGAATTAACTGACAGAAACTAGTCGGTCCAAGAAGCTTGGCTGACCGACTAGATCACCATCTAGTCGGTCAGTTCTTCTTCTTGAACCAACTAACATGCACAAGAAGTCCCGAACCGAAGCGCGAAGCTTCGGGAAGAATTGTATGGACTTCTACTAAGATCCTAGAGCTAAGATATGAGCATTATGAAGAATTAAAACGTAAGACCTACTCAAGGCTTAACATTCTACGAAAGAAGCTTAAAGACTATTAAATAAACTTGACGATACCATCTTCAATAGCTTCAATCGAATCTTCATGACTTCTAAATAGGTCCATAAGCTTCAACGAAGCTTTAGGCATACGATCACGTGCTTTGAGAAGTCTTGAGACGTCGTTATTGATATTCATGTGAATTTGGCGACGATCTCCATAACTGCGCTCACAAAGTGTTAGTTCATATTATATTTATGTTTGTTCATCATCCAAAACCAAATCCGGGGAGTCCAATATCCAACAGTGATGTTGTGAAGTGTTGAGTTGTACTCAGCAACGGACTTGTAGTCCTGAAGTCGGAGGTTCTCCCACTCATAGCTGGCACGCGGGAGTATGACATCAATGTGATGTCTGTAGCGTGCCTCTAACGCTGTCCATAACTCCAGATGGTCCTCTACCGTCAAGTATTCGGACTTCAGGGTCCGATCTATGTGTCGTCTGATATAGATAATGGCTTTCTCCTTATCCATGTCAGAGACAGTGGTAGATGTACTGCCAGCTGAAGGGGCCGCTTCTGGGGCTTTGCTAGCAGATGCATCGGATGCTTCAGGAGCCGATGATTGGGCCACTGCGGGGGCCAGGATGGAGTGCATGAGCGCCATGGAGCGCAAGTGGAACTTCAGGTCCACTCGCCAGCTCAAGTAATTCTTGCCTGCTGCATTGAGCACCTCGAAATCGACGCTTGCCAATTTAGCAATTTTATCTACGCAATTTAAAGATAAGCATGAATTAAAATAAATTCAACAATCCATGCATAAAGAAATTAATAAGTAAAAATGCGGGGATCGGCCAGATACCCAAAATAATACACAGTCCAAAGTCCGATTACAGTCCAAAGAAAAGAGAATGAAAAATACAACTTTGGAAACCCCGGGTGGGTCCCTATTTATGCATCCGTCTTCTTATGCTGTTGCACCGAGCCTTGGCTATTTATACAATTTCCTCACTTACAAATTCTCTCAAAAAAAAGAAAAAGTGCTGGAAATGTAAATAGGTATGCAATGGCCGATCCCGAAAGACACATTTTTACTTATTTTAAACATCCACGCAGTTTATATAAATATGCTACATGCATAAATTAAACAACCACGCATATATCTCAAGCACAAAAAATATGGAAAAAGTAAACTAGAAAATATAATTATCTCGTAGACCACGTGGAAACGTCATACACCGTTAGGTTAGTTAACTAACGGCAGAGCGGTCTCAGGATCTTTGAGATGATTATATTTTTTAAAAATTCTAGTAAACCATACATAATAATTTGCAAGAGAGATGTTTAAATAAATAGCGAAACATATAAATGTAATTATTAATTTTACAAAGTTTTTCTCATAAATTTCAATTTGCAAATTTCATTCTTCTTTAAAATTATGAAGAAGCCGAATTTGTGTAGAATTTTGTGGCTTCGGGCCAAAAATTATTTTTAGTATAAGCGCTTGTGGCCCGTTCCGCAGTTCTACAAAGTTGTTTGCCTCAATTATTATGGCTTCGTGTCACGCCCCGCTTCCCAAAACTGGAGGCAAGACGTGAAAAGGTCCGCACGAGAGTGGAGCTGTGAAGCCCCAAACCCGATAAGCGTCAATAAAACATAAGCAGGTCCCTGTAACCACAAACGGAACAACAATAATAACACAAGGAGAGACAGAAATAAAATCTCATATCTCATAATTTGTCCAACATGAAAATCAAGTTCAACATCCAGAAAAGCCACCAGGCTAAAAGAAAGAGTCTAAAGGCCCAGAACAAGGCCAACAAAAGGAACAACGCAACAAAGTATAGGTGATACGCACCGACAACAAAACAGCAGTCTAAACAAAAGGGAAAACATTACGAAGACACTAGGACTGGTCCCCAGTGTCCACGTACTCCCCGTCAAACACAAGCTCGGGCTCGGCGTCAGCAAACACCTCGTCCTCCACAATGTACTCAGGCTCGAGATCTAACATGTGTCACCCAAAAGAGTAAAGGGGCACATGTCAGCAAGTCTAAAAGACTTGGGCAAGGAAACTGAAAGGAAGGCAACTAGCAACCTAGCAGTTATAGTATGCGTGACATGGCAGTTATAACATGAGCGCACAAGCAAGACAGGGTGAAACAATAAGTACAAGAGAACAATTAACGGGACAAGACAAGAGTAGCCAAGCTACTAACAATCTCAATCATTTCACTAGTCATGTTTCAAGTTGTTTGTAGATGTTTACGCCTTACAGCTCAATGGTTTGGCATTCACGCTGATTGGCCGCTTAACACTACCCCAAAATCCAGAGTTTACGCCTTACCACTGCAGTTGCTGATCGGGCAGACTCCCAGTTGATTGGCCGCTTAACTCTTACCCCCAATACCCACATGAGAACGAGCCAGGGTCCCCGCACACGAGCTCAGTAAATGAGCCAGGGTTGCCCCGCACAGGAGCTCGCATTCTAGTTCACGACTCATAAGCATTTGGCGTAGGGGTGCACATAGCCGGAAACAAGCAGTTCGGGCATTGGCTATCAACCAACACATGTCCCGCTTCTGGAACACGAGCCAGGAACACAAGCATTGTAGCGAAGCTACGCAATCACGGAAACACTTAAAGAATGCAATGACAAGACAATTAATTTGCGTACCGTTAATGGGAATTAAACATGACATGGGAATTGTGCAACATGATAAATGTCGGATCTAGCTTCGTTGTCAAGCTAGTTCCTAAATTTGCGCCTAGGCGAGTATCATTTCGTCGCCTAGTCTCTTTTACACCTACAACAAGCAAATGGCCTAAAACATGGCCTAAACCCTAAGTGGCAAGTTTCACTTGCCTAGCACCGAGGATGGCGATCACGAAGGGTTCGTCCCACGGACGCTAATCTACGGGGGAGTCGCTGTTATGGAGAAACAATCATCAAAACAACATTCATTTCATTAGGGTTTCACAAAAACACAACGGGTCATGAAAACATTAAGAGATCGATTATTACCGTATAGGAAACGGAGGAATGATGCCGAGCAACCACGGCAACGGAAGAAATGCTCCGGGGAACCTAGGGTTCAGATCTGGAAATGGATGGAGAAGTTTGGAGAAATAGGGTTTTGGGGGATTTTGGGGGTTTGATGAGATTTTGAGGAAGATGAGAGGTAGAATGTGTTAAGGAAGGGTTTGGATGATGGATTTTGGGCTTGGGATGAAGGAATAAGGGTTTGAGGTAGTAGGGGACTCAATGGGGGAGAAACTAGGGTTTTAGGTCGTGAGGAAGAAGAAGAAAACGTTTGGGAGGGGTTTAAATAGGAAGTGCTGGCGGCTACCCAGAAATTAGGGTTTCGACACTGATTAGTCAGTCAGAGAACAACCACTGACCGACTAGTTTGGGAACTAGTCGGTCGGTTGACCAACGCAGACCGACTAAGTCCAAACAGTAACTCCTATACAAAATAGGATTTAGATTTAGTCGGTCAAAGAACAATTACTAACCGACTAGTTTTGAATCTAGTCTGTCGATGAACATTCTTAGACCGACTAAGAGTAAACAGTACTCGACTGTACAGAAGAACTAAGAATTAGTCGGTCTGAGTACAAAACTTAACCGACTAGTTTAAAAACTAGTCGGTCGAAAGATGAACTTAGACCGACTAATAAGGAACAGTAACTGGTACCAAAAATAGTTGATGAGTTAGTCGGTTAAAGAAGCATTGCCGACCGACTAGTATGCAACCTAGTCGGTCAACCAACGTTCTTAGACCGACTAACGACAAACAGTAACTACTGAGAAATTTAGAAAGCCAACTAGTCGGTTCAAGAAGGTTTTCCGACCGACTGGATCGTCATCTAGTCGGTTGGTGCCCCTTCTTACACCGGCTAATGAGCACCAAAAGTTCCGAAATGGAGCGCGAAGCTCCGAGATCGATTCCTAAGACTCCTAGGCTTGATCTAACAATAAGATATGACCGATACGAAGCCCGTCATGAATGACTTGCTCCAAAATCGACGCTTCTAAGGAAGAAGCTAAGAAAACACGACGAAACGATCGAAAATAAAAGTTACGGAGACGAAAACCACATACAAGGAGAAAATCCACCAAAACATATAATATAATATAATAAATCCAGATACAAGAAAACCAGTCGTTACATCCTCCCCAACTTAAGAAAAATTCCGTCCTCGGAATTTCCCAACACTCACGTGTCCGGGAACAAAAGTGGGAAACGCTCTCGCATCTCATCCTCATTCTCCCAAGTAGACTCTCCAGGCGAGCCGTGTCACCACATCACCCTCACAAGATTGACAACCTTGTTCCGAAGTGACTTCTGACGCCTGTCCAGAATCTGCACTGGCTGCTGGTCATACATCATATCGGGGCGAACGATAATCTCCGAGAAATCCACAGCATGAGATGGATCGCTAATGTATCGATGAAGCTGCGATACATGGAAAACATTGTGAACTCCCTCCAAAGATGGCGGCAAGGCTAAGCGATAAGCTACCTCGCCAACTTTCTCCAGAATGTCAAACGGTCCAATGTATCGCAGGCTCAACTTCCCTCGCTTCCCAAAACGAATCACGCCATGATTCGGGGAAATCTTCAGAAACACATGATCTCCAGGCTGAAAATCCCAAGGTAGACGTTTAGCATCCGCCCAATGCTTAAAACGGTCCTGAGCAATCCTCAACCTCTCCCGAATGTTTCTGACAACATCCACGGCCTCCACGATCATCTCAGGTCCCAACAACTCACGATCACCAACGCCATCCCAACTCAATGGCGATCGACATTTACTCCCATAAAGATCGGCGAAATGCGCCATGCCAATACTCGCCTGGAAGCTGTTGTTGTAAGAAAACTCCACCAGATGTAGATGGTCCTCCCACGAACCCTCGAAATCCAACATGCACGCCCTCAGCATGTCCTCCAAAATCTGAATCGTCCTCTCGGACTGGCCATCCGTCTGCGGATGGTACGCCGTGCTGAAACTCAGACGCGTACCCAAACTCTTCTGCAAACTCTGCCAGAACTGAGATGTGAACCTCGTGTCTCTGTCCGACACGATACTCACGGGGACTCTGTGAAGTCGTACGACCTCCTGCACGATTCACGTCACATCACTATCCATACTAGGAAAAGGAAATAAAAACGGAGAGTAAAAGAATTTACCTCAATATATCTCCTTGCTAGCGCCTCAATGGACTGTCCCACTCGGAACTGAATAAAGTGCGCGGATTTGGTCAATCGATCTACGATCACCCAAATCGCGTCATTCTGCTTCGGACTCCGAGGTAGCCCAGTCACGAAATCCATAGTGATGTGTTGCCATTTCCACTTCGGAATCGGAAGCGGTTGTAGCAACCCATCCGTACGCTGAAGCTCCGCCTTTACTTGCTGACAAACCAAGCACTTGGCTACACTCCGAGCCACACTCCTCTTCATGTCATGCCACCAATAGTTCAGACGAAGATCCTGGTACATCTTGGTCCCACCAGGATGCACAGAATACGCCGAACTGTGTGCCTCCACCATCAACTCCTCTCTAATATCTCCAGCTGGCACACACAACCTGGCTCCAAACCTCAGCGAGCCATCCTCATGAATCAAAAAGTCAGTCCGTAGACCGGCTTCCACCTGCTCCCGAATCTTCACCAGCTTCGGATCCTCAGCCTGGCCAGCCTTGATCTGATCCACAATCGTCGACTGTACATGCATGCACATCAACGAAGAAACCTCCCCAGGAAGAACAATTTCCACACCAGACTCGCAAAAATCCTGCTGCAATCTCCACTGTGAAGTCAAAATCATCACCGCTGGAAGCCTACTCAGCACATCAGGGACCACATTCACCTTGCCAGGGTGATACTGCAAATCAATCTCATAATCTGCCATAAGCTCCAACCATCGACGCTGTCGCATGTTGAGCTCCTTCTGAGTAAAAATATACTTCAAGCTTTTGTGATCGGTGAAAATCTTCACTTTCTCACTCAGCAAGAAGTGCCTCCAAATCTTAAGGGCAAACACAACAGCAGCCAACTCCAAATCATGTGTCGGGTAATTCTTCTCATGAACTTTAAGCTGACGAGAAGCATACGCCACAACGTGCCTGATCGCTCCGGAATGTAACCCAAAGAACGGTTGTAGTTTTACCGCAAGCGCACGGTATAGCGGCGAGCGGGTTATCGAACACAGGGAGGACGAATGACCGTTCTTGTTCCAATCAACCTGGCTATTAAGAAGAGAGAAATTTGCCTTTGGCGATCCTGTCACAATCGTCAGACAAAGTACGGAAATATCAAATCAAACAAAGAACGTCTAGGGAATGGGGGATCCCCGCTACTCACCGTATCCCGTCAATGTGGTTCATTGGTATCAAAATTTCTAGAATAAAATTTTGGATGAACTAGTTGCAACTGAATGTAATACCTAGCTCACGCTCTCGCGCTGTTGCCGGTCTATAGCTATCCTAGGTTCGGGTCCAATCTCTTGCAAATCCTAGCCTAGGGAAGCTATCATTAGGATCAACATCATCGTTCAATCACGCCCCAAGCCCACTCTCGTGCAAACTCGGGCCAACGACCTAGGTTGGGATAGTTCTTACCCGTCCAATCTCTTGCAAACGGGTATCGGCACGGAATTGCAACCGGAAACCCTAGTATCGGTCCAATCTTTTGCAAACCGATACTAAGGAAATTCGACTCCAACCCAATTCGGATTTCTAGGGTTTCCTATCGAATTGGGATCCAATCTCTTGCAAATCCCAATCGATATGAATACCTAGCCATCCGTAGTAAATTGATCCCAAACTAATCCCTAATAGCAATTCTAGCAAAATTTCCACCAATTCATCACAAATCTGAAATTGGACTCGTAGGGTTCATCCCCACGCCCCAAGACGTGGAGACTACTCACAATTCATAGCACAAACACAAAAATAATCAATGAAACTAATAAGAGAATTCATCACAATATTGAGATATGCAATAAAAATAGAATTTTTAGAGAAGAGATACACAAACCAATGAAGTTCTTCAAATAATTCAACAAAAACCAACTTTTGTCTCCTCTCCAATCACAAGAATAAAGCTAAAAGTTAATCTAAAAAGCTGCAAAAATCTAAAGGAAAAAGCTCTCTAAACTAGGGTAAAAACAGGGGTTAAATACCCCCCAAAATCGTCCAAAAAAACTGTGACCAAAATGCCCATGCGCAGCCTGAAATCTGCAATTTTCGCTACAGGCAGCGCGTCGCACTCGGCCGAGTGACAAAAGTCGCTCGGCCGAGTGAGAAACCCTGTAAATTTCCAGTAAGTCTGAGTCTTCGGGGGTCTTCACTTCGGGAGTCGCTCGGCCGAGTGAGTTGTCGTCACTCGGCCGATGGCTTCTTGGTGCTCGGGCGGTTGGCAATTGCCACTCGGCCGAGTGGGTCTTCTGAAGCTCAGGCAGACGAAAAACAGTAAGTTGGCGATTTTTGACATGCGTCGTCTGGGTGCCACTCGGGCGGACGGGATCTCGTCACTCGGCCGATGTGGCTTCCGCTGCTCGGCCGAGTGCACGTATGGAGCGTATCCGATCTGGTCGGCCGAGCGGTGTCTCACTGGTCGGTCGAGTGACTCCTTCACTCGGCCGAGTGGGACACCAAAAATGCCCAAACAGCTTGTTTTGGCCTCCTCGTTGCTCCTGCGACGTTCTTTCTTCTTCCGCTCCTCTCCAACAGTAAAATACCCCTCGGGGAGGTCATCGGTGACACTCTGGAGTAGGCGTATCTCGAGATCACTCCGAATCGCTCCAAATCACCTGAAATGCGACAAAAACAACAAATCGTGAAAAGCATCGCAATATCGTCGATATATCGTTAAAAGCATGATTTGGGCGATCTAAATGGCATGCAAACATACGGGAAAAAGGTGTAAATTAAGGAGTGATCAAAATCCCCCAAGCTTACCTCTTACTCGTCCTCGAGGAAGATAAGTAAAAGGTGAACCCAGTGGATTCGGAAAACGAAAATGGCGAAAAATGAAAAATGGAAAACGGAGAAGAATGAAAAACGAAATAAAAACAAAGAAGAAAGAAAGAAGCGAAGAGGGAAGCTGCTAGATCATTTTCTCAGGACGTGGGTTTCGCTTACTCATATAGCATGCACTGAATGAAAAATACATGTCAAAGAGTTTTATTTTGATATCATAGTATAATAGCGCAAATAGAAATAGAAAACCCACGAACAACGATATAATCATGAAAAACGGAATAATTTTAGAATTAACATCGTCTGAATCATCTAAAGCGGTATACAAATCGCAGATCACACACTTTTTAATTGAATGCTTTCTATGAGGAGTATAAGAGTATCACACAATAGAATAGAGAGAATAGAAAAGTGTGGATTTCATGATATGAGTGCTAGGCTTAGATTTCTGGACTTCGTAAAGCTAAAAATAATCTCACCGAGTATAGAATATTACTTAGCCTAGGTTGTCGTGCAACGTCAAGTAGTCACTCTCTCACACATCATTGGATTCCCTCCCCCAAGCTTGTCTATAAGCATGGTGGCATAAAAAATATTCACATCCCCATTTTTATAAAGCTCCAAAAGTAATGAAAATGAACACGAAAAGAGAGAAGAAAGAAAGAAAGTGAGATGGGATCTTTTATTGAGGATTTTTCCTCTTTTCTTTTTCTTTTTCTTTTTCTTTTTTTTTCTTTTTTTTTGATATAGCATATATACACAATGATCCCAACTCAAAGAGAGATAATGATATGCAAGAATATTTTCTCCTTTTTTTTGAATTCGGGAAATTTGGAGCTAGGAATTAATAGCGGGAGAAATGCCATATAATAGAATCGCTAAGGGGAGATTCACCAATGATTTTAAAAGTAGAGAAATGATCAAGATTTGTGGAGAAAGAAATAAATATATCTCTCGGTTCACTCTATAAGACATGCACGACAACTTCAGCAGGGTAATCTAATCTACTCGGTTTCGATCACAAAAAAGCTAACTAATCCAGATTTATCATAGCTAACATCATTCAATCGTCCTGAAGTGAAATGTACAGTTCATGCATATAGAAGTGATATAGGAAAAGAAATCGGTACTCCAGATATAGGCATTCAATGCGTGAATCTTGGTGTGTTTTCTGCGATAGCATACATATGAATATTCAGACTAGGCTAATAATAAAATTTCATCCATTTTCATGTGGAAAAAGTGTGGGTTACTATCTCTAGATGCAAGGCAAGTCATAGCATATGATATCAGAAATAAAGTCTAAGACATGACAAATATAGCATGCATATAAAGGAAGCTAACTCCACGTTATCATCATCATAGAAAAGTCATCTCTAGCATGAGATGAAAAAGAAAATAAAGATAAAGGGGAAAATAGAACTATTTACAATGCGGCACACAGAAAAATAAGAAAAACGTGATGCATGGTAAAATAAAGGAAAAATGACGAAAATAAGTGCAAAAGCGGAAAATGGCGTGAAAAACTAAAAATAAAGGTGGTAAATCAAAAAGAACGTGAGAACTCACTCCCCCAAGCTAAATGGCACAGTGTCCTCAATGTGCAAAGTGTGGCGCACCGAGAGACAAGTAATGTGAGGGGTAAGTGAGGATGCATGCATGATGGAAGGAAAAAAAGGAAAAATAATGAAACGAAAAATATGATGCGGACATGATGCATGCAGATATAGGAGTGATACAGATATATAGGTGTGGCACCAAAAACTCTCCCTCTCTCCCAAAAACGAGAATCCCAAAATAAGTGAGGGGATGGGGGTGGTCAAAAAGCATCAGGACCCAGCAGAAACGGGTAGCATAACGGAAAAAATAATCGATGGCATCAAGGGTGCCTAAGGAGGTGGTGCTGCGCCGTCTCCGTCCTGAGGCGGAGGAGGAGGTGGTGGTGGTGCAGGCTGCTGAGCGGGTGTGGGTGTGGAAGTGGAAGCAGGCTGAGTGTGTGTGGAAGTGGGGGTGGGAACCTGCTGGGTGGGCGGGGGTACGCGTGGGAGACGCCCCAGGACCTGGGTAAGACATTAGTGAATGTGCGGGAGGAGGTCAAAGCGGCCAGCCATCGCAGTGACGGTGGCGGACAGGGTCCGAAGGTCGCCTCTGAGGCCACTCACCGCCCCCTCGAGAGCACGAATGCTCTGAAGTACAGTGTCGGGGGGAGGTGGTGCAGAGGGACGCACCGCACGGGGCTGTGCAGGTCGGGGCTGGCGTACTTTGGTGGCGTAGGTGACGGGCTCAGCAGGCAAGGGAACAAAAGGAGCTGCACTCGTAAGTGGGGGCCTGGCCTCAGTGCGAGGCTGGGCAGGACGGTGAGAAGTGGAGGCAGCAGCAACGAAAGAAGAATACAAAAGTGGCGGCGAGGCGACCAGAGAGGTCGGTGGCACAGAAGTGTGGACAGACGCCACGACACTCTCGGAAAATACAGCAGCGGTGGAGACAGAGGGCTCTCCGCACTCAACTATGGTCAGCGGGCGCTCGGGTGGGGCAGAGGAAACGGGCTCGGCAGACAGAGGGCCAGTGGTGGTGGTGACAGGCGTGGAAGCAGTGGAAGTGGGCTCAGCTAAGGTACTCCCGACACCGACAGCAGTATGGACAGAGGTGTCGGGGGGCAGCAGGAATATCGGGGATAGGCTGAGGGGCCACGGGGTCAACAGGGGCAGCAGGCTCGGCAGGTGCAACAGGGTCTGTGGGGGCAGCGTGGGCCTGCTCAGCCTCCTCGGCCTCAAGCACGAAGCGGCTGGGATCAGAACATCCATCGCAGGGAGCCAGTCCACATGGGCCGGTGCAATCTGAGTCCGAGCTGGGCTCGGAAGAATCATGTAATCGGCACCGTAAGGACCGTGCAACCAGACCCAGTGTCGCTCACCGTGCGGACGAAGCATCTTCATCCGGGCCATAACATCAATCGACAGAGAAGTGGGGCCCGGTGCTCGTCGCAGGTCGTCAGGGAAGTCCTCGCCGGTCATAAGGGCAAGCAAGGTGATCAGGCCGCCGCAGCATATCGGTGAGCGAGCGCCCACCGATACGATGATGCGGTCCAAAAACCAAGCCGCGACATCAATCACGACGGCGGGGACCAACTCATCGCCCTCCCTAGATAGAGCTCTGGGCCGTGTCATCGCGTAGAGCATATAGATCTCTGGCGTGGACATCGTACCCGGCTCATATCTGGTCAAAAAGGTCGTCACCATAAGGCGTTGAGCTATACAGAGGCAGGGATGGACAATGGCCGAGGCCTTGGCCCTACTAGGGTCAAAGGCAGCGTGAAGACCCGTAATCCGGGCCCAGAAGGCACCGGCGTCGAAGGAAGGTGGGGGGATATGTGTGGGGGCGTAACCTCGATCGGCCCCGGGGACATCGGGCCACGAGAAGAAGGCTCTCATCATACCGAGAGTGACCTGGCACTCCCAGTCCATGAACCGAAACGAGCATCCCTCGTCGGTCCGGGCGATCGAACTAAGTACCTCAAGTGTCGGGCGGATAAACGTGTCTGCCGACACCTGAAAGAAATCTCGCCAGCCCACGTTGTCATACAACGTGAGCATCCCCTCTAGTACCCCCAGGCGTCCTAGGTCGGCAAGGTGTGCAAACCTGGAGGGTACGATCAAGCGCTGGGAGATACGCTCGAAAGCGACGTGGTGTGCGTCGTTCCAGAACGTGATCCCCAGCGGCCCGATAAGTGGAGCCGGAGGTGGTGGCTATGGAGCGGCAGGGAGCGGCTGTGCGGGGTGTATGGGCTGTGCGGGCTCTACAGGCTGTGCGGGGTGTGTGGGCTGTGCGGGCTCTGCAGGCTGAACGGAGTGTGGTGGAGAAGGCGGAGGAGAGTCCTCCACCTCGTGGGAGGGGCCGGCATCATCCGACCGCTTCCGCTTGGCGGAAGCTCTCCTCGACCGCGGCCGTGTCCGGGGCGGCATATGGGCCCCGAGCGCGCGCCAAAAAGCGTGAAAAGTGCGACGTGTGCAAAATAAAGGAAAGAGTATACCACGAAACGCCGCGAGTGCAAATATGTGGAAGCGTGCGAAGACGACGCCTCGACGTAGCCCGAATCAGTCCCTGGAAGCTCCCTTGGGCTCCCCTAAGCTCCCAAAAATAACATGCGCATGAAATGGAGATATCAGCGAGTAATATTCAAAACGTATGGAGCATTAGGGGTATAATAGATAGAAATAGAAATTAATTTGGGTTTGGGGTTCGTTAGGCACATGGATCCTCGAAAAATACACAAAAAGAGGAGAAATAGGCTAAATAAGCGATACCGGAGGTGGCCGGAGACGTGGCCGCCGGCGGCGACTCGGGCGAGGAGCACCGGCGGCTCGGCCGACGGTGGGTGGCCGAGCGGCGGCGCGGGGGCGACGGTCGGGCGAGTGAGCGAGGGGTTTGGGCGAGGGAGCTGAGGGGTCGGGCGATCTGCGGTTTGTGTCGTTTCGAAAAACGAGCCCGACCCCACCCCCTTTTATAGGAAAAGTTACGACTCGGCCGAGTGACTGGGTCACTCGGCCGAGCGAGATCAATGGAAAATCCCTACCCACTTACGCTTCGGCCGAGTGGCCTTGCCAGCCTCGGCCGAGTGGAGTAAGTCCATTCGGCTGAGTGGCTCAAGCTACTCGGCAAGACTCGCCTTAGGAGCGTATCCGTTTTACTCGGCCGAGTGAATATATACACTCGGCCGAGTAGCAGTTATACTGAAATCAGGAAAATAAACAGAGAGTTGGGTACAGCAGACTTCCCTCGTTCGTGAGCGGCTCGGCCGGACGAACTTGTGTGCTCGGCCGAGTGACTAGTATACTCGGCCGAGTGAGCCTTGTTTTCTGCTGTTTGTCTTCGTTTGGGCTCTAAACTCCGTCTTTCTTCCTCCAGTCGATTTCATCTTCCTCCTAAGCATCGAGCGCCTTCCTGGGGCGCTCCTCGATGCCTCGTGCATCCTCCTAATGATGGGTACCTCGTTTTCCTCTCCTGTCAGGAAAAATAGGACCCGTTATCACAAGATTTTTGGGCGAACGACTCAAAACACTAAAAATTTCTAAAACAAAAAATAAAAGAAAAGTGAAAATAAAGCAATAACCGTCGGGTTGCCTCCCGACAAGAGCTCGTTTAAGGTCGTGAGCTCGACCCCCTATGATTTTCAATTAATGCGGGATGTTTGGTGCATATGAGATGCACCCATCAAACTTTCCGGGGAGAACGCTTGGATTCGGAAGTTGCGGTGGCGTGTTCTCCCTCGGTGGTCTCCCGTCTCGAATAGTGTTGGGGGAAGGCTCCCCCAAGCTAGCATTTGCTCCGGTCAACGGCTTCATCGGTGACGCCGATTTCCGTATCGGCGGAGCTTTCTTCGGAGACTTTAATTTCGAGAGCTTGCAGAGCTCTCGAATCCTTGCGACATCAGCGTCGCCTTCATCATTTTCAGCGGAGAGGTCGGGGGAATCATCTATCTTCTCTTCTCGGCCTAAATCCGGGCCTTCCTCGAAATCCTCATCAAATAGAGCGCCAATGGAGTGAGGGATCGCCTCCTCAATTACCTCATCAAGGATGTCCATGTAGTCAAGTTCCTCGTGGTAAGGCATGTGTTTCATAGCCTTAGGAATGTGAAGATCCACCTCGATGTTGCCGACGTTCAAAGTTAGGGTACCTTCTCGCATGTCGACAATGACACCGGCGATGGCGAGGAACGGGCGTCCAAGTATCAATGACGTATCTCCCTCCTCTTTGACGTCCATGATCACGAAGTCACATGGCAAGCATATGCCCCCCGGGACTTGTAGCGGGATGTCCTCAGCGATCCCTACCGGCCTTGTTATCCGTCCATCGGCTAATTGTATCCGCATATCGGTGGGCTTCAATTTCTTCCCGGTGTTTAGCCTTAGGAACATGGAGAGAGGCATGAGGCTAACACTAGCCCATAAATCCACCAACGCCTTTTGTAGAGGGACGCCGCCCAAGGTGCAAGGAATTCGGAAACTCCCCGGATCTTTGAATTTGGCCGGCTCCTTTTCTCTCTTGGTGAACCAAGAGCCCTCCTCGGCTAGCATAATTTTCTCCTTCCTCTTTCTCCCCGAAATCAAATCCTTTAAGAATTTAGCATATGTGGGGATCTCCACGATGGCGTCGAGGAAGGGAATGTTGAGGCTAACCCCTCTCAAATACTCGAGAAACTTTGCTAGCCTTTTCTCCATTTTCGCTCTAGCAAGCCTTTGGGGGAATGGGACCGGTGGCATGAAGCGCCTCTCCTCAATCAATTGCTCCGCTCGAGATTTCTCCTTTTCTTGCGGCTCTTTCTCCTTCTCAACGTCAACTACCGGCTCTATCGGCTCTAAACTTTCCTCCACGGGCTACTCGGTAGGAATCATGGCGGGGGTGGTGTCCTTCCCGCATCTAGTAGTGACGGCAACTACGGCATTGATGTGGCCGGTGGTGCCCCGTGGGGTTTGCTCGGGTTGCGCCGACAATTGTTGAGTATTCCGATTGAGCAACGCCAATTGCTCCGAGATTTGAGCTACAACGGTTGTAAGGGAGTCTTGGCCCGCCTTCAAGGTAGCATTGACCTTCTTTTGCTCGACCATAAACGCCTCCACTCTAGCTTCGAAGTCGGATTGTTGTTGAGCTTGTGGAGGGTTTTGATTTTGATTTCTCCACCCTTGATTGTATCCGGGCGGCCTATAAGGTGGAACTTGTTGCTTCGGTTGGAAATTTTGTTGTGGAGGCCCCCTCGGTGGATAGTGTTGTTGTTAGGGTGGTGGTGGTGGTCGAGCTTGTTGAGGTGATTGTTGTGGCGGGTTCAAAGCTCCTTCATTGTTGGCGTAAGAGAAACCGAGATGATTTCTTGTGGCCGGATTGGCCCAATACCCTTGGTTCCCCGCGACATATTGTACTTGCTCCAAGGATCCCTCTCATTGCTCTCCTCCCAAGTACATGGCTTGAGATTGGTCTTGCCAATCACACATTTGGTTCGTTGGTGCGGAGGTGGAAGGGGTTCCTTGGGGCTCCGTGATAAACTTCTCCAGTCTTTCCACCACCTTGTGGAGAGAATCAAACTTGCTTGTAAGCTCCGCTACGGCCTTCGCTTCATAGATACTAGTTGGCTTCAAGGAGGACGTAGAGTGTCCTCGCTCATCGCCCCATTGTTGATTGTTTGAGGCCATCTCCTCAATTAGGGCCGTAGCTTCTTCGGGAGTCTTTGATAAGATAGCACCATTCGCCGCGGCATCAATAATTTGTTTGGTCCCCGGTTGGAGACCATTGTAGAAGCTATGAACTAGCTCCCAATCTTCAATGCTATGGTGCGGGCATTGATGCTGCAGATCTTTAAAACGCTCCCAAGCCTCATAGAGCGTCTCTTGGGGTCCTTGCTTGAAGGACATAAGAGCGCTCCGAATCTTCACCGTCTTGGAGGGCGGATAGAACTTGTCAATGAATGCACTCGCCAACTCGTCCCAAGTGGTAAAAACTCCCTCAGCTTGCGTCCTTAACCAATAGAGTGCCTTGTCTTTTAGCGTGAAGGGGAAGAGACGCAGTCTGATGGCATCGATGGAGACCCCCGGCATCTGAAATGTGGCGCACTTCGACAAGAATAACTGGATGTGGTAGTGGGGATTTTCATGGGCATTCCCATGAAATGGATCCTGCTGCATCAGAACCACTAGTCCAGTTTTCAGCTCAAAGTTCTTGTCAGCCGCCAACTCCGGCATGGCAATGGATGAGGTCGTAGAGGAGGTCTTAGGCCGGAGCCTATCTCGAATAGAAATTATCCTCGCCATTCTTGCCGCTAATTGGTCCGCAGTTTCCGGGTTGGTCATAAACCTTCCTTCCGGATCTTGTCTCCTCTCTGTTCTGATTCTCCGCACAGTACGTTCAATCTCGGGATCAAATAATATACTTTCAGGGTCCGCAGTGGATCTCGTGTACATGCACAGGAGAACAAAGTTTCAGAGAAGTGATTAGCACAATGGAAGGGTTAGGTAAAAATAAAGAAATAAAATAAAAAAAAGGAAATATATAAAAAAAGAAATAGCTAGGGTGGTAAGATCAAACGCAATCGCCTCCCCGGCAACGGCGCCAAAAACTTGATCGCTCCGGAATGTAACCCAAAGAACGGTTGTAGTTTTACCGCAAGCGCACGGTATAGCGGCGAGCGGGTTATCGAACACATGGAGGACGAATGAACGTGCTTGTTCCAATCAACCTGGCTATTAAGAAGAGAGAAATTTACCTTTGGCGATCCTGTCACAATCATCAGACAAAGTACGGAAATATCAAATCAAACAAAGAACGTCTAGGGAATGGGGGATCCCCGCTACTCACCGTATCCCGTCAATGTGGTTCATTGGTATCAAAATTTCTAGAATAAAATTTTGGATGAACTAGTTGCAACTGAATGTAATACCTAGCTCACGCTCTCGTGCTATTGCCGGTCTATAGCTATCCTAGGTTCAGGTCCAATCTCTTGCAAACCCTAGCCTAGGGAAGCTAGCATTAGGATCAACATCATCGTTCAATCACGCCCCGAGCCCACTCTCGTGCAAACTCGGGCCACGACCTAGGTTGGGATAGTTCTTACCCGTCCAATCTCTTGCAAACGGGTATCGGCACGGAATTGCAACCGGAAACCCTAGTATCGGTCCAATCTCTTGCAAACCGATACTACGGAAATTCGACTCCAACCCAATTCGGATTTCTAGGGTTTCCTATCGAATTGGGATCCAATCTCTTGCAAATGCCAATCGATATGAATACCTAGCCATCCGTAGTAAATTGATCCCAATCTAATCCCTAATAGCAATTCTAGCAAAATTTCCACCAATTCATCACAAATCTGAAATTGGGCTCGTAGGGTTCATCCCCACGCCCCAAGACGTGGAGACTACTCACAATTCATAGCACAAACACAAAAATAATCAATGAAATTAATAAGAGAATTCATCACAATATTGAGATATATAATAAAAATAGAATTTTTAGAGAAGAGATACACAAACCAATGAAGTTCTTCAAATAATTCAACAAAAACCAACTTTTGTCTCCTCTCCAATCACAAGAATAATGCTAAAAGTTAATCTAAAAAGCTGCAAAAATCTAAAGGAAAAAGCTCTCTAAACTAGGGTAAAAACAGGGGTTAAATACCCCCCAAAATCGTCCCAAAAACTGTGACCAAAATGCCCCTGCGCAGCCTGAAATCCGCAATTTTCGCTACAGGCAGCGCGTCGCACTCGGCCGAGTGACAAAAGTCGCTCGGCCGAGTGAGAAACCCTGTAAATTTCCAGTAAGTCTGGGTCTTCGGGGGTCTTCACTTCGGGAGTCGCTTGGCCGAGTGAGTTGTCGTCACTCGGCCGATGGCTTCTTGGTGCTCGGGCGGTCGGCAATTGCCACTCGGCCTAGTGGGTCTTCTGAAGCTCAGGCAGACGAAAAACAGTAAGTTGGCGATTTTTGACATGCGTCGTCTGGGTGCCACTCGGGCGGACGGGATCTTGTCACTCGGCCGATGTGGCTTCCGCTGCTCGGCCGAGTGCACGTATGGAGCGTATCCGATCTGGTCGGCCGAGCGGTGTCTCGCTGGTCGGCCGAGTGACTCCTTCACTCGGCCGAGTGGGACACCAAAAATGCCCAAACAGCTTGTTTTGGCCTCCTCGTCGCTCCTGCGATGTTCTTTCTTCTTCCGTTCCTCTCCAACAGCAAAATACCCCTCGGGGAGGTCATCAGTGACACTCTGGAGTAGGCGTATCTCGAGATCACTCCGAATCGCTCCAAATCACCTGAAATGCGACAAAAACAACAAATCGTGAAAAGCATCGCAATATCGTCGATATATCGTGAAAAACATGATTTGGGCGATTTAAATGGCATGCAAACATGCGGGAAAAAGGTGTAAAATAAGGAGTGATCAGTGCCCGTGCTGATGCAACACACAACCGAGACCCTTGCCAGAAGCATCGCAAAAGATCTCAAATCCATCGCTGCGATCAGGCACAACAAGAATAGGGGCAGTCGTCAAACTCTCCCTCAGGACACCAAAAGCATTCTCACAATCACCCGACCAAACAAAAGGTACATCCTTCCGCGTCAACCTGGTCATCGGCTCAGCAATACGGGAAAAGTCCTTAATGAAATGCCGATAGTAACCAGCAAGTCCAAGGAAACTCCGAATCTCAGACGCAGATGACGGAATAGGCCACTCTCTGATGGCCATAATCTTCTCGGGATCCACTGAAATACCCTCTCCAGTCACCACATGCCCGAGGAAAGCAACTCTATCCAGCCAAAACTCGCACTTCGAAAACTTAGCATACAAACGATGCTTCCTCAAAATCTCCAATACCGTCCTCAAGTGCGATGCATGCTCCTCCTCCGACCTCGAATAGATCAGAATGTCGTCAATAAAGATAAAGACAAACTTATCCAAAAAGTCGTAGAAAATCAGGTTCATCAGATTCATGAAAACTGCAGGTGCGTTGGTTACACCGAAAGGCATAACCACAAACTCGTAGTGTCCATACTTCGTCCTGAACGCTGTCTTCTGAACATCTCCCTTCTTCACCTTCAACTGATGGTAACCACTCCTCAAATCCAATTTAGAAAACACCCTCGAACCTCCAAGATGATCAAAGATATCATCGATGCGAGGCAACAGGTATTTATTCTTGACGGTCACCGCATTCAACTCCCGATAGTCCACGCACATGCGACGCGACCCATCCTTCTTCTTCACCAGCAGCACCGGTGCTCCCCACGGAGACACATTAGGGTTGATATAACCCTTCTGCAAGAGCTCATCCGGCTGCTTCCGCAATTCCTCCAACTCAGCGGGTGCCATATGATACGACGCCATCGAAATCGGCTGCGATCCCGGAACAAGATCAATAGAAAATTCTAAATCTCGATCAGGTGGCAAACCAGACATCTCCTCGGGGAATACGTCATCAAAATCCCGCACAACCGATGGCCTCTCCAACTCCATCTGCATAGCCACAACCTCCACCAGCCTGGCCCGAAACCTGACAGGACCAAGCGAGCTGCTACCACGGCTGAACTCAAATATTGGATGTCTGGGAATCTTGAACACCACCTTCTTCCTCCGACAGTCGATCGTAGCATAAAAGCTCGCAAGCCAATCCATCCCAAGGACTGCATCATAGTTGATGATGTCGTGGACAATGAAATCAGCGTAAAGCTCATGTCCACAGACCACCAACAAGCAAGAATTGCAACCAAGATGCACCGAGACCACGCCATTCCCTGTAACGATATTCCAACTCTTGGGAAGAGGGGACGTCGACAAGGAATGCTTCTCCACGAAGCTCCGAGAAATAATGCACATCGATGCACCAGAGTCAAAGAGGACTCGTGCAGGAAACGTGCACACCAAAACCACACCTAACAAGCAATTAACAATCAAACTAGCAAATAATCATGTTCAAGCAAACAACACAATCTAACAATCAAAACCAGCTAGGAAAGTAATAGCTAGATTGAGGATTACCTGCGATAACCTCATCCACAGCATTGCTCTCCACAGCGGTCATCAGAAAAGCCTGCCTCCTCGGCGGAATAGCCTGCTGAAAAGCCCGCCTCTGTGGAACAAGAGCTGCTCCACGACCAGCAGGAACAGACGCTCGCTGCTGCAACGGCTGTGCTGCAACAAGTGCCCTCCGCAACTGATTCGTATGCCGACAATCCTTCGCGACATGAGAAGCATCACCACAAACCAAACACTGGCCCAGAAACTTCCTACACTGATCCTTGATGAGGCCAGGCTTGCCGCAGAAATGGCAAGTCTTCTGAATAGGCCCCCCTGGCCTCTTGAACTGAGCTGGCTGATTAGGCTTGAAACCAGGCCTAACCACCGCCCTGGCCTGCTCCATAGGCCTCTTCCCAGCACCGGAAACATGTCCTCTCCTCTGACTCAGGTTCAGCTCCTGCCTCCTCGCAGCGACCAGAACCTTCTGATAAGAGTCCAGATCAGAGGAAGACACGAAACTCTGAAGCTCCAAGGCAAGTCCCTGCAGGAACCTCTGAGCCCTCTCATCAGCATCCTGCACCATCTTCGGCGCGAACCGACTAAGCCTAGTGAACTCTTGGTGGTACAGGTCCACTGTCAAGCTCCCTTGCTTCAGGTCAATAAAGCGCTGCAGCATCTCCTTCCTAGCAGCCTTCAGAAAGAACTCCTCATCAAACCTGGACTTAAAGGTAATCCAAGCTATCGGCTCCACCAACATCTTCTCTTCCGCATCCCACCAGTTCCGAGCATTATCCTTGAGTTGCCTCTTCGCCAAATCAACCCACCCAGCCGGGGTGATCTTGGCCATCTTCAAGTTATCCTCAATGTTCCGAATTCACTCATCGACAGCCAGAGGACCCTCAGACCCATCAAAATATGCGGGACCCAGCTCCCGAAATTGCTTCGCTCCCGGCTCGGAGCGAGGGACATCCGGAAGTGCCCGGGCAGCTCGAGCAAGTGGAGCATTCTGGACTTGCAGGAGCACGCCCTGCTGCACTTGCATCATCTGAAGCATCATCCGCATCATCTCTCCATTGTTGGGTTCCCGCTCAGGCTCCTCATCATGAGGGGGCGCACCACTACCTCCACCACGGGTGAATCGCCTTCCTGCCATCTAATGACACAGAAAACGAAGCAGATTAGACTCATAGCTTATGACTCGGATTTCGAACTTAGTTTATTGGACATTCTAATATTATTATCGTCATTCCGATAATCGCAGTTACAGAAAAGGACCTGCATGGGCCACCAACAAAACCAGTCACGCCCCGCTTCCCAAAACTGGAGGCGAGACGTGAAAAGGTCCGCACGAGAGTGGAGCTGTGAAGCCCCAAACCCGATAAGCGTCAATAAAACATAAGCAGGTCCCTGTAACCACAAACGGAACAACACTAATAACACAAGGAGAGACAGAAATAAAATCTCATATCTCATAATTTGTCCAACATGAAAATCAAGTTCAACATCCAGAAAAGCCACCAGGCTAAAAGAAAGAGTCTAAAGGCCCAGAATAAGGCAACAAAAGGAACAACGCAACAAAGTATAGGTGCGACGCACCGACAACAAAACAGCAGTCTAAACAAAAGGGAAAACACAACGAAGACACTAGGACTGGTCCCCAGTGTCCACGTACACCCCGTCAAACACAAGCTCGGGCTCGACGTCAACAAACACCTCGTCCTCCACAATGTACTCAGGCTCGAGATCTAACATGTGTCACCCAAAAGAGTAAAGGGGCACATGTCAGCAAGTCTAAAAGACTTGGGCAAGGAAACTGAAAGGAAGGCAACTAGCAACCTAGCAGTTATAGTATGCGTGACATGACAGTTATAACATGAGCGCACAAGCAAGACAGGGTGAAACAATAAGTACAAGAGAACAATTAACGGGACAAGACAAGAGTAGCCAAGCTACTAACAATCTCAATCATTTCACTAGTCACGTTTCAAGTTGTTTGTAGATGTTTACGCCTTACAGCTGAATGGTTTGGCATTCACGCTGATTGGCCGCTTAACACTACCCCAAAACCCAGAGTTTACGCCTTACCACTGCAGTTGCTGATCGGGCAGACTCCCAGTTGATTGGCCGCTTAACTCTTACCCCCAATACCCACATGAGAACGAGCCAGGGTCCCCGCACACGAGCTCAGTAAATGAGCCAGGGTTGCCCCGCACAGGAGCTCGCATTCTAGTTCACGACTCATAAGCATTTGGCGTAGGGGTGCACCTAGCCGGAAACAAGCAGTTCGGGCATTGGCTATCCACCAACACATGGCCCGCTTCTGGAACATGAGCCAGGAACACAAGCATTGTAGCGAAGCTACGCAATCACGGAAACACTTAAAGAATGTAATGACAAGACAATTAATTTGCGTACCGTTAATGGGAATTAAACATGACATGTGAATTGTGCAACATGATAAATGTCGGATCTAGCTTCGTTGTCAAGCTAGTTCCTAAATTTGCGCCTAGGCGAGTATCATTTCGTCGCCTAGTCTCTTTTACGCCTACAACAAGCAAATGGCCTAAAACATGGCCTAAACCCTAAGTGGCAAGTTTCACTTGCCTAGCACCGAGGATGAGATCACGAAGGGTTCGTCCCACGGACGCTAATCTACGGGGGAGTCGATGTTATGGAGAAACAATCATCAAAACAACATTCATTTCATTAGGGTTTCACAAAAACACAACGGGTCATGAAAACATTAAGAGATCGATTATTACCGTATAGGAAACGGAGGAATGATGCCGAGCAACCACGGAAACGGAAGAAATGCTCCGGGGAACCTAGGGTTCAGATCTGAAAATGGATGGAGAAGTTTGGAGAAATAGGGTTTTGGGGGATTTTGGGGGTTTGATGAGATTTTGAGGAAGATGAGAGGTCGAATGTGTTAAGGAAGGGTTTGGATGATGGATTTTGGGCGTGGGATGAAGGAATAAGGGTTTGAGGTAGTAGGGGGCTCAATGGAGGAGAAACTAGGGTTTTAGGTCGTGAGGAAGAAGAAGAAAACGTTTGGGAGGGGTTTAAATAGGAAGTGCTGGCTGCTGCCCAGAAATTAGGGTTTCGACACTGATTAGTTGGTCAGAGAACAACCACTGACCGACTAGTTTGGGAACTAGTCGGTCGGTTGACCAACGCAGACCGACTAAGTCCAAATAATAACTCCTGTACAAAATAGGATTTAGATTTAGTCGGTCAAAGAACAATTACTGACCGACTAGTTTTGAATCTAGTCGGTCGATGAACGTTCTTAGACCGACTAAAAGTAAACAGTACTCGACTGTACAGAAGAACTAAGAATTAGTCGGTCTGAGTACAAAACTTAACCGACTAGTTTAAAAACTAGTCGGTCGAAAGATGAACTTAGACCGACTAATAAGGAACAGTAACTGGTACCAAAAATAGTTGATGAGTTAGTCGGTTAAAGAAGCATTGCCGACCGACTAGTTTGCAACCTAGTCGGTTAACCAACGTTCTTAGACCGACTAACGACAAACAGTAACTCCTGAGAAATGTAGAAAGCCAACTAGTCGATTCAAGAAGGTTTTCCGACCGACTGGATCGTCATCTAGTCGGTCGGTGCCCCTTCTTACATCGGCTAATGAGCACCAAAAGTTTCGAAATGGAGCGCGAAGCTCCGAGATCGATTCCTAAGACTCTTAGGCTTGATCTAACAATAAGGTATGACCGATACGAAGCCCGTCACGAATGACTTGCTCCAAAATCGACGATTCTAAGGAAGAAGCTAAGAAAACACTACAAAACGATCGAAAATGAAAGTTACGGAGACGAAAACCACATACAAGGAGAAAATCCACCAAAACATATGATATAATATAATAAATCCAGATACAAGAAAACCAGTCGTTACATCTCGGGCCAAAAATAAGCTATTAGCTTATAATTTTATTATATTGATGGGCCTGAAACCCAATTCGCTTAAACTTAACTCCAGTGGCCCAAAAGGTTTTATTATAGGTTAAAACCCTAATCTCTAACCAAATGGTTAGAGATCAGCCGTCCAGCCCCTTCATCTTCTCCCCAATGGTGGAGGGTGAGGCGGAGGACATTGCCAGAGCAAAAATCCCTCCCCCCAAACCAAAAAAAATTGGAGGAGAGAACAACGGGCCGCCCCCTTTCAGCCAGGGGGCGGCGGCATGGAGGACCCCCCCTTGCGGGGGGAGGTGGCGGCGGCTTGTAGGACCCCCCTTCCTTGCAGCTGCGGGGGGGGGGGGCGGCGTGGAAGACCCCCCCCCGCTGCAGGCGGGATCGGCCTCAGGCCGCCCCCTGCAGCGGGGGGCGACGGCGCGGAAGGCCCCCCCCCCGCTGCAGGGGGGATCGGCCTCAGGCCGCCCCCCCGCTGCAGGGGGGATCGGCCTCAGGCCGCCCCCCTGCAGCGGGAGGCGGCGGCGCGGAAGGCCCCCCCTCTGCAGGGGTGAGCGGCCTCGGGCCGCCCCCCTGCAGCCGGGGGCGGCGGCGCGGAAAGGACGCCCCCGCTGCAGGGGGTAGCGGCCTCGGGCCGCCCCCCTGCAGCGGGGTTGGGGCGGCGGCACGGAAGGCCCCCCTCTCCGCTGCGGGGGGGAGGGGGGGTGCATGGTCATCGTTGTGGGAAGGCCCCCTCCTCCGTCAGGGGGGAGGGGAGGATTTCATTCCGGTTCTTCTTCCCACCGAAGAATTTTAATGGCAAAAGGAAAAAATTTTCAGAGAAAAAACTTTGTAATAGGGATAAATTTTTTTTCTTTTATTAGACTAAATTTTTTTACTTGTATATTAAAACACTGTAAAAATTATTTAGTCTAATTTTATCTACATGATTATAGGGTTTTACCTCTAGATCAATGATCTAGGGAAGAACGCGACGATGATCCGTAGAAATAATAATCCAAGCTCCTGAACGCTTTGAGGATGCCGCTACGCTCCAACGAACCGCCACAGCAACGTTAGATTCCTTGCGCGTAGGGATGAATTTAGATGAAGATTTTTGCTCAAAATGGAGAACACGTGCTGATAACGTGTTGGATGGAAATGAACTCAAGAGAGAGAGAGAGAGAGAGAGATAATTTCATTGCTAAGAATGAGTAACCATGGCTAAGAGCCATGGTGCTCTATTTATTTATCTCATAGTGGGTAGGCCAAAAGCCTCTAGGAGACCAAGGGTCCCCATTACTCTAAGTAATGGGGGGCCTAATGAATGGGTAATGAAGGAGGGGAGGCCAAAGGCCTCCCTCATTCATAACAATACTTTATATTTAGAAGAAATTGCATCATGTCTCGACGTAAAATAAATAATAGATGAGATCAATTTTATGAGATACTCATGAAGTTTGACTTAGACGCGTTTTATTTGCTATAATGATCACTTAATAGATGGGGCAAGATGGACAGTTCTGATTATTGCTTTGAAAAATAGATTTAACTAGCTCAACGTATAAACGTCTCATCTCACCGTCTAATTTTATCATGTGTAATGATTTTATTTTATCGTTATTATCTTTATATAATCAAAGCACTAGTATCGTTTATTTTTTCCTTTGTATTTTTTAAATCATCTTTATTTTTTTTGCAGGTCAAAAAAAATTCCCGGTTACGCCATAACCGAGCATGGCGTCTGGAGGATCGCCGAATTAGCATTTTATTAACACACTCTTATTCTTCTCTGATCGTAAACCCTAACCATAGCCCTAGTCCTAATTCTCGTTGAATTCACCCTGATTCTATGGGTGAGGAAGCGGATCGGATCGATTACGAGAATCTTGCATCCAACTACGAGAGGGGCGACGGCGATGGCAGGAGGGTGCCCTAGTGGGAGATTTGACTCCCATCATCCGACGATCTGACGCCTCTAGCGTATCATCCGGTACATCTAGAGCTTGTGTCGGCATTCAGCATCACGTCGGAGCCCTCCAGCACGATACTCAACGTTCATCGGGCGTAAACCCTAACCCTAACAAACTTTGTGGGACTGTTCAGAAATTGTTTAAATTGGTGTGTGCGATGAACAATTTTAATGGCAAACTCCAAATAAATGGTATGTTGCCGAAAGAATGGCAAACTTGTAAATAAGTGGTATGTGCGTGGAGCAAAACGGTGGGCTGCAAAGCAACTCCCACAAGTTTTTCAGTTACTTGCAAGTGATTGTTACTGGATGGGGTAAAATGAACTACATGAATTATACTAGCAACAAAGGAAAACCCGTGTTTACAACCTAATATACTTTAATCTAATATAATGGTTTGTGTTGTAAACTTGGTAGCTAGGGAATACATAGCTCTGTATTTATAGCAATAGGGTTACATAACGGGTGGATACCCACTAACAGGTTGGGCCACCAAAAGCCCGTTTATAACACTTCCCCTTATCCATCCATTGTTGTAAGCCGTGATGAACACTTCAGAATTCACAGAGCTTATCTGATCATGGGTCTATGGATACTTCTGGATCCCAAGTTTAAGGGTACTTGCCTCGTTAAAACCTTTGCCAATGAAAACCCAGTGGGAAAAACCAGTGGCTAAGGGAAAATAGTACAAGTCCCTGTAACTTCCCCTGATCGATGGATAACATCAGGGGTGGATACTTCTGGATCCAGAGTTGATGTGGCTGCCTCGTTAAAACCTTTGGCTATGGAAAACCCAGTGGGAAAAACCAATAGCTAAAGAAAAAGAGTACATCACTATATTAACTCCCCCTGAAAAGTACAAGCTTCGGGCTTGTAAATCTCTCAACTGTCTCATCTCAATCCATAGTACAAGTTTTCTAAAGGTACTGCGAGGTAAAGCTTTAGTAAATAGATCTGCCAGGTTGTTGCAAGACTGGATTTGCTGGATGTCGATCTGGTTGTCTACTTGCTGTTCATGCGTCCAGAAGAGCTTGGGGAAATGTGCTTCGTCCTGTCACCTTTGATGTAGTCACCTCGTAGTTGAGCGATGCAGGCAGCATTGTCTTCATACATGGTGGTTGGTCTAAGATCTCCCGTCTTCAGGCCGGTGATCTTGAGGATATGGTGGATGACTGATCGAAGCCAAAAGCATTCTCTGCTAGCTTCGTGGATCGCAATGAGCTCGGAGTGGTTGGATGAGGTCACTGTCGATGTCTGCTTTACGGATCTCCATGAGATGGCCGTCCCACCGTACGTGAACACGAAACCGGTCTGGGACTTTGCGGTGTGTGGGTCGGACCTGTATCCTGCATCTGCATAACCGACTAAGTCGGAGGATACACCTTTCTTGAAGTATAGTCCCATGTCCACAGACCCTTGGAGGTAGCGCAGAAGTTGCTTCACTCCTTCCAGTGGCGCTTTGAGGGCGCTGAACTGTATCTGTCTAGTAGGTTAACTGCGAACGCTATATCGGGACGCGTGCAGTTTGCCAGGTATAGGAGTGCTCCAATTGCACGTATGTAGGGTATTTCAGGACCCAGTGTTTCCTCCCCCTCTTCCAGAGTTCGGAAGGGGTCTGTATCGACATCCAATGATCTGACGACTATTGGTGTGCTAAGCGGATGACATTTGTCCATAAGAAATTTTTTCAACACTTTCTTTGTGTATGTCGATTGGTGTAACAGGATTCCTCCGCTTAAGTGTTCAATTTGTAAGCATAGGCAGAACTTCGTTTTGCCAAGGTCTTTCATCTCAAAAGTCTGTGTGAGACTTTTGGATATCTCACCTATCTCTTCAGGAGATCCGATGATGTTCAGGTCGTCTACGTAGACGGTAATAATTACGAATCATGTTCCCTTTGCTCTTATGAAGATGCAAGGGCAGACTTCATTTGTTGTGAATCCTTGTTGCACTAGGAATTCACTGAGTCTGTTATACCACATTCTATCTGACTGTTTTAGACCATACAATGATCTTTGGAGTTTGACAGAATAGATGTCCCGAGGTCTTTCTGTCATTTTTGTCGGTAGTTTATATCCGTCTGGGATTTTCATATAGATGTCATTATCTATATTTCCATATAGGTATGCAGTCACAACGTCCATGAGCTGCATATCCAGCCCTTCCTTTGTAGATAGGCCCATGATGAAACGGAAGGTGATCGCATCCATAACCGGGGGATAGGTATCGTTATAGTCTATTCCTGGCCGTTGGGAGAAGCCTTGTGCAACAAGGCTCGCTTTGTAGCGCACGATCTCATTATTCTCGTTTCTTTTTCTCACGAATACCCATTTATATCCCACAGGTTTAACACACTTTGGTGTGAGGACTACGGGTCCAAAAACTTTGCGCTTCGAGAGTGAGTCGAGCTCTACTCCTATTCCACCGTTCCACTTTGACCACTCCTCTCTGCGTTTACATTGTGCTAGAGAGCGTGGATCGGTCTCATCGTCATATTCAGTGACGTGAGTGGTAATAATGAGCGCGAAGTTATCATCGATGATTGTGCTTTTTCTGTCTAGTACTGTCACGACCCACTTCCCTAAAATGGAGGCGAGACGTGAAAAGGTCCGCACGAGAGTGGAGCTGTGAAGCCACAAACCCGATAAGCGTCAAATAAACAAAAGCAGGTCCCTGTAACCACAAACGGAACAACAATAATAACACAAGGAGAGACAGGAATAAAATTCTCATATCTCATAAATTGTCCAACACGAGAATAAGTCCAACATCCAGAAAAGCCACCAGGCTAAAAGAAAGAGTCTAAAGGCCCAGAACAAGGCCAACAAAACCAACAACACAACAAAGTATAGGTGCCACGCACCGACAATTAAACATCAGGCTAAAACAAAAAGGGAAACACAACGAAAAACACTAGGACTGGTCCCCAGTGTCCACGTACTCCCCGTCAAGCACAAGCTCGGGCTCGGCGTCAGCAAACACCTCGTCCTCAACAAGGTATTCAGGCTCAGGATCTAACATGTGTCACCCAAAAGAGTAAAGGGGCACATGTTAGCAAGTCTAAAAGACTTGGGCAAGGAAACTAAAAGTAAGGCAACTAGCAACCTAGCAGTTTAGTATGCATGACATGGTAGTTATAACATGAGTGCACGAGCAAGGCATGGCGAGACAATAAGTAAAAGAGAACAATTAACGGGACAAGACAAGAGTAGCCAAGCTACTAACAATCTCAATCAATTCACTATTCACGGTTCACTGTTGTTTGTAGATGTTTACGCCTTACGGCTGAATGGTATAACATTCACACCGATTGGCCGCTTAACACTACCCCAAAACCCAGAGTTTACGCCTTACCACTGCAGTTGCTGATCGGGCAGACTCCCAGTTGATTGGCCGCTTAACTCTTACCCCTAATACCCACAAGTAATCGAGCCAGGATCCCCGCACATGAGCTCAGTAAATGAGCCGGGGTTACCCCGCACATGAGCTCGCATTCTAGTTCACGATTCATAAACAATTGGCGTAGGGTGCACCTAGCCGGAAACAAGCAATTCGGGCATTGGCTATCAACCAACACATGGCCCGCTTCTGGAACACGAGCCAGGAACACAAGCATTGTAGCGAAGCTACGCAATCACGGAAATACTTAAAGGATGCAATGACATGACAATTAATTTGCGTACCGTTAATGGAAAGTAAACATGACATGGTAATTGTGCAACATGCTAAATGTCGGAACTAGCTTCGTTGTCAAGCTAGTTCCCCAATTTGCGCCTAGGCGAGTATCATTTCGTCGCCTAGCCTCTTTTACGCCTACAACAAGCAAAATGGCCTAAAACATGGCCTAAACCCTAAGTGGCAAGTTTCACTTGCCTAGCACCGGGGATGACGATCACGAAGGTTCGTCTCGCGGATGCTAATCTACGGGGAAATCGCTGTTATAGGGAAACAATCACCAAAACAACATTCATTTATTAGGGTTTCATAAAAATACAAATATGTTATGAAAACATCAAGAGATCGATTTCTTACCGAGAGGAGGCGGAAGAAACACTCCGGGGAACCTAGGGACCAGATCTGGAAACAAATGGAGAAGTTTGGAGAACTAGGGTTTTTTGGGGGATTTGGGGATTTGATGAGATTTTGAGGAAGATGAGAGGTAGAATGAGTTGATGGATTTAGGGCTTGGAATGAAGGAATAAGGGTTTGGGGAAGAAGGGGGCTCAATGGGGGAGAAACTAGGGTTTTGGGTCGAGTGGAGGAAGAAGAAAACGTTTGGGAGGGGTTTAAATAGGATGGGCTGGCGGCTGCCCAGAAATTAGGGTTTTAACACAGATTAGTCGGTCAAAGAGCAACCACTGACCGACTAGTTTGGAAACTAGTCGGTCGGTCGACCAACGCAGACCGACTAAGTGTAAACAGTAACTCCTGAACGAAAATAGGATTTAGATTTAGTCGGTCGATGAACAACTACTGACCGACTAGTTTGGCATCTAGTCGGTCGGTTAACGTTCTTAGACCGACTAAGAGTGAACATTACTGATACTAAAATTTAGATGATGAGTTAGTCGGTTAAAGAAGCATTGCTGACCGACTAGTTTGCAACCTAGTCGGTCAACCAACGTTCTTAGACCGACTAACGATAAACAGTAACTCCTGAATCATTTAGAAAGCCAACTAGTCGGTCCAAGAAGGATTGCCGACCGACTGGATCGTCATCTAGTCGGTCGGTGCCCCTTCTTACACCGGCTAATGAGCACCAAAAGTTCCGATACGGAGCGCGGGGCCCCGGGATCGATTCCTAAGACTCCTAGGCTTGATCTAACAGTAAGATACGACCGTTATGAAGCCCGTCACGAATGACATACTTCGAAATCGACGATCCTAAGGAAGAAACGAGAAAACACGACGAAACAATCGAAAATGAAAGTTACGGAGACGAAAACCACACACGAGGAGAAAATCCACCAAAACACATATTACAATATAATAAATCCAGATACAAGAAAACCAGTCGTTACATCCTCCCCAACTTAAGAAAAATTCCGTCCTCGGAATTTCCATACACTCACGTGTCCGGAAACAAAAGTGGGAAACGCTCCCGCATCTCATCCTCATTCTCCCAAGTAGATTCTCCAGGTGAGCCGTGTCGCCACATCACCCTCACAAGATTGACAATCTTGTTCCGAAGCGATTTCTGACGCCTGTCCAGAATCTGCACTGGATGCTGGTCATACGTCAAATCGGGGCGAACGGTAATCTCCGAAAAATCCACCGCATGAGATGGATCGCCAATGTATCGACGAAGCTGCGACACATGTAAAACATTGTGAACTCCTTCCAAAGATGGCGGCAAGGCTAAGCGATAAGCTACCTCGCCAACCCTTTCCAAAACGAATCACACCTCGATTCGGGGAAATCTTCAAGAACACATGGTCGCCCGGCTGAAACTCCAAAGGACGACGTTTAGCATCAGCCCAATGCTTAAAACGGTCCTGAGCAATTCTCAACCTCTCCCGAATATTCCTGATGATATCCACGGCCTCCACGATCATCTCAGGTCCCAACAGCTCCCGATCACCAACGTCATCCCAACTCAATGGCGATCGACATTTCCTCCCATAAAGAGCGGCGAAAGGCGCCATGCCAATACTCGCCTGGAAGCTGTTGTTGTAAGAAAACTCTACTAGATGTAGATGGTCCTCCCACGAACCCTTGAAATCCAACATGCACGCCCTCAACATGTCTTCCAAAATCTGAATCGTCCTCTCGGACTGTCCATCCGTCTGCGAATGGTACGCAGTGCTGAAACTCAGACGCGTACCCAAACTCTTCTGCAAACTCTGCCAGAACTGAGATGTGAACCTCGTGTCTCTGTCCGACACGATACTCACGGGGACTCCGTGAAGTCGCACAACCTCCTGCACGATTCACGTTACATCACTATCCAAACTAGGAAAAGGAAATAAAACGGAGAGTAAAAGAACGTTACCTCCATATATCTCCTCGCTAGCGCCTCAGTGGACTGTCCCACTTGGAACGGAATAAAGTGCGCGGATTTGGTCAATCGATCTACGATCACCCAAATCGCGTCATTCTGCTTCGGACTCCGAGGTAGTCCAGTCACGAAATCCATAGTAATGTGTTGCCATTTCCACTCCGGAATCGGAAGCGGTTGTAGCAACCCGGCCGTACGCTGATGCTCCGCCTTCACTTGCTGGCAAACCAAGCACTTGGCTACACTCCGAGCCACACTCCTCTTCATACCATGCCACCAATAATTCAGACGAAGATCCTGGTACATCTTGGTGCCACCAGGATGCACAGAATACGGCGAACTGTGTGCCTCCACCATCAGCTCCTCTCTAATATCTCCAGCTGGCACACACAACCTGGCTCCAAACCTCAGCGAGCCATCCTCATGAATCAAAATGTCAGTCCTCAGACCGGCTTCCACCTGCTCCCGAATCTTCACCAGCTTCGGATCCTCAGCCTGGCCAGTCTTAATCCGATTCACGATCGTCGACTGTACCTGCATGTACATTAACGATGAATCCTCCCCAAGAAGAACAATCTCCACGCCAGACTCGCAAAAATCCTGCTGCAATCTCCACTGCGAGGTCAAAATCATCACCGCTGGAAGCCTACTCAGCGCGTCAGGGACCACATTCACCTTGCCAGGGTGAAACTGCAAATCAATCTCATAATCCGCCATAAGCTCCAACCATCAACGCTGTCGCATGATGAGCTCCTTCTGAGTGAAAATATACTTCAAGCTTTTGTGATCGGTGAAAATCTTCACTTTCTCACTCAGCAGGAAGTGCCTCCAAATCTTAAGAGCGAACACAACGGCAGCCAACTCCAAATCATGCGTCGGGTAATTCTTCTCATGAACCTTGAGCTGACGAGACGCATACGCCACAACGTGCCCGTGCTGATGCAACACACAACCGAGACCCTTGCCAGAAGCATCGCAAAAGATCTCAAATCCACCGCTGCGATCAGGCACAACAAGAATAGGGGCAGTCGTCAACCTTTCCTTCAGAATACCAAAAGCACTCCCACACTCACCCGACCAAACAAAAACAACATACTTCCGCGTCAACCTGGTCATCGGCTCAGCAATACGGGAAAAATCCTTAATGAATCGCCGATAGTAACCAGCAAGTCCAAGGAAACTCCGAATCTCAGATGCAGACGACGTAACAAGCCACTCTCTGATGGCCCTAATCTTCTCGGGATCCACTGAAATACCATCTCCAGTCACCACATGCCCGAGAAAAGCCACTCTATCCAGCCAAAACTCGCACTTCGAAAACTTAGCATACAAAGGATGCTTCCTCAAGATCTCCAATACCGTCCTCAAGTGCGATGCATGCTCTTCCTCCAACTTCGAATAGATCAGAATGTCGTCAATAAAGATAACGACAAACTTATCCAAAAAGTCGCAGAAAATCAGGTTCATCAGATTCATGAAAACTGCGGGTGCGTTAGTTACACCGAAAGGCATAACCACGAACTCATAGTGTCCATACTTCGTCCTGAACGCTGTCTTCGGAACATCTCCCTTCTGCACCTTCAACTGATGGTAACCACTCCTCAAATCCAATTTAGAAAACACCCTCGAACCTCCAAGCTGATCAAACATATCATCGATGCGAGGCAACAGGTATTTATTCTTGATGGTCACCGCATTCAACTCCCGATAGTCCACGCACATGCGACGCGAACCATCCTTCTTCTTCACCAGCATCACCGGTGCTCCCCACGGAGACACACTAGGATTAATATAACCCTTCTGCAAGAGCTCATCCAACTGCTTCCGCAACTCTTCCAATTCTGCAGGTGCCATACGATACGGCGCCTTCGAAATCGGCTGCGCACCTGGAACAAGATCAATAGAAAATTCTAGAGCTCGATCAGGTGGCAAACCAGACATCTCCTCGGGGAAGACGTCGCCAAAATCACGCACCACAGCTGGCCACTCCAGCTCCATCTACAAAGCCACAACCTCCACCGGCCTGGCCCGAAATCTGACAGGACCAAGCGAACTGCTACCACGGCTGATCTCAAATACTGGATGTCTGGGAATCTCGAACACCACCTTCTTCCTCCTGCAGTCAATTGTAGCATAGAAGCTCGCTAGCCAGTCCATCCCAAGAACTGCATCATAGTTGATGATGTCGTGGACAATGAAATCAGCGTAAAGCTCATGTCCACAGACCACCAACGAGCAAGAATTGCAACCACGATGCACCGAGACCACGCCATTCCCTGTAATGATATTCCAACTCTTGGGAAGAGGGGACGTCGACAAGGAATGCCTCTCCACGAAGCTCCGAGAAATAATGCACATCGATGCACCAGAGTCAAAGAGGACTCGTGCAGGAAATGTGCACACCAAAACCACACCTAACAAGCAATTAACAATCAAACCCTAGTCTAGCAAACAATCATGTTCAAGCAAACAACACAATCTAACAATCAAAACCAGCTAGGAAAGTAATAGCTAGATTGAGGATTACCTGCGATAACCTCATCCACAGCCTCGCTCTCCAAAGCGGTCATCAGAAAAGCCTGCCTCCTCGGCGGAACAGCCTGCTGAAAAGCATGTTTCTGTGGAACAAGAGCTGCTCCACGACCAGCAGGAACAGACGCTCGCTGCTGCAACGGCTGTGCTGCAACAGGTGCCCTCCGCAGCTGATTCGCATGCCGACAATCCTTCACGACATGGGAAGCATCACCACAAACCAGACACTGGCCCAAAAACTTCCGACACTGATCCTTGATGTGGCCAGGCTTGCCGCAGAAATGGCAAGTCTTCAGAATAGGCCCTCCTGGCCTCTTAAACTGAGCTGGCTGATTAGGCTTGAAACCAGGCCTAACCACCGCTCTGGCCTGCTCCATAGGCCTCTTCCCAGCACCAACAATAGACCCCCTCCTCTGACTCAGGTTTAGCTCCTGCCTCCTCGCAGCGACCAGAACCTTCTGATAAGAGTCCAGATCGGAGGAAGACACAAAACTCTGGAGCTCCAAAGCAAGTCCCTGCAGGCACCTCTGAGCCCTCTCATCAGCATCCTGCACCATCTTTGGTGCGAACCGACTCAGCCTAGTGAACTCTTGGTGGTACTGGTCCACCTTCGAGCTCCCTTGCTTCAGATCAATGAAGCGCTGCAGCATCTCCTTCTTCGCAGCCTTCGGAAAGAATTCCTCATCAAACCTGGACTTAAAGGTAGCCCAAGCTATCGGCTCCACCAGCATCTTCTCTTCCGCATCCCACCAATTCCGAGCATTATCCTTGAGTTGCCTCCTCGCCAAATCAACCCATCCAGCCGGGGTGATCTTGGCCATCTTCAGATTATCCTCGATGTTCCGAATCCACTCATCGGCAGCCAGAGGACCCTCAGACCCATCAAAATATGCGGGACCCAGCTCCCGAAACTGCTTCGCTCCCGGCTCAGAGCGAGGGGCATCCGGAAGAGCCCGGGCAGCTCGAGCAAGTGGAGCATTCTGGACTTGCAGGAGCACGCCCTGCTGCACTTGCATCATCTGCAGCATCATCCGCATCATCTCACCGTTGGTGGGTTCCCGCTCAGGCTCCTCATCATGAGGGAGCGCACCACTACCCCCACCACGGGTGAAACGCCTTCCTGCCATCTAGTGACACAGAAAACGAAGCAGATTAGACTCATATCTTATGACTCGGACGTCGAACTTAGTTCATTAGACATTCTAATATTATTATCGCTATTCCGATAATCGCAGTTACAGAAGGACCTGCATGGGCCACCAACAAAACCTGTCACGACCCGCTTCCCTAAAATGGAGGCGAGACGTGAAAAGGTCCGCACGATAGTGGAGCTGTGAAGCCCCAAACCCGATAAGCGTCAAATAAACAAAAGCAGGTCCCTGTAACCACAAACGGAACAACAATAATAACACAAGGAGAGACAGGAATAAAATTCTCATATCTCATAAATTGTCCAACACGAGAATAAGTCCAACATCCAGAAAAGCCACCAGGCTAAAAGAAAGAGTCTAAAGGCCCAGAACAAGGCCAACAAAACCAACAACACAACAAAGTATATGTGCCACGCACCGACAACAAAACATCAGGCTAAAACAAAAAGGGAAACACAACGAAAAACACTAGGACTGGTCCCCAGTGTCCACGTACTCCCCGTCAAGCACAAGCTCGGGCTCGTCGTCAGCAAACATCTCGTCCTTAACAAGGTATTCAGGCTCAGGATCTAACATGTGTCACCTAAAAGAGTAAAGGGGCACATGTCAGCAAGTCTAAAAGACTTGGGCAAGGAAACTAAAAGTAAGGCAACTAGCAACCTAGCAGTTTAGTATGCATGACATGGTAGTTATAACATGAGTGCACGAGCAAGGCATGACGAGACAATAAGTACAAGAGAACAATTAACGAGACAAGACAAGAGTAGCCAAGCTACTAACAATCTCAATCAATTCACTATTCACGGTTCACTGTTGTTTGTAGATGTTTACGCCTTACGGCTGAATGGTATAACATTCACGCCGATTGGCCGCTTAACACTACCCCAAAACCCAGAGTTTACGCCTTACCACTGCAGTTGCTGATCGGGCAGACTCCCAGTTGATTGGCCGCTTAACTCTTACCCCCAATACCCACAAGTAATCGAGCCAGGATCCCCGCACATGAGCTCAGTAAATGAGCCGGGGTTGCCCCGCACATGAGCTCGCATTCTAGTTCACGATTCATAAACAATTGGCGTAGGGGTGCACCTAGCCGGAAACAAGCAATTCGGGCATTGGCTATCAACCAACACATGGCCCGCTTCTGGAACACGAGCCAGGAACACAAGCATTGTAGCGAAGCTACGCAATCACGGAAATACTTAAAGGATGCAATGACATGACAATTAATTTGCGTACCGTTAATGGAAAGTAAACATGACATGGTAATTATGTAACATGCTAAATGTCGGAACTAGCTTCCTTGTCAAGCTAGTTCCCCAATTTGCGCCTAGGCGAGTATCATTTCGTCGCCTAGCCTCTTTTACGCCTACAACAAGCAAAATGGCCTAAAACATGGCCTAAACCCTAAGTGGCAAGTTTCACTTGCCTAGCACCGGGGATGACGATCACGAAGGTTCGTCTCGCAGATGCTAATCTACGGGGAAATCGCTGTTATGGGGAAACAATCACTAAAACAACATTCATTTATTAGGGTTTCATAAAAATACAAATATGTTATGAAAACATCAAGAGATCGATTTCTTACCGATAGGAGGCGGAAGAAACACTCCGGGGAACCTAGGGACCAGATCTGGAAACGAATGGAGAAGTTTGGAGAACTAGGGGTTTTTGGGGGATTTTGGGGATTTGATGAGATTTTGAGGAAGATGAGAGGTAGAATGAGTTGATGGATGGTTTGGATGATGGATTTAGGGCTTGGAATGAAGGAATAAGGGTTTGGGGAAGAAGGGGGCTCAATGGGGGAGAAACTAGGGTTTTGGGTCGAGTGGAGGAAGAAGAATACGTTTGGGAGGGGTTTAAATAGGATGGGCTGGCGGCTGCCCAGAAATTAGGGTTTTAACACAGATTAGTCGGTCAAAGAGCAACCACTGACCGACTAGTTTGGAAACTAGTCGGTCGGTCGACCAACGCAGACCGACTAAGTGTAAACAGTAACTCCTGAACGAAAATAGGATTTAGATTTAGTCGGTCGATGAACAACTACTGACCGACTAGTTTGGCATCTAGTCGGTCGGTGAACGTTCTTAGACCGACTAAGAGTGAACAGTACTGATACTAAAATTTAGATGATGAGTTAGTCGGTTAAAGAAGCATTGCTGACCGACTAGTTTGCAACCTAGTCGGTCAACCAACGTTCTTAGACCGACTAACGATAAACAGTAACTCCTGAATCATTTAGAAAGCCAACTAGTCGGTCCAAGAAGGATTGCCGACCGACTGGATCGTCATCTAGTCGGTCGGTGCCCCTTCTTACACCGGCTAATGAGCACCAAAAGTTCCGATACGGAGCGCGGGCCCCGGGATTGATTCCTAAGACTCCTAGGCTTGATCTAACAGTAAGATACGACCGTTATGAAGCCCATCACGAATGACATACTTCGAAATCGACGATCCTAAGGAAGAAACGAGAAAACACGACGAAACGATCGAAAATGAAAGTTACGGAGACGAAAACCACACACGAGGAGAAAATCCACCAAAACACATATTACAATATAATAAATCCAGATACAAGAAAACCAGTCGTTACAAGTACCTCCCCAGTACGTACGTAATTTAATGATATTTCTCCTACATTTTCCTCTTCGGGGGTTGGTAGGAGGGGAGAGGTAGCTGGGCTGAGCTCAGCATCTTGTGGTGGTATCGTTATTATTGCTCCAGGATTTTTCCTCTTTCGAGGATTCTTATCTTTGGAGCCTGGGGGTCGTCCTCTCTTTTGTTGAGGTACAGCCGCTTCTGCTGCAGGTGGATTGCATCCATCTTTGGGTATGTCAATCCTAGCTGATGTATTTGCAGCAGGGACGTGTGATCTGACAATCTTCTGGTTGTCAGTGAATTTGTCCGGTAAAATGTGAACTGTGTTTTGAATTTGAAGGATCTTCACTCATCTTCACATTGGTTTGTTCGCGGATCAAAATGGGATAAAGTTTTTGTGTCCCATGAAATGGTCTTTGAAGCTTCTGGCATCTGTGTGTTAATGCCTAGTTTGGGAAAAGTGCTTTCATCAAACTCACAATCTGCTGGACGTGCCTTGAAGGCGTCCCCCGTAAGGGGTTCTATGTATCTAATGATCGATGGTGAGTCGAAACCAATGTAGATACCTAGACGCCGTTGAGGACCCATCTTGGTCCTCTGTGGTGGTGCTATGGGGACATAGACAGCACATCCGAATATCCTTAGGTGAGAGTGTAATGCCCCTATGTGTGTTATACTTGGATGAATACATATATGTATTTATGTATGTGTATTTGAATGGATACGTATATGTATACATGGCTATTTGTTTTGTATTGGATATTTGAATTGGATGTTGGTAATAAATATTTGTATGGGTAGTTGTGTGCCTATATGTATTGGATTGCATGGTGCATTAGTGTGTATGGTTGAAGTAAATATTAAGAGGCTATTGTATGGAATTTTTGTATGTGAGTATATAAACCTTGGTTGATATGGTGTTGTTGTTGTATGAATAATGCTTGGCTAAGTGAATGTATAATCCTATGGAGTTATGTATGAATATTGGTATAAGAATATTGGTGAATGATTATTGGCTAATATGGTGATGCATGGAGTATTAGTGCTATGTGTTAATAGTGTAAGTGATTGGTATTATGTTAGCACTAATTTTGTTGGGTGGCATTATTGTAATAATGGGGAAGTGTGTGTAGTAGCATGCCATGTGTAGAGAATGGCATACTTGTAATTAGGTCTGGGTTGTGTGTATAAGAGGGATGAGAAGAGTGTAGAGAATGGCAAACTTGTAATTAAGGGGATCATTAGAAATATCTCTCTTTCTCCACTCTTCTACATTATTCTTTTTGTTTTCTTTTTCTTTTTCAATTCATTATTTCCTCTTCCCCTCTTTCCCATGGGAGGCCAAAACCAGCAATCAAAAAAGAAAAGGGGAGAAAAAGAAAGAAATAAGAGAGAAGAGGAAGGGGAAAAGCCATGGAAGAAGGAGAGTTGGGGTTAAGCTTGAAAAAGAGATTCTTGGTGGATTTCTATTGGAATTGGATGAGGGGTTTGTTTCTTCAAGGAGGTATGAAAACAATTTCCTCTAATATGCTATTTAGTTGTCATTTGTAGAATTGGTTCATGTTTAATTTTGATCTTAATACATGATTAATTCCTTGAAACACTTATGTTCTTGATGCTGAAAATTTGATCCTGAAAAGCTGAAACTTTGACTAAGTTCTGGGCTTAATTGGCTATTAGAAATGCTCTGAAAATTTTATATGTTGTTTATTTCGTAGTTATGAACAACTTTCATGTTCACCACCTTTTCCAATTCAAACTGGAAATTAGGTTAAAAATTCAATGTTTACAGCTTGTGTGAAATTCTGTCAAACTGGTGTTTAGAAAAAAGAAGTTTATTACATGTACACTCCATGGAATTTGCTATTCTTGGTTTTGTTAGAAAGCTAACAAGTTTTTCTCCAGCTTCATCAGAGTGCTTAATTTTCGTAATTCTGACTGCAATAGGCCCAAAATCAGCACTCAAGACAGGCCCTGAAATCTGGCTGGAAAACAGATTTGGCATCCTTCACTAAATAATTCACTATAAATCACCTTCTTAATATTTTTGCCTGAAATTTTATCTGTGAATCAATAACTATCATACAT
The DNA here is from genome assembly GCA_030789695.1 of Scilla litardierei. Classification (NCBI taxonomy): domain Eukaryota; kingdom Viridiplantae; phylum Streptophyta; class Magnoliopsida; order Asparagales; family Asparagaceae; genus Scilla; species Scilla litardierei. The sequence continues at coordinate 2,011,772 of CM061133.1, read as the reverse complement.
ACAACTTTAATTTACATTGCATTGTTATGTTCCATACCAAAATATGGAGTAAACTTCTATTCTACCTGGCTGTTGTGCAATTTCCAGCAAGCTGAATCATTGGATGTTGAACTTACTTTTATTTGTAGTTATTTTCCATGGCTTTGTTGGGGGTTTGATGTTGATTGGTTGGTATATGGAAGATGAGAAGGTGTAGGTGAAGTACTTGCCTCTCATTATGAATCATGGATCTTAGTCTTTATGTTTTGTAACATGCTTTTGGACATGGATGCTTATACATGGTGGGAAGGATGTGGTGGACATGGCATGCATTTATGTTGGGTGGTAATGTGGTATGGTTTGTGGTGGTATGGTGGGCATGGCACGATGTGCATGACACCTTGTTATGATGTTGGTAATGAGATGTTGGAAATGTGAATCAATTTACATGAAGGTATGCCATGTTGACCCATGAACCATGCATGTATAAGGCCATTGTCCCATAGCCATGGAAGACCCTCTTGTACTCTTAAAACTCATTTTGTAATTTGGATTGATGATGTAGCTCACTTCACCATTGTAGCTCTTATAACTTGCCTTAGGTTTCATTATGTTGCTCGTTATTTATTGTACTTGCCTTTTTATACATTATGCATTGAAATTCATTAAGCCATGCTCATGATTCTTTTAGCTTGTTTTCTTTAGCTCGTACCATGTTCCATTTGCGCATTGTCATGGATGCATGTAAAATAGTTGCATTATCCTAATAGCATACTAGAGGGAGTTGGCAATTCCTACTGGGTCACGCGTTGACGTGTCCCCGTTGATATTTTTTCAGGTGATTGGCAGTTGGAGAAGCTTAGTTGGCAGAGTTTGGGATTGGAGCAGTATGTGGGATTGCTTTTGGGGGTGTTGAGTTGTATTTGAGTATGGTTAGGAGGTGTTGCTAATGAGAGGTGTATATTGATGTTATATGTTGTATGTAAATTTGTGTTGTATGTAAGTTGTAAAAGAACTTTGTTTCTAATAAATATGAAGGATGTTTTAATATATGTTGTTTTTATGTGTTGGTTTTAATTTGGTGGGACTTTGGAGTTGCATTTAATTATGGAGTATTACGTGTACTGCCCAGCACGTGCACAGTGGGCCTGCTAGTGTATTCGTATTGTAATTCTCTTTTCATTTCGTAACACTTGCTTCTTGGGGTAATCCTGGAGAGCGGAGCGTTACAGAGAGATATCCGGCGGGTTCCCATATGCAAGTTGCATCATAGAATAAGATTGACTCCCTGACGGTCGTATTCTTATTAGCGGTGCAGCGTGCAGAATGGCATGTCCCCATGCATTTACCGGCAACTGGCATTGCATCAATAATGGACGAGCAATCCATTGTAGTCTCTTTATAAGAGATTCGGCTAACCCGTTCTGGGTGTGAACATGAGCTACATGATGTTCAACTTCTATGCCGGTTGCTTGGCAGTAGTCTAGGAAGACTTGTGATGTGAATTCCCCAGCGTTGTCCAGACGCAATTTCTTGATCTGGTTATCTAGGAAATGTGCCCGCAACTTTATGAGTTGTGCCAGTAGCTTTGCAAAGGCTACGTTGCAGGTGGACAGAAGGCACACATACGAACATTTGGAAGATGCGTCAATCAGTACCGTGTAGTACCGAAATGGTCCACTTGCGGGGTGAATAGGCCCGCAAATGTCACCATGTATTCTCTCTAGGAAGCTCGAAGACTCAGAGTCCACCTTCAAGGCGGATGGTCTCGTAATCAATTTCCCTTTGTGACGAGGGGGACAAGGAGATGCACCCTTTCGAAGTAGCTTCAGGCTTTTCGAGTTAATTCCACGGGATTGGGATATGATGCGACACATCATATTCCTTCCAGGGTGTCCTGGTCTATTGTGCCAGTGTTGGAATTCTGGTTGATTATTGCACTTCTCGTGCTCGAGTGTGTTTGCTTCCATTGCTCTTATTCTTGTATGGTAGAGACCCGACGGGAGTCCCTCAAAATGCTCGACGATGGTTTTAGCACCGTCTTTATGAGACGTTACGTACAGTAATTCTCTGTTTTGTTTACTCACCGTATCAAGGTGGTATGCGTTTAAACAGATATCTTTAAAGCTTAACAGATTTCTATGTGAGCTAGGAGAGAAAAGCGCATCTTTTATTAGTAGTTGTGTTTTGTTAGGGAGCATAAAATGTGCTTCCCCTGATCCTTCAATAATTCCTGATGGACCAGATATTGTATTCACGGTTCCATCGTATTTATCAATGCTTTGGAAAACGTAGACGTCTTGGAGGATTGTGTGCGTAGAGGCACTGTCCACTAGGCATTTATAATCCATCTAGTTATAAGAGAAAATTTCGCAGTATAAGGCACAAGAGAAGATATACTACGAATAATTATTCAATGTGTGATAAGTTCATGCAACATGCTAGAAATTAAAATAAGCAGATAGTAAATTGTTTTTCAAACAAAAATTACAATGCATGGAAAAAGTAGATAATGCCTCAGTCGAGCAGGTCATCGTTTGAGAAGTCCTCAGCGATGAACCTGATTGGTGCCAGGTCTTCTTGTTCCACCAGGTTTGTCCCAGCTTGCTTCTGGCTCGCTTTGTACAAGTCATGTAGGTGGCGTGGAGTTCGACAATTCTTGGACCAGTGTCCAGTCATGCCACACTTGTGGCACTTATCTTCCCAGTCCTTTCTGGGGGCAGAAGTCTGGCCGTCGTCCTTTCTCTTCCACACATTTTTCTTCTTTCCCTCATGGTTGGTTCTTGGAGTGGGTCCTCTAGCCTGCTTCTTCATTGCCTTACCCTTCTGGGGTTTGCCTTTGAAGTTGCTCCTCTTCTTCTGGGAGGAGCTGTGATGTGCTTCAGGCGCAGGAGCAGTGCCGGTAGGGCGTGAGTAATGGGTGGCCAGAAGGAGGTCTCTATTCTGCTCTGCCATCAGAAGGCATGAGAGAAGCTTTGAGTATTTCGTGAACTTTCGTTCACAATACTGTTGCATTAGTATAACATCCTTCTCGTGGAAGGATGTATACGTCTTCTCTAACATGCGCTCATCCGTCATATTTTCACCACACAACTTCAGGCGTGAGGTGATGCTAAAGAGTGTCGAGTTGTACTCGGCAATAGAATTAAAGTCTTGGAGACGGAGGTTCTCCCATTTATATCGCGCTCGGGGAAGTATAACATCTCTTTGATGTTTATACCTATCCTTGAGGGCGGTCCATAACTCATAATAGTCTTCCACCGTGAGGTACTCGGCCTTCAGGGTCCGATCAATATGGCGTCTGATATAGATAATTACTTTCGCTTTATCTATATCAGAAACCTTATCGCCTATAGCGATGGCATGGCTCAGTCCCTGTGCTCACAGATGGAATTTTATGTCCAACTGCCAGCTTAAGTAGTTCTTGCCTGTAGCATCCAATACGTCGAAATCGACGCTCGTAATTTTGGCCATTTATCTCTCTAGCATGTATAAAAATAGGAAATAATTAGATATTTTGCAAGAAAAATAAATAATCAAGCATTTGAGACACAGATATTTGCTGCGTGGATCGGCTAATCACCATAATAATTACAGTCCATACAGTCCCAAAAGAATGAAAGTACAACTCGGGGACCCCCGTGGAGCCCCTATTCTTCTAGAATGGTCCTTCATCTTCTTGAGGCGTCCGCCGGTCTTGTAATTTTACAAAAGTATACTCACTACATTTTTCTCTCTTAAAAAAAGGAAAATAATGCAAGGAAAAAAATGGTGATAACTAGCCGATCCAAAACCACAGCAAATATAAACATTCGTCGCAGGCAGAAAAAATGCAGCATGCATTTAATCATCACAGGTAGTTTATACATTACAGGCAATTAATCATCACATGCAGTTTATAATGGAAAATGAAAATTTTTCGTTTAAAAATTATTGGATCATTATGCAACGTCATACACCGTTAGGTTAGTTGACTAACGGTAGAGCAGTCGCAGGATCTTCCTAATTTTTAAACGTTTAAGAATCACATATTCCGAATAAAATGCGATGAATAAAATCACATGTAATTTGTCCAGATTTTAACGAAAAAAACGTAATTAAATTTGAAAAAGATTTGAAAATAGGAAATTTTTGGGGTGAAACCCTAGTTAGGGTTTTGGTCGCGCGGATTGCCGCTTCAGGCGGCTAGGGTTTCCGGACATGAGCGCGCACCGGGGGGTGGGGCCGCTGCGGGCGGCGGGGCCCGTCCGCCGCTGCTGGCGGTTGTCGGCCCGCCGTCGCAGGCGGCGGGGGAGCCCGCCGTCGCAGGCAGCGGGCGTGCCCCGCCGCGGCAGGCGGCGGGGATCCTGCCGTCTGCAGGCGGCGGGATCTCCCGCCGCTGCGAGCGGCGGGGTCGCGGGGTAGGGGGTGTTCGCGGGGCGGCTTCCGGCCGCGCGGCGAGGAAGAATCCCCCTAGGGTTTTGGCGTTTTTGGGGAAAAAGATGGTAAAAATCCGATTTTTGATGGAAAAAAATCCATTTTTAATCTCCAAAAAAGCGTTTTTATTGTAAAACGTTGATTTTTAATCAATAAAAACATTGATTTTCATTAAACAATCGATTCAAGAATTTTGGATCTAGATATATGCGCTTACGAATTTAGATCTAGGGAAAAGAATTAACTCTAGATCCTACCCGCCGGATCTAGCGACGTTCGGTGAAGGAAGCACGTTCGCGTCGCGTTCGTCTGTCGGCAGGGGTTCGGCTCAGCCTCGAACATGCTGATAACGTGTTGTAAACTTGGTGGCTATGGAATCCATAGCACTGTATTTATAGCAATAGGGTTACATTATGGGTGGATACCCACTAATGGGTTGGGCCACCAAAAGCCCGTTTATAACAGTTTTCAAAATTTTACCTGAACGTAAAACCCAAAGAGACTGGAAAAGTGCATTCTTGTCTAAAAAATAAAGCATTTTTCTTTAAAAAAATAAAGCAGTTTGTATACCTCGATTTTGTGTACAATGTTGGTTGAATTTTACGGCTCATGATGATGCAAATCCAATCCTCCTGTAAAAGTCATCTTGAATAAGATAGTTTTCAAGGTAAGGTTATATATAGAAGTAATGACCGATATGAACTGATGTCCACATGTTCATCATAGTCTATTCTTAAGTCAGACACGAATTCTTAGATCAATGAATTAATGTAGATTTTAGTGTTAAATGTATGTATACATTTAACTGAAGTCTGAACGGCGTTGAATTGAATTACTCCTAAGACATATGTAATACACCGTTGCATGCGATTCATACCACACGTGCTGGAGTTGACCACAATGGGAAGTGCGAAAATGGATCACTGCTTCTCAAAAGTGTGAAGATTGTTTCCTCACAATAATCTTGTGAATTTTTGACTAGTATTAGAAGCCTCAATCTTGGTGCATGCTACTTTAGCATAGTCCTTATGACCATAATTGATTTGATCTAAAAGGATGTGTTTAGGAAAGCGGCTAAGTTGAGTCTTATGATATTGAGTGCAAAGGAAATGATAAGTTTGTTGATATCAAGTTCGATATTATTACAAGACTGGTCAATCTGTGTGATACAGAGACATTAATATGGATGTGTTTAAGTATTCCTTAAGAGCAAATAATTAAAAGGAGGGATGAAGAATATTTAAACCGATACAACAAACTATGCCTGGAGTATTATAATCGACAGAGAAACTTTAGAGGAATGGGTTACAAAGAGTGCAGCTGTATATCTCTAACCAGTGCACGACAAGATTGCTTATGTTCGTCCGATTTACTAAGTACGAAAACGTCTTCTTATCGCGTTGCTTCTGTGACAACAATCATATCATGTGCGAGTGAAAAATGTTGGAATTGGATATGCCTATGATGGGATTAACCCAATGGATTAAAATGTAATAATTAAAGGGTTCGGTGACATAAATGCAATTTTACTTAACATATGTGGGATAATTAAAATTAGAAGAAGTTGAGGGGTTACTATGTAAATAGTAATAGAAATGTCTCAAAAAAATATCAGAAACCTCCTCCCATCATACTCCTATATATACCACTTGGAGTCTCCATGAGAGACATGTTCTCTGTCCCAAAAACCATCTCAAGAAGGAAGACGTAGTATTAGTAATATTGGTGGTGAAAAGTGCTTGGTTTCCCTACGTGATTCCAGGTCCGATCCTTAAAGCATCGTAATTACTCATCTCAAGATCCTAATCAATTCCTCATCTCAAGATCCTAATCGTAATTCCTCATCGTAATTCACAAGCCTTTTCATTGATTTGGGCCTACCAAGTTAAGCCAATGTTGTTTTCAAAGATGGGCCATGCAAAATAAGAGAGGTGATAGTCGACAAACGGTCATAAAAGTTGAATCCCATATCTGGCCACAAATACACGCATATCAGTATCACCAAAATGTTCAGCCTTTTATGGTCAGAGCACACTGAAGGGAATTTTCATAGCCATCTTGTGCATGATTTACAGTAACAATCTGATGAGTTTTGATCAGATACACAAGTATGTTATACATATACATGTACATGTGCTATGATGACAAGAGAGAGTGCCGGATGCCCAGCTTCTTCGCCTTCCTCCTGAACGGCCTGCACGCCTCGATGCTGAGGTCCACTGCGGCGGCAAGCGCCATGAAGATCGCGGCATCCTCCACGCAAGTGACGTGGCGCATTGCCAGCTGCACCAACGGCTTGCTGCTCTTGCCTTCCCCCTGCACCCTGCAGTTCATCACGAATCCGCCAACCTCAGCAGCAGCAGAAGACGACACTGTCATCCCGAACCCCTCCACTGCTCCGCCCCCCATTGGGCTGTGCACGGGCGTGCCCACCGGAGCTTGCCTGTCCATGTCGATGAAAAACTCCCCACCTCTGTCGGCGCTTATCAGGACCTCCGACACGAGGACCCCTCCCTCCCAGCCTTCGGGAAGCAGGAAAAGGCGCAGGCAGACAGAGTCGTGGACACCAGTCTCCCTCCATGCCTCGAGCCGACCCCAGGGGTGCCAGCTCTCGGAGGCCCCAGCGGGGTCGGGACGGACAATGAGCCACGCTCCTGGGTTTGAACGGGCGACCCTGTCGCACCCCGTGGAAGGAACAAACGGAGTTGACATGAAAGTGGCGGCGGCTGCAGAGCCGGAGAGGTCATGGATCATCACCTTCCACCCCTTCCTTTCCCTACGCTCGCCATCTTGCTCTTCGCCGTTGGAAGCCGGCCAGTAGGCGCCCAACGGGTCGAGCTGAGATGCCCTGACATGGTTTCAAGCAAATGAAACAATCAAGAAACATATACTTGTGCATGTCACTGGAACAAAATGATGCACAATAAGATACTTCAACATCATCACTATTATCTACTAATAGTGATGAAGAAAGAATGGAGATTTGAGTTTCTCACCGCCTATCCCGGCTAAACTTGCAGCTGAATATGGGTTGCCTGATGGTTCCCTGAAGCTGAACTATCTGAGGACTCAACAGCGTCTCGTCCTCAAACTGGAAAACATATCTAGGATCAGGATCCAGCTTCACTCTCAAATGCAGCTCCGGCCTCGGTCTGCCAGCTTCTTCCTTGGGTTTCCCGATTCGAATCCAACCATTATGAATCAACGATGGCTTCCCTTCGCCCCATTCGGGGCTCACCTCCACCCTGAATGTCCCGAGCTGCTGCTTTCTGCTGGTGACGCCGCAACTCAACCCCTTCCTCCTCCCCAAATAGACCGCGACCTCAAGAAACGGCTGAGGAGTCTGGAAGCAGCCAGAGGTCATCATCAACCCCTTCACATCGGACTTCTCAAGATAGAAGACTATCGGACTGCCATGAGGGTCGGGGCTGGCCTCCGTCGAAGACATTAGAGGGACCTGAGCCGTCTGTATAGGGAAGCCTCTGAGCCTGATCTCACAACGACACAGAGATCCGTTAACCGCATTAGACGACGACACGGGCATTCTCAGCCCCAGAGATCCAACGGACAAGCGAACGAAGTCTTGGGGATCCATCATCGTCACAAGTATCGTTTCATCTGAACAAACAAGAAATCATGATGCACAGTAAGCCATAGCCAAGCTCCCCTCACATGAGGCAACATAGAATTGTGCCACACACCACATAATGTTCAAACTGCATACATAAACTATTTAGTGCCATAACTTGTCATGATAAAGCTAAAGCACAAACACGAGTTAAATGATACGAAAAGATTGGCCAAGCCCGAGATAGTTGACACACTAGCTTTCTTGTATTGCTCAGTGGAGGCTAAAGGAAAAAGGCGAGGGCAAGGGGAAGGGGATGCAAGTTTGGTATTTGCTTCGGCGAGTGGTAAAGCAACCGAGATTCCTAGGTGGAGGCGTCTCCATCGGAGCAAAGAAGATACCAAACCTTGCCCCCATCATAGCAAAAGCCCATCCCTAACATAATACGAGCGCGACAAATGCAGCCCCGACACTCCAATATCCGATGCCAAGGCTAATAAGCGATCAGGGCAAGCGCACCCATCCGCTGGTATGGCTGATGGCGATCGCGCTCGCCGTCCTCGCCATCGCCGTGATCATCACCGGCATGGCGATCTTCGTTGTCTACATGATCTACAAGCCCAAGCTGCCCTACCTCGAGGTGGCCTACGCCCACCTCGACAAGCTGGACTACGACCAGTCCGGCCTCCTCGACACCCAGATGACACTCGTGATCCAGGCCGAAAACGAGAATGCGAAGGCCGACGCGGGGTTCTACGACATCGGCTTCGTCCTCCGGTTCCAGGGCATCGAGCTGGCCGAGCTGAGGGCTAACCCCTTCAGCGTGCCCAGGAACAGCTCCACCCCGCTGAACTACGTCATCCCCTCGTCGCCCATCCCGCTCGACGAGGCGGCGATGGACGCCATGGACGCCGCGCTGAAGATGGACAGGGTCCCCTTCAGGCTAGACGGGCATGCGAAGACTCGGTGGAGGGTGGGTATTTTGCTGTCGGTCAAGTTCTGGATACATCTCGATTGCAAGCTACAGTTCAGTTACTCGAATAGAAGCATTATTGACTCCGATTGCAACCCCAAATCAAACTGAAACACAACCAATCAATTTACAATATCCTTTTTCCCCCCTCTTTTGGGCTGTTCGATTTTCGTTTTGGCATGTGTAATAGATTATCCATTTTGGGGTTTTCTTTGAATTTCTCGTTCATGATTCAATAGCTACACAACCAAAAATTTGGGAAAGAAAATAAAAGAGAGAGAGGAATCAAAGCCATGCCTTTTGCTTTACATCTGATTTCTGGAGAACTCCAACAACTTCAATGGCAAGATCCTCTGTCACTGGGCTCCACGGCTCAAATCCCTATACCAAAACAAATAAAAACCCAGACTTTGTTTTCTTCCTCAATCCAATATAAACCCAAAAAAGTAAAATTAAAAAAAGGGGTGGCATGAAAAATGGGCAAAGAAGAAAAATCACATTTTTCATCAAAGGAAGTGCCTTTACGCACCAAAAATCAGCAAAAAAGCCAGCTTTTTCATTCCTTTCGCAAACCCAGCAAGCAAAGAGCAGAGCAACGCAGGGGAGAACTTGGATGAGGAAAGGGGCTGGTGGACCGAGAAGATATTTGGAATAATATATAGGGACTGGGGAATAATATTATCGAGGGGGGATTAGAAAATTTTGCAGGAGAGAATTGGAGTACAGCTGGAGTCGACCTTGGTTGGGATGGTCGCTATCTGTACAGAGAGGAGGGGAGAGCGACGGGGGCCGCACTTTCTCTATTTAAATTGATTGCTGCCATTAAAATCTTTTTTATTGCCAAAAAAGCTCTCGAAGGTGGCGGCATCCAAGGACGTAAGCTGCAATTGAATTGTTTGTTGGGGGGTTTCGTGTACAGTTGGAGGTGTCAAAAAAGGGGTGGACTTATCATTGTTGATTTGTTTCCATTTTTAAAGTGGGTACATGAACACCGTGCTTCGCAATAACGGAGATTGGTGTGGCTGAATGTGTAAAAATGCTTTCATTTGATAAGCCCACTCCCATTGGTGGGATACTGTGTTGCTAGTTACACTGTACAATTTGCTAAATATATTACATTTTAATCACAAGTCTGTCATTATCCATCTCCAATGGGACCAATCAATGGGCTCCACCGTCCGACCCATGTCCACGTCAGCCACCACGTTGGACGGCCGTCCAGGGCCGTTGTAATTGGCTGGCCACGGTGCTCGATGATGGTGCAGTGGGATCCTAAGCGTCCACGTGTCCACGTGGGGGTCCTTCTCCCCATGATTGACCTCGGGGTGAGAAATGAATGCTGCGCCCAGTGGAGAAATGAATGCAAATCACGAGAAGAGGAGAAATGAATGCATCCAGTGAGTGGGCTCTTCGGGCCGCCCCGAACGTGGTGGAGGCCCGCTGGAAATGTCCACGTGGCGAGCAGAGGCGTGGCGTCTTTCGGTCAAACAGCGATTTGGTCGGTCAACAAGGGAGCTGTGCCCAGCGTGGCATGCGTCAGCGACTGCGTCACAACGCAGCGACCCACTTTTAACAAATAGCATATAGATGGTACATATGTCCCCACCTTTGTCTGGGTTCCGACCAACATCTCTTCCGATTGTTTTCCGATAGGAAGAGGTTCTGAAGATGGTACATATTGATTTAAGATGGCTCAGGCTATCTAGATCGACCCAAGGATGATCGACTGGAATTAATCGCACCGAGCTTTTGGAGGAAGAAATATAAAGGTGGAAAGATGAGTTTAAGAGAGTCAGAGTACCTAGTAATCAGTACCCCTGGAGCGTCTCTTTGTACCGTTTGTCTTTCCTGTATTTATAAGCAGTGGTGTCTCCTTGGTGCCGTTGGCGTACAACGGTCACTCATTATGGCGGCACGATCGTTCCTAAGAGATAGGCATAACCACTGCTCACTCATCCCGTCATTTATGAGCTCATAATCAACCGCTTCCTTAAGCTGCGGAAGCTCAACGGGCAGATTACCAGCCCAGTGATTAACCTTTTCTACGAACTTTGCAGGCCTAATTAGCTGGGATATTCTTCATTCGGGCTTTATGGCCTCAATAAAACGTATTCTTTTTCCTCGAGGCCTGGCCCAATGTCTCAACAGTATTGCTCCCTAAAGCGCAAGCTGGATCAGATTCATAAATACAATCAGTACAACTGCAGTGGACCAATGATGGTACTATCGCCAGCTAGACTACCTTCATTTTTGCCAACATCAGTGCTCGTGTAGAGATCAAAAACAAGATTGTATGCTTAACTAAACTGTATGTGCACTGCGATCATTGTTTTATTAATCGAGGTTTTGAGATTTTTGATAGATATAAGAAGAAGAAGAAGAATAATAATAATAATAATAGGGTAGATCAATTTTGTAAATACATCCTCCCCCAACCACCTAATTCATTCTAATGTCTTTGGGTGAGGGGGAACACACACATGGGTATTAGATTGGTAAGAGCTAAGACAAAAATTCAACGCTGTTTATCTCAATTTTTTATCCAACAATCTTATGAACTATATGGGAACTGTTGTGAATGGGTATTTACTGGGTTGATGAGTTATTGGGCCAACCCAAGTGGTTGGGCCCATACCCACTTGTATTCTCCCCTTTGGCTATAAATATAGACTTGAGGGCTCTCCCCTCAGTAGTTGATTCATAATACGTTATCAGCACGAGTCTCTAAAAATTTTCCACAAATTTTTTCCGTTTGTTGCGAAGGCGAAGGCGAAGGCGAGACGGGAGATCCACGAGCGCGGTGCAAGGCTTCCTCCATCAAGGGTCGTCATCCGCGTAGGGCTTCGAGCAACCGTCGTTATATCCGGAGGACGGATATAGAGGTAAAAACACTAAAAACGATATTTTTTCATACGTATGATTACCCCTCCCCTAGATCTCACAAGATCATCATGGGGATTCATCGTCGCCTTGAAAACGACGGATTTTTCATCACAAAAACCCAATTTTTAGGGCAAAAACCCTAATTTTGAACCCTAATTTTTAGTGGAACCCCCCTCGCCGGAATCCGCCCCCCCCCCCACCACCCTGGCCGCCTCCCCCTGCGGGGGGGCGGCCCCCGCCGCCGCCCCTGCAGGGGGGGGCGGCCCCCTTGGCCGCCTCCCCCTGCAGGGGGGGCGGCCCCCGCCGCCGCCCCTGCAGGGGGCGGCGGCCCCCGTGGCCGCCTCCCCCTGCAGGGGGGGGGGCGGCCCCCGTGGTCACCTCCCCATGCAGGGGGGGCGGCCCCCACCGCCCCTCCTGCAGGGGGCGGCGGCCCCCGAGGCCGCGCCCCCCTGCGGGGGGGGGGGGGGGGGGGTGGGTGGGGCGGCCCCCGCCGCACCCCCTGCAGGAGGCGGCGCCGGCGCCGGCGCCGGCCCCCCCAAACCCTAACCCGACCCGTGACAATTCAAAAAAAAAATTGATGTGATAAAGCCTGTGGGCCTGAAGCCCACAGGCCGGCTGTGGGCTTCAGGCCCACAGGCCAATTACTTCTTCAAAAAAAATCCAGATCTGTGGGCCTGAAGCCCACAGCAGATCTGTGGGCTTCAGGCCCACAGATTTCTATATATATATTTAAAAAAAATCCTATAGGCCTGAAGCCCATAGGCCGACTGCGGGCTTCAGACCCGCAGTCTGTTTTATCTGAGAAAAAAAAATTGGTGGAGGCAAAGGCTATTAACAAGCCTTAAAAGGCAACTTGCTAGACTAAAAATTAATTTAAAAGGGGGATTTAAGGGCAAAATATTCGTGACAAATCACGGTAAATTACGGGACTAATATCGGGCAGGCGAGGACTTTTTGGGGATGATGAGGGAAACTTTTCCCTCTGACAAAGAAAATGTTTATTTTGGGCTCTTAATCAATTTAATTGATTAAACCCATTCAATTTACAACCTTTGCATTGTGATGATTTTTTTCTGCAAAAATCATATTTACATGCTTTGCATCTCTGGTATATTCTGTTTGATATTATATGCGTGGTTGTGCATTGTATTTAAAACTTAATAATTAGGAAGATCCTGCGACCGCTCTGCCGTTAGTAACCTAACGGTGTATGACGTTGCCCAGTGGTCCAATAATTATTAAGTGTTTAAATTTTCTATCCATCTATGCGAATATTAAATGCCTGTGATGCCTGTGATGAAAATGTCTGATGAAAATGTTGATGAGCACAATATTTCTGCATGAATTGCTAAATGTGGTTTTTGGATCGGCCGTTTAGTCCCACAGTTTATTTCCCGCACTTTTCTTTTATTTTTGAGAGAAATTGTAGTGAGGAATTTATGTAAATGTCAAAGAAAGAAGACCAACTTCCATGAAGACGGAGGCCACGCTTGAAGATGGAGATATCATATGGGACCCACGGGGTTTCCAAAGTTGTATTTTCATTTTCTTTAAGCTGCAAATTTGTATAATTTGGACTGTGGACTTTTTTTTTGGACTCTTTCTTGTGGGACTGGCCGATCCACACATTTAGTTTTTCGTTAAATATTGCCTCCGCATGAAAATTTTTCTCTGAATTAATTATTAATTCATGCATGTTTGTTCTCTGCTAGATAAATGGCTAATATTGCAAGCGTTAATTTCGAAGTACTGAAAGCATCAGGTAGAAACTATCTAAGCTGGCAGCTAGATGTAAAGTTTCACCTGCGGGCAAAGACCCTCATCGCTGCTGTGACTGAAAAAGAAAATGTTAGCGATATAGAGAAGGCGCAAGCCATCATCTATATTCGCCGCCATGTGGACAAGACCTTAAAGGCTGAATACCTTACGGTCGAAGATCCACTTGAGCTATGGACTGCCCTTGAGGACAGGTATAAACATCAGAAAGATGTTATACTCCCAAGGGCACGATACGAGTGGGAGAACCTGAGACTATAGGACTTAAAGTCCGTTGCTGAGTACAACTCAGCACTTTTTAGCAATCACCGCACGCCTGAAGTTGTGTGGTGAAAAAGTCTCAGAAAATCGCATGCTGGAAAAGACGTATACGTCCTTCCATGAAAAATATGCGATACTCATGCAGCAATACCGTGAACGCAAGTTCACCAAGTATTCTGAGCTGCCGTCATGTTTACTCATGGCCGAGTAAAACAGAGAGCTTCTTCTCTCCACTCACAATATACGCTCCCCGGCACTGCCCCCCCACCAGAAGCTCACTATTCCTCTTCCTTCAAAAAGAAGAGAGATAATAAAATAAAAGAAAGACCACAGAAGGGGGGGTCAACAGAAAAATGACAGGGGCCATGTACAGCAGCAGCGAAATAATGAAAGTAAGCGGAAGTTCACGAGGCACAGAAATAACAAAAATAGAAATGATATACCCCCACCCAAGAGGGAATGGGAAGACCAGTGCCAAAATTGTGGCATGAAAGGCCACTGGTCCAGAGTGTGCCGAACTCCGCATCATCTCCAGGATTTGTATAAAGAGAACAAGAAAAATAAAGCTGAAACAAACCTGATGACATCTGATGCTCCAGTTAAGTTTTTCAGCTGACGACTTCGAAAATAATGACATGCTTGACTAGCCTTTACTTTTATCTTAGCAAATTGTTTAGAACATCTCACGTTATGAGAGCTTTTGTATTACGCAATCTGTTTTGATTGAAAAATTTTAGTAGACAATAAATGAATATGTCTATCTGAATATGCATGTGCCTTTATGTTTCATCTTTTGAAACTGCTCTCATAAATAATTAGTAGACAATAAACACGTACAATCTCTTTCAATACAAAGCCCAATATCAGGGCTATATTGAAGATCCCGGGAATGCAACACAGTTGCCCCCAATCGACACAAAAATGGATGCACTAAACCCTCCGAATTCCAAAAAGAAACTTTTTAAGTTTCAAGGACATCCGTTTCAACGGATCCCACTTGGAAACAGCAAATGTAAATGAAAAATTACCGTATGCAACGTCTCAAGAAAAAGGAGTAAAATCCACACTTGAACGTTTTGAGAGCCTTATAGGCCTCTACCATACGAAGATTCAGAGAAAGGAAGCAGAATTAAACGGAGCACCTGAAGTGCCCTACATCAGCCGAGTTTTTACTCTGGCATGATGGACTTGGCCACCCTGGATTTGTGATGATGCATTGCATCTTATCCTATGGGTATGACTTGAAGAACCAGAAGATTCTTCAGAAGGGAAAACATCCCTCGCATCCCTTACTATAAGGGAAAACTAATTGCAAGGCCATCTCCACAATAAGTTGAAAAAGAATCTCCACGCTTTCTCAAAAAGAATACAAGGAGATAGATGTGGATAAAATCCACCACCCCTAGTGGGCTATTTCAGTACTTCACTGTACTGATAAATGCATCCTTAGAATATTCGTACGTGTGTCTACTACAAACCCGCAACTTAGCTTTTCCAAAGCTATTGGCACAAAAATAAAAATGTTGCGGGTACATTTCCCAGACAATAAAATATTGTAAATAAGTCTGTTTAATGTTGGGAAATATACCTCCCAGTCTTTTCAAGAGTACTGCCAATCAACGGGAATTGAAAATGAACATATAAGTGCCGCATGTTCTTACCCAAAATGGGTCGGCAGAGTCACTGAAAAGTAGACTCCAATGGACTGAACGTCCATTAAATCCCGATTACCTATGGATGCATGGGGACATGCAAACTCTGCATGCTGCATCGTAAATGAAAATAAGACCATCTGGAGGTCAGAGTCTCCAATGCAATTCGCATATGGAATGCCACCGAACATTTCTCATCTGAGAACCTTCGGGCGCGCAGTCTTAAATCCCCATTGCACCACCAAAGAGGACCAAAAACGGTACTCAACGTCGCCTAGGTATCCATGCAGGGTTTGACTCACCCTCACTTATACGATACCTAGAACCCCAAACGGGGGACGTAATTAAGGCACACCTTGAAGACTGTGATCTCGATGAGACGAGTTTCCCAAAAATAGGCCCCAGATACTGGAAAATCTGGCGCGAAGAAAATTATAACGTGGGATACAAACAGCTTGACCCACTGTGATCCGGTAACAATACAATGTGTATATGAGATCCAGAAGATCTCCCACATACAGAACACTGTTCACTAATTACCGAAATCATTTATTGACAACCAGAAGATTGTCAGATCACACATCCCTGCTGCAAAAACTCCAGCTAGGATTGACATCCCCGAGAATGGATGCAATCCACCAGCAGCAGAAGTGGCTGATCCTCAACAGAAAAGAGGCAGACCACCAGGCTCCAAGGACAGAAACTCCTGGAGACCTTAAGACAATACTACCACAGGACAATGAGCTCCTGTCCACACCATCACCCTTCCCGGAATCCACTGCAGAGGAATTGCCGGGAAAAAGTGAAATTAAGTAAATGTTGTACGTACTGGGGATGTGTTGGACAGATAGAACATAAATTGTCGACAATATATTCACGTATTATATTGCCATATACATCGCAATGGCGATGATGTTTGTAAATTATCGTTCCACACTCCGTTGCTAGAAGGCAAACGTAGAGATTGGCCAAAATGTGGAACGTGGCAATAGAAGATGAGCTGGACTCACTTATGAAACGTGAAATGTTCGGACCTGAAGTCCAGACACCAAAAGGTGTCAAACCTGTGGATAAAACAAAGTATTGCAAACATAAGAAAAATAAATACAAAATCGTATGCTATACGGTACAACCTATAGCCCTAGGAAAATTTCGCTGAAACTAGGGATCGAACAAATTCAAATGAGCATGTCTCATAAATGATGCATCAGTCTCCCTAAGTTATCAAAAGCGAATACCTTACGATTTGGCGAAGGAAAATTTTGGATATGCTGTTATTGGATGTTGTGACAGCATACCTTCGTGGATATCTTGTAAAGATAATTTCCACATCTCCGTAAAATGCCTGAATAGACTTCGGGACGTCTATTCAAGAAAAACAATAAGTATAAATAAATGTACAACCAAGAGAATCACTTGACAAGTCAATGATTCCTTCTGAAGGTTGTCTTTGCATCTGTGCAAAGAACAGGATTAGAGATCTTAGTTGTAGACAACTAATATCTCATCGGATCTCCTGAAGAGAAAACCGAAATAAATGTACAAGCCTGACTTTTAAACCATGAAATAAAAAGACCTAGTCAAATATAAAGTCATGGCTCATAGAATCCTGTTACAAACGCCCAGAAGTGCGTTGGAGAAATTAAAAGGACCATTGTCATCCAAAGTACACCTACGGTGGTATACTCAATGGATGTACAAAAAAGAACCCTTCCGATCGCTGGAAGAGGGGGAGGATATAACTGGTCCTAAAGTCCCTTATCTAAGTGCAATCATGCACTCCTGGCTAAACTGCACGCGTCCCGATATATCAGTTGCAGTTAACTCATTAGCCAGAGACAGTTGGCACCTCACTAGGGCCATTAGACCGGAGTCAAGCCTTCTGCGCTTCCTCCAAGGGTCGAAAGATTTGGACTTACAAATTATAGTAGCATCCTCCAATATTTGTGCAAATGCAGGTTACAGGTCCGGTCCCTATACTGTGAAATCACAGAACAGGTACCAACAGTGGGATGACCATCTACTGCAAATATGCAAAGCAACTTATGAAGGCAACATCATCCTATAATTCCGAGATCCTCACCATTCCAGAATCACACCAATGGTGTATTTAAGGGCGCCTGGTGGTACATCACATCCCAGTGACGATTGGGATAGAGGCTGGTTCCGTGGAGCTGACCATATAGTCTGAAGACCACATCAGAGACGACGAAACTTAGCACACCTCTCCAGAGTTTCTGGATTCAGCAGCTGCTTGATGGTGACAAAATTTGTAATCTGTGTACATTTTCGGAATATTGTAAATAGGAGTGATGAGATAAGCCTAAGAGATCTGAAAGCCTAAGAGCTTTTACAGATCAGGGGGAGTTGACAGAATTTGTACTCTTTTCCCTTAGCTATGGTTTTTCCCACTGGGTTTTCCATAGCCAAAGGTTTTAACGAGGCAAATCACATCAACTCTGGATCCTGAAGTATCCACCCCTCAGTGACGCTCAGAATCCAGAAGTATTCATGAGCAGAGTCACTTGTACAAATCAGGGGGAGTTAAAGAGCGTTTGCACTCTTTTTCCTTAACTATGGTTTTTCCCACTGGGTTTTCCATAGCCAAAGGTTTTAACGAGGCAAATCTCACCAACTCAGGATCCTGAAGTATCCACCCCATGTGAGACCCATACAGGCTCAGAATCCTGAAGTATTCATGAGCGGGGTCCACAACCATGGCTGGATAAGGGGGAGTGTTGTGAATGTGTATTTACTGGGTTGATGAGTTATTGGGCCAACCCAAGTGGTTGGGCCCATACCCACTTGTATTCTCCTCTTTGGCTATAAATATAGACTTGAGGGCTCTCCCCTCAGTAGTTGATTCATAATAGGAACTAATTTTAGGTGACCAAAAATATCAGCGCTGTTTCACGCTGGTCCCCTTTTCGGGTCACTTTTCTTGGTCATTCTCCGCCAATTCGATCCTCTCACATCGAAGCCGTCGAATTCGAACACCGCGAAGAAATTCGAATTCTGGGGTTCGGGTTTTATTTCCGATTCAAGAGGGTAGGGTTATCGATGAGCTTCCAGGACATCGAGAATGGCGGCCGGTCGAACGTGAAGCAGGACCCGGCTCAGTCGGAGGCCGCCGGAGTGTTCCAGTTCACCACCGCCGTCGCCACGTTCCAGCGCCCAGTCAACACCCTCGGTAGCCCCAAAGACAGCCCTCTGATCAGAGAAAGGCTGTGAGTTTTCTATTGGATCATCTCGAATCTCTCATCGCATTCGATTCTTCGATGGCTAGGGGTTTGATATCGTGGCAATTCTTCGAAACTTTATGTAAATTTAGGGTTAAATTAAAAATTGTGGACGAGTGAGGCCGGAATATGTTAGCTTTTTTTGGATACATTGCAAAGCAGGAATCGAACACTCGACCTGTCACAAGGGAGTTATGGCAAATACCACTAAGCCGACAGGCTCGTGTGAATATGTTAGATTTTAACCATTACAAACGTGTGAAAATTATCTGGAGATATGGCAGTGGGAACATTGTGAAAAGACAAAATGATCTTAGGAAATATATACGAGTTTGTAGTAAATTTTGTCAGTATGCGGACATATGTGGTTATTTGGTTAGATTCTCCTGATGATTATTATCTGTTAGATTATAAAAATATTTCCATTAACCCTCATCAATCACAAATACATTTTTTGATTTGGAGTCCCATTCAACTAACTGGCCATTTATTATATTTTTTTGAGTTGGAGTCTGATGGATTATCCACACGATGTTTCTTTTTTGAGAGCTAACAAACAGACTAAAGGATTAGGTCCAAAGAAGGTAATTGGTCCCATTCAACTTGACAGTCATATAAAACTGAATCTTGGGAATGGTGGGATCCACTGAGGACACAATCAGACTGAAGGATTGGTCTTATGATCGACAGTAATTAGAAATCTTCAAGAAACCAGGGCATATGCAGAGGATCTAGCACACTTCTAACGTCGTTATTAAGAGCCAGTAATCAGCCAGAGGTAGGTGTATCAATCATAATCTAAAACAAAATAATACATTTTGGTTCTGTATCATGTCAGGAATATGACCTTTTCACCCAACTACAAAGGGATTGATCTGATTCAACTACATCAGATTTGATTAAGATCAGATGAGATGTGAAGAGAGCAGGGTGGCGGCAAACATAGCAATGACACAAGGCAAGGTCAAGGAGAAGAATGGAGAGGCGTGGCGGCGCAATTGCAGTAGAGTTGTGGTTGCGGTGTTGACGAAAAGGGAAGAAGATTAGAAGGTCAATGGAAATATTCGTCGAGGGTGAATGGAGAGGAAGAAGACGTTGGTGATGGTGGTGAGCGGCGTCGAAAAAATATTTTGGATTAAGTTTAGAGTGGAAAATTAGGTATGGAAATTAGGATTATGGTTTCGATAAAGGAAGAGCCTAAGCTCTGATGCCAGGATGAATCTAGGGTATTGCGAAGAATAGGAGAGCGCCTTCCTATCACCATTATTAATATATATGGTATCAAAAATGGATACAACTAAGGGTCCAATCCTGACAAACCCAATAACCAATAATACACTAGCATAAATATTGGATTTTTTTGCAATTGGGCCAAATCCGGTATAATTTGAGCTCCTATTTTCGAGTTACTGCCCTTGGTATCTAAATGGGCCATTCGATCCTTCTTGACATGTTAATTGTTCAATGTTTGATTCTTTAAACTTTATCGGCATTATTGTACTCTTATAGGAATTCTTTTTATTAAATTACATAACCTTACACTTTTAATAATAGAATCATTAGTTGTTCATGGTATTTTGCCTTGGTCTATTTCTTATAAGTATGTTTTCATTGTCTAGGTAGAAACCAGAGTTGTCGTGAATGCTGGAAAATTCCAGTGCAGCAGCCCATGAGGGCTGCTGGCTGGTCAAATATGAGGGGAAGAGCAACTCAAGTTGCTCTTGAGTTGCTCCAACCCCTCCCCATTTTGGTGCCTATAAAAGGGGAGATGGCTAAGGTGTTTTCATCATCCCAAAATCAGTTCTCTTATTCAAGAGAAAGAAGAGAGACAATTACCTAGAGAGGTGTAAGAGTGAGGGATTTCTCCGGTGAGAGGAAATTGCCCCAGAGAGGGAAGTTACCACAGAGAGGTAAAATTGTAGTGAGTTTTTTTTGTTGTTTACCCTAGAGTGTGTAAATTTATTTCCAGTGAGAAATAGTGAAGCTTTTTTACTCTCCAATTATTACTGTTTTACCGTGATCAGTATTTTACTGGTTTACTGTAATCAGTAAATCTTCTAGTGATCAGTGAGAATCACAACAAGTGGTATCAGAGCCCAGGTGAGCTGTGTGAAAGAGTAAAAAAAGGAGTGAAAATTTTTGGGGAGGGAAATTTTTTTTACCATTATTTTTTTTTTCTCTTCAAAAAGTCAATGGAAGAATCATCCTCGTCGGGAGCTATGGTCAAACTGACGGCCATAAATTATACACTGTGGAGACATCGATCGAATGGAGGATCTCCTCAGTTGTAAAGATTTATTTGACCCATTGGAGGTCAAAGGAGTAAAGCCGGAATCCACCAAAGAAGCTGACGGGAAGAAGATGAATCGAAAGACGATCGGTCAAATCCGACAATGGATCGATCACAGCGTCTTCCACCATGTTGCGCAGGAGACGGACGCATATGCCCTCTGGCAAAAGCTAGAGGACATGTACCAAGCCAAGACTGCTCGAAACAAAGCCTTGTTAATGAGGCGACTGGTAAATCTGAAGCTGCGGAGTGGAACTTCCGTTGCTGAGCACACGAGCGAGTTCCAGAGCCTGGTAAATCAACTATCTGCGGTGGAGTTACAGCTTGGAGATGAAGAGCAAGCCCTTCTCCTTCTCAGTTCTCTTCCAGACAACTGGGAGACGTTGGTGGTCTCTCTCAAGACTCAACAATTCGGCAGCAAACGGCAAACTTACCATGTCTATGGTTAAGGATGCACTCTTCAACGAGGCGGCCAGGAGAAAAGAAGCCGGCACCGACCAATCGCATGCCCTCGTGACAGAGACTCGAGGAAGACAACAAGGAGGTGGTCGAAGCTGGGGCAGAGGCAGGAGCAAAAGCCGTGGTAGGTCCACAGACGGGAGGAGGCCTACCTACAAATGTTACCATTGTGGCATGGAGGGCCACATGAAGAAAAACTGCAGGAAGCTGTTACGAGAACAAGGTCACAATGGTTCTCAACAGAAGACGAAGGATGGAGAGACGTTAGTCACTTGCACCGGAGAAGTGGCTATCTGCTCTATCCAAGAAGAGACATGCCTTCACGTTTCCAACCAGGACAGCGAGTGGGTGGTTGATACAGCAGCATCATTCCACGCCACTCCTCGAAGTGACTTCTTCACCAACTACAAGGCAGGAGACTTTGGCATCGTGAAGATGGGGAATACAAGTTCCTGCAAGATCATGGGAATTGGCGACGTTCGGATTCAGACGAACGTCGGCTGCACAATCACGCTGAAGGATGTCCGCCATGTGCCAGATCTCCGGCTGAACTTGCTCTCTGGGACAACCCTTGACAAACATGGCTTCGACAATCACTTCAGCAACGGCACATGGAGAATGACGAAAGGTGTCATGGTTATCGCAAAGGGGCACATTTGCGGTACGTTATACAAAACTCATGTGAAGATATGTACCGATAGCCTTAACGTGGTGGAACGTGAGGCTACTCCAAGTCTGTGGCACCAACGACTTGGTCGCATGAGTGAGAGAGAGTTATCTCTCTTGACAAAGAAGGGGCTGATCTCAATCACTAAGGATGCTAGACTAGATCCTTGTCAGCATTGCTTAGTTGGCAAGCAACATCGAGTCTCCTTCAGTTCTTCTTCAACAAGGAGATCAGAGTTACTCAGTCTGGTACACTCTGATGTTTGCTGTCCCTTGGAGGTTGAATCGCTGGGTGGCAATAGGTATTTTCTGACCTTCATTGATGATGCATCTTGGAAGGTGTGGGTCTACTTCTTGAGGACGAAAGACCAAGTGCTCGACTTCTTCAAGCTGTTCCACGTCATGGTCGAACGTGAGACAGGAAAGAAGTTAAAGTGCCTCCGCTCAGACAATGGAGGCGAATACACTTCCAGAGCATTCGATGTCTACTGCAAAACTTAAGGCATTAGACATGAGAAGACGGTTCCACGCACTCCACAACACAACGACGTAGCTGAAAGGATGAACCAGACTATCATGGAGAAGGTCAGAAGCATGCTCAGTATGGCTAAGCTACCAAAGCCATTCTGGGGAGAAGCTGTTCGTGCCGCCTGCTATCTCATCAACAGATCACCATCAGTACCTTTGGATTTTGCAATTCCAGAGAAGGTGTGGTCTTGTAAGAATCCCTCATATTCCTACTTGAGGGTATTCGGTTGCTTAGCCTTTGCACATGTATCCAAGGAGCAAAGGCAGAAGCTTGATGCAAGGACCATTCCTTGTATCTTCATCGGCTATGGAGATGAAGAATTTGGGTACAGGTTGTGGGACCCAAAGACGAAGAAGGTGATTCGGAGCAGGGATGTGTTGTTCCAAGAAAACCAGACATTGGAAGACATTGAAAAGCCCATGGCGTCTTCAACTGCAAGCTCAAGTGCTGAAGACATTGCTCCAGACTCGGCACCAACGCAATACGAAGAGGTGCATGAAGAAATACAAGAAGAAGAGGAGGCTGTTGAACAAGACGTGGAAGAAGAGGCGGATGCTGAGCAGGGAGAGCCACAACCCTCTCCAGTAGCTATTGCACCACCATCACCGCAGGCAGATGATGGTTCGCCTCTTGAAGTTAACAACTCACAAGTACGGAGATCTGAACGAGGCCGGATTCCATCAACCAGATATTCAGAAGGTGACTATCTTCTACTTTCTGAAGAGGGGGAGCCAGAGAGTTTTCATGAAGTGATATCTCACAAGAACAAAGAAAGTTGGTTGCAAGCTATGCACGATGAGATGGAATCTTTGCAGAAGAATTCTACCTATGAGTTAGTCAAGCTTCCACAAGGAAAGAAGGCGCTGAAGAACAAGTGGGTGTTCAAGCTCAAGAAAGATGGCAACGGAAAGATGGTGAAACACAAAGCTCGGCTGGTGGTCAAAGGATTCCTTCAGAAGAAAGGTATTGACTTTGACGAGATCTTTTCACCTGTTGTGAAGATGGCTTCAATTCGCGTCATCCTCGGATTGGTAGCCAGGTTAAATTTAGAGCTTGAGCAGATGGATGTCAAGACAACATTTCTTCATGGTGATCTACATGAAGAAATCTACATGGAGTAGCCAGAAGGTTTCGAGGTTTCAGGCAAAGAAAATCTCGTATGCAAGCTGAAGAAGAGTCTGTACGGCCTCAAGCAAGCACCACGACAGTGGAACATGAATTTTGACTCATTCATGATGAGTCAAGGTTACAAAAGGACCGCTGCCGACCAGTGTGTTTATACACAGCAGTTTCCAGACGGTAACTTCGTTGCATTGCTTTTATATGTCGACGATATGTTGATCGTTGGACAAGATGCAACAAAAATCGACCAGCTGAAGAAGGAACTCTCGAAGTCTTTTGATACGAAAGACTTAGGTCCGGCTCAACAAATTGTGGGAATGCAGATAGTCCGAGATAGGAAACACAACAAGCTATGGCTATCTCAGGAGAAGTACGTTGAACGTGTGATCAAGAGATTCAAGATGGATCATGCCAAACCAGTTAGCATTCCACTGGCTAACCACTTCAAGTTGAGCAGGAGGTCAAGCCCTTCATCCAAGAAAGAGACGGAGGAGATGTCATCGATACCTTATTCTTCAGCAGTTGGGAGTCTCAATGGTGTGTACACGTCCTGACATTGCCCATGCGGTGGGAATGGTGAGTCGATTCCTTTCTGATACAGGAAAGGAACATCGGGAGGCGGTCAAGTGGATTCTCCGATACCTGAAGGGTACTTCAAAGGCATGTCTATGCTACGGAGGAGCTGATCTAATCTTGGAGGGCTATACAGATTCAGATATGGCTGGAGATCTTGATAGTAGAAAATCTACATCAGGATTTGTCTACACTTTTGCAGGGGGAGCTGTGTCCTGGCAATCAAGATTACAGAAGTGCGTTGCGCTATCCACAACAGAGGCGGAGTATCTTGCAATTACAGAAGCTGGTAAGGAAATGTTGTGGTTAAAGCGATTTCTCCAAGAATTAGGGATCAAGCAGAAAATGTACATGGTACATTGTGATAGTCAAAGTGCTTTAGATCTGAGCAAGAATTCGATGTATCATGCTCGGACAAAGCACATTGTCATTCGGTATTATTGGATACGGGAGGTGATGGATCAACAGCTGTTGAGACTAGTGAAGATCCACACGTAGGAGAATCCAGCAGATATGTTCTCGAAGATGGTGACACGGGAGAAGCTGAAGCTGGAGCTGTGCAGAGACATAGCTGGGATGGTTGTTAAGTGAAAATCATTTTGATGCAGCTGGAGGGGGAGAATTGCTGGAAAATTCCAGCTGCAGCAGCCCATGAGGGCTGCTGAAATTTTTTGATGCCTGCTTGATCCACACCATTTCCTTGTCTATGCAGCTTCACTTAGTCAGGCGATGGTTTTGTGTAACTTGCCCATCTTATTAGCTGTTACTGGATGCATGTCTAACAATGTGTATTTTTTTAATATTCTTATTTTTTTACTTGGGGCGTTCAGTCAGTTATGTAACCTTTCTCCTTCACAGTGCCGATTCTTTGTCTTATATACAAACACTAATCAAACAACTACAAATGGAGCAACTAGTTCGTGTTTTCCCTTTAAACAAATAATTCCATTGGCTATCAATTCTCCCCAACCATTCTTTTAGGATACCAACACAACAAGCAACCTTCTTTTAGGATAACAGCACTACACACACTATCTTTTGCAGGGAGATCTTACCTTATATATTTGTTCTTCCCTAAAAGTGGGCATTAGTAATTCTTCATTATCGTATGTATGGCAACATGTATTATTTTATAATGAATAGCAAAGAGAAGCCAAAGGCTATTAGCTTAATGCATAGCTGTAAACTCTTTCTTTTTTGTCCTCCCTTTTAATTTACGTTTGAGAATTTTATGGTTTGTCGCTGGTGAGGTACCCGAAGGTCACTTATTTATTGGATTGTATTATTGGTTTTTACAATTTCAAAAGTGCTCTGAATGTTGTGTTATTTGATCCCATAAGAATGAGCATATACAGGAAACAGACGAAGTTTAATGTCTTTACCATGACTCAGGGGCACATGGCATGCTCGCATTTGTGACCTCTCTGATTATACTAACGTGCCACCAACCTAGTCGCCCATTTTATTACATTTAACTACCTTACACACCTTACAGAACCGTTTCTTTTTTCTGTTATAGATCATGACCACATCTGTTTCCCCCCAAGATATAATCTTTTCGTCAGCTGACCTGTCATCACCACAAATACTTTCCATTCAGCGTATGGACCAGCTGCAAAGAGCAGACTCTAAATGCATTGTCCAAATTTGTGTGGCTGATGCCACTTTGTAGTTGAGGCTATGACCAATAGAGTGGATTCTCACTTAGCCAGGAAGAACCATTTTTATGGTTGAAATACGTCTTTTATGCATTTGGGGGATATATAAGACTCAGTAGAATTGTGAGCATAGCATATTAGGAAGTATGTTACGCCCCGCTTCACATTCTACTCGGGAGCGAGGACACGAGTAGGCCCGCGGTGTGCTTAAAACAAGGAGGCTGCACTTTTTTCTCTGCTATTTCTTCCTCAGTTTAAACACAATAAGCGTCTGAAGTTAACTTGCATGTTGTTACATGCTTTCTTAAAAATAACACAGATAATACTAATTATTATTACAATCCTATCGTCTCAGAGTGAATTACAACAACTGAAAGGAAAAGGGGCCTTATGGCTCATACAACACAGAGTGTATACACATGATATAAAACTAGACTTCTGGAAGAATTCTGCCTTTAACGGAATCATGTAACATTGGATAAGGATCTGCGAAATTGCCATCAAGACCTGACATATATTGCATTAGAAACACATATATAATGTCTTTCAGTGAGAGCACTCATGTAGGTTTCCAGGCATCAATTTTATATTAGCAATAATTTAAAAGTCTCGCAAGATAACAATATGATTTACCAACAAGTTAAAAAATCTAACATGATATTAGGAGAAGTCAATAAATACTAAAGTAATTACCATTAGCAGTGATAAACTAATCATGATCAAATCCATGTCTAAATGGTAATGACAATCATGTAGGCATCTTAATGTATTCTAACATCACATCGTGTCAACGTGTATGTATGATGTGTATAGCTCTGTGTCAAGTAACGATGTCTTCAGATATGTATCTAGTGTACTGTTACATGCCATAAATAAATAATGTGTCACATAAAGGTTTCATGTATCATGTGTTCGTTTAAATACTGTCAGATTGCAAGCATTTGTTTTCATGTGTTATTCATAATTTTATTGTGGGACGTTGGCACAAATCGTAAATATGTATAAGGGACAAAGTCTCAAAGACAAGCACGAGAGTCATATCATAGAATCATCCGTACAATCAATGGCCTGTGCAATTCAGATCAATGTTTGTGTAATTTTAATACCAAACCAATGCAATATCCTCAAGATCAAGACCAATCAAATCCAAATATATAATCATGACATGACCTAAAATGTGACTGAAGGAATCGTCAAGAAATCAAGATAACAAGTGAAGTAATCACGAATGGTAACATGTACGAAAATTAGAGTATGTAAATAATGAACATGATACTACTTTAGATTTCTTGGAGGTCAATAAGGATGAAAGTGATTTTAGAGGTGGCCTCCATTGGATTCAAGAGATGACTCTCATGGATTCAAGAGGTGGTTCCCGGTACCCCGTGACACTTTCTTCCATGAAGTACTTTGCTCCATGTGACGCTTTGCTTCATGTGACACTTAGTTCCCAATGCTGAGAAATGCCCAAAGGCCAATGGCATGAACATGTACATGATTAGGAATTTGTAATTAGTATCGAGATCAAAATCAGGCCCATGGTCATGTGTTTATGTAGATGGTGGGTGCCATGTCAAAATGCATGATGCGTGCACTCAAATCAACAGCTCAAAGTCATTGTAATCATTTATAAGGTTTGATTGTTTCGTTGGACTTATACGATACATATCATATGTCAATGTCAACATCCCTATGTGTAACCTAAGGGCAGTATCATGGTGTCAACTCGATAATTATGAATATAGTCTATGCATTAAGGGACGGTATATATTATATTGGTGTCAATAGCTGATATACTATTCAAGAAAATAAAACCAACAAATCCAAATATCACAACTCCAATAGCATGGCCCAAGTCTTGACCACAAAAAATTTATTTGAGATCACTTCTAATCTATGTATAGCGATCATGTATAGTAGACATGTCTTTCAGGTCTATACAATTAGCAATAAGAAGGTAATCATGGTATCTGTTTATTTAAACTGGAAAGAAAATGAAAACATGCGGAAATTTCTACCTCAACAATACTTCTCTTAGCTTATTTTAGTTGTTAATCATGTTTAACATCTACATGTATGGCCATGGTAATTAGTATTCTAATTTATTCCCAATGCAGCCTACAGGTTTCAATCATATTTAAAAGTCAATGGCATGCTACCCAGTATCGACACAAGTCGAAATTCACACTCCGGATTCATTGTAACTATGTTTGCATATAAAACTTCACTTTTAGTTCCTCAGATAAGATATAATTTGAATTAAATTGATAAACAAAAGAGTATAGATCGCACACTACTCTAAGCTAAATCATTACCATTGATTTAGTTTACTAAATTCATATATCCTTATAAAATAACTATAAAACCAAACTCTTAAGTACTCTGCTTTACAAATCACTAAGTCACAATTACTATACTCTTGCTGTACATATCTCCCCATCCATCAACTATTCGTTCTCATTTAGTGTACATAAAATTTTTATGCAAACACTGACGTCATTAATGTGCTTCTTACTAGTCTATTAATAGCTATAACTCTTAATCTTTGAGCATCGTACCAATACTACTGTGATATCTCTATATCTATTATCAAACTTAAGTAAACAATGTACAACTTTATAATCGCTAGCTAAGAAATTGGCGAAAAAGCAATGAACCAACTACACACTTAAACTATATAAATGTGTTAAAACTACTCACCATAATAAGACACATTGACTCTAAACACTGCATACCGCTTTCTGAATGTTAAACAATCGAGCAATTACACAAACTGCTAATAATACTTAGATCACCTCTCATACTTAAATACTTGTAGTTCCAATAAAAAATCTCAAAAAAAAAAAAAGATTACTAAGGAAACACTAATTCATGTTTCTCAGTACTAACAAACTTCACTTTAACTTAAGAGCCTGTTCTTTTTGTTGAAAGTGGACAAGAAAGTGTAAATTTTTTACTATTCATGCACTATTCACACACTATTCCCCACCCTCTCAACCCACTTTCACTTGTTCTGTTCTTTTCGTTAAGAAAAAATCTGCTGAAACTTTCCGAGCTGGCGTCGACGTGTCGCTGAGTTGGCATGCACTTTCTCTCGAGTGAAATCCGCGGATTTTCCGTGGATTTCGCTCGAGATTCTGAAGTTGGGCGCACTCATTCTCTCTACTACCTCCCCGCCAATCACAGCTCACGTTTTGAATTTTTTTATATTTTCCCACTTTGCTCGCTGAGAAAGCAAACCGCTCCGACATTTTTTGTCTTTATTAGGGAGGAGTGCATAGTACTCCGTCCATTCTGTCCTTTTCGGTAATAAATTATACATTTAATTATAGTTTAGTTAATTAATTAGGTTAGTTTTAATTATTTAATTAGACTAGTTTAAAATTAATAATTTAGAATTTATATTTTCTACTATTATTTATTATTTCAATTAAATAAAATAATAATTTAAATTGTCAATTGACTTAAAACTAATTCAAATTAATTAAATTAGGGTAATTACAAGTAATTTATAATTTTTACCCGTGGACCCCACATCAAAAGTTCTTCATCCAACTTTCCAATCAACTTTCAACGAAAAAACACAAAAAAGTATTGTGGGTCCCACAAAAAAATTCTCAAAACAACTTTCCAACAAAAAACACAAAACCAAACTTTCCACAAATCAAGATTACTCAACCCCTCAACTTTCCACAAACTCATTCTCAACAAAAAGAATATGCCCTAAGTAGTAACAATTCAACTCTAACATTAACTTGCTTCAAATAGCCCGAGCCACCGAAACGCTTTCCTTTGCACAAGAACACCCCGACATTAGAGTACATGACCCGACAACAAACTAACTATCATTCATAAACATGTACAACAAGCCCACTACAAGAGAATTTAACTTAATTGAAAATTTAATCTTGAGGATCTACTTAAGACGCGACCAAATGTACAGTCGGCTCTGACGTTGGGTGTACGAGGTGTATGTGCATGGTGAGGGTGCATGGGATGCACGACATGACACGTGAGTGCATGACATGGCACAAGGTGCATGGGCTTGGACTTGGGGGTAATAGAGAATTAAATTAATGTATTTAATTGCAATTATCTCACCTAGGATTCTCTCCTAAAATAGAATAGTTTGTTCATATCTTCCTTAGGTTAACCGATTCTTGTTATTATTTAGTTATCAGATTTTGTTTGTTCATATCTTCCCTAGGTTAATCGATTCTTGTTATTATTTAGTTATCAGATTTTGTAACAAATTGATTTGTTTGTAATAATTTGATTCTTTTGTAAACCTATAAATGCCTCCTAACATCAATGAAAAGATTATGCTATTATTCATCACTTTCTACAATTATATATGGATCGGAGCAGTCGTCGGTTCTAAACCTCTCTCACCACTCTTCCGCCATGGCCGCTGATCCTAAGATTATCGACATCCTCAACCCAGAAAATCCAACTCAAAAACTTCATCTCATTAACATCTCCATCAATCCATCATCAAATTGACATTCACAAACATATCTCCTGGAAACTCCAGATTGGGGCCATTCTCATCGGCTATGATCTCTACAAATACATTGATGACTCTCATTTATGTCCTCCTCGTACCATCACCAACAACGTTGAAGTTCCCAACCCAGATTTTCTGCCATGGATTTGACAAGACAAAATGCTGTTTGGCGCCCTTGTCAAATCCATGACAGAAACTCTGAGTCACTACCCAACTGCTGTTTGTCACTGCTCTTTGTCGTGTCAAATCTATGACAGTGGTGCTTCTCATCATGTCATTGTTGATCTCGATAACCTCTCGCTTCACGCTCTATACGACGGGTTTGACAGTATCGAAATCGGCGATGGTACTGTGTTACATATTTCCAAAACTGGTTCTGATTCTATTAAAACACACACTCTCACTTGTCAATTACATGATTTTTATTTGTTCCAGCCATGAAAAGAAACCTGATTTCCATATCTCAATTTTACAAAACCAGTAACACTTTGATTGAGTTCTCACCATCTTCTTTTCGTGTGAATGATCTACTGAAAGGGGCAACACGGCTGGAAGGACAGTCTAAAGGTGGTGTGTATGAATTGCCGGGTTCGCACCTCGCTTCTTGCCCTTTGGCCTTCGCCAGTACCAAAGTGTCTTCTTGTGACTGTCATCATCGCCTAGGTCACCCATCCGAGTCAACCCAACGTTATATAGTCTCTAAATTTGGTTTACCTTTATATTCATATAGTCCCAAGCATTTCCATTGCAAAGACTGTTTCTGCAATAAAAGTCATAACTTACTTTTTTCTCAATCATCTATTGCAGCTACTTTTCCTCTCCAAACTATTTATGCTGATGTGTGGATCTCACCTCACCTATTTATTCTGTTGATTGTTATAAATACTATGTCATCTTTGTGGATCACTTCACGCACTACGTATGGCTTTACCCCCTCAAGCGTAAATCTGATGTTGCCACTATTTTTCCTCGTTTCAAAGCTCTTGTTGAAAACTTCTTCAAAAAGACAGTAGTCACTTTCTACTATGACAATCAGGGGAATTCACGGGTCTCACCAAACCCACTGGCCTCGCCACATACTTATCCACACATGGCATCTCGCACCTCACCTTCCTACCGTACACTCCAGAACATAATGGCTTTTCGGAACGTAGACATCGTCATATTGTTGAAACATGTCTTTCTCCTCTCTAAGGCTTCCTTACCACTCACATTCTGGTCATATGCCTTCTCCACTGTCGCCTATCTCATAAATTGTCTTCCCACATCCACTCTCCATATGGCCTCTCCATATCATAAACTCTAAGTCACTACCCAAGTACCCCAAGCTTCGAGCTTTTGGCTGTTTGTGCTATCCTTGGCTTCGTTATACTCTCCTCACAAACTCGCTAGTTGCTCTACACCATGTGTCTTTCTTGGTTGCTCCCTCACTCAGAGTGTTTATCTGTGTTTTGATCCATATCCTCAAAAGATCTTTATCTCGTGTCATGTTCGATTTGTTGAGTCTGAGTTTTCCGTGTCTAAAGTCGATCCGCATCTTGCCCGTCCCGATGACTTGACATGTGACACATGGCTTCCACAACATGTCATTCTCCCGGTTTCATACACATCATTTGAAGTTAGTTCAAGCGGCTCCTCGCCAGTCGACTCCAACACACAAACGGATAATGTAGAACAAGCCTGGCCTCTTGCCCTTTCCTTTCCAGACCCGCCTCACACTTCGCCTACTCCCACGAACACTTGCCACCATACTACCCACCCTAATACTTGAACCCGCTTCTCGCATGTCGCCACCTGTCCCTTTGGCCTTACCCCCACTTGTCCTTGACCAAGCCTCAGAAAACCCATTACAACCACACTCGATCCACACCTCGCTTATCGTCACCCGTTCCTGAAACAACATCCACAAACCAATCACCAAACTCAGCATTGACCTAACTTGCATCAGAAATTGAACCCACATGTGTAACTCAGGCCATCAAAGATGGCAGATGACATGCGATCTCCGAGGAATTTGATGCCTTGGTTTGAAATGGCACTTGGGAACGGGTACCTCCCAATGGTGTACAAAATATTGTGGGGGTGCAAATGGAGTTTTCGACTTAAATGTTTACCTGATGGCTCTATTGATAGGTACAAGGCTTGCTTTGTGGCAAAGGGGTTTCACCAAAGGCCAAGTGTGGACTACCATGAGACGGTTAGTCCTGTTGTAAAAACACAGTTTATCTCGTTCGCTCGCTTGCCCTCAGCCGAGGTTGGGGTCTTCGTCATTTCGATGTCAACAATGCCTTTCTCCAAGGCACACTCATTGAAAATGTCTTTATGGCTCAGTCTCCAGGCTTTGTTGATACTGACAATCCACACCATGTCTGCAGATTGTGAAAGGCAATATACGGTCTCAAGGAAGGTCCCGGAGCTTGGTACAATGAACTTCGCCAGTTCTTACTCGCATCTCACTTCTTGAACTCAGTTGCATACACCTCTTTGTTCATTCTCACTGACAAAGCTATAACTATCATGTTACATGTTTGCTTAAGACATCATCATCACAGGTAACAATGCAACATCAGTTCAGGACTTCATCTTGGTCCATGCTCGTCGCTTCTCGCTCGAAGACCTTGGCACTCTTCAATACTTGGTGTTGAAGTTGTTCCTCGACCTCAATGTCTTCTCCTCTCGCAGCGAAGATACATCGCCGACTTGCTGGCTCGAACAATGATGCCTGATGCTTGACCAGTCACAACTCTGCTTGCCACCTCTCCCATCCCTACTCTTCTGTCTGGGACAACGCTTACTGACCCAACTGAATTTCGAGCTGTGGTTGGCAGTCTTCAGTACTTCTCACTTGTCCAGATATTGCCTATGTAGTCAACAAACTGTCTCAATACATGCATTGTCTGACTACCGAACACTGGAATGCTATCAAGCGACTTCTTCGATATCTGTTCGGTACCATTGATCATGGCCGTGTTACATCGCCAGTCACCTCTCGCGCTGCCGCTTACTCAGACACCGACTGGGCAGGTAATAAAGACTACTTCACCTCCACGAGTGCTTATATTGTTTACCTAGGGCGAAACCCGATATCCTGGAGTTCGAAGAAGCAAGGAACAATGGCTCGCTCCTAGACAAAAGCAGAGTACCGGTTTGTCGCTTCGACAACTGCCGAGGTGAGATTGATCACATCTCTTTTTAGCGAACTTGGTTGCACATCCTCACAACAGCCGGTAATCTACTGTGATGATGTGGGCGCAACAAATTTCTGCTTCAATCCGGTCTTCCATTCTCGCATGAAACATGTGACTCTCGACTTTCACTTCATTCGTGAACAAGTTCAAGATGACATCTTAGGAGTCAATCATGTCTCTTCGACAGATCAACAAGCCGATGCACTCACCAAACCACTACCCGCACGCGTTTTCATGACTTGATGATTAAGATTGGTCTTTCCTCAAGGAGCTCCAACTTGCAGAGGGCATAATAGAGATTTAAATAAATGTATTTAATTGTAATTATCTCACCGAGGATTCTTCCTTAAAATAGAATAGTTTGTTCATATCTTCTCTAGGTTAATCGATTCTTGTTATTATTTAGTTATCAGATTTTGTTTGATCATATCTTCCCCAAGTTAACCGATTCTTGTTATTATTTAGTTATCAGATTTTGTAACAAATTGACTCATTTGTAACAAATTGATTCTTTTGTAAACCTATAAATACCTCCTAACATCAATGAAATGATTATGCTATTATTCATCACTTTCTACAATTCTATAGGGGAGCCAAGGACTCGACGAGGGAACGCATGGGCGCGGCAGAGCCTCAGAGGCTTGGGGAGTTCGGCGGTGGAGGGCAGCTCACGGCTAGCGGGGAGATGGAATGGGGGTGCTTGGGGGTTCAGTGGGGGGTTGGATGATGTTCTCATGGATGGTGGGGGAGAGGGAGAGGGGGGTTCGAGTGGCAGAGGAGGGGGGGGGGGGGGCATGGGGGTTATGCGTTGGACGGGACACGTAGGGGAGAGGGCCGTGATTGAGGGAGAAGTGAAAGGGCCCTGAAGGGGAAAGGGAGAGCTTGGGGGAAGAGGGTGATGTGTTTTTTCTCAGGAAAGAAGACGGGGGATGATTGTTATAAGGAAAGAGGAGTTACTTGTGAAGTTGAGAAAGAAATTGGAAATTAATCGTATGTTGGATCTGGGGAGGAATGCAGCGGGGTTGGTGGATTTGGGTTTGGGGAGAGAGAGATCAGTGGAATGATGGGGGTGTTTAAGGTGAAGGTTAAAGTAAATGGGGGTTTAAAGGTTTTATTTCGAAAAAATAATTAAGAAATCACAAAAATATTTAAAAATCATAAATATATTTTAAAAATAATATTTGACAGTTGAGACCGTCACAGAAGAATAGCTTCTACCTGTAGATATGTGAGTGTTCTTATTCTTGATTGAGAAAGAAATCAATTTCGTTGGGAATCTGATAGAAATCACCCCAAATCTGAACTAAGCTTGATTAAAACAGCGAATAAAGAAGATAAATGGCTACAATAAAGGGGCAACCACTCTCCCAAGAGGCATGTAAGCGAGGACGTCCGCACTCTCCCAATATCTCTCGAAGAACTCTTGAAGAATCTCTCTTAAATATCAAAATAAGCATAAAGATAAAATGACGGCTAGCCCTAGTTTAAGAATAAAACACCTCTCCTAATCAATTACAAGTTTGGCATTAAAATTAATTAAAATAAGGAAAGTCGAAAACGCCCCTAGGTTGAGACGGCCTCCAATTGGGGGCGTGCGTCGGCTTGCTCCCACCGTGGATCTAACATTACTCCACCCTTGAAAATCCACCTTGTCCTCAAGCTGGTGCATACGTCTTCTGGCTGTGCTACTACAGGTGGGAGTCGTCTTCCACTCCGACTTCTTCATTCTTCATGCCATCCTCCTCGTCTGCCCCAGCTATCAACACTTGCAGCTTGCGGACACCACAGTGGTGTCCTAGGGTGAACCTCTCATCGCATCTAAAATAGAGCCCCTTCTGCATCTTCTTCCTTATCTCGGCGTCAGTCATCCTCCTAAACTAACCTCTCGCTGGTGGTGCGCTGCTCTGCTCTCTAGTCTTCTCAATACTCCCTTGATCTGTCCCTGTAGCTTCCTTCTGTTCTCTTGTCGCGGTTGGGACACTCCGCAAAACCGGTCCACTCCAACCACCTCTTGCCTTTCTCTCCATCTGCCAGTCCTCCGCCATCTGAGCGTACTCCATGGCCTCCATCAGGCTCTGAGGCTTCTGCATGCGAACCGCTGCTTGAACCGTGGCCTTCAGCCCCTTCATGAAAGTGCTTTCCATCGTCTCGTCGGTCACCCTGTGCACCTGTCCTGAAAGGGCCTCAAACCTCTCTAGGTAGTCTCTAATCGTACGCTCCTGTCTGAGTGATAGCAGCTGCTCCCGCACGTTTTCCAAGTGTGGGTCTCTGAACCTCTCTACCATCTGGTCCCTGATCTCCTCTCATGAGCGAAAGGGGCGCCTCACGTCCTTCTATTGAAACCACGCGAGGGCCTTTCCATCTAGACAGATGCCCGCTGCCTCCAGCTTCTGCTCCTCAGTCATATGAGAGACTCTAAAGAATCTCTCCGCTCTTTAGATCCACGAGACCGGGTCCGCTCCATCGAATATATGCATCTTCAACTTCCTCAGTCGGTCCATATTGAATCCCCCTGGTTCCCGCGTCATCCATCGTGTCTAGGCTGGTGGTAATGCTACCATCTCTCATGGTGTCGCTCGTAATCCCCATGGGGTCTTCCTCCTCGGTCCTCATATCCACCCCTTCGTCGCCTCCAAACCTGCCCTTTGGCCTCTCCTGGAAGTCTCTGTAACCTCCCCCCCGCCTACTGTGCGTCCCTCCTGGTGGTGTGGGTGACGCTGCCATCTACAGTCGCCAAATTAAGGGTTGAGAGGGTCCTGATAACCTTCGCCGTAGTCTCCGTACTCCTGAAATCCCCTGGGGCCCAATTCCTCCTCAAAATCACGCGTTGGCACCTCCCGATGGGGCTGGTTATCGTGTAGCTGCTGGAAAAAGCCACCCCCGCCTCGAAAAACTCCCACCCAAGTCCCCTCTGGCCTATAGGGCCATGGCCCCGCCTGATGCTCCCGGGGCCCCAGCGGCCCCCCGTGGGTCGGGGGGTTTGCCGGCCCCCCTGGGGCCTTCGACGCCCCTGGATGAACCAAGGGGAGGCCGCCGCCTCCCCTGCAATGGTCCTGGGAGGCGGCGGGGCCCAGGAAAGTGCCCCCCCGCCTGTGTCCGCACCCCATGGGGGGCTAGTTGGGGCTGCCGTCCACTCTTTGCGCTTCCACCGCTTTCTGCCGCACCTCCTCCAGGTAATCGACCTTCCACGGCTCTCCTTCCTCATCATCGACGAATTCCTCCTCCACATGAACGTTTTCCGCGTCAAAAATCTCAACTTTTTCCTTCCACTTGTCTAAAGGTGGCGCCTTTCCTGAGGATTTAGGGTTCCCATCTCCTTTATTGTTCACCGTCAATTGGAACATCAATTGCGCAAATTGCTCTTCGTGCTTCGCTTGATTCGCCGTTAATTGGTTGATGGAAGCCGTCAACTTTGCCATGGATTCATCGTTTGCCGCCAACGATTTCTTGATTCCGTCGATCTCGCTTGTAAATTCACATCCAAAGTCTCAATTTTGTCTTGCGATCTTGTCGAAGCCGCCATGGCTCGTCACGCTTTCTGATACCAAATTGATAGGAATTAAGTAGATCTGAACTTTTATAGAAGAAAATACCGATAAAAAAGATAACTTTGGTTACAATTGAAGGGGCAACCACCCTCCCAAAACGCCGATACGCGAGGACGTCCGCATTCTCCTAAGATCTACCTAAGAATTCTCAAGAACAATTCAATTATCAACAATCAAGTATAAAAATAAAATAACGGCTAGCCCTAGTTTAAGAATAAAACCCATCTCCTAATCAATTACAAGTTTGCCATTAAAATTAATTAAAACAAGGAAAGTCGAAAACCCCCTAGGTTGAGGCGGCCTCCAATTGGGCGCGCGCGTCGGCTTGCTCCCACCGTGGATCTAACAGAATCATGTCGTCTTCACAGGAAACTCCATGAAACCTAGTGCATAAGAATCATCCACTCTTGGGGAAAATGATAGGAAGAACATAAAAAACCATAAATTCATGAAGATAAGTGTGAGGTCCTGTATTCCGTTAAGTGAAAGGTGAAGAGGAACCAACAAGAATACCTTTCCTGCCCACTGTGATCATAAAAATCTTCTGAAGAGAGTACACCAAGAGAAAGAAGGTTCCCATCCTACAAAAGGACTATATGCATCCCTTTTCCCCCAACTTTGTGCAGATAGGAGAGAGGTCTTTGTTCTTCCAGTATTTGTTGTGTGAAAAATCCAATTTAGTAAAATTCGGGGCCCTATTGTTATTTTAGTCACATTACAGTCTGCGTAGGTGTACGTGCTAAGATGAGAACCATTTGATTTGCACTTGTATTTTGACACCTTGCTGGAGAGGGGCTCTATTCCATATGAATGGGCTGGAAATGGTAGTGGGGAGTCCAGGAATCTGATGTAATATTCTTTAATGCTAGGCTTATGTTTGGAAGATCAGATCGATGTCATATAATAAGGTTTTGGATTATTTGAGAATCACCCGCACCCTAAAATCATGATATATGGTAATTTAATTTTGAGTAAATTGTACTCAGACTTCATATTTTATAGGAGTTATGTGACTAATAACCTTCAATGTATGACACTAGCATTGAGACCCCCACCCCTGAATTGACTGACTAATCGATGGGTATGTTGCACTTAGGCCCCTTGAATACGTGGTCTAAGTGTGGTCTAAGCAACCTTTAATTTTGATGTTACGATATTTTCCACCATGTTCTATGATATCCTCATTGTCAGCTGAAGAGATGTGTTAATTATGGAAATTTTAATCAGGGATTGGATTGCTTGAATTTTATTCCTATTATCAGTCTTTTAAAAAAATAGATTTGAATGCAGAAAAAGGATCCAAGTACAACCCCAAAAACTTGGAATAAATGCTATTTGCAATTGTCCTGTGACTATTAAATATTAATCTATTTGTAGTTTATAATGCCCACATGCAGTTCATTTAAGCTGCATAACAATCCAGTTCTCTTTTCCAGGTCTCTGTTTTTAGTGGATGAAGGCTATCTGGCTGTATCTGGAAAGAACGTGAGATTCCAGTAAGATGGGCAATATTAAATAAAAAGGTAACCATATTATCATGGGGTGTCTTCGTTATTTATTATTAGCTATTAAGTTGGCCATGCATGCTAGTATTTTAAAATAAACTGCTCCACAGTCACTGTTTAAAATATTGCGGGCATCAATTCAAATTTTATTCTGATTCCAAATCTTGTGCATGTTTCCCTTCCATTGTAGCTTGCCTTTATCTATGATTCCTTCCTGTAGTATGTCTTTACCCTTTGTTCGTTTATCCAGAAATCAGTAAAGTTATATGCGACACACACACACACACACACAGAGCAACAACAGCCACAGCTGATTCCACCGCCTCCGCTACAAAAAGGGAAAAAAAAAGAAGCACTACGGATGATGGCATCAATGATAGGGTACATAGATATCAACGCAAATTATTCCTCCTTCTTGAACTAGTCAGCGCATGACTTATCTGATTGTGTCGCATTCTTCCATGTTTGCATGACTCATCCAATTCTTACGTTGGTGCACGCGGATGCAATTGAAAAGAAAGCGTTGCAATTGTCTCATTGGTTTTGTTTATAGTCCTTATCCTTGATCAATTCCATTCGATCAAAACCCAAGATAAGCTACTGGGTCATATTATTGTTGGGCATGTTGAATATATTAGCAGACCGCTGCGTTAAATATCAACGGTCCATTCGCATTCTTAACTAGAACTACCACAGTTTGACGCTAGATTTTGATGTCTTTCAGAGGAAAATAGTATTTATGAGATATTTCTGCTTCATCAGCTTAAAGTTGAGTCTGTTTTGACTTCTGACAACTACCTTAACATTAAAATAAAAAGCAACTCCAAATAGGTTTGTGGGATGCGTGGGATATCACTCAACATTATTTAGGGCTTCTTTTATGCATAACAAGCACTAGAAGGATATTAAAATTTATAAAGGATGACACTAGAAGGACAACATCTCAGTGGCCAGTCGGCATTTCCAGATATCTCATAGTTATTTTCATGCCAGATTGTGAAATCAGACTCAGAGACGTATCTTAATCTTTTCCCCTTCATGCAGATTGCCAAACCCCGGCCTGACCAGAATATGATATGTTTGTTGGTTCACCGGGATAGTTATTGGAACACTTATCGATCGATCTTGGGTTAGCATCTCAGCGTGTGAATCAATACTACTCGTGCTTTGCTGGCAAGAGCAACCGACTGCTGTTGCAATGTTCTCATGGTTGCTGTGTGCAGGCGTAGGAATTTCATGAGCGTTTTGTTGGCAACACAAGCCATTTTTGTGCACAAGATGCTCGAACTCGATGCATGGACAGAGGTCGGGCATGTGTAGCATCGCACGTGCATTGCACGTGTAATCAAACTTGGGGTGTATATCATACTCCAAAATTCCGATGCATTTGAATGTCATTTAATAAAGTGCCTCGTTGAAACTTGTCATTGAAATTTTGATAATCATATGCATATATTAAGAGATTAATGAGTATCAGAGATATCTTATATACATATTCGATAAAAAAGTATATTTTATGAGAACTCTTTACCATATGAAGGTGAATATGCAACTTTATGGTATATAGTATAGTTATTTTATGTTGTCATGTGATAACCATTATTCTCATATATTAACGAGGTCTCCATTGCCGTACATTACTGCCCCATTCTATTCCAAATATGACCTGTTGCTCTTACCATTCCTTATTTAGTGAGCACAATGCCGGCATCCCCATTTCTGTCTATTTGTGATTTAAAATTCTCTCCTTTTCGGTTGTCAAAGATTTTGCTATCTCACCGATTCCTTAGCTTCCATTTGGATAACCATGAAGTTTTTCAATCCAAACACATTAACATCTGGCTGCAACCAATTAACATAGAGCTATATTTAGAGCTTAGTTGAGTATCAAAACTCATTCCAACCAAAACTGTCACAATCCAACTGGCACTGGTTTTTTTTATTAAAAAAAAAAATAGGAAGAGAGAGATCCTTGCCTACAACAACAACAATTACTATTATTTACAGGATTCACGAGCTTCTCATGCTCCCAGCTTTCCCATTGCTGGGTTGTTGCAGCATTAACCAAGGCGTCTTTTAGTGTACTAACACTCAGCTTTGAGCTGGCCTTTCTTTCACCTTTTTGCTTTTCTCTAGATGTAACGGCTGTTTGTTTTTTTGTTGACATTTGTGGCTCTCAGATTTGGTGCTCTGAGAGAGAGAGGGGCGAACAGCTGCAATCTAATGACAAAATTAAGAGTTGGGGGTTACAATTTTAAACATCCAACCCATGGCCCATGTGAAGCATTAATTAACTCAAAACTGACGGTGAAAAGTAAATGATTTCAACCCCAAACTTGCCCCCACTCCACACCTAACCAATGCAGCAGCAGCAGCAACGGTGATAATAATAATGTATACCAATTGTTACCTTCTTGTTATGCCGTTCAAGTGGTCACTAAAGCTGTCTACTTTGATCTCAAAAATCTTATGTTTTCATCTTATTTGCTCTCGCATTATCAGGCCACCAAAACCAATGATAATAATTGAAAAAAAGAGGGTATCAATTGTCAATATTGTTTGTTGGTGTTTTCTTACCGGATGATTTTTGATGATGGTACGATTGTAGCAGCTGGCACATGATGACGTTGGCAGCTGACTGGGGGCTAAATAGACATCAATCCGAGCTGTTGGAGCAAAGTCCGAGATATTTTCGGGGTACCTTCAGCTTCCTGCAACACGATGAGCTCGTTATGGATGGTCGAGTCTAGGTTTCGACCTAATCCCGTCCGAATACTTCAGTCAGATAGTGATCCAAAGGAGGCCTGTGATAACTATAACCGAACTGTGGGAGATAAACTGATAGTTGTCGCACCGAGCTATGGAGGAAATGTAGAATTTTAGGTGGAGCAGATAGTAGTGCATGAGTACCTGACTTCTTTGGTTGCCAGACAGTTGTTCTTTCTCCAATTGTCCCTGATAACATTTATATGCAGTTGCTTTTTGAGGGACTTTAGAGGGTAACGTCCGAGCTTTTAAACCGCTTTATTGCTTTTGTCTTGAACTGTCGTCATTGATAACGAGCTTAATGGTTAGTCATTAGATGGCTTAATTCTGAGCTGATGTTTAAAACGAAGGAACCAGCTGAGCTGTCATCTTAAATGAAGAAACGGTCGACCTTATGTGATGGCTTCCAGTCTGTTGGGCCAAAGTTGGGCTTTGTGCATGCCCTATCAAATAAACAACTTAGTGATCATTCGGCCAACCCAGTGCTTTTATGTTGATCAAACAAAATCTATTCGTCGATTCCTATAATTGAAATTGTTCATTTCGATCTATACGGCCTAAAGCACCGATTTGTTAAAAATGTTAGGGGTTTGATGGTGTTTGCCCTTGCATACAGTAAAAGCAATAACAGTACTTAAAAAATTCATCGTCCTCAGCGTACGCCACGTGTCCAGTCCTCCACTCTCAAGAGCCTATAAATTCTCCCACTCTCCTCCCCGACCTCTGCATCCCAACAACTTATGTTTGGAGAGAGAGAGCTCGATATCTTGCGATCTCGTTTGCTTGATTTCTAGGGTTTATGTATTTTATTTTTGCTATGATTGCTTCCGCCTCTGGCTCGCTTGGTGCAGGTCGGGAACGGCGGCATCCGCCTGCCGGCGGAGGGACGCGATTCCCGCCTTGCACCAACTGAATCGGAGGCGGAACGCGATGGGTTTCAGGGCGTCCGAGGCGTCGGATCGGATCTCGCGATCCGCGATCTTGGAGGTGAGATCGATGCCTAAGACTAGATCTTTGATGCTTTGTTAATTGCTGTTGTTCCATTTAGATCTAGCTGTTTTTGTAAGGTTGCGTTTATTCCATATTTAGTAAGCAGTTGGTAGAATGGAGTTCGATAAAAATGCTGTCTTTTAATCACGAACTGTATTGTGGCTGATTTTGACCGTTGCAACTGATTATTAAGAGATTAAGAACTAACTAAATACCAGAAGAGCCAGGTTCTATGAACCCAGAACCTTTTTTTCAAACTGATCGGGGAAATGCTTGTTCAAAACGAATTCATCATGTTTCGGTCGTTCTGACTGAATTCGTTTCCCCTGTGACACTTCCAACATAATTTGTTCTTGTAGTTGGATTTGTTTAGTTGTCCTGAATATTTTGTTATTGATTTTGGGCATGTGTGACAGTCAAAGTTCGAAAAGTCATTGCATACTTTTTAAAATCAATATATCTTAATGAGAAACACTTGGATCGAATGAAGATGCTTTGCATAGTATGCGTGATGCATTTCTTTTTACATGTTGCGTGCAAGAACAAATCTACTTATGTGTATATTTGTGTGCATGCCGATGCCGCTATGTTCTAAAAGGCTGCCTGGGTGTCTACATAGGTGGATGCATAATTCAGGCGGTCTAACTTGGAGGTTAAGCACCCGATTTAGGTGTTGTCTTCAAAGATAAAGGAAACACTAGTGTTACTTGTGCTCTTTATCATCACCAGGTCTTCCGCTGCCAAGGGAGACCTATGGCTTTTTGCTCTGCTATCCCTGTTACCTCTTCGCCTCTAGTGCTGCACTGCCTTGATATAGAGTCAGGGATGTAAGCTTATAAAGTTATTAAAAATCCAAAATGTTGATATAACATTCCAACTTGTTTATGCACAACTTGACGAAATGTTCAGTCTGGATTGGGGGTTGGGAGGATTTCATTTTTTTGGGAATAATGAATAATGAATATCATGTCATAAGGAAGTTTCCTCGTATGGCAGTCAAAATATATTCTATCTCTTAGTTGGGCGGTTAATGATATCTGTTTAGATCTCCATGATCTCAAATGTAAATACACCAAAATTTATTGGATCTTCATATGATTTGATGTTGATTTTAATGTTGAAAAATTCTCTTACATTGAGAAACTGTTTGTTTTCACCCATTGGATGCAAGGCCACATAATATGAAATTCAATAATATTTATATGCACCTATATTTGAGAACATGGAGATGAAACATAGATAGTGCCAATCGTCCAACTAGGGAGTAGAAATTGGATATTCTGACTGCAACGTGAGAAAAATTCTCATATGACATATAGTACTCATTGTATCTATATACATATGTGCGTGTCTCTCTCTCTCTATCTCTCTCTTTGTACACACACATGTGTGCATTTGTGTGCTCTCTTTGTACACTCAAAAAAAAATGTTTCCATGTGCGTGTGTTAATACTGGGATATGATATAAAGTTTGCTTAAACCAAGTGACTTTCAATTGAAAATGTGACCACTTTTATAAGTACTAATGGTGGGATAAGATACAATGTTTACTTACACTTTTATGGCTTTGAATTGGAAATTTGCTTATGTCTTCATCTTCCTACAGAATATTTTAATGCATCTCCTTATATTGAAGTGTATGATGAATTTATCATTATTTTAAGCATGTTACCGTCTTGATGTTATAAATTTCTTAGCATATTAAAGTTAGTAATACATATATCAATGTGCATTTAGCATGAAAGAACTATCCAAGAAGAATAA
The DNA here is from genome assembly GCA_030789695.1 of Scilla litardierei. NCBI lineage: Eukaryota > Viridiplantae > Streptophyta > Magnoliopsida > Asparagales > Asparagaceae > Scilla > Scilla litardierei. Next base: position 1,967,461 of record CM061133.1, on the reverse strand, counting down.
AAATGTGCTGATAAACATTTGGAAAGTAGCTATAATTGTTAAAAAAATTTAAATTTAATATAGAATTGAGGGCCCCTTTCGGAAGTGTCTGGCATGTGGAGCGTCCAAAAAGTGTCGATGTTCAATATATGTTCGACAGGAGACAACTTGAAGATAGACATATCCATGCTACATGTGGGAAGTGTCTGGCATGTGGTGCGTCCAAAAAGTGTCGATGTTCAATATATGTTCGACAGGAGACAACTTGATGATAGACATATCCATTCTACATGTGATGGAATACAGTACATTTAATATCATTCACCTAATTCCTAAAGAGCAGGTGTAAATTTTCTGCGTGAATAGTTTGGCTAGCCCTGTAGATGACATGGATCCAATTATTTTCCCTTTTGAAAGCACAGTCCAGAGAATGAATTCCATTATGAATATGACTCATTCTTACTGTGTGTCAGAATGGCTTTGTAACCATTCTTTCCATATATACTAAATGGCTCTGAGTAAAAAAAAAAGAACAATTTGTCTTGTTGCGTATATTCTCTTCATGTATGCATTATCATGCAATGGTTCAGTGAATTAATTAAAGCAACTTAATTAAATTATTTGTCCTGTTTTTGGAACACAGAATCCAACTTATTATTATTTTTCTTGAGACAATTTGCATTATCATGACCAATTTTGCATTGGCATGTTGCTTCATTTAGTACTTTGTATCAGTGTGACAGTTGTTTAGTACTTGTATTGGCAATGACGATATGCAATGATGATACATTGTATTTGTGTTACATAGCTTGCTTATGTCTTATTTTCTTGAAGACAATGGCTGAACACCGTTGAAATGCACTGCAAAGACTGCTAAAGAGATATCAGTAATGCTAGTCCTTTATGTTATTTTACATTTCAATGGCTCTTATGAGCATTGTCCTGACTGACAGAACTGGAATAAAGCTCATGGTGTATTTCTAGGGCAGCAAGCAAGCTTGAAAATTATCCAACATCAACTGGATGAAAGTTATATACAATTACCTTCGGCTTTTAAAGGGCAGCTGGGAGACAACTAAAATCAGTAGATTGAAAGCTTATTTCTTTGGTTCTCCATTAGGGTCATCTTTCTTTGCAGTAGCAACTTATGCTACACAAACAAAAGACAGAAATCAAACTCGGCTTCAGTTTGTTGTGTGTACCAGGCAAATGCATCTCTGATCTTGCTGGATGTACATGCATATTGTAATGACCTGAGTTCACTAGAAAATGGGCCAGTACCGGCCATATCTAAATCTCCACCAATAATATGCTAATCAAATATCAGTAACAATTCATATAATCAAGTATTAAATATAATTTCGTCAACTGCTAATTTTCTCCATGTTCAACATCGATAAAATAATCTCATCATCATCTTAGAATTATATCTCATAACTCACTGCATGACATCCATGGGTGGCAACTGTGCATTGACTTGACGGGTCAAACTTGAACCTGACCCGAATCTTTCAGTATGGGTCAGGATAAAACGAGGTTGGGTGGAATCTGGATCAGCTTGATTGCTCTGAATATGAAATGGGTCGGGTTCTGGTTTGATGTCTAACCCAAAGCCGTCTGAACACAATCCGTTTTATCGTGTGTGTGTGTGTGTGTGTGTGTGTGTGTGTGTGTGTGTGTCAAGTGGGAAGTAGCTTGATGATTAGTTAGTTTTCTTTGGATGGAGGATGTTTTGGTTTCAATTCCCCTGTATATTAAAAAATTAACCATTTTTGAAGAACACTATTCTGAAGCTGCGCCTATCCATGCTTGAACATGACCCGTACCCGGACCAACCCGACCGCCTACCCACGTTTGATTGAACACTGCAAGTGTGTATGGGTCATCCAATTTTTTTTTTTGATTCGGGGTTAGATATGGAGCTTTGATCCGAATATAATTCGGGTCGGGTTCATGTATGGTGTTATTCAAGTCGGATCAAGCCCGATCCGATTCGAACCTGAACCAACCCGACCCAGCGTGACCCAGCGTGAATTTCACCCATAACCACTTTTTAAGGTAACTACAAAGTACTACGCAACATGTGGACTTCTTCCAAATAAATCCATGACTACTATAATAAAACTGACGAAAGGATTCAAATTAGTAGTATGTAAGATATGGGTAAGATTTGCAGTAATAAGTACTATGGCACCAACATTGTCAATTGAACTTAGCTCAAGTGACATAACATGCCTTCCTTGGCGAGATGTCTTGTGTTTAAATTTTGGCATGAAGCGAGGATATCTTTAACTAAAAATGCAGGAGTTCAAAATCACCATGCAACACTTTGAGTTCGGGACACATAGACTAACAGTTTCAACAAGGGCTACAATGTAAGCTTATGTGTATTTAAAAAAGAAAAAATAATCTACCAACAGGTCCAACACCAACTTCGTAGAAAAATCTTTCGACAATGAGGCTTCTAGGGCTTGCTTTAAACGCCTAGAAACAACAAAGGCAACTTGTCGCTCAAAATAGCAAAGAAGCTGAACAATCAATATTTTTCATGCCAATAACTTGCATTTAAAAACCCGACGATTTTGATAAGAACATGAGCATATACTTTTCAATACTTAAAACATTCGAAACAAATAGATGATAACAAAACATAGGTAGATATTTTGAACAGAAACTTTTGATTTTGGGGAAGTTTGAAGTATAAACTATAAACAACTCAATGTTGCAACACCTTGTAATTTCTGGTTGATATGGGCCAAACACCACAATACTTGCCTATGGTCGGGGAGAACCACTTCATGAGCATATACTTTTCAATACTTAAAACATGCGAAACAAATAGATGATAACAAAACATAGGTAGATATTTTGAACAGAAACTTTTGATTTTGGGGAAGTTTGAAGTATAAACTATAAACAACTCAATGTTGCAACACCTTGTAATTTCTGGTTGATATGGGCCAAACACCACAATACTTGCCTATGGTCGGGGAGAACCACTTTTAGACCGTGGTGAGATGTAATATGATGTGCACATATAATCCTATAATGATTTCACCATTGGGCCACACTGGAACTTAATTCCTAAACACAATGGTCTAACTTACATAATATGCATAACACACGAGTCAAGTGTTTAAAACATGTGATAGACCGATAAAACACACACACAAATACACACAGAGAGAGAGAGAGAGAGAGAGAGAGAGAGAGAGAGAGAGAGAGAGAGAGAGAGAGAGAGAGAGAGAGAGAGAGAGAGAGAGGCCAAATGCGTCTACATGGTACAATTACATTATTATGAAATGTATGAATTTATTAATTCCATATTTGGTGGACATCAAAAGAATAATAAAACTGAAGTACATACATGGCATGTACATTGGCATCATAAAGTATCATAACATATGATGTTATAAATTATAATCTCATATAAAGTTTATTAAATACTATAAAAACATCTAATAATGTATCAAACTAAAATATCATGTACTTAATATGAAAACTGTTATGAATAGGACCCATTGGGCCTATTGGGTATCCACCCATATGAGTAACCAATATGAATACTATATAAAGGGGGCTAAGGGTTTCCTAGCCTCAACCTTCTCCAAACATGTTTCTACTTCACAACACGTTATCAGCACGATCACGCTCAATGAAAGAAGCGACGGCTCGTGAGAGGGAGGCGTCCGGCAGACGCTCCGTCAATTTTTTTTCGCGACGCAAAGCTTCTCGAGACGATGCAGAGTTCCTGTCGGGCATCCCTCATCAAACCTCGCTAGATCTGGCGGACAGATTTAGTGGGTAAGCCTAAATGTTTTTCTAGATCTGATAACATATTAAAAATTCAATTTTTATGTGATCTAGAATAAAATAGTTGATTGTTTAGGCATGGATCTAACTTATTAGATCAAAAACTTAATTGTTTTGTATGCAAAACTGATTAAAATTTTAGTTATTATGCAATCTATTTGTTATTTGGTAGATTTTATAATATCTCTTTGTGCAAAATCTGTTCATGATGTCCCATAATTTATAAATCAAAATCTGATAAACCCATGAATGACCTGAAGCCGATAGCCACTCACCGCCAAAGATCAAACAGATCCGGCGCAAAATCCGGCATGAAAGAAGAAGAAAAAAAGCCTGCCGCGCCTCCGGGCGCGGTGGCGGCCGGGCCCAGAGGGCGCGGCGGCCGGCCGCGCCTGCCGGCGCGGCGGCCCCCTGCCACGCCTGCCGGCTGTCGGCGGCTGTCGGCCGCTGGCGACGGCCCCCTCCCCAAAACCCTAACCTAATATTAGGGTTAGGATTAGGGGAAGCCCATTTTGGGCTATTGGGCTAAAAGCCCAACTAAAAATAAAAATAAAATAAAAATCTGAAATTAAATTGTTTTGGGCCTGACGCTCGAACAAAAATAATTCTCAGATTCTTACATTCATGGGCCTTTTCTTGGGCCAGCAGCCCAATACGAAAAAAATCAGATTAGTTGATTGATATTATGTTAGAATCCCCTAATAGGCCTGAAGCCCACCAAATAAATACAAATGTAATAATATTAAAATTGTTTCTCCCGTTTTCTTGATGGGCCTGAAGCCCACACGGAAATATAATTAAAATTTAAATTAATTTTAACTTGTTTAGTGGGCTTAGCCCATAGATTTTCTTGAAAATCAATAAACAAGTATCCTAACGGGCCTGAAGCCCGCGGACATAAATTAATTTATTTTCCTCTTATTTTGTTCGGCCAGCAGCCCACAAAAAGTGTAAAAATATACATAAATAAAGAGGAAATATGCTTAACGGGCCCGAAGCCCACTTGCCTAATATTATTCATTTATGAAATCTTTATAAAAAATATATATTTAATATGTATTAAATTCAGAAACTACCGAATAAATCCCAGAAAAGTCCAGAAAAATCCTAAAAATTTGGGAAAAATTCTGGAAAATTCCTGAAACATCAGGAAAGTAATTGGGAGAGGGGTTACAATAAATATTAATATTTTAGGGGATAAAAAGTTATTTGTCGTTAACGATGAATGACATGTTGTTCAGTTTAAATTTTTCTGAACATAATCTAACTAACACGGCGCATACCGCGGATGGCCAGAAGCTTTCGCCGTCACCACGTACCCATAAAATTTTCCTTTTTGGGGTTAAATTCCCATGAATTTTTTGGGTATGCGTCATAAAAATCTAAGACATCTTATGAACAACTAGATTAATGCACAATTGATTTACTATTTTGTTTGCATGTTAAAACTTAGTCTATTTTCTTATATAACTGTTTTTCATGTTAATACTCATACTAAGATTAAATATTATGCCACAAACAGATTAAATAATATTTCAACAAGTTCAAATATCATACCTTTGTTGAAAATTGAACCTGAAGTTCAAATCATATTAAATGTCAAAACAAAACAAATACAATGGTTCATGCGGAAATTATGACTGCTATCTTTATAAAAGATGCACACTTCGCGGTAAATAGATATATAAGATCTATGATCTATATAATCAAATATGGACACCAGAAGTTTTCCATAACACCGCTAAACTCTTTAAAAGAGTACTCTACTTGATTTTTACAAGGAAAGATTTTTTTAATCTAGCCTTGAATATAAGCATACGCTTGAAGTCGTGGCTTAATAAATAAGTGAAAAATATATTACGCACCCGCGTATTTGTTTCCCTTTTTGAGCATGATTAACTATCCACATAAAATTTGAACACATCAAGAAAATGGCCTGAAGCCATACTCGAGCATTCAAATAGACTTTTAAAAGTATCTAATTAATTAGAAAAGTGGAAGTATAAAATAATTTGCTCAAACCCATGCTTATGTTCTTTATAAATAAGGAATATTGAAATCAGGGGAAGTTCAGGATTAAACATGACCTGAAATAAAAAATAAGGGAAAATATTACTCGATATGGAGTAGGAAATAGCAAACTAAGATCAGAACCAGAAGCTCTGATTAGTACTCATAATGCTTTTGCAATATGAAAAGTAATTAGTTTATGCCATTGAAATATATATATACATTGCTAGTCTAAACCGACGAAAGTCGACCTACTTATTGTATAATTAGCCACTCCTAGAGGTAATAAACTTTATAAACACAATTTTTAATCTGTTGCCATAACATATTTCTTAGTGAGTTTTAAGTGTTTATATATACTTTTAAAAAGTATTTTAGAGTATGAGTCATTTAGAAAATCTTTTCTGTGATTTCTATTCCTTTAAAATTCAGGACTTTTTAAGCCTGAATACTCTAAAAAGAGGATGTCTATTACTCTCAATATAAATAAAGCCTGAAGCTTTTCCCAAAATAAATTCAAAAAGAGGAAAAATTGGAACACCTGAAGTGTCCAGAATCGACCAACTTTGGATCGATATCACCCTGAATTGATGATGCAAGACATCATCAACCAAAAGAACCCGAAGATTCTTCAAAAAGGGTGAAACTTTCATCGTCCCATTCAAAAGGGAAAAATGATTATGAGATCATCTCCATTCACATGGACATTGACTCTCCCAACTTTCTCAAACGAATTTAAGATGATATACTATCATTATTAAAGATAATGAAGCCTTTAGGTCTCTTGAGAGTATTTAAGGGATAAAATTAGGTTTTGTCCACTCCCTTAATATGATTGATGATGTACCTTTTGTGTACTCATCAATATATTCTTTAAAAATGGTCATTATCCAACCACGTTTTTTTAAAAATAGTGGTAAATTTGGATAAAAATGGGAAATCATAAATTATTAGCAACAGTGGTTGCATACACTTAGCTAAACACACCATTAGAACCTTTTTATATGAGTCTGATCAACTCCATATAAACATTTTCTAAGACTGGGTTTAGAGCACATCTTAAAGATGGTACGTCCGCAACGCTTTGTATGTGTTCCTGAAGCAACACTACATAAACCGTCAGGATGCCATAAAGAGAACACATTCATCAGGACTAACCAACTTTGATGAATAGATTCCAAAATCTCGTATGTGTAAGGCATTTGTACACATCTTATAGATTGTGTGTTGATGGTAATAATGATCCTGAAGATCCTTCAATTCCCTATTTGGTTCAAATCATCTATGACCCTGAAGCTCAAATTGACCATTTAAAAAGTAAATACATATGATCTGATTATAATCAGACTGACAATTTAAATATTGTCAAAACTTTCACATCCTTGCTACTAAAAATCCAGCTAGGATTGACATACCAAATATAATGGATGCAATCCACCAGTAGCAGAAGTGGATGTCCTTAAGAGATGCGAGGACATACCACTAGGCTCCAAAGAGAGAAATATACTCCTGGAGACTGAAAAAGCAATACCACCACATGAAAGTGAGCTCAAATCCAGAAACTTATTGCAACTTGGTCGCTAAGGACCCATTCTGGATCTGTCCATATTCTTTACCCGTCCCAGAACCTTCACTTCTTTAACGCGTCGTGAAGGAGACACCTCTGGGAGAAATCAAATGTTTATAGTACGTACGGGGTGAGTTCTGGACAAGAAAGAACACATTTTGTCGACAAATTCTCTCATATTTCATTTTGTCAGTTAAATATAATATATCGTTTCCACAACTCTGCTTTGCTTGAAGCAAACATAGAGATTTGGCCAAATTATAATAATGTGGAATGAGGCAAAAATAAGGTGAGCTGGACTCACTTATGAAATATGGGGTGTTGGACCTGAAGTCCTGGTATCAAAAATGATATCAAATCCTGTGGGATCACTGAGTATTGTAGGAGAATTATAATAAAATCGTTAGCTATAAGCATTTTAATTTGCTATAGCTTTAGATGTATAAATCGCTCAAACCAGGAAGTAATCAAGTAAGATGAGCTGAACTCACTTACAAGATGAATCTGATGCATTGACTGGTTTATGTCAAGGCGTAACCCAACGAATGGCAAAAAGAGGGATTTTTTGGTTGATGTTGCTATTGGATGTGACAACATTACCTATATAAAATTTCTTCCATTGCATGTATAATATTTTTCTTTACTTTCCTTTTTTCTGGGACATATATTAAAAATATGATTAAAGGAAAGACAACCTAGACAGAGATCCTTAAAGGACTCATACTAAAAGGTTGTTGTTTGCACCTCTTAAAATAGTATTATTCTTAAGAGAGCAAATTAAAAGAATTGAGATTATTTTAATAACTCAAAATGTTATCGGATCTCCTGAAGAGAAAATACCGAAATATCTGTTAAAGCCTATCTATCAGATATGATATGATATGAAAGTCCTATATAGGCATAAATTCTTGGCTTACAGAAAACTATCATCCTGAAGATGACATTAATCATCCTGAAGATGAACTATCATCCTGAAGATGACATTAATCATCCTGAAGATGAACTATCATCCTGAAGATGACATTAATCATCCTGAAGATGATCTATTATTAATCATCCCGAAGATGAAAACTTCATACAATGACGATTGATGAAGGAAAAATGAAAATCATTCTCCACTAAATACACCTATTTGGTTGTATGGATACACATTAAAAGACCTCTTTCCGTTAGCTGGAAGAGGGGAAGAATATATATGGTCCATAAGTACCTTAAGTGTCATTGAAACACTCTTTTACCTGGCCAACTACATGCGTCTCTTTTGAGCGTTAACAATATAGCTATTAGCTAGGAACAGTGCAGCGCCTGCAGTGCACCCCTGGATCAGAGATATGTAGCTTCTGCGCTATCTCCAAGGGTCGAGGAAAAATCCTCCATGTTAAATGTATTTGCATATGCAAGTTACAGTTCATCGCGATGAATAGCATAAAAGGGACGTCCACTTCCTGAAGATCTACACAGAATCCTCCCAAGTCTACATCCTCCTACCATCCCGAGAAGCTCATCACCCAAGAAGCAGTTCAAGAACATACAAAGCCTGGTTCTGAAGTACCTTGCAGACAATGACGATTGAGACGTGGTACTGTCTACCAAGTCTGCAGCACTCCTTTCGTTTCAGCTACTGCCTTATATGAGTGAAACTTGTATAGATGAGTGATGTTTGTACTTTACATTTGCTTTCGGAATGTTGTAGATGAGATGGATGTATAGACGCATAAGAGATTAATGTATAGATATATAGGATATCTGCAAGCCTGAAGCTTGATCAGATAAGGGGGAGTCAACTGTAGAGTTGCACTCTTTTTCCTTGACTAGTGGTTTTTGCCACATGGTTTTCCAGATTTTAATGAGGCAACCACATTGACTCTGGATCCAGAAGTATTCACCCCTCGACACATCCCCAAATCAGGGGAAGTTATGGAGTGCTGTACTCTTTTCCATTCGCTATCGGTTTTTTCCACATGGTTTTCCAAAGCTAAGGGTTTTTAACGAGGCAGTTACCCCTAACTTGGATCTTGAAGTATCCACCCTTTAAGATACTCGTTAATACTAATGAATCATTCAGTATTCATAAGTAGAGTATACCACGTTGGTTGGATAAGGGGAAGTGTTATGAATAGGACCCATTGGGCCTATTGGGTATCCACCCACATGAGTAACCAATATGAATACTATATAAAGGGGGCTAAGGGTTTACTAGCCTCAACCTTCTCCAAACATGTTTCTACTTCACAACAAAAACTACAAATTATAGGCAAATCCTTTACTTACAATAAAGAGTTGATGGCCTCCTAATGTTCCTAAAGGAAATCACCACTCGACCGGCAAAGTTATTTCTTGACCGATAATAATCTTATGTCAACCATCACCTTCCGACAAGTCAAATATTATTCAATATAAAAGAAAATGCCATCGTTGATCCTAACTAGGATAAAAGCATAAATCATTCAAAGCTTGCCAAAAAATTATGCAACATTTTTTATGATTTCCTTGATTTTTCTAAATTTATACAATAGGTTGAAAGGCTGAACATGTCCATTTTTAAAATTTGAAATTTTGGTGTTGAATAGAAAATTTAATGTTAAGAGTTATATTAGAAATAGAAACACAATAGATAGAAACAACTATGAACAATCCTATTAAATAAATATGGAACACGAGCAAAATTATGTACAAATGTGGCAAACTACTGAAACCATAACCTTGAGGTGATATGGATCACAAATGTCTAATTGGACTCTAACAAAAGGATCATAAGCTTATTTATTGACACTAGGTATGAAAGGTACATGATCTTTAAAGACTCCAAATGATATATAATGGGAACCAGCCGTTTCACATGGACTCGTGGAGGATGACCTAAAGATCAACAAATCCGTAAAAGAGAAACCATGATTGAATTGGTAATACACGAATAAAATAGTAGATGTTAGATATTGGTCATCCCAATATATGTTTTGATCTTGATCAAATATTATATTTGCATCAATGTATTTTGTGCAGCTATAAAGAGATGTATATCTCGAGCCTTGACACACAAGTGACAAGAATGAATGACGACACCTATGACAAAGGACATGTAGCAAAAGACAAAATATATCAATCAAGTTCAAGATTGTGAATTATATTACTTGATGTAATTTTGTTTCTTTATTATCATATATTGTAAAAGCTTTGAAGATACACTTACACATGAAATTTTAGGATAAAAGACTTAGAATTACCTTGGACTTAATACTTATCAAACCACTAGGTTTCCTACTTATAAATTGTGTTTTATAGCAAGGTTAGATGTATTAGTTTCGTTTTCGGGCTCTCGAAAATTTTAGGCTTCGGTTAGGTTTCACTTGTTTCGGTAGTGTCGGAGTTTTGTTCGCATCGGTAGTTTCAAATACTTAAAAACCTATCAGATACTATAAAATACTAAATCGTCAAATACTTAAAAAACTAAAGTATTAAATAAAATAATATCAAAAATTAAAAATACATATTTCTTGAATTTAGAAGAGTTTTTGATATTCACCTTATACATTTTGCTAAATGTATCACATTTTGCTAAAAGGTAATGGTAAACCTCTAAAAGGTAATGGTAAACCTATAAATATATGGAACATGGTTAGCCAAATGTTTATGGTGAATAGCATCAAAAATTTCAGCCGATTTAGCACCATAATGCTGCTAGTTAAATTACACACTCGGATAAACATTTTACATTTATTTGCAAGTTTTCATTCTCTTTCTTTAAAACGACTAAAAAAGAATGGCAAACTTGTAAATGAATGTAACAGTTTAAGTAAAACGTGTAAATTGAGTACATCACTTAGACTCCGCACGCGTTTAAAGTTAAACACTTAAAAAAACGAAGCATTTTTACCCCTTCTTTGGTTCATCTCAAGTGGCAGGGCTTGAGCCCTTCATTGCAGGAGGTGAGCCTCCCTGACTCGACGATGACGTTGGAGCTCTCCGACTAGACGAAGATGTAGGCAAAATTTTTGAGTTTAATTTTTTAGATTTCATTTGTTTGTGATTTTGAGATTTCTTTTGAAGTAAGAAACTTTTTCTGAGATTTTTTTGTACCGCTTGTGCCCTTTGTTTGTTTTTTTGATTTTTTTTCAAATTTATTATCGGTTTCGGCCGGAACAATGCCTTTCCCGTCCTTCGGCCACAATCGGTTGGAACCGACGGGAAAGTCATCGTTCCGGCCGAAAACCGAGTTCATATGGCCGTTTCGGTTTCGTTTGCCTCCGAAAACGAAACGATACTGCTGATATAAGGGGTATCGATCGAAACCTACATGCTTGTTTTATAGCTTACTAGTCGGCCAATATAGGTTTCTAGTCGACCAGCACACTAGAATTTCATTACCCGGTTTCACAGCCATTATTCGACCAGCAATATTTATTAGTCGACTAATAAAAGCAATATTTATTAGTTGACTAATAAAAGACGGAAATTCAGACATAGTTTTTCAGAGCTCAGTTTAGTCGACTAACAGTTTAGTCGACTAACAGAAGTTAATATTTGACCAATAATATTCATTGGTTGACTAATAGATTTTACTAGTCGATTAATAGTGTTAACCAACTTAGCTTTTCTGAGAACCATTTGTCGATCAATAGGACTAGCTAGTCGACTAATCAAGTTATTTTGGTTGTGTTGATTTTCATAAATTTTTCGTTAACTAGTTATTTGAAGGGGTATTTTAGTAATATCTTTTCATAGAATTTCTACTTTATAAATAGGAATTAATTCTTAGTTGTTGATACAAGAAAAATAAGAAAAAGAATCATTTGTGTGGCTAGCAATATCCTTTATCTATTTCTTCTTTTTGAGCCAAAAGCTCTAATTTCTATTCTTCAAAAATCAAATCCTATAGAATAGAAATCCCTACTCACTAATCTTTGCATACATAAACATGTATCTTCAAAGGCTATAAGAGTTTATACCTATTTTCTCTACAAATCTTTGCCTCGATTGTTGAGGTGTTTGGTACTCGGTTCGAGAGTGTTTGTTTTTCAATCTCAGGGTGTTAAGGTTGGGATGTGCAATTGGTAAGGGTGTTTGTTATGTGGTTGTAACTTCTTGCGGGTTTGCAAGAGTGATAGTGAAAATCTCAAGCGGGGCATTTGGGCACTGGAGTAGGTCAAAGAGACCGAATCAGGATACATCTTGGTGTTTACGATTGCTTCGCTGGTTTGGTTGTTTTTCTTTTTATTGTGATTACTCTTGTTTTTTTGTTGTTGTAATATTTGTGAAGTTTTTAGCTATTAAAAAGATTCTAATTAGTAACTCTTTTAGAGATTTTTTTCGTTTTATTTTTAAAACACTATTTACAATTTTCTAGTATTTATTTGACCATCCACAGTATCCAACACTAGCGATAATTGGACCTATGCATTTTGCCCATCATCTTCTTTGACTTAAAAATTTGAATAATATCAAAATTAGGAGAAGAAATTAATAGGCACTGAATATTTTTTTGTAAGTTTATGAAAAATAAGGAACCAATAAAATCAACTATAAAAAATAGAGGGTGTATGATGTTTCATCCATATAGCACTTACTTTGGTAGAAGATACTAAATTTGAGAAAAGAGATTAGATGTATCTTATGTATGATCAGTCAATGATCTATGATATAGATGCAGAAAAACTGAATACAAATATGATGATGATTTCATTTGTGCTAAAGATGCAATGATAGTCGATGCCTTTTGTGTAGCAAGATATTGTAAGGATTAATAATAATCAACTTTGAATACAAGAACTGGAGCTGTTTAGTAGGTTCAGCTATAGATCCGATGTAATATAACGTAACATGAGCATTGTAAACGTGTGGAAGATTTCCAAATAAATCCCTATAATAATCACGAGCATGATTATCCTTGCTGCAATAATTGCAACTTTGACTTTCTGGAATAGGAACTTTGTCATGATTACTTCTTCTATCTATCATGAAATCTATCACTATCATGAAATCCATCATGATCTTCTCGACCACAAAATTCATCCCGAAATGTACCACGATCACCACTACCAGGTGTGAAGCTGTCATTATCACTAAACTAATTTGGTCTCTTTTGAAACCATGCATAGACTTTGCATCCTTATTGTATCCTTATTAACATCATTGGACTTATCTTCACGGATAAAATCTTATTAACATCATTGGACTTAGCTTCACGGATAACACGTGGTAGTTGAGAAAAGACTAGCAACTGATGGAGGCTCTTTGTCATCTAAAATGTTCGACCTTACCAAATCATGATCATGTCTCAAACCACAAAGAAATTTTATAGTAATCGTGTTCTTTGCCTTTGCATGTGACATTACAAGTAATTGGCATCGGACGTGGAGCTCTTCATAAGCTTTCTTTAGATCTCCAAAGATTAGTCCACCCCTCTTTCATTGAAAGAACTCATACATCTGATAGGAACGGCTAGGGATTTGAGAGATAAAATGAAGATCTTTATAGATATTCGGTGGAATACAAGATACATGAGATCAATTAGAGAGAAAGATCAGATATATGACATCAATTAGAGAGAAAGATCGCTCTCCTACACTTTGATTCAAAATAAAGCACTACATCACCATAAGATCTAAATCTATTCTAAACCTAAACTACTCTTCTCTACTTTCTATTCTTCATCAATTTTCTTCATAACCTAACCATAACCACTTCACTCCTATATAGGGCTGATTTTTCCATATTTACAAAAATGCCGTCAACTCCCAAAATTATAAGTTTGCCACTCGGGCCCAAAATTACAAATTTGTCACTCGTGTGTTGCAACCCACATTCCTAATAGAAACCCACTTGTGATGTAAGGTAGGTTTCCAGAAGGAGCTTTGTTTTATGTAATTGAATTCCTTATTTAAATGGAATGTCACAAAATTTTAACATCCTAATCTATGGTTGCAAAGGGAGTTTTTGGAGGCGCATTAGACAACTGATACTGTTAGATCATGAAGATAGTTTTTTACTCGGATGTATGTTGTTATAATTTGTGCTTTCAGTAGTACTGGGGAATTTCTTACAGGTGCTGCCTCTTTACTTTCATGGGGTCTTTCTTTCCCTTTACGCTGTGTTTGGTTGGTGGGAAATTGAGAGAAAGAAAAGTGATATGAAAAAGAAAAGGAAAGAAAAAGAAAAGGAAAAAGAAACCAATTTCTTTTTTATGTTTGGTTAGTGAGGAAAATTATAAAGAAAATTAAAAGGAAAATGGTATATATTTTTTGGGAAGAAAATTTTTTGGGAAAGAAAACTGTTTCCTTCCAATTTGGGAGAGAAAAGTTGAGAGAAAAATTCTATATATTTTTTCTTTCACTTTCTCTGTCATTTTCTTTCCTTTTACTTTTCTTTACAACCAAACAATTGAAATTAACTTTTCCATCACTTTTCTTTCCTTTTCTTTCTTTTTCCTTGCAACCAAACACAGCCTAAGAAAATTGTCATCTGAACACTGAACTGGCACTTGTTTCATTTTTCTGTTATAGAGAAATGATTTTTGGGATTTTTGACTTTTATACTTTTAAGCTTTTCAACACTATCTGGTTAACAATCCATTATGGTGCACTTAAGCTGCTAAGAATATAAATGGTAACAACCAGCTGTCACTTGGTTCATTCTGTGGTTAGCGAAATGTATCCGGACAATGTGATGTGTGATGTACATTGAATAACCACCTGCTAATTTCCTTCTGTTGTTAGAAATTGATTATTATTATTAAAATATATTTTTTGACATTCTGCATAAAACTATATTTTTAAGAATGTAAGATTATTGTCACGGTTTGCTACCTCGCTTTTTACTCATATACAAAATCAGTCGCAAGGTAGTCATTAAGTAGGGAGAGCGGGGGAAAGAGAGGGAAGCAAGAGGAAACTAGGAAGTGACTTTCATTTCAAATAATGACAATCTAGCTGATTACATGAAAAGAGGGGTATTATACGGGGGAAATGGTCATTTTGTGTAGGAAATTATCATTTAGGCTCTTTCCTTGGTTCTAATAATAAAGGGGATAAATGTCTGGGTGACAGCCAGTCATAAGAACTTGGATATGCTCTTTTGTGAAGCCTTTCAAATGTTCACGACCATTCATATGATGATGATAACTTATCTATGTATGCATATAGAAATTTTAAAAATATTTCCTATAGTTTGTCTCATGTTTAGTTCCACCGAGTTGCATACTTATATAGAACAAATCTTAATCAGAAAGGAAATGGAGCATCAAATAAATTAATTTACCATAAAAAGCATACTAGAAAGAACCACTTCCTATTCTTAACCTGCCCTTGGTTTCCAACACCATGAAAGTTGGCATGCCATGAATCCAAATTTGCTCCCAATGCCTATCAGATTTGCAGGGAGAGATTTAAGTATAATCAGAGAGCAGTAGATAAATTCTACCAGATAGTTACCAACAAGGCAGCCTATAGAAATCCACTGTCTGCTTTTGATGTACCCCCAAGTTTTCAGTCTCACGAAGCCACCATGCCACCTGTCCTGTCCGAGTATTGCTCCCAATGCTTGTATAAATACTCCTCTTTGCTTGGTCTTCACCATCACTACATCTAATTGGTTTGGAGAGAGGATGCTATCTCTAGGGAGAAAGAGGAAGAGGTCTCTAGATAGAACATGAGGATATCTCATCCAATCGAGGCTTATTTTTAAAAATTGTGGCTGCCTCTGATTCGCTTGGTGCAGCTCCGAAAACATCAGATCTGTTAACAGATCGGATTGCTTCCCGGATTGCACCAGATGAACCGGAGGCAGAATGCGATTGTCGGGGATCTTGAAGTGTCTGGTCTCATGATTTGTGACCTGAAGGTGAGATTGAACCTTATGAATGGATCTTTTGATTTACACAGCTTTGATTTTTGCGTGATTAATCATTTTTCTTTCTTTATCGTTCTTATGCACAGAGATCTTAATATTGGATGTCTGGATGGTGGTGACGATGATTATTTGCATGTATTGTTTTGATGATTATATTATTTATAGAGATCTTAATATGGAATGTCTGGTTGGCGGTATTGATGATTCTTTGTGTTGTTCAGATAACGATAGTTTTCTAATTGATTGGGCATGTATGTATCACATTTGTGGGTTGCACCTGTACCAATGTCGCTCCAAATTCAGAAGCTGTTTGGAAGGAGGGTATCTGAAACTTGACAAGCAGATCCCAAAGTTCCCATAACTTGTGTAAAAATGTAATTTTTTAATACAATACAGATGGTTCAACAGTTAACTAAGAGAATTGGAAAGAATCTTAAGTTCTAAAAGGCTAGCTAAGATAGCGTCTATTATTTTGGGTTCCTAAGAGCGAGAACCCGTCTCTTAGCAATTATTTAATTTTTTTTGGAATATATATATTTTAAATCTATCAAGGCACGTGGCTGGATCCTAGGTTTTCGATTAGTAACCTTTAGAAGGTTGGATTGTGAAATTGTCATATCATTTCATAGGTGCTTGTGTAGGTTATGTATGATACTTCTGGGCAGTGAAGATGACTAGCCATTTGATCATTGTGGACAAAATTTATTTTTCACGTGCCAAAGACCATGCAATGAATAAATATCATAGATACGATTACTTTTTCTGGGAAAAATCTTAAACTTTTATGTTTTGGCTAAATACTTTGAATCCTCCAAAAAAAAGTTATAATGCCAATGTGCAACACAGTTCTGTTCCTGTCGTATTCTCGTGCTAAGAGTCCTGGTTGTAACGATTCCACCAACCAGTTTTGAGTACAGCTTTCTTAGAGAAAATTTATCCAGTATCTTTAAGATTCATCGGTGGGAGGACATTTTTTGTTTGTGTAATTGTCAACGTTTCTGGTTATGCAGTTTAGATATTTGATTGTACTTTGTTTTCTATTACCTTCTTATGCATCTTGGGATATTCCTGATTTCAATAGATATTGATAATAAATGCTTGAAATGATGATGCTATACTTTGCATGTGGTTTTATGATGCATGGTGTAACATATACATATTTAGATCAAATTTATTGGGGATTTTGTGGTTTTGCTCTCATCATTCTTATACCAAATTAAAAAACGTGGATGGATGGAGGATATTCATCCTTTCAGCTTTTAAATCACACGTGCTTTATTCAGGAAATGTTAGTTTCGGAGGCAACATGTGACCAAATGGAAAATGCAAAAATATTAATTATTGATGTGAACTTTCTAGTTTTAACTTTAACTAAATACAAGTTAATCTGTACCATACATTGACATGGATGCTCATATTAGGGAGACAACTTCTTATTATGGCAAGCAACATGAAAGCGGGCGCCCGTTTAGGGTGTTACATTCAACAGATCCTAACATTTAAAAAATGAAAAGCTAAGCGATATATTATAGAGGTTGATATTGAATGTGGAAATAAACATGAACATAACTTGAATCATGATACTATTGTGCACCATTAGCTTACATATTGGCCATAGATCTTGTATGCATTCTCAAGTGATTTACTGATTTATTCACTGATTTTTTGCTTTCGTGCTATGCAATATAATAAACCAATTGTTTGGAGCATGCTGCCCTTCTTATTTCGAACATAACCAAATACCATTCCAAAGATGTCTCATGATCCATATTTGCACTATGGCACACCCGCATAACTAGATACTTTCAATCCCCATGTAAAATCTGACATGGAAAGAAATAAATAAAAAGGAAGACTTCTTTATGCTCTGTCTCTCATTCGGGGTTTTAAAGTTAAATTCCATTCACGTTACATAGCAAGAAATGCTAGCCCTTCGCCCCCCCTAACTCTCTTATGATATTGGTTCTCCATATTATTATTGAACCGCATAAATTTGAATCATTTTTCACCAGCCTCTTGTGTGCTCTTCAATGACAAATATGTTTTTTCGTCTAAATTTCATAAAGCTACCATAAACCTTGGCCATATTTCAAAAAATGCCATATACTTCAAAAATTACAAATAACTACCGTATACTTTGAAAAACATGAGAAACTACCATGAACTTATGTGTGCTCTTAAATGATTAATTTGTAATTTTGTTATTGTATGTCTTAATTTCATAAATCTACAGTAAACTTTGGCCATATTGCGAAAAACTGCTATATACTTTGAAAATTACAACAGGAATACCTTATACTTCGAAAATTACAAAAAACCATCACAAACTTTTTCCAGTTTCATATAACTACCATACACTTCGGAAAAATATATTCCAAGGTCATGGAGCTCAAGGAGTAGCTATGGACACTTATCATTTTGTGTTTTTCAAAACATGTGGTAGTTGGAAAAGTTTGTGGTATTTTTTTGTATTTTCAAAGTACCTGGTTTTTTTTTGCATTTTTCAAGTTATCTGGCCATTTCTCAGAATATGGCCAAAGTTCATGTTATTATTTTAGCAAGAGAGGCTATGTGCCAAAATGATTTAAAAAAAAGTAATAAAGCAATCTAGGGTTCAGGTCTGAGCTGGAAACAACTATTTCTCAAGGAAAAAAGGGGGAAATGAACGAGGAAAAGGGAGAAGACGTGCAAGGGTCCCATAAAACCCAATTATCTGCTGCATTTAGTTGTCATTGTGTAAAATTTTGGTTGGTTAAACCTGAGTGAGAAATGTTGACCGATGACAAACGGTTATGCATTATAGCAGTCGAAAAAGAAAAGAAATTAAGAATATTACGTTTAGGTTGTTATGTGCTATCGCTGAAACTCGGATCGCCGAAGAACCCCGAAACTAGAACGAGTAATCAAATAACAAATTGAGCACTATGAGAATTGCTTTTAGGCCGTGGACCGGCCAGGGGGAACACCGATGAACTTTATTACGAAAGGAGAGAACACACAAATCTTCTCTTCATAAACGAAGAAGAAGCATACAAAAGCTTACCATACATTCTCTCAAAGTTGGCTCTCACAAATGGCGGCTCAAAATTCTCTCAATGTGTTCAACACCGGAAACCCTTGCCTAAGACCACCTATATATAGCCCTAGGTTATAGTATGTGTCATCATTGGCTAGGAATTTCAAACGATACGAATCCCGACTTAACGACAACCTATCCAATCACACTACGCAATTAATGTGTCGCACCCTAGTGGGCCTCCGTCGCATCCTAGTGTGCCGCATCCCAGTGGGCTCCATTCGACTGACCGATCTTCCTTCTTCTGTACCAAACGACCGAAGTGATGAGCTGAGCGTTCGAGCTATCCGATAGCTTGAATTCGTAGAGCTGTCGACCAATGAGCCACCGAACGACCAAACACGGACTTCAACCGAGTTACGACCGAACGACCCAATGCCGAACGACCGATCATCAGGACACGGACTTAAACCGAGCTGACGACCGATCGACCAACTGCGATGTAGAAGACCAATAACTCCGCATCCTCGTATCTGACCTGTGCAGAGTCAGATAGGTCGGACCCAAGCGCAGCCGAATTAGCTCTGCACATGATAACTCAAGATAACTCGTCTATTCGACATTTCGACCAATGCTCCTTTAGCACCGAATCGAGCCAACTTCCACATAGGTATCATGATTCTTGGTAAATAAGGATGCTATTAAATGCTCAAGATATTATAATCATTTGGTGACATTATTGTGGATGATTATCTGAATGCAAATAGTTGAAGGTTTCATGACCTACTTACATTTTGGTTGGATGAAAAGATACTGTGTGAATTGAGTGAAGTTGAATGATGGCCGCAGTGCCTTCTTCAGTAGAGGAAACAGTGGTAATCTTGTGGCAGCAGGGGGATACATAATGAGGGATCAACTGTGTTTGTGTATAGGATGTATACCATCATTCTAATGCTTTTCTTGTGTGGTACCAAATTTTTATGTCATTAGTTCCCAAAACCAACCAGAATTAGTCTTTGAAATCCAAGTGTGTGCTGTCTTTTTCTTCAATTGACTTAAAAACCAAGAGAGCATCTTCGGTCCTTGGTGTTAACTATTTATTGGTTTCTAGTCTTGCTTTCCCTTGTTTAAGTATAGTAAAGTTTTTGACATTTTAAATGAAATTCGTTCTTAGATCCCCCACCCACATGCCCCCCTCCCCAAATATCCGCACTCAAGGAAGCAGGGAACATTCAAACATGATGTGTGCGTGTTGGTGCTCATGCTTTGTGCATGTGCCATGCATATGTGGGTGTGGGCATGGGCATGGGCGTGCACGTGTCTTCGTGCATGAGAAGAGGAGGAGGGATATGTGCATTATCCTTATAAATTGCCTTATTTCTGTTTAGTTGTAAATCTCTATGGACATTCTAATCAATATAGAAAACCAGATTATGTTGTTCAGAAATCATTCAAATCCAGGTAAATAATGCTAATGCTTTGTGCATGTGCCATGCATATGTGGGTGTGGGCATGGGCATGTGCATGCACGGGTCTTCGTGCATGAGAAGGGGAGGGAGGGATATGTGCATTATCCTTATAAATTGCCTTATTTCTGTTTAGTTGTAAATCTCTATGGACATTCTAATCAATATCGAAAATCAGATTATGTTGTTCAGAAATCATTCAAATCCAGGTAAATAATGGGGTTAGTACCTTTTCTTTGTTTGTTTTTGCGTTGTTTTTTTTGTGTTGTTGTTGTTGTTGTTTTTTTTTTGGGGTTTTGTGGGGGGGGGGGGGGGGGGGGGGGGGGGGGGGGGGGGGGGGGGGGGGGGGGGCGATTCTTTGCATACACCGCGACAATTTACTGATTATTTCTTAAAAATTTTGTCCGTTGATATTATGTTTTACACTGATTTTTTTCTTTTGTTTCTATTCTGTTACACAATGGAGCTTCTGGTACGAGGCTTTGGCTGCAACATTTGGTCTTACGCTATATTTAGCATACCGAGTAAGGCTTTTGTTTATTCATACATTATAATTTTGAAATACAAAACATACCGTCCTTTATGGCCAACTAAAAGCATCCTTCGTGTTGCTTATCTGTTTGTAACACTTGGTTATTTCTGATATGTATTTCCAGGCTAAACTTAAATCAAGTGCATTATTTCCCAAACTGGAGATTCCGAGGAACACAAATTTAACATCAAAATGGTGAGAAAATTGAAATTCAGCTACCAAGATATGTCTGAAGTGTCTTGGAGCATTGCATTTTGATCAGCATCACAACTTCTTGTTGCATGCATTGGTCTTTTAATTGATGGTTCATGCTCGTCTGTTTGATGCTACTGACCATATGTGTTTGTTTTGACTGATATAAATAGCAAAAGAGCACAAGTTGCATGCCAGATTAGGTTAACTTAGCTCTCTTTAGATTTCATTTTAAAGTTCTTATCTTTGGATTTTATTTTAAAATGGCAAGTATGTGCTCAGTGCAATTGATTATTGTTGACTCTGATTTTTTGTTGTTGGGGTCATCCAGTGATGCCATAAGCTGGGTACAATTCTGATTTGCTTGACAATTCAACAGATGATCCCCTGCTCGAAAATTCAACTGGTGTTCTGCGGGATCATGCAGCCATACTGACGTGGTTCTTTGAGCGCAGAAAACCTGGAAGCATTCTACACAACCATGATACAAAAGCAACTGGCTGGTGCTATGCAAGTTTTTGACATGGATCCGTGGATAGAAAATTTCGTTGCAGGGTCTGTTGTTCTTCAGAGTAAGAACAACAGAACAATAATAATGCATACAAGCTGGGAAAGATTGCATGGCATTGTGATGTAAGATCAACATGCTTTGTCTAGCAAGTTATCCTTTCGCGGCTCTGTCTGTTTTACTTCATTTTATTCAACTTTTACGCATCGTTTTCATTTTATGTTTCTGATCTGTTTTGGTGGCAGGACCTTCCAACTGGGATTACCATCAGCAGTCACGATTTAAGCCGAAAACTGACTGAGATGGCAAATTTCTTACTTCCAGTGTTGCTTCTTTTTCACCATGTGATGGATACTCACCAGAACCAGGGCTAAAGTTTGAAGGGACTGCTTTGATCGATCAAGTGACTGGTTTTGTTTGCTACATTTGCAGGCCTGCTCCATTCTATGATATCCTAGAGGTGACATTCAATGGCAAGTTTGCAGTGTGGGTTGCCAGTCAGTTTGAACGGGCGGTGGTGTGCTGCAAACGCAGCGGCGGCTGGACGGGAAGTGCTGACATGAAAACAACCGAAACTGCAAACCAACCAAACAATTGTAGTATTGAGTTTGGAGCAAGAAGAGCATGAACTGGAAAAATAATCAAACCATCATCATACTTGCACCATCAATGAAGGGACTGTAGGGTGGTGCAATTTGCCCCAATTTGATAATCAACCATACGTCTATTATGTTGTGGATTATGCATGTTATCATGGGGTTTGGGTAATTTGTTTTTTTATGTTGTTGACAATTTGATTATGGAAATATGTGGTTGGCTTGTATCTCATAAATATGTGGCTCTCTTTCTATATCCCACATCTCAAGGAACTTTCATTCATTTCATGAAACCCTTGGTTGTAATCCTAGTCAAATTCCTTTTGGTTTTCTACTTGGAGAGAAAGGGGAGATAATTCATTTGTCAGTTGAAATGATAAGAACAGCCCAAATCCCCACTCCAGATCCTTCTCTTCACAAATTCACATATGGGTCATCCCCAAATCCCAAAACCCTTGCTTTCCCCGCAAGCCCCCATGCTCTCCTGCCCTCAAAATCCAAGCTTGACAAGAAAATCATCGAACAACACCAGCCCCAGCGAAACCAGGAGCTCTCATGGGAATCATACAACAGTTCGATCCAAACCCATCTCAAGAACGGCCTCGTTGACAAATCTCTGTCGCTTCTGTCCCAAATGGAGTCGTCGGGCATGCACCCAAACAAAGCATCCTATGCTTCCCTCGTCGATGCCCTCGGGTCCCTCGGCAGGACCCTCGAGGCCGATGCACTCTTCTACGAGATGAAGTGGTTCGGCCTCCGGCCGAGCTCCAGAGACTACAATGCCCTCTTGAGGGCCCTCTTGAACAAAGGCCAGCTCGGGCTCGCCGACGTATTGTTGGTCGAGATGGCCCGAGATGGCATCGATCGGAATCGAGAGACCTACACTCTGTTGTTGAATGCTTATGCCCATGCCGGAAGATTGGATGACACTTGGTGGGTCATCGGAGAGATGAAGCGGAATGGAGTTCGGTTGAGCTCCGATGTCTACAGCAAGATCATCGGGCTTTATAGGGACAATGGCATGTGGAAGAAGGCTTTGCACCTCGTCATGGAGATGTGCGATCTTGGGATTGTTATGGACAGAAGGATTTGTAATGGGATCATCGATACATTTGCCAAGTGTGGTCGGATGGATGAGGCAGCCAAGGTGTTTGAGAATATGCGTAGCCAGGGTATGAAGCCGGATATCACGACTTGGAATGCTTTGATTCGTGGGAATTGTAATGTCGGGGATGTGAGACGGGCGCTCGAATTCTTCAATGAGATGCAGGTGGAGGGGCTGTATCCCGACCCTAAGGTTTTCATTACCATCATTAGTCGTCTAGGGGAGCAAGGGAAGTGGGAGGAGATTAGAAAGATATTCGAGAGCATGAAAGTTAGGGGTTTCCGAAAAAGTGGAGTAATTTATGCAATCTTGGTGGATATATACGGTCAGTATGGGATGTTTCGAGATGCTGAGGAATGCGTCGCTGCTCTTAAAGCCGAGGGTTTGAAGCTCACGGCTAACGTGTTTTGCGTGCTTGCAAATGCTTATGCACAGCAGGTATGCTTGAGTGCTTCATGTATTCATTGAACATCGTATGCTATTAGGGACACTACGTTTTCTGCTTGAGATATGATGCTAGTGGTATTTGCTCATGTTTTTAACCTTAGAGAGTGTTGTATACAGATACTGATAGAATTTCATATGATGATGCAAAATATGCAATCATACATTAGTATTTAAAGGTGCGACTCCACCCGACGGTTTAGCCATTTATCGCATTTAATCTTGATTTTCACTCAAAGCACTTCCATTTTTGGATCCTTAACTGATGCAGCATTTTGAATCTAAAAGGCATGTTAAATGACCTAATTCTTCATTCACACACATGCACATACATTTGGAGACTTTCACGTTCAAAATACCATAACCTAGTTTTTTAAAATTTTATATAGGGGCTCTGCGAACAAACTGTAAATGTTCTTCGATTGATGGAGGTGGAAGGAATTGAGCTGAATCTTATAATGCTGAACTTGTTGATCAATGCGTTTGGCATTGCTGGTAGGCATTTGGAGGCTTTAGCTGTTTTTGAGCATATTAAAGAACTTGTAAGAGTTTGTCCTCGTATCTTCATTTTTATAACTATTGGTTTAATTTTATGTTAATTCTAACATTACTTACTATAAATGTCCATTCATTCTCAAGGGCATTAGTCCAGATGTGGTGACCTACAGCACTCTCATGAAGGCATTCATAAGGGCCAAAAGATACGATGAGGTCAGCTTGTTAACCTATTTCAGTTTTTTTTGCTAGGAACCTAAATGGTTAAGATAACGGATTGGATATTGATTTTACCATGTCTGTATCCGGAATCATTTTCCGAATAAAGATTCAGATGTGGATAATATGCAGAAAGAAGATCTAGTTGACGTATACACAAAAAAGGATATGGATATGATGACCATATCCCATATAAATACATTCCAATGTGGACATATCACAAAAAAAAAACAGATACCAAAACTAACAATTCTACTAGGACATCATATTTGGGCAAAGAAACAAGCCAGTACATGTAGGTTTGTGGTTACATATCGAGGTGGCTAACTTAAAGTGAGTCATGGTATACCATGTTTTCGATAGTATTAGTGGTGGCATCTGACAAAAATCAAATTTTGTTACCCGAATACGTAGCTGTATCCAGTCAGATAGGATATTTTATAGAATATTTTGATGTCCATATCTGCATCAGTCATGTGTTCTATAGATCCGATTTGAATAATTCGAATTCGTAAACATCCCACGCTTTCGCCGCAAAGAATTAGTTGAAAAATGGGTCAAAATTTGTTGTTTTGTACTTCTTGAACTTTAGCCTCTATACCTAATTTCTTCAGGGTATATTTCGATTGTGTTGGGTTTGGGTACGCCCATGCCAGGTTTGACCCATGGGTGAAAATATAAATGTTGAACAATTGAGGGGCCTATATGCAAATTTCAATTAACCTGTATGGATACTTGAAATTAAGAGAAGTGTATGGTTTCTAATGTAAATTTGTTATCCTAATTACCCTACAATGTTAAAATTGTAACGTAAACTTCTCACTCCTTATTCTTATTTATTTGTCACTTGGGAGTTTAAGTAAAAGCTACAGAACAAAAGAAATATATTTCTTTCTCTCCCAAGTAGAAGAAGAAGCCAATGGTAACATTGGTGGTGAATGTGAAGCTTGGTTTCCATTGGTGATTCCAATCCCGATCCAAGCAACGTTATTCCTGTTCTTCAATCCTATTCTGCTGAAGAAGGTGATGTGTTCATCCCCTATGTTTTCTCTAAATTGAATGCTCATCAAGACGAATATAAACATGTTTCCAGCCATTTCCTCACAAATAGAAAGAAAGTTAAAAAAAAGATCAAAATGGCGACCTTTTGTTTTCATGTTTTTCTATGTCAAAAAAAACTAGAAACAGTTATATGCTTTTAGGCAAAATCACAGATTACAATTCCAAATTATATTCATTATTGTCCAGGTTCCTAAAATTTACAAAGACATGGAATTTGCTGGATGCACAGCAGACAGGAAAGCTAGGGAGATGCTACAGAATGCCTCGATGATATGTGAGCAAAGGGGAGGTGAGTTCTTCATACATAATAGGCCCCTCTCTCCGTTGTTGATGCTGCCCTAGCTATTTATCTTGATATATCATATCCATAACAGGTGCTAGATTCAGATGAAGTTCGGATGACTGCTTCGATTGGCAAAACCTATCGAAATCTGCCAGAGACGATCGTACCTGGATGTCATACCAGGTAACCCATTGCTTGTGAACATCATGAAAAAAATTTGTTTCTTGTTCGATGCAATGGTGAACATCGTGCACTTATGCTGCTTGAATATATGAAGACTACCTTGTACTTTGGCTTGTTCTCAGAGAACCATCCTATATTTTGAAGAGTAAAGTTAAC
The DNA here is from genome assembly GCA_030789695.1 of Scilla litardierei. Classification (NCBI taxonomy): domain Eukaryota; kingdom Viridiplantae; phylum Streptophyta; class Magnoliopsida; order Asparagales; family Asparagaceae; genus Scilla; species Scilla litardierei. The sequence goes on along the minus strand of CM061133.1, from coordinate 1,940,991 downwards.
TTCATTAAACTTTTCCTCTGCACTACAAAATAGTCTGTACTTTGTCTACAAAATAGCTAGGGCACATGGGGTGACGGTGATGGTGGCGGGTGGTGCCCCAACGATGGCGACGGCCGCCTGACATCAACGGTGGAGGTTAGACATGTACAGATAGTGGCAGCAACGATTGTGATGGTAGAGTGTTAACAGATGAAGATGATTGTTGTTAACGGTAGTCATGAAGACCGTGGTAGTTCGATAGGCAGCAACCATGGTCTGTCAGCGACGATGGTGGGATGGTCTAGCAGCGACGACGGTGGCAGTTCGACGTCAATGAAGATGTGCATCTTCTGTTATGCTAAGAACTAGTGTTTCATCAATTCTTAACGGCTGTTTATTTGGAAGCAAACACGGATTTAGTCTCCACCAATTTGACAAAAATTGTGCTCAATGAGCTTGCAGCATCAATATAATCAAAATTTCTGATCTCATTAAGAATTTAATGTATTGATACACCTCTCCCTCCCTCTCTCTCTCTCTCAGTTCATACATACATGTACATGTAAATTTCATTCTCCCTTGATAAATAAAAATTTGAGGTTACACATTTCATATTTTCCTTCTCTTTTATATACAGACATCACATGATTTTCGATGGGTATATTAGTAGTCTTCACATGAAGTTCATGATGATCGTTGCACGCATACTCAATGTTTCACCAGCATTGCCTCTAATCGTCTCTTCCTGGCCGCATGCTTCAGCTTCTCCAATGCTACAAGCCCAACTTGTCTTACTCTTTCCCTCGAAAGGCCAAACCTGCGAAAATCGCATAAAAATTCATATCTATATACCTTACTCATGTGTATCCGGTGTATGAAGAAACAAGGACATAAAATGGAAGAATACATACTTCCTACTGATATCCTCCCATGTATGGCACTCATTGTCTATACCATAATAGAGGCGTATAATCTCTCTTTCCCGTTCACCAAGTGTCGCACATAGAAGCTTGTTGACTTCATCCTGCGTCGAGCAAAGCAGGAAATCTCAGGAAGCAGCAAACAGAACAGAATTTAATCTTAACCGAAAGAATCCATATGATTTTTGAAGCAAGACAGCAAGTTTTTGCTGTACCTGGATAGCAAATTCTTCAAATGCATGCCAAGGGATGTTTTCGATGTTGTTGTCCGCAATGTACTAAATGGAACAGAGAAAACAGGGAGTTAGTTGGGGATAAAAGAGAATAAAACATATACAAACTGATTTTTTACTTTTTTTTTCCTCTTTTCCTTGTATAGATTAGATTGCTAAACTTACGCTATGAAGAGTCACGCCGGGTAGGCCATTGAGAGAGGGAAAAGCTTCCCTGTCGAGTGAGAGTACTTTACTGACTGCCTGCGTATTCAAACGCTTCCATGTTTAGACGATACCAAATACCGAATTGCATTCATAAAAGGATGATAATATCAGATATGTCGGAAAATGGCTAAGTGTGTACCTCTGTAGCATTCCTTACTTTCTTCTCGGATATATTCAGGCATTCAGCCAGTTTCTGTTAAGTGTAGGAAGAAGACTGAATCATATACTCTTCGAAAAATTGAATTACGATGAAACAGTAATAGCCCCTGATATGGTATCATTTTGTTTGCTGTAACGGGAAATGGAGTGGCTTACATCTACCGACGGTGTGATTCCTCTTTCTTCAAGTCTCATCTTTGCATTTCGAATGGAGCTTAACCTCTCATGCAAATGTGAAGGCAACCTTAGGGTTCTGGAATTCTCAGCCAATGCTCGTGAGACCCCCTGGCAAAATGGTACAAAGCGTTCAGTGGCAGTAATTGCAGTATGTGATGGTTGATCCATGAAAATTTAACATTACATGACTTGAGTAACTCTAGTGATTAATCGGTAGGACCTAATAAACGATTATATCTCAGTTATACGGAGAAAAATCACGCACCTGACGTATCCACCAATACACATAAGTTGATATTTTAAAGCCTTTGGAAGAATCATACTTCTCTATTCCTCGTAGTAATCCAATTAGACCCCCCTGCATCAACGAAGAAAATGGTGTCACCCAAAATAGCTTATAGTGGTTCATATCCGAATAGGATGGCAAGAACTACAAACCAAAAAAAAATTACTGATAGGTAGGTCAGTCACCTGAATAAGATCAGGCATCTCAGCACCCAAGTTGTCATATTTCTGGGCAATGGACATAACAAGGCGAACATTGCTCATTGCTAGCTTCTCCCTTGCCAATGAGCATTCCACTAGCTTTGAACGCCACTCTGCGCGCGACATCCTCAATGATGATGCCAGTTGTTTGTCAGATGGTTCAACCCCCAGTTTTTCCTTCATTCTGAAAATCAGTGTTAGCACAGTCAAAAAAAACCAACTATTCCATAACAGCAAAAGGAATTCACTGCTACAGAGACAAACTCGGTCTGTTGATAGCACATATACATAGTGAATTGCATTCATGTCTCGGGAACAAATTGGACATACAGAAAACATCTCTGAGTTGTTAGGTATTTGTGTTTTAAACCAATATTATTTTGATGATGATCACAACATTATGGTGTTGCTAATGACTTTCATATTTTAGTCTCATGATTATCAAATGAAAAATAGCATGATTTGGAAACTAATAGCTTGGTGCAAGGATGGACATCAAAGGAGCATAGCCGAAGCTTGGGACTTGATGAAGGAAAGCTCATTAAGAGGTGCTAAAGCTTGGAAGATGATGGGGAGCATCAAGGTTGAAGCTTAAACTCTAAGGGAAGCAATTTAATCCATGTACTATCTTTTATTACTTGTATTTCTCTTTTTGAGTTTAAGATTATTGTAAATGCCTTGATAGATGGTCAACTCATACATGCATATGTATATAACCATCTTAGTGAGTCTTAGAATTATCATAGAATCCAACTCAATAGGTTCATCATGCCAAATGACTCAATTGGAGTCTCTGGCTCTCCAACAGGCGACTGATGAAGGAAGGACAGTCAACTGGGTGATTCCAGACGCCTGGCCGGCCTTCTACAGTCGACTGTAGTGCACAGCTCAAGTCAAATATTTATTGACTCATTCTTGAGCTTTTGAGAACAGAGACTGACGTTCATTATTCAGGCATCTGTCTTCCATCAGGCGCCTGTGAATTGTCCTACAGTCATCTGTGTGCCAAAGTGTGTAACTTGTATTTTCTGGGTATCAATCCACTTTGTGTAACATCCGACTGATTCAGAGTTTACAGTCACCTGTATATTTTCAGGCGCCTGTACTTTGGTCATCAGTTGTTTGTATGCCAAAGTGCGTAACTTGCATTTTCTGGTCATCGACCCACTTTGTGAGTCAGTCGACTGATTCAGAATTTACAGTCGCCTGTATATTTTCAGGCGCATGGACTTTGGTCATCAGTCATCTGAATGCACAAGTGCGTAAGATGCATTCTCTCTGTTTCTGTCCATCTCATGTGACAGTCGCCTGCTGAAGGATATTTAGGCGTCTGCTGATTTACAGGCGCCTGTGTAGTCTTCTACAGTCGCATGTCCTGTCTCAGATTATAGCCGTTGAAAATTTTATAGTCGTTGATCAGTCGATGGTCCGACATTCATCAGTCGACTGTTGCTGTCGTAAAATGCCAAAATCTAGTTGTTGCAGATTTTCTCCTTTGGCATTTTTGCTTGGGTTTGAGGGATGGCTAAGCTTATTAGAATTTCTTGGAACCATTGAAGATCATTTTGAGAATTATTAAGACACTCTCAAACTCTCTCATTTCCCTCTCATGAGCATTTCTCTCTTCATGCATTGAAGCTTAGCTTAAGAAAAATCAACCAAGTGCAATCAAGCTAAATCTCAAGCACTTGGTCATCCTCTTCCATGCATTCATCTTCATATGAGTAAATTCATCTCAAGACGTAGGTAAGAGTATTTGTTTTACTTTGTTTTCTTTGAAATCCTAGCTTTATGTGTGAGAGCAAGTTACTCTCTGTGTAAGAATATAACCTTCTGTGTGAGGGTTGGTTGAGATCTCTTTGTGTGAGAGTTTGAGTTTCTCTGTGTGAGAGCATAAGTCTCTCTGTGTGATAATCCAAAATCCTCGGTGTGAGATTGTATTCACTTCTCTGTGTGAGAATTATAGTGAATATTTGGTGTGGCTGGACGTACCCAAGTTTGGGGAATCAGGATAAAATCATGTGTTTGCGTTTGGTTTGATTGTGTTGATTAATTCCTCTTGTATTTATTATTCCGTATTTGCAAGTTAAATTTTAATTGCACAATTTATTGTCATTACTCTATTCAACCTCCTCTAGAGTTTGTTGTTAGTATTGCAAGGGTAAGACGGTCCTTACAATTGGTATCGGAGCGAGGTTATAGCATACAACAACGATGTCATTCAACGATATATCCGCGTATTATGAAGAAGATTTATCAACAGTACGACCTCCGCTCTTTAACGAAACCAACTACCCAAGTTGGAAGATCAAGATGATGATCTACTTGGAGGGTCAAGACATATGTGACATCACGAAGTCGCCATTTGAGAAGCCTATTACAACCGCGGCTTCAAGGACAAAAGCAGAGATGGACTCAATCAAATTCAATGTGAGTGCTATGAATGCATTCCATTACGCCCTCACTTCAAATGAGTTCAACCGCATCTCCATATGCAAAACAGTAAACGAAATTTGGCATATATTGGAGATTTCTCATTAAGGGACTTCGAAGGTAAAGGAATCTAAACAATGTGTATTTAGATCTAAATATGAGTTGTTTAAGATGCAGGAATGTGAAAACATCTCAGAGATGTTCACAAGATTCACAGAAATCGTGAACGCTGTGGAAGGTCTTGGGAAGGTGATTTTCCAAGAGGACCGAGTGGAGAAGATCATTGACTCGCTTACATCTCAATAGGAGTCAAAGGCCAACGGGATTTTGGAGTCAAATGACATGTCCAAATACACAGTTGAGGAGTGCATTGGAAATCTCATGGCGTATGAAGTCAAGCTTCAACACAAGAAGGAGATTCAACCCAACCAAGCCCGAGAAGCAAAAAGGGGTTGCATTTCATGCTGAGAAGGAGCCAATCGAGTGGAGAAAGAAATTCCATAGGGAAGCTTCGAGTGCTTTTCTGACTCCTCGGAGGAAGTGAACCGGTTTGTTATGTTGAGCATTTCTGCGACGGTATTAGGGGGAACTGGTGAAGAGCCCTCCTCAGGTGCGTGTTCTTGACCGCCTGGGTGAGTACCGCTATGATGGTTACGTCCGGCGTCTCTTCTACATCGAGCCTCTCGTCGTTGAATCTAGAGACGAAGGCTCGGATTGACTCGTCCTCGTTCTGTTTGAGCAAGAAGAGGTGGGACGACCTCTTTTTGGGTCGTCGTCCGACGGCGAATTGCTTGTAGAATATTTCTGCTAACTCGTCGAATGAGCCAATGCAACATCGGGGCAACCCCTCGTACCAGCTTTCCGTCCTTTTGGTCAAGGTGGCGTTGAACGCTTTATAAAGGTATGGCTCGTCGGCTCCGTGGAGTAGCATAACATTCAAATACTTTTAAATGTGCGACTATGGGTCGCCCCTGCCATCATAAGCTGATAGGACCGGGAGCTTGAATTTGGGGAGAAAAGGAGCGGAGAGAATATTCTCCTTCAGGGGAGTCTTCGGAATGGTGGATTGGACCAGCACGGATCCTCCTGCTCCGGTTTGCGAGAAGTTGGCCTCGGGGATCGATTCAGGACCTCCTCCCCTCTCGCGAGTCCACCTGCAGGGTTCAGTGGGTTATAACCAGGATGAGCTCCATATATTACCTGGTTCAGGATGTTGCAGGTCGTCACCTGGTAATTGGAGTGGGTGGGCTTCTGCTGGAGTACGAAAGCTTGATCTTCTACCCCCGTTCCGTTGTATTGGTGGGTCGGGAGTCGAACCGTCGAGGTTAATCTATACCCTTGGGTCCCTCAGACCCCGGTGGTATGTTGAGCCCCTCGTTGGCGTCAGGTATGGATTCGACGGCGGCAGTGCCTCATTTGCAGGGGATGGGCTCTCCATGTTCTGGCATACCAAAGCCGCCAATGCGCCTAAGCTCCTATCGACCTGCGCAGTGAATTGGTTGAATTCTCTTCGAGTTACCCGGGCTCATTTGCCTCATTCGTTGGTCGAGGCGGGGAGTTGTGGAGTCCGCAACGTCCTCCAACAAGACACTGTTTGCTCTTGGCTTCTACTTCGGACCTTCGACCACGCCAGACCAATATTATTTTGATGATGATCACAACATTATGTTGTTGCTAATGACTTTCATGTTCTAGTCTCATGATTATCAAATGAAGAATAGCATGATTTGGAGACTAATAGCTTGATGCAAGAATGGACATCAAGGGAGCATAGCCAAATCTTGGGACTTGATGAAGGGAATCTCATCAAGAGGTGCCAAAGCTTGGAAGATGATGGGGAGCATCAAGGTTGAAGCTTAAACTCTAATGGAAGCAATGTAATCCATGCAATATCTTTTATTACTTCATTTCTCTTTTTGAGTCTAGGATTATTGTAAATGTCTTGATAGATAGTCAACTCATACATGCATATGCATATAACCATCTTAGTGAGCCTTAGGATTATCATAGAATCCAACTCAATATGTTCATCATGTCAAATGACTCAATTGGAGTCTTTGGCTCTCCAACAGGCGACCGATGAAAGAAGTACATGCGATTGGGTGATTCCAAGCGCTTGGCCGGCCTTGTACAATCGACTGTAGTGCACAGCTCAAGTCAAATATTTATTGACCCATTCTTGAGCTTTTGGGAACAGACGACTGACGTTCATTATTCAGACGACTGTCTTCTATCAGGCGCCTAGGAATTGTCCTACAGTCGTCTGTGTGTCAAAGTGCGTTATATTTTCAGGCGCCTAGACTTTGGTTATCAGTCGTCTGTATACCAAAGTGCGTAACTTGCATTTGCTGGGCATCAACCGACTTTGTGAGTCAGTCGACTGATTCCGAGTTTACAGTTGCATGTATATTTTTAGGCGCTTGTACTTTGGTCATCAGTCGTCTGAATGCACAAGTACGTAAGTTGCATTCTCCCTGTTTCTATCCATCCCATATGACAGTCGCCTGCTGAAGGATATTCAGGTGCCTGCTCATTTACAGGCGTCTGTGTAGTCTTCTACAGTCGTCCGTCCTGGCTCAGATTATAGCCGTTGGGAATTTTATAGCCGTTGATCAGTCGACTGTCCGATGTTCATCAGTCGACTGTCGCTGCCGTAAAATGCCAAAATCTAGCTGTTGCAGATTTTCTCCTTTGACATTTTTGCTTGGGTTTGAGGGTTCCTTTGGGCTTCCTATATATAGGAGAGGGCTGAGCTTATTAGAATTTTTTGGAACCATTGAAGATCATTTTGAGAATCATTAAGCCACTCTCAAACTCTCTCATTTTCCTCTCATGAGCATTTCTCTCTTCATGCATTGAATCTTAGCTCAAGGGAAATCAACCAAGTGCAATCAAGCTAAATCTCAAGCACTTGGTCATCCTCTTCCATGCATTTATCTTCATATGAGTAAATTCATCTCAAAGCACAGGTAAGAGTATTTGTTTTACTTTGTTTTCTTTGAAATCCTAGCTTTCTGTGTGAGAGCTAGTTACTCTCTGTGTGAGAGTATAACTTTTTGTGTGAGGGTTGGTTGAGATCTCTCTGTGTGAGAGTTTGAGTCTCTCTGTGTGAGAGCAAGGATTTCTCTGTGTGAGAATCCAAAATCCTCTGTGTGATGTACCTCTGTGTGAGATTGTGTTCACTTCTCTGTGTGAGAATTATAGTGGATATTTGGTGTGGCTGGACGTATCTAAGTTTGAAGAAGCAGGGTAAAATCGTGTGTTTGTGTTTGGTTTGATTGTGTTGATTAATACTCTTGCATTTATTATTCCGCATTTGTAAGTTAAATTTTAATTGCACAATTTCTTGTCATTACTCTATTCACCCCCATCTAGAGTCTGTTGTTAGTATTGCAAGGATAAGACGGTCCTTACATGGGTCTCTATGTTAAATCGAATGCTTTATGAGAAAAAAGAGTCTTTTCTAATAGAGACCTAAGTTCAAACAACATTTTATTTTTATTTAGTGTAATTAGAGAATTCTAATGATAGGATGAGCATTTCATTTGAAACAATGTTAGGCATGTACTCACTTTGCCTTGTGCTCCTCCAAGGAAAGACCTGCTTTGATCTTCCTCGACAAATGGACAACTTCAGCATGAGTGAGCAAATCTTCGCTGATCGTCCCCCTGACATAGCCTGTCAAACGGGTCCGCGTCAATTCAGGGCTAACAGTTGCTCGATGATGCTTCCCTTCATCCGCCATCAACATGCACGCAGTCTGCTTAAACGATTTCTTTCTGGTGCTTGTCCTCCTCTTTCGAGCAGAAATCCCTGAACGAACAACCTCAGTCTTCCTCCCTTCATCTGTGGAAACAACCGTCCTCATCTGATTGAAAGAAAGTCTCCATTGCTTTTCCAGCATGGATTTCTGCAGCAGAAGGAAGACCTCAAGCGAAGATTCAATATCGGGATCATCATCTTCTTCTAAGATGGCTGACATAGTTGTGGGAGGAACGGTATCCACATGCTCTTTAATCGCATTGATGGGTGTCGTGTGTCGATTTGTGGGAATGTTTGTGCTGAAATGTGAAGATATATTAGCAACAATGATGCCCTTGGTTGAGGCAGTCGAAAACTTTTGTGCTGGCCCATAATCCACAACAGGGAAAAGCTTATCAGCAAGATCAGACGAATAGATTGAAGAGCCGAAAATCCTTTTTCCTGCATTCAGTCCGATTACAGCAGTTGTAGCCATCACACAGCTTTCTGGAGTCTGCACATTACCATTAAACCCTGTCAATAACCATGTCGAGCCATAACCAAATCAACTAAGCCATGGTACCTAAAGAAAAAGATAGTCCATTATATTTTCCATAGAGCACCAAGAAAAACAAAGCATGATATGATTGTGGGCATCAGATGAACATACTTTGGTGCTCTACCTTTAAGAAAATCAAATATCAAACTCTTTAACAAATCAAACTCTATGCAGAATGAACACCTAACTACACAATCATCAATACTTCCAACTGAAAATTAATCGAACAATTTGCCTAACTGGGTTCCTTTTGTCGCCAAAGAAAAAAGGGATCATTAACCAGTAATATGACCAAGCACATCTATGTATGGGTAGTTAACACCTAAGCATGTCAAAACTCACAATTAAGAGCAACACCAACATGAGATTTGTTAAAATTTGAACATGGTCGATTGCTTACCAAAACTGTAGCAGCAGAGGAGGAAGAGAAACAGCAAATAATGGAAGCTATCTGCAAGCTGTGAATAAAAAGCTGAAGTTAGTTTGCTACTCCCTGTAAAGTTTTTTTATTCTTTTTCCCATTGATTTGTGTGTGTAATAATAAATTTTTGTATTGGTATTGTGATGAGAGAGAGGAGAGAGGGATATGGGAAGGATGAAGTCCATTGGTTGGATGAGATATTTGGCACGCGTCATGTGGTGAGCATCATCCCATTGGGCGCCCACCCAACCCATCAACAATCTAACAAACCAACAAAACCCATCACAAATTAAGCAAAACAAAATAAAAATAAAAAATAAACAAGCAACAAAATTTTTAAAAGAAAAATACCTGTGTTCCGGAGAAATCCGAGTGCTGCTTTTCAGGACCATGGACTAGGTCTTAACCATACCCGATAGCCCGATAACCACTTGTCGGGTCGTCTGGCAGCTAACGGTTCGATATCCAAACCCGATATCTCTTATCACCTCAAAAGTCAGATTCTAGAATGTAGAATGTAAACAAGAGACTTTGAACACAACAGGACAATGGCTTCAACTGATTCATCAAGAAAACAAATTTGGCTGATAGTGATAGTGTACATGTAACCCATACTTGGTGACGATAAAATTTAAGGATATGTATCACATGTTGGTTGATCTCAATCCAACAAGATTACACCCAAATTTTACAGGTTCAAACAGTTATGAATTAAACTGTAGAAATACAACAAGCAAGCTACAGAACTCAGCATTATCAGTCAAGATATACTTTGACATCGATACCATTGTCTATGAGCGACTGAACAACCGCTCGTATCTTCCCTTCAAACTTGTCTCTGTCCCTTGGAGTGTAAGACGCAGTGTATACATCGGCCTCTCTTGCCCTCTCAGACAAGATTCTTCCTACGGCTAAACATGCAGGTATGTCAGACCTGGACTGTAGAGCCGCCTTGATGTCTTTGGAGTTGGTTCCGGCCACCGCCACCTGCTTACATGTCACTCTATGGGTGAGTGATGCAGAAACAAAGCGCTTGGATATGAACACGTCGAGCGTGAATGGTTCCATGAATGCTATGGTACGCTGCTTGAAAGAGATGTGCTTTTGTGGGTTCTTCGATCTCTTCTCCTTCTTGTATGTGTAAGGCCGGCTGTTGTCATCATCCAAGAAATCTTCTACTCCAAAGAAGCTTCTTGGGGAGGAAAGAACCTAACACACCCAAGAAAAAATATTAACAGACAGACAAACAAAGTTCACACTGAAATTACTGGTCTAATCAGAGAAACTTCACATCCATCTAAATATGGTAAACACCTTGTTGAAATAAGAAATATGAAACCAATATGAAAATGTAATCAAATGGAAACAGCGTTGTGGTAACCCCTTATTACTGGTAACAAGGAATCCTCATTCCTCAAAAGTGATGCAATCGTAATTGTCTTAATTCTTCTTTTCAAGAATCTCTTCTATGTTCAATGAAAAAACCATGACAAACTCCTACCGTCAACAATTCTCTCATATGATGTCCAAGATTAGCTATGCATTCCCGATTATTTATAAAAGGTTAAACATGTGGGTGTAAAAAAAACCTCAGCATAAAACATGCACAACACTGAAAATTGCAGGGTTTAATACTTAATCTTTGTCCTATGTTTTCTTGAAAAATTTGGTGTTAAACAATTTTGTTCAAGGCATGGGAGGTGGCTGCAAGATAAAAATGATTCTGAAAGAGCCATCAATTATATGCTATTATTTACAATAGATTGTCTATGTCACTCAATGTTTTGAAAGGCGGCAAAGGCGTACGCCTTAAGGTGCGCCTCAGGGCGAGGCTTACCTCCAGCGCCCTGAGGCGCGTTGGAAGATGCTTTCACTCGTCGAAGGCGCTCAAAGGCTTACGCCTCAGGTCAAAGGCACTCAAAGGCTTACGCCTCAGGTCGGAGGCGCCGCAAATGCGTTATGGTTGTAACGCCTTCAAACAGGTGATTTTTTGCAAAAAAATTTCTCATGTATAAAAGCTGAGAGAGAGAAAGAGAGAGAGAAACGACTTGCCGCCGCCTTGATTTGTCGCCCCAGGCCCCAGGTAAAGGGGGGGAGAGAGAGAGAGACGACTCGTCGCCGTCTTGATTTGTTGCCCCATGGCCCATGTGTGTAACAAATCAAGACTTACGCCGTTTCGAAAATTACATCTCTCCCTAATTTTGGTGATGACCTTCCTACTTTTGGGTGTTTTTTCTTTCTTCTTTCTCCTTATGATTGTAACTTATTTAGTCAACCCTCCCCTCCCCTCCTCCTTTCTCTTTTTTTCTTCCTTCTTCGTTCTTTTTTCGTTCTTCATTCTTCTTCGTTCCTCCTTCTTCGTTCCTCCTCCTTCGTTCCTGTTTTTTCTTCTTCGTTCCTTTTTTTTCCCTTCTTTGTTCCTTTTTCTTCCTTCTTTTTCGCCGTTTTTTTCGTCGCTGGCTTTTTTTCCGTTTCTTCTTCATTTTTGTTCTTTCCTCTTTGTGTCGCCCGTAGTCAACACTCAACCGCCCGCCGGATATTTTTTTTCTTTGCGTCGCCGTTGTTACGCCTCACAACACGCTGAAGGCTTACGCCTTACGCGTTGAGGCTTACGCTTCGCGTCACGGGTCGAAAATATGCCTCACACGCCTTCGCGTTTTAAAACTTTGATGTCACTTGGCTTCAAACTGTATGATAGATGATCAACATAACCAAGGGAAAAGAGGTGCATGTAGCAATCTTCAACTACTAAACCGCACCTGCTAGGCAGCTACCGGGAATTTCTTTTGTTTAAAAAAAGGAAAAAGGTCTTCCTAGGAAACGGCAATGCCTCCTGCAAACCGTAAGGAACAATGTGAAGAATGAAGTACGAGTAGTTCTTTGAGTTCTCTTGCTGCAATGCCAGGAATCCGTTACTTAATTCATCTACGTTTTGAGATTTCAAATGAGACAATTTGTTTCATGACCAAGTCCCAAAGCACATTATATAGGCGTTAATTAGTTGATTCGCAACACTTAAGCATCAGCGTCGACCTCCCTAATTCTTCAAAGTAGCCGGCAAAAGCTCCGGAACTTTTGACATCTCAACCATTGGTAGCATTCACACTCTCACACGGATGGGCAGATTCCTTGCAAATAATTCCCTTATGACATACAACAAGAAAACAATAGGCAAGAAGAGAACGTAACAGTTTGAATGGGAACATGGACAATATGTGTAACACTCCGAGCTAGAAGCCTAGAACCCACCCGAACACTCTTAACAATATAATTGTCCACGCTTTCTCAAAATGCTAGCTACTATTAATTCTCCAGTTCATAGTAGTTCTTACATACGTGAGACCCTCTTATCACAGATCGGTCACAAGACTATTCCCCTGAACCTTGGCGTAGAATTACATACGGAGAGCTATAGATAGACTCCACTGCTTAAACAGTACACAAGACCACTCACACTACTGCAAGCATCACCTAAATGCACTCCCCAACTGATGTTAGAAGCTGGATGAATTCACAGTGTTAACGATGAGATAATGAGGAATACACTACCACAACCGAGAACATTACCTAAATAATTTAAATTCCTTCATTTCAACTGAGTAAATGGTAACTTAAAATGTGCAAAAATAATCTAATTATAGTCACCTAGTACAAGCTTTTACATTCTGACCAAAACGTTTTGACTTTAATTCAATAGGCTACAGGAATATTTTTAACAAAAACTAACAGAGCAGCACAAGGGCTTCTCAAGGTCACATTGCCTATAAGATCAACACGGCCAATCTTTTGACGCAAGGCAATGCCCAAGACTATGGATGTCTGTCGTTGCACTTAAGGTGCTTGATGAAATGCCCGAGCAGGGATGATGCAAAATTTAGAGTGTTGATTCTGGGTTCTTAGAGGAAGAGGAAGCACATTAACTGCGGGTTGGTTTCCGGATGATAGAAAGGGTCTCTGTGATTAATGACATTGGTTGTTAGATGTTTAATACATAAATTCTACCAAAAAATCCCAACTTTAAGAGTGATGCACATACAAAACATGGGAAAAATGAAGAAAATTGAAGACAAGCATCAGATTTAGACGCAAATCGAAGGAAGTTGATTTTTAAAAAAATAATTACCAGTCCACAGTGGAAATTTCTGATTCGTGTGAGATATGAATGCGAGAGAGATTCAGCATTTCTCCTCCATGCTATCGAGATTTGCCTCAACATTTTAGCCCCAGAAGTCGTCACCAGCCGCCGGAGATGGACGAACAAGGAGTAAACCCCGCAAAAGGACGTCATTCGGGGTACTGGATTGGGTAATGAAAGCCCAGTTCGGCCCAAACCTAAACGGCCCAGACTCCAATGTCCAATGGATCGAAGCAAGATATCAATTGGGCCACACAACTCCTTTTTTGCTCTGCTTACCACCGCCCACCCACTTATTTACAAGTTTGCCATTAAAAATTGCTCACAATGTATAGCCGGGACTAATTTCTGAAAATGCCCATGGACGTGCTAATGGCCGAATGACGGAGGACGGCGTTGCCGCCGCCTCCAACCTCCCCTCCTCCGCAACTCTGCCTACAACCCAACCCTCCACCCTCATCAGACCTCCCCATCAACCCCAGCCCCCCGCTACCGCCCCCTTCGCCGACCATCCCTGCCCCATTTCCCCCTTCGTTGACCTCCTCAGCCCCTTCGTTGCCACCTTCTTTGACAACCCCGCCCCCTCTCCCTCCTCCTCCAACCTCTCCCTTCAGTATTATTTTATTAACTTATTTGTATCGGTTTAATCTTGGCATAAATGAGTACATGACTTACCAAGATTAGCATCTGGTAGGTGAAAATCTATTTTTTTAAAGGACGATGTCTAGCACACTTCAAGTGAATTAAAGCGGCTTAACGGGTCTGGTCTCACCCTGTGGATCAACTGAAGGGCTTCGAATCTGAAGGATTTTGAGAGCACGTCATCTGGATCGCAAGCGAAGTGACTACTGAGTCCCTCCCAATGTCGACGTCGCCGTCAGACATGACCGAGCCCACCGTCGCGTCCCATGCCTCCGAAGAGAGGCGAAGTGGCCGGTGAGCCCCGCTCCACGTCGGAGCATCTCGATCGCTGCCTCTTCACCGTCAAGCCCCCGAAGACTCCGCTCCGACGTATTTTCGACGCTGCTGACCGCCGGCGAGTCGACCAACACAAGACAAGGTCAGTTGCTAGCTTCAATGAAATTGCCGTTGGACACCGCTGATGGTTGTCGATGCTCATCCTCCGTGCTGTGGGCCTCCCCGTGTCGCCGTCGCCGCCCCCTGACCGCCGTCAAAAAGCCCGAAGGTCGAGCACACAACCACCTAACCTCAGCCCCTGAGAGCTGACAACGACTATGAGCAGGGTGATGTGCTTTGAAATTTCAGGGTGACTGTGAGCACGTCGACATTTAAATCTCTACTGAGAGCTGACATATAAAACTCGGCGGGCCCCACCCTCCAGTCACTTTCTCTGTGAGCAGTCGCTTCAGCCTGTCACATCCCTCCATTGTGGGCCCGTATCTGTCGATCGGTTTTCTCTTTCCTAACATTTCCGTACATGCACTAAAGACTCTTCGATGTAAATAGTGTTGGATATTTTGGTTTATTTCTTCAATTCAAAGTATATTTTAGTCCCACATTGGATGTGATAAATCTCTTGTTGGAGTTTACTATAGACTTCTTGGTAATGAGCTACTGGACTTGTAAATGGGCTAGGATGAGGGGAAGCTCGCGTGCGCATGAGCCCAAGCAAGGGGGGCGAGCCCAAGCAAGGGGGGCGAGCCCAAACCGGTTTGAGCCGAATGGAAAATGTGGGCGACCGATCCGAAAACCCTTAGCGTGTGTGCGCTAGCGTCGCACCTGCGCAGGGGGGTTCACGGGTGCGCGCGCGGAGTGCCCGAGTTTTACATCATATTTTTTAGTCTCTTCTTGCTTGGAAGAATTTAAAAGGCCTATTACGTTTTTATTTTTCCCAACAACCATATTTTCATTAAATCACAGTTTAATTTCTCAATAGCCATATTCTCCATTAAATTGCAGTTTAATTTCTCAACAGCCATATTCTCTTTTAATGGCTGAATTATTATTTTTCATTCAAAGCTGAATTCCAACGGTCACATCTTTTCTCTATATAAACTCAGCTGGTCAAGAGTTTTTGCACTGCGAAAATCATTTTCCACAAAACTCCATCCACAAAATTGCCTTCATTGCTGTTGCTGTTGCTGTCCTGCTGTTCGCATCTTCACCTTCGACCACCTGTTCCTCTTCCTGTGCGATCGAAGAATTGTTGTTGCTCGCTTGAGCCTTGTACTCACACTTACAAGGCCGTTGCCGTTGAATCCTGGAGGGTAGCCGCTGGCCCTGCCTTGCACCAAGTATTCACTCTGAGAGGCAGAAATCTACTCTTAAGGACAGTGCCTAGCACATCTCGGCTTCTTGATAAGTCCATTCTTCTCTCTGATTTTTAATAGCAACATCATATTATCTCTGTACAACAGCAACAGAGAGCACGTCTTAAATTTTATTGGAGCATTCCAAGAATTGACCTCAGGACATATGGCACCCAAGCAAAAACCTTACCCCCATCCCCCGTCTCAATGCTGAGGCCGGTGTACCTAAAATTGTGTTGTACAACATAAACATGCAATGCACATGCTGTTCTTCAAAATGCCGAGGTTGGCCAATGGCCACCCGACAGTTTCAAAACTACGACGAAATAGCTAGGTTCTCAAACGGGGTTGGCAAACGGGTCGGGTTAGGTCGGGTTAAATTTGATCCGACCCGGATTGAAGTTGGATCGGGTTCAGGTGACCCGGAAAATACCCGGTTCGGTTTCGGGTTTACCCGTCGGGTTAAGATTTGAAATACACGCAATTACTCTTTTTTCGATGTCTGTCTATTTATTAAAAGCCACCGTCAATTTATAAAGTGTTGCATAATTGTCAGCAAACTCGTCGCTTAAACCACACTAATGCCGGCTGGGAAGTATAATAAACATTACCATTTTATTAGTGAAAGTAATAAAAGAAACTAACAGTTGTATGAAAAGAGAATTAAATTCAAGACCTCTTAAAGAAAAAGACAACAATTCAAAACGTACAAGTACAACTCACACTGCAATTGTGTGTTGAAGTTATTATTTAAATTTTTATATAGAGAGAAAAAGTAAACAGTGTCGAATTCGGGTCATCCGGGTCAAACCCATACGCGGGCCGGATTTTATTCAGGTCGGTTTGAATCAACACAGATCCTACTTGACCCAGGTTGGCACCTACCCATACCCGAATAAGAAGACCGGATTCGGGTTAAGTCGGACTCATTTTTCCACCCCAAACCGGCCATTTCGCAACTCTACGTGGACACCCAATTCCAGATGAGAAGCCGATGTGACAAAAATTGATCAATTTTACTAACTATTTTATTTTTTGGTTGATGTTACTAATTATTTTTAATTTTTAATTATTTTTTTCCAAAAAATAGTCCATAAAATTAAGCTAACATTGATCAATTAACGAATGTCAGTAAAGGTTAGAAAAATAATGTAGAAAATAATCAGCAATAATAAGCATTCACTGCAAAGCACAATAGCATCGGTCGAATTGAGAAGAAAAATGCTAGGTATGCGGCTATGACATTAATTTTGTACCGCTTTTGTTCTTCGTTACTTGAGCAAGTAACGACAAAATCCACTTACAGGAGATGATCATCACCACACCGCTTTTTCGGGAAAAAAATACAAAAGTTTACAAGTTCTCTTTCATCGCAAAATGATTCCCAAAGAAAGCGAGCCGACATCGCGGGGTCGATATGATCTCAAACGCGACCCTCGAAGATGCACTCGCTGGGCTTGGCCTGGTCACCGCCGTTTACCCGGAGCAAGATCGCCTCCACGTCGGCCGGCGGGTTGAGGCCCATGTACGACGCCCGGTCCCACCGCTCCATCCTCGTGAGCCCGACGCAGGGGCCGTACCTCATGTCCAGATCGAACTGCCGAAGCGTCTGCTCCTCGCCTTCCACTAATTCGATCCGATCAAAATCAATCGTTAACGGATCTGATCGTAAACGAAGCTAAAACCCCCTAATTCAAACGAGGAGGATGAGGGAGGAGCTTGTGCTTACCTTGGAGACTGAGGAAGGAGTCTGGGACGATGGTTATCGGGTGGGATCCGGCAGCGGCAAGCTTGCCGGATCCCTTGCCGGCGACGCCGGCCGCCTTCTTCTGATGACGGTAGAAGCCTTTGATCCCAACGGACGCCATTTATCTCTGGATCTCTCTCGATATTTTACCTTTCCTATTTCTATTTCACAGAGAGCTTTCAACTGAGACGAGATATATAAGGAGATGAGATTGGAAACGTATGGATGATGTTGTGCCACGTGTTGCCAGATTCTGTGCTTATTTTGAAATTTTGAAATGGGGAAGTGAAAAGGCGCGACGTTGAGTGTTAAATTGTTCCCCTGGATCATGTTTAAGTTACAGTGAAGCTGGTGATGGCTCCTGGGCCAATCATAGATTGGCCGGAGAAGTGCCCATACAGCCCCAACGGTTAAAAACACAGGTTCAAATATATGACCGTTGGCATCAACTCTCTACATTTCTTGCTTCTGCTTCTGCTTCCGCTTCCTCGTCGTCGTCATCTCATCCCAATGGCTTCTCCATTCTCATCTTCATCTGACATCGACGACTCCGCCATCGACGCCCTCATCGCCGAAGCCACGGACCTCTGCGCTCTCGAGCAGATTGCGGCCCTCAACACTGCTCACCTCTCTGACTCCCATTTGCCCACCAACCTCGAGTCCCGCTTCCAAAAGCTCAAGTCTTTTCCTGCATCAACCAATCCCAATCCCAATCCCAGCCCGAAACCATCTCCTCCTCAATCCACCCACGAAGACAAGGAGAACATGCCCGGAATCGAGAGCGAAGCACCCGTTTTGTCGCAGGATCCAAAACCCGAACAATCGAAGAAGATCAGAGAGCAGACGCCAACAGAGAGAGAATCATCCCCTTCGCCCCCTCGGCAAATGTGCTTCTGCTTTGGGTGCTCACCAAGGAGAGTTCAGAGGAGAGGCAGTGATGATGATGATGATGAGATTTTGTCGGAGTTTGGGAGCTCCGGGAAGCTGAAGGAGCAGCGGCGCAGGCTCAAGAAGGCGTGGAGGGAGCAGGAGAAGGCGAGCCGGGAGGCAGAGAAGATGGCCAAGTGGGTGAAGCAGGTCTCGGCGAGGATCAATGAGGCCGCCATTGATGAGCTGCTGAAAGAGGAGTTCAAGTGATTCGTACTGTACAAGTTGTGTCCGTTGTGTGTTAAATTTCACTGCAAAGAAAGGCATGTCTGTTTCCCTATTTGGGCGTTCTGTTGTCTTTGATTTTTTGGGATTTTTCAAATATAGAAAAATATAAATTGAGTGATTCAAAAAGATTGATTTCTTTGTCTTAATGTCATGATTCTGTATACCAAACAGCTTGCCTTAATGCCATGTTTCAATAGAAATTTCTTATATATATATATATATAATCTTTTCTTTCTCTCCTCGTTTCTTCATTTCTATATTTTATTGTCAGTTCCTCTGATGCTTCTGATTGCACCATGAAGAACGGCAACCGCAGATGTTGGAATCAATGGTGTTCATCAACAGAACACTCATAGTGCTTACACTCCAACTACAGCAAATGATGTCTCCTTAAGAATGACCTCAGGAAGGCCCATGGTTGAATGGAAGGCTCTAAAAGATACCCATAATGATATGAAATTGCCAGTCGAATTCATAAAATAGGTGATGGCTTGTGTTTTCAGTACAACCTTACTGCTCCCTTTTAACGACGATGTTTATAAGGATTTCAAGGGTAAAATGGGACTAAGACAAGGTGATTTGATGTCTCCCTTGCTCTTTGTTATTGTCATGGAATATCTGTTTAGACTCGTAAATAGGAACACCATGGTGAAGGGGGTTGGATACCTTCCTATCTGCAAACCATTGAAGCTGGTGGGCTTATGCTTTGCAGATGATCTGTTATTGTTCACGAAGGCAACTGTGCATTCCGTTGAGAACTTGATGAGTATACTTTGTACCTTTCTTTCCAAGAGAGACTGGCCTGTCAGCTAACAAAGAGAAATCACAGGTCTTTTATTAATGGAACAGATGCTGAGGTGGCAAGGCAAATTTGCCACACCACAGCCACGGGCTTTGCAATTGGGTCTTTCCCACTCAAATACCTAGAGGTCACAATGAAACCAACCAGATTGAGTATGGAAGAGTGTGATACATTAATTTGTAAGAACATTGGAAGAATGAATACCTGGGCCTCGAGACATCTTACATATGCAGGAAGAAGCCAATTGGTTAGTTCGGTCCTTTTCTCATTGCAGTGCTACTGGTCATAAATCTTAGTTCTTCCTAAAGAAATTATTAAGAGGGTTACAACAACTTGTAGAGCTTTTTTATGGGAGCAGACATCCTCATGAAGGAAGAAGACCTCCATAGGATGAGAGGAAGTTGAAGAAGATTGAAGGAGGTTTAAACCTCAAAGATGTTGGGAGATGGAACATGGCTACCATAGGGAAATACATGTGGGCGATTGAGAAGAAAGCGGACACTTTATGGGTTAAATGGGTGAATAATGTTTATCTAAAAGGGAGAGATGTATGGCTCTATTCTCATCCACCGGATTGCAGTTGGCACTAGAAGAAGATTATGAAACTTAGGTCTGCTCTTGAGCAACACATTAGTTTGATTGCTACCACACGGGGGACCTACTTGATCAAGAACTGTTATGAGAGCCTCCAAATTCAGGTGGCGAAATTCGAAATTCCCACATGCAACGTATGTTTGGGGTAGACTAAATATTCATAAACACTCCTTATCCTGGATGGTGGCAAAAAGAAGAATATACACCAAAGACAGGCTTGCCTCCTTTGATATCATAATTAATGATAATAGTTGTGTGCTGTGCAAGAAAGAACCGGAAACTATAGATCATCTATTCTTCAAATGTAAATGGTCTGATTGATGAAGGGAATGTACGGCTAAAATGAAACTTCTGGAGTTCATAAATTGGACAAAATTACTAATAAATGGCCAGAGATGCTGCCGGGGAAGAATTGAATACTCGGCGCTTTTGTGACAGCGGGCATTTATGGAGTTTGGGGTGAGAGGAATCAAAAGATATTCAACTTGAAGGAGTAAATTCCAAACAACGTCTTCAAAGGCAAGAAAAATGAACCAAAAATCAAATGTGAACAAGTCCCCATAAAGAAGATCAAGACCAAGGAGCGAGATTATGTTGCTTGTTGTGGGATTTTGATAAATGTATAACATGGTATATAGTTTGATACTCTATTTGATGTAACCTTAATTTTGGTGTATTTGGCATTGGAAGCAGAAGAATTAGGCTTCTAATCTCAAATTCATTTACATTTACAGTTGTAACGTTCTCAACTGGAAAAGGAATGAAAAGTTCTACTTTACCCCCCAAAAAAAAACAATATATCACCTTGTAATCTTCGATGAGGACAACGAAATAGACGATGATGATGGCAAAATGTAGAATGAGGAGGGTTTTTTGGCCACTGATTCTACTCAAGAGGTTGATAACAGCAGCAGCTGTTGCTGCTGAAGGCCCAATTTCAGTGTCATGTTTTTTATGTTCTTGCAGGAAAGAGATCTGCTCAACATCAAGCACTCCAACCTCAAAACGTATCCACAAAAATAACCCAAACCTCGGATTTGTTACCTGCTTCTCAAATTCAAGTACCTTTACAAACTGTTCTCAAGCTACACATTGCATATCCCAAAATTTTAGCTAAAGGAATCAAGTCCTCTCTAGTCAAAACAATCTTACTGCAGCCCCCCAAAGCTCATTGGCAACAAATTATCATCAAAATATTGCACAATTCCAACAAACACAGCACATACCAAGCTGAATGCAACCTAAAGAGCTGCTGCATAGTTGCACAGACTGGAAAATATCGCATATGTGAAAAAATGGGGGAAACTATTGCACAATGCACAATATCAGCTTATCATGGCTCATAAATCTTCGTCTAATCGCCACCTCAATAGCATTCAGTGTTCCAATGTACTGTAACCAAACCCATAGAACGATCAGTTCCTGGGTATTCACCTGGCAACACGATTTCCGTGATGCCTGCTCAAATTTTGCAACAGGTACGAACAAGAAAGATGATACCTGTGAACAATGCTTTCATAATTTCCATTAATTCATTCAAACCACCACTTCTCGTCGTCAACACAAATCTTCGAGTGCAGATACAGTACAGTATAGCATATTCATTCAAACAACCACTTATCCCCTAATGGCCAAGCTTGGGTTTAAGTTTGGGGTCCAGTTACAGAAGTCCTAGGCTCAGTCCATGACCTTTGTTCAAAAAAGAAAATACAGATTTGGAATCATCTACTCGAGTAGCATGGTGAAAGCTACAAACTTCCATCACCATTGCCTCGCCTTCGATTCTCATGTGCATGCTATTCTAACTGAACAGATGTACTTTACCATCACTTAGATTTAATTTCTTCTAAAATTTTAATGATAGTCTCATCCTAAATTCATGGTCACCGTAAAGAGTATCTTGTGAGGTTTCTTTCTATCCATGTGAGTTCTCTCTTTATAGTTATACCATAGACTTGTGTTGCACGGACAGGATCAAGCCAAGATGGACACGATATGCTGACATGCCCCAAATTTGGTACGCATGTCCTACACACGTCGGTCACAACACGGCTTTATGATAGGAGTATCTGTGCTACATATCTAGAGACTGACCACTCAATCAGAGAGTCCTCTGTAAAATAAATAACTAACTAAACAAAGGACATACTTTCTACATCAATCAAACCTACTGAAACATGCATACAAGAAATGCATGTGCATTTGAACTCCCTAACAGAAGAATTTCTCCTGCATACCAACAATAATGAACGGATACAACCCGTGAATTCTTCCTCAAGTATGCTCATCCCTCCTAGTTCGCCTAGATTCATACACCGGTTTGCTATTAATAAGGCCAAGCTATCCAATAAAGTGCTTAGCTTAGTTAGCAAGAGCTTAACTTCACCGAACATAATTGAGAGACAAAAGACTCTGCTCCCCCATCATCTAACAAGTATCAAACCTTCCTTTGTTCTTGCAGAAGGTGCAGAGCAAAAAACACATGCGGATACGGTCTGATTACCCTTTATCATCCTGTATGGCAGGCCAGCGGTGTTCTCCAAAGGTGGGGGGAAGTAAAGATTAATGTCTGTATGTGGCGCATAATCTACTGGTTAATGAATGAAGGCTGCTGCATGGACTCAATGAACTGAATGTGGAAATTCTACAGAAGGACACATGATTCAACACGTGTGTGCCACGTATGAGTTTATGGTTCAAGTGTATGTGTGTAGTGTACCAATAATGATCACTTGGCAATGCCACCAAATATGGTATCAATCTATGATGATTCTAGATGCCACCGACTCACTGTGCCATCCTAAAGCTTTTGAAAATATAGTAAATATACATGATTAGTCTACATAGGTTTATTTTCCAAACTAATCGGTATATGTACTGGTAGTTATTGAGTAATACTTGAATGCTCTCTGGAGACTACTTCTGGCCCTCTGATACATAAGTTCTGTTAACAGGTAGACTAGCAGTACATTACAATGCAGTGCAGGAACCAGAAGCAATCGATGATAAGCCTATGACTATCAATATCCAAGGACAATATTTGATGAATGATTCAAGGGCATCCTAATCAACATATGACTCATATGAATAAGGAAAACATCAATATTAGCATAGGACCAGGACTATTTTTTGAGCAGTCAATATTGAAGGTAAATTGTGAAGATGTCATTACACCATCATGTAATCATTTTACGCATACACATGGTTGCCAAACGATACATATGAAAGGAAATCTGATGAGCAGAAGCTGTAAACTTCCAAAATGGGAAATATTTTATCAATTTCTCACAATAGAAGGCGCATCAAATTTTTACTCACCTTTTTCGGGTAGGGATGAGAATGGGCATGCCCAAAGCCCGATTGGGCTTTCATTTGGGCATGCCACATCATCATTCCTACTCACCCCTTCACTAATTCTTTCTAGAATTAGTGAAGGGGTGAGTAGGAATGATGATGTGGCATGCCCAAATGAAAGCCCGATCGGGCTTTGGGCATGCCCATTCTCATCCCTATTTTTGGGGTTCATTTCCATGGAAGCCTAGAAAAGCAGTACGGTCACACGAGTAGTGTCTTTTTAATAAATACAATCATTATCATACGGATATCAAAGCATAGCAAATCACAGCATATATATTTTTTAACTGAATAAGCTGATATCATTATCATACTTTCGGTGCCTTCTACCAAAGTTCTTTGGTGAACTCCCAGAGCAGCTTGATTATGTAGTTAAAACTGACAAATCATACAAAGAAATCATACAATATGTGTTGTAGATACTTCCAAAGCTGCAACTAAAGATGAGAGCTGTAATGGAAAATCAAAATGACGAAAAGAACAGATAGAAAAAGTTTTAATATGTTGGATTAAAGGGCTTAGTCTACAGTGGGTTGAAAATTACATGTATAATATACTACCAAGTGACATCCACTATTGCAAGTACTAGACTCACCACACCATATAAGCTGTTTACAACCTCTACAGACACAGGACAATGATGCCACTCGACACCTTGACACTCTGAAGTACTGCACCTGAATTCTTTCAGTTTACCAGTGTTTCCAACATTAGACAACTCGACATATTAATACATCATCAGGCCCCTGAAAAGAAAACATAGGGTTAACAATGATGCCTAAAAAATATTGAAAAATGGCCATTTCATGCATTAAAGAGCTTAACAGCACTATGAAACGCTATTGGTCTAGGGTGGAAATAACAATCATATTTAGATTAGCATGGGAATTGCAAGGTATATTTTGGACTTCAACTGCAGTGGATATAACGTCCAATTTGGAGAAATGCCTAGTATCTAGATGGATATTGTGTGCATGCACTCCCAGCAAACGGAAAGATACAGAAAGAAGAAAGGGATTTCATGTTCATCCATACTTACTATAAAAAGAAACAGTAAAAAATATTCTAAATAGATTCCGCATGTCATTTTTCCCATTTAGAAATTTTTTCTTTTAACCTTTAAATATGTTATAAAGGTCTGAGTAATGATGTAATTAGTTGTGTTAAGATATTAATTATTATAGTTAGTTTATTGAGTATGTCTCTTAGTATAGTGTGTTACTCTTCTAGGTTCATGTGTTAGTCTCTTTGTTTATTGTGCAAGTGTCTCCGGTTCTAGTAATGTCTCTTAGTTTCTTGGATATGGCTCTTGGGCTCTTGTGCACATGACTTGTGTAATATATCTATTCTATAAAGGATGAAGAATTTGAATGTTTGTCCCAGTAAGACAAGATGACTAGGACATATGGGGTTATGACTAGGACAAGGACTTGATGACTAGGATTGGGATAAGTATTGGAGGGAAATTTGTGGGGAAGATTTGAAAATTGAAATTTGAGGGGACTTAAATTTTGGAGGAAAACTTAAATTTGGGGGGAAACTTAAAATTTGGGGGTGAAATTTGTAAGGGGGATTAAATAAACCGTGCCCTATGGGCATGGGTAATGCCTAGTATATATATATATGATGATTCTCTTGTAACAATCATCCAGTAATACAATTAGGGCTCTTGTGCACATTCATGACTTGTGTAATATATATATGATGATTCTCTTGTAACAATCATCCAGTAATACAATTAGGGCTCTTGTGCACATTCATGACTTGTGTAATATATATATGAGGATTCTCTTGTAACAATCATCCAATAATACAATTCATTTTTCCTCTTCATCCACTTTTACATTATATCAAAGCCATTCTGATCTAGTCTCCAAGTCTTCCGCTACAACTCTCCCCCCTCTTTGGGGAGGGGCAACCACTCCAGCCATCTTTTACAACAACGCATCATTCTCATCTCTTCAATCACCGGAGTCGCAGCACAGCCTTCTCCTCAATCACCGGACACAACCTCCCGAATCACCGGAGCACAACCTCCTCAATCTCCGGAGTCACAGCACAACCTCCTCAATCATCGGAGCACAGCATCCTCGGCCTCCAGCAGCCCTGGCCACTAGTGGCATCACCCCCTGCGGCACCTCATCGGCCCCCAGTGGCCTCGCCCCAACGGCATCTCATCAGCCCCCTGCGGCCTTGCCTCATGTGGCACCTCATCAGCCCCAACGGTCTCTGCCCTTTGAGGCTCTTCCTCGGCCCCCTACGGCCTCTTCAACTCTGCGACCATTGGGCGCGACCATCGCGCCCTGCACATTCCAACCCCTACGTCTTGCACTTCGTGGCCATCTGATGCCGCTATCTCCTCTCACTTGATCTTTTTTCATGTCTCTTCAAACTTAAAATTACACCTTGAGTTTGAGGGGATGTGTTAAGATATTAATTATTATAGTTAGTTTATTGAGTGTCTCTTAGTATAGTGTGCTACTCTTCTAGGTTCATGTTTTAGTCTCTTTGTTTCTTGTGCAAGCGTCTCTTCAGTTCTAGTAATGTCTCTTAGTTTCTTGTATATAGCTCTTGGGCTCTTGTGCACATTCATGACTTTTGTGTTCTAGTAATGTCTCTTAGTTTCTTGTATATAGCTCTTGGGCTCTTGTGCACATTCATGACTTTTGTGTTCTAGTAATGTCTCTTAGTTTCTTGTATATAGCTCTTGGGCTCTTGTGCACATTCATGACTTTTGTTGTACCGTCATCTCCCATTCTCTGCCTCCTCCAATCGTCGAAATCCATTCATCATCTGCCATCGCTGTCGCATAAGGCAATCAGATCTCTCCAGGAGGCGGCAAGGGTAGGTGATCGATCTCTCCAGGCGAAAACCTCCAGGCGGCGGCGATCACCTCCAGGCGGGTAGGGTGACTCTCCAGGCGGCGGTAAGGGTAGGTGATCGATCTCCCCAGGCGATCAGATCTCTCTAGGCGACGGCGATCACCTCCAGGCGGGTAGGGCGACTCTCCAGGCGGCGGCAAGGGTAGGTGATCGATCTCTCCAGGCGGCGGCGATCACCTCCAGGCGATCCGATCTGCAGGCGAACTTTTCCAGGCAATCAGATCTACAGGCGATCTTTTCCAGGCGGCGACGATCACCTCTTCCAGGCGATCACCTCTTTCAGGCAGGCGGCGATCTCTTCCAGGCGATCAGATCTGTAGGCGGCGTCCCCTTCCAGGCGGCGATCAGATCTGCTCGGGTTTCAGGAGGCGACCTCTTCTAGGTTGCGGCGAACAAATCTGATCTCGATCGGATCTGGCCTACGCAGTGGGCGGCAACTAGGCGGCTTCCAGGCTGAGGCGATAGGGCGACCTCTAGGCGGCGACAGGACGACCTCTAGGCGGCGACCAGGTTACAGTGGTCTTCAGGCTGCGGCGATCAGGATGTAGCTCTGGCTGCTGATCGTTGCTGGTGGTCGATATTTGTGGTTGTAGAGTGATGATTGATAAATGCATCAACGCATCTAATCCGTATCATCGTTGCAATGACTATTGCTTGAAGATGTCGTCAGACGGAGCTGAGGGTGCTTGGAAGGTTATCCAGAGGCGGTGTAGGAAATCCCAAACTAGATCTACCACATCTGCGGGTGAGAAATTGGGTGAGCCGTATGACAACGGTGGTAAACGACGTGCTCATTGATCAAATCTAAATAAACTCCTCGCCAAACGCGAGGCAATGCCAAATATTCCTCTCCTTTTCAGTAAGGTAACTCCGGCGAGTTCTTGAAAAGATATATGCTTAGGAATCAGATCTAGCGATCCAAGTCGCAAACTTTCGTTCATAGCTCCCCGTGTTGGGAGGAGACGGTGCACCGGCGGGTCTAATACTTGATCACTATATTTTGGCCACTGCGAAACAATGGGATAACACACTCGTCGGCCACATTGTCGGCGATCACCCGTTCTACAGCCAAGTGCGAGCTTGTGTTAGTCGCTTATGGAAGTTGAAGGCAAACTTACGGGTGTTCTTCCGTGACAACGGGTTTTCTACTTCAAATTTGAGCGGGTTGAAGATTGTGAAAACGTGCTTCAGGGGGGCCCCTGGCTCTTCGATGGTCGTCTGATAGTTCTACGATGCTGGTCCATTGAGCTCAAGCTTGAGAGAGATCTCCTCCGTCGCGTCCCAGTTTGGGTGAGATTCTCCAATCTTCCTCTCAACCTTTGGTCGCCTGAGATTCTGAACATTATCTCCAGTTTGGTTGGTGACCCTATTTGCATGGATCGTGCGACGGCCAATCTTGAGCGGATTGAATTTGCACGAAGCTTCATTGATGTAGACGCCTCACTGCCACTCCCTAGAAAAGTCAATCTGTTGTTTGAAGATGGATCATCACTTGCTCTTGAGGTCGAGTATGAGGGCGAACCTCCGAGATGCACCAAGTGTTTGTCATTTGGTTATACTGCCACTCAGTGCCCGATGGAGTCAATGGGCGGCCTGGTCCCACTACGGATTTTGGAAAGAACGTGATGGATGCTACGGAGGGTGGGGGAGTGTTGGAGGAGCAGGGTGATGGTGGACTCGTCCCTGACACTTGTGTTGTTAATCCTAAGCATATTGCCCCTGAGGAGGCTAGAGACAAATGTATGGGTGTTGATTGTGGGGCGGAGTTACTATCTGATGAGTATGAGGTAGAAGATTTGGATGCAGAGCACTGGCCTAATCTCTCGTCTGGGGAAGCTAGTTCTTCGGCTCCCCTTATTGGGGACGATGTTGGGGGATGACTTCTTCTACTGGTGACTATTTGCATGCTGCTATGACGACACTCTCTCGTCCAGCTCCTCTGGAGACAGCTGGGATTGCTCATTCTAGCCCATCGCTTCTCGATGACGACTGCCACGATGAGGATGACCTGCCACCATTTTCTCGTGTCACCGACAATCCCGATTGGGAGCAGCCGGTTGCTGCTTCTGTGAAGAAGAAGTTCCAGGTGTCACTTCCTCCTCGCAGGAGTTTCCGGGTCAAGGTGGGGCGAGTCGGGCGCGAGTACACGACCTGATCTGGGAGTATCGCTTATGTCTTAGTGGTTGGTTGGTCTGGTTGTATGAATGGGTAGTAGTTGGATTTAGATAGCTTTGGGGTGCTAGTGGTCTAGGTTTTTGGGTGTCTTCACTCTTTTCCCCTAGTCCACATATACCCCAAATTCTGCCTAGCTGATTGTATCTTTTGACTATATTTATGAAATCAATTACCCTTCATATATGTGTGTGTGTGTAAAAGGGATATATGGTGCCTCCTTAGAATGCAATCTAAGGAGACGCCCCCATTTTTCACCATCTCCCACATTTTTCATGTGTTTGTTGTTCACCTCATGGATGATCAACATACCAAATTTCAAGGGATTCTAATACTTTTTGAGCCCTCATCTACACCTTTCAACTTCATGGGGTTTTCAGCACGTTTTCAAACCGTTGAAGTTGCAAGGGGTAGATGAGGGCTCAAAAAGTATTGAAATCCCTTGAAATTAGGTATGGTGATCATCCATGAAGTGAACAACAAACCCATGAAAAAAATTCAAAAAAGTGGGAGATGGTGAAAAATGAGGGTGCTTCCTTAGATTGCATCTAAGAAGGCACCCTAGATCCCTTTTACCGTGTGTGTGTGTGTGTGAGGATTCTCTTGTAACAATCATCCAGTAATACAAATCATTTTTCCTTTTCATCCACTTTTACAAGGTGGTTAGGTTAAAATGACATTTATAATTAGACAAATATCAATTTTTTTACTCATGTTGTGTTTTTTGAGACTGACGCCCCACCCGCTAGTCGTGTCTCTCTTATCTACCCCACAACATGGCATCTCCTTTTCTGTGTCAAGCAATAGCGCCAGCCTCCGCGATCAGAGGAGTGTTGGAAGTTGGTCAAATCTGATCTATGAAACCTTCCTTCGACTCTAATCAAGTCTATTAAGATAGCAAAAATTCAAAATTTATATCTGAGGTTTTGATTGCATCGCTGATAAGGTTGATCTCAGTGCTTTCGATGTACTTTCGATGGTGATGTTAGTCTTGATCAGGTGAATTTTGCTTTAAAAAAGGGTTTGAGGGGTTTGAAAACGTTTGATTCCAAACAAACTATGGCTTTTTAATGTTGTCACAATAGGCGTGTCGACTGTTGACATGGGTGATTGGGCCCTTCTGACGTATGTTGAAGAACCTGATGAGTTCCTATCCACACGTTATTCTTGGCCAAGGTGGAAAATATACAATGTTGTGTGCTTTAGCATTAATTATTACTATTATTATAATTAAGCATGACATATTAATTATTCAATTCTTCTCTTATAGTCAGAATTAACATAAGAATTGACATTATCTTGTTATAGTCAATTAAGATATAGAATTGTAAAAACATTGAAAGCGAAAAACCTGATAATCCCCATGAGCAAGGACAATTTCATTGCTAAGAGTTAAACCGGTGTCACATGTAGGCTTTAACAACAAAGTATATCTCTTTCCCTTTAAATCGTCCTCATTTTTTCAGTGTTTAACTTCAAGTTTACAACTCTCGATTCCAATCCGTTCCTCTACATGTCATCTTAGACAAGAAGTCTAATTCTTCTTATTTCTAAAAAATTAAGTCCTATAGACAAATAAGATCTACCACCAAATTTAGTTCTTTTTTTACTTTTAGTTTTATCAATTGCATCTCTAATGTAATCTTTTAAGGATAACACAAGTTGTATAGTAATGTTTTTGTTTTATTGAAATAAATTGACCAAAAATGATTGCTTAATTGATAGTCATATCCAATTGTGACCATGAGAGGTTAAATACATTATGACATTATTGGGGCAAACTCTGATGGGAAAACTGGTCACACCCACGAATATTTTTAGGCACTGTTTGTTTTAGCTTGATGTGGACATAAATAATTTGAGATCAGTCAAAGCTCAAAGGGACTGAAAAGGAGTTGTCTAGCCAGCCAACTATTGAGTATGAGACCAATTTTCGATTTTGCATTAATATAATCAGTGCCTCCTTGCCTTTGAACTCTTTGCTTATGCTTTGTCAGATCTTACATGTCAAGGCATCCTTATTCATCTTAATTTGCCTTAAACTTCACATCAAAAATTAATTGACTTGGATTTAGAGCTCTTAATATATTCAGCACTATTTGGCAAACAAAGTTCTTTTGGTTCAAGTTATTTGCGAGGTCCGAATAGAGTTCAATAGATTACAGACTAAATTTAGTATGCTTACTAATACATAGATTTAAGTGAAGATATCCAATTATTGAAAAAAGCAATCATTATACTGAGTTATACTGAGGTGATGATAGAGATCGACTTCAAATTCGAGAAGAAGCCTATTATTTTATATGTGATGGATAGAGTTTGAGTCCTTGAAGAATTTTAATTGGCTTGGGTGTTTTTTATTTGAGCCTTTTGGTATTTGAGTCTTTTATTTGGTTTTAAGAGTCAAGTTGAAAGCCTATAAAAAGGCCACTTCTTCGTTTTTGTTATGAAGAAATCAATGAAGAATAGTTTTTGGTGTAAACTTTAAGTTTCTCCATAAAATTAAATCTTTTGCATTGGTATGCGAGAGTGTGCTCGTGATGTAGGACGGGGTGGATTTTAGGGATTTTGTAAATGGTTTGGGAAAGATATAGATAACTTAGGGTTTCTTGGCTTTAACAAAGAATTCCGAGGCTTCTCACCAAGGAAGAAGGAAACATTTCTCAGGGTTTGAACAACATTTCTCATTCATTGATTCATTGGTTGCTTTCCAAGATACAAGTCTAGGTGCCTTTATATAGGTTTACAAACTAACATTTCCCTTCTCCCATCCGATGTGGGACTAAATACCAGAACACTGGAAACTAAAATAAATACTCAAAATAACTAAGAGGCTCAAATAAAATACAAATACAAATACAAATCTCGTAATCGTATCCCTATCATTCTCCCCGGATCCACCTTCAGGAGGACGGTAAAAGTAGCACAGCTGGTCAGAAATCAGTAGTCCTCTACAGTTAGAGAAGATGAGTCCACGAATCTTGAAGTGTAATGGGATGCGGATGGACATACGAACATTCTCTAATAATTTCTTCACATTCACAAAAGACAGAAAAGTATTCAGCACCAGTTTGTTGTTTATGAGATGAAGATCTGGAATAACAAATTCGATGTGCTCAATTTTAATCAGTGGTACTTCGTTCGATAGTTATGGCACATACTTCACAGATGGCTCTAGATAAGACTATGGCTCAGCTTGCAATGCTAGACCAAGTTCTATCTGTGTCTCAGGCTCCAATTCAAGTTCATGTTTTAATTCAGGTTCAGGCTCAAGCCGTGTCTCAATCTCCGGGTCAGTATCAAATTTGATTTTACTTTGTTGTTCCTTTTCCTATTGTTCGATCGCTTGAAGAATTCGCATGTTGCTATTATTTATCTCTTTCGGTCTTGAGAATAATTAGAGTACATATGGAATATATCGAGGCTGGGAAGAATAGCGATATTGAAGACAGAGTTTGAACCTTGATCATTGACAACTATGACGTGTAAGTTCCCTATACCAGGATCATACTTCTCCTTTGAATGCGTGATATGCATATGTATATTTCTGCTCTTCTAAAAACTTAAAACAGGAGAAAAAATAATCTAGATGGGATTCCCAATGATGATATCCATACATGTTTTCGAAGCTATAAAAGTATGTGACCCGATCATACATTGTTTGAGTGGAATAAGCCTCGTAGTAATCATCCTCGTAGTAATCATAATCTTCCATAATTTAGAGCAAATCTTCTTATATGGAGTGTACCTTTGTGTAGTTGGTTGAGTCAGCTATCCACTGGCATGAACGTGATGCGAGCGCACCTAGCGTCGCATCCCCCTCAGCCGATGGAGCACGTGGCAGCGGAGGCGTCATCACTTACGCACGTCGCAGGAGACGCGGGAGCACGGTTTAGGCCTTTTTCTTAGTGGGATGGTATTTTGGTCTTTTACCAAAATCCCTCCTCTTTCATTATATTAGGTCTAGCCGTCATCTTATTTTCTTATGCTTGAATTGTGAGAAAACTCTCAAGCGTCATTTGAAGGCGCTTAAACTTTGGTCCGTTCATCCAAAGTGGGAAGATCGATCTTGTCTCTAATAAGATCATTATCTTGTTATCGTTTGTTCTTCAATCAAGCAAAATATAAATATTTTTTCTCTCTTTTAATTTTCCACATTAAATTGTGAATCGATCTACGACGATTCACATCAATTGGTATCAGAACACTACGATTCCATGCAACGGGGACGAGAGCTTCCGTGGACGAGAAGATTCAAGGTCTCCGCGACGATCTCAATCAAGAGATCGAGGGTTTGAGGAAAACGATGGAGGCTTCGATCAAGAATCACGCAAACACCCAAGAGGACATTCAAACGGAACTTCGGATCATGAGAAGGGAAGCCGCGGAGTCGGGAAGGGATCTTAAAAGTTTGAAGGACGCCACGGCTGCGATTCCGACGATGATGGCAATGTTGCATGACTTGACCAAAGAGAAGGCGACAGATCGTGACAAGGGGAAGGCGACTGAAGAGATCCAAGGCGATTCCGGCGTCGATTCAACAAATCAGGAATCCCTGAGCCAGGGGGGGACATCCGCGGCGGCGGCTCAAACCCTAGCCGGCGTGCTAGGGTTTGGCGCGACAGGGCCTATGTTTTCAGCCACAGGCCCTGTCGGGCCTGTTTGGGGGCCGACGGGCCCGCTCGGCCTTCCCCAGGCCTGGGCAGGGCCTGTCGGCACCAGCTGACCTTCGGCGACCCCAATCGGGATCGCCGAAGGTCTGGCACCCCCTTCCGGGGGTGCCCAAGGACCGCCGACCCCCATTGGGGGTCAGACAAGCATCGCGACCCCCGCCGGGGGGTCGACAGCCCCAGGCGGGGGCGACAAAGGGCTGCCAGCCCCATTTTGGAGCCGGGCGGGCCCGCTGGACCACAGGCGGGGGTCAGCAGGCCCGGGCGACCCCCCAGGGGGCGTGGCGAGCGCGGGAAGGCCCTTTGGGGGTGTGGCGGGCTTCATGGTGGGCCCGGGGAAGCCCGGGGGAGCTGGTGGAAGCGGATGGGCTTTGGGAGTGGCGATTGGAGCTCCTGCGGATCAGTTTTGGAGGTCAGGGGCGTCGTTACAAGGGCCCAGGCCTGTGGGGGACCTCAGACAGACTTTTGAGGGCTTCCCGGGCCATGGGCATGGTCCAGGAGGAGGGTTGGGGGGCCGGACAGCGCCTACCCAGCCTTACGGAGGAGCGCGAGCACCCACTTTTGCACCACCACAGATGCATCCGGGGCATTACTACCAGGATGAATCGGGGGAGCCCCCATGGCCTGAGGGGCCATACGGAGGGGGTGACGGAGGGCCACCGGAGGGCTACAGGAGAGGGGGTGACAGAGGTGATGGATATGGAGGAGATATGGGACAGTTGGGAGATATCAACGCCGATCGGCGTCTGCAGAAGCTGAAGATGTCAACGTTTAAGGGTACGGATCCGGACGGTTGGATCTTCAGGGCAGAGCGCTACTTCCAGGTGATGGGGTTGTCTGAGGCAGAGGTGCTACGGGCTATTGGGATCTACTTCGAGGGCAAGACCCTGGCGTGGTACCGATGGAGGACAGCGAGGACCCCATTTCGCAACTGGGAGGAACTTACAGCATACATCCTGGATAGATTTCAGGAGACATCGGCGGGGGATTTTTACGAGCAGTTGTCAGCCCTGAGACAGGAGGGAACAATGCAGGACTTCGTGGAGAAGTTCGAACTGTTGTCCAGCAGGGTGAGGGGTGTGACAGATGAGATGCAGATAGGGCTGTTTATGAGGGGGCTTAAGCCCTCTATACGGGCGGAGCTACGGATGTAGAGCCCTCAGTGCTTGAGGATGTCCTTCGTCTAGCTCACAAGGCGAAGGAGAAGCAGTCGGAGGAGAGACGCATTAAGGGGGACTTGGGGGCGCAGGGCCAGCGCAACCAGGCAGCACCAGCACCACCTAGACCAGCTACCGGGGCACCAGCACCAGTACCACCTAGACCAGCTGCAGGGGAGGTCCGCATAGCCGTACCTGGTAGGCGCATGACGGAGGTTGATATGAGGGCGCGGCAAGCGACGGGCCTATGTTTCAGGTGTGACAAGAGGTTCACCCCCGGTCATCGATGTGCGAACAAGTTGCTGCAGATCGTGATCGTGCCCAACGAGGAGTACCCTGAGGAGGAAGAGCCTGTGATTGCAGCGGAGCCTGGGGAGGAGCATGTGCACATGGACTTTGCGGAGGTGTCGCTAAACTCCGTGGTAGGGTTCACTCCGAACCATACCATGAAGTTGGCAGAGACATTGGGGGATCAGACGGTGACGGTGCTGATTGACAGTGGGACGACCCACAACTTCATCTCAAGGAGGTTGGTAGAGCGTCACGGCCTAGAGTTGAGTACGATGGAGAAGTTCACTGTGTTGTTGGGCACATGGAAGATGGAGGAGAGTAAGGGGCTCTGCAAGGGGGTGTTTTTCACACTGCAGGGGCTTCAGATAGTGGAGGACTTCTTGCCGCTGGAGTTGGGCAACATGGATATGATATTGGGAGTGCAGTGGCTGAAGAAGCTCGGGGAGATGAAGGTGAACTGGAAGCTTCTACGGATGGAGTTCCAGGAGTGGGGCAAGACTGTGGTGCTGACAGGGGACCCGACCCTCTGCTTCTCAGTAGTGGCCTTCAAGGCCATTACGCGAGCGTTGCGGGATGAGGGAGAGGGGTTTTTGGTGAAGTGCCAGGGGTTGTCAGTGGAGGAGGAGCAGCAGGAGGAGACTCTATAGGAGGTGGATTCGGTGTTGGAGCAGTACCAAGAGGTCTTCCAGAGCCCGCAAGGGCTACCTCCAGCGAGGGGGTATGAGCACGCGATAGTACTGCGTGATGGGGTAGCACCAGTGAGCGTGCGCCCTTACAGATACCCGCACGTGCAGAAGGATGAGATAGAGAGGATGGTGCGGGAGATGCTGCAGGCTGGAGTGATCCAGCCAAGTGTGAGTCCTTTTTCTTCTCCAGTACTACTGGTGAAGAAGGACGGTAGTTGGAGATTCTGCGTCGATTACCGGGCGATGAATAAGGAGACTGTCGTCGACAAGTTTCCTATTCCGATAATCGACGAGCTGCATGGGGCGGCGATCTTTTCGAAGATCGACCTGAAGGCGGGATACCATCAGATCTTGATGCGACCAGAGGACGTGCCGAAGACCGCCTTCCGCACCCATGAGGGACACTACGAGTTCCTGGTCATGCCTTTCGGCTTGACCAACGCCCCTTCGACATTCCAGGCCTTGATGAAAAAGGTCTTCCAGCCTTACTTGCAGCGGTTCATCCTAGTCTTCTTCGACGACATCCTCATCTACAGTAGGAGCATGGGAGAGCACATTGACCACCTGGAGGTGGTGTTCAGGGAGCTGATTGCGCATCAGCTATACGCCAACCGAAAAAAGTGCAGCTTTGGTCAGGCGAGGGTTGAGTACCTGGGGGCACGTGGTGTCAGCAGAGGGGGTGGCGGCCGACAGATCGAAGATAGCGGCCATGCTGGATTGGCCGGTGCCTACTACTCTACGGGCACTGCGAGGCTTCTTGGAGCTGACGGGCTACTAAAGGAAGTTCGTCAAAGGGTACAGCACTATAGCGTGGCCCCTCACGGAGCAGCGGAAGAAGGATGGGTTCCACTGGGGGGAGGAGGCCACCAAGGCCTTTGAGGCCTTGAAGGTGGCGATGACGACGGCGCCAGTGCTTGCCTTGCCAGACTTTGGCAAGGCTTTCGTGGTGGAGACTGACGCGTCGGGGTATGGTTTGGGGGCGGTGCTCATGCAGGAGTAGAGGCCCATAGCCTATTTCATCCAGGTGCTATCAGCTAGGGCACGGCTGAAATCGATTTATGAGCGGGAGTTGATGGCCATGGTGTTAGCAGTACTGAAGTGAAGACCTTATCTGTTGGGTCGGGAGTTCGTGCTCAGGACGGACCAGAGAAGCCTCAAATACCTTCTCGAGCAGCGGCTAGTCACGGAGGAGCACCAGCATTGGTTATCCAAGCTGGTAGGATACCGCTTCGAGATAGAGTACCGGCCCGGGTTGGAGAACAA
This sequence comes from Scilla litardierei, assembly GCA_030789695.1. Lineage (NCBI taxonomy): Eukaryota > Viridiplantae > Streptophyta > Magnoliopsida > Asparagales > Asparagaceae > Scilla > Scilla litardierei. The sequence goes on along the minus strand of CM061133.1, from coordinate 1,904,498 downwards.
GGCTGCGGATGCCTTGTCTCGACGGGAGGAGTGTGGACTTGATGGCATTGTCGCGGCCCATGTGGTTGGACTGGGAGCCATGTTGCAGGAGGCGGAGGGTGATGCGGAGTTGCAGCAGATCCGCGGGCTATTACAGAGTGGGGCGGACGGGCCGGCAGGATATTCATTGGAGGGGCGCCGACTACTGTACCAGGAGAGGTTAGTGTTGCCGAAGACCTCTGCCTTCATACCCGTTTTGTTCCAGGAGTTCCATAGCTCTGTGACGGGGTCACTCGGGGGGTGCAGCAGACCTATCAGAGGATGGCCAGAGAGGTGTACTGGCCAGGGATGCAGAGGGGGATTGCACGCTTAGTTGTAGCTTGTGACGTCTGTCAGCGTCACAAGTACATGGCGATGGCTCCAGCGGGGCTGCTACAGCCGCTGGCACTACCGAATAGGGTGTGGGATGATATCACCATGGATTTCATCGACGGGCTACCACGTTCAGAGGGGTACACGGTGATCATGGTGGTGGTAGATAGATTGAGTAAGTATGCCCATGTCATTCCCTTGAGGCATCCTTACACAGCCGTATCAGTAGTAGCGGCGTTCATGAAGGAGGTGATACGGCTGCATGGGGTACCGGTGTCCATCGTGTCCGACAGGGTCAAGGTATTCATGAGTATCTTTTGGAGGGAGCTGTTTAGGGTACAGGGTACGGTCCTGAAGAGGAGTACCGCTTACCACCCTCAGACCGACGGTCAGACGGACGTTGTCAACCGCAGCGTGGAGACGTACTTGCGGTGCTTTGCTTCAGACACACCTAGGCAGTGGTACAGGTGGTTGGCGTGGGCGGAGTATTGGTACAACACCTCGTACCATTCAAGGGGAGGGACGACTCCTTTCAGGGTGTTGTACGGACGTGACCCTCCACCCTTGGTGCGCTTTGGGAACAGCCAGACTCATGTGTCGCGAGTGGAGACGTACATGGAGGAGAGGGATGAGATGTTGGAGGAGCTGCGGAAGCACCTGTTGCGGGCTCAGCAGGTGATGAGGGCTCAGGCGGACGGACATCAACGGGACGTTAGCTTCCAGGTGGGAGATATGGTATATCTCAAGCTACGTCCCTACAGGCAGAGGTCGATGGCGAGGAGGCCGAACGAGAAGCTGGCGGCTCGTTACTTCGGTCCATATCAGGTGGAGGCCACGGTCGGACAGGTGGCGTACCGGTTGAGGCTGTCGGCCACTTCGGCGATTCACCATGTGTTCCACGTGTCGCAGTTGAGGAGGGTGATTGGAGACCATGTTGTTTCCTCCACTCTTCCCCCTACACTTACGGAGGACATGGAGGTGTTATTGGAGCCTTTAGAGGTGAGAGCGGTTCACCAAGGAGCGGGACGGCGGAGAGAGATGCTGATTTACTGGGCAGGGCTACCAGACTGCGACGCTACTTGGGAGGATTATGATGTGGTCCAGGCGCAGTATCCGGATTTCCACCTTGAAGACAAGGTGGCTCTTTTAGGGGGGTATTGATGCGAGCGCACCTAGCGTCGCATCCCCCTCCGCCGATGGAGCACGTGGCAACGGAGGCGTCATCACTTACGCACGTCGCAGGAGACGCGGGAGCGCGGTTTAGGCCTTTTTCTTAGTGGGAGGGTATTTTGGTCTTTTACCAAAATTCACCCTCTTTCTTTATATTAGGTCTAGCCGTCATCTTATTTTCTTATGCTTGAATTGTGAGAAAACTCTCAAGCGTCATTTGAAGGTGCTTAAACTTTGGTCCGTTCATCCAAAGTGGGGAGATCGATCTTGTTTCTAATAAGATCATTATCTTGTTATCTTTTGTTCTTCAATCAAGCAAAATATAAATATTTTTCCTCTCTTTTAATTTTCCACATTAAATTGTGAATCGATCTACGACGATTCACATCAGAACGACACTGAATTTGGACTCAAAACGGAACCAGAATCGTTAAAACAGTGAAGATTGGCAAAAAATTCCCTGAAAATCCAAGAAAATTGCACAGCCCACTGTTGAGCCATTGACCGGGTCAACTGACTCGGCTGAGCCGTTGACCAGGTCAACCGACTTGACTGTACCGACCCACTCTCAGGGGCCATTACTTATTTGATTATATTCGCATGTCTGCAGTTAATTAGTGAAAACAAAATAGCTTCTGATGCAGAGATGTACAAAAATACTCAAATAGTGTCCATTTATTACAATCCATACTGTACAATACGCTCCAACAAAAATACATGAAAGAAAAGAAGTACAACTGGAAATATACTATAACATGAACTCTAAAAACTGCAGCCCAGGGGATGAACTCTGGCTCCTCAAGCTCAGGAACCTCTACATCGATCTGTTCGTCGTCTGCCGGTGCCATGAAATAGAACCGTAGGTAAGTCACAGCAATTCTAGTAATAGAAATAAAGTAGTACAAATGTACGTGACAAGCTATGGTAAACAGTTAAAGATGATCATGTAAGTGCAACAAGTGAGGTAAGAGCAGATATGCATGCAAGTGCGATCATTAAAGTACAAGTAGGCAAGCATGCAAGTGCGACAAGTAAAGTAAAGGTAGGCAGCATGCAAGTGCGAAAAGTAAAGGTGGGCAAGCATGCAAGTGCGAAAAGTAAATGTGGGCAAGCAAGCAAGTGCGACAAGTAACGTACACGGTGACTGAGCAGGTACAATAAGAAACGTACAAGAACAACCATAGGAATAATGAAGTATAAATGAGATGACCATGGAGAGTAATTGTGTCCAGCCTAGTTCTTGACTTATAAAGCGAAGTACATTGAGCAACCAAGAATCCATCTCCTACTACGGGTGCGCGTACCCGGGTTAAACCAAGAATGTGCCAAACATGTAATACTGTTCAAGAATCTGTGACCAAATCTGTGAATTGGTCACCTTCCAACTTTGAAGGGGTTGCTAAAACCCAAACGGTGACAACAACCAAGTCAGGACTGGTCGCTCCCGCGCTTCCGCTATTATAAGTTACCCCAAAACCCCAAGTGTATGTGATGTTTATCAAGTACGTGTTTATTACGAGATGTTCCATAAGATATTCCACAAGATGTATCACAAGATGTACCACAAGATATTCCACACAAGATATTTCATTCGATAATACATGAGTCATATATATGCCATGCAGCAATTGATACGACTGTTTAAACGTGAGCAATCATGCAATGAGTGTATCCAAAGTCCATGCATGGTGTTTAAGTGACAAGCAACATGACGTTCCATATTTACTATAATAGTTAAACCAGGACCACTGATTGACTTTCTATTGAAAAACCAGATAGTTAAGGATAAAGACAAGTTCAACAAAGATGTTGATTCCATGCTTCGAGCAGGTGGTATTTCAATTCGTACACAGTTTACCCAAGTAAATGATCGTGTGCTACAACCATCTAAGTTGAAAGTTAGCGTTGTCGTACGTTCAAGTCAAAGTCGCTCTGCAGTTGATTCGTTTCCTATTTAATTAGGTCCCTAGTCATCTGTTCATGTCAATAACTGTTATGAGGCTATATGTCAGGTGCTAAGTTCATACGAGTACACCATCTAAATTTCTAAAGTTAAAATTAAAGTGACTTGAGGTTTGAGATTCGACGTATTAACCCGAGGTTGGAGCTAGAGCTTCCAAGGGTGCTGGTGCACGAGAATCGGTACCTGCAATCACAAGAATTTATCAGTTATAGGCCGTACTATTTTCTATCTATTTATCTCGACCATTTTTATTTTATAATGGCTTTAAATCTGCGTAATATATGTTGGTTGGAATCAAACTTACTAATCAAATCCGGGCATGTTAACAAGTGTTATGTTGTGTAGTGATATAATTCACAGTATGTGAATTAACACTGATGTATGCATGTGTTAGAACACCTGTTTCACAGGTTTGTGTTTATAATAAAGCCTAAAGAATAAACACTGGTTATATGTCCATAGGTACACAAACCTGTGAGCATTACATCATGCTAGTTAATATTATATTAACTAATCCCATATTAACATTATATTATTGATGCTAGTTAACTAATTCCATGTCATTGTCACAGGTTCATTGCCACAGGTTGCCTAAAGATCCATTATATGTTCACAGGTGTGAGTTCATATGAGTTTGCTAAACTGGTTAACACATTCTCTGTCTACGTATATAATTGTCTGCCCATGTTATTAACATGCAAAATTGTTTAATATAGTGTGTCATGACACTTGTGTATGTTCATTGTTCACGGGTGTTAATATTAACTAATCATCCCAGCTATTTAATATGTTCAACATGGCATTCACTATAAGATATCATCCTGTAGTTCATTCAGTATTTATTTTGGGATTAACATACCAACCTCTATTTATAATAGATCTGTGCATCAATTCATACACTTATCATTAAAAAGTGAACATAACCTGTAAATTAGCTAATAGAACCTAACTTTCACTTCCAGGTAATATTTACAGATCTACAAATTAATGTTCTCTGATATGCTGCAAAGTTCTCTAATAACTAGTCAATAGAGACCTCATTATGTATAGAGTTTTCTCCAAATAATTGGTATTGTATATTAGTAATAGGTTTTTGAATAGCATAAACATATTAGCTTACAAGGCCATTCATCCAATAAGATTGCAGTTTATATCTTTAGTGATAACTAATATGACCCAAAAATCATGGAATATATTAGCTCAATTCATGTTCTTTGTACAATCGGGTTGCTGCTATTTTTGGGTTCAAAATCCAGTAGTGAAACACAAAATCCAATAAGGAGGAATAAAAACTGATTTTGACAATGAACCCGATTTTAAACTCTATGTAGCTCTCTGCAAGAATTTGATCAAACAATTTCTCATTAAGACTCATCTAATAATTAGAATCCATAGAAAATATGCAGTGAACCTACCTCTCACACGTTCGATGTCGTCCGAAGCCGCGAAGGGAAGAAGGCCGAGGGGAAGGGTGGCGGTCGGCCTCCTTGGCTGTCGACCGGAGGTGGTGGCAGAGCTCATTGGGGCATTTCGTCGAACACTTGGCATGCTGTGCTCGAGAGATCGGCATGGCCGTTGTCTATGCTTGCACTCGGGGCTCGCGCAGTGTTTAGAGATCATGGGGGCAGGGCATGGAGAAGATGGGGTTTGGAAGGAGCTCACCCTGAACTTGGGGAGCTCGGGGAGGAGTGTTGTCGTGGAGTTGTGCTGTGCATGGGGCCAAGGAGAAGAGGGGCCAGGGCTGGGGCACCGTTTGTCGACTGCCTCATGCGTCCATCCAAGAGGGGAGGAGGCCCGAGCGACAGTGTGGGCTGGGCATTTGGGGCTGCTGCGTTGTGTGCTTGCAGGTGGTGTGCACAGGGGATGCGGAGGGGAATCCGGGCTGACGGCGAGAGGGACCAAGGAGGGGGATGTCGATTGCATGGGGGTTGTGTTGGAAGCAGGCGAGGCCACAGAGGGGACAAGGGGAGCACCGACTGGGCTTGGGGCTTGCGGATGGAAGTTGGGGCTGGCTGGGCTCGGCCTAGTTGGCAGGGGGTCTCGAGCTCGGGGTGCAACTGCGCGAGGCAATGGGTTTGATTGGTGGTTGGAGACAGTGAAGAGGGGCTGGCGGTAGGGGGTGGAGATGGGTTCGGTCATGGGTTCTCGGGGCGGCGATCGGAGGAGATGGGGTTGTGGTTTGGCGTTGGGTGTGCACAAGGGAGAGCTTGGGTTCTCGGACGCTTGGGAGCCGAGGGCTAGCCGAAGGGGCTATGATTAGGTGCTACAAAAATGGGGGTCTTGGGGTTGATTGAGAGAAGAGAGAGGAAGGAGAAGAATAGAGAGAGGGGTTGTTTGATTGTGATGTGTTTTCCCCAACGGAGATGGAGGAGATTTATATAACAAAATAATAACATATGGGAATGATTATAGCAGTATCCAATTGTGGTTGGATCCGAATTATTCAGATCTGACCAAACTTTAGCGGCTCATTAAGGGGATGGGAGGTTAAAGTAAAACATGTAATTAGTAAATTGGGGTGTAAAATTACCATTTTGCCCCTAGAATTAACGTCTCCGAAAAATTACGAAAACACTACCACGACTTCGTATTGTCGCAATGATTACGAATACAAAATCTGTTTTAAGATTTGAGCGACGATAATAAATAGGAAAAATCATTTAGTCTGAAATCGTTTCGAATACGGAAAACATGCACCATGAAAACAGGTCGTTACATTTTCTGAGCCTGCTCGAAGGCCTGGCTCACAGCTCAGTCGGCTCGAGTCGACTCTGTGCATGAACAACATCGGGTTAGCTTGGGCACAGGTTCGACTTGACCGAGCCGGCAATATAGCACAGTCAGCTCGGTCGGTGCCGACTCCTTTTTTCGACGATTCTGGCACCCGTCTGCTGCCTTGTTTGTCCCTACAACTTCGCTATGGAGCAGCGAACATTTGTGGGGGGTCGACAACCACGGTCGTCGTCGACGGTGGCAAAGCAGGGTTCTGACGATGGTGAAGGCGATGCTGGCTACAACTGGCCTCGTCGACGACAGAGGATAAATGGGAAGTTGAAGGTGCTCCTTTCTTTGATGAGTTGCTTCGAGGGAACCCGTTAGGGTTTCGATGAGCGAAAACGACGAAAGTGCTTCGAAGTTTGAGGGATTTGGCGGGTGCTATTGCTCCTCTAGTTCGCTTAAGGGCCAAGATTTTCAGGCGACTGGGATGTGGACGGCGTCGAAGTACTTAGAGCTACGGAGGAGGGCCGAGAGCGAAATCATATGCTAATGCGTGGATTTTGATGGTCAATGTAGTGTCATGGATCCATCGGGAGAGGTGGCGGCTAAGATTAGATTTTAGGTTTTTATCTCTTTTTACTATCAATTTTTTTTCTTTTTTAGATTTTGGAATTCGAAACGGGCGAAGATGGGATTTTCAGCTCTGATACCAAATTGATGTAAAACTGAATGAAATTTAGGGATTTTAGTGGAGAATTTGGGGGAAAATTTGGATAATTGTGGTTTCTTTGCTTTTCACCAAGATTCTCGAGGCTTCTCACCAATGAGGATGAACTATTCACATGTTAGAAAATTTCTCATTCATTAATTCATTTGATCCCGTCAAAGAAAATGCCGAAGAACTCGTCGACCCGTCGTTACTCACTTTGATCGCTCGTCAACGATATCTCCGATGCAGTAAGGAGCTAATCCACGAGGGGGCACACCTCCCTTCGGCAAATCCATAACGACAAGAATCACGACAAAATGCTGCCGATCAACGGAGAAATTGTCGTCGACGTCACCCACGTTGACGATCTTCGGTGTCGGCTCATTTGAGCCGACCCCGATACGCAACTTAGCCGTTTAAGCCGAGCCGCTGCTCTGTTCAGCGGCTTAACCCGAGCCGACCCCAAGCTGGTTCGCTGTCGAGCCGCCAGCGCCGGCCTAAGCCGATCCTGAGATGTGGCTGCCCAGTGTGGCTTGAAAATTTCTGAGGATTTTTGTCCGTATTTAAACTGTATTTCCAGCATATTTTGGCGATTTATTGAGCTTTCGACTCGAAATTTTCGGTCTTGATTAAAGTTATACAAGTTCTAGAGGCTTTACATGATACAACAAAACTGATTTACACCACATGTATTCTCTAATCTGATCAAATCCTTACTGTTAAATTCCAAAAAAATCTTTTATTTTATTTTGTTCAGATTAGTCGATATCATTTGCACAGTTTTCTAGTCTCGATCTGTGTGCTGCATCAACATATTTAGAATTGTATTTTGACATATAGACTTGGACCTAGGATTTTATTTACCTAATTAGTGCACACATTTGGTTGGTATTTAGGATCTTACATCGGCATCTGTGTGATTGATTGATATTACATGTTATTGCGTAGTGACAAAACCTTAGAGTTGGACATGGATGATCATACAATTTAAAGACTAGAAAACCATCTCCAAAAGATTTATCTAGAACCGGCATAAATCGAACAGAAGATCGCCTAGAAGCCATATAAAAAAGCTGAGCAAAGAACAAAATTTTGAAGATGAAATGCAGAGTACATTTGATGATGAATCAAGGTTAATCAGAAATGAAAATAATTAAAATAATAGGAAACATGATGAAAATATGGAGGATAACTTTGGACGATCTAATATTGCACGATGGATTTAGGTATTTGCTCCTTATTTTAATGGAACTTATAATTTTCAGACCTTTTTGGCTTGGTTAGCAAAGATGGAGCATTTATTTGAGTGGTACCGGTTAACAAATAAATGAAATAACTAATTTGCTAAGATAAAATTGATCGGGTTGCTAAAATTTTCTGGACATCTATAAAGAGACAACGAGAGATCATTTGAAACCTATACAGAATTAGAATGAGATGAAGATTAAGCTCAAAGTAAAATATTAGCATCCTACCAATAGAGTTGCCTACCAGAAAAATTGAACGACCTACGTCAAGAAAGCATGACTGCGAAGGAATACATAACTAAGTTCAATGGCCTATTTGTTAGAAATGAGCTGTAAGAAGACCTATGATATACCCTTACTAGGTTTCGTTCTGTATCGAAATCAGGCATTAGGTGTGAGATGCTATCGTACACTATAAATAATATGCAGCAAGCATTTAACATAGGCTTAAATTTAGAATCCATGAAAGTCCTCAGAGATAGGAAGCCTACTTTTAAAGGCGGAGAGCCATTTAGGCGGTCAAGTGATAATATGACTAAATCTGAAACTAATATCGCTAAAAGATAAAATAAAAGTCCAAGGTTGAAAAATAACCACAACAAATACCTCATCATGAGAATCTAACTTCCTTAGAATTAGGTTTTGACATTATACCTACTGCATCTCATGAGCATTTTACATCTGATGAGTGCTTCGCATTCAAGACTTATGAAATTCTTGCAATAAACAATAATATTCACAAGTCTGCTGCAGAATCAAAGAGAAATTTCCAAGAAATTATCGTTATGGATGACGAAAGAATTCAAGTTTGCTCAGAGATTCATACTAGAACCAATGAAGAAGCTTTGCATGTAGCATACATGTTTTCAACGAGCTTTGCTGAGTGATAATCCTAATGTGACTAAGTCGAGTGTTTCACAAAAGCTTGAGGAAATTGAGCATGTTGAGCTTGTCATCCCAAATTCTTCACATCCGACAAACAAGCATGTTCTACATGATTTCATCTCCTTTGCTATTTGAAAGAATTTTATAGAAGATATTCATCTATAGATCTATATCATATTATACTTCAAAGTTTATGGACATGTCTTCTCCAACTACAAAGGACTATTTAATTCTACTCGGCTATGCTATGCCTATCACCGTTCACTAGGTGGTGAAGCACTTAAGCCGTGAAGACTGACAAAGATTGAATTCGAATTCGATAAGTCTTTTATTTTATGTGATGGAAAGAGTTTGAATCCGTGAGGAATTCTGGTTGGTTTGAGTCGTTTTTATTGAGTTTTTTGTTTTTTGTGTCTTTTATTTATTTTGAGAGTTTTAGTTAGTCTAAAATTTCTAGTCATATTTGGTTATAAGAGTCAAGTTGTAAGCCTATATAAAGGCTACAAATTTATTAATTTTTATTATAAAGAAATCAATAAAGAATAGTTTATGGTGGCCACGAATCTTTTGCATTGGTGTGCGAGAGTGGACTTGATTGCCTGGGCAAGAGGTCGAAGAATCTTCACATGCGAGGCGTGTGAGTCGGTGATCGTAAGATTTCCGAGGTGTGAGATCCGAAAAGTTATCAAATCCCTAATCTACTTCTTCCCAAATCCCCATCACCTCCCTTCCCACCTCCATTCTGCGTCACGTGAATAGTCTGATGTGTTCAATTGGTTATTTTGCCTAAATATGCTAATCTAGCTACACCATCTTCTTATCTCATGAATAATTAACATATTTCTTTTTTAAATAGTTTTCTTTTTAGAATTGTAATCCCCTTTTGGGTTTTACTGTTTGAGTTTTAAATCAACAAAGGGAGTTCCAATACCAAAGTATGTTCACATTTCCTATATTTGTTAATTCGGCCATTACATCTTCCTATATCATAAATAATTACACTATAAGTGTATATTTCCATATTTCTAAAATTAGAACGGTGCAAGAAGCAATTGAGAATCCTGGAAATTTTTGAAATAGAAACAAATAGTGATTGATCTTATTGTCATATGCATACAGCCATACTAGTAAGCAGACAATCGGCCATCACCAAAATGAACTCCTTCAATTTTTGAACTATTATTGCTTGGAAGATGATATATTAGATATTCTTATTATTTGTGAATACCCTTTTATGATCTTTCATTGGGTTCTTCTTTGATTATTTTAATTATGGTACTGTTCATATTAATTTAGTTAAAAGAGATGGTGTGGGAAGAGTTGGGTTTAGACCCAAATAGTGCCACAAATATGCATAATTCATGGTATGTATTTGTTCTCTTTTTCTTTTTCTTTTTCTTTTTATATTATGATGAGATAACAACTTTAAAGTGTTTGTTAAGAGGTATACATGTGTACTCTTCTAATATATGTTTTTATGCTTTGATGACCTGAAATTTTAGTGTTTTAGGGTAGGTCTCTTTAAGAATGATGAAGTTTACCATTTCGTAGATACCACAAAGATTCATCAACGAACTACATACTGGTGACTTTCTAATTTAAAATTTAGGATAACATGCAGGTATAATTATTTAATAAATTATTTACGAGATATTGATAAAAGTTATGCTTTTAATAGCCTTTGTCTATGTCAATGCCATGACACATTTATTTAAATTATTTCATAATTTCGGGATAACATGTCTGTGTATATGTCAATTCCCTTTGCAAATTTGTGTATAGCACATGTGGTGTGCTCGTATGTTAGTACTTAGTAGTATGCAGTGCTACAGTTAAGAAGTCAGATCTACTTAACCCATTCATGATAATTGAAATAGTCCACATCCGATAACATTGCCCACTAAAAAGCATAGCATATATACACAATAAGTACAATTTTCACGGACTAAGTGTTTGAAAGAAATAACACATGCACCACCCTGTTAAACATAATGTTTATTTATCAATTATCAAAATGTAAAACTCTTCAGATTTATTTAAAAAATGGCACAAAAGTTAATCAAAATGACCTCAATTTTTCTTGCGAATACTGCAATTTGGGTTATTTATTTACTAATTAGTATTGATAATATAGGTGCATCGAGGATGCCTCTCTTCTAGGATTAAAACCCTGGAGTGCATGTCCCTACTCTCCCCTTGAATTCTCTTCTTAACCAACGGCACATCTCACGGCTTATCCTCTATTTTTGTTGCCATAATATAACGGTATTTGGGACAGTGGGAAGATAGTGCAGTAATATATGAGAGATTAATGGAATGATGAGATCCAGTCTCAGTTCCAGCAGGGTTCCAAAAAAGATGCTTATTTCTCAAAAGAAAAGAAAAAGATAGTATTCAAAATAGATAGATTGACTATATACACAATAACACTACATATACAATAACTTTACAAGTGATGGTGTCTTTTAAATATTTTTGTTCACCTTTAGGCAAGCAATCTATTAGTAAAGAGATCATCCAAGTCAGGCTACATAAATAATGGAAGAAAACAAAATGGCCAAAAATGTTGCTATCTGAAGATTCTGAACAAATTTTTTTCTTCTTGCAGTAACATCACGTTGATAGCAAACACAGATTTGTCTGCCCCTAGCAATAAAGCTTAATATAAGCCACCCTTGAAACAAGCACTTCACGTGACAAAAAATGAAACATAATATACAAATCAAAAGCCTTAAAAAGAAACTATGGAGGGTAACTGCAGTTGGCAATTCCTAAATTGTCTGGTAACTAAATTGTCAAAATAGTGACCATTTTTTCCCCTGAATATTGACATTGCTTCCTATTATTTTGTGGCAATTATTCATACACCAATGCGTTAAATTATAGCACATTCATTTGGTCAAAACAAGGTCAAGTTTCGGTAAAAATATTGCATAGTGAAACAGGCTCTCCACTAACATAAATGAGCCAGAAAGTAGAGATTAAATTATGACACATCTATTAGTACAGAACAAGGTTAAGATATGGTTTAAAAATTGCAGAGTGAAAGAGATTATCCACTAATATAAATGAGCCAGCAAGTATCAACCACATCAGATTACAAATATGGCCTGCAGAAAATAAAAGTAGAGCCAGCAAGTATCAACCACACCAGATTACAAATATGTCCTATAGAAAATAAAAGTAGAGCTGTGCATGCGCATGCAAACTGAAACATGAATGTTACTTTCTTCCTACATCATGCAGAACAGCAACTGCTAATTTGCCAAGTAAAATTTAAAGTAATTCGTTCATGGTGATAAATGGCACATGTAGATAAGGCTGCACACAACAAAGTTATGATTCATATTCTTGTGAAATTTTCATGAGCTAATAACTGAAGAAAATTAACTGTGAGATGGATAATTACTCACATATCCTCAATGTATTGATCCCTCTTAGGGATGAAGCGCCTTGCCCACAGATGCTTCCCATTGGTCATGAATCTAACCTTGTCATTACCATTCAACACGCGAAGAACTGTTGCCAATTTATAAAATGAAACACAAGCATATTGTGGAGACTTGCCTTCTTTGGGTTTCTGAACATTTACCAACTCCACATCCCCATAATGGCTGTTTAAATGTAAAAGTCATGACACAAAAAATCCATGTAAAATATTTCCATGAATACACTGCAATCAATGAATACATATAACAAATGTGAAGCAATTATTGCTGGCACGCACGCACGCACGCACGTGTCCCAGCCTAACAGGTTAAAGAAAAGTGGAATAATAATTATAACAATATGGCACGTGGGCATGCACACACATACCAAAATAAGTATGTGTGTCCCACCCTAACAGGTTAATGAAAAGAAGAATAATAACTATAACAATAAGTGCCCAGTACCAGTATGCAGCCCAGTGAACCGAACAAGGAAATAAAGGTGGTGATAGTTAATTGTTGGCATGCCCAAACACAGATCAAGAGCCAGCCTGCAGTAATTATCTATCAGTAAAAGCTAAGAAAAACCAAAATGGAAACTTCTAAACCCCTTTACAGTTGTCTAAACCCCCTTAAATCATCAACTCAAATTGCCTAAATAACCGCTTCATTTCATAATGAAAAGAACTGTCCCGACAGAATCAGGTGATCATGTTTATTTTTTGGCATTTATTACTCCTTTTTGGTCCTTTTTAAAGGAGGGTCAGGGTTTTAGGTCGGGAACCGTTCTCTAACTGAACTTGTGTTGTAAGCATGCATGAACTCTAACATGAGCTACAAAAGCACCCATCGACCCATCTCATCAACAAAACAGCCCAGTTATGACTTGCAAAACCACTTACATTATAGATTTACATCAAGATATTTGGAATTTTGTGAATTCTATTAGAAACTTTATGTAACATCATTCAAAAATACACCAAAAAACTTTTGTATATTCAATAATGATTACAAAATCAAGCAAATCAAAGCGACCTGTGCTTTCATAGTGATGACCATGGAATATTTTCATAGTTAGTAGAATAAATGGATTTTGATCAATAATAAACCTAAGAGGATGCATTTCATTCATAAGGAGGGCCAAGAGCGTAGAGTGTGTTGGATCCTGAGATGGCATTATGGCAAATAGAACATTAGATAGTGGGTGAATAGTGTTTTATGAAATATACAATCTTCTAAAAAATTCTACCTAAATTTTCAATTAGTGTTACCCAATTTACTCTTAATCAACACTAACTTGCAAATAAAGAAATTTTTAAGAGTTACGGAATCCAAGTAAAAGCAATCACAAAGAGAGAGAAGCGCAAACAAAATGAATTACCATGGTTCAAGCACAATTACCCTACATTCAGACATACGTCCTCTCAAGAACAAAACCACTAACATGTTCCAAATGGAACCAAGTCACAACACGTTCCTAACATCACACTTCTGTATATGACAAATCACCTCAAACAAGCTCGAGTCAAACACCTCTTCTCAAAAGAGAAAACACCTCACACTTAAGTGAGAAATACTTACAAATCTCTTTTTACATATAGCCTTTTGGTTCAAACTCTTGTGTTAACGTTGTGTGGCTATAGTGTTGATCTTCAAATGATGAGAAAATTAAAGCTCTTTGAAATCAAAAGTTGACTATGAAAGATTTAGAAAACTTTTCAATGGCCAAAGAGAGTTTTCTTTTTGAAAGAATTACACACAAAAACAATTTTTCTCTTAAATTTTTTTCTTAAATGATCATAGATACATGAGAACAAATGTTGAACAACTCTCTATACATAGGACTCAAATCAGATCAAAACAAATTACCAAAAAGCCCCTCAATTGGTCAAAAATTGTCTAGTAAAAATCCTCCAGTTAAAGCTCAACGGCTAGTACTAGTTGACTATAGTTCATGTACTAATCGACTAGTCAAGAGCTAATCGATTGGTCCATACACTACAGTCGACCTGGCCAGTTCAGTCCAGAAGCTGTTTGGGCTCTTTATAAAAATGAGTCGACCATTATTCATTGACTTGTCGACCAGAGCATTGGGTACTAGTCAATTAGTCCATGAACACTGGTCAACTAGTTTTTTTGCATGCATAGCCATTGTTCAAATTTGCACATTCAACTGGTCAACCTATAAACGGGGTTTTTGACCTATTTAACACTTAGGGATGATTTTTAATATATTTTTAAAGTATTTATAATGTGTTCCTAAGTGTGTAATCTTCAACAAAGACTTTAACATTCTACTAAGACAAAAATAAAATTACATCAAAATAAATATACTCTTGAACAGAGGCGGAGCCAGGTGGGGGCAAAGGGGGGCAGTTGCCCCCACTGATATGGGCAAAAATAAAGGCCTAGGGCCTAGGCTTTCCTTGCGTGGGGGGCACAGCCCCCACCAAATGTTTGCAAATATTTCCCCCCCCCAAACCGAGCTCATCTCACTGCATTTAAGAATGTGCCCCACAATTAAAGAGAGGCACTGATGGCCTTGCTGATGGGTCATGTCATGATGCAAGGTAAAATGGGCATCACCATTAAGCTCTTCTCACTGCATTTTTTGCCTTTTTTTCTCTTCCAACATTCACTCTTCATCGATTTCTCCCAGCGTTTCTCGCGGCTCGCCGGATGATTAGTCCTCGCTTTGGATCGGAGGTTGAAAAGGTTACCGGGATGAGGCCCAGCCGCCCAGTGCCATTGGTGACTGTCGAGGTCTACACGAGGTAGCCACCGATTATTCTCAACAAGTCCACTGTTTTGTACTTTGTATTAGATTGATGTTGCTGTCAGTGACTAAATAATGGTTGCTTATATTTATCTATCAATAATTAAGGGGAAAAGAAATGTTTAATTCGCTCAAAAGAAGTGAATTTTCAATGAGACCAGGACCGCAAAAATGAAGTCAGGCATGCCTTGGCTTAATTTTATTTTGTCTCGGGAGTTTTATTGTTGCTGTTTTTTCAATCTTTTCTTAGCCTTTAGTTTGCCATTGGAGGTAGAAAAGTTGATCTATAAAATGATAATTCATGATAGTTCAAATTTGAATACAAAATATACATAATGCCCTTGTTGTATATATTTGAGCTTCTAATTTTCCAATCTACAGATGGATCGACGTGATTCAAATGAGATATGAAAGCAACATATTTTATTATTATGTTTTCGTCCCCCCCCCAAACAAAGTTTCCTGGCTCCGCCACTGCTCTTGAATCTTCTTGATGCAATCACTTGATAATAAGCCTTGTCTTCTTTCCTTTGGTCTACATGGTCTTTGTTAATTCTACACATCTTTGTTTGTCATCATAGTTCAAACCTACACTTATTAAATCATTAGTACCCAGTGTGCTTGCTCATCATCAAAATATTCATGGAGTGACTCAATATTCAACAGAATGAAATATGCATATAAGAGTGATTTTCTTTTCTACTCATGGTATCAATTAATAACCTTTAAGACCCTGACATGAAACTCTAGGATTTTGGTGGAAGAAATTTAGGGGTTTAGGAAAAAGATGAGATTTTTATAAATCAAAGAGGAAAAATACAAAGACAAGTGGCCTCAATTCGAGAGGATGACCGCTCTCCTAGCTTAGCTTTGATTCGTGATAAAGCCTAACTCTCATAAAATCTAATCTACTCTAAACTACTCATATTCTCTACTCTAATTTCTTCTTCAAATTCAACATGATCCACTAGCCCTAACCCCTCCCTCACTATATAAATGACTAAATTGTCCATAATTACAAAAATACACATATGGCCCAAAATTACAAGTTTGCCAATTCTCATCATTACACGGTTCCCGAAGAACTATCTTGTTCGCAAGGGGTGCATGAAATCCATGGGTGTGCTTCTCCGAGTGAGGTGCTTGTCTCCTCCTAGATCAAAACACCGAAAGCCTCCGCCACCCTCAACGAAGCCCGAATAGACGCCACGGTGATCGCCTAGCTTATCTGAAAGTTTGTCGCGTCCAAAACGTCATCGTCGGTGCTCGTGAATGCCTCCGCTTGCACACCAAGGGGCCGTGGCACCCCTGAAAGTTGTCGCTGGGCCATGGGTGGGCCGGCCCAGGAATCGTGGGCCCCAGGGCAGCCCGCCCAAGGGCCGTAAGGCCAATGGCGACCCGTCCTGGGCTAGCAAAGCTCGGGGCGGCCCGTCACTGTGCCGAAGGCCCCTAGCGACAGTGAAAGGGGTTGTCACCCCTTCCTCTCCCTCTCGCTAGTCATATCTGTCGCCTTGGCCCTAGATCTGTGTCATTGTTGTCTTCGTTCAGATCTATAACCGGATCGTCCTAGGGATATATCTGACCTTCAAAAGGGATGATTTTTCACTTGCCATTGTCTAAAGGTGTCGCCTTTTTCTCCAGATTTGTGCCGTTGACTTCATTTTTCTTCAGGTATGGCTTTGTGGGTTCCTTCAGAGGGAGGAAAGCCTTTGAAAATTCCCGCCACGATTCTGCAAGGATTTGCTTCATTGCGGCTATTTCAACGGTAATTTTCTGGTGCATCTCCGCAAAGATATCGCTCATCTCCGATCTGAGTGATGAAAGGGTTTCTTCAATGAGTTTCTCCAAATCCACCATCATTGCCAAGATCGAACGGTCATATACCAACTTAATAGAAAACTCTAGGATTTTGGTGGAAGAAATTTAGAGATTTGATGGAAAGATGAGATTTTAATAGATCAAAGAGAAAAAAATACAAAGATAATTGGCCTTAATTCGAGAGAACTGCTCTCCTATATTTGATTCAAGATAAAGCATAACTGTCACAAGATATAAACTACTCTAATCTACTCTTATTCTCTTCTCTTCCCTATTTTCTTCTTCAAATTCAACATGATCCACTAGTCCTAACCCCTCCCTATATAAAAGACTACTTTGTCCATAATTACAAAGATGCCCCCCTAGTGCCCAAAATTACAAGTTTACCACCGCACCCTCATTCTCATCAGACCCATTGGCTAGTCCATTGATCAATAATTGGAATCCAATCATTGCAATGGGCGTGGTGAGTCTGGTGATCAAAAACAACAGATGGTGCTCAAAATTTCAAAATTTTATTGATGTATAGCATGCAACTTGGAGATTGCATGAATTTCAGAGAGGAATATGCCAATTTGTAGGTGATCAGATACAAAACTTCAATTAAACTCTTATATAGTAGGTTACTTTGGTATTTGCAATGGTTCCCGCGGGGGGGAGTAAATTGCATCCGCATACAGAAGGCATTTATAAAATCGATCCAAATATAAAAAAGGGAAACATGGCATCAAGTTGTTGGGTAACCATGCATTGAAATGGAAACTGGTTTTGCATTAACAAATAAAAATTGCTTTTGTGTGAGATCTGGATATTACTATTGAATGCTGATATCGGAATTACTAAATGATTCATCATATACATCCCACTAAGATTTATGCAGTCTGATAGCTACTTAAGCATCCCTCATTTATCCTAGTTTGAAACATTTAATGAAAAAAACAAGACATAAATTGAAACATCAGCGAAGTTTTGGAATTTACTTAAATCAAGCCTGAAGCACAAAATGGGAGGTTTGGCTGGGTAGTGTACTATCTGCAAACCTTTGGGGGTTTCAATGTACAAATGAATTACTTCTCACATTTGTCCACATATGCAAGTCTTAAAATGATAGGAAAAATTCTACCTAAGTATTACATTGCCACTGAAATTGTTTAAGTATATGCTTTGAAGAGTGTAAGTCGTAATGTTCTTTTTATTTTAGTTTTGAGGGTTCCAGAATTTGCGAGTCATATCAATTACTTGAGTGACTATGATTTAATTGAACCACATTTGTCACATTGATAAGCTTTTGCACATGCAATGCACATGCTAAACAAAACAAAAAAGGAAATAAAATCTAGCCTAGCAATGGTGTGTGTTTGTGTATAAGCAATACACTAACATGTAGCCTAAGCTTTCCATTCTATATATTATGCGGTAAATGTTTTTATTTATAAAGACTTTTCCTGTAAATGTACTTTTTGTGCTTGGCTGCCAAACTAGTTAAACACCCGAACACTGACAAGTGTACCCGACCATAACATTTCACGTGATCCTGATGGGACAATATGCAAGTGTGAGTGAGATATTCTTCCCTATTTTCATTTACTGCTCTATTTATATAAGTTGTTGAATTGAGGTACTTATCATGTATCATTTTCCATATGTAATTAGCGTGTATTGTAGGATAAATTGATACATGGGTTCTTAAATGATTAAATTTTCATCCATATACATTGCAAGAATATGCAAAATTTGAAGATAGAGAAGCTACTCAGCTAATAACCTAGGCGAATTGCTAAAAGCCTTTAGAAGAATGCAAGTATATAAATAACTCACATTTATGTCCAATGATCATAAGGCCGTTACTCAAAATGACTAGACATTTAAAGTTGTATGGATGATAACTTCCTAAACCAGGCTCACAACATCTTATCTTCCTTTTCTTTTGATAATACTTTTGGATAGCACTTACTGATCCACATCCACGATCAAAGCAGTAATGGATATCCAAAAATTCCCTTTTTAAGGTCAGGTATTTTCTCGTCGTTCACTCAACATCATTAGCTCAATGCAGTGCAGAGATCCATCAAAAGTTCTCTTCTTGTAGCTAAAATCCTTTCTCGGTGTTCACTCATCGTCCATTCTACGTATGATAGGAAAATAAAATCATGTCTCGGTGATTCTGATGCGGACTTGACCGCATCCGGCGGCGTATACGCGGGGGCGGGCCCCACGACTCCTTTGGTGACTTACGTGCGGCGTAGGAGGTGCGGTTCCACGTAGTGGGTTAGTCGAGGGGTATTCTAGTCTTTTCCGACTAGATTAGTAAATCCCCTCTTTTCTATTTATTAGGGCTAGCCGTCGTTTTTATTTTCTTATGCTTATTTTGTGAAGAACAATTGTAGGCATCTTGTGAGAGATTTTAGACTTTTGCCGGTGCATCAAAAGTTAGGAGAGCGAGTCTCCTCTTGAAAGAGACTCAATTATCAACCTATTTCATAGTTCTTCGCAATTTAAGATCCAAAAATTCCACTTTTTTTACATTTTTTCCTCTTTAAATCTGAAATTAATTGATCGATCCTCTAGATCGTATCAAATTAGTATCAAAGCGTTGAGATCCAATGGCGACAAGCACGAGGTCAAAGGCAGATGGTGTGGATGAAAAGGTGCAAGGGCTTCGAGAAGAGTTCAACCGGGAGATCGAGGGGTTGAAGAAAACCCTAGGGGAGTCCATCAAAGATCATGCACATTCGCAGGAGGACATCCAAATCAAGCTTCGGGCTATGCGAAGGGACGCCGCACAAACGGGGCGCGATATCCAAGGGCTAAAGGAGGCAACTTCAGATCTGAAAGAGGCAACTTCAGATCTGAAATTTTTGAGGGAAGCCACGACGTCGATTCCGGAGATAAAAGCAATGCTTCAAGCCCTAACGATGGAGAGAGGAGGAGATCGGGGCAAGAAGATTCAAGGGGAAGAAAACCAAGCAGAATCGACACTTGAATCGGCAAATCAGGAGCAACCGGAGAGGGCGACGGCTACGGCGACATTTCTGGCGCAAGCCGCAGCCGCCGCGAACCCTAACAGGCCCAGTCAGGCGCAGGGAGGGGCCGGGGGCCCTCGAAAAAGGACGGCAGGCCCATCAGGGCCTGCAGCAAGCTCGACAGGCCCTACAGGGCCTGCGGCATACTTGGCAGGCCCCGCCGGGCCTGCGGCAGGGCCCAGCGAGCCGGCCGCAGTAGCCACAGGCCCCGCCGGGCCTGCTGTGACTTCGGCAGGCCTGATCGGGCCTGCCGCTGCCCCAGCAGGCCCAAACAGGCCTGCGGACATTCAATGGGGGCCTGCCGCAGTGCAGGCAGCCCCCTGGGGGCCCGCGACGACGCAGAGAGCCACCTGGGGGCCCACAGCAGCGCAGACATCCCCCTGGGGGCAAGACGGAGGCGGATGGGCCCGAGACACGACGATTGGGGCTCCAGTAGCCCAATTTTGGAGCCCAGAGGCTCATCCACAGGTACCGAGGCCGCAGGTTGATCCCAGACAGACTTTTGATGGCTTTCCGGGGCGGGGACAAGGCCCGGGAGGCTATTTTAGGGGCTGGACGGCACCAGTACAGCCACACCGAGGGGCAGGAGGGCCCGTGTTGGCACGACAACAGGATTTCCCGGGATACCATTACCGGCCTGAGGCGTGGGAGAGACCAGTTTGGCCCAAGGAGTTGTACGGGGTTGACGGGAGAGGACCAGTTGAGGCGGTCGGCGGAGGATTCGGTCGAGGAGGTGACCGCGGTAGAGATGGGGGACCACAGGGGGACATCAATGCAGATCGCCGCCTTATGAAGCTGAAGATGCCGATTTTTGACGGCACGGATCCGGATAGGTGGATCTATCGGGCGGAGCGTTACTTTCAGGTGATGAGGTTGACGGAGGATGAGGTTCTGAAGGCCATCGAAATCTATTTCGAGGGCAAGGCATTGGCCTGGTACAGATGGAAGGTGGCGCAGACCCCCTTTCGCACTTGCGAGGAGCTGTCTGCACTGATACTAGGCCGGTTCCAGGAGACCCCAGAGGGAGATTTCTATGAGCAGTTATCTGCTTTGAGGCAGGAGGGGACGGTTAGGGATTATGTGGAGAGGTTTGAGATGCTGAATAGTAGGGTGAAGGGGGTGACCGACGAGGTGATGATTGGGAATTTCATGAGGGGGCTGAAGCCCTCTATACGAGCGGAGCTGAGGATGCAGAGTCCGGGGACACTAGAGGATGTCCTTCGCCTGGCCCACAAGGCGGAGGAGAAGCATGCAGAGGAGAGGACGATACGGGGAGCTTGGGGGAGATCCAGGGGTCCTACCCCACCCCCGCAGCGGCAGCACCGAGAGCACACACAGCTGCACCATAGGCTAGAGGAGAGAGCCGCCCTGCGACTCTGGGACGACGGATGACAGAGGCGGAGGTGAGGGAGAAGCGTGCCAAGGGGTTGTGCTTTCGTTGCGACGAGAAGTTCACCCCTGGACACTGGTGTGCTGGTCGCCTGCTACAAATCACTATGGTACCAGACGAGGAGGGGTACGTGGGTGATGAGGAGTTTGAGGTGGAGCAAGAGGCGCCAGTGGAGGAGGAGAAGTCTCACCTAGACTTCGCAGAGGTGTCCCTAAACTCTGTGGTGGGGTTCACTCCGAACCACACCATGAAGTTGTCGGGACAGTTAGGAGACACGGCGGTGACAGTGCTGATCGACAGTGGGGCCACCCACAACTTCATCTCCAGCCGAATAGTGGAGAGACATGGGCTGCAGTTGAGCACGCAGGAGAAGTTTACCGTGTTGCTGGGACAGATAAGATGGAGGAGAGCAAGGGGCTCTGCAAGGGTCTGTGCCTGACCTTGCAGGGAGTGCAGATCATGGAGGATTTCCCGCCCCTGAAGTTGGGCAATGTTGACATCATCCTGGGCGTACAGTGGCTGAAGAAGCTGGGGGACATGCGGGTGAATTGGAAGCGCCTCAGGATGGAGTTTGAGGAAGGGGACTGGACGGTGGTGCTCACAGGGGACCCGACCCTATGTTTATCGCTGGTGGCCTTCAAGGCCATCACTCGAGCCTTACGGAGAGAGGGGGAGGGGTACTTGGTGGAGTGCCGTGTAGCGGTGGCAGAGCAGGAGCCGCAGGCAGGGGTTTCCGAGGAGGTGGAGCAGGTGTTGGGACAGTACCAGGAGGTCTTTCAGGACCCAGAGCTACCACCAGTGAGAGGGCATGAGTATGCGATAGTCTTGCGGGATGGCGCAGCACCGGTGAGTGTGCGTCCTTACCGCTACCCACACGTGCAGAAGGATGAGATAGAGCGGATGGTCGGTGAGATGTTGCAGGCTGGGGTGATCCAACCCAGCGTTAGCCGGTTCTCGAGCCCAGTACTTTGGTGAAGAAGGACGGGAGTTGGCGCTTTTGCGTAGATTACCGGGTGCTGAACAAGGAGACGGTGGCTGACAAGTTCCCTATCCCTGTTATAGACGAGCTGCTAGATGAGCTGCATGGAGCAGTGGTGTTCTCCAAGATTGACCTAAAGGCGGGGTATCACCAGATCCTGATGAGGCTAGAGGACGTGCCGAAGACAGCATTCCGCACCCACGAGGGTCACTACAAGTTTCTGGTCATGCCGTTTGGCTTGACGAATGCTCCTTCTACATTTCAAGCATTGATGAACGATGTCTTTCGGCCGTTCCTGAGGAGGTTCATACTCGTTTTCTTTGACGACATTTTGGTCTACAGCGGGACCATGGGGGAGCACGTGGGCCATCTGGAGGTAGTGTTTCATGAGTTATTGAGGCACCAGCTGTATGCAAACCGAAAGAAGTGCAGTTTTGGCCAGAGGCAGATAGAATATCTGGGGCACGTGGTGTCGGCCGCAGGGGTAGCAGCAGACAGGGTGAAGATAGAGGCAATGTTGGACTGGCCGGTACCCACCTCTCTGAGGGCACTGCGGGGATTTCTCGAACTGACAGGTTACTACCGGAAATTCGTGAGGGGGTACAACACTATTGCCCAGCCACTGACCGACCAGTTGAAGAAGGATGGGTTCCGATGGGGAGAGGAAGCGACCAAGGCTTTTGAGGTCTTGAAGGTGGCGATGACGACAACCCCAGTCTTGGTGTTGCCCGACTTCAGCGTCACTTTTGTTGTGGAGACGGATGAGTCGGGCGTTGGTTTGGGGGCGGTTCTGATGCAGTTGGGGCGGCCGATAGCCTACTTCAGCCAGGTGCTTTTAGCTAGAGCACGGCTGAAGTCTGTGTATGAGAGTGAGTTGATGGCAATCGTGCTGGCAGTTCAGAAGTGGCGGCCCTATCTGATGGGAAGGGAGTTTGTGGTCAGGACAGATCAGCGCAGTCTGAAGTATTTGCTAGAGCATAGGCTAGTGACGGAGGAGCACCAGCGCTGGCTATCCAAGCTGGTAGGGTACCGGTCGCCATTGAGTACAGGCCGTGGCTGGAGAATAAGGCAGCTGACGCCTTGTCGCGCAGAAAGGAGGGGGTGCACTTTAGGGCACTCTCGTTGCCCGTGTGGTTAGATGGGGAGCCCATGTTGCAGGAGGCAGAGGCCGATCAGGAGCTGAGACAGATCCGCGAGCAGCTGCAGGCAATGGGGAAGCCCCTAGAGGGTACTCCCTAGAGGGTCGGAGACTGTTGTACCAAGGGCGGTTAGTGTTACCGCGGACATCAGCGTTCATACCGGCATTATTTCAGGAGTTCCACAGTTCGGTGGTTGGGGGACATTCCGGGGTGCAGCAGACATACATGAGGATGTCCCGAGAGGTTTATTGGCCTGGTATGAGGAGAGCGATAGCACACTTGGTTGCCGCTTATGACGTATGCCAGCGTCACAAGTACATGGCCATGGCACCAGCCGAGCTACTGCAGCCTTTAGCCCTGCCGGAGCGGGTTTGGGAGGAAGTGATGATGGACTTCATCGATGGGCTACCCCGATCAGAGGGATACTCAATGATCTTCGTGGTGGTGGACCGATTGAGTAAGTACGCCCACTTCATACCACTGAAACATCGGTACACGGCGGTTTCAGTGGCTGCCGCTTTTACTCGAGAGGTGATACAGTTACACAGGATCCCAGCATCCATAGTGACCGACAGAGACCAGGTGTTCCTGAGTGGGTTCTGGCGGGAGATATTTCGTGTCCAGCGGACGGTGTTGAAGAGGAGTACCGCCTATCACCCTCAGACTGACGGGCAGACAGAGGTAGTGAACCGCAGCATTGAGACATATCTGTGGTGTTTTGCATCAGAGACACCGCGGTAGTGGTATCGGTGGTTGGCGTGGGCGGAGTATTGGTACAATACTTCGTACCACTCAGCAGCAGGGACAACACCCTTTCGGGTGTTGTATGAGAGGGACCCACCAGAGCTACTGCGGTTCGGAGAGAGGCAGACCCCAATGTCGCAGGTGGAGAATTATATGGGGGAGAGGGAGAGTATAATGGAGGAGCTGAAGAAGCACTTGTTACGAGCTCAGCAAGTGATGAAGGCAAGGGCAGATGGGCATCGACGCGACGTGCACTTCCAGGAGGGTGATATGGTATATCTGAATCTGAGGCCATACCGACAGAGATCGCTAGCGAGGAGGCGGAACGAGAAGCTGTCAGCTAGATACTATGGACCCTTTGAGATTGCGGCCAAGATTGGCCAGGTGGCTTATAGGCTGAGACTTCCCCCGACAGCTACGATACATCCGGTCTTTCATGTGTCGCAACTCCGTCGAGCTATTGGAGAGCAGACAGTGTCCTCTACCCTGTCGCTCACCCTTACGGAGGAGATGGAGGTTTTGCTGGAGCCATTGGAGGTGCGGGCCGTTCGTCAGGGGCCAGGCGGGCGCAGAGAGGTGCTGATACACTGGGCAGGGTTGCCCGATTGCGATAGGACGTGGGAGGCCTACAGCGTGATCCAGGAGCAGTTCCCCGACTTCCACCTTGAGGACAAGGTGGCTCTTTTAGGGGCGGGTATTGATGCGGACTTGACCGCGTCCGACGATGCATACGCGGGGGCGGACCCCACGACTCCTTTGGTGACTTACGTGCGGCGTAGGAGGCGCGGTTCCACGTAGTGGGTTAGTCGAGGGGTATTCTAGTCTTTTCCGACTAGATTAGTAAATCGCCTCTTTTCTATTTATTAGGGCTAGCCGTCGTTTTTATTTTCTTATGCTTATTTTGTGAAGAACAATTGTAGGCATCTTGTGATGGATTTTAGACTTTTGTCCGTGCATCAAAAGTTAGGAGAGCGAGTCTCCTCTCGAAAAAGACTCAATTATCAATCTATTTCATAGTTCTTCGCAATTTAAGATCCAAAAATTCCACTTTTTTACATTTTTTCCTCTTTAAATCTGAAATTAATTGATCGATCCTCTAGATCGTATCAGATTCCTTCCTTAATTTTTGCATTTCCCAATTGTTGGTTGTATGTAATAGTAAACACAGCACTGAGCCATAATTGTCACAGACTATACATATATCAGTCTTTCTATAGAATGAAGGTTGAAATCACAGGCCGAAGGTTTATCGTATCCATATAGTCAATATCAAAAATATTGGTCATTTTGGATCAGCCTTATCGGTAGCGTCCCCAAAAAAGGAAAAATATGATTACAAAATGTTGAAATAATTGGCAACTTAACATGTCTTGAGAACCACTAAAGGAGATTTGACCATGTTTCAACAAAATAAAGAAAAAAGAAGAGTTTGTGAGCTGATAATTTATATGTAGATAGGGTATTTCTGTTTGGGATTGATTTATAATAATAAAACCTAGATCTATCCCATGAAGTCACTGGCATATATCAATTAATATGGGACAAAGATCATCGGTGTTAAGAGTTTAACATCGAAAGAATGAATTGATGTGTAGAAGTTGTCACATATTTGTTGCAGTGTGAGATGAAGGGGGATATGCTACAATTCTAACTCGTTTATTTTATTTTAGAAATTTGATTAAAAACACTTAAGAGTGAAAATAATATTCATGATAGCATGCCATTTATCCAGTGAAATACCGAATGGTGTCGGGTCATATCTGTCATGTTATCTTAGGTATACCTCAAATTCCAATAAGATATTACAGATACATATCGAAATCAACATATATTTGAATCCTTGATTAGAAGGCTCAACATCATGATTGCTTAATTTTAGTAAGGGTTTAGGAAATATGTGTGTTCCCATTTGTGGCATAGAGAAAGAAAACACCTGGCCGAACAATAGTCTTTTATGATTCGTTCGACAAAGTGGGTATTTTGGGTGTGATGTGGATGTTCTCTCTTGTTGAAAGCAAGGTTTGAACCTTGGTGTTGATCTCGGTATCAGTCGATAGTTTTTAGTATCAATATTGGGTATATTAAAAATATCAAGCGATAACTTTAACTTATCAAAAGTATCGAACTTTAGGCATCGTCTGCCTTAGCATAACATGGCAATTAGTTACTATAGGCTTTTATCTTCAACAAGTGCTTCATTTATCCATAGATCATCTCTATCATCTAAACCACTATCTGATCTTTTTCTAACTCACCTGTCAACGGGTCTTCTTCAAAGATTATCTAAATCATTAGTTCAACTATAGTTTATTTATATTTGAGTATTGTGTCTTAAACTTGTATTATAGTCGAAATTGTCCATACTATGTGTCTATTGAAACTTAATAGAGTTTCCTTTGGAGCCAACAAAGATGGTCTATTTTTATCCATCTTACTAATTCAAGCCGAAATTGTCCATATATATCACAATCAACCAATTTTTTGAACCGTCATTTTGATGATCAAGTAAGATTTTTTTACCATTGTGTGATATAAACTAGAATGTCCAATTTTGGTAGTTCAAAAATAGAATCTCTTCTCGCATAGTTGTTAATAGTTGTATCAAAGGATCCGACCAATCTGAGATGGATCGCATCAGCATGTTTAAAATCCGTTATAATATGAGTGATACTTAGTGTAGGGCATGATTTTTAACCTTGGTTGAAAGAGGATACCCATATGAAAGTCTGTAACTCCTCAGTAAACCTAAAAGTGTTCCTAAATGGGTTTGAAATCCATTTATAATTTCACCATCAGGGACGTTGACCCAATGATACATCAAAGCAAATAACACGATTTAGTTTGTCTTGTCCTGTTGAAGATGTTATGTAACCCTTCTTTTTCTCTTTCATTTCCACTCAACTACATTATTTTATTGATCGCTTTATTTCTAGATAGTTTAGGACAACAATGAGATGATATATTAATGCGAGATTTACATTTGTCTCCTAATTTTCAAAAAGTTTACACGTGTAAAATGACAACAAATAGAACCGTAAGATGCTAGGTGCATTTAAGGATTTTTGGTACGGGTGAGCATGGTTGGGGGTTGGAGCTCCTCTGCCAACAAACTAGAAATCTACAAAGAACATCGACGTCCCTGATATGCACGAGCATGATGAACTAATGTAATCATTTCAATATATATAGGATAGTTGGTCGCATAAGCCTTCTATAAAATTTCCAACAAATTCACGAGCATTCAATTGTCAAATAGTAACGTTGGATACATTTCTCTACTTTAAGTCCTCTTGTGCTTCTATAGAATCATCTAATATTCTAATGATGATGATGGCTCGAACATATTGAAACAATCCATTTTAGGTATTTCTTGGTCATCACATACATTAGCATTTCTTCTTAAGGTTATTTAGATGTATCATAGTAACTCTGAATCTTTATATGCTTACGCTCCCCCTTGCAATTCTAGTTTACTTATTGTCCCTTCTCTAGTCTAGTCAACGAGTAAAACATTATATGGAGAAAAAATATGCATAATGGCACCTCGTCTTAACTTTCCTTTTAATAGGGTTGATAACTTATGCAAAGAGATGTCGAATTCACATTAATCTTTGATGCAAGCATACAACACTACCCATTTTGACTCCAAATAAATCAGTCTAGCCAAGTTTTCATTCCGTTATACACATTACATCAATACGGCTGCTAAACTATTCTTCACAAAACACATAATCCCCTTAGAGACCATATCAGAATATTGTCTAAATCACATATCAATCTTCATGCCCAAAAAATTTTCCATCAATGGTCCTAGTAAGTAAACAGCTTCATGGTACACCTCCTGGTCATAAAACCATTTGATACTCAGAACATATTGTTTATCTATTAGATATTCCTGCATTACTCTTCTCGTATCTTCAATGTTCACCCATAAGTTTGATTCGTAGTTCCTATGACCATGGATTGTATACCACAGTACTTCTGCATTCATTAGGCACTTTCCTAGGCTCTATTCTTTTTGTTGAATAACACAGTTATAGCCATATTAAACATTCTCCTCCCTTCCAAACCTTTATAAGAATTGATGAATCTAAGGGTGTAGAGAAGAATAGGAGAGGATAAATCCCTTCTCTCACACTTTATTAATATATGCAGTATGGTAAATGGTTACAACTTATATGGGTCTGGGCCAAAACCCCAATAGTCTAAATCTAACACTTCCCCTCAAACCGGAGCATGGATATCAATTATGCCACGCTTGCTACAATCAGAC
Organism: Scilla litardierei; assembly: GCA_030789695.1. NCBI lineage: Eukaryota > Viridiplantae > Streptophyta > Magnoliopsida > Asparagales > Asparagaceae > Scilla > Scilla litardierei. The sequence continues at coordinate 1,875,885 of CM061133.1, read as the reverse complement.
GAAAAAACTAATGCTAAACCAAGCTTGGTGAAGATGGCATCTAGTTGATTAGCAAAAAGTCTAAAATGAGTGCAAACCAGCTTCTCGGTAATGATATCTCTAGTGAAGTGACAATTCATTTTAATGTGCTTTGTCGTCTCATGAAAGATAGAATTATTGGTCATATAAAAAGCAGCTTGATTGTCACAGAACATTATCATCAAACTTGTCATCTCGGAAATCAAGCTCCCACAGTAATGTCTTCAACAAAATCAGCTTTCATGTTATATGATCCATAGCTTTGTACTTTAACTCAACACTTGACTAAGACACAACACTTGCTTCGTACTCGGTAACCCAAATTAGATCTCATATCTTTTGTATTATCTGCATGGCTAGAATCAGAATTCATGTCAATTTTCAGAAAAATAACCATCTATAGGGATGCTTTAATAAACATGCAAGATCCTTAAGGTTACTTTCCAATGGACTTCCTAAGCTTATGCATAATCTGACTAACTAATCCAATAATCCAATAGAAAACATGATATTGAGCCTCATAACAATTAAATAAATGATATTTATAACCAAATACTGGTATGAAGAAACATCCTCTAGCAAAAAACTAGAATCATCCTACAACTCCGTATAAGCTTACATAGGAGTATAGAGTGTATAGACAAGTTTGCAACCCAGTACTTTAGTATCCTGTAGTAGGTCCAAATCATGTTTTCTTTGAGATAGAACCATATCAATCATGTTGTGTGCAATTTCTATATCAAGAAAGTATCATGGTTGTTTCATATCATTGGTTACAAAATAAGTTTTAGGTACTCCATAGTCTCTTTATGTCTGTAACAATCACTATTGGTCATAAGATATCATCAACATATATAACCAAAATAACAGATCTTAAAGCCATCTATTAAGTAATCTCAACAACATTAACTACTAAATTTCTTAAACCAAACATGATACCTCTGTTTTAACCCAAATATCCCCTTTCTCTGCCTGCAGGCAGCCTTCTCTCTCAAAATACCTAATAGTTTGCTCCATATAAGCTCTCCTCGAGATCGCCATAAAGAAATATGTTCTTTACATCTAATTAAAACATATACCAACCTTGATTCCAAAGAAAAATCACCTGAATTAAATTTAGGCAAGTAACGGGAAAGAATTTCTTAAGATAGTCCATATCATCTATCTGAGTAACCCCTTTAGCAACCAAACAAGCGTTATATACATATCAACAATCTCATCTGACCGATATTTAACCATATAGAAACACCGACAACCAACTATATCAGCGTATGTAAGAGCCGGGTCCAGTTCCCATGTGTCAACAAAGCTTCCATCTCATCTCCATAGCTTTCTTCCCGTCATAATGCAAAAAAAATTTCATGGTAAGATTTGGGAATAGACATTGAACAAAGTGACAAGACAAAATGCTAGAAAGAGGTTATCAAACAATCATGTGAAATAAAATGTGATATAAGATGTGAAGTAGAAAACCATTTACCCATACAATGAGCAATTAAGATGTGAAAGTCAAATGGAAGGGATGTAGAAACCTAGAAGGTCCTCCACTCCTTCAGTTGTAGAATTCAGATCAGCAAGTAGCAAGTGATGAGATAGCATGGCCTTCCTGTTAGTGGTTATGCCCTAGGCCAAATCTCTGAACATTTATGTTATGTCATTTTCATTTATAAAATGGTGCTCTTAATGTTGTTATTATATCATTTGCATCTTTTATTATAATAATGTTTGAATATCTATTTTATGTTATTCTAATTATCCCTAGTCATTCATCACTAAAGGTATAATAATGAATTAAGACTAGTATGAGTTTGGTTGATAATTATGAGACAATTATATGTATGGTGATACAAATCAAGCTTGTCGATACTTGTTGTAGAACAATGTACAGGATAGACTCGCTATGAGATCATTACATGGATCAGTATCATAAATGATCGCAAAATAATTGTCATATAATCCTTAGACCTAATATCATTACAATTTTCTACATGAGGAACATCATGTTTTGACATAGCCAAATGTTATCTTTAATCAGATAATCATAAAGGTTATGATTGAACATGATGTGAATTATGCAAAGAAAACTGAATGAACAAGATGGAATTTGTCACTCTCTTATGAGAAAGATATCTAATGGAACCCTCAATAAGTAGAACTAAGAAATGCATAGTCGTGCTCAGATAAATTGATACATGATCAATGTCATTTGATTTTATCAGTCTACTTAGTAATCGAGAAATTAAATGTTTGAACAATATAAGTGTCATAAGTATGATACTGCGCATAACTTATGTTCAATCCAGATATCGTGTGACAAAAGGATTATGACATGTTCTATTGGTTAGGTTAATATCGGACTAACGATATTCTTATTAATTAGGTAGTCATAATACCTTACTAGAGACCATTTATGACTTGTAGGCTTATAATGAGATTAGACCCACTACCAATTTGATATGAGCCTATTGGGTCGCACATAAAAACGTAATGGATGAGATACTGTTTTAAATGTGATTTCGAATTTAAAATCTGATTTGAAATTCGAAATGAGGCGATACATCTTAACTGTCAGATACCATATCTTGTTAAAATAGTATCCCTAAGAAATCTCTGCGTAACTGAATCGTGTTAAAGGGTTAACGTGGGGACTCTATATATGATATAGAGGGGTTTTTTAGAAGGCTATGCGATCTCTGTCGTTTTTGAGAAAATAGAGAGTGAGAGAAACCCCTAGTTGCGGATAAGGAGCTAGCACATGTGCAACCTCCGATCGTGACGTTCGTGTGTGGATACTGGTGGAGGGTGGTCGTTCATCAAGTAGCACCTACAGTCAACAAAGGTTAGTAATCACGATCAAATCAATTAAAACGCATGGATCTTTGGTAGATTTCTATTTTTTCACTGCGTATAGATTTATTATACATGATAGAAAAACCTAACACTTACTGGGAGCATCAAACATACACATGCAAAGGTTTTACGGTGCCTAGAGTCCTAGAGTCCTATGACTGTAAACATATATGGAATAAAAGATAGATGAGAATTGACATATGATTGTGGAGCATAATAGGCAACAGCCTCAAAAAAGTAAAATCAATCGAAACATAATACTTACGACAAATTAGAGCGAAGCAATGATAGCATTTATGCATCCTAAAATATCCAACAAACACATACTTTATTGATCTAAATGTTAATTTGTCAAGATAAGGTTTCGTACGAACAAAACATATGACATGCATTCTGTTAATTAAGTAGCATGCATACAAAACCACATCGAACCATGAAAATTTAGGTGCATGCATTTCAACCGTAAGTGTTCGGGTAACATTTAGTATGTAGGGTAACATTTAGTACGTAGCTGTATTTCCTTTTAGCTACACCATTTTACTATGATCCATAAGCATATGAAGTCTGATACAAGATCCATTTAACTAACAGAAAGTTAAAAAACCTTTTTGTACATATTAAGAGCATTACCAACACGGAGAACGCAAATATTTATGAAAAACAATCTTTATTTTATCAAAAAAAAAATTGAATAATTTCTGGTACATGAGCCCTATCTTTTAACAAATAAACACCAGTCATATAGAAGAAACAATCAATATAAACTAAAAATAACGAAAATCATACTTAGAAAGATACCTACTATGACCATAAATATCAGAATAAACCATCTCAAAAGAACTACTACTACGATTAATGATGCGGCTTATGCAGGAAACACAATGGTGATTTCCTAACACACACGACTCACACGGTAAAGATGACACAGTTGACTCAATAGTAAGAACCAAGCAAAGTTTCAGTAGCAATGGATGATCTAAACGATAATGCCACGATAATGCCATAATACTGGAATCAACATCCAAATAGTATATCATATCTTTCTCATGACTCGAATCAATATTCATTCCAATCTGAATGTCCTAGAAAACACATTAAGAAGGAAAGAACGCAAGAACATAGTTTATATTTCATAAGTTAGCTAATAGACAAAAGTTAATATGATAAACATAACATTGTTTGGGGCTAATGATGAGGTAGCTTAAACCTTCCCTTTCCTATAAATAGTAGAAGATGAGCCATCATCTAAACAAACAGGTAATACAGATGTAGTTGAAAGAAAGAAATGAAAATTGATTATAATGCCTATCATATGTAAGGAAACACCAGTGTCTAAAACTTAAGGCTAAAACTTATGGCTTGCCAACAGAGGCTATGAATACAGTATCATATATCACAGCAAATGTAGAAGAATAAGAGACTTATGATGACTGAGATGATTGAAGATGTGGTAACTGGTCATACTTAGCCTGGAAGATCTGACCAATAGGTGTTGGGCTAGTAGTAGGCTCAGTAGCAATAGGAGTAATCAAAGAATCACAGGTAATAGCAACTGGGTTTGGCAAGGCTTTGAAGACTTCATCCAGTATTTCTCGAAGCCTTGACTACTTTTGTTGCAATATGCAAAGTGATATGGGCCCACATTTGCCCAGAGATATCGTCTGCCAATCCACGCCCCTTGAAAGTATGGCCAAATCCATGACATGGCGACATCCCCGAGCCATCATAGAAAACTATAAGGAACATGAGTTCCTAGCTAAGGTGTAATGGGCTATGCACTGAACATGTGCATGAATAACAAACATGGACAAAACTGAGTCGCCTTCAAGAATCTGATCATGAACCTACTATGCAAACATTGTTTCAGGGTGTTTTATCATCACTCGTTGAAGGTATAGTGGTCCGAATGTCTTCGTTGGCTCGGAAGATGAGGATAACCTTCGGGATCGGTCGGCCGAACAAGCGTTGATATGCGGATGCTCGGAACCGAGCGATGAGTAGCCGAAGGAAGCTTCGGCCGAACGGTATCTCATGCGATCTACAAAATGAGAAGAGCATCAGTGGGTCGGATCTGGGTTCCGACCAAATCCCCCGATGCTTAAGTCAGATCTTAACAAAAGAGTGCTCGATGGAATCGATTCCGGCTCGCTGGAAGGCCATGCACGACTTCTCGGACCGAGCTATGGAGAAAGAAATATGAGGTGGAAGCAGATGTAGGGAATAGGTATACCTGAATGTCAGATATCCAGGATTCGTCCTTTCGCCTACCCTTTGTTGGGTTATTTATAGAGGAGCGCCATGTCAACACCTCCTCCTGATATGCCCTCGTGTTTAGGGCATTCAAGGCACCTCCCGTTGCGTCTGTCCGCGTTGATGGTGGGTTGAATGACAGTTAATGCAGGCTCGGTTTAGGGAGTGGTTTCTTCAATCGCGAAGAGTCGGTGGTTCATTGGGCTTTCATCCTGGGCTCAGATGCCTCGACCCATACGAGATGCCATCGGATCAGGGCTCAAGGCAGTGATGGGCCGAGCGGTCAACTTGTTTCTCCCTTGTCTAGTCGGGGGGTTGTATCAAACATGGCATCCAAGTTAGATAAAAATTGAAATACTGCAAGGTTTCCCTGATACTATTGAAGTATTTTCAGGTCCATGATCAACGGCTAATACATATTGATCTCATCCAAGACCCCTTTAAGCTTTGAGAAGTAGCCAGAAAACGGTTTCTCATCCTGCTTCATGGAGATGTACCTTTATATCACTCAGAAACTCGAGAGATAATATTCTCATTCACATACATCTCTTTCAATGTATTTCATATTTCTTATGCAGTCCTTAATAACATAACGCTTGCGCTCACATTCTCCTTCATACTATTGAAAGGTCAAGTCATCACACAATAATCGCTTGCAAGCCAGTCTTCATACCATTTCGATTAGAGTTCGATGCATCTTCAGTGAGATGCTTGTTCTTCTTTTAATAGCTAAGGAACAAACTGAAAGATTGAACTTAAGAAAGATAATTGCCCCCATTTAACTTGAAAGTTGTAAGAGATTCATCTTTGGAATAGTATGATCTACAAACTTTACTTCCTCGCCAGTAATCATAATCTTAATGTAGACAGTGATCAGAAATCACGAAGGACTAAGCTGAAAAGTAGGGAGATCTAGTATAGATCTAAAGTAGCTAGTAAGAAGGTAACCAATAGAAGATCTAATATAAAACTAGAGTATCTACTATCTGCTACAGCGGTAGCCTGAGAAGTGCATCAATCGAAACCTTGAAAAAGAACATTTTTGTGTCATGTTTCAGATCTGGAACATAAACTTGTTTACCCCAACTACAAAAGGAACAAATATGATTCAACCATATGAACGGTCAAATCTGATCTAGAGTTGGGAAGGATAAAGAGGGCAAAGGGATGGTGGCTGCAATGGATGAGAGAAATGGTAGCAGTAGCTATGGTAGCTACTACAGATTAGAGTAGTGGCAACAGCAACCAGCAGGAGCAGCAGCAACATGCAGGGTCTATGGTAGGAACGGAATCAAGTCGAAGCAACGATGACGGGGGCATCAAGTGGTGTCAAGAACATAAACGGAAGCAGTAAGAAATAGAGGCAATAGCAACAGGAATATGATGAGATAGAAATGTACTATTTTTTGATTAATTTTGAAAAAAAGAATCATGGTTAGGGTTTGATAACTTGGGCTATGCTACCATGCTGAATCTAAAGGTAAAGAAAGGAATATAAGAGGATCGATCCCCTCACTCATACTTTTTATATATAGGAAAATATTCAAATGCAAACATTTCGCACGGAATTTTCCGTGCAAAAATGTTTTTATTTTTTTTGAACTTTTTTTTCAAAAAAAAAAATTTCCTCCGCTTTATGTTGTTATACACCTCTAAAAAATAATGGTTAAAAAATAATGTAATTTGGCCTTCGATCAAGGTATTAAAAAAGTTTTATTGTTCTAAAACCGTTAAATTTTGTACCGGGTGAACCGGTGGGTAAATCCCCCTAGGGTTCACCCATTATTTTCCATGTGGCATATAATTGTATGAATTAAACATCAAAAAAAATTCTTAAAATGTTTTCGCACTGGCTTTGACACCATAGTTTTCGCACCCGAAAACTACTGTGTGTGTAGTATTGTAACTTGTAAGATGGTACAACTAATAAGGGTCTACGCTCATTAACTCAATAGTCTAATCTAACAAGGATATTAGCACGTATCATAACTCACCCAAAAGAGTCCCCTAAATACTTCTAATTCTCTACTGATTTCATGTTCGTCGAGTTTACCCATCCTTTGGTATATCTGACAATACATTATTTCCTTCAAACCCAACCACGTGAAATTACTCATCTTTATTTCCAATAAATGACACACCCATAATAAGGATACTCACAAACAACTTAATGCTCGCGAATAAAAGGATCTCCAAAACTAACATCTTATTTATAACAAGTTTTTCCTGACTACCCATCAAGTAAATTTTCTTCTCTATATGATACAGAAAAATCAAATCATTAGCATAAATGTCAGTTGATGCTTAAAATTTGTAAAGTTTAATCAACATGGAATCAAAAAATTATATAAGAACATGAGTTGTTTTTAAGAATTAATAATTAATTAATATTATATAACAACGGTGGGTAATCATAACAGAGGAAAGATAAATGATTATCAACTTTAGATTCACTTTATCAACTTTTTGAAACAAAACATATATTTCGTTAATGAATACACATTTTCATCTTGTGCGAGATAAAGTAGAGCCACCGCACACTAATTCTGATTGATCATGGATTTTATAAGACTATTACAAAAGAAGAATTGAGATGAAAATCTACAATGCAAAGCATCTCATTAAACATCAAAAGCAAAACACACACCAGTGCTGGTCCTTAATCATACTCACCCCTCTTGTCCATGATCTTCGGCCCATCAGATTTGCAATTGTGAAAGAAAGAAGATGCTGATGGATATGATGATGGCGTTAGTTTACCTATAAGGAAATGCCTAAAGTATGAAGAGATTCGTTAGATTAGCTTAAACTACAAGAAACTAGTAGCGCCATTCCTGAAAAATTGGCAATGCAAGCTGTATATTTCAGCAAAGACAAAATGAGATCAATTTCTAATCTGAAAATAAGAATCGTGCTCCTGACAGATATTCTCAAAGAACCAAAAGGATTTTCCAATAAACTGTGTAGGGATGGAAAACGAGTATCTCCTAATGGGTCCATCCCGAATTTTCAGGTTTGGGTAGGGGTCAAAACAAGTTCAAATCGTATTCATGTGATTCGTCAAATCCGAATAAAATCTATATCGGGAAAGGTTCTACAACCTAACCCGAATCGACCTGATTAACCCGCTTTGATTCGGCCCCATACACCGGGAAACAAGCTATGGGTGCAGGTGACGTGATTTGGTGGCAACAACGGAGGGCGAAGGTTGGTGGGTGCAGGTATAAGTGCATGTGCCAGACGATAAGCTGCGGGAGATAGGTGCATGTGAGCTGCGAAGGATCGAGGGTTCGGGTCGTATTCAAAGTGATGGGAACATGCAAGATCGATATGCAACAGAACGGCAATAAGATGAAGTCGAGCGATGACGATAGATCACGAGGGCAGAAATGCGTGATTGGTGAAGATGACGGGGTGATGATAGAGATGGAAGGGAAGGGTGAAGGTCGGCGGTGTTAGAGCGAATGTAAACCATAGGGTGGTAGGCTGGCATCGGGCCCGTAATAGGGATGGAGAATTGTGATGGGACGACGAAGAGTGAAGAAGAGAGATAGGTATAGAGATGGCAATAACAAGGATGGCGACAGGTTGCGGGAAAGAGAAAAAATAGAAAGAGAGAGATGATGAGTGAAAAAGAAAAAAACCCAAAACATGTTCAAATCCAACCCGTCATGTGAAACGGGTTGGGTTCGAGTGACCCAAATTTCATCGTGATGATGTATAGGTTTCAGGTTCCTGGCCCAGAGTAAATCTGAATCAACTTTGGGTGGACACTTAAATGGGCCAGGTCAAACCCATACCGAATTGACCCGACCCATTTGCCACCCCTAACTACATGATTATGCAAACTTAGTAACATAAGTCCCAAATTACAAGTCATAAGTCATAGTGAAATACATAAAAAGGCGCTGAGATTTTGAGGATGATTTTTAGTCTAACTTTCTTTAGATCACAAACAATGCAATGCATCTTTTTAGCAATTAAACTTTCTTTTGTTGAGAAATCATCAATATCAAATACACATACTTCAATCTTGTCGGAGACTGAAACTTGCAAAAATGTGTCACCGTTCACTATTTTTTTACCAAAAGTGGGGCCTCCTTCGAGTGTTCTTGGACCACCATCAAATTTATTTGGATGACACTTGACAAGCCTTAAAATTTGGTATTAACAAAAAATAAAATTAAGGACCTGGAAGAATGAAATAGGAAAGAAAATTTTCAAAAATATTATTTCTATAAAGGAGCTCAAAATTTAGTGGACAAAGAATTCAAATGGATAGATATAAGATGAATGGATAAAATGAGTAGGGCTTTCTCATCTGATTCTAATTATAGAAGCAATAGAAGGACTACAAGATTATAGTTGGCATTTCAAAGTATCCAACGCAAAATTCGCATAGTTGATTCAAAGAATCCACATACAAAACAGTTTCTTGTATTAAAAGAACGAAGACGGTGTCTACTGCACATAAACGTGAAGAAATTCCGTGGGAAGGAAGTCCATGTAACTTGTTTGACTAGCAAAGATATTGGACATGTTCCAATAGTAAACACTTTGCAAAGTTATTATGCCTACATCCAATTGAAATCACCGTTGTCGTGTAGAAGAGACTCATATTTGCTTGGTCTAATTCAGGACAACTCTCTAGCCTACATTGTTTCCCCATAAGTAATACCTATGCTTATCTGCCATTTGGATTTTGACAGACTAGCTCAATTTGGTTCATTTAGAAGTTTTAACAGGCAATGTTGAAATAGGGCACTGTTGATATTACTATTTCCTTCTTCCACATTCTTCCTCCAATACAATGAAAGATGGTGATGAGAAAACCTACATGCCACACTTCTGCCCTGCTGTTAGACTACATCCTAGTTATAGTAGGCCACCTGAATCCACTCTAGCAAACTTAAAATGAGAAACATATGATCTAGAAATTACTCTATAAAATGGCTTGTAGAGTTGGCAGTGTCATTTAGTTAGGTTAATGCAGTGCAGTGGGCGTACTAAGTATTAAGTAATAGCAGAGGAATAGTAGTTTTAATTTCTAGACTTCTATTTAAGACATGATGGATGAACAATGTCTAGGATGCAACCCTAAGCTCAGCCTGATCTGAAGGTGGGATTTGGTTCAAGCTGGCCTAAATTGCAGCAACAATTCATTCTAGTATGAGATGCAAGAAAATGAATATTGTTTTTTTAAAGAATAACTAAGCTGATTTGATTTGACAAAAATGACCTGGTGCAAATGATACCAGCGCAAAACAGGAGAAAGAAAGATCACAGATGTACTTTGTCAGTTGATCAAACTAAGATGAAAACTGACCACCTGATCAGATTAAAATTTGGAGTGGAATCACAATGTATTAGAAATAATGTCAACAAATGACCATTTATATTCCCTCTTTAGGTATTTAATTAAAACCTGAATTCGCCTTAACTATTGGCTATACAAATCATACATTTTTTAAAGTATATACTGACCATCATGATGTTAGCTCCCAACATCATGAAAGTGTAAAGTTCATGACAGGACATAAAGTCAACCAATCAAAGAAAGAAGGTGACATCCTTACATATTGAATTACCATAATCAGTGTCCCTAGATAATAACATATGGAAAAAAAAAGTATATGATGAAGCAAAAATCCTTAGCTTTACCTCATAAAGAAGTTATATAGTTCTTGTTCGGTCAGAGGATAGCCATTAGAGAAGGTAACAAATAGCATCCTCTCCTCAAGTGGGATATTGTCTCTTGGTGGCTTTCGAGCCCCAACCCTTACCTGGTAATGGCTCTTCATCCCCATCCCCAAATTGATGTTTTGGCCCATGACTGGTAGTCCATGACCAATCTGAGGAAACTGAGGGGTTGAAGGTCCACGCCCAAGAATGCTTAGGTTGAAAGGGTATCCAGATTGGATTCCCATTTCAACATCTAATATGTCAAGAGGCCGGAATCTAGTACTAGCGTATCTGCTTGAGCCCTCACCATGGGGCACATAAGGTTGTTTACAAAATGGCCTAATCGCTGCAACGGAATCCATGACATTAGGACACGATGGTATCATTTGCCTTCCATCTACATATGATATGTAGGTATGGCTCATCTGACGAATAAGCATCTCCATCTGATGCAAGTTTGCCTCCTCCTCTGCCCTCATACGGATGTCATCAAATGCCTTCAAGCACACACTATTTAGGTAATATTTGATGCCGTGAACGGCATTCTGGTGGAATCCAACAGATAGCTGGTCCGGAGGTGTATCAAGGCGAAGTGCATCAATAAAGTCCCAACCAAGGAGGGCAGCGGCTTGAAGTTTGGAGTCATCAAAGGAGTTGATGCGATCTACAACATCAGTCTGGTCCTGCTCCTCGATCCAGAGCCAGAAAGCAATAATCTCCATGGAGCGTGTAGGATCCATGTGGAGGTCAAGGACCATGCGAGAGAAGAGCTTGCGCTCCCTGGAGTGGTAAGCTTGGATGGAAACAATGGGTATGTTTTTTAAGGTGGAATCCATTGGCAAGAGATGGACCGAGGTAAATTGTGGAAAATAATAAGTACAGTAAATTTGTTCTTGGTGTTTTTAGAAATCTTGTTTGGAGGGGATTCAAACAATGGGGGTGAGGATGGCGTGAATCATGCACTCCGGTGGAGACACATTGATTTCAAAAGATACCTCAATGGGCATGCAAGCCTGACACAGTAAAACACTTACCAAACAGTGAATGGGAGAGAGAAGATAGGAGGAGGAATCTTTAGCTCCAACATTTAATTCCGGATATGCATAGGAAAGCCCTGAGGAGCTAATTGACTTTCCGAGGACTTCTGTCATTACAACTGAATTTGTAAGAAGACAAAGTACCCAAAACAAACACACTACAGGTGTATAGTTAGTGTGTTTGTGTGTGTCAGAGAGAGAGAGAGAGCGCGCGCGCGCACGTGTGTGTGTGTGTGTGTGTGTGTGTGTGCAAGAGTGAGAGAGTGAATGAGTGAGTGATGTGGGAGCAAAATCATGAAATATCAGTTAATTTCTCCACAAATGGTAAATAATTAGCTGATTTCTACATAGAACAGGCTATCACTGACTTTTTGCCGCTTTATACAGTGTAATCTGTGGTTCTAATACATGCAGTCCATTCGGTTACTTTCCTAAAGAAACTTAAGGCAAGGGGGTCTGTGCATTTCAAAATAGGAAGTAAATAAATTCATTTTTGTACATTCTTCCAATGAATGCACTCTTGTTTTCTCTATTTTCAAAATAAGAACACGAGAAATGCATGTTCATCTTTCAAAAAAGGAAGTGACCAGTAGTCTCTGTATATTGGCATTAACGCTTATTAACGCAAAACAGGACTTTCACCGTAACATCTTTCAGAACTTGAAATAAAAAGAGAGAGAAAAGGAGGCCTACTTAATCATTAACATTTTGTAAACTATTCTACTTTTTTAAAAATCTTTTTACCAAAATAAAACTACAGCTATTACAGAACACAGTTCGTGATGGGGTTGTATAAAAATTGTTATCTCATTGGTCACTTTGTAATGGGCTACGTGTTGTCAATAAATTAATTACTAGGTTATTGCAAAATCTCAAATTAAACACTAGCATAAGATTTTCATCGTGATATGCCTCTATTTTCCCTTATCCAGACACTCCTTATCAAATCTAACATTGTTAGGCTTTGGCCACCAGGTTATACACCGGCCACATTGCACCCAGCCAACTCTTAGTTTCCTCCACATGAATCATCTAAGTGTGTGTTTGGATTGAAAGAAAATGTATGAAAGAAAAGTGAAATGAAAAAGAAAAAGAAAGAAAAGTGAAATGAAAATGAAATGAGATTCTTTCTCATGTTTGGTTGCAAAGAAAATTTTGAAGAAAGTTCAAATGAAAATAAGGAAATTTCTTCCATTATGTTATTAATTCAAAACGAAAAAAATTAAGAGGTGGTTTTGCTAAATAATTTAAGAGGTGTATTTGCTAACTTTATAAATAATTCGCTTAAAAAATTTAAGAGGTATTTTAGTCTCGTAATAAATTAAAAATTTGTTAGTTCTGAATAATTCAGAAAGTTAGCAAATAAATTACGAATTCTAACAAATAATTCTCTAACCATACAAATATCATGATTCATAAATAATGTGATATTAAATAGTACATAAATAATTTACAAATTATATGAAAACATTGGAAATAATTTGCAAGCTATTAGAAAAATTCGTGCATAATGCGCGAATTTTTCAAGCAAAACGCGAAAAGTACACGAATTATTCGCGAATTTTTCGAACAAGTTCATGAATAAAAATAATTTAAATATTCATGATTTTCGAAAAAATTCCGAATTATTCACATACTATTTTGGAAAAATTCGGGAAAAATTCGTAAATTTTGACTAATTTGCAAATTTTAAATAATTCATATGTAAAATTTTGATAATAATTCGTGATTTTTTGAAAAATTCATTTATAATTTTTTGAAAAAAATTCATGAGTTATTCATGAATTCTTTAAAAATAGCAACTAATTATATTTGTTAAAAAACACAAATGCATGAATGTGAGAATAGTTAGTTTTGCTTTGTTATCCCTCATTTTCCTTGGGTCAAGAGGAGGAAAAGTTGAAAGAAAAGTTTTACTAATAATTTTCCACTCTTTTCCTTCATTTTCTTTTTCTTTTCACTTTTCTTTTAAGCCAAACAATGGAAAATCATTTTCTTTCTTATTTTCCTTCGTTTTCTTTCCTTTTCCCACTAACCAAACACACCATAAATGTTGCCTTGTCCGCATCCAATATCACACCTCGCCTGTTTCCCCCACATTTAATGAACTTCTCTCTAATGAATTGTCTCCTTGGAGACTCATCTTATTACAATTTACCAATTGAAGTATAAGATAAGGTCTTCCAACTCTATTTATCAAGTCGAGCAAGAAATCCACATGAATAATCCCAAACTTTATAGGCTTCTCTGTTCTCCCACTTGTAAAAGAAATCCTTGCAACAAAACTTATCCTGCTACATAGCGGTAAGGGTAGGCTAAAATAGTAATTCTAACAATTACAACTAAAATATATGAAAACCGTAAACCAAAAAATCCATTCTTTCTCCTACAAAATTGTTGACTGAAATTAATGATAGCGAATTCAATAATTTCATTCACCTGAATCAGTTAGAATGTCTACCTTTATTGTCACAGAAGATTAATAACATTCAAACTCAAATTTCTGCCCTAACATGTTACAATTCTTACAAAACAAATCAATGAATGCTTTACTTTCTGTGGCTGACAATGTTTAGTAAGTTGCAAGTAACACCATTTGCATTGTGAAGATCAAACAAGCAATCGCTAAAGGCACGCATGTGCTCCTGATGGCTAGGCTAATTGATAGCATTGATGCATAATCCTTCATTTGCGAGAATGAAGACATTTCAAGTTGTCACCAGTTACGTAACTCCATCTACACTAATGTGGAAAAGATTTAAATACCAATTTCCTTTAGTAATAACGGACGACACCCATAAGCCAATGGCTGATGGAAAGATAACTAACCACATGCATTTTGATATTCGACCGAGCAAATTCTACTAGTTTGATCAGGATAGCCATGTTTATGCAATTCGCTATCTAACAAGGTTGAAAAGATGATTAATAATCTAGAACTTTATGTTCAGTCAGTTTCAAAAGAAAAAATAAACAGATACGTTCAAGATCTTTCTATGACCTGCACATAACTAAAAATAATACCTTTCAGATTTCACATATGCATGTAGAAAAGCAAATGGAACATAACATTATCGGAAGAGAATTTCTTAAAACTGATGATAATACAATGTTGCGGTCCTTACCGAAAATAGACATGATAACAACCGCAAGCACCAGTTAATGTTCGTTTTATCTCTTTGATATCTCTTAAGGATTAGTGCTGAAGAAGAAGACCAGATAAGTGCCCAATAGGGGGTACAAATGAAGCAAGCCTGCATTGGTTTTTATTCTTGCCACTTTCAACCAGAGGTTTGTTCAACGATAGACATTCAATTTAGACCTTAACCTATTTTAGCCCCACCCAAATGAATGCATATCATCAAGCATAGCATCAAACTACCGAGACCCAGTTCGCATCTGTATCATCGAAAACCCTAACCAAAATCCATGTGCCTCCTCTTCCTGTAATACCCATCAATCAACACTGTAAATATGCCAGCATCCACCAGTCGGGAATTTCATCAAGCATGTTGAGCGCAACCGAAAACATCCCAAATTTTGGCAGATCCCGGAAGTTTGCAATCATAAATCTTAAGGGAACAATGCGAACCTTCATCATGTTGTTCATGAAGAGCGCCGCGACTAAGACTACACCTGAGTGCTGATCGATATTTCATGGCTTTGAGAAGCGCATTAAAGAAGACGATGAAATTTTGAGGGTGGATGATAGAGAGGAAAGAAGAGAGAGGTTGCCGATGGGCTGGAGTGGGCTTTGGGCTTGGTACTTCTGGATAAAAGAAAACCCCTCTCGGTTCAAAATAATAATGAACTAGTCATACCCCGTGCCCGCGGGACACAGTTCATTTAAGATTTTTCTCTGCGAAATCTTTGTTTACCAAAAAATTACTTCCACGACAAAAATTGCATGGAACAACAAATTAATGTAAAAAAATTTAGCGTGTGACTGGCGCAGAACAACAAATTCGATGCAGAACAACAAATTAGCGTAAAAAAATTTAGCTACGCGGATGCCTTAGGCGCAGGAAATTATTCGCATCTTGTTGTCACATGTGTCGAAGAGACTGTGGGCCCTGCGTTGAGGGAGAAATCATTCGATCTGTGCCAGCATTCGATCTACAGTATTAACTGCAATTTAAAGTTTTTTTCCCCAAATGCATTAATTGCGTGCACTCTGTTATTCCCCAGAAGCTTTCATTTCCGTAAAAATCTTTTTCCTTCCAAAACTTTCCCAAAATCTCATCTCAACATTCATGCCTCAAGATTAAATCTCGGCCATCTTTCTATCAACATTTTTGTCCTGATCAGCTTGTCATAGTCAGCAAGGCAATTCAAAAACGTCCTCAAAATGTATAACAGATGTCCGAGTCAGCGGCCCTTGCCCTGTACTTGGTTCAATCAGAAAGTCCACTCTATACTATTTTTCCTACCAACAAAACTATTCGTTTTGATATTCATATTCTAAAACTAAAAAGTACCAAAATCTAGTGAACCGAATGGATTTTGCTGGATTAACCATTCGTAGCAAACTTAACTGTTTGTAATAATAAAACTTTTTGCAACAAATAAATGAACGACGAAAAACTTCTTAAGTAAACTAGATTTTTGGTGTTTTGATGCTTTAGAATATGCAAATCGAAGTTAATTGTTCCAATCGCCCAACAATAACGAAACTGTCATTTTCAAAAAAAACCCGAAATATCCCCACCAAAAGTTACTACGCTCACATACCAAATTATTCGCCGCGCACATCCGTCCCAAAAAATAACTCTGCGCACGTATCAAATTACTTACCGCTCACAACTCGCCAAACTGTGTACAACATGCAAAACAAAATTACTCCGGGTACATACCAAATTACTCACAGCGCACAATATGCAAAAAATTTACTTTGATCACATACTAAATTACTCAATGCACACAAATGCCAAACAAACCCATTTTCTCAATACAAACAGACGCGGACAGACATAATTTCAGGCAACAATTTTCTCAAATCGCATTGACCTATTTGTTATTGGGTTACGAACAAATAGTCTCACACCGGTTAAGCATATAGGGTGCTTGGGGCTTTAATATGGATTAGTAACTACATTGGTATGATGCCTTTTGGGTAAACCCAATAAAAAACCAATTTGGCCAGTGGGTCCAAATGGACAATATCATACCAATGTGGAGATCTAGTGGGACGTATTTAAGGAAAACAACATGGTATCAGAGCCAGCCCATATTAGACGTGACGATGTTGGGGAGGATTCCTTCAAGTGCCGAACACCATTTGGCGAGCTCCGAGGAATGATTTGAAGATCTGTGCATTGTGCTCTATTGGAAAGGCGGCAGAGCTTCATTTCTTCATGGGACGTGTGTGCCCTAACCTACACATGGTGAAGATGGTAGCTATTCCAGGCACTTTACGTAAGGCGTGTGGTCCAGCGCATGGTGGGTGGAGTTGGTCTTGAAGAGCATGTCCTCCAACGCAGTGGTAGGCTACGAAGGTGTCAATGGATCTCGACCACGGTCTAGATAGGGGCAATGGCTCTCAATCAGTATTCGAGTTTGACGTAAGGCGTGTCCCGAACACAGTGGGAGCTGAATGATTGGCTCGAATGAGCAAGGACAGCTGGATGATCGTTCAAGGGGATGCTCGTGGTCCTATGTGTTTGAGGGGAGACTTGTTGGGTTACGAATAAATAGTCCCACATCGGTTAAGCATATGGTGTGCTTGGGGCTTAAATATGAATTAGTATTTCCATTGGTATGAGGCCTTCTTGGGGAGACCCAAGAGCAAAATTAATTGGGCCAGTGGGCCCAAGTGGATAATAGCATACCAATGTGGAGATTTGAACGCCCGTATTTAAGGAAAACAACAATTGCAATGCGTGAAAAGCAAACATCTATGTTCTAATTTTTTCATAGAATCTCAAAGATTTCTTGGATCTCAAGAGATATCCGAAGATTTCTTGAGAGATCAAATGAATGTGTAATGCGAGATTAAAAGATTTAGGGATATTTGTGTCCTAAAATTGTCAAAGGGCATGTAAAACGAGTTGGATCATCATACGGTTAGTAAGTATATATACTCAATTATTTGAAGAATATATTAGTAAATTATTGCTAGAAATTAATTGTTGTTACATCAATGCATGTAAATTACTCGGACGTGGCTATAATTATTTAATATTGAGGTGAATATAGAAGAAGAAGAACAATCCAATGCACCGAAATATGTGATATTTGTTCTATAATAATATGCCATAATAAATTTACCTAATGTTCAAATAGTTATATGTTTACTGTAAAATTTAGGATAATGTAGCAAGCTCGGATAGCCAGAAAGATTTAACAAATGAGTTTACAACCATGACCAAATTTCAAATTAAAGACGCACTTGTTAATTGGATAGTCTGAGCTATGAAAAATAAAAGGTTATGGTTATCTCATGAGAAGTACATTGAACGAATGATCAACAGTTCGATATGGATCATGCCAAACTAGTTAGCATTCGGTTGGCCAACAAATTCAAGTTGAGTAAGATGTCATGCCCTTCATCAAAAAAAGATGGATGAGATGACATTAATAACTTGTTCTCAGCGGTTGGAAGTTTGATGTATGCAATGGTAAGTACAAGACAGGACATTGCCCATGAAATTGGAATGTTGAGCCAATTCCTTTCTAATCTTGGAAAGGAACATTGGGCAGCAGTCAAGTGGATTCTCAGATATCTCAATTGTACTTCAAAGACATGGCTAAGCTAACCTAATCTTAGAAGGCTATACAGAATCGGATATGTCTAGAGATCTTGATAGTAGAAAATCTACATCAAGTTTTCTTTACACTTTCGTAGGGGAAGATCTGTCTTGACAGCCAATATTATTAAACTGTGTTGCGTTATCCACAAAAGATGTTGAGTATCTTGCAATCACAGAAGCTGGCAACGGAAACGTTGGGGATAAAGCGCTTTCTACGAGAATTAGGGATTAAACAAAAATGTATACGATACTTTATAGCCAAAGCGCTTTGGATTTGAGTAAGAACTCAATGTATTATGCTCGAAAAAACAACATCGACATTCGCAATCATTGAATACGCGAGGTTATGGATCAACAACTGCTAAAACTAGTAAAAATTCATGCCAAAGAAAATCAAGCAGACATGTTCAAAAAAGTTGATCACAAGGAAAAAGCTAGAGCTGTGTAGAGATATAGCTGTAACGGTTGTTAAATGACAACCACTTCGGATATAGCTGGAGGGATATAATTGTTAGTTTATTTTATCTACACCCGCAGCCCATATGGATGGTCAAAAAACAAAGAGCACTCCAACCCCCTCCCCCCTTCAATGCCTATAACTTCAATGCCTATAAAAGGGGATTACGAGGAGATGGAAGAAACAACAACAACAAGAGAAAAAGAGCAAATCAAAGGAGTTTCTTCAGTGAGAGAAGAAACTATATCCAATTTCAGATAGAGTTATGCGGGTCTATCCAAAAAGAGAGTTTCTCCACAGTCAGAGTTGTGGCGAATTTTTTAGGGTGTTTGATTACTTTGTATATATATTTTCTTGTGAGAAGTAGTTAATCTTTTTTCTGTTTTATATTTTTACCATAATCAGTTAATCATAACATTTCCCACGGTAAGTATCAGCAACTCTAAGGAAAAACACTGTACTAGCATCCCTGTCTTTCAAACGTCACCATCAAATTAAATTAGCGAGAGTTCATAATTCTTTTAGGGAGGGACTATCTGCACCTCAAATGAGGTGCAGAGAGGTGACGTTTGACCAAAAAAAGAAAAAAAATTCAATTTAAACATCACTTCGGTTTTCTCTCTCCTCCAAATTTTATCCATTTTCAGTAAATATCACATCCCTGCACCTCATTTTGAGGTGCAGGTAGTCCATATCTTCTTTTAAACTTAACCAACACTTGGTCTCTCACGAATCACACTCCTACTTTTATATTTAGCAACAAAAAAAAAATAACCGTCTTCTAATTTTCAGATAGTTATGATTTGTAATGGTGAATCGTTCATTGTGATAAACAGCACAAAGCCATTTGAAGTAGAAATTGCAAAAATAGAACAGAAATTAAGTTGCAGAAACAACAACTCGACGTCTGATCCTTGTTCTATTGTCCTAATGACATAAACCCAATTGCTGAGCTATTCGTAGCATCTTCATTCATTTGCATACACTCGCCATATCATCATGTTGTAAAGAATTTCTAGTCCAGTCTGATATGTTACAATGAGACTGATTAAGACCCTCAGTCATACAAAGATGAAATCAACTTGCTCGAGCGCACAACTGTACAGAATTTTTCAGTGTCTGAGGCTTAACAAGTTGCAGAATGAACAAAAAAAGACTTATAATAAGAAAGCTACGCATTCTTTGAGATTTCACTCTTCTTCGGCGACAGAAGGAAGCCCTTCTTTGAACCACGAGTAAAGCCCTCCTTCAAGGTGGAACACATTCTTGTAACCGTTCAAGACCAGCAAGTAGGCTGCTATTAGAGACCTGCATCCCAAAAACAGCACAAATAAATTCCAGAAAAAAAAAACTAGATGTCTTTTTTATTTCTCATTATGTTGCAACCCTCGACCAATTTTGGAGTTTTGGTATAATGGACAAAACTATACTATGATATCAGACAACCCATGTTGGCGCACAGATAAAAAGCGGGTTGAAAAATATCGCCTAACAAAAGCATATGTTTCAGCCCAGTCGAAAAAGAGCGAGAAGTGTTGGTTCGGGTGGCATGAACTGTAACATATATGTAACACAAGGGCCATGTTAGAATATAAAAATATAACCCTCAACCCCCACCATAAATTTGTGTTTGGTGCATTGCAGTTGCAGGGACTATAATATGTGTATGAACCCCATCAGGTATCACAATGTCCACCGCCAAAAATAAGGAGATTTTTTTTTGGGATTGGGTCTCATATTCTGTTAAGCTAAGCGCCTACCTGACATTGTATCATAGGTTTTGTGGCTTTGCACCTGATTCTAGAGGTTAGATCATGAGAATTCTTGTTAGGCTCGGGCCAAAAGGTCCAAGGGCACTTAATTATATGGCTAATCAATAAATAATAGGTAGTGCTAAGGCTTGGTTATGTAGTACATAGTCTCATGTTGCACGCACAAACACAGACACACGGAACATGTATCCGACACAGCACAATTTTATGACTGATGCGTCGGCACTACCTAGACTACGTAAGCTTCTTATGGGTGAATGCGAGGATTAATTTTGGTTGGAGAATTAGAGGGATAGAGATGAGATCTACTGCGAGCGGGAGGTTAGGAGTTTAGTTCCTTGTGTAATCTTGATATCCATTCATAGTAAATTCTTCTGTTGTTATCACATGCGGTGCGCCCAAAATTAGTGGCCCACAAGTTTGGCTGTAAGCGTGTAAAAGTGGTCCACGAACTCATTCATGATGGTTAAGTCCTACTTAAGTATCATGAACTGACTATTAAACCCTAAACTGATGCTAATTACCAACTTACCCCTCATATACCTTATACATACAACTGCAAATGAAATCCAGAAGTATGATCAATCTACCATATATCCAACAAACATATCATTGCTATATTCTTCATTTGCATGATTCTAACTTGGATGGTTGTAGTATATAATGTAAACAGATCGTATTTGGACCACCAAGGAGAGATCCGACCCGAACCCACTAACCAACCAAGTTAGACGGTTGATGGAAGCAAACCAAATCCAAATGGACTTTGGTTTGGGCCCAATGACTTGCATAGCAAGCCATGCATAAAACCTTAATTAACTACATATTAAGTAGCTTATTAGAAGTTGGATACTTATGACGTTCCTGTGGACCATTAGATATAACCCTAAGATGGATTAGGATTTCTTATAAGAGTAGTATTCATTTAAGTGAAACACACACATAAAGTGAGTCTCACCTCTCAACCCAAACCCAAGAGATATGAAAAAGAGATACTTCAGAAATATTATCTAAAAGAGAGATCCAGATATTATGTCCCTGCCATGTTATGGGCGCAAAAGTAAGATCCAATCTTATGATCTTGCTTCACGTCGATAGAAAGATTTACTTCGTCATGCTATATCAATTTGTAGGCAAAGATCTTCAAATAAGATAAATTCTTCCATAATCTATTTTTATTTTTAGACGATTTTAGATCATTGACAATATCCACTAAACCATCACATATGATGTTACAGCGTAGGATTATCCTAACTGATTGGTGTGCATTTTATATATCCTTCATGATTAATTTTTAAGATTTATAGATCTAATTTTCATGAAAAAGATTTTTATAATTACAATTATTGTGATTAATTGGATTTAAGGTGATTACAATTGTAGATCTTCGAGTGATTAAAATTACCATGCAATTGCAATTTTATAATTAGATCAAATTTCTTAATGCTTTAATATTGGTGATGCGATTTATTTTTTGATATTTCACATGTAATTGAAATTAAATTGAAAATGAATCTTGGTTATAATTATTTTTGATTTATTGACAACAAAAATTATCAAACCATATATCTAGACAATTCATGCATTTTCCTAAAATTTTGGATTTTAAATATTCTAGAAATTTTTGGATCCATCTATCAATATCATGGCTCTAGCTAGGTTCCAAGTACGTCAAAGGGCGCACGTGCAAGGCATGTGGTGCCTGCTTGCCCAGCATGCACGCACGCACAAGCCCATATATAGACGTGTGTGTATGCCCAGGCGAGCTCTATAGGATCTGCGGGCAAGTTTAAACCTCCCATATCAGCCCGATTGACTAGTTTTTGGGCCCATGTAGGTGGGTCCCAAGTTGGATTTTTAGGAAATACTTTAATAGAAAGTTTAGAAAAATAAATTTGGTTCCAACTACGATAGGCAAGCATCTAATTATGTATTATGCTATAACAAATTTTTAATTGCAAAATATATACGTATTTAACACATATGAGGAGTTGAACTTGATTCTGTTGGGGATCTTGAAATGACAAATAAATATAAGAGTGTGTGAATAGTGTTATGCAGCAATAATCACTAATTACAATTTTACCCTCTAAGTTTACCTAAGTTTCATTGAGCGTTATCTTTTCTAAAACTTAATCAACAATTCTTTATACTTGCAAATATAATAAGCACATCAGTAATAAGCACAAGTTACAAATAAGAGATAAAGTGAGAGACAATAGATCAAACACAAACACAAGTAATTATCTTGGTTCACTCACCCTTGGACTACATTCATTCCCAAGCATCGCTTGGATTCCTACTAATCAAACTTCCGCGAAGTAGATTGCAATTGCCTCACAAACCGAGGACTTCTCAATGCCTATCTCAACTAGAGGACTTCCCAAATGTCTCACACTTTGATGACTTCTCAATAATCAAACATCTTCAACAAAAGGACCTCAACAATTGAGGCTTTTGCCAAGTACACCAAACAATTACAAAAGCACTAACCACCACACCATTGTGTGGATTTTCACTTATACTTTTTGGAGAAAAGTTACACTCACCTATAGCCATTGAAATTGAATTGGAGCTTGATGTGTGTATATTGTGGCTAAGGAAATATCTCTATGATCTTAAAACAATAAAGATGAAAACTTTAGGAGATCAAGAGATGTTTGATTTAATCTCAATGAAATAGAGATGCAAACTCTTAGGGGATTAAATCAAATAGGCCAAGAGAAAGAAATGATTAAAGCTTGACAACACTTTGGAAAACTTTTAGCCAATAGGTTTTGCTTTAAGACTTTGGAGAACAATATAGCTTAGAAAAATTGCATTTGCTTTTAAAATTTCTCTTTTAAATTTTGTAGCAAAATCTTAAATCAATCCAATATAGCCTACAAATCTGTTGAAACAGATTGACTAAAACACCCACCAACAGCTAGAAAAAATGGCTAGAAATTTGACCGTTGTAGTCTGCCAAGTAGGTACTAATCGACCAATGTTCAATCACTAGTCGACTAGTAGGCAACTTCCACCAACTGCAAATCAAACGACGCCACATCGACAACTCCTCGGAAAATAGTTCTGACCACTCAGATTCTGCACTTAATGCAGATCGTGTCAGCAGTTTCTTCACATCCCGATGCTTCAATCCCCGATGGATGACGGCCACAACAGCACGCCATCATGCATGCACTTCCACCCAAGTGACACTCATCATCCCTTATTCACGAAGCAAGTCAGATTGACTCGACGATGCTAGCCACAACCTTAAGTTAGTTTCGTCTCCTCGCCTATCCACTCTTGACATCATGGTTGTAGCCCGAGTTCGCAGTGCCTAGCCGAGAAGACAAGTGGTCATTGTAAATACTGTTTTCTGATTTGGGCTCGCCAGCAATAGAGCCTGGCCCAACTTGTCAGATGGGACCCGCCATTAGAGACCTCTTGACCTAGTCCGACCTCACTCCATCACACTTCTGCAAAGATGACCTTACTGCTCGAGGTCGGCCACTCCAGCCTCATGGCCTAAGCACCTATTTGCCTGACCAGATCAGCCCACTCCGGGTAGCGTAATCTCGGGTGACCAATCTGTCTTCTATGCAGGCCATTAACAACACATCAATAATTGTCAACCTTATCTGCAGACGCGGTCCGTTGCACCATTGTCATATTTGAGCATGCACCCTCTCTGGGTCCGTTTTCAACAAACCTGTTTGAATGTACGGACGCCTAGCTATATCAGAGGGACGTGTGTTACTCCAGGAGACATGGCCAATTTTGTCAGGAAGCGGTTATGACGGACATGAATCCAATCACGCCAAACCATCTGACGGGTTGGTTACAAAGGGGCGTGAGGGGCATGCTGACGTGGGTGAGCCGTCCCCCAACTCATATATAAATAAAGAGGAAACCCCCCTCTACCAGGTATGCTCAATTCCACTAACTAAAACCCTAGTATCTCTCTTTTTTCATGTACAAACCCTAGTGACGACTACCTTTAGCCGGTGTCCCCTCCTTCCTCCACTTGATACTAACTTAAGAATCAAAGACGAATCAGAGGGCCACCATCCACTGGTTTCACTGACGAGTTTTCTATCTATTTCAGGCAACAACGAAGAACGAAGGATATTTCCTCTCAACCTGACGAAATCATTCGGTGCTGGCTCCCTTTTGCGAGAATACTCGTCCCGCAGCCTGATGTGGGCCCAGCGAGATTCTATGCATCAACACTATCTAATTCATGATTTACATATCTTAAGATAGAGATCCAATCCTAATAGCCACTATTGCACTTTATGCTTCATCGCATGCTATCGAAAATTGCCATCTTTAACAAAGGTTGTAAGTATTTCTCTCTTGGGTTTGTAAAAGGGAAATGGTAATGTTACTCTCACTTTTAAGAGGGTTTCACTTGAGATTTGTTCGAATATGTTTCATTGCACTGAGTTGTGAGTAGAAAAAGGTTGTTCTATTCTGATGCGGACTAGGGTTTGTTTGTGGAATTTGAGGATTTTTATTGGAAATAGAAAATAGGGTTACAATGATAAGTAGCCAATTTTGGGAGAGTTGGCCCCTCTCCTAGCTTTTGCTAAGGGAAAAGCCTAAACTCTCTTCTAGATCTCCTCGGAAAACTCTATGAATGTCAAAAGACGGCTACTAATTCGATGCCCTAACCCTAGCCCACGCCCTCTCATATATAATGAAGAGGCGTGGTGCGTACAACAACACAAACAACTAATAGTGCATAAAGACATTCTATCCTCAAATCGTCGGTGTGTCCAGCAATCACTCCTTAGTCTTCTTGCGCCTCCTCTCGTAGGTGATAAGCGTATCACTACTCCCCCCAGGAGTTTCACCTTGTCCTTAAGGTGGAAATCAGGATACTGCTGCAAGATATGATCATAAAGCTCCCACGTTGCCTCAAACTCCGGCAATCCCGACCAACGAATCAGAACTTCCCGGGCTCCTGATGCTCCTGTACGAATGCCTGTAACCTCCTCGGGTGCCAAAAGTACATCCATGTCGACCGTGAGAGTTGGGGGCAATGTAGACGATGCCACGTGATCTCCAATAGCTCAGCGTAACTGTGAGACGTGAAAAACCGGATGGATCCTGATAGTAGGAGGTAGCTTCAGCCGATACGACACCTTGCCGATCCGGGCCTCCACCTCGTAAGGCCCATAATACCTCGCTGCCAGCTTCTCATTGCGCCGGTGGGCCATAGAACGATGTCTGTAGGGTCGAAGCTTCAGATAGACACACTCTCCAACGGTGAACTCCACCTCCCTGCGATGTGCATCTGCCTTCTTCTTCATGATTTGCTGTGCTCGCAGTAGGTGGCGCTTCAATTCCTCTAACAACTGGTCACGATCCTCCAACTGCTGCTCTAACCCCGACACCGGGGAAGATCCCCTGCTGTAATGCACTAGGTGGGGGCGGATCTCGGCCATACACAATCTGAAACAGTGTCATCCTCGCAGCTGAGTGGTACGAGGTGTTGTACCAGTACTCAGCCCACATCAACCACCCGGCCCACTTCCTAGGTGTTTCTAACGCAAAACACCGGAGGTATGTCTCCACACTGCGGTTAAGCACCTCTGTCTGGCCGTCCGTCTGTGAGTGGTAAGCCGTGCTCCGTCGCAACGCTGTCTCCTGTAGTCTGAACATCTCCTTCCAAAAAGTTCTCAAAAACACCTTACACTGTCTGACACAATCGAGCGAGGGTACCCATGCAGCCTGACCACCTCCTTCAAAAAAGCAACTGCCACGGACGCTGCAGTAAATGGATGGCGTAGTGGGATGAAATGGCCGTATTTGCTGAGGCGGTCAACCACAACAAATATCGTAGTAAAGCCCTCCGATCGTGGCAACCCCTCCACGAAATCCATCGAGATGTCCTCCCATATCCTCTCCGGTAACTCCAAGTGCTGTAGAAGACCTGCTGGGGATGTCGCCTGATATTTGTGGCGCTGACATATATCACACTCCGCAACCAGCCTCGCAATATCCTTCCTCATACCTGGCCAGTAGAGCTCCCGAGCCATCCTCTGATAAGTCTGGTATCCTCCTGAGTGGCCCCCCACGGCGCTGCTGTGGAACTCATGGAAGAGAGTAAGAATGTGACTAGAAGTCCGGGGAATTACCAGCCTCCTCCGGTACAGTAGTAGTCGCTCCTCTAAGGTGTAACCCGGAAAGTCTGTAGATCCCCCAGCGATTGCCTCCCGGATCCGCCGCAGCTCCTCATCGGCCTCAATCTCTGCTAGCAGGGTGTCGCTCCGCAACATCAGTGGGATAGAAAGAGCCACCACCTGTACCCCTTCATCTCGTCGGGAAAGCGCATCTGCCGCCTTGTTGTCCGAGCCGGGTTTGTAATGAATCTCGAACTTGTACCCGCTCAACTTGGACAACCACCTCTGATGCTCCTCTGCCACCATGCGCTGCTCCAGGAGGTACTTCAGACTCCGCTGGTCTGTCCGTACCACAAACTCCCTCCCAAGTAAGTAGGGTCTCCACTTCTGGATCGACAGCACGATCGCCATCAACTCTCGCTCATAGACAGACTTCAGCCTGGCCCTGGAAGATAAAACCTGGCTGAAGTAAGCGATCGGCCGCTGCTCCTGCATCAGTACAGCCACTAACCCAAAACCCAAAGCGTCTGACTCCACCACAAACTTCTTCTCAAAATCTGGGAGTGCTAGCACTGGTACTGTCATCATCGCCTCCTTGAGGGCCTGGAATGCCCTCGTCGCCTATTCTCCCCAGCAAAAACTATCCTTCTTCAACTGTTCCGTAAGGGGCCACGCCAAGGTGCCGTACCCCTTCACGAAACACCGATAATACCCTGTGAGACCCAGAAACCCCCGCAGGGCCCGTAATGTCCTTGGCTGCGGCCAATCCAACATGGCTGAAATCTTCGATCGATCTGCTGCCACCCCCATCCGCCGATACGATGTGCCCCAGGTTCTCTACCTGCGCCTGTCCGAAGAGGTACTTCTTTCGGTTGACCTGTAGCTGATGATCCTCCAGCTCTCGCAGAACTATCTCCAAATGGCCCAGATGATCCTGTAATGATGCACTGTAGACCAGGATATCATCGAAAAAGACCAGAACGAACCTCCGTAAGTAAGGTCGGAAGACCTTATTCATCAGTGACTGGAAGGTAGCAGGTGCGTTCGTCAGCCCAAAGGGCATGACGAGGAACTCGTAGTGGCCTTCGTGAGTCTTGAAGGCGGTCTTCTGCACATCCTCCTGTCTCATGCGAATCTGGTGGTACCCCGACTTCAGGTCGATCTTCGAGAAGACCACCGCTCCGTGCAGCTCGTCTAGCAGCTCGTCAATTACCGGGATGGGAAACTTGTCTGGGACAGTTTCCTTGTTGAGAGTCCGATAATCGACACAAAACCTCCAACTGCCGTCCTTTTTCTTAACCAGAAGCACTGGGCTAGAAAAAGGACTAGCACTAGGGCGGATGACCCCTGCCTGCAGCATCTCCTGTACCAGCTTCTCGATCTCGTCTTTCTGCACCTGGGGTACCGGTATGGGCACACGCTAATGGGCGACACCCCCTCCCTAAGCACAATAGCGTGCTCATGGTCCCTCGGCGGTGGAAGACCGCTAAGTGGCTGGAACACCCCCTTAAACCCCTGCAATAGCTGCTCCACCTCTAGCGGTACTACCGTCTCTCCCGTGGTCTCGTCCGTCGCCAACCCCTGTAGCTCAATCAAGAACCCCCCTCCTTCAGCCTGGAGTGTCTTCGCCATAGTCTTGTAGGACACCGATGAACAACACAAACTCGGATCACCCAAAAGTACCACCTTCCTGCCGTCCACCTAAAACTCCATCCGCAGCAGCCGCCAGTTGAAATTCGTCTCCCCTAGCGATTGCAGCCAATGCATCCCCAAAATCAGGTCGACGTTGCCTAAGGTCAAGTGTAGAAAGTCACCGGTGATCACCACTCCCTGTATAGACACCATCAAGTCACGACGGATGCCCCTACTCTGCTCGACCACACCGGTCCCGAGAATGACTCCAAAGCCCTCCGTCTCCATCATCGGTATCCCCTGACTCTCAATCACCCTGGGGGGGCACGAAATTGTGGGTGGCCCCACTATATATCAATATCACCACGTCCAGGTCTCGGACCCTACCCGCCAGCTTCATGGTGTGCACCCGTGTAAGCCCCGCAATGGAGCTAAGCGAGACTTCGGCCGCCTCCAGTAGTAGAGGTTCGCCGGCCTCCTCGGTCCCTGCCGCTTCATCCGCCGTCGCCGCCTCCTCCAAGTCCTCAGCGTACACCTCGTATACCTGCAAGGCTTGGTTGCGGCACCTGTGCCCAGGGGTAAACTTCTCGTCGCACTTGAAGCATAACCCATTTGCTCTCCGTTCCCGCATCTCCGCATCTGTCATCCTCTTGTATGGCCCTCCTGGTCTCACATCCCCGGGTCTCCCTCCGCCTGTTGGGGTCCCTCCTGCAGCGCCTGACTGTCCCCCAGGGGCAGCCTGTGGTCGTGAAAACTGTCCTCCAAACGCCCCCCCTGGCGCGGCGCTCATCCGCCAACCTATCCTCGACCGTCAGCGCTAACTCCATCTGCTCCTCCAGTCCACGCGGTCTGAAAGTGCGAAGTTCAGACCTAATGGAGGGCTTCAATCCATCCATAAAAAACCCTTCTAGGGACTCTGCAGGCATCCCCCGCACTCTACTCGTGAGCTCCTCATACTGCTTAATGTAGTCCCGCACATTCCCCATCTGCCTCAAGGCATGCAGCTGCTCATAAGCTCCCCCCGCCTGAGAGCCTCGGAATCGATGTAATAGTGCCTCCTTGAACCCCTCCCAGGTCCTCAGAGGTCTCTGCTGCTTCTTCCATCTCCACCAATTCAGGGCCTCTCCCTCCAAACAGAGCGCAACCGCCCTCAGCCTCTCCTCCTCCGTCAGCCTGGCCATCTCAAAATATCTCTCCGCCTTGTAGATTCACCCTGTGGCATCACTACCCTCGAAGACAGGCATCTGAAGCTTCCGTATACAGTCATCCACCCGTGGATCCCTCCCGTCAAAACGATCCACGCGCTGCTGACGATGGTGATCTGCAAACCGGCCTCTTTCCGGCTCCCATCTCCTATCCTCCCTCATGAACCGCTCATCCTCCTCCTCATACCCCTCCTCATAGTGGCGGAAGTGGTCCTCGTACTCCGGTTCATGCACCTTATCTCTCCGTCGTCCTTCCGGGGCCCAATCATCGTCCTCGTAGTACTCCGGATCTCGCGCACCCCGCGCGCGTCTCTCCCGGGTCCCGTAATTCCCCCTGCGATGTGCGGGGGGTCTTCGGAGTCCGCGCGACCCGTCCGGGGCCCGCGCGTGCCCTGGTGGGTCCGCAACCCCTCGGCAGCCCCCTAGGGGGGTCGCCCGCCTCCGGCGAACCCCCTGGGGGGGTCGCCAGCCCTCGGCGGCCCCGTCAGGGGGTCGCCCGCCTCCGGCGACCCTCGGGCGGGGTCGCCCTGCTCCTGCGACCCCCCTGCGGGGTCGCCCAGTCTCGGCGGCCCCATGGGGGGCTCGCCGGCTGTCGGCAACCCCCAGGGGGTTCGTCGCTCGCTTCCTTCGTTGCTGATGTGGGTGTGGGTCTTCCTCAGAGCTCTCCCCTAGGGTTTCGGAGAGGTCCTCTTGCCAGTCGTCATCGTCGAGGTCCAGATCTGGATCTACTCCTTCCAAGATCACCCCTTCATGATCCGGAATCATCGTTGCCTTCCCTTTTCCCCTCAGATCTGATTGGTGATTCAGATCTGAGGAGGCTCCTTCCTTTGAACGCGAGATCTGAGGCGCGGTGATGTTTTGAGCCATGAAATTGACGAGCATCTCATTCACTTGCTCCAGATCTCCCTTCAAATCAGATCTGAGTGCCTCCGTGGCTGCCGTCGCCGTGTCGATTTTCTTGATGATCTCCGCTGCCTCTTTCTTCCTCTCGACGATCTCCGCATCCAACCTCTCCTCCATAGATTTCGTCGTAGCTGATCTTGTGGCGGCCATTGGATCAGAGCTCTGATACCAAATTGATGCGGACTAGGGTTTGTTTGTGGAATTTGGGGATTTTTATTGGAAATAGAAAATAGGGTTACAATGATAAGTAGCCAATTTTGGGAGAGTCGGCCCATCTCCTAGCTTTTGCTAAGGGAAAAGCCTAAACTCTCTTCTAGATCTCCTCGGAGAACTCTATGAATGTCAAAAGACGGCTACTAATTCGATGCCCTAACCCTAGCCCACGCCCTCTCTTATATAATGAAGAGACGTGGTGCGTACAGCAACACAAACAACTAATAGTGCATAAAGACATTCTATCCCCAAATCGTCGGTGTGTCCAGCAATCACTCCTTAGTCTTTTTGTGCCTCCTCTCGTAGGTGATAAGCGTATCATATTCTTACGGGTTGCAAAGTATAGTGGAAATTTCAAACGAAAATTGCTTGGAGACTGGAGGTAGGTCGAGAGTTGACCGAACCAGTATAAAATCGCTTGTGTTTAATTATGCATCATTGTTAGGAGAATAAGTACTTATATTTTATTAATTTTATATTTTATGTATCATTATTTGTCATCATCAAAAGGAAAGAATGTTGGATACTGAGACACCCCTAGTGTATTTTGATGAGCAAACAATTAAATGTGCTGATTAAGTTTGTGAATGTAGATTAATTATTAAATTTGATGAGTTCAAAGCTATAATGATGATGTGTACAAAAGACGTATGGAGCTCACCATTAAAGATAAAGCTTACAAGCAAGTAGCCCAAGTCAAGTGTTAAAGCTCACCCAAAACTTCATGGAGTAGGAGTCAAAACATGGACCAAGCTCAAGTGGACTACATCAAAGATTCAAGACACTGATATTTTTTAAGTCTTTTTGATGTAATTTTAGTCATGTCTTAAATTTCTATCTACAACCATATATTGAAGCTTCACACACTTAGGAAAACATATTTCATTGTTTAAAATTGTTTTACATGTTTTTAAAGAATTTTCTTAGAGGTTTAGGCCATATCTTAAGTTTCTAAGGCAAACTGGTCGATCACTCTAACACCCAGTCGACCAGTTATTATGTCTGGAAACTAGACTAGACCAGTAGTATGTCTGAAAGTAGTCGACTATAGTTATGAGACTACTCGACTAGTTGTTCAACACTGGTCGACACGTACATAAACTATAGTCGACTAATTTATACAAAGAGCAATCTGCTTTTGAAGACATGCTTAACTCATCAACCAATGTTCACCAACTAGTCAACAAGCTGACAACTAGCCGATTAATGGAACTGTGATCGGTTAGTAACTAGCAGTTGGCCTATGACGGTAAGATTTTTCTAGCTGTTAACTAGCCGTTGGAGGACAATTTAGGGAATCTGTTTTCGCCAGATTCATCCCTTATAATTAGATGGTTGTATGGATTAGTCATGAATTTATTAAGTAATATTTTGAGCAATATAAAAGTTTTAAAGCACTCTTTAAGTCTTCTAAAAGAATTATTGTTCAAATTGTTTTCAAAGTGTTCTACGAGCTTTTAAGCAAGTTTCTCTTGACCTTCAAGTTGTGATGTCCTCAAGCTTTCATCTTAACTTTCTTAAGATTATAACTTAATTTTTCCTTAGCCATAATACACTTCAAAGCTTCAATTTAGGCTATAGCAAAGTTGTGATATCTCCACCAAAGCAAGGTTTGTTAAAATCGTCAATTGGTAGGTGGTAAGCTTTTACTATAATTGCTTGATGAATTGATAATTTCTATTGTAATTAGAAATCCACACTTATTATGGGTGGTTGGCTTCATTAAGTTGTCAGCTAAGTTGAAAAGTTCTTATGTTATGAGGCAAGTTGTAATAAACTCATTGGACGTGTAATTAGTTGAACTCCAAATGGTTGCTTAGGATGGACTAGCCCACGGGTTTGGACGGACCAATATAATTTCTATGTATTTGTGATTGCTCTTATGGTATTTCGTCTCTATTTCTCTATTTGCATATTGTGCTAACATTTTCACAACATATCTTTATAAAATATTTAAGATTGTCGATTAATAATCAAGTTAGGTAACTTTAATTGACCACTTAGGTAGACTTAGAGGGTATGAAATTTTAAGCTATATTTTTTATTGGATAACACTATTCATTTCTTCTAGTGTCTATTTGCCATCTACAGGATCCCCAACAATGAGTACTAGCTATTGTGCCATCTGCTATAGAATATCAGATTTGAGATTTTGAAGGCACATTAATACTAATTCGGTAGGAAACCTTAACAAGCACACTATGCATTCTTATTGGATGGTGAAGCTATCTCGTGAAGTGGCAACAAGGAAATGACTATGAGGTTATCCATGATGGAGGTATAGTACATAGCAAGTGCAACTACATATAAGATGCTGCTTGGCTGAGATTGTTTTGCATAGATTTGAACATAATTTCACATACTACAAATCCAATCATCTTGCATAATGACAACATAATGAATATAGTTTTCTTACAGGATACCAAGTCACATGAAAAAAATCAATCGTATTAAGCAAGATTTGAGGTCTCGGTTTCGGTCTCGGTATCGTTCTCTCGAAAATTTAGGTTTCGGTATCGGTATCGTACGTTTCGGCGGTTTCGGTATCGGTATCGTACGTTTCGGTTTCGAATGTGAGTTTCGGTTCGTCCATATCGGTAGTTTTAAATACT
This sequence comes from Scilla litardierei, assembly GCA_030789695.1. Classification (NCBI taxonomy): domain Eukaryota; kingdom Viridiplantae; phylum Streptophyta; class Magnoliopsida; order Asparagales; family Asparagaceae; genus Scilla; species Scilla litardierei. Next base: position 1,842,389 of record CM061133.1, on the reverse strand, counting down.
TAAAACCTATCAAATACCATCAAATACGTAAAAAACTAAAGTAGCTTGGAGTTTACCGGGCGCACCCACCGTTTTACTTTGCGCACATATCACTTACAAGTTTGCCAAAAAATTAGCTTGGAGTTGCTTTGCTCACCCACCGTTTTGCGTTGCACGCACACCACTTATTTACAAGTTTGACATAAAAAATCTTTGTTATTGTGGGCACTGACTGTTTTACTCTACGCACATACCACTTATTTACAAGATTGCCATTAAATACAAGTTTGCCATTTACAAGTTCTCGTACGCTATCTTTCTCGTGTTGTCTGCTCTTTCTCTCTATCGGGAGAGGCGGGACGGCGATGTGGGGGCGGCGAGGCGGCAGGCGGGGGCGGCGAGGAGCGATGAGGTGCAGCGAGGCAGCAGGCATGGGCAGCGAGGTGAGTCTGGTCTTTTTCTTCCTCCTTTTCTCCTTTTTTTGCCGTTTTTCTTGTTTTTACCTCTTCTGACTCTAATTTTTCAATTTTGGAACATATTTGTCTTCATCTTCAAGCCGAAACCATATGGTTTCGGCTAGTTTCGGCCGATACCGGCCGATACTGTCAAAACCGAATCCTAGGGGCATTTCGATACTGTTAGGGTCAGATACCATTTTGATATGGCCAATACCACTAGGTATCAGCCGATATCTCAATCCTTGGTATTAAGATCAAGTATTATTTTATTAAGAATCAAAAACATAAAGCGACTATAGAGTACATACAAATATAACAACCATCAGATGGTTGTAGATCTGTTGACTAAGCCATTAAGTGTCAACCTCTTTAAAATCGATATAAGGTGATATAGTGTATTAGGAATACATTTGTAGAACCGTTTACTTTTCATAAATAAAATGTTGAACTTTTCTGAGCCACTTGATTATTGAGCATGCATGTTTTGTTGAGTAATGTCTAGAAACTAGCTTACTCACTCACCCTTCTCGCTTGAAAAGCAATTTCGAATGAGATGAAATAATGTATGCATCGTCTTAGTATTAGGACAAGATCTTAGAGAAGATCGAAATACATATACATAAGTCTGTATTGACCTATGAGGCCGGAGCAAGTGCATGTTTCCGCATCAAGGATATGCACAACGCGTGGAAGGCATCAAGCTAGATCACTAAGCATATCAAAGAGATGATGGAAGTGATCCGAGTCATGATCTATATGGTATTGACAAATCTCAACAACAGCTTTAGGGCTCCACTATAGCATGTGATCATACATGTGGTTTTTTAGATGCATAGTAAGTGGATCCTTATTTTGTTACAATACCAAACATAGTGCATAAATAATTCTTCATATATATGGCATAAGCAACATTCCGTGATACTTCAAAAGTTAAGGTCAAAAAAGCTACTTTAACTTATTGTCACTGGACCATGATTGATTTAGTTCAAATGGGTGAGATTGGAAAAGCTATTGAGCAAGACTGTATGCGCAATTTCTCTAAAAAAAGATCACAAGCATATCAAATAAGTAGCAGATACACACTCATTTCTGATAGCGCTTGGCGTAGATCAGAGTTAGTGGACATGATATTGAGCTTACATAGGTAATCCAAAATGTGTCCCAATTGGATAAACAATCTGACGAAGGACTGGATGATACTATGAATAAATACAGTTATGTTAGATTTGGGGTACGTGAGATATCTTTTCTTTGATATTCCCATCAAGCTCAATCTCCTTTTATACTCAATGTGTCATCTCACTTATAAGCTGTAGTTTAATTTTAGCTCAATACTGTAATATTAACATTCACACGTCGCATGTGATAGTATTAACTCTTTGAATCTTTAGTGATAGTGCACACTTCGCTCACGAGTGGGTATGTTGAATTAATTAAGATAAACGGATCGAATCCTGGTCCATGTGGAGGAATCCAATCCTAACCCGCCAACAGCCCAAGTCAGGAAATTGAAGGACACAAACCAAGTCCATATTGACTTTGAGTTGGGGCCTAATGACTTGTGTAGCAAGTCATACAAATTCTTAATTAAATCTATATTTAACTATTCTGTTAAACATTGGATACTTGTAGCATCGTTATGGGCCATTGGAACTAATTTTTCGGTCCATTATAATTCTTTATTGAAATAGAATTTGTGTACTGGAAAGCAATGTATAAATGGGTATCACATCTCGTCTCAAGTTATACAAAAAGAGATACCCCCGAAATGCCATCTAAAAGAGAGTTCTAGAGATTCTATACTACCACATAATGCGTGTAAAAGCAACGATCAAATCTTGTAACATTGTATACGTTGATAGGGAGATTTACTTCATCAATCTACATCAATCCACAAGGAATGATCTTACTTTAAAGTATACACTTTCACAATCGAGTCTTATTCCCATATGTCATGAATACCAGGTTTGTTTAGATCGTCGATAAGATGTATTACTCATCGCATGTGCATTAGAGGGGTTTACGTTAGAAGTCATCCCAAACTTCTTTAATTATTATTACTTTGTGTATATCCTAGGTCAGATGCGTGAGGATCATCATTTTCTTCTTCATGGATGATCCGATACTAGAAAGTCAAGGTCTTGCATCACAATCTTTATTATTTGAACATAAAACATGTTGTGACATTTGCCTAGACTACTTGAGGTGGCCAATTAGCTTAATGGTAGGAGTTCTCCCTCCCATTATAGAGGTTGGGAGGTCAAGACCCTGCATGGGCATGCCCATGGTCCTTTTCTGAAAAAACATTTGCCTAGATTATATAATCCTCTTATGGGTGTGTAAGAGGCTTAATTTTGGTCTCTCATATTTGAAGCATCAAAGGGATGTTAAAGAGGAGATCTATTGTGAGTGAGAGAATGTGAGTTTATAGATATGGTCAATTCTCTCGTGCAATCACGTTCTCCATTCATAGTGTCAGATTGAACTTCGATACCCCATGACAAACCTCGTGTAAGCTTATTGTTTGTAAGTTCTATACACCTTGCATGAATCATAAAGTGATCAAGAAATTACCTCGATTGTTGGCCTTCAGGAAGACTTTGCGATGGTTTCATCGTTCCACCAGCCGAGCATGCGACTATTATTTTGGCATCTTTATCCAGTTTCGACTCCACAACTGCAAGCAATGGCCAGTGATTCAAAAAGCCTACAACACTAGGGAGCACATCTGTCATACATGATTGAGTAGCTTACTTTTAATGAATTCAGGATTCTCTTCTGTGCCGGAGAATATGCCAAAGAATGCGAATGCTGCACGACGAGCAATGTCCCAGGCAGTCCACTCCTTAATCAGTCTGTAAATTTGCACATTGATGGCCCCTGGAGGATGACCCTACATAAGTTCAGTTTCAGTAACAACTCCTGAAAACAATTTGTTTATGGCTAGCAGCATGTTTGCCTTCTAGTTGAAGCAGACGATTCACAACTCGTACGAGTATTCGACATGACCAGCTTCACAATAGAAACGTTGTGTCTATTTATCTACGGCTATCGCTATTTATTTTGTACCTCATTTCATTGACTACTTATTTATGGAATGCAAAGCATACTTTGTAGGGAAGTACTGAGAAATACCTCTTTGTACTCAGCTTCAGGGCGAACATCCAGAATCACAAAATTATTCTCCTTCTGAAGGCGTAAAGCTTCCTTCACATCCACACTGCGAACCTGTAAAAGTATAGTTAAATCGCTGACCAATTTTTGTGTGTGCTAAGTTAAATTAAACACACATGTGCTTTGTGTGATTCTAGTTTAACACCCCCATGAACAAATATTTTCCAGAATAACACCCCCAGTTGACGATTTTGTTACTTATTCTGTAAATTTGTGATTTTTTACATAGTTAAAGTTAAATTGATCACAGATAAATGGGCTCAAGTGATTTTAAAAGGCATTCAAATCAATAGAATATAATTCACCAAGTTTTCAATATCTATTAATGATTCCTTTAGTATTAGTAATTGGCGAGTTCAAAATGAGGGCACAAAATTACCCTCTTCTGAAGCAGAACCTCGCGCTTAGTCTTCCAATCTTCCTCAGCTGCAATGGATGAACCAAAAATGAAAAAAAATACACATTACTGATTTTTCGAACAAATATTATCTGTCAGAATTGAAGAAATTAGCGGTAGTAGTAGTTACCTGGTGACTTGACTTGCTTTGTGGCTGCGCATCTCACTTGGAATGAAGGAACAGCAGAGCGAGAGAATGATTTGAACCCAACAGCAGAAAGAGGAATGAGATTGAAATCTGAAGATAAGAAACTCGATGACGACGACGACGATGAGAAGAGGAGATTGGGCTTTAGAATGAGAGAAGCAGCGGCGATCATCGTTTATTAACTGAGAGAGAAACACAAAAATGAAAGGAAAAAAATTTAAAGGGAAAGAAATAAATATAATGGATGATAAATAATAAATCTCCACTGGTGGCTGAGGTTGCATGAAGATAATTATCAAGCCAGCCTCAAAAGGTGGCCCATATTAACAATCTGATAGGCCCATTTGAGCCCGGCCCAAATTGCATCTCTCACCAACTCCAACAGTGAGTCCAAAACTCGCCGCCTGTCACCCTCACTCTATATATAGCAAGCACCAAGCAGGAAGCTCACTGTCGTCGAGCTTCGCCTCCGAAAAGGAAAATGGCGACTGCTGCGTCAAAAATGTCGATCTCCTCTTTCAAACCAACGATCTCTCTCTCTCCCAAAACCCTAGCCAAACCCCGAAATTCAATCCGTTTCAACCAAAAAACCCTGAGCAGAGCTTCTCTGTTGTCAGATCGGGCCGCCGCCTCCGTTGCCCTAACCTCATCCGTACTCAAATCCCGCCTCTCCTCCGGCGACGTCCTCTACGGCCTCTTCCTCCTATCCGATTCTCCTACGCTTGCAGAGATCGCCGGCCTCTCCGGCTACGACTACGTCGTCGTTGACATGGAGCACGGCCCCACCGGCATCAACTCCGCCCTACCCATCCTCCGCGCCCTCTCCGCCGCACAAACCCCCGCCGTGCTTCGCCTTCCGGAGCCCTCCGCCGCCTGGGCCAAGAAGGCTCTCGACCTTGGCCCCGCCGGCCTCATGTTCCCCATGGTCGAGTCCGCCGCCTCCGCCGAGGACGCCGTCTCCTTCTGCCGCTTCCCGCCGCGCGGCGTCCGGGGGTCCGCTCACACTGTCGTCCGCGCCTCCGCATACGGCATCGATGACGGCTACCTCTCCCGAATCGAAGACGATTTGTTAATCATGTGCCAGGTCGAAACCCTAAAAGGGGTTGAAAACATCGAAGAAATTGCCAATGTTGAAGGAGTTGACTGCATACAGATGGGGCCGTTGGATCTGAGCGCGAGCATGGGGTATTTGTGGGACCCGGGCAACCGGAAGGTGCGGGCAGTGATGAAGGAGGCGGAAAGGAGGGTCCTTGGGCTGACGGAGAAGAAAGGGGTCTACTTGGGGGGCTTCGCGATGCCTCATGATAAGCCGGAGGACTTGAAGATGAGAGGGTATCATATGGTCGCTGGGGCAGTGGATTTGGGGATGTTTCGGAAGGCGGCCGTGGACGATGTGAGGAGATTCAGAGAGGCGGTGACAGAGATCGGAGAGGAGGACAGCGAGGACGAGAAGAGCAAGGACAAAGGGTACTATAGCGAGTGAAATGTGAGTGTATTTTGCTACTCTTTAAAACATGAAGAATGAATGCGTAGCATGTTAGTGAGTTGAGGCAGAAGGGTTCCTTTGTTGAATTTGTTGGTTTAGCGTTGTTGTTAATTGCTGGTTAAGAAATGAAATAAAGTTTCACCTTAGTGATTCTGGTAGATTCTGTTATCACCCATTAATTATTTGTTGCTTGCAAAGTAATTAGAGTAATATTGTATATGAAACAAATGTCACACAATGGTTGGGATGAGAAGTCTCATTGTAAGAGATTGTGAGGAGAATTTTCTTTTGAAACTTAGCTTCAGTTGAAGGAAGAACATGAACTAGGAAATGATTGTGTTTATATACGATTGATGACGAGGTCCTTTATTTGAGCAGATGGAATCTACATTCTTGTGCAAGTTCTTAACAAAATCAGGTTGTTCATGAAGAAGAGACGAGCATCAAACAATGGTAGGTTAGGCGGAATGAGTGGTTAATTAGGTTGCTGCTTCGGTACCTCTTGATTGAAGTCTTGTGGCTCTGGCCTCAGATTGGTGAAACATACATGGATGGCCTTTGATGGCCTCTTAAAACCTGGAAGGCATAGCTGTCGTATAATGTCTTTTATTTATGTTTATACAAATAATACATACATAACCTATAAATCCTAATGTGCTAGTTGGCCTCTCATGTTACAGTCTGTTAGTTTGCTTCTAGGCTTATCTTCTAGATTACTGCAACCTTCTCAAACATGGAATTAAGCCTTTTGGTTTGCTACGAAAATGAATGAAGCGCTAGTTGCTTGCAATAAATGTTTCCTAGAAATAGCTCTAAACCCTTTGTTTGATAGGTTGTTGGTAATTAATTTGTAAATATTGATATATTTTTTATTAGGGGTTTTTCTATCCACCACCTACAGGCTGTAGGGTACTAGAAATAGAACACTTAATTTGCATTGTTTGTTGCTATTTTTAGGAGTTTGATACTCCTCCTGTTACCTGTCTAATTCTTCTAAACTTTTTTTACAGATGATGACTTTGTCTATCATATAAATCTTCACTATTTTCATAAGAACTTATTTCTAACATCAAATTTGTCATCTAATTGACTTTTTCTATGTTTCTCTTTTGTTTATTCCTTAGCAAAAATAAAAGAGGAGAAGAGCATGACTCTTCAAATTAAAAAACTCTTGCAGCTGCCGCACTTAGACCGATCCGCTATCTCCTCCTCAATTCCAATTGCTCTCATGCATTCTGTCATGACTATTTGAGCTGGTACATTGGTACGAAGATCAAATAGAAGAATGCAATGTACTTCTTGAACCCAATCATTGCTAGAAAATCATCCCAAAAGAAGCATTTGAGAGGTATGGAACTTCCTTTTGCGATGTGTTAGGAACTAACAAAAGATACCAATTTTATAGAGAAATCAATAGCAAGAACAAGATAAATGAATACAAAAAGGTGTATTCTCCTCCCAAGACGCCTAGAGGACGTCCGCACTCGTCTAATCTAAGAACTACTCCTAGGACGCTCAATAGAGAATCTCTCAAAATATCAAGCATAAAATTCCTAATGACGGCTAGCCCTTATTTATAGAGAAAACTAGGGTTTCAAGAGCAATTGGACGCGCGCGCAAGAGCAACCGGCCGGCCCAATATGGGCCGGCGGCTAGACCTGCGGGTCTAACAATACCCCCCAAAGAACCACCTTGTCCTCAAGGCGGTGTAAGTCCCGGCGGTGCTACTCTGAGTGGGAGTCGTCCTCCCCTCCAATGCCCTCGTCCTCCAAGTCATCATCCTCGTCTGCTTCCGCTATCAAAACCTGCAGCTTCCGATCCACACAACGGTGTCTGGGAGAGAAGCGCTCGTCGCATTTAAAACAGAGTCCCTTTTGCCGCTTCTCCCTCATCTCCGCATCGGTCATCCGTCGGAATGGCCCCCAGCTGGTAGCGGGTTCGGCTCCCCCGTCTTCTCAAGCCCTGTCTGAACTGTCTCAGTAGTGACCCCTGCGCTGCCTATCCCAGTCGTGGTGATCCGCTGTATCTGCCCACTGTAGCCGCTTCCGCCTCGCCTATCCTCAGTTCGGGAGTCCTCCACCATCTGCGCCATCTCGATGACCTCTGAAAGCCCTCGAGGCTTGTATGGCCTCACCGCAGCTCGAAGACTAGGACGTAGCCCCTTCAAGAAGGTGCCCTCCAGCGACTCGTCCGACACCCCATGAACTCGTCCTGCCAGCGTCTTAAATTTCTCAATGTACTCCCGCACCAGCCCCTCCTGCCTGAGGACAAATAGCTGCTCATGTAGGTTTCCCAGGCGGTGGTCTCTAAACTTCTCCAGCACTAAGTCCTTCAGCTCCGCCCAGCTACGGATCTGCTGCCTCCTCTCCTTCCACTGGAACCACCCTAAAGCTCTCCCCTCCATGCAGATGGCCGCCGCCTCCAGCTTCTGCGCCTCGGTCATGTGATGCGCCGTGAAATACCTCTCCGCTGTGAACAGCCAGGCGTGTGGATCCTCCCCAGAAAAGATCGGCATCTTCAGCTTCCGAACTCTGCAATCTCCTCCAAAGTGCCCTTGCTCGGGTCTCCTCTCCTCTCTGTGCTGCCCATGATAATGCTGACGCCTCTCGTCCAGCATCTCGAAGCGTCTGGGTGGCCCTTCTCCGTGGCCCCCGTAGGCTCCCCGATGATCTTCGTGCTGCCCCTCAAAATCGTCCCAACCTGCGTCGTTGCCGAACTCCGCCTCGTAGCCACCCCTGTCGTCGGAATAATATCCTCTCCCGCGCCTGTCGCCGTAAAAGTGGTCCTCAGCTGCTGGTCGATGCTCCGGAGGGTCTTCAAAATCTCCCAAAATCCACCCGTGATCCTCCTCATATCTTGTCCGTCGCCCAGGGGCCTCAAATCTGGTGTCAGGTGGCTGTCCGCGGCTGTTCCTGGTGTCAAGCTGTTGTCCGGGGAGGCCCGGTCTCTGGCAGAACCCCCGGAGAACATCCCCCCTGGCGGCTGCCGGGGGCTCCGGTCCCCTGGGAAGTTGTCCGGGGGGCTCCGGCCCCCTGGGAAGATGATCGGGGGGCTCCGGACCCCTGTAGAAGTGGCCGGGGGAGTCTGGCCCCCTGTATGCCTCAATCGGCCCCCCCGGCCCCCTGGGAAGATGATCAGGGGGCTCCGGCCCCCTGGGAAGATGATCGGGGGGGCTCTGGCCCCCTGTAGAAGTGGCCGGGGGCGTCTGGCCCCCTGTAGGCCTCAATCGCCCCCCCGGGGCTGCCGGAGGGGGGCGGGCCCTGCTGGGCTTCCGGCAGGGCCGGCGGGCCCTGCCGGAGGTCCGACAGGGTCACCGGACCCTGCCGAGCCCCGGCAGGGCCTGGCCCCCACTGTCGAGGCCCGGCAGAGGCGGGGTAGCCCCCCCGCCTCTCGCTCTGGCTGTCCGCAGCTCGTGTGGCCCCCGGTGGTCCGGCCGATGCTCCCCTTGGTCGTGGCGATCCCAATTTGGGCGGCTAGGCCCGCCGCTCTCCCTTTGGCTCTCCACCGCCTTCCGTCGCACCTCCTCGCGGTAGTCCACCTTCCATGGCTCTTCGTCTTCGTCGTCGGCTAGATCCTCCACCAAAAAAGCACTTTTTGGGTCAAAGCTTTCTACTTTCTCCTTTTCCTTCTTCAAAGATGATCCCTTTTCCCCCAATTTAGGGTTTTCTTTCCCTTTGTTGTTCGCCGCCAATTGCTTTAGGGTTGCCATCATTTGTGCAAATTGGTCGTCGTGCTTCGCTTGATTTGCCGTCAATTGGTTGACGGCCTCCGTCAATTTTGTCATGGATTCGTCGTTGGCCGCCAAAGATTTCTTGATTCTGTCGATTTCGCTCGTGAACTTGGCCTCCAAAGCTTCAATTTTGTCGTGCGATCTCGTCGTAGCCGCCATGGATCGTCACGTGCTCTGATACCAAATTGTTAGGAACTAACAAAAGATACCAATTTTATAGAGAAATCAATAGCAAGAACAAGATAAATGAATACAAAAGGTGTATTCTCCTCCCAAGACGCCTAGAGGACGTCCGTACTCGTCTAATCTAAGAACTACTCCTAGGACGCTCAATAGAGAATCTCCCAAAATATCAAGCATAAAATTCCTAATGACGGCTAGCCCTTATTTATAGAGAAAACTAGGGTTTCAAGAGCAATTGGGCGCGCGCGCAAGAGCAACCGACCGGCCCACATGGGCCGGCCCAATATGGGCCGGCGGCTAGACCTGCGGGTCTAACACGATGCTAAGGTTCTCAGTTCGAAGAAGTTTAGTTACTGTTGGTTTAAGGATTGTTCTGTTTACGGATTGTCCGGTGCTGTTTACGGATTGCTCAGTGCTGTTGCTGGTCAATGAAGAGGATGAGAGAGTGGGATCAATCTGAGTGCCCAAGCTGTGTGAGCCTTTTTTAAGGGGAGGAGGATTTGAAGAGTCCCTCTAAGAGTTACCCTTCTTCTCTTCTCTTTTTGTGTAGGGATTAAACAAAGAGAAACATAGAAAAAGTTAATTAACGGACAACTAGATGTTAGTTTTAATTCTTATGTAAATTGTGGGCATTTAAATGAGAAGTAAGGTCCTTGTTTATAAAAAACTTAAAAGAAATAGGTAGCTGATTAAGAAAGTTTCAACTCCTAAAAATGACATCAAATCAGGCAAATTAACTGCTATATTTCTAATACCGATTGAGATCCAATTTAAAATTGAGATAGAGTCTTTTTTATTTTATTTTAGTTTTTAGATTGAGTTTGAGTTCATTGAGTATTCTAATTATTTTGAATCTTTTGGTTATTTTAATTAGGATAGAGTGTGAGTTATTTTGAGTGTTTTATTTACTATAGATCTTTTAGTTATTTTCAAGTTTTTATCTCATATTGGATGGATGTGATTTTGAATATCTAGTTGTAAGTCTATGTAAAGGCCATAAACTTATTTAGTTTTAGATCAATGAAGAGAATATTGATGTAAACTTTCAGTTTCTCCATAAAAATCAAATATTTGTATTGGTGTGTGTGACTGGGCGTGGTTACCAAGCGAGATGTCTGAAAAATCTTCGAGTGCAAGTCAGTGATCGTGAGATCTTTGGGGGCGAGTCTTTAAAAAGTATCAAATCCGTAATTTTTTTCTTCATCAAATCCTCACATCCCTTTCCGCTTTCGTCCTACATCAAACTTAGATCAGAATTTTTCCTCTTCTTTTTTCTTTTTTATTAAAAAATCGTTTTCTCTTTTAGTTAGGTTTTAAATCAAAAATTAAAAAAAATCTACTTTTTTCTTTTCTTCTTTTTCCTTCATCATTGCCTTCTTATCTTTAGGACTTTAGATTCAAAAAAACCCTAACGTTTTCGTTATTTTTTCCATTATCATCAAACCCCTCCTTTTTCTTTTTACTTTCTTCCATTTAGATTTAGATTTTTAAAGAAATGAGACATAAAAAAATCAAAAGAGAGATCAAAGAAAGACTTCAAAAAAGAGATAAAAAATTCAAAAGAGAGCTTAAAAAATTTAAAAAATAGAAAAAAGGAGAGAATAATTTTTCCAAAAAAGAGAAGAAGAAAAAACTTTTGATTGTCCCGTCACCCTAAACCATAGCTTCATCGCCACCCACATCCGTTGTCATCGTCGTTTACCTAGACATATTCATCTTTCATATGGTACAATTTGAAGGAATGATTGAAGAAATTTATGCACTTGAGAGTATTATTGACGCTGATGAAGATTTATGTGAATATGATGTTTATGCTAATATCATTAGATGTCTGTCTACAGCACTTGAAAATGAGGAAGAGTGGTAAAGGATTAGTATTTTTCATACATACACCAAGATACGTAATAAGTGCTATAAATTAATAATTGATGACGTTATTTATATTAATGTTATTGTCAAATCAGCCTTCGAAGGAATGTGCCTAGCAACTTAGCCTCACCTACATCTATATAACTTTACTTAGATTGATACTACACACATTCAATTACCTATTGGCGTCTAGTGCATTTTCAGCTTGCAACCTATCATGATTACATATGATGTGATATTATATACATGGATGCAACACACATTTTGCCAGAAGATCTTGGTTGTATGACTTAAATGTGACAAGTTCTTGAAGGTTAAACACATGCATACACATTCATATTTAAAGAGGAGAATTGTGTTGAAACCCTCACAACCCAATATTTGAGCTGCTTAACAGAATGTGTTGAACACCAAAAGCCAGATGTTGAGTTCAAGATCACAATGGAGAATGAATCTACATCCATATCAGAAAGTAAGTTTGAGCTTGAAACTGAAAAGAATTTTTAGCTAGAGGTAAAGTTTAAGCCACACGTTGATCATATACTAGCATTTAGCTTAGAGACACCACTTGAGGAAATTGAGCACATTGAATTTGTCATCCCAGATTCTCTACATCCCATGTTCAATATGCTCCATTTTTTAGCTTTGGGAAAGCTTTTCAAACATAATCGTCTATAAATCTACATCCTGCTACACTTCAACTTTCATGAACGCGTAGTCTCCAATTACAATAGACTATTGATTTCTTCCGATTATGCTATTTTTGTCGACATTCATTAGTTGATGAAATTCTCTAGTCAGAGAGAATGATAGAGATCTAATTAGAAATTACATTTGAGTCCCTTTTTATTTTATTTTAATTTAATTTTTCAATAGAGTTTGAATCTATTGAGTATTCTAGTTATTTTGAATTTTTTGATCAGTTTAATTAGGATAGAATTTCAGTTATTTTGAATGTTTTAGTTATATTAGATCTTTTAGTTATTTAAAGTTTTTATACTATATTAGATGTGATTTTTGAATGCTAAGTTGTAAACACAAATTTGTTTATTTTTAGATCAACGAAGAGAGTAGAAATCTTGGTGTTCAGTGTCTTCATAATAATAAAATCTTTTTCATTGATAGGCGAGAGTGAGCTTAGTTGTCTGGACGAGAGGTCCGAGAAATCTTCGCGTGTGAGACGTGCAAGTGGGTGATTGTGAGATTTTCCAGGTGCGAGGCCCAAAAAGTTATCAAATATGTAATTTCCTCCTCCTCCAAATCCACGCCACTTCCATTCCTGCTGCCGTCCTGTGTTAAACATCCAAAGGCACCCAATAGAAAAACCCTTCTACTAGAAAAAGCAAACTTGGAAGGTATTTGAGGAGTATAAAGTAAAATAAAAAGTGATTTGATATCCTTTATTAACTGCAAAAAGTTGCAGCACTTATTGTGGCCACCTGGGCCTCAGCATTTGCTGCAATGTTTTAGCGGCAAACCCAACATTGCAATTGCAATCCCTTTCCAGACAAAGAAGCTTCCTTGGATGACGCTTGAATCTCTCCCCTTAGGTAATGGAGATCTTGTGTTGCTCATATGTTTACATCGTGAGAGTTGGTTCAAATGATGTTCAGACCAACGAGTCCTTTGGAATTTGCATGGTTTCCATAGCTTTGGCATATCCAGGACATTTGGACTGTAGACTTCTTGATCTAAATTTGCTGAGTTCAAGTTTGACTAAGGACTAAACATTATGGCCGGAAACTTCTGCTAGATGATGACCATCATTTCTTTGCATGTAGTGCAGATGTGTCAGTTACAGAAGATCTGATTTAGGGTCAATTCAGCATTAGCAGATGATTTCTAGTGGCAAATGCAATGATGTTTATGGATTTATTAGGGCTAACATGCCCGTTCAGCCGTAAAATTCCATGTAAACTAATACATGGTGGAATCCTAGATAACGTACTATGAGTTTGCATGCCACTCCATTTGTTATTGTTCTCATCCCTTATGATCTAAGCCCGTGCCTTTCTTCCAAAAAATGCTTTGTAGCTTCCAGTATAACAGTGAGAAATTTATAATTGTTCAAAAGGTTTGATGAGATCATAATAAGTGCAGGGTTTGCATTTTATTTTTTAGTAATATCCCTTAATATATGCATCTTTGTTTCTGTTATATGTATGTTCAGCCAAAGGAATATGCTAGAAGATATGTTTCTGTCATTTAATTCTAGCATATGACTTTATCTAGGCAGTGGCATAGCAACAAAAGGAAAAGAAGAACTTGTCCTTTCTCTTTACTTGCACCCACCATACTAATATCACTTTGGCCATCTCTCATGCAGAGGTTGTGCACTATTGCTTTGAGAAGAAAACCCAGCATTATAAATACATATCACTAACAGTTGAGCATTCACTTCAATAAGATTGATATCTGTATCGCAGCAGGTGCTACAGCATCAGAAAATTTATACTTTTAGGCTCTGCCCGAATCTCTTAAACTTCCACAATTCCTCTTAATTATCAAACTCCTTGATGTTCTAGACAGGAGTCTCTTTGGAATTACAATTTATTATTACTGTTGAAGATGGGCAACATTCCACAAAATCGGTTTACTGTAGTTACCAAGTTACATGAAATTAAAACAAACTTTAATTAAGTTATGGAAGGAAAATGCTAGGTGTCCCAGAAGCTGTCTAATCTGTTCATGTACGATATCTATATTCACATATGACAACAACAACAACAACTTCAAGTTCAAAATTTTATCCTGATTATTTTTTGGTCAGCTCCATGCCAATGTAGTGCTTAGTTCTTTATTCTTTCACTATTGTTCCATGCCTCGAATAAAGATTGGGATTACGCAGCAGGCAATGAGAATGAAGCTTGGTAAGATCTCCATTAATTATACTCTTTATTCATGCAATAATAGTCATATCGAGACTTGTAGATTTAATCAAATTTCAATGTACACAAACTGTGTTCATGCAATTAGCCTTATTGGCCAATGACATCAATCAATTTACACAAGCCTAATTAATATTTAATACATACATTTAATACATAAATCTTAAATGGAAAATCTCAACTGCATGAACTACATTTTTTATCTTTTGGGTAGAACAAACATTCTTTCAAACCTTTGGATCCAATATATGCACCCCAATCCCTTTTGCAAGCCTTTGCTGATGTATGTTAAGTCTTAAGAAGCCAACTTCAGGCTGTAAACAAATCCATGCACTCCAAATTAACGTTATGAACAAGTACACGTAGATACTTTTTTCATGGCACTAGTCTCCATCATCGAGCCTTCTGAGAGAACTGAGACCTTGGTTCCCTTAAGCATCAGGACATCAGTCTGGCCATTCCTTGCTCTTCCTTCCTCGCACTCCAAGGCCTTCCGAGAAATGGCGGAATGAATTTCCTCTATGAGCATTAAGAAAGCACTCTCTACATTTTCGCCTGTTAGTGCAGATGTTTCTGAAAAGAAGAGTCCTTGGTCCTCCGCAAACTCTACTGCATCCTCTTTAGAAACAACCCTTTGACTAGTGAGGTCAGCCTTATTTCCAAGTAGCATGATAACCAAGGAATTGTCTGCATGGGCTCGCAATTCCTCGAGCCACCTAGCTACATGATCAAATGTTTGCCTTTTGGTAATGTCATAAACCAGCATTGCCCCAAGAGCACCTCTGTAATAAGCACTGGTAACTGCACGATATCTGCATATGACACCTGAACTCATCAGAATAAAGGATGAAGATGACCATGCAATGATGCGCAATGATCATGAGTGTGATGTGCTGCCGCTTAATCAAGTTTGTCTAATCTTATTCCATAAGTATTTTCTATTATACCGTAATTATAAGGATTAGGAGAACCCTCTTTTGCAAGGTAACTGGTATACCATGATGATATTGTTAGTAGTTGTTGAGATCACCAGTTTGCATGTTTATGAATATCTGTCCACACATTAGCGCTAGCATCCCACTAGCTCTTAGAACATGCAATGTAACTTCATGGAGAATGGTAAAAATGGGGTGTAATATTAAAAAATGAGAATAAAATTATTGTCTGGAGATAAGTTAATGTATATGATTGATTCTGCGGCAAAGCCATCTGATGATGCAATGTTTGCGATAAGTACATGGTGACATGAAGTAATCGCACCATATGATTATATGTAAAAACTCTACATTTTGTATTGGAATGCATGTGCATCTTTTATGGGGACACGCCATGGGCATGACAAGGTCCCTAGTATTATAGTAGCATTGGCTTGAAATGATATTCTAGGGACATCCTCAATATATTGTATCCATGAGCCCATGAGCCCATGAGGATGTTTATAATTAGAAAGATTGTTCCGTATGATTTATTAAATAAATCTAGATGAACATCCATGCAATACCAATTACCACATGACATCCTGTTATGCGCCTATATACATAAATAAAACATGTATACATATGCAATTATGCATTTATCTATAATCTATATACATAAATAAGACATGTATACTTATGCAATTATGCATTTATCTATAATCTATGTATCAATGTACTTCCGAATGGCAAATAGTGATATAAGAGATCTTGCTAATTGCACTTTAGATATTTCCGTTGAAGCTGTCAGTTCATAATTAGGTGCACACTAGTCAATTGGGGATATGCAGAAATTAAGGGTTGCTTCAAGTTATGCAAAGGTTGAGTTATATATTTCATTGCCAAATTTTGGGCAAGAGATTGTTGGGAACAGCTAGGATTTGGTGGAAGAACTTTGGGAATTTGAAAAAAGAGATGATTTTTATAGTAAATAACACGAAATGAAGATACAATTTGGTCTCAATTAAAGAGAAACACACTATCCTATCCTTTGATTAAAGATAAAAGGCTAACTCTCCAAACCTATCGACTAAGCTATTTCTATTCTCTCTTCTTCAAATTCAATATAACCTTAGCCCTAATTCTACCTCTCAATATAAAGAGCTGATTTGCCTAATGTTACAAAAAAGCCCTCAACTTTCAAAATTACAAGTTTGCCACTTGGGCCCAAAATTACAAAATTACCACTATGTGGCCGCATCCCATTTCCAACGCTACTCAATCCCCAAAGAACCACATTGTTCTCAAGGTGGTGTATGAAATACGTGGGTGCTCTACTCCAAATGAGAGTGCTCGTCCCCTCCAAACTCCTCACCAATGGTTGAGTCCTCTTCTTCTTCGACAATCAGCACCTACAGCACGCGATCCCAACAATGGTGTCCCGGTCCGAACCTCTCGCCACAGCGGTAATATAACCCCTTGGCATGTCTATCCATGATTTTCCTTTGAACGAGGTGCTTGTACTTACCGTCAGCAAGAGGCTTACTGCTCCTTCCATGTGTTGTCTGGGCTATCATTGGCTGGGCTTTCTGGGCCTTATTGTTCACTTAAGTGTGGAATGTGGCCCCATTGTTCGCTCCCTTGGACCGTTGTTCTACGAAAAGCCGATCCTCAACCAATTGGGCCAGCTCCATCGTCTCCATCAATTCCTTCGGCCTCTATAAGCATAGTTCAGCTCGGATGTCAGGCCTAAGTCCTTGCATGAAACTTCCTTCCAATGTCGCCTCAGGAATCTGCTCAACTGACCCGTAAGTGTGTCAAATCTCTCCCTGAAATCTCGAACTGTGCCATCCTACTAAAGGACAATGAGCTGCTCATGTAGATCACCGTCCTAGGTGTTGTGGAAACGGTCCAACAAGTAGTCATTGAACTACTCTCACGATCGCACGCGTTGCCACTGATGTATCCAAAGATACTAGAATAACGTCTTCTACTCTAAGCAAACGCCGGCTGCCCACAGTTTCTTCTCCTCAATCAGGCGGTTTACCACGAAAAATCTCACTGCACGGTAAACCCACCCATAAGGATCCTTCCCCTCAAAAATCGGTAATTTAGGCGTCCGGACCCTGTTCTCGGGGCCAAACACCCCCAGTCCCGCTCTCTCCCTTGGCTGGTTGGAGTGAAACTGCCGATAGGTCTCATGCAAAGCTCCCACATCATCCCACGGCCATCCTCCTGATTCACCATAGGAAATTTGTTTGGCACCGTCCTTTCTCCAACCTCCTTCCTCCCAAAAAGGATCCCTAATGTCACCATCCAAGCCCCAAGGTCCACCATCAAGATCATCATAACCCCCAAAGTGGTCGTCAGCTTCCCGTGCTTGGCGTCGAACTCTAGAACTTCCTCGTATGCGCCATGGGGTTGCTGAGCACCGAGGAAGGGTCTGCCACCTCTCTGAATAGTCGTCGGGGGCCATCGGCCCTGTAGGAGGCCGGAATGGGGGCATGTGGGCCCTTGCGGTGATGCAGGGCCCTGCGAAGCCCATGCAAAGGCGCACGGGGCCAGCGACCCCCTGCAAATGTATTGGGGGCACACGAGGCCCCAGGAGCTCGCCCGGGTCTCGCGAGCCCCCAGCGGTTCTCCATGGGCTCGCGACCCACAACAAGGTCAATGGGGGTTCACGCCCCTCCCACGACACCGCCAGATGCCGACCCCCCCCACAAGTGCACCGGGGCCGCACAAGTATCTAGCGAGGTCACCGAGGCCTCGCGAGCCTCTAAGCTTTGAGATCAGGGGACGTCGCCCCCAGTTAGGGTTCCGGGGGTCGGCGGCCCTCCCTCCTGTGCTGCCATCGCCCGTCGTCCCCATTTCAGTCCGTGGGAGAGGGTTTTGCTCCCCTTCGTTCCATTCACCATCTCCGGGAGGTAGATTGCCTTCGAAAACCGCCATCTTCCCTTTGCCTTTGTTCAAAGGTGGCTCCTTTCTCCGACGATCCTTGTTTGGTTCTCTTCTTCCCTCGGATCTGGGTTTGGGAGCTTTTCTTCTTGGGGCTAGGACTTCCATGCATCTCTTCCATTTTTTTCATGAAGATTTCCATAGACATCTTCATTTGATTCGAGAGCCTCTCCTCCATCTCTAACATTCTCGCATCAATCAAGGAGAAATTCTCCTCTATCGATTTCTTGAACTCCCTGAGCTCGATATTAAATCTCGCCTCCAAAGCTTCGATCTTTTTCTTTGTTTATGCCGCCTCCATGGATCGTAGAGGTCTGATACCAATTTGGTAGGAACGGCTAGGGTTTGATGAAAGAACTTTGAGGATTTAGAAGAAGAGATGATTTTTATAGCGAATAACACGAAATGAAGATACAATTTAATTTCAATTAGAGAGGAAACCACTCTCCTACCTTTTGATTAAAGATAAATGGCTATCTCTTCAAACCTATAAATAGGCTACTCATATTCTCTCTTCTTCTTCTTCAAATTCAATATAACATTATCCCTAATTCTCCCTCTCAATATAAAGGTCTGATTTGCCCAATATTACAAAAATGCTCTCAACTCCCAAAATTACAAGTTTGACACTCGGACCCAAAATTACAAAATTGCCACTAGGTGGCCACACCCCTAGTGGCAATTTTGAGATAACGAACAAAGAAATGTAGCGAACAAAGAATAAATATTTGAGATAACAACGACAGTGTGTAGCGAACACTCTATCTGTTTTCTGTGAATAACCATGATATATTCTATAATGCATGTGACTAACATCTCCATATTCCCGATGCAGTATTACCGTCGAACATATGGAAGATGAAAACTGCTGTTATCCTTCAGAATGTTGCCAGACTTCAGTGGATCAAAACAGCAAAAAAGTGAAGATCATAGATGGGTTAAGACAGTTGTATTTGTAACATCCTCCTATGCTTTCTGAACTATCCATGTGTTTTTAAGGCAGAACATCATCCGGATTTATTCTTCAAGTAGCAATCATTTTTTTAATCCATCGTGCTCTTCAATGGTTTTGTTTGCTAATATTGTTATTATTGTTGTTATCATTTTCATAATCATTATCTTCTTCTTCTTCTTCTTCTTCTTCTTCTTTTCCTTCTTTTCGCTTTTCTAAACAGCAAAGAAGTTCCATATGAACAATTTTGTTTACATTGATACGATATGCAGGGTACATGGCTGAACTTACATTGGTTTTATCTTGTCTAGATTTTCGAGTGGACTATGTCACAGAACATGGGAAATATGGAAGTTCCAATTCAAGAAATCGCACCAAGACATTCTTTGCTTTTATATTTTGCATGCCATGGTGAGTTTGAACTCTATGGGTCTTGTGCTTAAATGTTTTGTTATTTATCTGATCGTCCCTTGCTAGGATAAAGAAGACTTGATTTACGGACTGCTACAAAAAACACCATCAACACCATCAGATTTCACTAGGTTTGGATCCATATCCATGATGGGATACAAACACTGTTGGTCTCTTGTTGATTTGGTTCAAGAGGGGGTGCCAACTTAGTTCAAGGCAGTTGAACCCATTTTGTAGTGGATTGGACTGAAGTGACTTACGCCCCGAGCCAAGAAATGCAAGGAAGAGTGCTCACTCTAGGGAATAAGTGGGAGAGGTCTTTCTATCGTCCTATCATCCTCAAAGCATGAAGTGTTGCAGCTGGTGTAAAAAAAGAGGGTGGAAGATTTTGGGGTTTTGTCAAGAACTCGTTTGGCTTCAATTCTTCAACAATTTCATAGCGCTTCGTCGGAAACTGTGGCCTTTCACTTGGATGTTTGGAGTTTTGGCAAGTGGGTTTGTGATCTTGGATCTAACAAGATCATCCTCGTACTTTCTTATGTCTTAGTTTGTCTTGTTGGAGCTGGTTGGATCCTCAGGTTTGTTGGAGCTTTGAAGGTTGTTGTTTCTTTCTTCCTTTGTCTTATAGCAGAAGAATCTCTCTCTTGCTTATGCCAATAAGGTTAGCATTGTTGATAGCGATAATTGATAAAATTCTTGTTAAATGTCTTTATCGTTTTATATTATTTGTTAGAAGTCACCATTAGGCATCAAATTTTTGGAGATGCTTTGTATGCGCAAGATTGGTTCTTCTCAGCTTCGGATAAGACCGTTTACATGCGTTTTACGCCAAAATTCATGCAGCCAATCCCCAAATATTTTGATGCTAACTTTGGTTCAGTTTGTTTTTCACAGATCATCATCAGATTAAAAAAAAGATGGTTACCTCTCCTGGCCAGCGGTGTCCCAAATCTGAGCCTTGATGCGCTTGCGGTTGATGGTGATGGTGCGTGTCTGGAACTCGACGCCGATGGTGGACTTGGAGTCGAAGCAGAAGTCGTCCCTGGTGAACCTCCCCAGCACCTGCGTCTTCCCCACCGCAGAGTCCCCCACCACCACTATCTTGAACACGTAGTCGATCTCCGGCACCGCCATCTCCATCTCATCTCCGGCCACCTCCACCTCCTCATCCTCCTCCACGGCGTTCATCGTCGTCTCTGATACCCTGTGGGTGTTGGCAGGTAACAGCAGCACACCCTACAACTCAAATGAAGTGGTGCCTCCCTTTCCTTTTGAAAGAATGTGTTTAATATGTGAAGCCTGTCACCCCCCTCGCTCGTCATTATTTAATACGGTAGCCAAACGCGTATATGATTAGGGCCCATGGCTCATAATAACCGTGACCTGAGTGTTCTGCATTTCTGAGCACCACCCAACTCCTTCTGCATGGCCTGGCCTCAATTAAAATTGACCCAGTCCTGGGCCACAATTAATATTGACCTATAGATGGTCCCTTCGTTGCCTTGCCCGTGTATTTGTACCCGTGCACGTTTTCAGAGAAGTTTGGATTTGTAGAGATGCGAATGTGGCATGCTCAATTGGACGCCCAATCCATCAACGGTCTTCAAGGTGATTCCTGCTCTACCTGCTCCTGATTCGCTCCCCCGGCTGCCTTCATCAATCAATGTTAGGTCCATACTAGTGTTGTGGGGCTTGGACTTGACATATGTTCGCTTCTTTTGCTTTCGGTCTGGTAGGGCCAAGATTCCCCTTGATCCATGCCCTAATTGAGGCTGAGTTTTTTTTCCCCCTCTCTCAATCCTGCGAACCTAATCTTGTTGATTGACTAGCAAACCTCACGTAGGGTTCATATACATGCTAGACAAAGTCCAATTGCATTACATTATAAAGCGTAAGGGATGGGTTTACTTGAATGCAACAACAAGAAAAGAGTAGAAATGATGGTTGTGTGTGTGATCACGATGATGATGCCCAACAAGGGTGTTACTTTGTTCATCACAAGCATATGGAATGATGATGATGATGTTTGCTAATTGTGACCATCAATGGAGTGTGCAAGTGCAATGCACATGATTAATGCGCAGCTTCTCGATGCGGGTTTTTGCACGGATCTCAAAGCATAATCTAACGGGCAGCGTTCACCGAGATCCGTTTGAATAAATTCACTAACCTATGACTGCAACTGTGTAATAGAAGAAGATGACCAATTGAATAAAATCACTTACCTTATGAATTGCATTTGGAGAAGGGTTCTTGAGCTCCAAAACATGCCAATATCAACTGAACTCATGTTGTCGGCCATTTCTTTTTCTTTTATTTTCTATTTTTAAAGATCTCTTTTTTCCTTCTAATTTAGATAATTTTTTTAAAATAAAAGGCAGGACAATTAAATTTTTAGCTGGAATAATATTTGCATTGTTATAAACGGGCTTTGGAGGCCCAACCCGTTAGTGGGTATCCACCCATTATATAACTCTATTACTATAAATACAGGGCTACGGGGTTCCGTAGCCGCCATGGTTTACAACACGTTATCAGCACGCTCGAAGCTAAGTCGAACCCCTGCTGGCGGCCCCGCCGCTGCCAGCGGCGGGCCAGACCCGCCGCCAGCAGCGGCGGGCGGCCCCGCCGCCGGCGACAGCGGGCCAGACCCGCCGCCTACTGGCGGCGGGCGGCCCCGCCGCCGCCGCCGCCGCAGCGGCGGGCCAAACCCGCCGCCTGCAGCGGCGGGAACCGGCCCCGCCGCCAACCCCGCCGCCGGCAGCGGCGGGCCCCGCCGCCGGCAGCGGCGGGCCCCGCCGCCCGCAGCGGCGGGCCCCGCCGCCCGCAGCGTCGAGCCCCGCATCCCCCATGCAGCCGGCAGCGGCGGGCCCCGCCGCCCGCAGCGGCGGGCCCCCAACCCCCCGGCAGCCGCTCGTATCGGGCCCCCCCGGTGCGCGCTCATGTCCGGAAACCCTAGCCGCCTGAAGCGGCAATCCGCGCGACCAAAAACCCTAACTAGGGTTTCACCCCGAAAATTCACTATTTTCAAACGATTTTCAGATTTAAATTCGATTTTTCTTCGCTATAATCTGATTAATGCTGTATAAATCATCGCAATTTTTTCTTGGATTATTTGATTATTACACGTTTAATAATTAGGAAAATCCTGCGACCGCTCTGCCGTTAGTTAACTAACCTAACGGTGTATGACGTTGCCCAGTGGTCCAATAATTATTAAACGAAAAATTTTCACTCACATTATAAAATTTCTGTGATGATTAAATGCATGTGTAGAAAATTATATGCCTGCCGCATATTTAATGATTCTGTGATGTACATTTTTATTTAGCATGCTAAAAATCACTATGACATAGTTTAATGCATGTAGCAAAACTATATGTCTGCGATGAGATTATTTAATTGCCTGTAGCATATAAATAGCATGTGTATACATTATATCTGTTTCAATTCAGGTTAATTGAGCACAACTTTTTAGTTTACATGTATTACATTACATTATATGTTTGATGTGCTCATGACATGACGATATTTTATGACAACAAACCAATAATGATTTCAAAAATTTTAACATCATATCCTAGTTGACAAAATGAACATGGAGTTCAAAACCAAAATGAACCTGAAGTTCAAAATCAAATCAAAAGTCAACACCCTTTCACACTAATAAAAATTAACAAGTACGAGGGATTATACGAAAAACATTTATGCGTTTTCTTTTAGAAATACGCATTTCGCGGTAAATAGATCTCTCAGATCTATGGTTTGTATAAACCAATATTGACACCAGCAGTTGTCATAACACCACCGAACTCTTTTGAGTAATCTCACTTTACAAGGTATGATTCTTAAATCTAACCTTATGTTTTAAGCGTACGCCCGAAGTCGTGGCTTAATAGATAAGTGAGAAATTATAAAATTCGTACCCACGTAATTGTTTCCCCTAGAGTATGATTCTATATCCACACAATACTGAATGACTCAATCAAAATGGCCTGAAGACCATACTTGAGTTTTCAAATAGACTTTTACAAGTCTCTCATAAATTAGAAAGTGGAAATATAGATACTAACTCATTTCCCTTGTATGTGTCTACTTCATAAGACCAATACTCATTCTTCCTTATAAACGACAATAAGGAAGACTGAAAACAGGGGAAGTCTTGAATAAAAATGAGAAAGGGAAGATATGATGTACCTCGATATGGAGTATGCAATGGCAACCCAATATCAGACCAGAAGTTCTGATAAGACCCATAATGTTTTTTGCAAAATGAATGGGCATTAACCTATGCCATATAAAAATATATACATATCTAGTCTAAACGACGAAAGTCAAATTGCCTGTATGTATATTTCGCTACTCCCCGAGGACAAATAAATTTTGAAAATAAATTCGATCTGTTGTCATAATATGAGTCTAAAATGAGCACAATTGTGGACGTATATTTTATAGAACCCACATCATACTATGAAACTTGTTGCTCTAACATAATTATTAGTAGTATTCTCTTGCAGTATATATGTGCTTTTTACGCATTTTATTTTACTGTAAATGATTTGTCATCCTGAATACTCCTAAAACGAGGATGCCATGTACTCTCTGAAACTTATAAAGTTTCAAAGGATATTCATCAAAATAAAATCCCTAATGACTCAAGAAACCAATAAAGCCTGAAGCTTTATCCAATTATGATCCGCATAATAGTCATTGTGAAGATGTAATCCTTCACAGTTTGAACAGAGTTCACCTATTACCGGACAAAATTAACTTGAGCATTTTAATGGACGTTCAAAAGTCCCACATAAATTCGAACAGAGGAATTAATTTGGAACACCAGAAGTGTCCAGAATCGACCAACTTTGGATCGATGTCACCCTGGATTGATGATGCAAGACATCATTAACCAGACGAACCCGAAGATTCTTCAAAAAAGGGTGAAACTCTCATTATCACATTCAAAAGGGAAAAATGATTATGAGATCATCTCCATTCACGTGGACATTGACTCTCCTCACTTCCTCAAACGAATTTAAAATGATATACTATCATTAGAAGAATGAGACCTTTAGGCCTCTTGAGAGTATTTGAGGGATAAAAGTGGACTCACACACTCCCTTCATATGGCTGATGATGTACCTTAGAGTACTCATCTATATATCCTCTTTAAATGGTCATAATCAAAACCTTGTTATCCAACCGCAGTCCAGATTATTGTTAATCACAACGGACATATTACATTACTGGGATATTGGTTGGGCTTTTACTTACTCTCATACCACCCTCAAAAATGCCGCAGTGGAACTTATTCATCGGGACTAACCATCCTAGATGAATATATTCCGAGATCCCCAAACGGGGGAGGCATTAGAGCACATCTTATAGATGTAGCCTTGACGGGTTCATATCACTAGTTCTATGCTCAACTTCATTGAAGTCAAGCTTATTGCGGATTTTTAGGATAACACTGGGAAATCAATTATATTTAACAACTGGAAGAAAATTGAACACCCTGAAGCTTTGTGTTCACACCCAGAAATGGGTTATATGTAAATCATTAAAATGATTTAAACGGATTACTTGTCCACTAGAAATCCAGTTGTAGGTGACCACGTGGGAGCATGCAAACCATCAGAACGCCTCCTTAGAAACTATTTATATGAGCCTGATCACCTCATATAAACAGTTTCCGAGAACCCCTAACGGGGGAAGCGTTTAGTTCACATCTTATCGATGGAATCATAATGAGTTTACATTCCCATATCACCACTATGGACCATTTAAAACATTAATACCTATGATCTGATTATCATGAATAGTGATGAGATCCTGAAGATCCACACTTATGAAATTGTTAAACAGTTATCAGACATAGCTACTGACAATATAAATATTGTCAAATTCACACATCCCTGCTACTAAAAATCCAGCTAGGATTGACATACCAACTATAATGGATGCAATCTACCAATAGCAGAAGTGGATATCCTCAATGGATGAGAGAACATACCACGAGACCCTAAAACAATACCACCACAGGAAAGTGAGCTCATCTCCATATCATCTCCCTTTCCAGAACCTCCAGAAGAGATAAATCTGGAATAAATTGAATAATGTACGTACACGGAGAGGTATTTGGATAACACACACTTGTCGACAATTACTCACATTTCATTTTGCCATTGATATCGTTCACAATCTCTGTTTCCTGAAGCAAACGCATAAATTTGGCCAAATTATGTGGAACGAGGCACTAATAAGTTGAGCTGGACTCACTTATGAAATGTGAAGTGTTTGGACCTGAAGTCCTGATATCAAAAGATATCAAACCTGTGGGCTACCGAGTATTGTATAAATAAATAAAATCGTATGTTATAAGCAAAACGCTATAGCATTAGAGGTTTATTTCGCAGAAACCAGGAAGTAACCATGTAAGATGAGTTTAACTCACTTACAAAAATTAATTAAACTGATGCATCAGGCTCCCTGGTCATAGTTGCGAAAACCATACGATTGGCAAAGATAATTTTAGGCTATGTTGCTATGGATGATGTGACAACATACCCTTATGAATTATCATCCCGAAGATGAAACCATCATCCTGAAGATGAATTATCATCCTGAAGATGAATAATCATCCTGAAGATGAATTATCATCCCGAAGATGAAACCATCATCCTGAAGATGAATAATCATCCTGAAGATGAAACCATCATCCTGAAGATGAATTATCATCCTGAAGATGAAACCTTCATCCTGAAGATGAAACCGTCATCCTGAAGATGAATTATCATCCTGAAGATGAATAATCATCCTGAAGATGAATTATCATCCCGAAGATGAAACCATCATCCCGAAGATGAATAATCATCCCGAAGATGAAACCATCATCCCGAAGATGAATAATCATCCCGAAGATGAAACCATCATCCCGAAGATGAATAATCATCCAGCAGATGAATTACCATCCAGAAGATGAAATTATCATCCAGTCGATGAAGAAACATGGAAAATTGCAATCCACTAATACACCTACTGGTTGTATGGATGCACATTAAGACCCCTTCCGTTCGCTGGAAGAGGGGAAGGATATCATAGGTCCTGAAGTGCCTTACTCAAATGTCTTTTGTACACTCCTTTATCTGGCAGTAAACACTTTAACCAGATACAGTGCAGCGCCTGCAGCGCACCACTGGACCAGAGATATGTAGCTTCTGCGCTATCTCCAAGGGTCAAGGATCATACAACATGTTAAATGTATTTGCAGATACAGGTTACAGATCATCGCGATGACTGCAACAAAGAAGCGACCAACTCCTGAGACCAGCAAAGCATACTTCCAAGGCAACATCAATCCCACCATCCCGAGAGGCTCATCAATCCAAGAAGCAAATCATAAGTACGCACAGCCAGGTCCTGCAGTACCTCGCAGACACAGTGACGACTGGGTCAGAGACGTGGTGCTACCTACCGAGTCTGCAGACCACTCCTCTTCAGAAGAGATCCCTCAGATTCAGTAGCTGCCATAGATGAGTGATACTTGTATAGATGAGCGATGTCTTGTATAGGTGAGCGATGCCTTGTACTTTGTACTTATTATCGGAACACTGTAAGAGATTGATGTATAGTTGCCTAGGAGATCTGCAAGTCTGCAGCTTGTACATATCAGTGGGAGTCAAATGTAGTGTTGTACTCTTTTCCCTTGGCTATTGGTTTTTCCCACTGGGTTTTCCATAGCTAAAGGTTTTAACGAGGCAACCTCATTGACTCTGGATCCAGAAGTATCCACCCCCTAAATACTTCCGCTAATCAGGGGAAGTTACGGAAACTGTACTCTTTTTCCTTGGCTATTGGTTTTTCCCACTGGGTTTTCCATAGCTAAAGGTTTTAACGAGGCAGTTATCCCTAACTTAGGATCCAGAAGTATCCACCTCTAGTGATATCCATCGATCAGGGGAAGTTAAAGAGACTTGTACTCTTTTCCCCTAGCCATTGGTTTTTCCCACTGGGTTTTCCTTGGCAAAGGTTTTAACGAGGCAAGTACTCTTAAACTTGGGATCCAGAAGTATCCATAGACCCATGATCAAATAAGCTCTATGAACCCTGAAGCGTTCATCACGGCTTACAACAATGGATGGATAAGGGGAAGTGTTATAAACGGGCTTTGGAGGCCCAACCCGTTAGTGGGTATCCACCCATTATGTAACCATATTACTATAAATACAGGGCTACGAGGTTCCGTAGCCGCCATGGTTTACAACATGCATATATTTCTTTCCTCTCTAAATTTATTTCCGAGAGATGTCCTACCTTAAGTTTATTAGGACTGATATGCCTTAACGGGCTTGGCCATCAAAGTTTGAAGCTAGCCCATAGATTTCGTTTTTAACTGAATAAAACCGAACCGAACCGACTTCGGATGGAAAACAGAACCGAAGTACTCGGATTGGTTCGGTTTTTCAGGCAGGTCTGTTTTTTCAGTGTTTCTCTCTTCTCTTTTTGTGATTCATCTGATTCATCGGACAATAATAAAGAACCATTGACCTCACACAGCGGGAGGGAAGGGTGTCAGTGTTTCGTGCTATGCTGACACTGATAGTTAATTTCAAATAGGTTTCTTTCATGTTTTGGTGCTTTGATGAGCCTCTCGTTACTTTGGGCATGTTCTATTGGTTGAAAGTTGAAATGAGAAAGTTTGGAAAGTTTGGAATCTGAGGAGAGAGAAAATAGAGTTTTGTATTCTTTTGAGTGGAAAGTTGTATAGAAAGTGGGGTTGGAAAAGTAAAGTGGGGCCCACCCAACTTTCTTGTGTTTTTTTGGTAGTAGAAAGTTGGAATGAGAGTGGAAAGTTGGTGAGTTGGAGGGGGGAGAGAGAGATGTGATAGTGGGATCCACATAATTGTGAAATCCACAACTTTTCCAACAATTCTTGAGGATTACAAAGAATCCCAAAACCGGTGAATTCATGTGCCACATCAGCAAACTTTCCTATTTTTACTTTCAAGCAAAAGAATAAGATTTGGAAAAGTTGGGTGAGAAAATACATGAACAGTAGATGAACAGTGTCAGTTTTCACTTTCCCAGCAACTTTCTTGGCAAAAGAACATGTCCTTACTGAAGCAAGCAGTCAGCATGGCTTCTTCATTAAGGGTTGTCAGCTGGGACGTCATCGTCCCCAATACCAATGCCTTGCTCATATGATTTATTTTTGTTATGGCCCTCTGATCAAAACCACATATCTTCCTAGTCTTTCGTTTTGATGCTCTTTGGTATTTTCTCCATGTTCATTGCTTATGTTTCGTCAAAGAGATGTATTCAGCTTATTTCGTATTTAGTTCCGTCGTCATCTCTTTAACTTAACTAGTGATCGCGTTCCATTTTGTTAGGATATATATGCTTTTACGTCAATTATTGTAATGTATTCAAAATCTAAGTATTAATTTGTTAGGCCATAACCAAAGAAGAAACAAAGGGTGGTTTCTTGCTCCCCACTTGCAACGCAAGAGAGTCCAACTCACAACACTGTTCCCTATTGTCCCATATGTTTTACTCATTTTGATCTTCATGTTTTAAAACCATAATGTATCAAGTGAGTCTAAACTTTCTATTTGTGTACTATTTGGAAAGTTCACGGTTTGTGGTATTAGAACCTTTGTCACCTCTAGATCGACAAGCAAAAAGATTGGGTCCACTTGTGTTTGTGTGTTGTGGTTTTTGAACATGAACATATCTAAAAATTGGTTATGTATAATAACTAGAAATAACGAGTGCACTGGCACTCAAACCCCTCCCCCCCCCCCCCCCCCGAACAAAAAAAAACCAGGACGTGCAACCCACGCAGGTGTTTCGTTGGATGCAAATGGAAAAAGTGAGCGTGAGAGTGGTTATTGTCTTGGGGATTTTGATTGCGACTATGTTTTTGGGTAGTTTCGTTTTAGGTATGTTTTGGTGGGTGATGTGATATTTTAGTACATGGTTTGTCTTAGCAATAACCTGTGCACAGTGCACTGGCAAGTGGCAACCCAAAAAATTCCAACCACAACAGCGTACGGGACACATGCCCATGTGGAAAGGAAACAGAAGTGCAAGTGTGAGTATGTGCATTGTCTGGTGGTTATTTGGGGGTTTTGGAGTTGGGTGTTTGTGGTTGGGGTTTTTTGGGTATTTTTTGAGTTTGGGGTTTGGGTTGTTTTTGACTTGGGGCGATGTGACATTGTCATATTGGACAAACACAATCAATCATCCCTCGTTTGTAATATAGACTGGCAATAAACCAGTGCACATAGTGCACGAGCAACCCAACAAAACCCAATCGCAATAGTCAGTGTGGGCATTGTCTTGATATTATTTGGTGTTTTCCCCGCAAGGGGGGTGCATTTTGGTTTTATGAGTGTTTTTTAGTTTGGGGTTTTTTGATTGGAGGTTATGTGTTTGGGTTTTTGTGTGGTTATTGAGTTAGAAGGATGATGTGACATTGTCACATGGGACAAACCACATCAATCATAACTTATTTGTAAGATAGATGTATATGTGATGTTAGCTCGTGAAAATTTTACTCGTTAACACATATACACACCATTTTCATTAATTTTTTTGAATTTTTTTGGATGTGTTCTACATATTACTGATGATCATCGTATCAAAAAGCAAGTGAATACAACGTTATTTGACCATCGATCCAATTGTTGCGAAATTAACTATTTCAGAATAATAAAACTTTTTGTAACGTGTGGATCGAGTGTCAAATGCTTCAATTGTATAATTTTAGGTTTCCTCTAAAATTTTAGTTTTTCCGTCCAAATTTTTACAAATTCTCATCCTATGTGACGATTCCTCGAGATTAATCCAGTCGCCTTTCTACCAACGCTTTTGATCTACTCAATGTTCAAAAACATCCATCACTTGTAAAATAGTCTAAAAATAACCCATGAACACAGTGCATGGTGCAAAAAAACCACACGAACAAGATGCGGTGCACGCGCGCAATCGAAAGGTAGTGAGAATTGTGGGTGCGTGTGTCGATATTTTCGGAGGGTAAAAGGACACCTAAACAAAGCCCGAAACCCCACCCCCAATGGGACCCACTGAGTTTTTGGGTGTTGTTTGAACTTGGGTGTGTTTTGGGGTTCTTTTGGGGGTTTGGGGCGATGTGGAGGAGGTTGCCCCATGTGACAATGTGACATTACCACATGGGACAAGCATGACACGTTGGACAACATTCTCAATTGTAATATAGACTAAACATAACTCGTGCACAAATTGCATTACACTGAAGAAAACTCTACGGATAGAATGCGGTGCATGCACGCAACCGTAAAGGAGCGAGAAGTGTGGGTGTGTGTGCCGGTATCGTCGGGGGGTAAAAGATGAAAAAGGCAAACACGTAAATAAGTGGCTTGGGGGTGTTTTTTTGGTTTTTGGGGGGAATGCCAACCATGTTAATAAGTGACTGGGGGGTTTGTCCCAGTCAACTTGTGCCTATGACAAAGGGTGCCACCTAGGATAATCCTAGTGGACATCCTTTATTTGTAAGATAGACTACAAATAACACGTGCACAAAGTGCACGGCACGGAAAAAATCCCCACGAACAGGTTGCGCTGCAAGCATGCAAAGGAGCGAGTAGTGTGGGTGGGGGTGATGGTATCGTCAGGGGTAAAATGTACAGAAGGCAAACACGTAAGTAAGTGGCTTGGGGGTGTTTTTTTGGTGTTTTGGGGGAAATGGCAACCATGTAAATAAGTGGTTTGGAGGGGTTTTAGGGGGGTTTGTCCCAGTCAACTTGTGACTGGGACACAATCTGTAACGGCCTGTATTTTTCCAATACATTTAAATCAAGTATTTAAAGTAAATTCATTTTTAATTGTATTTTGTAATGGTTTGTCAGGAGTTTTACGATTTCAAAAATTTCTTATAAAAATATTTTGAAGTACCAGACTAGTAATGGAGTATTTTAGTAAAATCGGATTTCGTCAAATACCTCTAAAAGATCTGATAAAAATTCATTTTCAGATATTGCAGTTTTGGGTCAATACAAACGTTTTCAAAACGATTTCAAACTTCCGTAGTAGCATCCTATGATCATTTAGGGCCCCCACATTAATTTCATAATTTTCTGATATCATTTTGATAGAGAACCCGTAAACCCGCTTTCTAAACGTTTTGGCCAAAAACTAGTATTTTCGTAGCTTAAACCCTGAAACGGTCTTCGTATTCGCGATCCTCGTGACGATACGATCCCGTAGGTATGTTTTCGTAATTTTTCGGACACGTTTGCCAGTATGGGCATTTTCGTAATTTCGTTTTGTATTTAGCTAATAACTTTCATTAAAGGGGTTTACCTATTACTAATTACCATTAACCAATCCTAATTACTTAATTAACCATCTAACCAACCCGTTCCCAGCTACCCACATCCCCGTCTCTTTTCCCTCAGCTAACCCACGCACCCCCAACTACCCTTATTTAGTGATTCCCTTAAACCCTATAAATAAACCCAAGGCTCATCTCACAAACCCACACAGGACGTAAAACATTCTCTCTCCCTCTCTCTTTATTATTTTTGTTCGAAGCTCTCTCCCGCTCTCGATCACTCTCGTTCTCTCTCTCTCTCTTTCACTCAGTCTCTCTCCCACTCCCTCGTCTTCGGCGGGCCCCGACCACCGCATCCGCCCCCTCGACCAACGCTCCACGCCACCGTCGTCCTCCGCCCCTCCCGGCGCCGACGAGGGTCTCGCCGCCGCCCGAAAACACCCCCAACATCGCTCCCCTTTGATCCCCGCCGTTGCTCCGATGACACAGCACGCCGCCGTCGCCGTCCGCTGCAGCTCCACCACCTCGCCGCCGACCGCCGTCGTTCAGCGACGCCACGACCACCGCTGCACCGCTCGCCTGTGCCGCGCTCCGCCAGCTCCCTCCTCCGAACAGCTTCGCCGCCTCCTCCGCTGCTGCAGATCGCCGCAGCGAAGCCTCGCCGCCGCTAGGCCCCGTGCTGCGCCTCCCGCCGTCCTCCGGCATCGCCCCGCCGCCGTGGAGCCGCCGCTGCCTGAAGCCGCCGTCGCCGCCACGAGCTCGCCGCCGTCGCCGCTTCAACCCCCGCCCTCAGCCATGCACGAAGACGACGAAGCTGCGTAAGTTTCGAAATGGCAAACTTGTAAATATATGAATATTTCGTATTTTTCGTATTTTAATTAATTAATAAATGGGTTTTATGGTTTTAAATCCATAACTTAAAATATAAGCCCCAGAAAATTGTGAAACTAGCTCCAGAAAATCAGAAATGGCATTCTGGACCCAATGTCGTTAGTTTCATCTCAATCTGATGCTTAGTTTTTCCAGAATTAATTTTTAAGCCTAAAAGTTAAATCCGTTATTTTCATTTAAAAATCTGTATCTTCTTATTTTTACGTAAACTAATACTTGAGAAAAATATATGTTATATTACCCTTCGAGACGGTCATTTTGACACCTCATTTGCAACTTTCCGATGTAGATTGCACCCAGAATAAATTCCTGAATAAATACGTTACCAATTGAAAAATGGTTTTTAAATTGTTTTTGAGCTTTTAAAAAATTCTAAAAAT
Source organism: Scilla litardierei (assembly GCA_030789695.1). Classification (NCBI taxonomy): domain Eukaryota; kingdom Viridiplantae; phylum Streptophyta; class Magnoliopsida; order Asparagales; family Asparagaceae; genus Scilla; species Scilla litardierei. The sequence continues at coordinate 1,809,264 of CM061133.1, read as the reverse complement.
TACTATAAGCTTTAGAAAAATATTCCCTCTTGCAGTAAAACTATTTTTAACATATATAGTCTATATAAAAATTTAGAACGCTTTTCGACAACGTTTCAACCAGTTTTAAAAATCAAACCGATCAAATTCTTTAAATAGAAACGTAGCGTGCTTTAACCAATTATTTCTTGTGTTTGCAGGTACCGATCCTCGTTCACCAGCTCTTCTAGCTTCAACCTCGTCTTGCCACGACGAGCTCGAATTTAGTAAGTCACGACATATTCTAACTTTAGAAAACTAGACTTCTGTGCTTGTATGAACTTGTGACACTTCACCACTTATAGCCTCGAACGGCTATTTGACTTGAACCAAACTAGAGAACTAAAATGAAAGTAATCTACCAAAGATTACTTTGCCAACTTTCAACTTTGGTGGTTGTAACACACAACTACCAACTTGGGTACATTGTGTGCTAGCCACACTACCACGTGCTCAAAGCACGGAAGTAACAGCTTTTGGTGTTGGACTTGTCTTTATCCTACTTGCTGGTTTTCAATGAGGAAGTCAACCAGTTGACCTGGTGTGACTAACATGTGGAACATCCTGTGGAACAATCCTGTATAGAACTTGTACTCGACACGTCACCGGGGTTTCGGGGTAACTCACAGTTGTGAGAGTACGGGAGTGACTAGAGTTCGATCTACATGTCAAGCTGCCTGTGTTTCGGCCTCCTGTCTAGCTGCCTGTGTTTCGGCAAACCATCCTGCTGCCTGGGTACCGGCATTCGTCTGGGTAGCACCCAGGCAAGAGACGAACTGAACGGTCACATATTGTACTCTCCGACTTGAGTCACGTAGTTCTAGTGTAACTTGTAAAGTTACTTTCTTTACAGTACATGCACGTTACTTTCCTTGACAGTACAGTCACCGCACTTTACTTGCCGTACTTTTATTTTCTACACTTGTACAGACACTGCACCGTACTTTACTTTCACTTTGGTCTGCTTTGTCATACTTGTACAGGACCTCTCTTTCTTTATTTAGAATTGTTGTGACTTACCTACGGTTCCATCTCCGTGGCACCGCAGACGACGTACATATGGAGGCAGATGCTCTTGAGTTAATAGCGCCAGACTTTGACCATGAGACCGCAGCTTCCAGAGCTATTTTCAGTTGTGTACTTTCTTTCTTTCATGTATCATTGTTGGAATAATTTGTACGGTACGGATTGTAATAATTGGACACTATTTGGGTATTTTTGTACATCTCTGCATCGTGGCTATTTTGATTTCACTGGTTAACTGCAAAACCTGCGCAAATATCAAATAAGTAACGGGCCCCCGAGAGCGGGTCGTTACACAATCAACTTGTGGCTGGGACAAACATGTCCACCCAGGACAACCCTAGGTGGACACCACCTTTTTGTAAGATAGACTAGAAATAACTCGTGCACAAAGTGCACATTGCGTAAAAAACGACCGAAAGGATGCGTGCACACGCGCAACCGTAAAGGAGAGAAGAGAGAGAGAATGTGTGTGTGTCGGTAGCGTCGGAAGTAAAAGGAACCCAAAACCAAACCTAAAACCCCAAGCCCCAAAGCCCAAAAGAACAAAGCCCAAAAGAGGGCAAACATGTAAATAAGTGACTTTGTGATGGGTATTTTTTGGATTCTTGGGTGAAATGACAACCACGTAAATAAGTTGGTTGGGATCATTTTTTTGGCCTCTGACAGGAAAAACATACCAAGCATAAAGGAACCCAAAACCAAATTGACATGCCCTCAATTTGTAATATATGTTATGAACGAGAAACAGATTTGGAGAAGGATTGAGGCTAGGAAACCCCTAGCCTCCTTTATATAGTATTCATAATGGGTACTCATGTGGGTGGATACCCAATAGGCCCAATGGGTCCTATTCATAACACTTCCCCTTATCCAACCAACGTGGTATACTCGACTTTATGAATACTGAATGATTCATTAGTACTACTGAGTATCTTAAAGGGTGGATACTTCTGGATCCAAGTTAAGGGTAACTACCTCGTTAAAAACCCTTAGATATGGAAAACCCTGTGGGAAAAACCGATAGCGAAGGGAAAAGAGTACAACACTCCATAACTTCCCCTGATTTGGGGATGTGTCGAGGGGTGGATACTTCTGGATCCAGAGTCAATGTGGTTGCCTCATTAAAACCTTGAGTATGGAAAACCCTGTGGGAAAAACCACCAGCCAAGGAAAAAGAGTACAACTTTACAGTTGACTCCCCCTAATCTGATCAAGCTTCAGGCTTGTAGATCTCCTATATATCTATACATTTATCTCCTATGTGTCTATACATCCATCTCATCAGCAACATTCCGAAAGCAAAAGTAAAGTACAAGCATCACTCATCTATACAAGTTTCACTCATATAAGGCATTAGCAGAAACTAAAAGAGTGCTAGCAAACTTGGTAGACAGCTCCACGTCTCAATCGTCATTGTCTGCGAGGTACTTCAGGACCTGGCATTGTATGTTCTTGAGCTGCTCCTTGTGTGATGAGCTTCTCGGGATGGTGGAAGGATGTAGACTTGGAAGGATTCTGTGTAGATCTTCAGGAGGTGGACGTCCCGTTTATGCCATTCATCGCGATGATCTGTAACCTGCATATGCAAATACATTTAACATAGAGGATTTTTCCTCGACCCTTGGAGATATCGCAGAAGCTACATATCTCTGGTCCAGTGGCGCGCTGGGGGCACTGCACTGTAACTGGCTAATAGCTATACTGCTAACGCTCAAAAGAGACGCATGTAGTTGGCCAGGTAGAAGAGTGTTTCAAAGAAACTTAAGGTACTTCTGGACCATATATATTCTTCCCCTCTTCCAGCTAACGGAAAGGGGTCTTTTAATGTATATCCATACAACCAAATAGGTGTATTTGGTGGAGAATGAAATTAATGTTTCTTCATCAATCATCATTGTATGAAGTTTACATCTTCGGGGTGATTGTTCATCTTCAGGATGATTAATGTTCTGTAAGCCTAGAATTTATGCCTAGCTAGGGCTTTCATATCATATCATATCTGATAGATAGGCTTTAACAGATATTTCGGTAATTTCTCTTCAGGAGATCCGATAATATTTTGAGTTATTAAAATAATCTCAATTCTTTTAATTTGCTCTCTTAAGAACAATACTGTTTTTAAGAGGTGCAAACAACAACCTTTTAGTATGAGTCCTTTAAGGATCTTTGTCTAGGTTGTCTTTCCTTTAATCATATTATTAATATGTGTCCCAAAAAGAAAGGAAAGTAAAGAAAAAAAAATTTGTACATGCAGTTGAAGAAATTTTATATCGGTGATGTTGTCACATCCAATAGCAACATCAACCAAAAAATTCCCTCTTTTTGCCATTCGTTGGGTTACGCCTTGACATAAACCAGTCGATGCATCAGATTCATCTTGTAAGTGAGTTCAGCTCATCTTACTTGATTACTTCCTGGTTTGAGCGATTTATACCTCTAAAAACTATAGCAAATTAAAATGCTTATAGCTAACGATTTTATTTTAATTCTCCTTCAATACTCAGTTATCCCACAGGATTTGATATCATTTTTGATACCAGGACTTCAGGTCCAACACCTCATATTTCATAAGTGAGTCCAGCTCACCTTATTATTGCCTCATTCCACATTATTATAATTTGGTCAAATCTTTATCTTTGCTTCAGGCAAAGCAGAGTTGTGGAAACGATATTTTATATTTAACTGGCAAAATGAAATATGAGCGAATTTGTCGACAAAATGTGTTCTTTCTTGTCCAAAACTCACCCCGTACGTACTATAATCATTTGATTTCTCCCAGAGGTGTCTCCTTCACGACGCGTTAAAGAAGTGAAGGTTCTGGGACGGGTAAAGAATATGGACAGATCCAGAATTGGTCCTTAGCAACCAAGTTGCAATAAGGTTCTGGATTTGAGCTCACTTTCCTGTAGTGGTATTGTTTTTTCGGTCTCCAGGAGTAGATCTCTCTTTTTGGAGCCTAGTGGTATGTCCTCTCATCCATTGAGGATATCCACTTCTGCTACTGGTGGATTGCATCCAATATATTTGGTATGTCAATCCTAGCTGGATTTTTAGTAGCAGGGATGTGAAAGTTTTGACAATATCTATATTGTCAGTAACTATGTCTGATAACTGTTTTAACAGTTTCATAAGTGTGGATCTTCAGGATCTCATTACATTTCATGATAACCAGATCATAGGTATTAATGATTTAAATGGTCATTTGAGCTTTAGGCTCATGGATGATTGTAGTATTTCTGTTGAAACTGATTCTGGGACATTAACGTTGTGAGGGATATTCAGGATCTCATCAAATCTTTAAAATAGGATCATCAATGCACGTCTTAGGAGAAGTGAATTTAAATGCTTCCCCTGTTCAGAGTGCTCAGACTCTATTTATCTGGGATATTTACTTCCGATAAATAGTTCTGCATTTTGATGGTCTATAGTGGTGATATGGGGGTGTCTACTCATCATGGCACAATCTATAAGATGTGCTCTAAACGCTTCCCCCATCAGGGGTTTTCGGAAACTGTTTATACGAGGTGATCAGATTCATATAAATAGGTTCTAAGGAGGCGTTTTGATGGTTTGCAATGTAATTGCATGTTCCCATGTGGTCACCTACAACTGGATTTTTAATGGATAAGAAATCCATTTTATCTTACCCATATTTGGGTGTGAACACAAGCTTCAGTGTGTTCGTTATTTTTCCAGTTGTAAAACATTTAAATTTCCCAGTGTTATCCAAAGTTACCACCATTTTATAAAAGAATGTGGTTGGATAATGACCATTTATTTAGAGGATATATTGATGAGTACACCAAGGGTACATCATCAGTCCGGTTAAGGGAGTGGACGAAGCCTATTTATATCCCTTAAATACTCTCAAGAGACCTAAAGGTCTTCATTATCTTTAATGATGATAGTATATCATCTTAAATTCATTTGAGGAAGTGGGGAGAGTCAATGTCCATGTGAATGGAGATGATCTCATTATCATTTTTCCTTTTTGAATAGGACAATGAAAGTTTCACCCTTTTTGAAGAATCTTCGGGTTCGTCTGGTTGGTGATGTCTTGCATCATCAATCCAGGGTGATATCGATCCAAAATTTGGTCGATTCTGGACACTTCTGGTGTTCCAAAATAATTCCTCTTATGAATTTATGTGGCACTTTCGAAAAGTCCATTAAAATGCTCAAGTTAATTTTTGTCCGGTAATAGTTGAACCGTGTTCAAAGTGTGAAGGATTACATCTTAACTTTGACTATTGTGCGGATCATTTTGGGACAAAGCTTCGGGCTTCATTTATTTCTTGAGTCATTGGGGATTTCGTTTTGACGAATATCCTTTTTGAAACTGTATAAGTTTCAGAGAGTATATGGCATCCTCATTTTATTTTTAGGGGTATACAAGATAGCAAAACATACGCAGTAAAATAAAATGTATTAAAACTACAAGAGAATAATACCGATGATAAGTCAACAAGTGACATAGTGTGATGTGTGCTCTTGAAAACATACAACAATAATTATGCTCATTAAGACTTATGTTATGACAACGGATTATTTTTGATTTCAAAGTTTATTTGTCCTCGGGGAGTAGCTAAATATACATAAGGTCAATTAGACTTTCGTCGTTTGACTAGATATGTATGTATTTTTATATGGCATAAGTTAATGCACATCCATGTTTGCAAAAACATTATGGCTCTTATCAGAACTTCCGGTCTGATTTTGGCTTGCCATTGCTTACTCTATGTCGAGGTATATCGTATCTTCCCTTTCCCATTTAATCCAAGACTTCCCCTATTTTGAGTTTTCCTTATTTTTATTTCAGGTCATGTTTGATCCTGAACTTCCCCTGATTTCAATATTCCTTATTTATAAAGGACAATGAAAATTAGTCTTGCTAAGGAGACATAAGCAGGGGTTTGAGCAAATTATTTATACTTCCACTTTTCTAATTAATGAGGGACTTTTAAAAAGTCTATTTGAATGCTCGAGTATAGCTTCAGGCCATTTACTTGAGTCGTTCAAATTTTATGTGGATAGTTTACCATGCTCAGAGGGGAACAAATACGTGGGTGCGTAATATATTTCTCACTTATTCATTAAGCCACGACTTCAGGCGTATGCTTATATTCAAGGCTAGAAAAAATCTTTCCTTGTAAAAATAAATGAGAGTACTCTTTTAAAGAGTTTAGCGGTATTATGGAAAACTTCTGGTGTCCATATTGGATTATATAGATCATGGATCTTATATATCTGTTTACCGCAAAGTGTGCATCTTTTATAAAGATAGCAATTATAATTTTCGCATAAACCATCGTATTTATTTTATTAGGGAGAGAGAGTGTTGACTTTTGATTTGATTTTGAACTTCAGGTTCATTTTGTCAAAGTGGATATTAAACTTTTTGAAATCATTATTGTCTTATTGTCATAAATATCGTCATATCATGAGCCCATCATACATATAATGTAAAGCTTGTAAACTAATGATTATGTTCAATTAAACTGAATTGAAACAAGTATGATGTACACATGCTATTTATATGCTGCAGGCATTTAAAAAAAAAACTTATCGCAGGTATATAGTCTAGCAATAGGCGTTGAACTATATTAAAGTAATTTTAGCATGCTTTTTAACAGTTTCATTGTAACATTAACATGGTATTAAAATAATTAACATCCACGCAATTAATGCATAAGCAATGAAAACTAAAATGACTTAGGACTATGGGGATCAGCCAGCCGACACCGAAATAAAAAGAAGTACAGTCCGAAGTTACATCAAAAATAGCATGAAAGAATAAAATACAACTCGGGAACTTCAGAGAGAAGCCCCTATCTTCATTGTGCGTACGCCTTCAGCTCCTTTTTGGTGTCATTCGGTCTTCTTTTTATATTTATATCATCACTTACAAATTTCTCTCAAAAAAAGAAAAATTGCAGGAAATTAAAAGGTGTCGGAAACCTGGCTGATCCCTAAAAACATAGCCTAATTTGCACATCCACGCAGATAATATATTGGAAACATACAACCACGCAGATAATCAATCACAAGCATGTACAAATTAATTTAAATAATCCAACGTGTGTGACGTGCAAAAATTTATTTTTGAAAACTTTTACCTTTTGATCCATATTTTAATGTTTTGTTTACCGCTTAAAAACCCTTTAAAGTTTCTTTTAATTATTTTGGGCTTTTTAGGGTCAAAAATAAAAGAAGAAAAATTATTTATGTAAATGAGCTAATTTTCTGGCCTTTTGGGCCATGAAAACAACCCATTAGGGTTAATTTGGGCCTCCCCCGAAAAGTTGGCCCGTTTAGGGTTAGGGTTTCGGGAAACCCTAGGGGGGCCCGCGGTGTGTCGCCGCGACGGCTAGCCGCGCAGAAACGCGGCCGCCGTGGCGGCGACGGGCCGCGGCTGCGGGCCGCGGCCGCCGCAGTGGCACGGGGGTCGCGGCTTCGGGCCGCGGCGGCCGCGGCATGAAAATCGCGCCGGCGGCGCTTGTAAAGCGCCGCCGTTTCGCCCTATGGGCGTGCGGATTTTTGGATCAAAGGTTGGGGGTAAAAAACGGATTTTTCGAGTATTCAGATCGCTAAAAAACAGATTTTTATTGTTTTTAGGCATGCGGATCTTAAAAAATTGATTTTTACCGTGTTTTTAAACTTTTTGATCCTAAAACATGCAGATCTAACGTGAAAAGCAAGTTTAGATCTAAAAAGTTTTGATTTTTACCTCTAGATTCGACAAAGGGATCTAGTCGACGGTTGGTGAAGGATGCCCTTTTCGCTCCCCGTTGAGAAGAATACGATCTTCTTGAATCTGAGCGATTGATGGATCTCCTTCCCCGCGAGCCGCCGTCTCCTCCTACGAGCGTGATCGTGCTGATAACGTGTTATGAACGAGAAACAGATTTGAAGAAGGGTTGAGGCTAGGAAACCCCTAGCCTTCTTTATATAGTATTCATAATGGGTACTCATGTGGGTGGATACCCAATAGGCCCAATGGGTCCTATTCATAACAATATAAATTTTTTTTGCAAAGGAAACAGCCTAGAAAAAGGAAGTGGCGGGCCCATCAAAGTACGAAAAATCAAAAAAGTAAATGATCCGCGTTCCCCTTTTTCTTCTCTGACTGTGCACATTATGAATGAGCTGTCAACTTAATTCCATTATTTCATGTTAATATAAGATATTACTTGTTATTATAACTTATAAGTTATCTAATGCAATTTTCTTGTTATTATAAGATGGCCTCCGACCCGATCTCGAATCAGACCGACCAGCTTTCTAACCAGCAAAAACACGGCGCTAGAATCGGCAACGCTACGGTCGATCAGGCTCACACATGCTAACATGCTTAACATGTGGTTAGAAAAGGTTGCGATGTCTCTCGATTTTAAAACCATTCACATTTATTCTTATGTTCTTCCTATGTATGTGTCGGTTGATTGCAAGTTTTTTGGCGTATCTGTATTTTAATGATTAATCAAGTTAATACCCGTGATTACATGTGTCATTATTATTATAATAAAGAAGTGCTAAATCTTACCCCAATAATTATTATCATAAGCTTGGTTTTAAAAATAATAATCGTGAAATAGGTTACACACACACACACACCTAGTCATTCACCAAATTAAGCGCCGGATGTAGCGCTATAAAACGAACCCCCTCCCTCTCAAATCTTCGATAATACAAAGTCCCCCCAAATCTCAGATCTACAATCTCTCTCTCTCTCTCTCTCTCTCTCTCGAAGAAGAAGAAGAAGAAGAAGAAGAAGAAGAAGCAGAGCAATGGAGGCGTTCTATTACTTGGTCTTTGGGGCGCTGTCGGCGGTGGTGGCGGTGCTGGAGCTCAGCAAGAGCAGCAAGGACCGCACCTCGACATCGTCGGCCTTCAGCTCCTTCAAGAACAACTACCTCTTCGTCTACACTCTAATGATGGGTAACTCATTTTCTCCTCAAGTTTTGCTGATCTGTTCGATAATCTCCCCCGATCTGCGTCGGATCTGAATCTGCGTGCTCTTTTTATCATGAACAGTTGATTTGGTGTGTGATGATTTGGGTGCTTCTGGGTGTCGGTGGATCGGATGATGTCACCATTGTTTAGATCTGTAGCTAGATTTTCATAAAAAGCCAAGAAATCTTGCGTTTTGTTGTTTGCTGCCTTTTCTTATTCTAATTATGGGTTGTTATTGAATCATGGGGGTCAGCTGGAGACTGGTTGCAAGGTCCGTATGTGTACTACCTCTACAGTCAGTATGGCTTTGATAAGGGTGATATCGGCCGGCTCTTCATCGCCGGGTTCGGATCCTCGATGCTCTTTGGAACCATTGTTGGATCTCTAGCCGACAAACAGTGAGGATTTGCTTGTCATTGTTGAATTTAGTAACGTTTTGGAATTTTGCTCTTAAACGGTTGTTAATTTTGCTTGATTGCAAATGTAGGGGTCGAAAGAGGGCTTGTGTTACCTACTGCATTACCTACATATTGAGCTGCATCACCAAGCACTCCCCTCAGTATAAGGTGTTGATGTTGGGCCGTATATTGGGAGGGATTGCCACATCTCTCTTGTTTTCGGCTTTCGAGTCGTGGCTTGTTGCTGAGCACAATAAGGTGACATATATACTCTATTTATGTTCCCTTTTGTAGTAGTTTCGTTTTTACCCTGAGAAATGCTAATTTTTGGTGTAATAGTTCTCTGGTTGGTAGGAATTACTGAGAATGGTTAGATTATGGTACTGATGGTTTTGCGAAATGAGCATCTATCTGATTCGCAAGAGCCGTTGCCTTGCCAATTCTTTTGAATTGTAGAGGAAATCTAGGACAACAATATAATAGTTATGTTCAGATATATTTTGATCGATTAGATGTGCTGATATGCATGCTTTTTTAAGCATTTAACTTCAACTGGATTGCCAATTAAAAGAATGAATAGATGTTATACATGTTGCATTTGTCCACTCTTTTAATTAATGACTGGAATGATGTGTAACTAATTTTTTTAATTATTTTTCAATCATTAAATGTATATACATTTATTATTTCGAAGAAAGATTAAATAAAAAAGAAGAGAAAGAAAGAACGATTCCACCCCTAGAATCTGTGTCAAATTAAACTCTCCCTTTGTTTTGCATTAAATAACAGAGACATTGCTGTTTGATGCTAGGTATTACTTAACCACCTCCGTTGTGTGGAAGTTTTTGTATCCTTAGAGAGAATTAATTGTTGTGTAGAATTTATAGCTATTACAGATATCAGTCTATAAGAATTCATCCCGCTTGAATGACCCAATGCTTCTAGCCTATTTTATTTTAGTTACAGAATTGTAAATGGAACTGAAAGCATCCACTTGGAAGAACATTGAAAAAAAAGAGTCAACAGGCTAAAAAAACAAGCACCTTACACACAGAACTATGGCCAAATACCCAGCAACTTCTTCGGTATATCTGATGTTTTTAATGTCAACTAAAGAGTCCAGCTACGATATTTCACCGTGTACCAGCTGGGCAGAACATTGAAAACGACCAATTGGATAACTTGAGGAACAACCCTTTGAGTATAGGTGATTGAAGAAACATACATTTCCATCTTTGTGGAGACAAAAACATTATCCGTGTTTCTGTGCAGAAATTCACAGGAAGGATATGGGGAAGTCTTTGCAGGTAGTACGACCAATCAATGCTGAAGCCAAGGTGTAAAACGTTGCAAACCAAATGCAACAGACATTTCACATTTTGCTATCTTTGTCCTATCCATTAAATATTGAAAAGACTTAGATAGCCCCGGTCAGTAAACATTGCTTAATAATATTCTGTAATCAGATAATACATAGCATTTCTCAAAACCATGAAAGCTGTCACCTTAGGAGCATCACAAGGAGCACATGACTGATGTGTGAATTGGCATTCTTTTAACCAAGTTCTCAATTCTTTAGAAAGTTATGTTGGATGGTGAGTATATCCTTACTTTGAGTGGAGGAACTGTGTGCAAAACACCTTATTTTATGGACTAATCAGACCACCAATTATTTGGCGACTCACTTTATATTGGAATGTCAAAGATAATGTCGGGGCCGTCTTGTTTTTATCAGTGATTGTATTCTTTGTTCTGTGATTAGTAAAATACTATGACATTTTTTCGGCAAGATCAGCAGCATATTCTGCATAAATTTAACTGTAACTCGTTGTTGCTACTGCCTAAGAATGCTGTACATGTACTGGTGCAACTGAAATTCATGCCTATATGTGCATGCATCGTATCTCCATGTATATTTGGTCATGTCATATTACTCAAATTCTAGTGTCATACACTGGAGAGTGTGATAGCCAAGGTTCTGATTTATGACAAATGTGGTTAGGTGCCAATTTTGTTTGACCAAATGTTATGTTTTGCAATCTAAATTTCCATGGATAAATTACACTGAAGAAATTGAGCTAAAGGTTCATGATGTATGATGAACGACTACATTAGTTGTCTTTCGCTCGTTCATATCTCCATCATTTATTTTGATAATATTTATTCTGAAAGTCCACATGCTTACTATTTTGCAGAGGGGTTTCGAGCCACAATGGCTGTCTTTAACTTTCTCAAAGGCCATATTTCTTGGCAATGGTCTTGGTGCCATCATCTCTGGGTTGGTTGCAAACTTTCTGGCTGATAATTTGGGCTTTGGTCCCGTGGCCCCTTTTGATGCTGCTGCATGCATGCTTGCAGTTGGCATGGCAGTAATCTTGTCAACATGGACAGAAAACTATGGAGATACCTCTGATAGCAAGGATCTAATTACTCAGTTCAAGGTTGCTGCTTTAGCTATTGCTTCTGGTTAGTATGCATTTTTCTTACATTGTAACGGGTATATCTTAGTATGTTAATCATATTTGTCATAATTATTATGTGATCGTTTTCGGTTATTTCAGACGAGAAAATTGCTCTGCTGGGTGCAATACAATCACTTTTTGAAGGCTCGATGTACACCTTTGTATTCTTGTGGACACCTGCTTTAAGCCCAAATGATGAGGACATTCCTCATGGTTTTATTTTTGCAACCTTCATGTTATCTTCAATGCTGGGGAGTTCTATTGCATCTCGGCTGATGGCCCCCCCAGCACTTAAAGTTGAAAGCTACATGCAGATTGTTTTTGCAATCTCTGCATTCACGCTGCTCCTTCCTGTCCTTACCACGGTTAGTGTCCTATTTCATTTTGTAAGCACCAAGTATTTAGGATGTATGATTAACCAATGACTCAGCTAAGATGCGATACAGTTCTTGGTGACACCTCCCTCGGTAAAAGGTGGAAGCATCTCTTTTGCGGGATGTATCCAACTCTTCGGCTTTTGCACGTTTGAAGCATGTGTGGGGATATTTTGGCCATCTATCATGAAAATGAGATCACAGTTTATTCCTGAGGAGGCTAGGAGCACAATCATGAATTTCTTCCGCATTCCGCTCAACATCTTTGTGTGTGTTGTGCTTTACAATGTAATCATCAGACCTTTTAGCTTCCTCATCTCGTCTTGTGGCATTGCACTTTGTCTTTCATATAACCTTATCCAATAGTAGGATATGTTCACCACAATAGCTGTCTTAATGTTTGGTATATTATTTTGCAGGTGAATGCATTCCCTATCACCATTATGTTTGGCATGTGTTCTATTTTCCTTTTCATGGCTTCAATTTTGCAAAGGCGTCTGATGGTGGTGGCTGACATCCACAGATCAAGTGAGTTATTTTAAACTTTGTGCACAACACAAAAAGTTCTTAAAATCTTTACTATATATCTACAACTTCCCTCTAATTTCTCAATTGACATCTCAATTGAAATTTAGTTGACTACCATTACACCATTTTAAAGAAAAAGTAAATTCGACATTAAAACCAACTAACATAACATCTGTTTATAAATTAACAATTTTATCATACATGCAATTGCATGTGCCCAGAAATCTAGTCATTTTAACTAACATGGTATTAGATGGTTGCTACTTTCAAGTTAATAGTTTAGGTTCTTATATCGTCCTTGTTTATTAAATATGTTGGCTTATGTCTATGTAGCACCACCACTTCTATCATGACGTTGTATTCATACCAGACACACGGATATACGCTGATATCTCTACCAGACACGTTACTTCTTGGACACTTCTCAGACACGTGTCGGACACTTTTCAGTTCTTATCGGACATGGGTACTTCTATAGTTGTAAATGTGGGCGATATTTGTATTTTTATGGGCATATATTTAATTTCGTGTGATATACTTGTGCTTTTGTATTTTCGTAAGACAACTAGAAAATGTAATTACATGAGAAGGTGATCAGGAGGAGGTGAGGAATATATAAATTGTGCATTTAAAAATTATATCGTTTGATTTCACCTTTTATGTTTTACTTGTTGTGTGTGTAACAATGTATATTATATTATTTTATACAACAGTGTACCCGTCCCTTTTTATAAACTTACCATGTCATGTACCCGTATCTGAACCTGTGCTCGTGCCCATATTCGTGCCCCTATATATGCTTCTTAGGATTGCATGATTCTTAAAGAAACTTGAATCCAAACTCTTTTTCTCTCGGAATTGGAAAGCTTTAGATCGAATTTCAGGTGCTACTTTATGATGTTGTTTGAAGACAAGGCTAGAGTTCACCTTTAGTCAGGTTACGGGCAAATGAATGAGATGGATCAACTTTTGTAGAACCTTGTGCACCTTTGGTTGTTTGGATTTGCTTTTTGGGGGGAAAGTTAAACATATTTGTTTGGCGTCATAACCAATAGATCACCTGGGGGACGGTGAATTTGTAAATCCCACGTTGACTTGGGTTAACATAATTTAATCTGTGGGAGCGGGATATTTTAACATACTCTGTTATAACACTGTTTAACACCATAAAGCTGGGTCGAAGTCTCTCACTCTCTCATGTGCACTTGTCTGTGTGTGTGTTCCCACATTGTTACTAGTGGGTTTCCACGTGCACCTGCCGCATGCATGGCATTCCTTTGTCTGCATGTTCCCACATTGTTACTAGTGGGTTCTCACTTGCACCTGCTGGAGGCAGGGAATTCCTTTGTGTTCATGCATGAGTAAGTAAACTCACGGGGATGTGGTCCTTGATCGAAGGTCTTTAGTGTCGTAGGTTGTAACCAATGCTGTTCACTAAGGTCTGGCACTGTATGATTGGTGTCTTGTATCATGATTTATTTTTTCCCCAGGCACCCTCTTTCTTGTTATAATGTATACTAAAATGCATGCTGCTAAGTCATTAAATTGTACGCATTTCTTATGGTTATTTCCAGTCAAATTTTCGGTATGTTGTTGCGTAATTACATATGCCTTTACAAGGTACCCATAAAGGAAATCTTTCCTCGTAGTTGATATGTCAACGATGTCATCAATTAAAAGGGATGCCATGAAGCTTGTAGATCCACCATTGGAATTAGGATCCCAGCTAGTCTTCTTACCCATTCAACAGTGCATAGGTTTGCATGAATATTAGTTAGCTAAAATGAGAGTGCAATATACTATACTTGGCTAGCTAATGAAATCTTGTTATCAGACACATTTCTGAATCTGTATAAAATTGCAGATTACAATCATTAACGGTCGCCTGTTAAAATTAAGCAAAGTAATAAAATAGGTCTTGCAAAGCGGCCTGATCCATATATAAATATGTTTCGGTTTCCTATATTATCCTGCCAATAAGGACTTCATTGACAATGAAGATGAATTGACCGCCTAAATGATGCAACAGGCTTCATTATCAGATATGAAAGAAAAGATATAAGAAAAAGGATATGTACTATCCATCCCCCCCTTTTCATGAATTAATGGCATATGACTGTTGATTTGGTTGATGTTTCCTTGTAGAACCCGCATCATTTAAATACAGAAAAGCTAATTGATTTTTTGACTAGTCAATGGCTTTGATTTGTTTGTAAATTTTAATTATTTAGTTGCTGAATTTTGTATTGGGACACTCGACACGAGGATGCCAACTACACCCTACAGTGCATACACCCATTTTTGATTTGTTATTTCGAAAGAAGCCACCATGTGCCCCTTGTTGCAAGGTTAGCTAGTGTCCATGGGGCTTGGTAAACTTGGTTTAGTGAATCACGGTTTGGTGGCTAGGCTATTGTATTTTTCTTTGTAAACATGATCAACAAAGAATTTGTAGAGCCTGGATAGCGAGCGAATATATTTTTTATACCATCTGGAATAGATACTTCATTTATTCCAAACTCTGGTTATTGAATATACGACACTTATTAGGATAAGCTGTATCTGACATTTACAGCTTAACATGAGTAATTAGGCCATACATTCAAATGACATGAGCTCCTCCTTGCCATCCAGAATGTAGTGCATTAGTGTATGATATTGTCTCAATAATATTTGCACAACCATGCAATTTCTTGTAATTCCAATTCAGCCCATGAATGCCTGACCTCAGGTGCCATGCTCGCATGCTCACGTTGTGAATATGCATTTCAGAGTCTCAAGACTGGACATCAATGAAGGAGAGGGATGCCGAGGCAGAACCGCTCAATCTGTAATACGAAGGAAGACAAGCTGGCGGAGACCAGAATGGTACGCTTTTAGTTGCCGCACTGCACTCTCATCGTGGGTCGATTAATAAGTGCTATGCTTTATGGAGGAGGGGCATAGAATTTGAAAGTTCCATGAGCCTGAAGAGACTCCCTCGAGTGCAAAGCCTGTCGTCTACTTTACATGAGAGGCTTGCTTAGATCATTTTTTCTTCTTCCAGTCAAGGGGGTAAGCTTGTTCCAAATCATACAAGCATCTCTTTTTGGCCATCTTATAGGGCACTTGGCCCATTATCATTTCGTTGGTCCTATTCTCCTTTCACCTAATTGGTTGATTAGTTGCCGTAAGTGCATTTTCGATGTGTAGCTTGCAGGTATACAGAACATTAGCTTCTACTAAGGTCATCAGTATGTTGTAATTTTCTGTCGCCTTTTCTTTTTGGATGAATATAACTTTTATTCTCAATCTTTGTTATTTGACCGCAACCTATAATAACATAATAAAATGCATTATTGTTGCCCTATGATGTTTGTGTTCTGTATTGATCTTTTTCGGTCCACTGTCTCTTTCTAAAGCGTGTATGTGCTGCTTGATTTATTAATATCAACAGCAATCTGATGCGTTGGCAGGCAAGTACTTTATGACTCGCAAATGATCAAGATTATTTTCATAATTTAGTCGGCCTTTATGTCATGCAAATAGACTAGCAAAATATAGAAGTTGATATGTCTGTATTGTTTTTGAATACAATAACACTGATTGGAACTAAGAAGATAGCATGTTATCGTGTGTTGTGCTACATACACCGCATTTTATGTGGTGTGTGTAATTTTTTTGTCAAAAAAAAAAAGGAAATTGTCACATCAGTTGTCCCATCATCCCCCTTCTATTTATGATAATTTTTGGGAATGAATGAAAGATACACCGGTGTATATAGCACACCATTTTATTACAGCTATGCGGCCAATCATTGAAGGAATCCAATCCCAAGCATCATTGACTCTTACTTAACAAGTATCATCCATCTCGTCGCCTGACTTGTTCTGTTCTTTCTTCTAACCATGGATGCCTTATCCACAACTCACCAAGTTTCCTCCCTCTTCCCAAAATCATTCCTCTCAACTCCCAACTCCTCCAATCCTCTCCTCCTCCCACTCAAGCCGCCGCCGCCGACGACCTCCTTGCCCACCAACACCACCATCCTCTCTGCCAAATCTAACCAGCGCTCCCTCAAACCCCTTCCCATCTTCACTGCTGGTACCGCTCTCCCCATCAAAACAACCCCTCAAACCCACAGGAAGGCCGCCACCGGGTACGCGGCGGCCCTCCTCGACGTCGCGTGTTGCGACGGGGCTCTTGGGGTTGTTGCAAGGGATGCGAGGAGGGTGAAGAGGGTGGTGGAAGCGGTGTTGGGGGACGAGAGGGTGGATGGAGGGAAGAAGGGGGAGGTGGTGATGATGGTGGTGGAGCGGGGAGGGCTTTACGCGAAGCTGGTTGTGATGGTGAGGATGCTGGTGGGGAAAGGAAAGGTTGGGGTGGTCGGGGAGGTGATGGAGGAGTTTGGGAGGCTGTGGGAGGAGTTGCGTGGAGGGAGAACTGAGAAGATGGGTTTCTTGGTGAAGGAGAAGAAAGGGAAGGGTTTGGTGTGTGAGAGTGGCCTCAAGTTTGCAATGTGAAAATTAAGGTATTTTATTTATTTATTATTTATTATTTTGTTTATTATGGCTTGATTACCAACAAAATTACAAAACAATGATATGTTGATGGCAGAGATGGATTGTATACGGTCAGTGAAAGCTTTCTATCATATGATAATGTGGAAAAAAGTACTTGCTTCTGTATGTTGGATTGGGTCTAACTTCTTAACGAGAATATGTCACTCGACCCAATTGGCTTAGTTGTATTCGTCTTTTTTATACTGTGAGATGTCAAGGGTTCGATTGATTCTTGCTTTTTGATGTTTCAAAAATTTGAATGGGGAAAGCAATAAATTCCACGAGGATCATTGTCTCCAACAGCTGAGTTGATTCTAGAAGCGAGTTGATGCCCGAATCGAAGATTTGGGCCTCATTTTGATGTCAAAACTGGGGGTGTTCAATGCATTGACTCTGCTCAACATGTAACCGGGTGCGAAATCTTATATGTGGCACAAACTTGTTCGATTTCTATAATTAACTTTAAAATTGGGTGGCTTTTAGAATTATTTCCAAGTCCTTTTATGCCAAAATTTAAAAATTGGTAATTGCTTTTGACAATGTTTAATTTTACTAAACTCTACTTATTTTTACAGAGTTACTTAAGTTTTTTTCACCTTTCATTAGGCTCGATGATGTTCCATTTTAAGTGAAATAACTATTTCACCAGTGACTCCTAACACTTCAAGAAAAAGAATATACAAAATATTCGTTTTGCTACTATCAAGTGTTTATACGGCACAAAGAAAAAATTATATAGGTTCCGAGAAGACACGTCAAGACTATCAAGTGTTTAGTGAAATTAAGCATTTCAAAAATGAGTTAGTTCAAGGGAATTAATTTGTGCACCCACCTTTTTACTCTGCGCACATACCACTTAATTACAAGTTTGTCGCTGTAATTGCTCCCTCCGAAATGACTTGAACATGCGCGGTGAGTAAAACGGTTGCTCGAAGAACGAACGGCGATGAGCCGCTGCCGCCGACCTCCACAGCCCCTCCCCTCTGACCTCCGCCGCCTCCTTCGACCTCCACAGCCCCTCCCCTCTGACCTCCGCTGCCCCCTCCTCCGACATTCCAGCCCCATCTCTCCCTCCTCTGACTCTCCAGCCCCGCTCTCACTCTTCACCCGCCACTGATCCTGCCATCGACCCCTCCCCTCCACTCCCCTCTCCGACCTCCCTAGTTCCCCTTTCCATCTTCCCAACTACTTATTCCAAAACCTAGAAAATCGTCGTCGGAGTCCTCGTCGACGGTGGTGGGAGGAGGGGGTGAGACGATGGTAAAAGAGAAATAAGTGGTATGTGCACAGAATGTAATTAAATGGCAAATTTGTAAATAAGTGGTATGTGCACGATTGTAAAATGGTGGGTGCGCAAATCAATTCCCTTGTATAATCTCGTCACAATGAGAGTGACCCAAAGGCGATTTTTCCTTCATATTGATGGTCGGCAGGATTAGGAAAGGAATAGGGAAAAAATATATCAACAAATATCCCTACAATAAGGGGCTTACATGAAATTATCCTCCCAAAGAGGCCATTTTCAGAACTGATACCATTCCCGCCGTCATCTCGAAGACCCAACGTTGATGCCGCCGGCGAAGCCCGCCACCATCCTACAGGCCCGCCGCCTATCGACGGTGGTGGGCCTGGCCCACCTGTCCACCCCCACAATTACCGACCCGGCCCTCCTACCCGCCACCAAATCCACCCTCCTCACCAACTTCACCGTCTCCCCGCCCATCCACCCGTGGCCCCGCCGCCCTTCCCCGAAGCGGATCGCCCGCCTCATCCGCATCCAAACCGACCCGCAGCTCTCCCTCCGAATCTTCCACCACGCCGCCAACTTCGCCCCCGGATTCTCCCACAATTACGACACCTACCACTCCCTCGTCGAACGCCTCGCCGCCGCCCGCCACCTCGACCCCGTCCCTTCCCTCCTCTCCTCCCTCCGCCTCTCCGGCGTGCGCTGCGGCGAGCAGCTCTTCATAACCCTCATCAACGCCTACTCCCTTGCCTCCAAGCCCAGCTCCTCCCTCAAGGTTTTCCTATCGATTCGCGATTTTGGGGTCCAAACCTCGGTTCGAGCCTTCAACGCCCTCCTCAACGCCATGATCCAAAACAAGCGGTACGATCTCGTCCCCGTCCTCTTCAAGAACGCCAAGAATAAATTCGGCATTGCGCCAAATGTGTTTACTTGCAACATCTTGATAAAGGCCCTTTGTGAAATCGGGCATATTGAGGCCGCGCTCAAGGTGCTCGACGAAATGCCTGAATGGGGCATGACGCCGAATGAGGTGACCTACACCACGGTTATCGGGTTTTACTGCATGCGGGGGGATTTGAGCCGGGCACTGACGGTGTTTGATGAGGCGAGGATCAAAGGGTTGGAGCCGGATGTCCGGACTTATACGGTTTTGATCGACGGGTATTGTAGGGCCGGGAGGCTGGCCGATGCGGTAAAGATTATGGACGATATGGAGGAGAAGGGAATTTCACCTAACGAGGCTACTTACACGGTCATTATCAGAGCTTGTTGCGAGGGGAAGAGGGCAGGGGAAGCGTTGAATCTGATACAGGATATGTTGGATGGGAAGTACGTGCCGAGCTCGTCATTGTGCTGTAAGGTGATCGACGCGTTGTGCGAGGATGGGAAGGTGGAGGACGCGTGCGAGATTTGGAGGAAGCTGCTGAAGAAGAATGTAACGCCGGATAACTCGATATCAAGCGCTCTTATATATTGGCTGTGCAAGGCTGGGAAGGTCTGGGAGGCAAGGAAGCTGTTTGATGAGTTTGAGAGGGGGTTCATTCCGAGCGTTCTCACATACAACACGCTTATATCGGGGATGTGCGAGAACGGGGAGTTGCAGGAGGCCGGGAGGTTGTGGGACGATATGGTGGACAGGAAGTGCTGCCCGAATGTGTTTACGTATAATGTGCTGATCAAAGGGTTTTGCAAGGTTGGGAATGCCAAGGAAGCGGTTAGGGTGTTGGAGGAGATGTTAGGGAAGGGGTGCATCCCGAATAAGTTCACATATGGAGCTCTGGTGGATGGGCTTTTGGAGTGTGGTGATGAAGAGGAGGCTATTAAGGTTCTTCGTGATGTGACACAAAAAAGAGGCGAATTTCTTGACGAGGATAGCTGGGGCGTGTTTGTCAGCAAGATGGTTATTGATACGGGGAGATGGAGAGAAGCTCTTGGTGAGGTGTTAAATACATAAGCTGAAACGTTGTAGCTAACAACTACGGCTCCTTGTTTCCACATGGTGATGGATTATGAGCAAAAACACATTAATTTATTTCAGAAGGGTGCGACGAAGCCAGAAGGCCATGCTCGTGAGATAGTCAGTATCTGATACAAATTTTCTGTTAGTGTGTATATGAGTGTTACCAGTGTACAAGTCATACCACACCGTTTGGTCTTATTTCAAATGTTGCGGTTAATTTGTGAGCCAGAACGACGATTCAAGTCATAAGCATGCATATGCCTGTCGGAGAAATAAACAGCATGGTGTATGTTTCATTTATCCTTTTTAGTGGTGATGCATCATGAGTGAAGCAATTCAGTTCTTGAGCAGAGAGTATCCGATCTCGTACAGCTCTAATCTTGTCATTTCTCAGGGAAAATATTGCACATTGTTCAGTCGAATTGATGGGGTTATTGCCATACATATTCTTGGTAAGGACCATGACCCCTGCATCTTTTGAATATCTATGAGCAATCTGTATTCAAACTTTTAATCTTAATAAGGTTTCGGTCAATCATGTTTTAGCGGAGTTTATTGACAATTTTGTGTTGGTTCAATATATTTTCTTGTGTGTCTGTGCATGAGTGAATTATGGGAAACATACAACATATGTGGCTAATCCACATATGTGCCCTTGAAAAGTCTACTATCCATTATTTTTAATGATCGGTACCGTTTATTTTGATGTTCATATTCTAAAATTTAAATATACCAAATATCTAGTGAATCCAATATGTTTGCTAGTTCCTCCACTCGTTACAAATTTAATACTTTCATAATAATAGAACATTTTGTAATAGCTAGATGAACGAGCAAAACACATTAAATTCACTTGATATATTACTTGATATATTGATGTTTTAGAATATAAAGATCAAAATTAACGGTACCGATCATAAAAAATAGTGAAAGGTGGACTTTTCAAGGATGCATATATGGCTTAGTCACATACATCATATGTTTCTCATTATTCGCATATATGTATGTATCTATATGTATGTATGATGAAACAGAAAATAAGGCATCACAATATAAAATTCTCTAGTATAGGTTAAAAATATCGCTCTCTACATATTTTTAAGACAATATCGTTCAGCTTATTTATTATATTCTAAACCCCCAAAACATTAAAGATATATTGAACCATAGACTATTTGCTTCTTGATTTAGGAAGTGATAAAAGTTCTATTACTACAAAATCTTAAACTTTCTACGTTCCGATGCACATGCAAATAACATGAGAATAGATAGATTTTTGATCTATCTATTAATTAAGGACAAGTAGATCAATTTCAGTAGTGTTGATCATCTAAAAATTATGTGAATAATGAACTTTTGACTGATATATAGGAGAAAATCTCTCACGGGACACCATATTTTTCGTTATATATAATATATATCATATGCCATTTGAGAGTTCGCTCTCATATACGATGACACGTCACATTCTTTTTCTTAAAAAACATGCGAGATAAAAGTACATCCAATGTGATCTCTTTAAATTATGTGAAAGAGAATGTGGCATGTCATTTGATATGATCGATCTTTTATATATGTGATAAATCCCTTAAATTACCCATTATTCTCAGATATGAATGCATGTATACATATCTATAGAATAATGTATGTGTTGTCAGCCAAGAAATTTCATGCGTTGTAGTATATATGTACGTGTGTTTTTTATTTTTTTCGAAGGTTTAATGATTTGAGAGTGATCGACACATACTAAAATACCTACAAATTAAAAATCAAGTAAACCCGAGCCTATTTGACTATCAATCCGATTGTTTCAATTTCAACGATTTTACGATAATAAATTTTTTATGATAATTTGACTTAACATAAAGTGATATTATTGTAACTTAGTCATTTAAAATAATTTATAAAATATATCAATAAAGCCTAGCAATTCATTAGTTTGTTTGTTTGGCTCTTAAGTAGGTGATATAAGTTCAAATCCTTTTGACCTCGTAACAAGGTAAATTTTTAAAAACAAAAACTTGGTTGGTGGTCTGAATAATTAGCAAAATTGATGAAAATTTGAGAATCGTAATGAATAATTCGCTCCTTGACAAATGGACGACGATTACTTCTTATTAAACAATTCGTGGATAATTTGCAAATTATTCAAAAATGGTTAATTGATTTAATTTACTAAAAAACACAAGTAACATACGAATTACTTAAAAATATGTAAATAATTTGTGAAATATTCGAAAATACATACTTTTCTTGTTGGTTGAGTATATGAGAAATTGGTTTTGCTCAACTTTTTCTCTCTTTGTTTTTTATTAGGTCAAGAGGAAGAAAAACTGGAAGATCAGTTTTAATTTTTATTTTCTTCTACTTTCTTTCATTTTCATTTTCGTTTGACTTTTCTTTTCAACCAAACAATAGAAATTAAATTTCCCACTTAATTTCTTTCCTTTTCTCTCAAACCAAACACAACCTAAAAGAAAGAAAGAAACTTATTAGAATCTAAAACAAACCTGTGCAAAGCTGTGCGTTAGAGCTTATATCTGTTATGGTGTATACCATAATGCTAAAAGCCCGAGCCTGATGGGGTGTAGTTAGCTTCTTAGAAACTTTGTTTAACGATGTCCAATTCAATATGTACATGTTCTATGCAGGTCCAAAAGTTTTTTTGTTTTAAATTTCAGTGTAGTTTGTTTAATTTGATGTTTCTATAGCTTGTTATTATCTATGTAGATGTATATTACAGTTATCCATATTGTCTAGTACGGATAAGAAAGGAATAAGGTTACAAGAATTCTCCTTAAGGGGAAGACAACAGTTTTTACATCCTTTTTCAGTCAAAAGAAATATGCATCGCATTTTTACATTTGATATGATCTTAATAGTATTAAATCAAGAAACTGTATTATAAAAGAACTGTCAGAAGTCTGAAAAATAGACAGATAAGGAATTCATACAAACTAAATCAAGGCCACTGTGTGAACTCAAACACTTTGAGAACTATATCGAATCCAGTTGGAATCTGCCATATAAACAACAAGACATTTAATGCATTTAACGCGATATGCAGATTCCTGGCTGTCTCATTTCCCTTTTGCATTGCAGGAACAAGCGCTGCCGCCAACGCCCACAAGACTGTGATACCTGCAGTAGTGTAAAAATCGCTTAAATTCGTCTTCAAACTCTTCAAAAACAGGTATAAGTTTCCTGATGCGCAGCTCAATTCTGGTCATATATATCAAATTTCCCGTTGTTTTGAATAATCCTTGTAAAAACAAGTGCTGATATGGCACATTAATCAGCTAATTTAGAATTCTTGATCTTCTTTCGATCCCCTCCAATGCTGTGTTTCTTTAGTCTTGGTTCTGGATTTGTCGGATGCCAGTTGTGATTTTTTGTATTATTACATGTACTATCATATGCTCATGTACTCTGGTTCATTAAGTACTTTTAATAAGATCCGGGGATCGTATCTTACAGTTTAATCTCTCAAAAAAATAAGATATGGTAGTTGTTGAATCATTGGGCCGGCACCCGAGATGACTCGACCAACAGATGACTAAGGCACACGGGGCCCACAAGAGAAGCCCGATATCGGCTCGGTCAAAGCCCGTTGGCAGTCGACCGTTGCATTCCCCTCACTCGAACGTGGGATTAAAGACGGGCTCGTAATTCGCAGGAACGTATACAATATTTACTTCTATTAAAGGGGGAAAATCGTGGATCCATAATGGGTGGCTGTTATCTCCCCAACGTCACTAAAGGGACCCAGGCTGCCATAAATACAGAAATGGTCCCAATTCTCAAGGTACGAGATCTAAGATATAGAACTCTACCTTCTCAGCTGATATTTCTTACATTACAATGTTAGTGACGTCAGATTTGAGGCGAACCTCTGTGAGTCGATCTCAGCTGCTCCTAGCTCCCTCTCATTTTTATGTTTCCAAACTAACTTAAGCATCGAAGTGGATTTGGGTCGGAACCCAGATCCGACCCCCCTAACGTGTCTCTGCGGTGTAGATCGACAAACCGTCATCTTCTGCGAGAGTCGTTTCCGAGCTTTCCAGCCTCGAGCGGTCGATACATAGGCTGCACAAGGGTCGATCGAGCACCGCACCATTGTCTACATCCACCACTCGACCCATGTTCTACTAACCCAGGGTCACACTTTACCTGCTGACAAGGCTCTAGCTCAGTGCGAAGGGCCCACGTCAGCTTGACAACTGTGTCGGTTATTTTTGCCCTTAACAGTTTGACGCAGTCTGTGGGAAAGCGTTAATCAGCTCGACATCCTGAAGCAATCAAAAAGCTATGTCAGCTGGACCCTGCAACGTCGGATCGGTCGAAGGTCCGAAGGAGAAGTAGAAAGCGAACAACGTCCTGGTGGAGGATGCCACGGACTCTATATCGCCATCAAAACGACCAGCAAGGGCCACCAAGGAGCTTGAGGTGACCCGAAAGGAATTCATTCAATTCACAGAGCAGGTCGACAAGAATCTCGATGTTTTAGCAACCTTGATACACCAAAACATGGGAAATCAATCGCTTTTGAATGAGCCATTGCCGCCTTCAAACCCGACCCTGACACCAACCAGGGGCGCGGCCTTACTCCGAGATCTGGGCGACCCAAGATCAGATCGACTAGAGATCAGCCCACACAACGCAACCCCCACGTCTCACCTATACGGTGGGATGATGATCGACAATCGGGCCTTCGTTCTCCAGGGAAACCCACCCCCTCCAATTATATGGAAGCAACCCGCAACATCCTGAATCAGGTAATGTACGAGGTTCCTCCGGGTTATAACTCTCTCAACCCTGCAGGTGAACTCGGAAGGAGAGAAGAGATCCCAAACCGATCTTCAGGAGCCACTTATGGGCAAGTCGGAGAAGGAGGATCTCAACTCGTCCGATCCGCGCTTCAGCGAAACCTGCCGAGGGAGAATATCACTTCTGCTCCTCATCTTCCCAAGTTCAAACTTCCTGCATTACCAGCTTATGATGGCAGAGGCGACCCGTGGTCGCACATTCATAAGTATCTGAATGTAATGTTGCTTCACGAGGCCGATGAGCCATATCTTTGTGGAGCCTTTCACGCTACCTTATTCAAGAGGGCAAAAGGCTGGTACGAAGGGCTACCCTACGAATGCATCGGGTCATTCGATGAATTGACGGATATGTTCTGCGAGCAATTCGTCGCCGGTCGACGCCCTACGAAGAGTCCTCCCACCTCTTCTCGATCAAACAGAATGAGAATGAGTCGATTCGAGTCTTCGTCCAGAGATTCAACGACGAAAGGCTCGATGTGGAAGAGACGTCAGACGTGACTGTCATAGCGGCACTCACTCAACCCGTCTGAAACAAACACGTGCGGAGGGCCCTCTACCAGTTCCCCTTAACATCGTCGCAGAAATGCTCAACATAACAGATCGGTTTACCATCTCCGAAGAAGCGGAGGAACCAACCGGAACTAGTGCGAAAGGTACTTCCTCCCGTCGTAGAGACATAAGACGAGAGAAACCAACTACGGGAACCCCTCCTCAGGAGTCTCGAGACAAGAGATCCAGAGAGAGGAGTCCTCAAAGCAAGGAGCGACATACATATGTGAAACCAAGCGCTCCTAAGACAGAGGTCCTCGCTTATGCCCCACGTAAAGGGCTGATCCAAGAGACAGCAAAGAAGGACAAGTATGAGAAGAGAGACGACCTCAAATTCTGCAAGTACCATAATGACTATGGGCACGATAACAACGACTGTTGGACTCTCAAAAAAGAGATCGATGCACCGGGCAAGCGAGGGCATCCAAAAACCTGGCTAACGATCAACCTTGCAAGGAGGGATCCTCGAAGTAGAAGAGCAATATGAGGGGATCGCATGTCATCAATGTGATCGACTAGCAAGCTGTCTGAGCTCAGGATCAAATAAAGAGGTGTGGGACAAAATCAGATCCGACGAAGTTCTGAAACACATGCACGCCTTTTGTTTTTATCTTTCCTTTCAATAAAACATGTGTCTTTCATCAAATAAAGTTTTGCTTTCTTAAGCCTTCATGAATTCTAAAAAACTATCCCATGAAACTCCCCACTAAAAGGATCCGATCCTCGGGAAGCCTGGATACTGAGTTCATATTGATGAAACCCGTGCGAGGTACTCCTAAAAATGTCGTCAGCCGTAAGTCAAAGGGGTCACCCCTTTGCCATTGAACGACTCTCCTAAAAACGTCGTCATTCGTAAGTCGAAGGGCTACCCCTTCGCCACTGAACGAATCTCCTAACGCGTCGTCAGCCATAAGTCGAAGGGCCACCCCTTCGCTACTGGACGACTCTCCTAAAAACGCGTCGTCAGCCGTAAGTCGAAAAACGCGTCGTCAGCCGTAAGTCGAAAAACGCGTCGTCAGCCGTAAGTCGAAGGGTCACCCCTTCGCCACTGAACGACTCTCCTAAAAACGTCGTCAGCCGTAAGTCGAAAGGGACATCCCTTCGCCACTGAATGACTCTCCTAAAAACATCGTCAGTCGTAAGTCGAAGGGCCACCCTTTCGCCACTGAACGACTCTCCAAACGCGTCGTTAGCCGTAAGTCGAAGGGCCACCACTTCACTATTGAACGACTCCTAAAAACACGTCGTCAGCCGTAAGTCGAAGGGCCACCCCTTCGCTACTGAACGACTCTCCTAAAAACGCGTCGTTAACCGTAAATCGAAGGGCCACCACTTCGCTACTGAACGACTCTCCTAAAAATGTCGTCAGCCGTAAGTCGAAGGGCCATCCCTTCGCCACTGAACGACTCTCTTAAAAACGCGTCGTCAGCCGTAAGTTTAAGGGCCAGCCCTTCGCTACTGAACGTCTCTCTTAAAAACGCGTCGTCAGCCATAAGTCGAAGGGCCACCTCTTCGCTACTGAACGACTCTCCTAAAAACATTGTCAGCCGTAAGTCGAATGGGACACCCCTTCGCCATTGGACGACTCTCCTAAAAACGTTGGCAGCCGTAAGTCGAAGGGGACATCCTTTCGCCACTGAACGACTTTCCTTAAAACGTCGTCAGCCGTAAGTCGAAGGGCCATCCATTCGCTACTGAACGACTCTCCTAACACGTCGTCAGCCGTAAGTCGAAGGGCTACCCATTCGCTACTGAACGACTCTCCTAAAAGAGCCGTAAGTCGAAGGGCCATCATTCGCCGCTGAACGACTCTCCTAAAAACGTGTCATCAGCCATAATTCGAAGGGCCACCCCTTCGCTACTTAACGACTCTCCTAAAAACGTCGTCAGCCGTAACTCGAAGGGCCACCCCTTCGCTACTGAACGACTCTCCTAAAAACATCGTCAGCCGTAAGTCGAAGGGCCACCCCTTCGCTACTGAACGACTCTCATAAAGTGTCGTCAGCCGTAAGTCGAAGGGCCACATATTCGCTACTGAACGACTCTCCTAAAAGTATCGTCAGCCGTAAGTCGAAGGGGTCACCCCTTCGCTACTGAACGACTCGCCTAAAACGTATCGTCAGTCGTAAGTCGAAGGGATCACTCCTTCGCCACTGAACGATCCTCTTAATGTGTTGTAAGTCGAAGGGCCACCCCTTCACCACTGAACGACTCACGTACTGTCAGCCATGAGTCGAGAAAATCGCTCCCTCACCATGGAACGAAGTGGTCTATTTTTGACATGATTCGATGGGTTATCCTCGATCATCCTGAAGCAGTGCCCAACCCATTGAAAGGGGGCCATCAGGCATTGCGACCACCATATGACGTAAGCGACAACAAACAAAAAGATGCAACGACAAACAAAGATTTACAAGCCAATTCTTCTGGCACTCCTATTGCAAAAAGTTATCTTTGTTTACATTTACATCACCGCTTATACATTCAAAAATTTCTAAAGCATGCGTAAAAAGAGCGCCGAGATCCTACAACTGCTGGCTAGGCCCTTGGTCTCCATCCAGCATGGCCATGGACTCTGGGTTCCCCGTAGCATCCGCTCCTGCATCGTCGCAAGCCATGTTGGCAACTTCGTTGGTGGGAGCAGCCTCCTCTGTGTCTTGGCTCGACTCGTCATCACCAAGATCCGGAAAAATCACCGGATCTAGTCGATCTCAGCGGAGAGGTCAGAAAATCGGTTCTTCATTTCCAACGGATATCGCTCATAGCGTTCCTTGTATAGCTCGTCGAAGTCGGGAAACGAATTCTTGAACTCCTGAACCGCCCTCTCCGCTACGACCTCGACACGGGCTCGCTCCTCCAATAGAGCCTTCTCAGCCTGCTCGCTTAGAACAGCTTGCTCCGCCTCCCTCTTACGAGCCTCCAGAAGTTTGCGATCAAGCCGACCAAGGCGGTTCAGTCTCGTTTCAGAGAGAAGGCTGAGCCTAGTCAGCTCAACTTGAGATCTTTCCACAGCCGACCTAACGGCCTCCAGGGTGACCTCATGCTTGACCACCACTGGAGCACCACGACGTAATGCTGCGGTGGCCACGAGAGCCGGCAAACAACACACGATGGTCAACATCCGTGCTTGCATCATCTACGAGGGAGGCTAGAGTAGTAATTACCTGGACGCTGGCATGAACGGCTATCGACGCAAGCCGCTCGTAGTCGACACTATCCACGACAGCCTTGTCCCGTTGAATGGTCGCATTCTCAGCAATGTGGGAGGCAGCCCACAATCAAGAAGAGCGGAATCTTCTTGCCTCGTTGGAAATTCCGCCTAAACGAGCTCCTCCTCGGAGCAGTCGAATAGGGCATGAGAAGATCAGCTCTCCAGCAAAATCGGCCTAAATTCATCAGGGATGTCTTCAGACAACCCTACAGGAGGGAACAGACCCCCCAAGGCCAGGAGTCCTCGTGCAGGAGAAGCTCCGGTTGGACCTGGGTCTTTCCCGAATCTCCCTCTTGGGGAGTACCCCTTCCCGACTGGGAGACATGCTCTGCAGCTTCATTCGATCCAGATGGCTTAGAGTCGCTGAGAAGAAGTCGATGCCTCCTCTTATTCCCCTCGAGTGCAACCACTTCAAACTCAGAGATGTGCCTTTCCTTCTTCTTTTGCTGAAGATGGCACACCTGAGCGGTCCTCTCGACGACAACAGGTCGATTCTCCGGCAATTGGGCCGTCCTTCCCCCCATGTCGGAACCCGAGAAGATAACATGCTTATCTCGGCCTCTCTGATAGAAGCCTCAACCACCTCCCTCAATGCTGGATCTACATGATAATCCACATCAGCCATGCCTACAGAAGAAATCAACGAGTTAAGCCAAAGAACGAGGGTCGAACAGTTAGCAGGCACGATCGAACCAACCTTTCGTCTACACGGACCGACGCAACACGTCATCAGACCACAGCCACGTTACCGACCTCATATTCTCTGGCAGACTCGTCAATGTGTCGGCGGCTTCTTTCTCTTCGATAGTCAGCGGATTATCCTCGGCGAGGCCCAAGTCAGGGGCAACCCAGCCGGTGCAGAAGCTTGCCTCTTCTTGGAAAACCACAAACACAAACTCGTCTTTCCATTTGGGATTAAAGGAGGGAAGGTATTCGAACAGCTTCATGCCTCGACGGTCCATAACCATATACCAGCTTGGGGTTTTAAGGGGAGGGATCGAGAAGAAATAACTGAACAGTCTCAGAGACTATTCGATTCCTTTCATCACACATAGAGGTACAAAGTCCGTCAACATGCCAATGGTGTTCGGCATCAACTGGCAGAGGGAAATGTTCAAGGTACACAAGAAGTACCGCATGAAGGGGTGCATGGGAAATCGAAGGCCTCGTTGGAAGGATTTGACGTAAACCCCCACTTCCTAGTCGCCGGGACGATGGACCCTCTCGTCCCTCTCAGGCACCCGGATTTGGTAATCGAGACGGATGTAATTCCTCTGAAGCTCGGGGATCTGATCAGCTCCGACTTTAGACCTCAGCTTCGCGAGCAAACCCGGCTTCATAACCCCTTCCTTATTCTTATGCATGAGGGTGACCAAGCTCCTCTCAGAGGCAGGGACGGAGGACGAAGACATTTTCTTTCGTAGGAAAAGAAATCTAAATCAAAGAGAATGAAGACGATACCTTCGCGTTCTACCGCTGGGACCGTCTATATTGGCAGGGCGACAACCGCATGATGAAACACTCGTCGAAAATCCAAAGGCTCTGAGTATCTTAGATTTTGAACTGGCAAATCATCTGAATCGACGAGGCGGGCGTTTTGGCGCCTGTAACTTGAGTGTTATTCTCTCGACTGCTGTGCCCCATTAATGCGATGTAACGTCGCTTGACTTCAACGGGCAGACCCTTTGAGGTCGTGCGACGGGGGCCATTGTTGAATGATTGGGCCGGCACTCGAGATGACTCGACCAACGGATGACTAAGGCCCACGGGGCCCACAAGAGAAGCCCGATATCGACTCGGTCAAAGCCCGTTGGCAGTCGACCGTTGCATTCCCCTCACTCGAACGTGGGATTAAAGACGGTCTCGTAATTCGCGGGAACGTGTACAATATTTACTCCTGTTAAAGGGGGAAGATCGTGGACCCATAATGGGTGACCGTTATCTTCCCAACGTCACTAAAGGGACTCAGGTTGCCTATAAATACAGAAATGGTCTCAATTCTCAAGGTACGAGATCTAAGACACAGAACTCTACTTTCTCAGCTGATATTTATTACATTACAACGCTAGCGACGTCAGATCTGAGGCGAACCTCTGTGGATCGATCTCAGCTTCTCCTAGCTTGCTCTCAGCCTTAAGTTCTCAAATTAACTTAAGTATCGGAGGGGATTTGGGTCGAAACCCAGATCCCCCCCCCCCCAAACGTGTCTATGTGGTGTAGATCGACGAACCGCCATCTTCCGCGATAGTCGTTTCCGAGCTTCCCAGCCTCGAGCGGTCGACACATAGGCTGTCCAAGGATCGATCGAGCACCGCGCCATCGTCTACATCCACCACTCGATCCATGTTCTTCCAACCTAGGGTCCCACTTCACCTGCTGAGAAGGCTCCAGCTCAACGCAAAGGGCCCACGTCAGCTTGACAACTGTCTCGGTCATTATTGACCTTAACAGTAGCCTATTGGTTGCTATGTGTTTTGGTTGATCTCATGTATCAATCTTTGTTATTGCAGATTAAATTACCACAGTTTCATATCTTGCAGGATGCTTGTTAAATCAAAGGAGTCTGATACTGTGCAGTTCCTTGGTCTTTGGTAAATTCGTTTCGGTTTGATTTCATCATTTTTAAAACATCCCTGGAATTGGGATTTCGTAGTCAATCATAATATCCATTAGCTTTTTATCAAATTTCTCTGCATATCGGAATACATGCACATTTTCTATATATATGGCATTGATCAGACATTAGAATTTCTGGCACCATGATACTCATTGTGAAGTATACGAACCTATCAAGCAATCCAGCGAATATGATTCCATGCGTTAATTCTGGTTATATGATCTTGAACATTTTGACATGACTCTATTGTAGTGCAATATGTTGCCAGGGTATAGAAACTCACCTGCTCCGGCGAACAGATGCGGCCCAGGGAAGAGCTTCCCCGTGCGCAGCCACGTGTTAACGCCGCCGCCCACTGCTTCGAGCACTCCGAATCCCAACAATATTGATCCGGCGTTAAAATGCCGGTCCCTAAACGACCCTTTCAGTAGTTGCTTCCTCTCCTATTTAAGCAACGAACACATGTTTGCTTCAATACTCTCTCTTTCGTAGTATCAGTGATATCATAAACATGTATGTGCTACCTCAGTGAGCTGCTGAATTTTCTGTTCCACAGGCGAAGGAGGAGCTGGCGGCCGAGGCGGGGCCTCGTTCGCCCTGTCGCCGCCTACAGCTGCCGTGGCCGGTACAGGAGGAGCTTTGACTTGCTGCTTGAGCTCATTGATCTCATCCTGGATTGTTCTAACTCGTCGCCATTGCCAACCAAGATATCCAGCCCATAGAGTATACGCAAACAGGCCGGTCATGACTGCTGGATGGATCAAAGCGACCGCCCGGCCTTCGAGGATCCCAAACTCCCCGCCGGCGGCGAGAGCATCCTTTTTGCGTGCCAGAAGAATACAATGTCAGAACAAGAGAATGAAGAAAAAAATATGGCAAGATATGCGTGCATGAATATGAACTTGCCTGTTGGTTGACGAGGAAGGGGAGAGCGAGTGCAGTGACCATGGCCGGAGAGAGTTCAGAGAAGATGGCGGTGGCCGTTTGCTTGCGGGCTTGAGGGTGGAGGGGGGGTGGTGGTGGTGGTGTAGGCTTCGGGAGCCTCGAGGAGGGAGAGATGGGGTTCGGTCGGTGGAGGTTGAGGAGGCGGAGAGCTGTGGCGGCGGCGGCGGCCATGATTTCGCTTTGCTAGCTAGCTCGTTTTGTATTTTGATTGGAATGGAGAAGAGGAAGGAGAAGACGAGGGAAAGATAAGCCGAGAGGGGAGAGGGATATGGGAGCGTGTGGTCTCAATATGCACCAATCGAACAAAAAGTCCGTTTGCTATATCTTTCGCTTTCCTCTTTTTTTGAATACAAGGCTAGAATTATGTGGAAGAGTGCCATGTGAATGTATTCAACACTTTTGAGGACTAGAACCCTGTGGGGGCACAAGTACTCCGAAGTTAAGCATTTGAGAGCGAGAGCAGTAGCAGGATGTGTAACCTCCTAGAAAGTCACCGTGTTTTTACGATCCATGTGTCCTTATTGCTGTGTGATCGGACACTCCAATCGAATGTATATGCTTCTTGGACTGGGTTACTTGTAATAATTTTCTGGATGCTGAAGACAAGTAGAAAATGTAGCTACAAAATGAGAGTGATGTTTAAATTATGCTCTATAGTATCAATTTTCATGATCGATTCTCATCCTCAGGCCAACGACGGCTTGACAAACTTCATGCAGATGGGAGGGCTGACTTTAGCCAGTGCAAGCAACGAAGACGGCAGGATCCAGAGCCCATCCCCGCAGATCAAACCCGAAGCAACCGCCGGTATCATCAGAGACGCCTTCTGTCTATCGACCTTGTGCCACGCGAACACAATCAAGCTCCCCACGAACATGTCGATCGCGAAGCTGGCGCCGACGAGGAACGGCACCGCCATGCACATCGGAAGAGGGATCCACCGCCCGTATCCGGCCGGCAGAACGTCCCTCGTCACGTTAGCCGCGACGGCGAAGCCGAAGAACCCGTAACACAGCTGCAGGCAGTGGTGGGGGAGTGCAGAAAAGCCCTCCACCCCGAGGATCGCCATGTTCCTGTATATCAACGCGTACGGAGCCTTGAAGCTCCCGTCCGGGTTCCCGACGTCGAAGGCCTTGTAGAAGAGGAAGAAGGTGAGGGGCGCAACGACGCATCCCATGGCGGTCCCTATGGCCTGACTGACGAGCATCGATCGCGGCGAGGTGAGGGTCAGGTGAGCAGTCTTGAAGTCGTGCATCAGGTCGGCCGAGATTGAGACCACGGACTTTATCAGGCCGCAGCCCACCAGGCCCGCGACGACGCCCGAGTCCTCCCCCGCCCAGGCCGCGAGAACGAAGAGCGCCACCTTGCCGTAGTTGTAGGCCATGTTCATGTCCGTGAGGCCAGCGCCGTAGGCGTTGCAGAAGCCGAGCGCTGGGGCGAGGATGTAGGCGATGACGACGTAGTACCACTTCACCTCGGGGAACATGAGGGGGATCGAGACGACGGAGATCACCGTGAAGAGAGGGTAGCCAGCGTACGCCACCCACGCCGGTATCGTCTCCCTCACGAACGCTTCGTTTCGATTAACGTCGTCGAGCGCCATGGTTTTATGCTCCGGCTCTGCAGGAGGAGCAATGTCAATCGAACTGCAGTTCTTGAGGGTAAGCACACTCCTGGTTCTTACCTCGTCTAAGGCTTTTGCTCCTTGTCGCCAAGTGCATGTTTCGTGCGGTTATGGCAGTGATCTTGAGGAAATTGTAGACGCCGTCTCCTAGAATCAGAGCAATCGAGATAAAAACCTGCAATTTTGGAACAGAATGTGAGAAAGTGAACAGAGCTGACACACAATTCTGAAGGGAGCAGAGCTGACCTTGTAGCCTTGCAGGCTTCTCATGCTGCTTTCCGATATCGTCGCAGGATACCACTCCCCTTTCTGTTCTCTCACCAGCGGCCACATCACTCCCCATGACAGCACTGCCCCAAGAACAAGCGATAGATTCACAAGATGCGAGCAGATCATCCCAGCCCCCACATATGTCAGGCTAAAATCAAAGAAAAATCTGCCATTCAACGATTTCAAAGGGAAACTACATCAGTTCTATCAAAAAACAGAGAAACAAAAGTTGATATCGAAAAAGAGAATTACGTCTGCTTGTAAGCCTGTAGGCCGAAGGTTGGGAACTGCGAGAACCCGCAGCTATCGCCTCCAGAGTAAAACCACTGGAAGAAGCTCCAGATGAAACTCAGAGTGAAGTATTTTGCAAACCCGCGGACCTGCTTTCTGAGGAGGCAGAGAAGCGCATGTTTCAGGAATAATGACAGGTGAGTTCCAATACACAAGAAGAATGAGAAGATGAGAGTACTTTGCCATCTTGTCTCCCTTCGTGGTATGAAACCCATTGATCAGGACAGCGGTCGCAGTGCCGCTTGGATAAGTCAACTTGTAGTCTATGATCATGATCTGAAGAATCAGGTATGAGCTTTAGAGGAAACTTGTACCAGAACTAAATTTGTAAGAAGAAACAGATATCCTGTTTAACTGAATGTGTTGAATAAACATACTACACATATGAAATAATATCATTCAAGTGGCTATAATAACACTGGGAAAGAACTCATAAGGAGACATATTTTTCTTTTTTAGGGTTTTTAAGCTAAGTTAAACGCAAACCAACATAATATTTCAACACGGGTGTGACCAGCATAAACATGGAGATATTCAACATAGTATAGAAACTATGGTAGCGGGATTAGTTCATTCGAGAAATAAAAAACCAAACTATAAAAGTTTAAAATCTTTCAAAAGTATTCTTCGCTATGGGTGAGGTATCTGTTGTATGGCCTACAATTATTCAGATTCTTCACTGTGTGTGACTATGGGTGAGGTATCAGTTGTATGGCTCTACAATTATTCAGATTCTTTCACTATGGGTGAGGTATCAGATGTTGGGGGTAAAAGAGAAACCACACTATAAAAGTTTAAAATCTTTCAAAAGTATTCTTCGCTGTGGGTGAGGTATCAGTTGTATGGCTCTACAATTATTCAGATTCTTTCACTATGGGTGAGGTATCAGATGTTGGGGGTAAAAGAGAAACCAAACTATAAAAGTTTAAAATCTTTCAAAAGTATTCTTCGCTGTGGGTGAGGTATCTGTTGTATGGCCTACAATTATTCAGATTCTTCACTGTGTGTGACTATGGGTGAGGTATCAGTTGTATGGCTCTACAATTATTCAGATTCTTTCACTATGGGTGAGGTATCAGATGTTGGGGGTAAAAGAGAAACCAAACTATAAAAGTTTAAAATCTTTCAAAAGTATTCTTCGCTGTGGGTGAGGTATCTGTTGTATGGCCTACAATTATTCAGATTCTTCACTGTGTGTGACTATGGGTGAGGTATCAGTTGTATGGCTCTACAATTATTCAGATTCTTTCACAATGGGTGACGTATCAGATGTTGGGGGTAAAAGAGAAACCAAACTATAAAAGTTTAAAATCTTTCAAAAGTATTCTTCGCTATAGGTGAGGTATCTATTGTATGGCCTACAATTATTCAGATTCTTCACTGTGTGTGACTATGGGTGAGGTATCAGTTGTATGGCTCTACAATTATTCAGATTCTTTCACTATGGGTGAGGTATCAGATGTTGGGGGTAAAAGAGAAGCCAACTCAAGATCTAGTGAGCTACAATAGATAGAAATTTACGGAATAATAAATAGCAACAAGCAGGAAGAAATCAAATTTACAAACTGTTCGGCCACAACTTGAAACTACATCCACAAACCATGCAAGAGAGTGTGTCTTTCACTATAAATCCTATGAAACATACGGTTACAACCACCGCCTCTAAAACTAGCACAAGCTTGATGAATCAATTACAAATAAATTGATAAAAAATACAGGATTAGCTCACTTGCTCCAAAGTCGATAAACCCACTTACCAAAGCACCTCCTAATGACAAGAAGGAATCAAATCTTTGTCAAAATAACATGAAAATGTTGAATTCTCAACCCAAATGAGTATCTTGAGAAATCCTAGCATCTTCCCCACTTTCTTGCATTACTTGTTCTTCAGATCAAGGCTTCACATTTGGATATGAGAACGGTGGGACAGCCATCCACATAATTGTAGAATGTGATTCTCTTGCTTATGCGGCCTATGCATAATAACTTAAGTCCAACCCACTTCAAAATGGGGTTAACTTAAGTTGGAATCTCTTATGAACAAACCACCAAAAAAACAAATTGTTGGGGATTGTATCTTGCATCAAGTTATTGCATCCAAATTGTTTGGCTTTCTTGTATTTGGAGTAAGAGAGGTATAGGAGTGTGAAGTGTATTATAGTACCAGGAAAGACTAAAGAGATGGAAGAGTTCTCTTATAATTCATGTGTTGTTTGCTCCGTGGATGTAGGCCAAACTTGGTCGGTCGAACCATGTATATCACCGTGTTCTTATTTTGTTATGTGATTTTTTTCATCCTGTAAATCGGTGTTAAAGAGTTTCGTTCTCAACATTGATATTAAGTCTACTTTATTAGGAATAGATGGCAATCATCGCTCAGGCTCTAATGAGATACAATCGATGAATGATTGCGGAATACCAAATAATAACAAGAAACGATAAAGAAACCAAATTCATCATGGTTCGGCCATAAACTATGCCCACAACCAAAACTAAAGTAAGAGAAATTCTTCTATTATAAATTAAAGAAGATCAAGTTTTAATTAGTTGAAATTTTATTTAATTTACAAAAAGGATTTTATTTATTTTTATTTGATCTTTTTGTTAGGATTTTTATTTAGAACTTTAGTTAGGATTTTATTTGTTATTATGTGATTTTAGTTGATTTTAGTTGATATTTTAGTTATTTGGTTTAGTCCCACATCGGATAGGAGAAAAATTTATTTTCAGTTGTAAATCTATAAATAGGCTTCAAAAATTATTTTATTAGGCAATCAGTAAATGAATGAAAAAAATAATTGCTTTAAGAAAAAAAATTCTTTTTTAATCTTTCTTGTGAGATGCGAGAAAGTCAAGTGATATCTTTAAATCTTTGGTATGCTGATTTGTTGGAGTGGGTGGAGGGTGGATTGGATGAGAAACTCTCAACATCCCTTATTTATTTAGAATCTGATAGACCCTTGCGGGTCTAACTGCCGACCATGGGCCCAGGCCCATGGTTGGCCGCCGGCCCCTTGGGTGTGCGCGCGCGCGTCTCTAACCTAGGAACCCTAGTTTCTTTTATTTATAGGGACTAGCCGTCATTTGTTTTAGTCATGCTTGATGAATGATATTTTCTCTCGAGTGTCTTTAAGTTAGATCTTAGATTAAACGAGTGTGAACGTCCTCTTCGGTGTCTTGGGAGGAGAGCGCACCTCTTTTGCGCTCAATTATCTTGTTCTTCTTTATTATTTTGCTATAAAAATCGAGTCTTTTGTTGGTTCCTAACATTTTGGTATCAGAGCACGTGACGATCCACGGCGGCTTCGACGAGATCGCAAGACAAAATTGAGTCTTTGGAGGCGAAATTTACAAGCGAGATCGACGGGATCAAGAAATCGTTGGCGACAAACGATGAATCTATGGCAAAGTTGACGGCTTCCGTCAACCAATTGACGGCGAATCAAGCGAAGCACGACGAACAATTCGTGCAATTGATGGGAACCCTAAATCAATTGGCGACGAACAACAAAGGTGAGGGGAACCCTAAATCAGCGGAAAAGGCGCCACCTTTAGGTAAGGGAAAGGAGAAAGTTGAGAGCTTTGATCCGAAAAACGACTTTTTGGTGGAGGATTTGACCGGGGAAGGGGAAGAGGAGCCGTGGAAGGTCGACTATCAAGAAGAAGTGAGGCGAAAGACGGCGGAAGCCCAAGGATGGACCGACGGCAACATCCAACCCCACCGACAGAAGCGCGAAGCAGAGGGGGGGCCGCGGCAGCACCCCCAGGGCCCCGCCGACCCCCAGGAGGGCCGCCAGGGGGGTGGCGGCCTCCCCTGGCTCCGCCCAGAGAGGCGAAGCCCCGGGGGGGCGGCGAACGCCCCCCCCCCCCCCCCCCCCCCCCCCCCCCCGAGCCCTGGGGGGCCGCTGGGCCCCCAGGACCCTCGCCCAGGGGTGGCAAAGGCCCCAGGGGAGCCGGCGAACCCCCCGAGCCCCGGTGGGGCCGCTGGGGCACCAAGGCCACCTCCCAGGGGCGGCGAAGCCCCAAGGGGGCCGACGACACCCCCCGACCTCCGGGGGGCCGCTGGGGCCCCCAGAGCTACCAAGCGGGGCCGACGGCCCTGTCCCAGGCAGGCCGTGGTCCCGCGGACATGCACAGATCCCCGCGCGGGGTTTTCGAGGCTACGAGCGACGATTTCCAGACTTTTCGCGACAGACAGCCGCGTCGAGAGGCTCCAGCACGTGACTTCGAGGAGGATTTTGGACCCGAGGATTTTCAGGAGCACGAAGACTACGGCGAGGGCTATCGGGACCCTCTCGACCCTCGACTTGACGATGGGAGGTGGCAGCCACCGCCCCACCACCAAGAGAGACGCACAGCAGGCGCCGAGGGGAGATACAGAGACTACCAGGAGTGGCCAGAGGGCAGATTTGGAGGCGACGAGGGGCACGGAGACCGAGGAGACCGGGGGCCGCGGAGGAGGGCCACCTGGGCAGTACGAGACTCAGGACGAGAGGAGACAGCACTACCGTCCGCATCACAGAGAGGAGGGGAGGCCCGAGCAGGGGCACTTTGGCGGAGAGGTCAGAGTGCGAAAGCTGGAGATGCCGCTGTTTATGGGAGAGGATCCGCATGCCTGGCTATTCACAGCAGAGAGGTATTTTGCAGCACACCCGCATGACAGAGGCACAAAAGTTGAAGGCCGCGGCTATTTGCATGGAGGGGAGAGCTTTGGGTTGGTAGCAGTGGAAGGAGAGGAGGCTGCAGATTCACGACTGGGAGGAGCTGAAGGACTTGATTCTGGAGAAGTTCCGAGATTCCCGTCTGGGGAACTTTGCACAAGTAGCTGTACGCCCTCAGGCAGGAGGGACCGGTGCGGGAGTACATCGAGAGATTTGAGACGCTAGCAGGGCGCGTACATGAGGTGTCGGACGAGTCATTGGAGGGCACTTTCTTGAAGGGACTGCGACCCAGCCTTCGAGCCGCAGTGAGACCCTACAAGCCCAGGGGACTTTTAGAGGTCATCGAGATGGCGTAGATGGTAGATGACTCCCGGACTGAGGATAGGAGAGGCGGGGCAGCTACAATGGGCAGTTACAGCGGGTCACCTCGACTGGAGCAGGCGGAGCGGGGGCCACTATTGAGGCAGTTCAGGTGGGATTTGAGAAGATGGGAGAACAAAACAACCCACCACCGGCTGGGGCCCATTCCGAAGGATGACCGATGCGGAGATGAGGGAGAAGAGGCAAAAGGGCTCTGTTTCAGATGCGACGAGCGCTTCACTCCCAGACACCGCTGTGTGGATCGAAAGCTGCAAGTGTTGATAGCAGAAGCAGGCGAGGATGATGACGTGGAGGACGAAGGAATCGGAGGGGGGACGACTCCCACTCGGATTAGCACCACCGGGACTTGCAAGCACCACCTTGAGGACAAGGTGGCTCTTTGGGGGGAGTATTGATATACCCTTACGGGTCTAACTGCTGACCATGGGCCCAAGCCCATGGTTGGCCGACGGCCCCTTGGGTGCGCGCGCGCGCGTGTCTCTAGCCTAGAAACCCTAGTTTCTTTTATTTATAGGGGCTAGCCGTCATTTGTTTTAGTCATGCTTGATGAATGATATTTTCTCTCGAGCGTCTTTAGGTTAGATCTTAGATTAAACGAGTGCGGACGTCCTCTTCGGCGTCTTGGGAGGAGAGCGCACCTCTTTTGCGCTCAATTATCTTGTTCTTATTTATTATTTTGCTATAAAAATCGAGTCTTTTGTTGGTTCCTAACATAATCTCAATTTGTTCTTCCCAATTTTTTCTATTTTCCAATTTAGAACCATATATCTACTTATTCTTTTCAAATTTTTCTTTAGATCTTCCGTCATGCATCATAATTCTAAGGAGATATACACCTAGAATAACGATAATCTCTTTCAGAACTAGCACAAGCTTAAAAATCAAGAAAATAAATCAAGAAAATACAAATGTTACTTCTTACTCCAAAGCCCACAAACCCACTTGCCAAATCACCTCCAAACCATAAGCAGGACTCAATTTCAATTTTTGTCAAACTAATATGGAAAAGTTGAAATCTCAACTCAAATGAGCAAGATGAGAACTCTAACTTTCTTCTCATCTCCCCCTTTATTGCTCTCAACACCAAAAATTTCATGATATATAAAATGATGGGATAACCACTACATTTCACACTTTGTAGAATGAAATTTTTTTATTATATGACCGCAAGCCCAATGACTTAGGTCCAACACACTTTAAATTGATATTACCAATTTAACATATCTTGGCATCTCTCTTGAAACAAAAAAAAGATCAAATTTGGGTTGAACTCATCATGGGTATAGATCCAAACCCAATAAACTATCTTACATGCCTATGATGGGAGACCGCCAAAATTACTCACAAAGCATCTTGCCGGTTTCCTTCCAGTAAAGCATTTGCTTCTTTTTTGGCAAGTTCTTTGTCATCATATCAACTTCAACCTCATCAATATGGATCTTCACAACATTCAATAACTTCATGTCAAGTACAACATGTATCCAATGATATCTCATGTCTATAGGCTTGGAGTTTTCATGAAAACTTTGATTCTTACTTAAGTGGATGTCATTTTGACTATCACAATGCGCAACATAATGCTTTTGCTTCATGTCTAATTCTTTAAAAAAAATGCTACATCTAGAACATCTTCTCGTAAGATTTGGTAATGACTATGTACATTAAATCCGTAACGGATAATGCAAAATTTTTACAAATTGGTTTGCCAAGACATTACTCCCTTAGCAAAAATAACTAAGTACCTAGATGTAAAAAAATTTTGTATCAATAGCACTAGCCATACCTGCATCCATGTATGTAACCAACACCGGATTATCACTTTCAAAGAATATGCATTTCTTTAAGGTATCACGAAGATACTAAAAAATCCACTTAACCATCGTCCAATACTCTTTATCCTAATTTGTAAAGAATCGACTAACCACATTAATAACATATGTAATGTTAGGCCTTGTACACACCGTAACATGTATCAAAAAATCGAAGGTCGATTTGTAATTAAAATTTTTCATGTTTTAATTTTCTTCAAGCTTGAAGTATATTACTTTGAGCTTAATTTGAGGTGACCCATAAGTGGAGAATCAATCTGTTTTACTCTTTTCATGCTAAATCTTTGGATCACATTTTCAATATGTCTCATGTGATAATTAAAGTTGCTTTGATTTCCTATCACAAAAGATCTCTATGCCAAAAATCTTTCTTGCCAATTCAAATCTTTCATTGCAAAAGGTTTTTTCAATTCTTCATACAACTTGTCAACTAATAATTACCAAAACATCAATATAAGATATGATGATTGTGAAATCATCGTATAACCAAACCTCTTCATGAAGACATAATGATCCGAAGTAGTTTATTTGTATTCTTGATTCACGTCGAGAAGCTCGCTTGATGTCAAAAATATTTTTCTTCAATTTGCATACTAGATACTCATTACCTTTGACTCGACCATTCATGTGGCTTCATATAGATCTCCTCTAAATCATCATGAAGAAGTAGGTCATAACTTCCAATTGCTTGATCTCTATGTTTATATTACCAAATATGGTTGATCCAAGTATAGATTGGTTGTTAGAAGGCTGGTTTAGATGGTCTAAGTATCAAACCTTATTTTTTTTCAATGCTTCGGATGCAATGGAATATGCAGATACTATGAATTCCATTGTATGATGCTGTTATATGAAGTTCAGTGTGTTGGTATTGATATTTTGTCTGAGGTGTTAGGATGCAACCGCGTATGCTTATTTGCTTCTAGGCATATTGTGGCATATAGTTTGTACTACATTACCTTTGTTTCATTTATTGGCCCTAATGTTTGGATCCAGGTAAAGTACATTGTTGTCCATGTAAGACATGGTTAATCATGCATGTGCTCGATGGTGATCTTAGTGTTCTCATCAATATGGAGCATAGTGTAATGATCATGTTATTCCCGAGGATGACATAAGACGCAGGCACAAGTGCTTGGTTAAAGATGATGATGAATGTATTTGAAGTTCTCAAAAGGAGAAGCATGTTGTAGGTACAGATTTGCTTGTAAAGCATGATGGCAGGAGCAACAGTATGTATCTAGCTTATATGGCTCACCTGATACAAACCAAGATGGAAATTGCCAAGGTTAAGTCTCACATCTAGTTATTGCATGTAATGAAATGTGTCCATGTATGATTTATGGATCTGAAAGGTCATATGATGGGCTTGGACCATATCTGCTATGATCATTTAGTTATATGTGCTTCAACTAAATGAGTGTAATGCTAAATTAGGGTTTTCTTATAGCACTATATATATGTCACTTATAGTTAGATGACAGATGATTTTGGCTCTTTTGTGTTTAGAGAAGAGAGACACAATAGTGTGAAGTGTATGCGAGTCAAAGGACAAATTAAAAGGATAAGTGAGTTCTCATGAAATCTTGTTTCTCTTCACGTATGGTGGATTTCTTTTGGTGTTTGTCCC
Source organism: Scilla litardierei (assembly GCA_030789695.1). Lineage (NCBI taxonomy): Eukaryota > Viridiplantae > Streptophyta > Magnoliopsida > Asparagales > Asparagaceae > Scilla > Scilla litardierei. The sequence continues at coordinate 1,765,924 of CM061133.1, read as the reverse complement.
ATAGATGTTAGCCGAGTTTAATCGACTTAACCACAAGTATCGTTGCATTCTTCTCGTTTTGTTTGGGGTTTTATTCACCTTATGAGCGTGGTATTATCGAATTTCGTTCCCCAAAACAAATTGGATCGGACCAATCATGGGTATGGACTCAAACCCAACAGTGGTAGTGCTGGACACATCAAATACTTCAATGCTGAAATTGTCATGGATTCTTCTAGAATTATCTATTTATTTAATTATCTATAATAAAACGAACCTAAGATCTGGAAAATAAAAAAATCTGCAAACCATACAAATAATACCCCAGAATCCGGTAATTGTATTTTTGTTATTTTCTTTCCCGTTATAGTAAATATTATCATAAAAATGAAAAAACAATGGTTACTAAAGTCGCATATATGTTTAGGTATGTGCATGAATATAACAACTTTTATCAGTGTCCAACACCAATGGACATAATACATGCATCCAACAACACATAGCTCTAGACTTGTGGGAATTCTAATGTTTGGGAATCTACAATTTTCCTTCTCACCTTTGTGAGTATATGCTCAGACTGCACACCATATGCTTTTTAACCTATTCTTTTACTTTGGCTCAATTTTTGGTCCAATTGTTATAAAATCCTCCTACAATATATATTGCATGATTATTATTTTTCTAGATAATGACTAAATATTGAGATGCTTTAAGAAAATGTTAAGGATAGAAAAATAGTAACTGTTTATTTATTTTAATTGATGTCTCACTTTTCGAGGAATTCTTCAAGTGCACTATTAAATCAAAAATTTCATTTAACATATATAATTAGTGATACAAACCGGTAATGATGCAAATCTAGATCACAAATTCCATTTTTATTGTGTCAATAATAGAAGGTGAACATCACAAATTCCAGTAATAATGCAAATCCTAAATCTAGTGATGGAGAAATTCATCAAGTGACTGTGAGCCAAAAAGCAAAATAAAAGAATCCAAATCAAGATCGATGAAAAGAACTAAGCAAATACCTTTCTGAGGGGAACCAAGCCCAAGAGCCCTACAAAACTGACAATGAAGAGAAACCCAGTCATCCAACCTATTCCAGGCTCCTTATAGCTCCCTGCCGTGTTTCCGTTTGTGCCAGCCCCTGCTAGCTCATAAGTCTTCTTGTTCAGCCCCAACAAATAAGACCCAAACCCGCCTGCATAAAACCAAACAGAACAAGATCATAAAACTATTAACAGGCCAAGGAGCACAAATTCTAAAAGCTTCATCTACATTTGATCAGATTGAATCATTTCCGACCTCCAACTGCAATGCTATAGCACGCAACTGCACAAGTCTGAACCACGGTATTCTCCTGCCTAGTAAAAGGCTTTGACATGATGCCCGCCTTGCCAAGCAACTTGGTCCATGATCTGAGGATGACAAAGGCAAGCAGAGCAGCAGACACATTGAGCGTCGGAACAAGCCCCGTAGTTAAATTTAGCTTCATCACAATCACGCTGTACATGATCCCAATAACGAGGCTCGCCACAAGGCCCCGAAAGCTTATCTGATTCCACCATGGTGGGATCGCCTTCAGGTCATCGGTCACCATCTCCTCAGCCTCCCCTTCTTCCATGTCATTGCCCCTTTCAAAAATCTCTTGCCTCTCTTTTCCTTGCTCTTCCATTGGTATGGCCATACCTTTTCTTAAACTATCTGAATCATACTTAAAAGCCACCACAAGATGAGTATATGTTGACTGGAATCAGAATTCAAAAGAGAGCATCCAAGAATAAAGAAAAAAAATCAATGAGATACGAGACAATGACACCATGGGCATAAGAATCTGACCTTGGTGGTTGTTCTCCACACGCATCAAAAGAATTCTATTCGGTATAATGAGAGAGGGAGAGAGAGGGGGACAAGTTCATGTGAAAGTTGACTGGCCAAGCATCGGCACACCTGCACATCAATATATATGGGTTTGTTCTGAGAAAATGCTGACACAATTGTATAGAGAAAGGACAAGTACCAAATTCGTTCATATCCCACAGGCTCAGTATCACTTTGTTCAAGCGCAAGTACTGTTTTCAATATTGTAGTACAAGTGTTCGCAGCACCCAATTCTTACAAAAAGAAAAAAAGGCAAGAAAATAAAAGGTTAGCTCTTGGTTGTGGTGTCCTTGTTCTTCTTGCTCCTCTCTTTTTCATTCAAGCATGGAAAGTAGTGATCAAAGCTTGCTTTAATTCTGCTACAGGGGAGAAAAAAAGAGTGGGTGTGATTTTGTTGAATTTGGGTTTGAAGAATCTCTAAAGGGTGGCGTGTGGCCTAAACGGGCCTCGAGAAAAGTGGCTTTTGGGATGAATCAATGCTCCAGTGATTGATCTTCTTCATGTTGGGCAACAGGGTTTTGTGATTGAAAAGGGGTTGACGAATGAAATTGAAGTCTATCAACTGTGGGCTGGTCCCATCCCATGTTCATGAATTCTAAGGCTGCCGCTGAGGATGGGTGAGCTCCTTATCCTCAGATCCCAAGAGAGACATGAATGTGAACAAAAAACAAAAAAAAAGACATTTTCAGTTGGATTGTCAAATCGATACCAAGACTTAGAAAGTGGGGTCTAGCCCCAAAGAAAACTTGGGTCGAGTGGCCTCGATTTGGCATTTTAGCTGCATGCTTCTATTTGATATTCATCTTCAAAAGGCAGGTAGTGCTAATTGTACCGCAACCGATTGTACTACAAAAATAGTACTACAAGAAACAAGCATTGGAGGTCACAAAACAAATTAGGAATAATTGGTAACATTAAATCATCCCACTGATTAGGAATAGAGAAATGACAGGAGGTTTCCTAAGTTGGGTATCAATTTTCAGGAAGAAATCACCCTTATTCCTAAAATTGTCTCTCATATTAAGGCTAATGAATGCAATTAATGTAGAATTTTAGAATACCGATGCATGGGGAGCCTTAATTAGCAGTATGAAGACCACAGGCTGTCACATTTTAAAGCCATCCTTAAAGGACAAACAAATACGATGAATGAGGTCCATGGTCCCCAAAATTACCTAAAACTAGTGTTGCTTGGTGTAAGGCAAAGAATGGTATAATTTTGCATACTGCAGAGAAATTTTGTGTCATGGGGGTGGCAGTCGGATGGGGTCTGATCTGGTTAGGTTTGACCCAACCCTCTGACCCATATGTGATCCAGGCAAATCAGTGGGGATATTTCTGATGTTCATCCCTAACAGCAGTTTACATACTGATCAGTTTGAAATTAAAAACAATATATGCATTAGAATTGCACAGTATCTAAATGGTATCTTATATATTCAACTGGACTGAAGAATCCTACTGATCCTTTTACATTGTAGAGTCAAGCATTTAAAGTTACAAGTAAAATATTTGCATGCACCAAGCGGACATAGTGAAGAGGAATTAATATATATGAGCTACACAAGATGTCAAATCCTCTAGAATACATATAATAAATCATTGAATCCTTACTTTTTAGAAGAAACGGCGAGCATGTGCGAATCATTAATTTTTTGTTAAATCAGATATTCTTAAGGCTTTGATTAGATTATCCGTGGGAGATTCACATCATGAATCAACTCATCACCCTCACATCAACTAAAATAATAATAAACAAATAACGATGATGACGATATTATCAGTCGCCGCATATTTAAATGATAGCACCGAATATACATGTGGGCACACTATATTCCAAGTCACAGCAAATGGTTGCCAAAAATGTCATAGATGTGACAAAATTAGTGATGCATATTGTCGATTACAGGACAGATTTGTAAAAGTTGATGCAGACAATTTCATAACATGCATGTTCCAATAATCGACGCTTAATATGAAATATATGTCATATGAATGATAATGGGCTTCTTCAACAGTGTGTAAGCTTAAGCTTTTTGTATGCACACAAGCTAAAGAATCGCAACTGCATGAAGAAAGAGAACTCATAACTACATTGGCAAGGTTTGGCTTGCTTAATCTTCTCATACCCCGATTTCCTTGGTCTTGTTTTGCAAGCCTTAATCTGGTTCATCCTTCCTGCAGAAAATAGAAGAAATAATGACATCAGAATGCCATGTTGCTAATAAGATAAGAAGCACCGAGGTTCTCAATAATTCGATACGTTAGTATAAAACTGCCCATCAAAGAGTAGTTGACCCACCAATGTAGAAGCCAAAAATACATGCGGCAACTTGCAAACGTCTCCATCTTTACAAAATTCAGACATTTCAACGACCTGGCTACATATCATCCGTCTTATAAAATGTAATAAGGTTAAACTTTTTCTGTCAGGCATTTCATCAAGTAGAGTGTGCCCATACTGGCTTGATTCCATTAAGTATTGGGGCATCCCGTTGAACAGGTAGCGAGCATTCATCATGGATACTTCCACGTCTAAGTAATACATAGATGTCAAATAACTCTTTCCCCTGAATTTTGCAATGCCGGTTTACAGATTTTTCTGTTGGGCATTTCATCATATAGTTTATGCTCATGCTAAGGTGAGCCTGCCAGGCATAGAGGCGTTCCTTCGATCGAGTACCTTGCTGGCATGCATTAAGATCAAACTTTAAAAACCCTTGTGATAATTAGTATGTCGAATTCCCCTGCCCAGCTCAGAGGAGTCGATCACTGCGAAGAATCACAAATTTTTGAAAAAAAATATACCACATGCTTATAAAGCCTCAGATGGGGGAGAGAAGCCCACGCCAAGGCCAGAAGGACATCGGGTGGAATTTTTCGAATATTTCTTCCCAATTTATGATTGACGGAGAGGAGAGCTCTCAAGTGGGCCTGGGCCCAAAGTACAGTTAGTGGGCTACCTTTCCTTCTGATTATGTTGGGCTGTAATTTTTTTAAGACTAAGTCTACCCCGGCCCGGCTCGTACCGATGGACGCCTTTTCCTTCGCTGCATTATGGTTCGGTAGGGACGTAAACGGTTAGTATTCATGTATTGTTATGTTTGTATTTGAAATCATTTGTCCAATATTGGATCCAGATATGAAATAATATGCGGGAAAAAAATTATGTAACCATAGAAAAAGGATAGGTATAATAATCGAATCTTTATTGGATATAAATAATAGAGATCAGATGTAGACAAATGACTACGGTTGATGCATGGATTCTTGCTGGGCCGGATCAGTCCGTGGTGTAGAGCAATCACTCAACATGTTGGGCATGAGCGAGTCGGTTTCGTCGGGCCATCTTCCTTCTCATGTACCAAACGGAGGAACAAATGTGTCAACTGTCCTGAGGACCTAGGGACGTACATACCAAGTTTTTAAATAAAATGTAATATCTGCATCAAAATGGATAATGCGACAAGCATCGTTTTTTTGGGAGTAACCATGCACACAGACTAAATTGCTATTCCCCACGTACCACTTCACACACCTAAACTAATTTAAAAATCATTGTTTGCTTTACACATATCACCATATCACCAAATACCCCTCATCTTCATCCTCGTCTGCCACTTCCCTGTCATCGTCGTTGTAACGACCCGTCCTCGGGGCCCGTTACTGTTTGGAAATGCACAAGTCCTGCTAGGCACCGATGAGATCAATACAGGCTCTGTTGCAGAAATGCGCCAAAATACTCATACATGAAAGTGGTGAAAACCTTATTACAAACCAGCAGCGTACATGAAAGGAAAAATACATCTCCAGAATACAAATACACACCAAGCAAGCCACTCTGATACATATAATAAAAACAAACACACTCACACTCACACTCACACTTAGTAACCAGCGTCTTCCTGGTCAAATTCTACAGCAAACTCAGCGTCTGCAGTCCCTGGTGCAACTTCTTCAACCTGTGCTGTATCTGGCGAGACCACCACAAAAAGAATGGTCGCCAGGATCAGACGTAACTCAAAGTATCTTTAGCATGTTATTTAAAACAATAAATGAGCATGGCAAAACTATCATGGCAAACTAAAAAGTAAAGTGCGAGCAATAGAGCAGAAAAGTAACATAACAGTCTACTTCTATCAGCAATAACAATATTTTACTAGTTGTGCCTGAGCCTACGTGACTTATAAAGGGAAGTACGATATGCAACCAAGAGTCCACATGATATCCCGGGTTACAACAAAACGATACGGTACAATCAATACGATACAATCAAAACGGTACTTTTCAACAAAACGATACTGTTCAGTCTATACGGTACTATCCACTGGAGATCGGACTGGTCGCTCCCGAACTTCCACAATTATAAGTTACCCCAAAAACCCTGTGTGTGTGTGTGTGCAGGTTACCGTACTTACAATCTACGAGTCAATCACCATTCTTACTTTTCCAATTACATCTTTCGGTTAACGGTTAAGCATGTCACAGAGTCCAATTCAATTTACGGTACGGTGCAACTTATCAAGTTTAGCTAACTGTTCAAGTGAAACACTTTGCCAACAAAAGAAACTAATTTGGCATGCATCAATATTGCTTTTAAACCCCATAGCTAGGGTACGATGAGTTACCGTTTCGCCCTGTAGTGAAAGGCGCGTTTTGAAAGGCGGTCGGTGTACCTAGGTTCACACGGTACAAATGAGTCAGTTACTCAATCTAATTAAACTTATATCAAAACTTAGGCTTATTAAAGAACTTAATAACTTGTATAAACTAACTTATATAAAAACTAAGAAGAAAAACTTAAATAATAACTTAGCTTTATTAACATATATGATACTGTTTAACTTATAATAAAAATTTATTAATAAACTTATAAAATAACTTAAAATAACTTAACTAATTTAATTAATACTTAAACTTATTATAATAACTAACTTTATAAAACTTATATAAATATTTCCTTACCCTCTTCCTCTCTCTGTCTTCTCCCTTCCGTTCTGTCTTTCTTTCTTTTTCTTTTTTTTTTTTCGTTTGCAGCAGATTAAGGGGGGCAAGGGGGATCTTGGCCTGAGGGCGGCGGCGCGGATCCGGCGGGGGGCGGCGACGCAAGGCAGGGGGCGGCGGGATCTGGGGGCCGGCGGCCTGGAGCGGGGTCCGGCGGCGCGGGGAGGCCGGATCGGGGGCGGAGCTGGGCGGGTGTGCGGCCTGGAGGGTGGCCGGGGGCTTTGGGAGGGTCACGGTGGCGGGGTCCGAGGGCGGCACGCGGCAATCGGAACGGCGAGGCTCCGGTAGCTTGGGGCGAGGCTGATCGGTGGCTCCTAATGCAGGGGTTCGATTTGGGTTTGATTTGTGTTGGATTTGGTTTTGTGTGGATTTCTGATTTCTTGTTGGTTTGGGTTTCTGGTTTGAAATTGTAAGGGGGGGGATGGCTGATTGGTAGAGGTGGTGGAGATGTTGGGGGTGTTGCTGGTTGTTGATGGGTTGTGGGTGAAGATGATGAAACTGTGAAGGGGGAAAGAATTGTGTGAGTGGCCGATCGAAGTTGCAGCAGGGGAGATGATCGGTGCTCCTTGAAGTAGGAAGATGCAGGGGACATGGTTCATTAATCGGAGATGATTTAGTCAAGGATTAGGTTCTTATTAATTACAGGGAAGAAATTTTTGGCAGTGGAAGAGACGTATTAGGACTAAAATCAAACTTTTTATTAATGAGGGGAGGTTAGGGAATGAACCGAATGTATTTGGGGAAGGTATCAGGTTGGGGATGAGAAAAACGTGGGGGGAAAAATTTTAACTAATTAATTAATTAATTAACCAGAGTAAGATTGGTAATTAGAAATCGTAATTCGTAATTAGTAAAATAACTAAGCTAATGTAATTAAAATAACCATAATAACTATTAAACTACGGTGAAAAATTTAGACGCGCTCGCGTCGACTCTACGAATAAAAACACTCGGATAATCGGAAGTAAAATACAAGCAGACATGCAATTAATCATACCTAAAAATTACCGGCCGTTACATCCTACCCTCCTTAGAATAATTCCGTCCTCGGAATTCTCTACAGGGCATGGAAAAGATAGGGGTAACGTTCTCGCATCTCGTCCTCTCGCTCCCAGGTAGATTCACCAGGTGAGTCGCGACGCCACATCACTCTGACTAGATCAATAGTCCGGTTCCTGAAGACCTTCTGACGTCGATCTAGGATCTCCACTGGTTGCTGCTCATACGTCAAGTCCGAACGAACTGCGATCTCCGAGTAGTCCACGACATGACTAGGGTCGCTCACATAGCGACGCAGCTGCGAGATGTGAAACACATTGTGCACTCCCTCTAAGGCAGGGGGCAATGCAAGCTTGTAGGCCACTTCTCCTACTCGCTCCAAAATATCGAAAGGTCCAATGAATCGAGGACTAAGCTTTCCTCTCCGCCCAAAACGAATCATCCCTCGGTTGGGCGAAATCTTCAGAAAAACATGGTCTCCGGGCTGAAACTCTAGATGTCGACGTTTTGCATCCGCCCAATGCTTGTACCTGTCCTGAGCCAATTGCAGCTTCTCTCTGATGGTTCGAACCACATCCACGGCTTCTGTGATTAGCTCAGGACAAACCATCTCTCGATCTCCTACATCATCCCAGCTCAAGGGAGATCGACACTTCCTCCCATACAGTGCCGCAAATGGCGCCATGCCAATGCTAGACTGGTAGCTGTTGTTGTATGCAAACTCCACCAAATGGAGATGGTCTTCCCATGATCCCTTGAAGTCCAGCATACATGCCCGCAGCATGTCTTCAAGTATCTGAATAGTACGCTCTGACTGGCCATCTGTCTGCGGATGGTAAGCCGTACTAAAACTCAAGTGAGTTCCCAAGCTTTCCTGTAGGCTCCTCCAGAAATGAGAAGTGAATCTGGTGTCTCTGTCTGAGACAATGCTGATAGGAACTCCATGCAGCTTCACAATCTCATTCATGTACTTCTTGGCCAAAACTTCGGTAGACTGGCCCACTCGGAAAGGAATGAAGTGCGCTGTCTTGGTCAATCGGTCTACGATCACCCAGATAGCGTCATTCTGCTTCGTACTCTTGGGTAGTCCAGTCACAAAGTCCATCGTGATGTGCTGCCACTTCCACTCCGGAATAGGCAAGGGTTGTAATAAGCCGGCAGTCCTCTGATGTTCAGCCTTCACTTGTTGGCACACAATACACTTCGCTACGCTCCGTGCGACGCTTTTCTTCATGCCATGCCACCAGTAATGCTGTCGCAGATCCTGGTACATCTTGGTACCTCCAGGGTGTATGGAGTATGGAGAACTGTGAGCTTCCTCCAATAGCTCCTCTCTGATGGCGCCAGCCGGTACACAGATCCTATCTCCATACCTTAAGGATCCGTCTGCATGAATCTTAAATTCTGACCTCTGGCCTGCTATCACCAAATCTTTGATCTTCCGCAGCTTCTCATCATCCATCTGAGCATTTTTGATCCTCTCTACCAAGGTCGACTGGATATGCATGCCCATCAAAGATGCAGTCATCCCTGGTAGAATCACTTCTATACCCATGTCCCGCATCTCTTGTTGTAATCTCCACTGAGTCGTAAGGGTCATCACCGCTGGTAGACGACTCAATGCATCAGGTACGACATTGACTTTCCCAGGATGGTACTGAAGGTCAATGTCATAATCTGCCATGAGCTCTATCCATCGTCTCTGACGCATGTTGAGCTCCTTCTGGGTGAAGAGATACTTCAGACTCTTATGATCCGAGAACACCTTCACATGCTCTCCCAATAGGAAATGTCTCCAAATCTTTAATGCAAAAATTACTGCCGCCAACTCAAGATCATGAGTGGGGTAGTTCTTCTCATGGATCTTCAACTGCCTGGATGCATATGCTACGACTCGACCGTGCTGATGTAACACACATCCAAGTCCTTTACCAGATGCATCACAGAAGACTTCAAATCCTCCTGATCGGTCTGGAATGATCAGAATAGGCGCATTCGTCAACCTCTTCTTCAGCTCCTGGAAAGCATCCTCACATGCTTTTGACCAAACAAACACCACATCCTTTCTCGTCAATCGCGTCAAGGCTCCCGCGATCTTTGAGAAGTCTTTGATAAACCTCCGGTAGTAGCCAGCAAGTCCCAAGAAACTTCGAATCTCAGTCACCGTTCGGGGGACTGGCCAGTTTTGAACAGCGGCTACTTTTTCAGGATCGACAGCAATTCCTTCTCCGGACACTATGTGGCCTAGAAACGCCACCTTGTTCAGCCAGAACTCGCATTTGCTAAGTTTGGCATAAAGCTGGTGTCTTCTCAGGGTCTCGAGAACCTTCATGAGATGCTCAGTATGCTCCACTGCATTCTTCGAGTAGATGAGAATGTCGTCGATGTAGACTACTACGAACTTATCCAAGTATTCATACAATACTTGGTTCATGAGGCTCATAAATACCGCGGGTGCATTGGTTACACCAAATGGCATTACTAAGTACTCATAATGTCCGTATCTGGTCCTGAATGCAGTCTTGGGAATATCTTCGTCTTTCACCTTCACTTGATGGTATCCCGTCCTCAGATCCAGCTTCGAATAGATGCTTGATCCACCGAGCTAGTCGAAAAGATCGTCGATGCGCGGTAGAGGGTACTTGTTCTTCACGGTGACTTTGTTCAGCTCACGGTAATCAACGCACATACGAAGGGATCCGTCTTTCTTTTTTACCAGCAATATAGGAGATCCCCAGGGAGATACACTGGGTCGTATCCATCCCTTCTTTAGAAGCTCATCTAGCTGGACCCGCAATTCTTCTAGCTCAGATGGTGCTAGACGATACGGTGCCTTAGATATTGGTTGAGCTCCTGGCATTAGTTCTATGGCAAATTTGAGAGTGCGATCCGGAGGCAAACCTGTAAGGTCGTCTGGAAACACATCCATGAATTCTCGAACCACTTCTGGTATCTCAGGCTCAGCTTCCATAGCGGCTGCTATTGCTTCGGTCGATTTGGCTCTGAACTCCACTGGACCTACTGATCTGCTTCCACTATTGAACTCGAACTTTGGATGATCAGGAATCTCGAAGACTACCCTCCTTCGACTACAGTCGATGGTGGCATGGAAAGTCCCCAACCAATCCATCCCGAATACAGCATCAAAGTTTGGTATGTCTATCATCATAAAGTCAGCAAATAACGCTCGCCCACAAATAACCACTGGGCATTGAGGATACCCACGGGTCGTCTTTATCACTCCGCCACCCGTGTTGACGTTCCACCCAGATGCTAAAGGTTTGACAGGAATAATGTGGGTGCGAACGAATCGACTCGCCAGAAAGCAATGTGATGCTCCCGAGTCGAACAAGGAGAGGGCAGGTTGCCCAGCTACTAGCACAACACCTAGGTTCAAACACTAATCTAAGCAACCAATGCTAATGAAGGAAATAAACTACGAACTATGCAAGAAAATATACCTGTGATCACTTCACCGGTAGCCTCAGCCTCTTCGACGGTCATGGTGTAAGCCTGGCGTTTCGGTGGTGGCTGCTGCCTTGCTTGCTGAAACTGCCTCTGCTGTGGAGGTAGAGGTGGACGCTATGGAGTGTTCCCAGTTGGGACAGCACGAGGAGCTGGGGCTGGAGCTGGAGCTGTAGCACGATGCGGACAATCCCTAGCCATGTGTCCCGACTCTCCACAAACCAGACAAAGGCCTAAAAGAATTCGACACTCAGACCTGATGTGTCCAGGCTTCCCACAATAGTGGCAGACCGGGAGGGCCTGCTGATGTTGCCCTGGTTTCTTAAACTGAACCTGCTGAATAAGGCGGTGTATCTGTGGCCGTCTGCTTGGCCCAGCTTGGGTCGGTGGGGGCCTCGCAGGTGCTGTCAGCCTTCGTTCTTCCTTTGCTTCCGCTTCAACCATCTCATGGTTACGAGCAATGGCCAGTACTTCAGCATGTGTGGTCGGACTAGCACCGACCATCATCCTCCGAATCTCAATGTTCAGTCCCTGCTGGAACTGCTGGGCCCGGGTCAATGGATCTGCAACCATTTCCGGGGCAAACCTGCTGAGCCTGGAGAACTCAGCGTCATACTGATCCACGGTCATCGATCCCTGCTTCAGGTTGATGAACTTCTTCCTCATCAGGATCTTTGCCTGTGGGGGGAAGTACTGAGCATTGAATGTTTTGGTGAAGACATCCCATGAAATCGGTAATCCGAAGCGGTCTTCTACCGCCTGCCACCAATCTCGAGCTCCATCAGTTAATTGCCTTTTGGCGGTAGCTACCCATGCTTCTTCTCGAATCTGAGATGCTCTCAGATCATCAGTGATGCTCTTGAGCCATTCTTCTGCTTGGAGATGATTCTCGGTCCCAGCGAAAGTCTTCGGGTTCATCCCGCGAAAGTGATAAACACTCGGGTCAGCTTTCTGCTCTCTGCGCAAAGCCTGCTCCAAAGCCTGTCCAAGCTGCTGATGAAGGGCATACATGCCCCGCATGCAATCTTCTGCAGACAATGGTGCGGTCGGAAATGCTGTCGCGTTCGGACCGGTGTTGGCTCCATTGCCAGCATCATTTTGGTTGGGACCCCCATTCAGGTGATTGATCCCGGATCCAAATGCACTGTCATCGCTTCCTGAAGTGTTCCTTTCCATTGCTTTCCTGTGTTTTCATAAGGTTTGATCAGTTCCATTGAGTATTTTATACGGCACATTCTGAACTTCCTGTACTGCCCATGTGGTATTTAGCGCGGACCTGCATGGGCCACCAAACCTGTAACGACCCGTCCTCGGGGCCCGTTACTGTTTGGAAATGCACAAGTCCTGCTAGGCACCGATGAGATCAATACAGGCTCTGTTGCAGAAATGCGCCAAAATACTCATACATGAAAGTGGTGAAAACCTTATTACAAACCAGCAGCGTACATGAAAGGAAAAATACATCTCCAGAATACAAATACACACCAAGCAAGCCACTCTGATACATATAATAAAAACAAACACACTCACACTCACACTCACACTTAGTAACCAGCGTCTTCCTGGTCAAATTCTACAGCAAACTCAGCGTCTGCAGTCCCTGGTGCAACTTCTTCAACCTGTGCTGTATCTGGCGAGACCACCACAAAAAGAAGGGTCGCCAGGATCAGACGTAACTCAAAGTATCTTTAGCATGTTATTTAAAACAATAAATGAGCATGGCAAAACTATCATGGCAAACTAAAAAGTAAAGTGCGAGCAATAGAGCAGAAAAGTAACATAACAGTCTACTTCTATTAGCAATAACTATATTTTACTAGTTGTACCTGAGCCTACGTGACTTATAAAGGGAAGTACGATATGCAACCAAGAGTCCACCTGATATCCCGGGTTACAACAAAATGATACGGTACAATCAATACGATACAATCAAAACGGTACTTTTCAACAAAACGATACTGTTCAGTCTATACGGTACTATCCACTGGAGATCGGACTGGTCGCTCCCGAACTTCCACAATTATAAGTTACCCCAAAAACCCAGTGTGTGTGTGTGTGTGTGCAGGTTACCGTACTTACAATCTACGAGTCAATCACCATTCTTACTTTTCCAATTACATCTTTCGGTTAACGGTTAAGCATGTCACAGAGTCCAATTCAATTTACGGTACGGTGCAACTTATCAAGTTTAGCTAACTGTTCAAGTGAAACACTTTGCCAACAAAAGAAACTAATTTGGCATGCATCAATATTGCTTTTAAACCCCATAGCTAGGGTACGATGAGTTACCGTTTCGCCCTGTAGTGAAAGGCGCGTTTTGAAAGGCGGTCGGTGTACCTAGGTTCACACGGTACAAATGAGTCAGTTACTCAATCTAATTAAACTTATATCAAAACTTAGGCTTATTAAAGAACTTAATAACTTGTATAAACTAACTTATATAAAAACTAAGAAGAAAAACTTAAATAATAACTTAGCTTTATTAACATATATGATACTGTTTAACTTATAATAAAAATTTATTAATAAACTTATAAAATAACTTAAAATAACTTAACTAATTTAATTAATACTTAAACTTATTATAATAACTAACTTTATAAAACTTATATAAATATTTCCTTACCCTCTTCCTCTCTCTGTCTTCTCCCTTCCGTTCTGTCTTTCTTTCTTTTTCTTTTTTTTTTTTCGTTTGCAGCAGATTAAGGGGGGCAAGGGGGATCTTGGCCTGAGGGCGGCGGCGCGGATCCGGCGGGGGGCGGCGACGCAAGGCAGGGGGCGGCGGGATCTGGGGGCCGGCGGCCTGGAGCGGGGTCCGGCGGCGCGGGGAGGCCGGATCGGGGGCGGAGCTGGGCGGGTGTGCGGCCTGGAGGGTGGCCGGGGGCTTTGGGAGGGTCACGGTGGCGGGGTCCGAGGGCGGCACGCGGCAATCGGAACGGCGAGGCTCCGGTAGCTTGGGGCGAGGCTGATCGGTGGCTCCTAATGCAGGGGTTCGATTTGGGTTTGATTTGTGTTGGATTTGGTTTTGTGTGGATTTCTGATTTCTTGTTGGTTTGGGTTTCTGGTTTGAAATTGTAAGGGGGGGGATGGCTGATTGGTAGAGGTGGTGGAGATGTTGGGGGTGTTGCTGGTTGTTGATGGGTTGTGGGTGAAGATGATGAAACTGTGAAGGGGGAAAGAATTGTGTGAGTGGCCGATCGAAGTTGCAGCAGGGGAGATGATCGGTGCTCCTTGAAGTAGGAAGATGCAGGGGACATGGTTCATTAATCGGAGATGATTTAGTCAAGGATTAGGTTCTTATTAATTACAGGGAAGAAATTTTTGGCAGTGGAAGAGACGTATTAAGACTAAAATCAAACTTTTTATTAATGAGGGGAGGTTAGGGAATGAACCGAATGTATTTGGGGAAGGTATCAGGTTGAGGATGAGAAAAACGTGGGGGGAAAAATTTTAACTAATTAATTAATTAATTAACCAGAGTAAGATTGGTAATTAGAAATCGTAATTCGTAATTAGTAAAATAACTAAGCTAATGTAATTAAAATAACCATAATAACTATTAAAGTACGGTGAAAAATTTAGACGCGCTCGCGTCGACTCTACGAATAAAAACACTCGGACAATCGGAAGTAAAATACAAGCAGACATGCAATTAATCATACCTAAAAATTACCGGCCGTTACAGTCGTCGCCACCGCTGCATCCACGTCGCGGCCCCTCCACCACACGCAACCACCTCCTACTTCATCCTCTTTCCCCCCTTTCATTCCTTCACATCCCCTCGTCAGCCACCGTCGCTGCTCCCGTCGCCGCATCCACCCACTACCCTGTAACGGCCTGTATTTTTCAAACACTTCAAATACGTACTTAACGTATTTTTATTGTAAATTTTTTTTATAATGGTTAGTTAGGAGTTGTATAACAAAACTGATTTCAAAAACTCTTATAAAAATATTTTAGAACACTAGACTTATTATATTATATTTCAGCAATTTCAGATTTCCTCAAATACTCAAAAACGTTTCGATAAAAATTCATTTTCAAAAATTGTCGTTTTGATTCGACGAATTTATTTTCTATCCAAACATATTCAAAATGTTTTCAAACTTCTCCTGTAGCCTCCTATGATCATTTAGGGCTTCCCACATTAATTTCATAATTTTCTGATATCATTTCAGCCGAGAACCCGCATACCCGCTTTCTAAATGTTTTGGCCTAAAACTAGTATTTCCGTAACTCAAATCCCAAAACGGGTCTTGTATTCGCGATCCTCGCGACAATACGATCTCGTGGGTATGTTTACGTAATTTTTCGGAGTCGTTTGTGAAAACGCATTTGTATTTCACCGCTTTGCTAATTACATTCGCTAATGATCTTTTTACCTTACTAATTACTGTTATCTACTTACTTTTACCCCTAATCATTTCCTCCATTAACACTAACACCAACTGTAATGCCCTACAAGCTACTGCACAAGTACTAGAGGGGGGTGAATAGTACTTTAAAAATAACGAGGAGTATAATTCCTAATTATCGTGCAAACAACTACCAAATCAATTTGTGGAAGCTTAAATTGATGACAACAACAAAATTAACAATGCTAACAAAAGATGTTACTGGGTTCGGATCCACCCAAGTCTCCCCGACTTGTTCCCGGTGATCCTACGTCCCAACCACCCGGATCCCCTCCGGATACTTAGGTTAGAAACCCTAACCCAATATTTCCATTATGATATCTTGTGAAAAACCTTCACAAGATCAAATCATACATGCAATGGCAATAGTGAATCCCACAACCCGGGATCACAACCTTCTCTCACAACCGAGAGAATCAATAAGCAATATAAATGAGTTTATAATGAAATAAACAATCTTACCACAAAATCCTATACCTTGAGTTTTCTTACCAAAGAGGTGCAAGGAGTGATTTGTGGAAGAGGAAGTCACCAAGACCTAGCACCACTGAAATGAGCAGCAATGGGTGCCTAGGAGTGATTTGGAGACTTGAATCCAGCTAGAGCTTGAAGGGCTCACCAAGAACAAACTTCTCTCAAGATGGATTCTAGATCTAGAAAGTGAGAGAATGGATTTCTTGTGAGGGAGAGAGCTTTAGAAATGAGTGAGAATCTCTAACTCTTTCAATCTCAATGAATCTCTTAATAGCAGCTCTTAACCCTAGAGAAATGACCAAGCTTCGTATTTATAGGGTCCCATAAAAACGAGTTAGGTCAAATCCAAACTGTTAGAAATCTGAAGCAGTTAGTCGGTCAAAGAACAACCACTGACCGATTAGTTCATCAACTAGTCGGTCAGTCAAACAACATGGACCGACTAAGTGAAGAACAGTGAAGAGATTGAATTTTAGACCTAGAAATCTAGTCGGTCCAAGAAGACTGTCTGACCGACTAGTTTCACAACTAGTCGGTCCGTCAGTGAACTCAGACCGACTAAGAGTCAAAAGCAAATAGTCTGAATACAAATTGATTTAGTCGGTCCAAGAACAAATGTTGACCGACTAGATT
The DNA here is from genome assembly GCA_030789695.1 of Scilla litardierei. Lineage (NCBI taxonomy): Eukaryota > Viridiplantae > Streptophyta > Magnoliopsida > Asparagales > Asparagaceae > Scilla > Scilla litardierei. The sequence goes on along the minus strand of CM061133.1, from coordinate 1,749,071 downwards.
ATCAACTAGTCGGTCACCAAACGTTCTTAGACCGACTAACGATAAACAGTAGCTCAGGAGAAAATTAGCATGTACAGTAAAGCTCAACTAGTCGGTCAAAGAAGCATCACTGACCGACTAGTTCACAAACTAGTCGGTCGGTGAGTCAACGTAGACCGACTAACTGTAAACAGTAAAGTGCATGAAATTAAGGAAAAAAACTAGTCGGACCAAGAAGCTTTGCCGACCGACTAGATCACCATCTAGTCTGTCAGTTTGTAACGACTCGTAATTTTTCAAAACATTTAATTACAAATTTAATATATTTTGTAATGGTTTGTCAGGAGTTTTAAATGATTTCAAAAAAATTCTATAAAAATATTTTTAAATACTAGACTTATTATATTATATTTCAGTATTTTCAGATTTCCCCAAATACCTAAAACATTTCTGTTAAAATTCATCTCCCAAAATACCGTTTTGATTCGAAGAATTTATTTTCTATACAAACGTCTTCAAAACGTTTTCAAACTTCTGCAGTAACCTCCTATGATCATTTAGGGCTCCCCACATTAATTTCGTAATTTTCTGATAACATTTCAATAGAGAACCCGCGAACCCGCTTTCTAAACGTTTTGGCCAAAAAACTAGTATCCCCGTAGCCCAAACCCTGAAACGGACTTCGTATTCGCCATCCTCGCGACGATACGATCCCGTGGGTATGTTTTCGTAATTTTTCGGACACGTTTGCTAGTAGGGACAAAACCGTAGTTTCGTTTTTGTATTTTACTAATTACTTTTGCTAATAGGATTTTACCTAATTACTAATTACCATTTAATTTGTTTTAACCTAACATGTGATTCACACTCACCCACTTTCTACGTTTAGTCTTCTCTAATCACCTAATCTCATTAATAATTTTGACTAACTAAACCCTCATTTAATACCCCCTAATAATTTACTAATAAACTTAACCTATATAATCACCCCTAAATCTCACTTCATCTCTCCCAGGCCCGACACACAGTTCTCTCCCCCTCGCGTTCTCTCTCTCTCCCGCTCATCTCTCTCGCCAGCACCCCCGCCCGCCGGCTGCTCCGACCGCCGCCGCCGCCGCCGCTGCCGCGCTCCGCCGCCGCGCTCCGCCGCCGGCCTCAACCACCGCTCCCCCCCGAACGCCGACGCCCACCTCCCCGCTCCGCACAGCACCCCGCCGCCGCCTCCGCCGCTGCTCAGCCGCCCCCGCCGTCGCCGACCACCCACGAGCCGCCCCCGCCGTCGCCGACCACCCACGGGCCGCCCCGCCGCTCGTCGAGCGCCCACAGCCCCGCCGGCAGTGATCGAAGCTGCGTAAGTTTTGCCAGTGGCAAACTTGTAAATAATAGGAAATCTCGAATTTTCATATTATTAAATGATTATTAATGGAGTTTTATGGTATAAAATACATAACTAATTATACAGGGGCCAGAAAAATGAGTGGATAGTCCCAGAAAATCAGAAACGACATTTCGGATCCAATGGCGCTGGTCTTACCTCGACCAGACGTCTACTTTTTCCAAAATGATTTTTCAAACCTAAAGATTAAATGGGTTTAATTCATTCTAAAAGTCGTAACTCGCTAGTTTTACCTACACTAATATTTGATAAAATTATATGTGACAATAGACTTCGAGACGATCATTTTGACTACACATTCATGTAATTCCGATTTGTATTGCTCCCGTAAGAAATTACGGAAGATACACGTTCCTTAAGTTTTTAGGATTTTTAAGCTATTTTTAAGTTTCAAAAAATTAAAAAAAAATGCAGAAGCTTCTGAACCCCTCTTGCAGAAAAATCTAAATAATTATTTTAGGTTTATATAAAAATTTTAAATATTTTCCGACACCGTTTTAACGAGTTTAAAAATCAAACTAACCCAATTATTAAATAGGAAAAAGTCGTGTTTTTCTAAAATAAGTATTTTGTGTTGCAGGTACAGACTCTGGTGTACCAACTTCTGAGGAAGCCCTAGATCCTCTTCCGGCTTACTACAACGGTATTAATTTTGGAAAGTCACGATAGGTTCTAACCTTAGAAATCTAGCCACTGTGCTCGTACGAACTTGTAGCACCGCACTATTACGTGCTCGAAGCACGGAAACATACGCCACTTTCTTGTGTTGGACTTGACTTGGAACATCCCGTGGAACGTTCATGTAAAGAACTTGTACTTGACACAACACCGGGTTTTGGGGTAACTCATAGTTGCGAGAGTACGGGAGTGACTAGAGTTCGATCTACATGTCAAACTGCCTGTGTTTCGGCCTCCTGTCTAGCTGCCTACGTTTCGGCAAACCATCCTGCTGCCTGGGTTCCGGCAATCGTCTGGGTAGCACCCAGGCAAGAGACGAACTGAACGGTCACATATTGTACTCTCCGACTTGAGTCACGTAGTTCTAGTGGAGCTTGCACAGTTACTTCTTTACAGTCATGCACTTTACTTTCTGCACTTGTAGCATTTTACTTTCTGCACTTGTAGCATTTTACTTTCTGCACTTGTAGCACTTTACTTTCTGCACTTGTACAGACACTACACCGTACATTACTTCTACTTGTCATACTTGTACAGTACTCCTTTTCTTTGTTTAGAATCTTTGTGACTTACCTTCGGTTCCACTTATGGCACCGGCAGACGACGACCTGATCGAGGAGGTTGCCCCAGAGTACGAGGAGCCTGCGTACGATCCAGAAGCCGCGGAGTTTTAGTTACTTTTCTGTCAGGAGTGTGTATTGTACTATGTATTTCCTTTTCTGCATTTCCTTTCAGTATTTCCTTTCATGTACTGGTGTGAGAGAGTGATGGTTGTTGTTGTACTTTAATTTGGACTGTAATAATGTCTGTAAGCTGGTTTGAGTGTTGTTGGTACATCTCTGCGTTGTGGCTATGCTGAATTCACTGGTAAACTGCGGAACCTGCAAATAAATCGAATAAGTAACGGGCCCCGAGAGCGGGTCGTTACACAGTTCTTCTTCTTGAACCAACTAACATGCACAAGAAGTCCGAATCGAAGCGCGATGCTTCGAGGAAGTTAGAATGGACTTCTACAATGATCCTAGAGCTAAGATAGGAGCGTTATGAAGATAGAAATGTAAGATATACTCAAGGCTTAACATTCTATAGATCGAAGCTAAAAGACTATAAATAAAACCTTAAGGAACGGTCTTCGAGAGCGTCGATCAAATCTTCATGACTTCCAAAACGGTCCAAAATCTTCAACGAAGCTTTAGGCATAGAATACGAGCTTTGAGAAGTCTTGAGATGTCGCTATGAATGTTCTCGTGAATTTGGCGACGATCTCCATAACTGCGCTCACAAATTGTTAGTACATGAATTATTTATGTTTGCTCATCATCCAAAACCAAATCCGGGGAGTCCAATACTCAACATTCTCCCCCTTTTTGGTGATGACAAACCAACATAAATAATAATCAAAAATAATGATTCAAATGTAAAATACTTACTCCCCCTGCATTGATGACACGTTAATTCCAAATTGAATATATATAGATTGCATCAATCAGACGAGTAAGATATATAACGAGAATCGAATTTTGAAATATCGGATTTTGAAAATCCTTATATATATCTTAACTCCCCCTGAATCTAACATCTCAAATTAGATTCTTGGAAATTGAGTTAAATTTTCATTTGCCCTAATCATTATCTTTATCTCTCCCCCTTTGGCATTATCCCAAAAATGGGGGGCATACAACGACAACAACTAGGATAAGGAAAATCAAACATCGGGAGTCTTAGATATTGACGATGGACCTAATTGACACCAAGGGAAAAGAGATGAAATCAAATCAAAGTGTGCCAAATTGTCCATTATCGAAAAGCGAAAATTAAAATCATCAAAAATACCAAATATAAATTCATTTATTGAACAAAGGAACATACCCTCCAATACTCAATATGCTTGGTTAAATTTGTGCATGGAAAACAATTCTATACAATCATAGAAATATAATCTATTTAACCAAGTTTTTAAGCGTCGAGCGACGAATTCACATATCATAGACAGTGAATGAATATTAAATGTGCACGACGAAATAAAACAAAGAGAACATCGATGTATATATATATATATATATATGAATACCATGAGTACATCCAAAAATCACATCGACTACATCATATCAAGTGCAACATATATATCAGCATCAAAAAAATACAACATACGTCATCGAACCATCAGCATCAACCATCCTACAGAATGAAAGTACAACAAGTACACCGACATCCAACATAACAAAACACATCAAAACAACGCCAACACTCCATCCTAACCCAAAACACTCTCAATAAGATGCATCATCCAAAGATCATAGGAGAGGCCTCGAAACAGAAGATCACGATGAAGTGGCCGGATCAGCAGTCTTCGTGGGTCCAGTCGAGGGAGTGGACTCAGGCTCCGCTGCAAGGAGAGGCGTGTCAACAGAAGGGATCGTCGGGGCAGGAGTGGAAACAACGACGAATGGCTCAACGGCTGGGGTATCAACAGGAACATCAGCAGGCAAATCAGGAGCAAGGTCGTCAGAGGGAGCAGCAGCAGCATCAGAAGTCTGATCCACTGGTGCAGAAGTCTCTGGAGCACCGGAAGAGGTGGCAGCTCCAGGAGCAGATGTGGTAGCAGCAGCAGCAGTGGCCTCAGCGCCACGAGCAAAGGAGGTGACAAGCTCATCGATATCCTCATCATCCATCTCCTCATCCTCAGAAACAGGAGGAGGAAGCTGAACACCCATCAAACTAGCCATACGGCAAACTACCTCCTCGGTACGAGCCAAACGAGACTCGTGACGACGAAGTAACCGAACGACATCATCAAGTGTGGTGGGAGAACGAGAAGCAGCAGCTGCAGAAGTAGTGCCCTGAGACGCAGAAGGAGTCGTCCGCTGCACGTGACGGAGTGCCGCAAGAGATTTCTTTACGGCCGTCGCGTTCAGTGGAGGACCAAGAGGACGCTCATCGTCAGGAGGCAGAGGGACACGGAAATGACGGAATACCAAGGTCAACATACATGGATAAGGGATATGCGCAGATTTAGTAGACTTGCGAATACACTCGAAAGAGTCCATCTTATCGAGTATAACGCGAGCCCAATTAATCTCGCAACCCAAGAATAGAGCGTAAATCAACGTGAGAAACAGCTGGGATGGCAGAGAAGATGAGCCGTACTTGGGAAGCAAGCACGACTTCAGAATGAGATTGAGCACCCACGTATTTGGCTTAAATGACTTTGAAGGAACACCAATGAAGGCAGGAGGGATCACATGGAAGATATCAGATAGAACAGACTGATCCAAGGAGGAGATATCATCAACAGAAATGTCCGACGGGAGGAGACCAGACGACGAACAACGAAGCACATCCCCCAAGATTTCTGCCGTGAGAACTATAGGAGTTCCCAAGACAGTAGTCTCGATGGAGTGACTCTCATCGTAGTGGCCCCGGACACGATTTGCATAGAATAATTTGACCAGGCGAGGATAGGGTTTAGGGTTCGCCTTAGGGTCGAAGCGAAGGTAGTCAAGGAGCCCACTATAGGATAGGAGATCAGCTAAGCCAAGGAAATCTGAAAACTGAACATAGTGCTCCAATAGCATCGGGCAGTGTTCAATACGGTTATAGGCCGCTAGACACAAAGAGTCGTCGCGACACAACGATATGTCAACACCACCAGCTGGCATTGGGCCCTTTCCCTTAGGCTGTCGAGTCCTAGGACGAAGTGGAGGAGTGGGTTCCCTATGGCCAGGCTCATCCTCAGGTCTAAACACAGTATCAGAATCAGGAGGAGTAGAGGGAGTGTGGAGAATAGGCTTTCTAGACTTAGACAGTTTACCGGGTTTGACGGTCGTCGTCCTCTGCTTCTTCAGAGGAGGCGAAGACGGAGAGGCTTGGGTTGATTTAGCACGGCGCTTGGGCTTAGACGGATTCCTAGGGTTAGGCTCGACGGTCATGGGGGACGCCCCAGAAGAAGTGATAGGGATCCTCGTCTTTGCCATGATTGCGGCACAACGAGATCAATCAAGCGATAGGAAAAGATCAAACAACCTAAGTTCAAACCCTAGAACCGAAAAAAACAAGCCCTAAGATTAAATTCGAAACCCTAAAGGAGAAATCAAGCCCGAGGACAAACCCTAGAGATGAAAACGAGACGTAGGAAGAATGGAGATACCTAGGTGGAGTGATCGACGGCGAAAGGCGGCGGAGTTGGCCGGAAAATTGTCCGGAGATCGACGGGAAGACGAGGAGACACGAGCGGGGTTTGGGGGATTTCGAGCTGGAGAAACGAAGGAGACCGACTAAAAAGAGAAACAATCGGATAGAATGAGTATAAGTCGGTCGAAATCGCGAAAAGACGTGACTGCCCTTGAGCACTTAGTCGGTCATAGTTCAAGCACTGACCGACTAGATTACGATCTAGTCGGTCGGTCAATGAGCTTAAACCGACTAAGTCGAAACAGAGGCAAAACGAAAATTCTAGGGCTAGAGTTAGTCGGTCACAGTAGAATCACTGACCGACTAGTTTTCAATCTAGTCGGTCGGTAAGTGAACTGTGACCGACTAAAAGAAGTCAATGACAAATGAAAGTTCAAAGCTTGAACTAGTCGGTCTGAGTTCACTAGTTGACCGACTAGATGTGCATCTAGTCGGTTGGCTGATGAACTGAAACCGACTAGAAGAGTCCAAAAATTGATAAATAAGATCTCTCCACAAAACACTTGGACGAAACATCTTAACCCTCTCATAAGTCATCTAAACAACCCCATAAAACATCGAAATCTCAAATACGACATTCAAATATGAATTCGAGCAAAAATTCAAACATATCACATAAAATCCTGAAAAATTCAATAAGTCTAGCATGACGAAATATTGCGAAATATAATAGCATGCAAGATAATTGAATGAAACATGAATCCTATATCTCGGATTCACCCATAATCCCCAATTCTCGACGCACCCGCACAAAGGAGTCCTCCTTTAGGGGTTTCGTGAAAATATCGGCGATTTGCTTTTGGGTTTCAACGTACACTAAAATGATGTCCTTCTTAGCAACATGATCATCTAAAAAATGGTGTCGGACATCTATGTGTTTAGATCGGGAATGGTGCACCGGATTCTTTGAAAGACAAATGGCACTTTGGTTATCCACCATGATAGGGCTAGTATCACAATGAATACCAAAATCCTTCAGTGTGTGTCTCATCCAAAGAACCTGGGCACAAGCGGCACCGGCGGCAATGTATTCCGCCTCGGTGGTTAAAAGTGATACCGAATTTTGATTCTTGGAAAACCAAGAGACAAGGGAATTTCCTAGAAAATGGCAAGTGCCACTAGTACTCTTCCTGTCGGATTTGCATCCCGCATAATCAGCGTCACTATATGAGACTAACTCATATGTGTTAGATTTTGGATAAAGTAATCCAAAATCTAAAGTGTAACTTAGATAGCGAAAAATACGTTTTACCGCTACTAAGTGAAAATCCTTAGGTTGAGACTGATAACGAGCACAAATGCAAACGGCAAACATAATATCGGGCCTACTTGCGGTAAGATAAAGTAAACTACCTATCATACCTCGATATAGACGAATGTCTACATCTTTTCCGCCCGTATCTTTATCAAGATGCATTGTAGTGCTCATAGGAGTCTTTTTCCCGGAGGCATTCTCCATTCCAAATTGCTTTAGCAACTCCACCGTGTATTTCGTTTGGTGGATGAAGATTGCATCGTTCAATTGGCGAATTTGGAGACCTAAGAAATATTTGAGTTCGCCCATGTGGCTCATCTCAAATTGTTCCTTCATAACATTAGAAAACTCTTCGCAAAGAGTGAAGTTAGTAGCACCGAAAATGATATCGTCAACATAAATTTGAACTAATAAAATATCATTATTCGCATGCTTAACAAAAAGTGTAGAATCGGCTTCGCCCATTTTAAAATTCAAATCCAAAAGAAAATTCTTTAGGCGATCATACCAAGCTCGAGGAGCTTGTCTCAAACCATAAAGAGCTTTCTTTAGTTTAAAAACATGATTTGGAAATTTTTCATTTATGAAGCCCGGAGGTTGAGAAACGTAAACTTCCTCAACGACATCTCCGTTTAGAAATGCACTTTTAACATCCATTTGAAATAATTTAAAATTTTTATGGCATGCAAAAGACAATAATAGTCTAATTGATTCTAATCTAGCTACCGGAGCGAAGGATTCTTCGAAATCGATACCTTCCTCTTGTCGATAGCCTTGAGCTACTAACCGAGCTTCATTCCGGACGACGACTTGGTTTTCGTCGGTTTTGTTCTTGAAGATCCACTTTGTCCCTATGACAGTGTGGTTCTTCGATGGCAAAGGAACAAGCTCCCATACCTCATTCCTCTCGAATTGAATGAGTTCCTCCTCCATGGCAAGGATCCAAGCACTATCTTCGCACGCTTCAACTATATTCTTTGGCTCTATCGATGAGGCAAAGGCACAATTGGCGAAGTGGTGGACTTGCGATCTCGTCTTGACTCTATCTTGAATATTGCCAATGACTTGCTTATGGGGATGGTCGCGAACGGTATGAAGCCGCTTGGGAATACATTGATCACTAGGTACATTCTCAACAACTTCATTAGTCGGGTTAGTATCAATAGAATCAATTGAATCAATAGACTTAGAATTTTCAAACGAATCACATAAAACATCCATAGAATCATCATCATTTGAAATTCTAGAAGTAGTAAAATTCTCATTAAAAGAGACATGTAGTGATTCCTCGATCGTAGAGGATCTTTTGTTGTATATCCGGTAGGCTTTGCTACGAGAGGAATACCCAACAAATATCCCCTCATCCGATCTCGGATCAAACTTGTCCAAATTATCATATGTGTTTTTAATAAAACATTTTGCGCCGAAAACACGAAAATGTTTATCTTGAGGCAATCTACCAAACAACAATTCATAGCAAGTTTGTTTGGTGCCGGGCCTCAAAAGTATTCTATTAAACACATAACAAGCGGTGTGTACCGCTTCCGCCCAAAATTGATAACCAAGTTGACTATCTTTGAGCATAGTGCGAGCACACTCCACAAGCGTTCTATTCTTCCTCTCAACAACACCATTTTGAGGAGGTGCACGAGGGAAAGAAAACGTGTGAGTAATTCCAAGATCATCACAAAAATTTGAGAAAGACTCATTCTCAAATTCACCCCCATGATCACTACGAATAGTGACAATGGTGGTTCCGATGAGATTTTGTACTTTCTTCACAAATATTGTGAAGTTTTCAAAAGCTTCATTTTTATTACATAAGAAAAATACCCATGTAAATCTAGAATAATCATCGACGATGACAAGTCCATATCTTGCATTTCCTAAGGAAGCAACTCTAGTTGGCCCAAATAAATCTAGATGTAATAGCTCTAGTGGCCGTTTAGTAGAAATGCTTTTCTTAGGTTTAAATGAAGATTTAGGAAGCTTGCCACGTTGACAAGAATCACAAAAACTTTTCTTTTCAAAAACGAGCTTCGGAAAACCTTTAATGGAATTTAATTTTGAAATCTTATAAAGTGTTCCAAAGTTCACATGTCCAAAGCGTCGATGCCATAAGTGTTGTTCACTTGTGTTGGCAACGAGACATTGTTCAATGACTTAGGAAGGTCCAAAATATAGATATCTTTATGGCGTGTGCCGGAAAATAATAAATCATTATTATCATTCAAAATATGACACAATCCTTTCGCAAAGCTAACTTTGTAACCTTTGTCACAAAGTTGGCTTATTGAAATAAGATTATGGTTTAAACCATTAACTAGATAAACATCACTAATTATGGGTTTAGATGGGTTACCCACTTTACCAACACCGACGATGGTTCCGCTCTCGTTGCCTCCAAATACGACGCGGTTTCCATTTGCAATGGGAACTACTCCGGAGAGCAATTGAGCGTCACCCGTCATGTGTTTTGAACACCCGCTATCGAGTATCCAATTCCCCTTGGAGCTAAATTTAAATTTGTTGCTCCTTTTCTTTTTCTTTTCCTTGAGTACCTAAAGATAGAAAATTTCATATCATGGTACCCAAGGTCATTGGGTCCTCAAAGGTTAGACCTTTGGAAGCCAAGTCCAATTGGACTTAGACTTCCCCACATAATTTCTACTATGCACAACATCCGAAAAATAAGCATTCATGTAAACTTGTTTTTCATCCATACTTGTGTCCTTTGGGCTCCAAATAGTGAAAATCTTGGGAGCCCTCATCCTATTGGGTGCATGCATGCGTTGTTGGTTTCTACGTGATGCATGTCGTGGATAGGCATAAGGAACATGATGGAATGGTGCATGCGGATAGTTATTCATACGATGATGTGGGTGAACATATGCATGTGGAGGAACACGTGCGTGAGGGTGTCTCACATGGTGTGCACGTGCACGTGAACGTGTAGCATAGAAATCATCATATGTGTGAGCCGGTGGAGTAGGACGTGTGCTCCTACGTGGCATGGTATTTGTGTACATATAAGCATGCCCCTTCTTTAGAGGTCCACCCAAAGTGGGTTTCTTTCCGAAAGAGGGTGTGGACGAGGTGGAAGCACCATTGGTAGATGAACTACCAATAGAGTGTTTGCTACCACTAGTTGAGTCACCGGAAGTTGGCCTAACAAAAGTAGTGGCCGATTTGGATGAACTTCCCATCGTATACCCCAAACCAATGTGGTGATTGGCCGGAAGTAAGTCACTTAGGATTTTATCCAAATGGTCCTTACCCTTATTGAATTTATTAATTCGGCCTAATGTGTTCTCATATTTCTCGGTGAGAGAACGCATAGAAGTATCCAAATTGGATACTTGCGATGTGAGCACATAAACACGAGATTTAAGATTCTCATTCTCAATACTCAAAGTCGAGTTTTGAGAAGTCAAATCCACTATCCTATGTTCTTCCGGATCTTCAATGCTAACATGTTCAAGTTTTGATTTGAGATTAACAATCTCATTTCTTAACTCTTCAACAACGGTGTCGTTGTTGGTGATGATAGTCTTAGGCGAGGTTTGAATGCTAGCTAAGTCATCTTTTACTTTAGTATATATATGTACTAATTTAGTATACTTAGACCATAATTGAGAATTAGCATTCCTAAGGTCATCCATTGTTACCTCATCGCCTTCGTTGTCGCTATCATCGGAAGAGGAAGATCCTTGATCATGCTCCTCTCTTACCATGAAGCACATGTGCGCTTGCTCCACTTTCTCATCGTCCGACTCTCCGCTTGAGAAATCATCAGAGTCGGTGAATGTTGCTCCGACAAGTCCCTTTTTGTACCCCTTTTTGTACTTCTTGGACTTGTCGAACTTCGGCGCCTTCCACTTCTCCTTTTGCTTGTTTTGAGGACAATCCGCTTTGATGTGTCCTGGCTTATTGCATTTAAAGCACAAAGGTGGAGAGGCGTTAGTAGAAGTAAATTTAGATTTTTGTTTGAAGTTACCCTTTCGGAAGAAGCGATTGAACTTCTTTGCCATGAGTGCAATGGATTCCATGTCCATTTCTTCTTCCGAGTCCTCATCATCGGTAGAGGTGGATGAAGCCGCCTTGAATGCAATTGCCTTTTTCTTAGGCACGTCTTGGTTCAAATAGGACTTCATCTTTTCTTATAACTTCACCTTGCTATCTTTGCGTACCTCGTATGACATCAAAGTACCCATCAATTGAACTACGGTATACTTATTCATGTCATTACCTTCCTCGATGGCGAAGGTACGTTTCTCCCAAGAAGAAGGAAGTCATTCGATAAGCTTCGAACACTTCTCCTTTTGGGTGTAGGTTTTGCCAAGAGCTTCCAACTCGTTCATTATGTCGACGAAGCGAGCATAATACTCCTTCATCTTTTCTCCCTGTTCCATATGAAACAATTCGTAATCTCTATTGACTACCACGAGTTTAAGATCTCTTACCCGACTCGTTCCTTCATGCAAAATGAGGAGCGAATTCCAAATTTGATATGCACTCTTACATGTGCATATCTTATTAAAATCTTCGGGTTCCAATGCACATTGTAAAGCATTCATTGCTTTGGCATTTGCAATCTCCGCGGCGACCTCCGCGGTAGTCCACTTGTCGAAATCTTCTTCGGTAGGCACATTGTACTCCGACATGGTAATTCTCCACAAGGAGGCGCTCCGGAGGAACGTTTCCATCCGGCATTTCCAATATCCATAATTGACGCCGTTGAAGAATGGAGGCCTAGTCGAGGAATGTCCTTCCATGACCGAAGACGCTCCTTCACGGTTCCTGAAGGATCCATAATCCGCAGGTGGACGAACGGTCTTGTTGTCGTTGGCAGACATAGCTAAGTATCTGGCTCTGATACCAAATGTAATGCCCTACAAGCTACTGCACAAGTACTAGAGGGGGGGGGGTGAATAGTACTTTAAAAATAACGAGGAGTATAATTCCTAATTATCGTGCAAACAACTACCAAATCAATTTGCGGAAGCTTAAATTGATGACAACAACAAAATTAACAATGCTAACAAAAGATGTTACTGCGTTCGGATCCACCCAAGTCTCCCCGACTAGTTCCCGGTGATCATACGTCCCAACCACCCGGATCCCCTCCGGATATTTAGGTTAGAACCCCTAACCCAAGATTTCCACTATGATATCTTATGAAAAACCTTCACAAGATCAAATCATACATGCAATGGCAATAGTGAATCCCACAACCCGGGATCACAACTGTTGCGAGGTGGAACTCGCGTACAATGAATTTGTATTAATGGGAACCAAGGGCACGGTGGTTATGTGGAGAAGGGGGTTTAGGTAGGCTATTTGACAAGCGATTAGTGGGGTGAAGAAGTCGATCTCGACGCCAGTGACGGTCGCGGGGCTGAATCTCGCCGGATGCGGCTGGACAAGGTTGAACGGCAGGGGGGTGACGCCGACTGGTGTTGATAGGCGAGCTCTCCTGCAACACGAACAACTCGTCAGAAGGGCTGGGTTGGGGGTTCAACCCTTAGCCCCTCCGATGCCTAAGTCAGTGATAGGGCTTAAAATGGGGGGCTGGCCACGCCGGTCGGACTAACGGTGTGTCGACCGCGCGTGGCGAGCTATAGGTGGGAGAACAAAGATATGGAAGACCTTTGCACTCGTGTGTGAATAGTTAAAATGAGAGAGAATTCTGCAGCAACCCCTTCTCCGTAAGAGGAGAAGGGGTATTTATACCTGACGGGTGATGACTAGGCGTGCTGAGCTGGCCCGGGTGTCGGCGGAGGCTTCGGACAAGGACGCCGGGAACAGGAGTCTCTGACCTGCCTTTGTCAGGCGGCGCAACGGCCCAGGGGTGCTTTTGTCGGGATGTCAGAGTCGAAAGTGAAAGCGTTATCTGTCAGGTGGCTCTTCCGTCAGGGGGTGCTTTTGTCGGGATGTCAGAGCCGAAAGTGAAAGCGTTATCTGTCAGGTGGCTCTTCCGTCAGGGGGTGCTTTGTCGGATGGTCGGGTGACGTATGTGTCAGGTGTCCTTATCCTTAGGTTGTTTGTCGTCAGCGTCGGACTAAGAGTCGGCCGGCTGCGGTGGTCCGCCTCGGCCGGCTGCGGGGGTCCGCCCCGGCCGGTTCGGGGAGCGCTGCAAGGCGCGCCTGTCTCCATGATGCCCCGGATTTTCGGGGCGGCGGCCCTTTTGTGTAAAGGTGAGTTAATGTGGTATGTTAACGGATCCGGGCGGGAGTCGGGCTCCTACGATCTTTAGGTCGTAACAATTGCCCCCGGCATTCGAGTGCGAGGCGGAAGCCCGGTTCGTCTCGGATGGCGTAACATTATCCTTTAACCGGACTCGGGCTTGGGTCCAAGCTCAGGGTTGGATACGCTGCTTCCGCGGGGTATTGCCCGCTGTTGCGGGATCGCGAGGTCTCATCCCGCGTGGGAACCAAGTGGGGTGTTGCCTCATAACGGCGCGCCGCTTTATGTGGCGGCTGGGTCGGATTTTGGGGGAGCCCGACTTTTTGAGAAGGTTGTGGTTTTTGCTGAGATGTGTTTACCGGACATGTTTGTGATTTTCGCGGGACTTCCACCGCACTGTGCCCGGTGGACCTCCCAGCTGTTGTGCTCTTGGGCTCAGGGAAGGCGCCCATAAGGAGGAATATTATTCATCAACCTTTACCGGAGATTTAGATGATATTTACAGTGATAGCGCAGGTGTGACCCAGCCTATGGTCGGGATGGGCGGTGGTTTATACTCGTCGCCCGATATATCGGGGTGGGTAGATCCCTGTTGCCGGGCGGTCTTCCCTTTTACTGACCGCCTAGTTCCTTCTGCTTCGTTGTCCGGGGAGGGGCCGACGCGCCGTGAACCACCATTTGGTTTAATCAGGGATGAAGTCCCGTGGTGGTTCCCCCTTCCGGGGGGCTGACCCTCGTTTGTCGGGTGGAGCTTCTTCCTTTCCCTTTCCTCGCTTCCTCGCGATCTGCCTTGCCGCCGCCGCGCTGGAGAGTTCCTCGCTAGGAATCCTGCGCACCGAGGGGGAACCCCAGGGAGGTTGAGGACGAGGTGGCGGTGGCGGCGCCGAGGGGGACGGCGTTAATTGGGGTGTTACGGCACGCGGATGGCCGTCTGAACCTGCCTTTTGATACAGTAACAAGCAGGAGGCAAGCTGGCGGGCGGGGCCTTCCGCGTGTAAGGGGAATATCCGGTTGGAGGTGGTGGGGCTGTGGCGCCCATCGTCGGGGGAAGTGAAGTTCGTCGGTGGCTATCGGCTTTTTTCGTAGCTCGGCGGGGCGTTTAGGGCCGCTTTATGCCCGGAGTGAGGGGAGGGGAATCCCGTCTCTCTTCCTCCTTTACCCTGACCTCTGGAGGGGGGTATTTATAGCGAGGTGTTGCGGACGGGTTTCTCTTAGGTAACGCCGTGAATTAGCGTCGCTCATGGGCTCTGCGGAATCACGCGCTTCGGGAATCGCTTTTTCCTGGCGGTATCCGGCACTCTGGCCTCTTGGGGGGCGTGTCGCTGCTGATGGCGTGTTGAACCCGCGTCCTTTCGTTATGTTGAGTCGCATCGGGGCGCTGTTGTGACGGGACAAGGCCGCTGTCATTTCAGGACGGCGTATATTTCGGGGTTTCTGTCTTGCGACCGGTCCGATCCGGGTCACGTGTCTTGGCTTCTTGCGGGAGCTACGCAATTTACCCATTATACCCATTATGCCCCCAACATTCCCGTGTCCTGTCTGGGGGAGGGGGATGTTGTCTTCCCGTGTTGCATTTGGGGCGACCTCGAACGGGTTCGGGATGGGACGCACTGGTCTATCCTGATTTGGTGTCTGGCCGAGCCGGTTATGCGAGGCGAGCCCCAGTGCACCCCCTTTCGCCATGGGGAAAGTTGTTGGTGGGTTTCAGGGAGCAGGGGGAGCGGGACTGTGCGTCCCCGATTTCGTAGGTGTCCTAGGTTAGTTAGGCGGGGCGGCGCGTTGCTCGCCCGGTGCTTGGCGTGGGGGGATAGACACATGCTATGATATTCAAAGAACAATGTTTTCGTCTAAATTTATGAGTGCTGGGCCACAGCTTGTACATTAGTTTTTAGTTCATCGCCCGTTGTCGGGTCAGAACCGAGTCGGGGAGGGGCTTTAGAGCTGTCCTTGCCCGGTCGCACGGGCCTAATGACCGCCGGGTCCTGGGGCTTCCGCGGGCCGTGTGGGCAAGTTGTCTTGAGCCGATCTTGGCGCGGAGGCGAGGGGCCGCCGTCTGGGCTGAAGTGTTGCGAGGTCTCTTTGGCTCGGGATAGGTGGGGGTACCTTGCCGACCGGGCCGCCTTCCCTCCGCTGCCTTGTCTTTTTTCGCGGACAGGGTTTTCCTCGGTCCGGTATAGGCGCTGAGAAGGGAAGCCGGCTTACCCCGCCCTGCCCCCTGGGGAGGTTCTTGAGCATCGGGCCGTTCCCCGCTGCCCCACGCCTCGCTGTTTCGGTTTGAGGGTGGGGTCCCGAGCCCGATGGCGCCTCGGCGAGCTGACATGCCAGGATTCGCCGTTTGGGCTTGTCGGTGATGCAGCCTTGCCGAGGTCCTCGGATGGAGGTCGAGGGCGAGGAGGTACTGGCCGGCCAGCGCTGGGGGCTCTCGCCTGCCCAGATTACTTTAAACGGATGCCATTCTTTCTCCGCCTCGTCCCCGTTTATGGGACGGAGGCGTGAAAGGTGGATTTCCCGTGTGTAAGCGGAATATCCGGATAGCGATCCGTTTGTAAGCGGAATATCCAGTTAGTGGTGCTGGGGATCTAGGCACCGCCGTTCTGGGCGGCGGGAACCATTGATGGCCGGTGACCTCTCTTTTGTTAGGGCGGTGTATCTCAGCCCTTTTCCCGGAGGGTGGGGGGATCAAGTGGCGGTTTTTCATGTCTGTTGATTTTTTCTCTTCGGGGGGGGGGATGGCCTTTTTATAGGTAGATCTTGTTGACGGTTTCTCCCTTATTTATTGCGCTGAGCTGGCATTATTAATGGGCTCCTTGAATTCGCGCCTGTGGGAAACCGCCTTGGCCAGGTGGCTCTTGTGTGTCCTCTTTTGGAGCGCATCATTAATGGTGGCGTGTTTCGCGAGCGTCCTTTCGTTTCGCCGAGTCCCATCGGGGCCGTCGACTCGGGAACTGATGTCATTTTGTCCCGGTTCGCGTGCCCCCGTTTTCTTTTGCTTTTCCGAGTCAGGGGTACGTGGCCCCCCTCGGGTTGGCCCTGCCCCAGAGGTCTGGAGGGGGGAGCGGGCGCGTAGCCCGGCCCGTGCCCTTCTCTGGTTTGGGTGGCTAGGGTTGGCCCTGCCCCAGAGGTCTGGAGGGGGGGAGCGGGCGCGTAGCCCGGCCAGTGCCCTTCTCTGGTTTGGGTGGCTAGGGTTGGCCCTGCCCCAGAGGTCTGGAGGGGGGGAGCGGGCGCGTAGCCCGGCCCGTGCCCTTCTCTGGTTTGGGTGGCTAGGGTTGGCCCTGCCCCAGAGGTCTGGAGGGTGGGAGAGGGCGCGTAGCCCGGCCCGTGCCCACCTCTGGTTTGGGTGGCTAGGGTTGGCCCTGCCCCAGAGGTCTGGAGGGGGGGAGCGGGCGCGTAGCCCGGCCCGTGCCCTTCTCTGGTTTGGGTGGCTAGGGTTGGCCCTGCCCCAGAGGTCTGGAGGGGGGGAGCGGGCGCGTAGCCCGGCCCGTGCCCACCTCTGGTTTGGGTGGCTAGGGTTGGCCCTTCCCCAGAGGTCTTGAGGGGGGGAGCGGGCGCGTAGCCCGGCCCGTGCCCTGCTCTGGTTTGGGTGGCTAGGGTTGGCCCTGCCCCAGAGGTCTGGAGGGGGGGGAGCGGGCGCGTAGCCCGGCCCGTGCCCTTCTCTGGTTTGGGTGGCTAGGGTTGGCCCTGCCCCAGAGGTCTGGAGGGGGGGAGCGGGTGCGTAGCCCGGCCCGTGCCCTTCTCTGGTTTGGGTGGCTAGGGTTGGCCCTGCCCCAGAGGTCTGGAGGGGGGGAGCGGGCGCGTAGCCCGGCCCGTGCCCTTCTCTGGTTTGGGTGGCTAGGGTTGGCCCTGCCCCAGAGGTCTGGAGGGGGGGAGCGGGCGCGTAGCCCGGCCCGTGCCCACCTCTGGTTTGGGTGGCTAGGGTTGGCCCTGCCCCAGAGGTCTTGTGGGGGGGAGCGGGCGCGTAGCCCGGCCCGTGCCCTGCTCTGGTTTGGGTGGCTAGGGTTGGCCCTACCCCAGAGGTCTGGAGGGGGGAGCGGGCGCGTAGCCCGGCCCGTGCCCTTCTCTGGTTTGGGTGGCTAGGGTTGGCCCTGCCCCAGAGGTTCGGAGTTTTAGCGAACTGCAAAATTTGTGTAGGAACAACCAGGTTGGGAAAAACGTGTAGATGTGTATATTGAGCGAAAAAAGAGAAACTCACAACTATTGGTAGAATTTCAGCAGATGTTTCGCGTTCCAAGGGTGGGCCAGCTCGCTCCCTTCGGGGGTGGCAAGGATGTAGGTGGCCGGTCCGACAATGTCAATGACCGTGTAGGGCCCCTCCCATTTGGCGGCCAGCTTCCCCGCTACGTAGTCTCGGGGCGGAAGGTGGCGTCGCGGAGGACCAAATCGCCGATCCTGAAAGTCCGCGGTTTCACCCGGGAGTCGTAGTATCGGGCCATCCTCTGGCTGTGTTTGACGAGGCTGGTTAGGGCCCTGTCCCGGACCTCGTCTATCAGCTCAAGACTGAGGCCGAGCCCTTCTCCGTTGATTTCTTCGTCGAAGAGTTTTAGCCGGAGCGTCTCTTCGCCGATTTCCACAGGTACAACCGCCTCCGATCCGTACGCTAGCATGAAGGGACTTTCTCCGGTCGAGGCCTTGTGGGTGGTGCGATAGGACCATAGGATCCCTGGTAGCTCATCGACCCATGCTCCCAGGGCGGCGTCCACCTTCTTCTTCATCGGGTTCAAGATACATTTATTCGTGGCCTCCGCCATTCCGTTGCACTGTGGGTGGGCGACTGATGCGAATTGGAGTTTAATCCCCCAGCCCGAGCAGAAGTCGCGGAAGCCCTCGCAGTCGAACTGCTTTCCGTTATCCGTGACTATGGAACGGGGAATCCCGAAGCGGCATATGACGGATTGCCAGATGAAGCCCTTCATGTCCGTCCACGTGATCCGCGCCAGCGGCTCTGCTTCGACCCATTTTGTGAAATAGTCCACGGCGACGACTAGATACTTCCTTCCCCCGGAGGCCTTTGGGAAGGGCCCCAGGATGTCGAGTCCCCACTTGGCGAAGGGGGCCGGGCTCAAGATGGGCATCAGGTTGGCCGGAGGTGCAGTCGTCCGTCGGCAGAATTTCTGGCACGCCTCGCACCTTTTGACGTATAGTACCGCATCCCGGATCATCGTCGGCCAGTAGTACCCTTGGCGCATTATCTTGTGGGCGATGGTGCGCCCGCCGTGGTGGTTTCCGCAGAAGCCTTCGTGCACCTCGCGGATGACCTGCTCGGCCTGTTCCGGTCCCAAGCACTTCAGGTAGGGCAGGACGTCGAAATTGGCGCGGCGGCGGCAGTACAGCACTCCGTCGAGGAGCACGAACGTCAGAGCCCGTCTCTCCACCTGCTTAGCCAGCAACCGCTCCTCGGGTAGCTCACCTGTCTCTAAATACTTCACAATGGGGGTCATCCAGGACGTCATCGTGCCCGTGCACATCAGTTCCCCTTCATTGATGGAGGGTGTCGACAGGCTTTCGACGTAGATTGCCTTCCCGATCTTGGCCGCTGAGGAGGAAGCCAGCTTAGACAGGGCATCTGCCCGGAGGTTGTTGGAGCGAGGCAGGTGTTGCACGTCCGCTTTCTTGAACTTGCGGAGTTCGATCTGGATGCGATTCAGGTACCGCTTCATGGTTTCCTCTCGGGCCTCGAAGCCCCCCAGGATCTGTTGGATGACGAGACGGGAGTCACTCAGGAGCAACACGTTCGTCGCCCCGACCGCCCTGGCGAGCTTTAACCCGTTAACCGTGGCTTCATACTCCGCGACATTGTTGGTGGCCGGGAAGTCGAAGCGTAGGGCGTATTCCAACGAACATCCGTCTGGAGTCTGAATGACGATTCCCGCTCCTGTTCCGGAGCCCGTCGCGGAGCCGTCGACGTGGATGGTCCATAATTCGCCTGCCGTCGTCGGGGGGGCGCTGAGGGTTCGCCCGCCTCGATCCTCTGGGGGGACGTGGGCACCGACGGTTGCTCTATCTGGTCTCCCGGCGGGATTTCCGTGGTGCATTCCACCACGAAGTCGGCCAGCGCCTGACCCTTGATCGCCGTCCGGGCTTTGTACGTTATGTCGAACTCGCTGAGCTCGACGCTCCAGTTGAGCATCCTCCCTGACCGTTCCAGTCTTTTCAGGTTCTTTTCGAGGGGCATGCTGGTGTGGACGGTTATGGGGTGGGCCTGGAAATAGGGTCGGAGCTTTCGGGCGGTGGTGATTAGGCAGTAGGCAGCTTTTTCGATGGGGCTGTAACGGGTCTCCGCATCCCGGAGGATCCGACTGGCATAGTAAACAGGGCGTTGCACCCCTCCTTCTTCCTTGATTAGGACGGAGCTAACAGCCTCCTCGGTGGTCGCCAGGTACAACCCCAGGGGTTCACCTTCCTCCGGTCGTGCGAGGAGCGGTGGGCCTTGTAGGTATGCTTTCAGCTCCGCGAACGCCCGCGTGTAGTCGTCGTCCCACGGGATCACCTTCCTCTTGTCTTTAGCTTCGCCAAAGGCCGTGCGTAAGACCCTGAAGAAGGGGAGCGACTTCTCCGCCGATTTCGACAGGAATCGTCCCAGAGCAGCAATCCGGCCGTTCAGTCACTGCAAGTCCCGGATCGTCCGGGGCTCCGTCATACCGGTGAGGGCCGTCACCTTGTCGGGGTTCGCCTCGATCCCCCGCTTCGTTATCATGAAGCCCAGGAATTTTCCCGACTGCACGCCAAAGATGCATTTCGCGGGGTTTAGTCTCAGGTTGTATCGGCGGACCCTCTGGAAGGTCTCCTGCAAGTCGTTGAGGTGGTCGAGGGCCCTTCCACTCTTCACCAGCATGTCGTCGATGTAGACCTCCAAATTTCGCCCTACCTGAGGGCCGAAAATCCGGTCAACCATCCGTTGATAAGTCGCCCCGGCGTTCTTCAGCCCAAAGGGCATCTTGGTGTAACAGAAGGTGCCTTTATCGGTGACGAAGGACGTCTTCTCCTCATCCTCCTCCGCCATCGGTATTTGGTTGTACCCCTAGAAGGCGTCCATAAAGCTCAACAACTCATAACCGGACGCCTGGTCCACCAAGTGGTCGATCCTGGGCAGAGGGAAGCTGTCCTTCGGGCAAGCCTTGTTGAGGTCAGTGAAGTCAACGCACATGCGCCACTTCCCGCTGGGCTTCTTCACTAGAACGACGTTGGCGAGCCAGTCGGGGTAGTCCACCGGCCGAACAAACTTGGCTTCGAGGAGCCGCTCTACTTCTTCCTCGGCTGCCCTCTTCTTTTCGCCCCCCGCACTCCTCTTCTTCTGTCGAACAGGCCGGGCCTCTGGGTCTGCATTCAACCTGTGGGAGATTACCGCCAGGTCCACCCCGGGCATGTCGGCTGGTGACCATGCGAATATGTCCGCGTTCTCCCGGAGCAGGGTGACGAGGGCCGCCCTCAAGGCGGAGGGGAGTTTCGTCCCGATGGAGACGGCTCTCCCCTCGTACGAGGTTATTGGGACCTCCTCTACTTCCTCGGCCGGGGTCGGCCGCTGGTCGCGGAAGTCCTCCCTTTCGTCGGGGGCGAGTGGCGTCAGTGTCCGCCTGGGGCCCCCAGGCGGGGACGGCACACGGTTGTGGTCTTGGGGCACCCCTCGACCTCCCCGCACCTGTCCCACCCCCCGCGGGGTCCGGAACTTCATCGTCTGATGTTGCAGGCTGGGGAGCGCCTCGATGGCCGTCATATATGGGCGTCCAATGATTCCGTTATACACCGATGCGATGTCGACGATGACGAAAAGCGTTTCCTTGGTGACGATCCTCGGCTCCTCCCCCAGTGTCATGTGCAAGGTGATCGTTCCTTCGGTAGGGATCTCATGGCCGGTGAAGCTGGCCACAGGGCCCACGCAGGGCTCTAGGTCTGCGCGCCCCCACCCCATCCTTTCGACCGTTGACAGGAACAGGATGTCGCAGGAGCTTCCGGTGTCAATCAGGAGCCGGCCGACGTCAACCGCCCCGACCCGAGCCTCGATGACGAGAGCGTCGTTGTTCTGGCTCCGCGTCTCCTGCCAGTCTTCCTCGGTAAAGGTGATGGGAGGTCGGTGTGTCCTTCTTCGCTTCGGTCGGCGGCTGGCGGCTGCCGTCATCACCTGTCGGGCCCCGGCCTCCAGGATGGCGGGCGCCCACCCCGCCGAGGAAGGGCCTCCAGTTATCATCTCAATACGCATGACCGCCCTTGGGGGGCGAGGCTCCTCCTTATCGCGGTTCGCCGGGGGTTCCCGTCCCCCTTCCTCCGGGGGGGCTCTCTCTTCTGCCGCCACCCGCCTTCCCGCGACAAAGTTCCCCAGGTGACCCGCTTTGATCAGCCGCTCGATTTCTCTCTTAAGGGAGTAACAACGGTCGGTGTCGTGACCGTGGTCCCGGTGATATCGGCAGTATCTCCGGGGGTCCCGCCTCGCCGGGTCCGTCCTCATCTCCCGGGGAGGCTCCGGCAGTAACCCGGCCCTCGTCGCCGCGGCCAGCACCTCCATCACGGGGGCATTGAGTCGCATGTAATGCACCGGCGGGGGGTCTTCTGGTCTTGGGATGACTCCGGGGGGCCTCCGTGCCGGAGCGAACTCGCGAGCCGGGCCAAGGCGATCTAGCGGGCGGGGCTCGGGTGGCTCCCGCCGCGGTAGGGCCATCTGATCGCGGCCTCGCCCCCTTTCCTCCTGCCTCGGCCGAGGGTGCGGCTGATTCGGGTTCAATATTACATATTTAACCCCTCATTTAGCCTTATTTTGTGCTCATGCGATGCTACATTTATCTCTAATTCATACATATTTTCTACACATTTATTTATTAGGGAAAACACACTATTTGAGCACAAAACAGCAAATAATGAACTATTTCTGCACTTATTATATTTTTCTTAGCACCGTCTCGATCTCACGATTCCAACGACTATTTATTTGTATTTTTCTGAGATCTGTGCTAATTACTGTGTATTTTTGAACGCAGAATACCAATTAATTAGAGAAATACGCAAAGAAATACGATTATACGGCCGCCGACCAATCAGACACTGCCACGTGTCGGTCATCCAACGCTTCCCGCCGTATCCAACGTCTCACAGCAGTCGACGACGTGGAAATTCGTACACCGTTCGATTTCGATCGAACGGATGTTAGCAGCGCAAAAATGTGTGACGCGGGCGAAAGTTAACAAGCGACACGTGGCGGCCATCGGACATATCTCCGCTTCATCCAACGGTCGAAGACATCCCCGCGTTCGAAACCGTAAGCGGCGACGTGGCTTCACTTGGACGGCCCGATTTAGATCGGACGGCGCAGAGTCAATCCGCTTCGAACGCGAATTCACGAGATCAGGCGGCCACGTGGCTCGTTGTGGAGCGTTGATTCATCATCCAACGGCATCGAAGCAGCGGAGCGGCTGAATTCAGATGAGGGCGACGTGGCGTACTCGGAGCCACACGATGCCGATCCTACGGATGAGAACGACCCCGCTCGAAATCATCGCAGCGCAGCGAGCGGGCGGCAGCCGCGGCATCGTAGCCGTTGATCTGCGAATCGAGCGGCCAGGATTGAAGGCGATGCGAATTCGGATGCGGAGCGGGCCGTACACGAAAATTGATGCACACGTGGCATCACCAAGGCAGATCCCGCTTGGATCAACGGATGTTGTTTGCGCCGACTTAGATGTGCGGCCTGGATGATGCGGGCGCGAATTTATTGCGGGTTTGGAACCCGTTAAGCAACCCAAACCCGCAATGATTTATATTTAAGCGTATTTAGGGTTTTTTGGGCGTATTCAAGCAGATTGGGGCGTATTTTGGGCGTATTGGAGGCTCTAGAAGCCGTATTTTCCCCCTGAAAAATTCTGTAAAATTCCAGAGGCTTGTTTCTAATTTCCAGAGAGTTTTGAAGACTTTTCAGAGAGATTTGGTGATATTCTCTTCAACTTTAGCTTGTATTTGGGTGTTTTAGCTTGTATTTTGCCTCTAAACTTCCGTATTTTGCTATTAAACCTATGAATTCTGATCTGAAAATTGTTTATTTCTGTGTCATGAGTAGCTAAATTGTTATTGTGCATGGTTTGGAGTAGTTAGGGGCTATGATTTGTGTTAGTTTGGTTGTATTCCTTTTGCTAAATCGTTAAACGTCGCTAAAATTGTAATCGTTGTTCGTAAATCGACTTTTTTAGATTCCAAAAGAATTAAATTAGTTGATGATCGCCCCAAAAGGGTGAGTTTTGATCTCCCCAAAAGGGAGTTTCATCCCGTAGTTTTGATCTCTCCAAAAGAGAGTTTCATATCGTATTATAATCTTAGCGACGATCTTTTTGAATATTTTGTTTGAACCCCCAAAAGGGCATCTTCCGATGAATTGCTCCCAAAAGGAGAATTCATTGAGTTATATTGGGTATTTTCCGGTGAATTGCTCCCAAAAGGAGAATTCATTGTGTTATACCTATCAACCAAATTAATACGAATCGTTGACCCTAGCGAACCCATACCATGTGCAAACTCTTTATAGATATTTTCATACACGATTCTCTATGTTTATTTTGTTCACGTGCTCACATCACCATCACCGTCACCATTGTTGAAGTGTTTAGTTTCTCTCCGATAGATTTCTATTTGATTTGAACTGTGGTTGCAACAGATTTCTTCCCGTGGATTCGACACCTGGACTCCCAGGTTTTACTACTTGTACGGACTCTTGCACTTGAGAGAGAGCACCTTTTCGGTCCCACCAGCGGCCGGGGCCCATCTGCGGGTGGTTTCACCTGGGAGAATACAACCTTTGCACCCAAAGTCTCCTCCGCCAACGCGTGCCTCTCCGCCATTGCTACCAACGCTTCATAGTCGGTCGGTGGATCCCGGAGCAGGGATTTGTGGAGGCTCCGAGTCCGCAGCCCCGTCTTGAAGGCCAGCATAAGCACCTCGTCGCCGCATGTCACCACCGCCCGTCTCTCCTCCTGAAAGCGGCGGAGGTATCTTCCCGTTCCCTCCCCCTCCCTTTGGACTATCGTGCTGAGATAGTCTAAGGTCTTCTTTTTTGTTCGCCCGGCCCGGAACTCTTGGCAGAACTTATGGGATAGTTCGCCAAAGCTCCCTACGGACCTCGCGGGCAAGGCAAAGTACCAGTCCAGCGCGGTGTCCCTCAGGCTTTGGGAGAAATGTCGGCAAAGGAACGCCTCATCCACGTCCTGGGCTTCCATCGCCCCCCGGTATTGTTGCACGTGCGTGAGGGGGTCGCCCCTCCCATTGTATGTGGCCAAGTGAGGGGGTTTGAACCTTACGGGCCTAGGGGCGGAAGTGATCCACAGGGCGAGTGGCGTGGCCTCCTCCGGGTAGGTCGGGCGATCCGGCGCATCCCCCCTCCGCCACTCGGGGGTCGGGCTTCGGTCGCGCCTCGGCCGCCGACGGTCCTCCGTCCCCGGGGAGTAGCCCGACGGTCTCCAGGCGGGGCTCCTTCCTTGGGCCGAGGATTCGACGGGTTGCGGGCTACGGTCCTCCCAGCGCCCACGCCTCCTGGCCAGCTCTCCTCGGGCCTCCATCCGTTCTTGATTCTCCCGAAGGAGTCTTTCACGCTCGGTGGTGAGGAAGCGTAGTTGCCGACAAACGGCTTCCTCGCGCAGGGTATCGGAGGGGTGGTGTTGGTGATGGGGCCGCCCCCTCCAGGCGGGGACCTGTTCAGCAATGGGTCCCGCCCGTTCCCAGGCCGCCGGGCCATCGTCGCCTCGTCCAGGAGTTCTCGGTTGCTCCTGATCTCCATCCTCAGCCTCTCGCGCTCCGCGATGATGCAGCGAAGCTGGCGGCGGGCGGCCTCCTCTTCCTGGTAAGCCTTCCGGGTGGTCTCGGCCGCCTCGTCCAGACGCCTCTGCGCGGCAGCCGCCTCCCCCAGGCGCCTCCACCGCTGCGCGACTTCTACCTCCTCTTCCAGGAGCCTTTGATGGGCCGCGATCTCCTCAGCGAGCCCCCTATCCTCCCGCTCCTCCTCGAACTGAGGGTGGAGGTTTCGCCTCACGTTCAGGGGCTCTGAGGGGCCGGGCGGAGGTTCCGTTCCAGCCGTCTGACAGCCTCCCCCGGCCTGAGCAACGGCCTCGACGCTCTTCAGGACGGCGGGGACTGAAGTGTGTTCGATCTCGGAGCCCATCCCCAGAAGGGGGTCGGACGCCGGGGTGATTTGTAGGGAGAGCGGTTCCTGTCCCACGGGATCTTTGCCGTGGTCCGGGTTCCGCGAGATCAGTATGGAATCTAACATGGGTGTGACCCTTCGTTCCCACAGACGGCGCCAATTGTTACGAGGTGGAACTCGCGTACAATGAATTTGTATTAATGGGAACCAAGGGCACGGTGGTTATGTGGAGAAGGGGGTTTAGGTAGGCTATTTGACAAGCGATTAGTGGGGTGAAGAAGTCGATCTCGACGCCAGTGACGGTCGCGGGGCTGAATCTCGCCGGATGCGGCTGGACAAGGTTGAACGGCAGGGGGGTGACGCCGACTGGTGTTGATAGGCGAGCTCTCCTGCAACACGAACAACTCGTCAGAAGGGCTGGGTTGGGGGTTCAACCCTTAGCCCCTCCGATGCCTAAGTCAGTGATATGGCTTAAAATGGGGGGCTGGCCACGCCGGTCGGACTAACGGTGTGTCGACCGTGCGTGGCGAGCTATAGGTGGGAGAACAAAGATATGGAAGACCTTTGCACTCGTGTGTGAATAGTTAAAATGAGAGAGAATTCTGCAGCAACCCCTTCTCCGTAAGAGGAGAAGGGGTATTTATACCTGACGGGTGATGACTAGGCGTGCTGAGCTGGCCCGGGTGTCGGCGGAGGCTTCGGACAAGGACGCCGGGAACAGGAGTCTCTGACCTGCCTTTGTCAGGCGGCGCAACGGCCCAGGGGTGCTTTTGTCGGGATGTCAGAGCCGAAAGTGAAAGCGTTATCTGTCAGGTGGCTCTTCCGTCAGGGGGTGCTTTTGTCGGGATGTCAGAGCCGAAAGTGAAAGCGTTATCTGTCAGGTGGCTCTTCCGTCAGGGGGTGCTTTGTCGGATGGTCGGGTGACGTATGTGTCAGGTGTCCTTATCCTTAGGTTGTTTGTCGTCAGCGTCGGACTAAGAGTCGGCCGGCTGCGGTGGTCCGCCTCGGCCGGCTGCGGGGGTCCGCCCCGGCCGGTTCGGGGAGCGCTGTAAGGCGCGCCTGTCTCCATGATGCCCCGGATTTTCGGGGCGGCGGCCCTTTTGTGTAAAGGTGAGTTAATGGGGTATGTTAACGGATCCGGGCGGGAGTCGGGCTCCTACGATCTTTAGGTCGTAACAACAACCTTCTCTCACAACCGAGAGAATCAATAAGCAATATAAATGAGTTTATAATGAAATAAACAATCTTACCACAAAATCTTATACCTTGAGTTTTCTTACCAAAGAGGTGCAAGGAGTGATTTGTGGAAGAGGAAGTCACCAAGACCTAGCACCACTGAAATGAGCAGCAATGGGTGCCTAGGAGTGATTTGGAGACTTGAATCAAGTTAGAGCTTGAAGGGCTCACCAAGAACAAACTTCTCTCAAGATGGATTCTAGATCTAGAAAGTGAGAGAATGGATTTCTTGTGAGGGAGAGAGCTTTAGAAATGAGTGAGAATCTCTAACTCTTTCAATCTCAATGAATCTCTTAATAGCAGCTCTTAACCCTAGAGAAATGACCAAGCTTCGTATTTATAGGGTCCCATAAAAACGAGTTAGGTCAAATCCCAACGGTTAGAAATCTGAAGCAGTTAGTCGGTCAAAGAACAACCACTGACCGACTAGTTCATCAACTAGTCGGTCAGTCAAACAACATGGACCGACTAAGTGAAGAACAGTGAAGAGATTGAATTTTAGACCTAGAAATCTAGTCGGTCCAAGAAGACTGTCTGACCGACTAGTTTCACAACTAGTCGGTCGGTCAGTGAACTCAGACCGACTTAGAGTCAAAAGTAAATAGTCTGAATACAAATTGATTTAGTCGGTCCAAGAACAAATGTTGACCGAATAGATTATCAACTAGTCGGTCACCAAACGTTCTTAGACCGACTAACGATAAACAGTAGCTCAGGAGAAAATTAGCATGTACAGTAAAGCTCAACTAGTCGGTCAAAGAAGCATCACTGACCGACTAGTTCACAAACTAGTCGGTCAGTGAGTCAACGTAGACCGACTAACTGTAAACAGTAAAGTGCATGAAATTAAGGAAACAAACTAGTCGGTCCAAGAAGCTTTGCCGACCGACTAGATCACCATCTAGTCGGTCAGTTCTTCTTCTTGAACCAACTAACATGCACAAGAAGTCCGAATCGAAGCGCGATGCTTCGAGAAAGTTAGAATGGACTTCTACAATGATCCTAGAGCTAAGATAGGAGCGTTATGAAGATAGAAATGTAAGATATACTCAAGGCTTAACATTCTATAGATCGAAGCTAAAAGACTATAAATAAAACCTTAAGGAACGGTCTTCGAGAGCGTCGATCAAATCTTCATGACTTCCAAAACGGTCCAAAATCTTCAACGAAGCTTTAGGCATAGAATACGAGCTTTGAGAAGTCTTGAGATGTCGCTATGAATGTTCTCGTGAATTTGGCGACGATCTCCATAACTGCGCTCACAAATTGTTAATACATGAATTATTTATGTTTGCCCATCATCCAAAACCAAATCCGGGAGTCCAATACTCAACAACAACCGATGTTGCGTCCATTTAAATCCCAGCTGCTTTCCACGGCCCTTAACTCCCCTACCAGATCCTAAAATCATGCTGCAGATTTCCCAACCCCCCTTATTTACTCCTAAATCAAATATGCTCTCACAGTTCCCCTCCTTATTTAAAGCCCCACCCCCTTCGTTGGAAAAACAAACCAGCAAAGAAATCACTCATTATCTCTACCTTATTATATTTATTATATGTTCATCCCTCTCTCTTTTCACGCTCGATCGCCGTCCGCCTACGACGACTCGCCCACCGCCGTCCCACGGCGAGCCCACACCCCTGGAACCGCCGCCCCCGCCTCCGAGAAGATCCTCGCCCTCCGGTCGGCCACCGTGCCGCCGCCGTGAGGCCCCCCGACATCGTCGAAGCCGCAGAGCCCCGAAGCAACGCTCCGACGCCTTCCCACTCCTCCAACGCTGCCACAGCGACGACAAGGCCACCGACCCGAGCGCCTCCCTCCGGCAGCTTCGCCGCCGTGCCCTGACGGCCCACAGCGCCCCTCCCGACCTTTACTCCGACGAGGCGCCGCCCAGATCGATGCCCGCTCCGCCACCGAGCCCCGACTCCGCCGAAGCACCGTCGCCCGCATTGCTCCTCCTTCCACCGCGCCATCGCGGCTCACCCATCGCCGTCGCACGGAACACCCATCCGGCTCTCATCCTCCGTCACCCTCCTCTGGCGTTCTCTGCCTTCGCTGCCGCTCCGCACGCTTTTCCGTTCCGCAACAGCAAGGCGTTTGCGTGAAACGCAAACAAAGGACAGTTGACAACCTTTGACAACGAATCATAGGCACATGTTAACAATGAAGCTGGCAACGAAGCACAGAAGCACAGGGCACATGTTAACCAATAAGCTGGCAACGAAGCACAGAAGCACAGGTTAAATGTTTGAAATTTTGATTAAATAATAATATTATTATATAAGTTATGAATAGTGATTTTGGTACAGGTATCGAAATAATGAACGGATACCACCAGAAGATTCGCGTCTTCGTCACGAACGTGTAGGCGCCAGTTTCGTCTCAATCCGATACTTAGTTTTCAAGTTATGATTTTTCAAAGTTTATTGAAATATTTTTAATACGTATTTACGTTTTTTAAATAATTATTAAATAGGGTTAAATGGTTTTAAATCCATAACTTGAAATACAGGGCCCAGAAAAATGTGGGGATGGCTCCAGAAAATCAGAAACATTATTTTGGATCCAATGGCGCTGGTTTCATCGCAATCAGACTCCTAGTTTTTCCAGAATTAATTTTTAAGCCAAAAACTTAAATGCGTCTTTTTCACTCTAAAATCCATAACCTGTTATTTTCAATTGAACTGATACGTGATAAAATTATAGTTAATAATAAACTTCGAGACGGTCGTTTTGACTGCTCATTCAAGTTTTTCCGACTTGTATTGCACCCGTAAGAAATTACGGAAGATATACGTCACTTAAGTATTTTGGGTTTTAAAGCTATTTTTGAGTTTCTAAAAATTATAAAAATTATTATAAGCTTCAGAAAAATATTCCATCTTGGAGTAAAACTATTTTTATCATATATAGACTATATAAAAGTTTAGAACACTTTCCAACACCGTTTCAACCAGTTTTGAGAATAAAAAACGACTAGATAATAATTAGTGTAGCCGTTAGCTGATATCTTCTTGTGTTTGCAGGTATCGATCCTCGCGCTCTAACTCCATCCTCGTCTTGCTACGACGATCCCAGTAGTGTAAGTCACAGTAAATTCTATCCTTAGAAATTTAGATACTGTACTCGTATGAACATAGGACTTGACACCTAGTCTCGGAACAGTTATTGACCTGAACAGATTATTAGCATGCTTGACAGAAATATTGTAACTGGAAATGTGAGAATGGTAAATGACTCGTAAAATTGCAAAGAACGGTAACCTGCACAGACACTGGGTTTTGGGGTAACTTATAATTGCGGAAGTGCGGGAGCGACTAGTCCAGACTTTGTTGTCACCGTGCGGGTTCTAGCAACACATAACAGTGTCGGTTGTCACGCCCCGCTGCCCAAAATAGGGAGGGTCGGCGTGACAAGCCGCGGTATTAGAGTACCAAGCGCTAAAGTACACACCAAAGTCACGCAGGCCACTGCAAACGCTGAGGAAACACAGGCAGTAAGGTACAGACTGAACGATTAACAGAACAGTACAGCTCCAACACAGAAAGATAGTACAAGACACTACAACACAGGCAGTAAGGTAAAATACGACGAACAGAACATCCAAGAGTCACAGAGCACCGCTACTACATGGCCAGTACCGCACAAGTCCACTGTACAACCCCAACAACAAAAGCTCCCACAAAAGTACAACTCAACCCTACGGGGTACAAAGGGAACAGGGGTACAACACTGCGTTCATCACACACACACAACCCAAGACTACACCACGCGACCCACACTGACCATACACTACGGACCCTGCTGAGACGAGCTGCCCTCCGGGGTCTCCACTCCCGGGCCCGCCGCCAGAGAACCAGTGCCTGGACCTGTAGGGGGAGGACACGTCACAGCGTGCCCAGTAGGAACTCCACAACTCTACTACTCTAATTATAGTGCACAACAAGGAATCACAACAAAGGAAAATGCATCACATTCCAGAGTTACTGTTTTTTTCTTTATAGGTTAGTTTTCATGCATGAATTCGAAACCTCAGTAACGGGTCAGACATCGGGGACTGGACCTCACCCGGTAAGGTGGGTGGAATGCTACGACTTCCCGAGACAAGCTCTTACGAAAGAAGCCGTTCACCAACACAACCAACTCAACCACAACCGCACCAACTCCCCGTCGCTGAGGGCTCGTCAGGAGTGGTCCACAACCCAGCAGTCCATCCCCGAATGTCCACTCGTTACCTTGGTTTCCCCCAACCCTCCTAGGGTCCTCACCCACTTCGAGTGGAACAAGATATCCCTAGGTTATCTTTTAGCTAATCATTAATCCTAGGGTATTGAGCATGTAAAATGACGTATGTAAATGATGTCCAAATTCATTCTTTTCATCAAGATATTCACAACAAACTAGCATGATCCATAAGCCATGTATCATAACCTCATTGATCATATACAATTCCTCGTGGGTAATACATGTCACACAATTAACAATGCCATTTTCCAAGTTTCTTCAATCTTAAGTTCATTCAGGCATTTTAACAAACATATAATGAGCGCCACATAAATGAAGAGAATCATGTCACCAATTTTTGTAAAAAAATAGCATAACTAATCTTACATACATGCATCAACATCATTCATGCAGTTGGAGTGAAAAATTAGCAATATCACACAAGTCCAATTTCACCCAACACCCTTCAACATACTGAAATTGCATGAACAGATAGAAAAACAGCATTTTTAACCCATTTCTTTTGAGAATTTGACAAAATCTCAAAGAATGAAAGTTGGAGACATTATAGTTCTGAGTTCACCCATAAAATTTCAGACAAAAATATAAAGTATTAGATTTATAGTGAATTATTTGGTAAAGGGTGTCAAAACTGTTCTGCAGACAGATTTCTGTGTCTGTGTTCAAAGTCAATTTTGGGCATATTCTACCCAGAATTTCAACATAAAAGTCACATTGGACTTGAGAAAAACTTGTTAGCTTTCCAACAAGACCAAAATCAACAAAATCCAAGATGTGTGCAGGTAGTGGTGCTCGTTTTACTGAAATGTGTACAACTTGACAGAATTCCTGGCATGTTGCACAATTCGAATTTTTACCCCAACTTCCAGTTCGAATTAGAAAAAGTGATGAACATGAAAGTTACTCATAACTACGAGATAAATATCATATAAAAGTTTCAGAGCATTTCTAATAGCCCATTAATCCCAGAACTCAGCTAAAGTTTCAGCAAATTTCAGGCATGCATCAAGATTCCTAGTTCTACAACATTCTTCCCAAAATTTCAGAGAAAACTCATACATATAAGGTGCTTTCCATCATCTATAATTAGAGTAGGAGAGTGAAGAGTTCCAACCTCTTTGGAGCTTCAAGAATGGTTGATGGTTTGAGTAGTAGCCCTCTCCTTCTCCTTCTCCTTCTCCTCTTCCTATTCTTCTTCTTCTTCTTCTTTTTCTTTCCTTTTTTTTCCTAGCTAATTTCAGTCATGGGCTGAAAAATAATGGAGAGAGGGGGAGAGAAAAGGGATTTAGGAGAAGGGAGTAGGGTGGGGGGTTATGGTGTAGGGTGAGGGGAGAGATGGGGGGTTAGGTGTACTTGGTATGGCAAACTTATTGCCATACTCTATTTTTCTTTTCATTTCTTTTTTTTTCTTTCTTTTTTTTTCAAAATTAGCCATCCAAAAAAGCTTGATTTTATTACAAGTTTGCCATTGCAAATATCTCATTTCCCTTTTTCACAATAACCCTTCACTTGAAGAAATTTGCATTAAGCCCAATCTTACAATGATACCCTCATTTGGGTATAAATGAAAAATCGAGGGGCAATTTGCAAATCTCTCCACTCCCCGGGATTGGTGTGCACATGTACGAGAAACTTGGATGAATTTAACGATTACTTAGTATTTGCACACTAGGGTTGTTACACCCTACCCTCCTTAGAAAAATTTCCGTCCTCGGAAATTTAACAAAATCAGGAGAGCAATCATTTATATACAATACCCAACAACTGCAGAAAATATAAGATACAACAGTCATTGCTCAAACAGGTACGGGTATTTCTCTTGCATCTCATCTACTCGCTCCCAAGTTGACTCTCCCGGAGACTCTTGCTGCCACATGACCCGCACCAAGTCAATGGTCTTCTTCTTCAACGTCTTCTGCCTCCGGTCCAAAATAGCCACTGGTTGCTGCTCATATGTGAGATCCGACCGTACTTCTATCTCGGAGAAATCTATAACATGTTTGGGATCTCCCACATATCTTCTGAGTTGAGACACATGGAAGACATTATGCATACCTTCGAGGGCCGGTGGCAATGCTAGCCGATACGCAACTTCACCGACCTTAGCGGAAATCTCGAACGGACCAATGTACCTCGGACTCAGCTTTCCACGTTTTCCAAATCGGATGGTCCCACGAACCGGTGAAATCCTTAAGAACACGTAATCCCCTGGCTGAAATTCCAAGGGTCTCCTCTTTGCATCAGCCCAGTGCTTATAACGATCCTGCGCGATGCGCAGATTCTCTCTGACTGTCCGCACCACATCTGTTGTTGCCGCCACCAAGTCTGGTCCTAAAAACTCCCTGTCTCCAACGTCATCCCAACTTAAAGGAGACCTACACTGCCTTCCATACAGAGCCGCGAAGGGAGCCATGCCAATACTTGCTTGATCACTGTTATTGTATGCGAACTCGACTAGATGCAGATGGTCCTCCCACGAACCCTTGAAATCAAGCATACACGCTCGCAGCATATCTTCAAGAATCTGAATGGTTCTTTCCGACTGTCCATCAGTCTGAGGATGATATGAAGTGCTGAAATTCAAACGCGTCCCCAGACTAGCCTGTAAACTTTTCCAGAAATGTAAGGTGAATTTGTTATCCCTATCGGACACTATACTCACTGGGACTCCATGCAGTTTCACGATCTCCTCCATGTACCTCTTAGCCAGATTCTCTGTTGACTGTCCAACTCGGAACGAAATAAAATGTGCCGACTTGGTCAATCGATCTACGATGACCCAAATCGCATCATTGCCCCTAGGCGTCCGAGGTAAACCAGTCACAAAGTCCATGGTCACATGCTCCCACTTCCATTCTGGAATAGGGAGAGGCTGCAACAATCCTGCAGTTCTCTGGTGCTCAGCCTTCACCTGCTGGCAAACCAAGCAGGACGCCACACTCTTGGCTACACTCTTCTTCATTCCTGACCACCAATAGTACTGCTTCAAATCTCGGTACATTTTGGTCCCTCCAGGATGGATAGAATATGGCGAACTATGCGCCTCCTTCAATAGTTCTTCCTGAATCTCGCCACTTGGCACACAAACCCGGTTCCCAAATCTCAACGACTCATCTTCGTGAATGCGAAAATCGGTACGAAGTTCAGCTTCCACTTGCTCTCGGATCCTCTTCAACTTGGCATCCCCTGATTGAGCTGCCTTAATCCTGTTCACCAAATCAGACTGGATCTGCAGCCCCATCAAAACAGTTTTCTCTCCTGGGAGTACAACTTCTATTCTCATCTGTCGAATTGCCCACCGAAGTTGTGGTCGAGAGGTTAGCTTCATTACGGCGGGTAATCTACTAAAAGCATATGGCACCACATTCACCTTCCCAGGATGGTATAGCAGATCAACGTCATACTCAGCCATTAATTCCAACCATCGTCGTTGTCTCATATTAAGCTCCTTCTGAGTGAACACATACTTTAGACTCTTATGGTCAGTGTATATCTTCACGTGTTCACCTAGTAAGAAATGTCTCCATAATTTCAAAGCCAGGATCACTGCTGCCAATTCCAGGTCATGAGTGGGATAGTTCAGTTCATGCTCCTTCAACAATCTGGAAGCATATGCCACCACTCGCCCGTGCTGATGAAGGACACAGCCTAGTCCTCTGCCAGACGCGTCACAGAAAACTTCAAATCCACCCGAACGGTCAGGGATAGTTAAGATAGGAGCAGTGGTCAACCGATGCTTCAGCTCTTCGAACGCTCGCTGGCATTCTTCCGACCAGACATACGCAACATCCTTCTTCGTCAAATGAGTCAAGGGCGAGGCAATCTTCGAGAAATCCTTAATGAACTTCCGATAGTACCCAGCCAACCCTAAAAAGCTTCGAATATCTGTGACTGTCCGAGGTATAGGCCAACCTTCTACTGCGGCAACCTTCTCAGGATCAACAGACACTCCGTCTCCAGAGACTATGTGTCCAAGAAACGCAACCTTGGTCAACCAAAATTGGCACTTGCTGAACTTAGCATACAATCGGTGCTGCCTGAGGGTATTCAACACTACCCGCAGATGCTCAGCATGTTCATCCTCATTCTTCGAGTAAACCAGGATGTCATCGATAAATACCACCACAAACTTATCTAAATACTCGAAGAAGATCTGATTCATCAGCCTCATGAAAGTAGCTGGGGCATTCGTCACTCCAAAAGACATCACCAGAAACTCATATTGACCGTATCGAGTACGGAATGCGGTCTTTGGGACATCAGATTCTCTCACCTTCACTTGGTGATACCCACTTCGCAAATCTAGCTTCGAATACACCCGGGATCCACCAAGTTGATCAAAAATATCATCGATCCGGGGAAGAGGGTACTTATCCCTCACCGTCACCTTATTCAATTCCCGATAATCAATGCACATCCTCCGAGATCCATCCTTCTTGTTCACAAGCAACACTGGCGCTCCCCACGGTGACACACTTTGGCGAATCAATCCCCTATCTGATAAATCGGTCAACTGATTGCGGAGCTCAGCTAACTCCGATGGGGCCATACGGTATGGAGCCTTCGCTATCGGTTGAGCGCCTGGAATCAGATCAATAGTAAACTCCAGGGACCTATCTGGGGGTAATCCAAAGATGTCATCTGGAAAGATGTCAGGAAATTCTTCAACAACCCTTGGTAACACGGGCTCTGCTTCCATGTCCAAATACTCCACGACCGTAGCTCGAAACTTCAAGGGCTCAAGCTCGCTACTACCATCCCAAAACTCAAACTCTGGATGGTCAGGGATCCGAAAAACTACCCTCCTTAGTCTACAGTCTATGTTAGCATAGAACATCCCCAACCAATCCATTCCATACACTGCCTCATAGTCGGGTAACTCAATCACCAAAAAGTCTGCATACAACTCTCATCCCCCGATCTCAACAGGACAGTTCCGTATCCCAGAGACACTACAAATAACCCCATTTCCGGTGTGAACATTCCAACTAGCAGCAAAGGTGTCAACTACTATGGAGTGTTGTGTCACAAACTTTTTCGACAGAAAACAATGTGACGCTCCAGTGTCAAATAAGGACATAGCAGGGTAGGAGGCTACTCTAACAATACCTAAGTATCACAACAATAAAACTCAGTCAACTAGCTAAATTGAATAACCGAGGCTCAATCTAATAGATTGCATAGGGACAAGATTCATACCGGTGATCACTCGACTAGCACCCTCCGAAGTCTCTACTGGGGTCATGGTGTACTGCTGCCGCCTCGGTGGAGGAACTGCCCCTGGTTCCCTCGTCGCTGCTGGGGAGGTGGAGGGGGTCCTCTCGGTGCAGCCGATCTTGATCCTGACGGTGCCGGAAGGGCAAGCCGCTGTGGCGGTGGTGGAAGAGGTCTCTGCTGTGTAGGCCGGACAGCTGCTGACGCCGGCAGCACCGGGGCATGACCCGACTGTGGGCAAAATCTGCTGATGTGTCCCGGCTCTCCACATGTATAACACCTGGCATTCGTAACTCGACAGTCTCTCTGCACGTGCCCTGGCTTCCCGCATCTGTAGCATGAAGGTCCCTTTTGTGCCGGAGGTGGAGCCCCCGGTCGCTTGAATGTCACCCGCTGAACTGGGCCAGGTGCAGTCCTCTGCTGAGCAGCTGGTCTCCCACCACTGGCTGGTGGCCTCCCCACACTCCGTAGGTGGGTCTCATGCTGTCTGGCAGCCCGCAGTACGGCCTCCTGAGTCAATAACTCCTGAGTAGACATGGCCGCCCGAAACTCTACGTCTAGTCCCTTGCGGAATCGCCTGGCTCTGATGGCATCTGTCGCTACAAGCTCTGGCGCGTACTTGCTCAGCAACGAGAACTCTGCATCATACTCATCCACCGTCCTCCCATCCTGAGTCAAATGCTCAAATCTCTGCCTCAACTCGTCCTTCGCTGCCTCTGGAAGGAACTTGGCCTCAAACAACTCCCGAAAGGTCTCCCAAGCAATGTTCCCCTTTAGTCGCCTCTCCTGAGCCTCCCACCAGTCTCTAGCTTGATGGGTCAACTGGCGCCTCACCAACTCTACCCAACCGTCTCGGGGATACCGACACATCGTCAGATCATCCTCAGTGTGCCGCAGCCACTCATCTACCTCGAGGCTACTCTCCCTGCCCGAGAAGTATCGCGGACGCAGTGTCCTAAACTCCTTGTAGCTCGGCGGCTTCGGCGCCACTGCCCTCTCCTCCATCTGACCCATGTGCTCTAAAATGCCCATCAGAACCTTAGCCATAAGGGCTGACTCTGAGGTCCTGTCACCCGAAGACTGCACATCGCCAGCTGGGCCAATCCCACCATCAGATGTCCCGGTCCCGTCGGAACTCCCGTTCCCACCTTCCATCTGCAGGCGAGAAATAGAACAAATGCATTAGTGTCGTGTACTGAAATTTTGGAGCCTTACATATGTTCCATTTACGCGTATCGCAGTGGGCGCGGACCTGCGTGGGCCACCACAAAACCTGTCACGCCCCGCTGCCCAAAATAGGGAGGGTCGGCGTGACAAGCCGCGGTATTAGAGTACCAAGCGCTAAAGTACACACCAAAGTCACGCAGGCCACTGCAAACGCTGAGGAAACACAGGCAGTAAGGTACAGACTGAACGATTAACAGAACAGTACAGCTCCAACACAGAAAGATAGTACAAGACACTACAACACAGGCAGTAAGGTAAAATACGACGAACAGAACATCCAAGAGTCACAGAGCACCGCTACTACATGGCCAGTACCGCACAAGTCCACTGTACAACCCCAACAGCAAAAGCTCCCACAAAAGTACAACTCAACCCTACGGGGTACAAAGGGAACATGGGTACAACACTGCGTTCATCACACACACACAACCCAAGACTACACCACGCGACCCACACTGACCATACACTACGGACCCTGCTGAGACGAGCTGCCCTCCGGGGTCTCCACTCCCGGGCCCGCCGCCAGAGAACCAGTGCCTGGACCTGTAGGGGGGAGGACACGTCACAGCGTGCCCAGTAGGAACTCCACAACTCTACTACTCTAATCATAGTGCACAACAAGGAATCACAACAAAGGAAAAGGCATCACATTCCAGAGTTACTGTTTTTTTCTTTATAGGTTAGTTTTCATGCATGAATTCGAAACCTCAGTAACGGGTCAGACATCGGGGACTGGACCTCACTCGGTAAGGTGGGTGGAATGCTACGACTTCCCGAGACAAGCTCTTACGAAAGAAGCCGTTCACCAACACAACCAACTCAACCACAACCGCACCAACTCCCCGCCGCTGAGGGCTCGTCAGGAGTGGTCCACAACCCAGCAGTCCATCCCCGCATGTCCACTCGTTACCTTGGTTTTCCCCAACCCTCCTAGGGTCCTCACCCACTTCGAGTGGAACAAGATATCCCTAGGTTATCTTTTAGCTAATCATTAATCCTAGGGTATTGAGCATGTAAAATGACGTATGTAAATGATGTCCAAATTCATTCTTTTCATCAAGATATTCACAACAAACTAGCATGCTCCATAAGCCATGTATCATAACCTCATTGATCATATACAATTCCTCGTGGGTAATATATGTCACACAATTAACAATGCCATTTTCCAAGTTTCTTCAATCTTAAGTTCATTCAGGCATTTTAACAAACATATAATGAGCGCCACATAAATGAAGAGAATCATGTCACCAATTTTTGTAAAAAAATAGCATAACTAATCTTACATGCATGCATCAACATCATTCATGCATTTGGAGTGAAAAATTAGCAATATCACACAAGTCCAATTTCACCCAACACCCTTCAACATACTGAAATTGCATGAACAGATAGAAAAACAGCATTTTTAACACATTTATTTTGAGAATTTGACAAATCTCAAAGAACGAAAGTTGGAGACATTATAGTTCTGAGTTCACCCATAAAATTTCAGACAAAATATAAAGTATTGGATTTATAGTGAATTATTTGGTAAAGGGTGTCAAAACTGTTCTGCAGACAGATTTCTGTGTCTGTGTTCAAAGTCAATTTTGGGCATATTCTAGCCAGACTTTCAACATAAAAGTCACATTGGACTTGAGAAAAACTTGTTAGCTTTCCAACAAGACCAAAATCAACAAAATCCAAGATGTGTGCAGGTAGTGGTGCTCGTTTTACTGAAATGTGTACAGCTTGACAGAATTCCTGGCATGTTGCACAATTCGAATTTTTACCCCAACTTCCAGTTCGAATTAGAAAAAGTGATGAACATGAAAGTTACTCATAACTACGAGATAAATATCATATAAAAGTTTCAGAGCATTTCTAATAGCCCATTAATCCCAGAACTCAGCTAAAGTTTCAGCAAATTTCAGGCATGCATCAAGATTCCTAGTTCTACAACATTCTTCCCAAAATTTCAGAGAAAACTCATACATATAAGGTGCTTTCCATCATCTATAATTAGAGTAGGAGAGTGAAGAGTTCCAACCTCTTTGGAGCTTCAAGAATGGTTGATGGTTTGAGTAGTAGCCCTCTCCTTCTCCTTCTCCTTCTCCTCTTCCTATTCTTCTTCTTCTTCTTCTTTTTCTTTCCTTTTTTTTCCTAGCTAATTTCAGTCATGGGCTGAAAAATAATGGAGAGAGGGGGAGAGAAAAGGGATTTAGGAGAAGGGAGTAGGGTGGGGGGTTATGGTGTAGGGTGAGGGGAGAGATGGGGGGTTAGGTGTACTTGGTATGGCAAACTTATTGCCATACTCTATTTTTCTTTTCATTTCTTTTTTTTTCTTTCTTTTTTTTCAAAATTAGCCATCCAAAAGCTTGATTTTATTACAAGTTTGCCATTGCAAATATCTCATTTCCCTTTTTCACAATAACCCTTCACTTGAAGAAATTTGCATTAAGCCCAATCTTACAATGATACCCTTATTTGGGTATAAATGAAAAATCGAGGGGCAATTTGCAAATCTCTCCACTCCCCAGGATTGGTGTGCACATGTACGAGAAACTTGGATGAATTTAACGATTACTTAGTATTTGCACACTAGGGTTGTTACACCGGTGACAACCATCACAGATCACAGATTATTGCACAGTTCTCAGAGATTATTGCACAGTATTCATAGCATAGTTCGCCCGGGTAACACCCGCGACAAGAGTCGGGCTCTTGGTTGCTCACTGTACTTCCCGTTATAAGTCACGAACTAGGCTAGGCACAATTACTCTCATTATTGCTATTGTTATTGCTATCGTCATGGTTATTCTTGTACGTTACTTGCTCAGTCGCCTTTACTTTACTTGTCACCCTTGCATGCTTGACTTGATGTACTTTACTTATCGCACTTGCATGCTTGTTTGTCCCTAATTTACTTTCAGCACTTGTATACCGTAGCCTGCTCAATATTTGTGCACTCCTCTTTTTCTATCGCTAAAATTGTTGTGACTTACCTTTGGTTCCATTTATGGCACCGGCAGACGAAGACCTGATCGAGGAGATTGCCCCAGAGATCGAGGAGCCTACATTGACCCAGAGGCGGCAGAGTTTTAGTTACTTTTCTGTTGGTGTGTGTGTTGTACAGTGTATTTCCTTTTCCGCATTTCCTTTCAGTACTTCCTTCATGTATTTGTGAGAGAGAGTGCTGGTTGTTGTTCTACTTTAATTTGGACTGTAATAACGTCTGTACGCTGGTTTGAGTATTGTGATACATCTCTGAGTTGTGGCTATGCTGATTTCACTGGTAAACTGCGGAACATGCGAATAAACCAAATAAGTAATGGGCCCCCGAGAGCGGGTCGTTACATACCCCCTCGACCCCATCTTCATTCCACCCCTCTCCCCTCGATTGACATCGCCTCCGCAGCATCCCCCTCATGTGGAGGCGGGAGCAGGAGTGATAGCGGTTGCAGCTGCGACGACGTCGGAAGAGGGGAGGGTGAATGTAGATGGGGATGAATATGATTAAGCTTGTGTGCGCGGGGGGGGGGGGGGGGGGGGGGGGGGGGGGGGGGGGGGGGGTTTGTGGCGGCTGCTATTACTGCGATGGCCGTGCTAGCGACGGATGAGAAGTGGAAGACGTCATATTTGTAAATTTTAAATGTGGTTAAAGAGTTAGAGAAAAAAAGTTCCAATGGCACACCGGATAATCTTGGATTGTAAACTTATAAATAATTGCTACTTATACAGAGCATTTATTTACAAGTTTAAAATTCAAACTTTACCGATGTGCCATTGGAACCTTTTCCTCTAGACAGCAAGAGGAAAAAGTTCCAAAAGACACATCAAAACTTGTAAATAAATGCTCTTATTAGTAACAATTAGGGTTGTGCGCATAGTAACTCGCCCCCACCCCCTCACCGGTAAAAAGTATTAAATCGATCGTTCAGGAAAAAAAAATCAATTAAAAAAGCGTAAGAGAGAGAGAGAGAGAATGAGGGATGCGAGATTCCTGCAAGAATTGGTTCTGTACGCAGCGAGCGCGGCGCTGAGCTGCCTCGTGCTGTTCGCAGGGCTCCGGCAGTTGGACCCCAACCGGGAGGCGTCGAAGAAGGCGATGGAGCAGAAGAAGGAGATCGCCAAGCGTCTCGGCCGCCCGTTCATTCAAACCAATCAATACGAGGTTATCTTCAATTTATTGTCTTCCCCTACGTATATAGTTTTGATTTGTTTACGGAAAGCTAACTCTATACATAATCAGACAATGAAACAGTTGTTATAACAAGCCAAATTTGCATTCCATGTTGCATAATAAACAAAAGCACTATCTGGAGAAACCCTAGGAATGGCCTTAATACCACTTTTACTTGATAGCTACTAGTACTATCTAATAAATAAATTTTCAGTGGTGGATGGGGATTTTTGTCATTGAACTTAGTTACCAGGCTTATTGCAAGTAATCTAAAATAAACCAAACGTAAAAATTGAAACTTTTACCTCGTTTGGCTACCATTAAGGAGTTATCTGAATCTCGTGGAACCCCAAAAAAGGTGTTTGGAAAACATTTTAGAGATTCAGACACATTGGTTTTTGTTGATGCATGGAATCTTGGGGGGATCGGACCAAGCTGCCGGACGTCTGGACCGGACCACTAGTGCAAGCATTCACACAACCGTCTGCCAGGCCAGGAGGATCCCCTTTGCCGCCGCCTGGAACAACGAGAAAATAGGTCAGATGGACCGGAGGGGGGTGGCCCTCCAGTTCGACTTCGATGCTTAAATCAATATCAAACGGAGGAAGGAGGGGGTGTGGCATTGAGTAGCGGCCGCTAGAGTTCGACATTTATCCAAAATTTATCCAAAACATGATATATATAACTTATAAAAAAGTGTTTATCTAAGTCGACATTTAAAAGTATCTCATGAAACAAATTTATCTATCAGTCAGATTCAAACTCATGTTAAATCACAATACAAACCCAAAAAGATATTCAGACTCGGAATAGAAAGCATCACCAACATCATCAACATCATACGTTCATCCTATGTTTAGTGATGATGGGATAAAAAGCATCATTACCTACATCCTACGTGTATCAGCCTAGGTTGCATGGATATGCATACGAGCATCAAATATGATACGGCATAGATACATGGATTTGTAAAAAAAATCATAAAACTTTATGTATGTGACCATTTCAGGAGAATTGGCACGTATGTGATACGACATTTTGTATGATCAAAACAGATTCTTGATTTTTTAAGAATAATCTATGTATCTGAATTTCCTATTTGAGCATGCAGGTGGAGTCTTGCGAGGAATTTGTACGGAGATTTCTATTGTGCACATGAACTTGTAAAATTATAATGAATTATGAAGTTGAGGGAGTGGGGAAGAACTAATGAAGTAATAAGAATGTCAAAAAGAATAGAGTAACTGGCCACCAATGGACATTTTATATTCACTAAAATAATACAGTTACGATATTATGAGGTTCGTAAAACAATTGGAAGAAAAAATCTTTTGAAAACTAAAAATTCGTTGAGATATTATGAAGCTAGTAAAACTATTGGAAAGAAAAAAATCTTTTGAAAATTTAAAATTAGATGAGGCGAGTGAGGCTTGAATACTCGACTAAAACTCAAGAACTATTATTTCAACACGCTAGCCAACTGTGCCCCAATGCATGAGTATGAGGGTTAATGAATAAACTTCCTTATTCCCGACCTGGGCATCTAGGTCAAGTTGTGCATGGTTACGCCCTTGACCGTCCGCCTTGTGCATGTGGTAGGCGCGCCGAGCTGATTGAACGAGAAGTTTTTGGCTCTAAGCTCCTTTGCTGAGTGGTAGTCTTAGCTTCAGGAAGTCGAGGCCGGTCAGGTGGACAGTTTGGACCCAAGGGCAGTGACGCCCACGCTAGGTCCGGAGATGCGCCGTTTGATAAGAGGCCCTGACATAGTTTTACTGCGTCGAGGTTTCTTTCGATGCTGGAAAAAGACAAGTCGAATGTCAAAAGAGAAAAGAAAGTGTATGACGACACTGGGACGTTGAGGTCGGTCCAGCGGGGGCCCAGCCTGTGCTTGGCGCTAGGCCCATCACGAATGAGTCGAGTGATGTTTAGTCAATTTGGACGTGGCAATGACCGCAAGGTCAGATGCCAAAGGTCATCGACGAGATAATGGATCTCGACAACGTGTTTGGACGTGTCACGACTGGAGTTGAGCATCAACGATCGATTCAAACATGACATGACCGTGAGGCCGAATGCCAGAGGTCAGAGCTGGGACCATGAGGTCTCGACAACGAACGTCTCAGCTTGTGCAAGGAGTCTGATGCTTAGCATGACCTGTACTGAATGCTAAGTGTTGAAACTTATCGTCATGCTAGGTCGTTGAGACCGGACCAGCGAGGGCCCCAGTCTGATTCGAGGGCTCGGGTCTTCCATCTCTGTAGAGCTTTGGTCGAGCTCAAGGACGAATATGAAATGATCGACCTTGTGTGCACCTAAGGTTGAGTCAATTCTTAGGATAGAGCTGTGCCAGGAGCCTCGGGTGCCCGACGATCTTACAGTTGACGGGCCTCAGCAGTAATGTCATCTACAATGATATGGCCCTCATCTTTTGGTCTGATGTGGCTGAGCAGAGCTGACTCCCTAGGTCGGTCATGGAGAGACGATGAGACGATCTGAAGAATCTCGAGATATGGTCCATTGCTTGATTAGACCAATTCCTTCCGAAGGGTGATGCCTAGGAAAGAGAGAACCCACCCTAACTGCTTACGCCTGAACTCGTTCCTCGGAATGCAAAGAGACATGATCGACAC
Organism: Scilla litardierei; assembly: GCA_030789695.1. Lineage (NCBI taxonomy): Eukaryota > Viridiplantae > Streptophyta > Magnoliopsida > Asparagales > Asparagaceae > Scilla > Scilla litardierei. The sequence goes on along the minus strand of CM061133.1, from coordinate 1,704,560 downwards.
GACCTGCATTTAATGCCGAACTTGAAAGGATGAGCCCATCTCACGAATGAGCCCATCTCACGAATGAGTGCAGATGTGGCAGACCTTAAGTTGGAGCCGCGTGTCCTTGCGGATGTTGCTCGATAGTGGGCCCTGGACCTCTCGCTCGAAAAATTCGTGGACACTTGGACGGTGGTGATCGAATCCCGCCATTCCTTGCATATGGTATAAAAGAGGGGTATGAAATCACCATGCGAGTACACTTTCAGAAAATTCATGTCCTCTTTTACTGCCGAGGAAACAACCTTCTCTATGAACCCATGTTTCTTCCTTGCATATGGAAGGAGAAGTGGTTTTGGGTGACCGGGTATTGGGAGTGCTCCGAGGGGGACGCCATGCTGCCCCGACGAGTGGGTGATGCGTCGGTCCGGGCTGCACTGGAAGTGGGATCCCGACTTCATCGAGGGTATGTGCAGGAGGCATGAGATGGATTGTTGGTTGTAGCTGGCCGCCCGACCTCCTGTCGTTAGGACCATCGATGTGTTGTTATCAGGGCAGATGATATATGAATTGCAAGTCATGCCTCTTGGGAAGAACAAGGAGCTCGACAAGGCTCCTCCTGTAGACGGTGAGGAACAGTTCTGAGGTTAGTGATTTAAACTTTCTATTTTCCCTTTGCAGAGACAGGAGGTTTCGGTCTGCATCTTGGCCGGAGGGAGAAGAGAAAGGTCTTGGCAGTCGGCCCTTTGAGGAAGAAGACGTAGGTTGCGACCCCTTCTTAGGTAAAGTCTTCCATCATCCGGATTTCTCCGATGGGGAGAAGGAATGGTCCTTGAGGTCCAGGGCTGCGGGCACCTCTATTGTCGACATTGCGGCTGCTGTCCCTAGGTAGCCTGCCCCTAGGCTAGCCCTTGAAGCAGGGAGTAGGACCACCTGGGCTCTCCTGTCGATCGGTGTCGAGTTGGAGGGCGAGGGTGATGACAACGTCCCTCCCCTTCCCAAGAAGAGGCAGAGGGAGCTGTCGGTCGAGCCCTTCGAACGTGGGGGACTTGCTTCACTGGAAGTCGTCGATACACAGGGAAAGAATGCCAAGGTTGGTAACGTTGAGTAATGATTGTTGCTGCTTCGAGCTCGGCTCAATTTGATGATGAGCCGACGATCGAATTTGAGGGTGGAAAGGACTCCGGGGAGGAGGGGCCTCATGTCTAGGAGAGGATGCTCGATCTCTCGATCAAGGAGACTGGGAATGAGATTGGTCTCACCAACATCGTCGATGGGGAGATCATTAAGGTTATGTCGCCAATGAGCCAGGTGAGTCATCCTATTGTGAGATGTAGTGATTCACCTAGCTCAAGCCTTAACCCTGCTTTATTTTCTCGTGCATGCCCAAGAGATGGTGGGTCCCTCTTCCACAACAATTATAGGTGGAGGAGACATGCCCGAGATATGGAGCATGAGATTCGATCGCTACGGGAGCGGGCTGAAGCATGAGCGGAGGTGGAAGTTCTCAGCGCGCAAGTTCACTCCACAGGGGATGAGATGGAGAGACGGAAGGTGGAGGTCGAGATGCACCGCGAACATGCTCGATCCGCTGAAGACGAGCTCAGAAGGCAAAGGGCAGAGATTGAGACGCTCCACGCACAAGCTTGCTCTATTGGAAAGGAGCTTAAGAAGCTGAAGGCCAAAGCTGTGGCAGAGGTGAAGACTTTTTGCGAGCAGACTTGTTCCGCGAAAACGGAGCTCCAGAGGCAAGGCGCAAAGCTTTGACGATTGCGCCCGATAGAGGCCGAGCTGAATAGGCAGGTCGAGCAAGTCCAGTTCCTAAATTCCAAACATCAAGAGGTAGGGGATCGGCTGTTGCCGGTTAAGGTGAGGGAGGCTGAGCTCCAAAGGAGATGCGGTGAATCTGCCGAAGCCTTTCCTGATCTGAACATGAGCAAGACAACCATGTCGCTACCCTGAAGGAGGAGCTGGAGAAGTCCTGATAAAGCGTCCAGAACGAGAAAGCCAAGGCAACCGAACTCTTTCGAGTGGAGAAGAAGAAGGCAAAGATGCAGGTGAACAAGTTGCGTATGGACTATCGTCCCAAGATGGTGGAAGTCGAATCTCGGGCAACTCTGCCTATGATGGCGGGATCGAGTATGTGAGGTAGGCGCTCATAGAAATGTACCACACACAAGCTGATCTCTTGACATTCCTAAATGCTCTGAATGTCCATTCTTTGTCTGCTGAGGGGACCAGCCTTATTGTCAAGCCTTCCACTGATGCTGCTGACAAATATACCGGCCAAACTTCTCAGGAGGAGGCGCCCATCGTGGAAGGACATCATGTTGTGAAAGGGCAGCCCGTCGAAAGGTCCGAGCCTACCGTGTAACCTTGTACTTTTTTTCATTTTGTTGTAATTGTTTCTAGCTCATATGCCACATAGGTCGGCCAATGAAGAATTCTTCGAATTTGGAAAAAAAAATTCATTCAACCAACTCCTCTTTTATCCAACTTTATCATGCTCTTATCCATTGTGTTTGATGACTGACTTGTAGTATTCGCCAATGTACTGTCCTCGAACTCGAGCTCAAGACTTTAACGCTGAAGTCACATTGTACCACTGGGTATCACCCGCCGAGCGTGCACTACTGGGTGTATACTGGCTCCTTAGTTTCTTGAGTGAGAGAGTCCGAGGCTCTGAGTTTTTGAACCCTTGATTTCCACAAAGAATTCTTAGGTTAGGCCAGCTTGCTCGCTAGACGATTAGAACTGAAGGCTGGACCAAGAGTCTAGAGTTGTAGCAATGGAGGCCTCTGATTGGGCTAGAGACACGTCATGACCGGAGTCGAGTGTCGCTTGATAGTTCGGACATGGCATGTCCGTGAAGACAGATGCCAAAGGTCATAACTGTGACACCGAGGTCTCAACAGCAGAGTTTGGACGTAGAATGAACTCGTCGAGTCGAGTGCTAAAGGTCAGATTTGGGATCCTGAGGTCTCGATGGCAGAGTTCAGACGTTGCACTGCCCTATCGGGTTGGATGCTAGACGTCAGTTTGGACGTCGCACTGTGCCGAGGGGTATGTGAGATGTTAGTTTGGATGTTGGACTGTCCCGTAGGGTTGGATGCCAGAGGTATTTGGACGTAGCATTGTCCCGTAGGGTTAGATGCCAGAGGTCAGTTTAGGCATTGCACTGTCCCGTAGGATTGGATGTCAGAGGTCAGTTTAGACGTCACACTGCCCTTTAGGGTTGGATGCCAGATGTCTTTGAACATAGCACTGTCACATAGGGTTGGATGCCAGGGGTCAGTTTGGACGTCGCTTTGTCCTGAGGGGTTGGATGTGAGAGGTCTTAGGAGATCTGCCATGTAGAGTTGGATGCCAGAGGTCTTAGGAGATCAAACCCCTTTGTCCCGCAAAGGGTGTGGAGGATCAAACTCGTTTGTCGCTCGGGGGCTCCAGACTGGACTGATGGGTTACTTTGAACGTTGCACGACTGGGACCCTACAGTCGGCATGCCAGATGTCGTAGGAGATCGAACCTTTTTGTCCTGCAAAGGGCGTGGGACCCTAAGGTCTCGACATCAGAGTCTGTGCGGGGACCCTGATGCCTCGACATCGTGTGTCCATGCCTAGGTGAGGCATTTAAGGCTTAGCACGACAATAGCTGGATGCTAAGTGTTGAAACTTGTCGACCCGCTAGGTCGCTGAGGTCAGACTAGCGGAGGTCCCAGCCCGAGCCGGAGGCTTGGTTAAAGGAAGCACGGTTGAAGGTAGTGCTAGACTACCCCTTCCCAAGCTGGGGGCTGTCATTTGTGGAGTTGAACGATAGGCTGATTTGCATGGTAGATCGGCGCTAGGAGCTCAGGCTGGAGAATTACGAGTCCCTTCTCGAGTGTCTACCATCAAGATCGTCCTTGTAGAGCATAGCTACTAAGGGGTGGACCTAAGATAGTTCTCGAGAACTCGTACAATGCTCTGTTCGTGCATTGTTTGAGATGCCTTGATTGAGGCCATCTGATACATGCCTCTCTTAGGGGGTAGATGAAACTTTTCGATAAGACGCTTGCTCTTCTTGTCTCTCCATCATACAGAGAGATGACGTAGAAGATGAAGTTACTGAGGACATTACTGTGATGAGAGCATGTGCTCTAAGATTTGTCACACAACACTTCCTTTAGTGCCAATTGTTGATGCATGCAATCTTGCAGACACCGGGCCAAGCCACCATATGCCTGTCCCAGACCGTTAGTGCAAGCATTCCTGCAACAGTGAGATCGGTCAGGTCAGTTTCGTTAGGCCAAGAGGATCTCCTTCGCCACCGTCTAGAACAGAAAGAAAATTGGTCAGAGGGACAGGAGGTGGTGGTCCTCCAGTTCGACTCCGATATTTAAGTCAGTATCAAGCGGACGAAGGAGGAGGTGTGGTAGTGAGTAACCACTGTTAGCGTTGGAGATTGTAAGTTTTAGGGATACCAGGAGTCCAGAGGTGAGACCTTAGATCCTAGAGATTCAGCGATACATCATGGAGGATATGCCCATTTGACTTTATAGGATCAAAAGAATGACACTGTCATGTCGGATGGCTTCCCACTCCCTGTGTATCTGACTCGCTGTCTGTCAACGAGATCATTAGCGGGAACTTCGACAGAATGTGTGATTTGGAGCGTGCTTACCATAAATGCATCTGTGATAATGTGGACCATGCGCCACTCCGCCATAAGGGATGAATCTGTTGGTAACGGCTCGAAGAGGGTGCGGCTCATCTGCCCGAGCTGTGTGGTTGAGGGAGCCGACCTCGAGGGGTCGTCCCAATGGAATTGTCTTTGGGGTCCGGTCAGGCTGATCTCTTAAGTTGAGATCGTGATATCTTCGTGGATGTACACGATTACCGTTGTGTCTCATCTGTCTAGCTCAGCCGGGTCTCACTGCTGGCGGGCCCCAGTCGAAAGGTCATATACAGTTTCAAATACAAACTTGTCTCGTAGACCTTCGTTTCGAAACTCAACTCCAAGTAGATTTTTAAAAGCTTCAAAATGAATGAAACCAAGGCTTGTGTGTATACGAACTTGAGCTTCAGTTTAACTTAAATGAAACACCGGTTTGGAAAACTTGATTGCCAAACTAGGCCTTATAGACATAAAAATCTATTATACAATTGAGAGATGTTTTTGAATGTGGTTACTGACTATGACAAATGGATGTGTAGAAAGACGGCTTGGATTGAATCTTGAGGAATCAATGTGTTACGACGAGAGTTTGTAAAAATTTTGGAGGAAACATCTTAAAATTTTGGGGAACTAAATCTGGAGGGAACTAAATTTTAGTGAAAATCTAAAAATTTTGGAAATTCTCTGGAGGAACTAAATTTTAATTTAAAATTTTGGAGAAACTAAATTAGGAGGGGACTAATTTTGGGAACTAAAATTTTTAGATTTTGGTGGGAAATAAATTTTGAGGGAACTAAATTCTCTCAGGGGCCTAGATTTTAGTTTGAATGTTAATTTTTTAATGGGATGGAATATTTTGAATGAAGATGCAATTTTTGTTGGGGAAAGATTATGAATGGGTTGAAATTTTTCGGAGGAATATTTTAAATGCCACCTTACCGATGGTCACGAGTTATGACTAATGTTTTTTCAAAATAGAGTTGGAAGGATTTGTCCAAAATAGAATGTGAAGTGTTTGCTTGTATAAATAGCCTCGGCACATTGGAAACTGTGATGAGGATGTGATGGGTTGGAATAGCTATCTATTCCGATTGCTAAAATATTCATGCAACCACCTCCTTCCATAATGACTTTGCGTCTTTTCTCTCTGCAATTATCGAGTGTCAAACAGAATGATGTAGCTCACATATTGTTATGGATTTCAATGAAGATTGTGATCCTCGATGAAGCACATATAAAGTCAACTTACAACCACATTCAATATAGCAATAGCACAGTGGACAGCTAGTTTGCCAACCTTACCCATGTTTCTGATAATAGAAAATGAGAATAGAAAATGTTGCCATCTGTAACGTGATTAGCTGGTCTACCTGATGATTATGTAGGAAACTTTTTTCGGTTTTTCGTTTTTTTTTTGTTTTTTTTGTTTTTGTTTTTGTTTTGTTTGTTTGTTTGTTTGTTTGTTTGTTGTTGTTGTTGTTGTTGTTGTTTTTTTTTTTTTTTGGGGGGGGGGGGGGGGGGGCTTGTCTTTCAGGTTCACCTTCGTGTGTCTCCAAACGTATGCCATGTTTGTGTATCTGCTGGATGATCTTACAATGTTGGTCCAATGAATCTTGCCTTATCAGCTTGATTTTTGTCTTGACAAAGTGAAACCTTTGACTCCCAAGAATATCATACTCATTAGGGTGGTCAACAAAGCCACTCCCTAAAATGTCTTATGATTGCCTAAATCACATGGCCGTCAAAGCTAAGTACCTTGTCACCTCAGATAACTTCATGAGGAGACCATTCCTTCAAGTCATGACTATAATTACTGTTTCTATGGTGATCGGACATGTTGAAGATACATGTGATATGCTAACGTTGCAAGAGATCTGATCTCTCTCTGTATTGTACACCTGAAAATGTCCATTGTTCTCGTTGCCCACTGATACCATATGACTTGTTTCAAAGATTAAACTTGCTCTTTCTGTCAACTCTATCAGAAAGGCCGACTTACTTTCACGGACAGTGGTTTAAACTAAGTTCGTATACCCAATAAGGTGTTGGCCTGACCTGGATGTATCCTTTATTAGTCACACTGATAAGCAAACTGAAAGAGCGACGACAACTTACGTTTCAAATATGCTACTATATTATGAGAATGAGCATGTCATAGTGTCATACATGACTGAGATGTCGGAATAAATAAATTTAACCACATGAAAATAACTTCCTTTACCAAGAGTATTGTATTGTCACATACTTGTGCTTGAATCAGCTGATTGTGCCTTTTGAACAAATTGGGTGCTTCATTTTATTTTGGTTAATTCATTTAATTTATTTTCTTCCATTTTTGTTCATCAATTTCTTTCGCATTCAGATAAAATATAACATGACTATTACCTTCTCACAGAAAGTCAGAAATTTGAGGCTAGGATCCGTCTAATGAACTAAGGCATGAAATGAACTTCTGTGGCTGGGGTGAAGATACACTTGAAAATTATGAAGTTGTTTCTAGAAAAGTTCGTTTTCCTTAGATATCATTTATATTGCAGCTTGTAGTAATATTCTTTTGAAGGTTTGCATCTTATATATTTATATTATAATATAGTTATCTTTATGGTTCGATGAATGAAAGTGTACACCTCTTGTTCCTATTTCTGGTGGCTGACATTTTTATTTTATCATATTACAGGATGTAATAGCATGTGATGTTATAAATCCTGACCATATTAATGTTGAGTTTGAATCTATCGGAGGCCTTGACAAAGTTAAGCAAGCATTATTTGAATTGGTCATTCTTCCATTGAGGCGACCTGAGTTATTTTCACATGGAAAGCTTCTTAGTCCACAAAAGGGAGTTCTGTTATATGGTCCTCCAGGAACAGGAAAAACAATGCTAGCAAAGGCCATAGCTAAAGAATCTGGAGCTGTTTTTATTAATGTGAGGGTGTCTAATTTAATGAGTAAATGGTTTGGAGATGCTCAAAAGCTTGGTAAGTAATGGACGCTTTGCTGTCATTTCCGTTGGTTATTTAGAAATTTATAAAATTCTTGCCATTGTGCTCTTCATAGCATGGAGGGATCATCAAGCATATTTCAAACATTTTAAAAGCTTATTTCAAACATTATTAAAATGATGGATGTTGCTATGGTCTTGAATTTTTATTTGTTTACATTCTATGTTGGTTTTCTAGTAAATTTTGCTTTTTACCTGATTTGTTTACCTTCCTTTGCTCAATGTTTCTGTCTTGAATGATGTAGTGGCTGCAGTGTTCACTCTGGCATATAAGCTCCAGCCTGCTATTATTTTCATTGATGAGGTGGATAGTTTCTTAGGGCAGCGACGTGCTACAGACCATGAAGCCATGACTAACATGAAAACTGAGTTTATGTCTTTATGGGATGGTTTCACCTCAGATCGTAAGTATTTAGGGCATTATTCTTTTACTCTATTTTTATAATGTGGATAATTTTAAAAAACTCTCCTATGATTTCTGTCCTTCTCAATATGCAATTGCAATTTCATTAAAACCTTATATTTTTGTGGAATTTTAGTTCGTCGTGTACCACATAATTTGAGAATTTCTGGCTAATGTATATGTTTTTACCGAAACCCCCTCATATACATGTTAAAATTTTCTATATATACAATGTTAAAAAGAAGAAGTGTTGTATTAGCTTGAATAATCCTTAGTTACAAGAAGACTCCATATAAATAACACATGAGGGCACAAGAGCCCAAAAGGCACACAAGAACCCAAGGGTCTAGACACAAGAACCTAAGAGACAACACACTTTCATATACAACTCATAATTATCGTAACACTCCCCCTCAAACTCAAGGTGTAACTTTGAGTTTGGAGAGGAATTACGACGACTTGGAAGAATATTCAGGAGATGGCAACAACGGATGACCACAGAGTGTAGGATGTAGAGACCGATGTCGCAAGGGTCCGAGGAGGTGCCGCAAGGTGCCGAGGTCGTAGTGGACCGATGAGAGGCTGCGTGGGGCCGAGGAGATGCCGCTGGGGGAGGCCACTGGGGGCCGAGGAGGCTGTGCTCCGATGAGCTGCCGCAGGGGGCAGAGGTCACAGTGGACCGAGGCCGCAAGGGGCCGATAAGTTGCCACATAGGGCGAGGCCACAGGGGGCCGATGAGGTTGTGCTCCGATAAGCTGCCGCAGTGGGCATATGACGCGCCGCATATAGCGAGGGGATGCCGCTGTTTTGATGCCGCATATTGTCGAGCGGTTGGTGGGCTTGGATGAATATGAACAAGAAGTCGAAGAGATCGGCAAGGCGAGATTAAAGAAGCAGCTATCTGAAGCAAAGTGCAAAGTGCGTAGCGGGCATGATATATTTGGTCCTCCTCCCGAGATGCCACTCAGGCCATTAGCAGCTTGAAATACAAAGTCTGAGTATCTTGTTTTTGCCAAATTTGAAGCGAAGTTAAAGGGGAACGAATTGTCAAAGGCGCGCGACACCATCGATGCATCGGGTAACCCCATCCCGACATCGGCAGTTCTGATGACGATGACAAAGCACATTGCAGCGACGTGCAGATCAGAGAACATGACGTTCATTAATTGCTAGAAGGACCTGAACCCCGAGTAATGCGGTTCATATCCTGTAGAGAGTTTCCAAATGGGTTGCTCCTAAGAAAGCAAAATTTGAAGCTTTCCGAAGTGGAGCAGTAGGCAAAGAAATCCGAGATTGGTGAGAGTTGTGGAGCTCTGGTGGTCGTTTGAAAGACAATGACAGTAGTTGTAGGAGTTGGATTGTCACCCTCTCTCGGGGAGAGAGGGAGTGTTGGCAATAGAAGAAGGCTTGGATCAGGTCAGATTAACAAGTCATGCTCTGATACCATGTTAAAATGGAAGAAGAAGAAGATAATTAGTATTGTTAAGGAGGAGACGAGGAAATATTTTGTATTAGCTTAACTTTTGTATGGTTACAAGAGTTGCCCATATATATACTACATACATCATCATTGGGCACAAGAAACGAAGGGGCATGACACAAGAAACTAAGGGACACTACATTTTTCCATACATATTCATTATTATCTTAACACCCCCCTCAAACTCAAGGTGTAACGTTGAGTTTGGAGAGTAATTGCAACGACTCGAACGAAGATTTAGGAGACCGTGACATCGGATGTCAGCGAAAGACATAGATGTTGGAGAGTGCAGGCGGCCGCGGGGGGCCAATGAGGTGTCGCGGGGGACGAGGCTGCTGGGAGCCGAGGTTGCAGGGGGCCGAAGAGGCTGTGCTCCGATGAGCTGCTGCATGAAGCAGATGTTGCATGGGACCGAGGCCGCAAGGGGCAGATGCTGCAAGGGGCCGAGGAGGCTGTGCTCCGATAAGCCGCCGGAGGGGGCAGAGGTCGCTTGGGACCGAGGCCGCAAAGGGCAGATGAGTTACCGCATGGGGCAGGAGTGGTTATCCCTCCCTCTTCGGAGGAGAAGGATCTGTAGGAGTGGATGTCGACAAAGCCGGTCTCTAGCACGAGGAGAAGATCAGCAAGCGAGATGTCAAGTAGCTGGTCCATGGAATCATCACCTCCACCGACGAAAGCTAAAGCGAATGTGAGTTGGTCTTGGCTTCGTTGTGGAAATGTGAGGCAATTTCGGCTTCGTTGAGGCATAGAGTCGAACAGGTGGTAGGCTTGAGGAAGATGTCGAGGAAGTCAAATGAGAAGCAGCAGTTGGAGGCCTGGGCTGCCAAGAAGATGGTGATGGAGCTCGATGAGCCAAGTAATCTGATCGCGAAAGGCCGAGAACATCATCCAAAATTATCGCAGTGGGAAGGTAGACTCCCAGCACTACACTTGCAATCTGGGTGAATAAGAAATGGCCAGGCTCAGATGAGTCCTCTCCTAATGCTGGCATGCAAGGCCTCACAAAGTACATCGTTGAAAGGCAAGTAATTGGAAGGCCAAGAGTAAGAAAAAACAGAAGCTTCACGGATGAATTGTGGAGAACTTGATATAAATTTCAGTATAAACTGCAGCACTCAGTCAAAGGAGAGGGACGAAGGAGAGGACGACGAGCCTGAGGTCGGGATCTGAGGACTGGAAAGTCTCGTAGAGCCACTGGCAGAGGGGGTCGTCGCCGGATCCGGAGGCGGCGGCAGAGTGGGCGGCGGAGACAACGAAGTAGATATCAATGGAGTAAAGGAGGGAGGCGGCTGGGCGGTCAGAGTCGGCAAGGGTGGACGATTCTCGAACTCAGGATCGCGACAGACTTGAGAAACAAGCAGAGCGAGAGCGAGAGAAGGAGCTGGGGGCGATCAAAGAGCAGTATCTCGGATCCGAGAAACCCAAGATGTCTGCAGATGCTCGGGCTAAGGACTTGGACAGCTTGTTATGGAACCTGAGGTGATATGTTCTTGGGGCAGAGCCGAACAAAGTAGGGTGCAAATACTGAGAACCTCTGTGTGGAGAAATCTCTACAAGACGGTTGGGAGTTGGTTGTCAACCCCCCCCCCCCCCCCCCCCCCCCCCCGGCGCGCGCAGCAGAAGAGAGGTTGGGAATCAGTACAAGAGCATTGGCTCTGATACTATGTTAAGAAGAAGAAGTGTATTAGCTTGAATAATCCCTAGTTACAAGAAGACTCCATAGAAATAACACATGAGGGCACAAGAGCCCAAGTGGCACACAAGAACCCAAGGGTCTAGACACAAGAACCTAAGAGACAACACACTTTCCTATACAACTCATAATTATCTTAACATACCGGATTTGAATATATTTACAGTGTGATCATAAGTCATAACTACACCATTAACTAGAACCATACCTTTACTCCAAATATTTGTTGCGCATTCACAGTAGTGCCTTTTTACACCTAGTTAATTCATTTGATGCAGTGTCTTGTTGAACTTAACTACATGGTACTTTATTGCGGACTATACTTGGGTATCATCTGAGACGACACCTGAGTATGCTCCAGAATTAGGCTTATGCTAACAAAATTTTCCATTCTGTCTTTGCTGCCTTGCCCATAAGCATGTTTGCCATTTCTACCCGCCTGTGAATAACAGCGGCACTCATGTTGATCTACACATCATGAATCGTAACTAAAATTATATGCTTTTGGACCGGCATTTGATGTATCTGGTCGTTGGAAAAGTAGAACATCTTTGACAGAAGACATGAAATTTTGAAATATTGAAATTTAAAATTACTGTATAGAGACATGCATTTTTGGCATGCACATAATGATAAATAAGTTGATCATATACATATCTAGGTGGTGGACATCATGCTTTGGCATGTCTGAGCAAATATCTTGGTCCTGCATGAACATATATGCAAGGAGAAAGGTTATAAGTTTCGGCCGTTTTGTATCGGTATCGGTGGGAACCGATACGAAACTGGGGGAAATGTATCGGTTTTGTCCGGAACACTGTTCCGGTAGAAACCCAAGAAGTAAAAAATGAAGAGGGAGGGAAGAGGATGAAGAAGAAATAAGAAGAAGAAGATGCTCTGAAGTTTTAAATCATCAAAAAGAAGAAGAAAGAAGAGGAAGAGGAAGAGGAAGAGGAAGAAGAGTTAGAGACATACCTAGGTTTGCCTCCCGTGCAGCAGCCAACAACTAGTTACATTACACCTTTATACAAGTTACCAACAACATTTATTTACAATTGTGCCACTGACATGTATATTTACAAGTTTGCCACTGACAGTAATTACTTGTGTTATGTGCATCAAATTACTTGTAAACAAAAGTTATTGATTGATTTATTTACAAACCTTGTTAACAAAACTTCTAAAAGTAATTGATTTAAGTTTGCCACTAACAATTTTAAATAAATTTTAGATATACATGTAAACAAAAGTAATTGCTGCGCACACAGCTTCTAAATTAGCAGCACACACAGCTGCACACAGCTTACAGATACATATTGGTTATGGATGAAACCAAAACCACCGAAACGGACGAAACCTGACCGAAATATAAAATTCCAAAAGACCGAAACCGAGACCGGGATCGAGACCCCAAACCTTGCACACACACACATCATAATTGGCAGCGACCTTTATGTCATACAAGAGAAGACTCAAGGGCCCTACACGAACATTTCCAAACTCCAATTTCTAGGCATCTTTTAAAAATTTTGAATATGGAAATTGTACTTTTCCTAGACTGTCATATTTCATCATCTTGATTTCCACCAACCAAACGGGACGGAAGTCACTCATTGTCACCTAAATTATTACAGTTCCCACATTTAAAAAGCAAAGCAATCGAATTTTTGTACACTGTTGCGGGACCCACCCAAAGACAAAATTAAATAAAATAAAGGCGAAGCCCCAATTCAGTGGGACTCTGAGCTATAAACCCGTTTCCATTTATAATAATAGAGGTACACATGCATGAGTAAATCCTCCATGCACACATGTTGAAAGTAGCTGACGCACACATTGGTTCATATATTAGACTATTCAGGCATTCTTTAGCCATAAAAAATCTGTCCGGTTTGAGGAAAAGCCCAAAAATGTGCAAAAAGTGTTGCAGCTTGGCTTGTTATTTAGAAGGTTGAGGCAGGTTGGTAACTTTAATGTCCTGCCACACCCCTACCTGGTGGATCTCAATTCAGCCAAAAACACACACTCATTTTTGGCTTAATGATTTTGTCGATGACATTTTGGTTGAAGGAAATACAAACATTTTGAAAGCGCAAAGAAACCGTTCTTAAGCATGCTCCTGGATTATGACAGCTGAAGTTATTTGACTTTATGGTAAATCTATCAAACTAGCAATTGCTTCCATGCTAACTCCAGAACAAACCATATTAAATTTGCAAGTCAAAGCAATGTTAGCTGGATATCAATACTGATACCTGATACGAATCAGCGATATCATTTCAGAATTAGGACCCTTTTAATCTAGTCATCCTGCTGATTTGCTATAAAAATTTATATTACATCTGGTAGATGACTTACTTTTGTATTGTTGCCTCAGAAAATGCACGTGTTATGGTTCTGGCGGCTACAAATCGTCCATCTGAGCTAGATGAGGCAATACTTAGGCGCTTTCCCCAGGCTTTTGAAATTGGCATACCCGATCTGAGTGGGAGAGCTAAGATACTGAAAGTGACTTTGAAAGGGGAGAGAATAGAGAAAGACATTGATTATGACCTTATAGCCCGGTTATGTGAAGGATTCACCGGTTCAAATATTTTTGAACTCTGCAAACAAGCAGCCTATTTTCCTGTCAGAGAGTTGCTGGAGGATGAGAAGAATGGGAAAACAATCCAAGTAAGAATTTGTTTCCGTTATCTTAATAAAATTACTCCAATTCTTAAGGAGAGATCTCTGCTCTTTAAATATTTTTCAAAAACTAAACTGTCATGATTTTATATTTAAATTTTCCTAATTCATATCTACGTATTGCTTTAATATTCAGCAAGTCTCATGGTAAATTGGGAAACAATTTATGACCATCAGCAGCTTCTTCCGAACAGACTCGTTACAATTTTATAAGAGCATTAGCATTTTATGCAAGTAGTTTAACTTTTCTAGTCAATGACTAAAGAATGGTTGTCAGTTTACCTTTCATCATCATCATCATCATCATCAGCATCATCATAGCCTTCATCCCAAACAAGTAGGATCAGTTTCATGGACCCAATAGAAAGAATGTCGGATCCTAATGTCAGATATTCATGTTTCACGCATTAGAATCTAAAACCTTCTCTTCTGTCAAACCTAGATCTTGTATATCCCTACTTATCATTTCCATTTATATTTTCTTCAGTCTATCTCTCTTTCTCTTGATCTAAACATTCATATGTTCTCTCTTTCTAACTGACACATCAATACGTCTTCGGCGTACATGATCAAACCATCAAGCGATGTTCTCTTATCTTATCATACATAGGGTCAAGCCTATTTTCGCTCATATATCCTATTTTTTATATTCTTTTCTAGTATTTTTCACACTTCCATCATAACATTTGCATCTCTGATACACCCAAACTTTGTTGGTGATAGTCTAACACTTTGTATCATATAATAAAGATGGTCTAGTTGTCATTCTATAAAATTTATCATTTAACCGTAACCATAAATTTCAATCGCATAATAATCCTGTCATAATACTCCGGTTGCGGATTTTCATTTCAATCATCATGTTTTAATTCTATGGTTGGTATCTTCTTTAATCTCTTCATCCTCTTGGATAACCAACTTGAGATTTTTAAACAAACTTTATTCAATGTTACATAAATGAGATGATATCCGAATTTTTGCTGCGTGTTGTAGATACCACGAGCTTTGCGACAGTCGGACCTGGAAGAGGCTTTATCAAACTTCAGATAGGGGAAGAAGCGACCAATTGAACACCGAGCGTCGCTGCAATCACATTCATGGTCCAGGAACACCGAGCCTGACGAAGATGATCAGGTCCACACTGCTATTTTGAAGATATGGGAGATTATGACTCATGTTTTCCGCAACAACCAATCCGAGTCTGGAGCATACGATGATTATGCTGTTGGCATTTTATGACCTCAGAGGTTAAGGTTTCCTTTGTTACGGAGTAAACTAGTTCTTTTTATAGAAGTTAACATGTGGATATACCTCTCATGGACGGTAACCACAGCCTTGAAGCTGCTGAGTTGCATATGTTGAATTTCAGTGTACCTTCGGGTGTAGTTTGCCATGTTTCTATACAAATATGCTTTATTATTTTTCTTCAGTCAAAATGATCATTGAGATGGTCTACATATCGCCGACAAGGGAAGCTGTTGCTTATGCATTCATCCAGAGTCAAATAATCTTGGCGTTCATTCTTCGGTCTTGCAGCAAGCCGGTGTTCTTTAACACGGATCTATGATGAATCTTGATACATTGAGAGTGCACACTCATATGTATAGTAAAACCATAGATATGTTTGCATATGCGTTCGAAAATGCTGCATACATTTTTCTCATTAGTGGCAGGAACAGCGAACTTCGGATTCAGTCAGTTTCAAGTGTATGACTGATTCTACAAACACCGTTGCTAATCGACTCTTCTTGTAGGAAAGGGGCTCAAAAGACTCGTCTTAAAACAAAAATCCAGTGCAATGGAAGCAGAAAGAAAAACGATGACGCTTTCTGAAACACAGACCGCGCCGTCAATGGAGTATGCAACCAAGCTGCTTATGTCCACTGATTCCAACTGCTTTCCGGCCCCCAGAGCAGCGAGTCCTACCGGAGAGAGACAGTCAGAATTCCTACTAGTTTGAAAATTTGCATAATGTGCGCGATGAACATGAGCATTACCTCTGACGAGGCCGAAAGCCGCAGTCGTTCCTGCCTTGAGCTGAACGTTGTCCAGGTCTCGTCTGACTGTGTAGCGGAAGGTGACTCCGAACAAAGCACAGCTGATGAAGATGGTTGCCAGGTGAAGACCTAGCTGAACGTAGCTCCCATCTTGATACAATGAAATGGGCAAGCCAGCGAGCGTGCCGATAACAGCTGAAATGGTTGCGGCTTTCACAGACTCCAGTCTTTCTCCAGCTCCGGGGGCATCTTCGGAGACGTCATCGTTCATGTTCATGGACAGAGAACGCCGCGCTTCGTCCACCATGGCTCTTGCCCCTAACAATTCTCTTTGCGATTCTTCAATCTTTACAAGTGAAAAGTGAAAGCGGAAGAAATATCGGGACATCATAAAGCAGTAACAGAAATTTGAACCTTTTTTCTTTGAGGAATAAAATCAAACACAAAGCGGGCACAAGCAACCGACCTCCAACTTCCTGTTCTCGAGGTGGGAGACCATCTCCTTGGCTCGGGCTGCTTCCGCTTCTTGCCTCTCTATGTCGGCCATCGCTTCTCTCGCTCGGTCCACTCTTCTAGAAGCTTCTTCCAACCCGTCGAGGAGTGCTCTGTTCTCTTCTCTCTTTAGAAGCTCGTCCACCATTCCCGACACCGCCTCGCCAGGGAGCGAGGGATCGTCGCCGCCGGCGCTTCGGCGGCCGCCGGCGCCACTGCATCTGAAGGTGAGGGTTTTTGTTGCGTGGTTGGGTTTAAAGGTGGGTGTGGGTTTGGAAGAGTAATGGTGGGTGGTGATTTTTCGAGGCAGAGATTGGAGAAGAGAAAGCGAGTGCATGGCCATCGGGCCAAGAGATTTTTCCTATTTTTTAATCTTGTAAATATATATTGAATTCTGTAGATAAATATCTTAGGACCATTTTTTTAGGAAAATCCAAATATTAAAAGTAATTAGCGAAATAAACTAAGAAAAAATAATTAGCTAAATGACCAAACTTTTATCACCTTAGCGACTAAGGTGCCGAGTCAGCACTGACTTGCAATTTTCGGGTTGCTAACCCCAGCCAAAAAATAGAGAAGGTATTTGGCCGGTGTTGGTAACCCTGGCCAGTTTGCAAATTTTTCAGGTACTTGTTAGTGCCAAAAATGACTGAAACAATTGTATTGCTGACGTGGATCCTTCATGCTGAGTCGGAGCCTCGTCAGCCGGTTGAGTAGGACCCTAAGTTGGAAGAACCAGGGTCGTCGATAGATGATGGTTGACTTGCGATGTTCGATCGACCCTCGAGTGGTTCGTGTATCGATCGATCGAGGCTGAGAAGCTCTGAAACGACCCTCGTGTAGGGTCTAGACTGGAAGATCTGCACCACAAGGAAGCGTCAGGGGGTCGGATCTGGGTTCCGACCCAAATCCCCTCCAATGCTTAAGTTAGAATAGGAATTGAAGGAACAGAGTGAGCTTGGAGCAGCTGAGATCGACACACGGAGGTTCGTCTCAGATCTGGCGTCGCAAACTTTTTTGTGTAAGAAATGTAAGAAGTATGTAGAGTCTATGTATTAGATCTCGTACCTTAGAAGTTAGAACCACATGTATTTATAGACATCATGTGTCCTTTCAGTGACGTTGGGAGGATAACAATTATCAATTATGGTGCCATGAACTCCCCTCTTTACTAGGAGTAACCATAGCCCACGTTCCCTCTATTTATGAGCCCGCCTTCAATCCAACGTTCGATTGGTGGGAGTGCAACCGGCGACTGGTAGGTGGGTTTTGACTGAGTCGGTATCAGGCGTCTCTCGTGGGCTCTGTGGGCCTCACTCGTTCGTCGGACGAGTCATCTCGAGTGCCGACCCGATGACTCAATAGTTCCCATTACAAATTGGGGTGAACCCCCATACCACTCATTGATTCACAAAGAATTTTACTCAAAGGAGAAGATTGAGATTTGGTATGCACTTTTGCCGGGGGATAAAGTCTGTAAATATATGTTTGAAATTTAAGTTTTTGTATCGTTATCAAATTAATTTGTTTAATTTTTTAAAAGATGGTTAGTTTGAATTTAACACGTGATGTGTGTTCAAGAGACATATAGAAGTATCAGAACACCTAATGTAATATTTAGTATCAATTATAAAATGTGATGGGTATATGTGATTTGTTGATATATTGCATAGAAATATGTCATGTTTAGATAGAAATATTAGGATGTATGCTTCATTATACATCACTCATGATTTGCTAAAATTTATTGAATCGCATTCTTTTTGAACTTCATTATGGAATATGTTCTTCTAAAAGGGAAACGAGGATCAAGACTCATCTAAAAGAAAAACAATGTTGGATATTGTATCACCCGTTTTAGAGACTATTCCATTACTTATCGGTTACCTTCATGGGCTAGTGAGGCTCGACCTACAAGGTCCCGTGAGGCAGGCGGCCATGTCAGCAAGCATGATGAGTGTTTTCTCTCTCTAAACGCTGCCTTAGACGTCACATTCTGAAGCAAGTTGGGTCGATCAGACAACGTCAAATGATATTCCTAGATTCTTCATTTTCTTTTCAATTTTGTCTTTTCGCCTCTCCATGTCTGACCTCAGAGGTGCAGTCCATGTCGGTTGTGTCAAGGCAGAAAATGAGGAACTATTGTAGATGACATTTGGATTGGGGTCCACAGACAGCGGGGCCCAGCCGAGTCCCACAGTTGGCACCTGTGGTGCACGGGCCTCCCGCCTTCTCAGTAGCTGACTACCCGATCCTAACTCGATAGGTCGTCCTGGCTAAGCCCACATTAGCACTCTTCTAGGACGACCTCGACACCCAAAGTTGGCTTCTTAGCAGCTACGTCCTACAAGGACGACCTCCACGAGGTCGGCTCCTTCAACGACCGCTCCACAAGGACGATCTCCATGTGGTCGGCTCCTTCAGCATCCACGCTCTACGGGGACGGCCTCTATAAGGACGGCTCCCTAACAGCGACAGCTCTGCGAGGATGACCTCTACAAGATCGGCTGCTTAGCAATAGCACTCCTTCAGGATGGCCCC
Organism: Scilla litardierei; assembly: GCA_030789695.1. Taxonomy (NCBI): domain Eukaryota; kingdom Viridiplantae; phylum Streptophyta; class Magnoliopsida; order Asparagales; family Asparagaceae; genus Scilla; species Scilla litardierei. Next base: position 1,685,636 of record CM061133.1, on the reverse strand, counting down.
AGCGGTACAAACCCAAGGCCGGCTCCATCCGGACAACCTCAGCAATGCGCACTTGAGGTCGAGTCCTTCATCTGTATCATCCACGAGTCCGAACGCCTAACAGGACAACATTCAGAAATTGCCATCGCAATCAGGTGGCTCGATTTTCGACGATTCCATTTTCAGACCGCTGCAAGCGGGAACCCATCCAGATCCATCCATCTCGCAATCGGCGGCAAGCCCAATCTGAAAGTCAGCATGCATCCTTCCTTATCCTATCACTCCTTCCTCTTAACGCTCACTTGTTTACGTTTAACTCTATGGAAATTTCTCGGTGCTGCAAAATCCAAGCTAACCATTACTTTCGAAGAGTATGTACAACCCTCGCAGATTGGCACAAACATCTGAGGGCAACAAAAAAAAAAGCGGCAACCTCAAGATCATTGAGGAGAAAGAGAGAGCTCGAGCTTGCGGTCTACTAGCTAACTCATCACTTTACACCACCAGATCGATTCCTGGAAGCAGGCGACCCGATGCTTGCTGATCCTCGGGCAGCGCCTGATGTCGAGCAGCTTCAGATTGTCCCACGTCATCTGCTCCAGGCATCTCAGGCCGTCGTCGCTTACGCCGCCGCATCCTGCCAGCGACAGCGACCGCAGCCTGTCCTTCCCCGCGTAAACAAGGCACCAGAGGCCCAGATCAGTGATCGACGCGCATCCGTCCACGTTCAGTTCCTCCAGCGCCACACAGTGCACGGCCACCGTCGCCATTGTGCAGTCATCCGCACCCCCGCAGCCTGCCAGCTTCAGACACTTGAGCCCTGCCCCGTAGGCTTCGACGACGTCGCATAGGGCCCTGACGCTGACCGCCGTGCAGCCGCTCAAGTCTAAGATCGCGAGGCGTTTCGGAGGGTTCATGAAGATCAGAAGCCGCCGCAGTCCTTGGTCGGAGAACGAGCCCATGCCCACCAAGCTCACTTCCCTGGCTTGGCTGCAGGCGTGCCCGAGCATCGAGAGGAGCTCGTCGTCGACCCCATCGCATCGCTTCAGCTCGAGGGTGCTCAAACGAGGGTACTCGCACTCGCAGTGATCTCCTGGTTCAGTACTCACTGCGCACTTGATCCTGCACTTAACTAAACACAGCAGCTTCAGTGTCTCTCCTCTGTTCTTGATCGATTCAATTACTCCCTTTGAGGTGAATCCGACGCATTCTTCTAATCGTAGACTCTTCAGCCTCTCGCACGATTTCGAGAGCTCTGTCAGGATTTCGTCCGTTAGCGTCCCGCATCGCTGGACCTCGATCTCCTTCAATCGTGCAAGTTTCATATGATCGAAGCGGCCTGAGATTAAGCTTCCCCCCGTGAGCCCAAAGCAGAGTCTTAGCTTCAGCGACCTGAGCTCGTCCATTGACGCGATGCGCGAGTAGCCGATCTCGGTCGGTCCATTGATCTTCTCTAGATGAAGAGATCGCAGTGCCGGCCAGCAGCGGTTTGCCGCCGCGTCGATCACCTCATCGCCGATCTTCATAGTCGAAATCCTGAGCCTGGCCAGCTCCGGCAGGGTCGACACGGCCGACACGATCCCCGCGTCTTGGACGCGCGGGCATTTCACCAGCGAAATGGCGCGAAGCTTCGGCGACTTCCTGGCGATGACGTGGAGGGATTCGGTTCCTATGAGCGGGCATGACTCGATGCTGAGAGACGACAGCTTCGGGCAGTTGCTCGCTATCGACGAGAGGCCGTCGTCGCCGGCCATCGGCAAGTTGATAAGATGGAGGCTCTCCAAGTCTCTGCACCATTCGCCGACTGCTTTAAAACCCGCGTCCCCGACAGAATCACAGTCCCAGACGTTCAGAGACTTGAGCGACGGGCTGGCCCTGGCGATGATCTCGAGGCCGTAGTCGGTGACCGACCACGACGGCGACGGCGACGAAAGCCGAGGCACGCCCATGATGCAGAGGCACGTCAGGGCCAGGCGGGGGTGGTGGCGGGCCCGGACCGCCAGGGCGGCGAGCCTGACGTCATTGGCTTTCGTTCCCATCAGCCGACGAGAGAAGGACCGAGGCGACGGCGATTCTGCGACGGCCGCGGGCACTTTCGCGGTGGCCATCAAATGCAGCCATCTCCTGGAGACGGCAGCGCAGCTGCAGCGGTCGCGAGATGAGTGGAGGAAGCCGAAGACGGCGGCGATGCATTCGTTGGGGAGGTCGTCGATCAGAGTCCGACATCCCATTAAAGTATCAAGCTTGAGCTTCTTGTGATCAATGGAAGAAGTCTCCATTAGACAGAGAGAGAGGGGTCGGTCTTTTTGTGAGACTGTTTCAAAGTGCAACGTATCTAAAAGTACACCGACTCAGTACGTTAAAAGGAGTCCAGTGTGTTCGGTTTGAAATTTTTCCCTTGCTTTTTATCCTAAAAATCTAAAAACTGGGGAAGAATTTTCTGTGGTCTTGGTTGATGGTATCTGTGTTCAATGAACATAGCACTTGCCGAGAGTTTTCGAAGTGTAAGCAGTTGGAAATTGGACATCGTTAGGCAATTACATCAAGTGACTTTTTGGAACTTAGAAAGACCGATGATAAGTTCAATGCATCCAAGATTTTTTTTTTTGGAGTGGGAAAGAAAATGTTTGAGGAGCATTCAAAGGAACAGGCCGATCAACTTGTTCTGGGTTAATGGAATCTGCAACCTTCCCCCTCTCAGGTTATGATTGTTTGTTGGATGGTTGGTGTGGTGTTATGATGCATCCATTCTTCCATTTAAAGAAGGGATGTCATCCCTTCATGGGGGTGTATATAGCACATCTCTTTAAAACAAAGTGATACAACCATTTTGACCGGGCTCAGAGGAGACAAGTCAACCACGACTTGTCAACCGACCTGTTACGGCCTTGGGCTTTGGCCCACGGATGAGCCGCGTTTCTCCACCCAAGACGAGGGCCCAAAATACTGCACACTTTCCGTAGTGGAGGAAATCGCTCCCCGAATCGAGAGAGCACTTGCCAATTATGGCAGCCACCTTCATGGCCATCACTCGTCAATTATGGCAGCCACCTTCATGGGCATTACTCGCCAATCATGGCCTGTCTTGATGGCATCCATACCCTCATCAAACGGGCGCAATTAAGGAGGTCGATACTTTCCACTTAGCACGTCCCCATGAATGACGGCAATAATGTCTCATCATGGCCCATTATCGCATGGGGCTCAGGTAAATGAAGAGAGGGATGCGTCACATCTCAGGGGTCTGATCTTCGAGATCCACAACAGAGGTATCGCATACAAACTCTTACACCTTCTTCCACCTTTACATACTTCTCCTCCATAGCTTGGCCCGAGGATCGGTGCTTGGTCTCTCCGCGAACCAAGCCCAATCCCACCGAGCACATATCAGACCAGATCTGACTTTGGCATCGGAAGGGAATTGGTCGGAACCAAGGTCCGACCCCCCTGACGAGCTCTCTCATCTATTCAGGTCCAAGAGATCTAGCGACGCCAATGCTACCCCTCAGCGTCATCCCAGCCAGAGCCGAGCGCCATCGTCCTCGAGCTCGCTCGTCTCCACCACCGGGAGGTTGTCGCTTTGCCGAGGCTACACCTCGGCAAGCCGATGCAAGGATCCGCGCGTCCCTCACCGAGCGAACACACCTTCAACCGATTCCGGAGGTCCCACGTGTCCCTTTTTACCACGTTGTCCTCCCACCATCCGGTCAACAATTCAGCATTGAGAAAACACCCTGAAACACAAAACAATGTATCCATAATGGATATGTATTTTATACCATTCTCGTAGATTCTTATTTGATTCTTTATCGATGATATAATAAAATTTTTCCGTCAAGATGGTACATGGATGTGGCTTTCATGTTAATGCTACTTTAGGTTCAAAATTTGAGTCCATATGTTGGTGTTGACACCATAAATGACCCGTCACAGTTGTGTCATCGTCGCGCCGGCCCACGGCCTGTAGCTCCCGGGTTGAACGAGTCAAACCCCACTTTCCTTCACGAAGAGCCATAAATAAAGGGCGATTGCAACTCCATTACAATATCCATGAATTAAGCAATGAATGGCTCCATTAATGGTGGCAGTTACACTAATGGAGCCACTTCATGAGTGGAAAGTTACAAAACAAAGAGGAGGTGATAAATACCCCCACAGCCCAATGGAGGAAGGGGAGGCCAGCGGTTATGAGGAAGTATCCAACTACAACATACAATATTCTTTGTTTTTTCCTTTTTACGTTTCTTCCGCAAGGAACTAACTTGAGTGTCGGTGTGGAATCGGTCGGGCCCTAGCTCCAACCCCCTGACGATCTTCCCTATGATATAGATCAATGGAGACAAGCATAGCTGGGTCATCCTTCGCCCAAGGAGTTCGTTCCTAGCTCATCGTGACCCGAGATCTCCTCTTCGCGGGTCCCACTTCTCAGCCGACGAAGTATCCTCTCATCGAAGGCGTCATCGTCAGTCAACATCTACTATTGGCCAAAACATAGTTGTCAATACTTGGATTTTTAATTTGTTAAATAATTATAAGTTAGTTACCTGAAGACTTGCTTTCCAATACATCAACTAATTTAAGAGTCAGATTGGATTTAGTTGGCCCTAGCTCAGTCCCTACGAGCTCGTCTATCTTGCGGGTCAGAGAAAGCGGAATGGTCATCTCGCCCATTGAAGAGCTGAGAAACATCGTTGGGCATATACATACCATCACCTCAGCAGGTACAGACCTACCACCATCTTGGCAGATACAGACCAGGACCTTAGGCTATCGAATGACCCGCTGCATCCCTAAGTTGGAAGTCAATTCCAACCAAATTCTAAATATGAGAAAATATCTAGAAACAGTATCATCGTGATCATATCATATCCCCGTATCATAACCCATAATTGTACTTGTATATGTGCACATATGTTCTTAGTTTGCACTTCACGCTTTCTAGATTCCAACTTTTCATCAGGTCATCCAATCCGATAGGGGAATTACTATGCGCACAAAACTATTTGCTACTTAAACATGCCACTTATTTTTATAAGTTTGCCATTCAAAATTTACAGGTGTGTTATTGAAGCTTTTCTCTTTGACTCTTCAACTCTATACAAAATTTACTAGTGCGACATCTTCAACTTCTTCTCCACTACCGCCGCCCATGTCGTCATCCCCCCAACCCCCCAATCATCCCCCCTCGTCTGCTGCTACCGTAGATCCCCCACTCTATTCTCTTCATCCCCCGTCTTCGTGGAGGAGGTGGACGAGGGGAGGGGGCCATGAAGGTGGGGAGAGGAAGGAGTGGGGGATGCGGTGGGGCCATGAAGGTGGGGAGAGGAAGGAGTGGGGGATGCGGCGGTGACCGGGGGGTGGGTGGTTGGGGGTGGGGGTTGGTTGGGAGAGGAAGAGGAGGGGGTGGAGGGGGAGCGGCAGTGGTGAACGAGGGGCTGAGGCCACGTAGATGCGGCAGGGAGTGGGGGAGGAGAATGAAGAGGAGAAGGGTAATATAGAGATAACGTGTTATGTGAAAGTGAAAAAAAAGATTTTTAAATTAATTTGGGTGTGTGTAAAGTGGCATGTGTGAAGAGCAAATTGGTATTGTGCGCATAGTGACTCCCATCCGATAGTTGGGCGCAAGCAGAAAATGGAAAGAAGGGCACAATCAATTTCTTTTTCTTTTCAATTTCAACAGTCTCCATCCTCCCGGCGTCTCAAACCATTTCTTTCTGATGTCAAACTCTCACCGTAGCCGTCCGATCATCCCGAGGTAATCATCACGACTCGTAGCTGTAACCATGATGTCAGTTCCGTCTTCAACGGGACGCCCAATAGTGTCACGCCCCGCTTCCCTAAAATGGAGGCGAGACGTGAGAAGGTCCGCACATACGTGGATCCGTGAAGCTGCACGCCTGATAAGCGTCAATAACACATATGCAGGTCCTTGTAACCACGAACAGAACAAAGATAATAACACAAGAGAGACAGAAATGAAATCTCAAAATCTCAGAATTGTCCAGCATTAAAAGTTAAGTTCAACATCCAGAAAAGCCACCAGGCTAAAAGAAAGAGTCTAGGCCCAAAACATGGCCAACAAAAGACGACATAACAAGGTATTGGTGCTATGCACCGACAACTAAAGCAGTCTAAACAATAACACAAACAGTCTCTACGACTGATCGCCCGTGTCCACGAAGTCCTCGTCAAACACAGGCTCGGGCTCGGCTTCCACAAACACCTCGTCCTTGTTGGGGTTTTGGCGGACCCCCAGAGCTCGGATCCGTATCCGTCCTAAGTCGGACAGACCACGGAGGCACAAAAGCGCAGCGGAAAAACCAGAAATCAAATTTCTACACTATCTAAACTATTTAGCTAGGCTCTGGGGAGCCAGAACCTAGCCCGATCTATGCCGACTTGGAGTGGGTCTGACCACCCCAAGAAGGATCTACTCTAAAGCGACTAATTAAAAACTACACTAGAAAACGCTTAACCACATACCTGGAATCTTGGCCCTGGAGCAGGCAAGATGTTCCGCACCGTCTTGAGAAGCTCCTCGTAGCCGAGCCGCGTTGACCCGATCTCCCTGAGCCGCCTCGCACCCTCGCACCGATCCGCCCGAGCTGCTTTCGCCTCCGAGCCGATCACACGCGGTAGAAAGTTTCACTTGAGAAGAACCCGCGTCTTAGACGTCCGGATCAGATCCAAACCCCCTTCGTAGTCGTGCTAAGACTACTCCGGAGAATAGGAAAATAGAGAGAGAGATTTAGTCGTCGATCGAGCCTGCTCTAAAAATCTGGAGCTACTCGATCGTTGACTGGTGTGTTTTTCAACGAGGAGAGTGCACCCCTATTTATATAGGGAGTGAGCACTCAACTTCTCGTTGCGGGCAATGTGGGACAATTCCCATGAAGAGAAAAATTCAATTAAGCCATTTGGCTTAATTTCAACTTTAAAGTTAGCCTTTCACAAAGTCAAACTTTAACGAATTAATTCTCCTCGCATACTATACTTCAGACACCAAACAAGCTATCAATCAGAAGAGCTTGGAATGGTGAACACGTAGGAACTGACGGCGACGAATTTCGACTTCGTTTGACCCCTCAAACAATTGCTCAAAGTTTAGCAATTTCTCAAAAATCGTAGCCGTCATTAGGGGTTTCAAAAAACCCTAATTTGACTTAAGTAGCGGGCGCGCCCGCTGCACACAGCGGGCCGCGCCCGCTGCTGCAGCGGGCCGCGCCCGCTGTGCAACGGGCGTGAGCCCGTTGCAGCCAGCGGGCGTCGCCCGTTTGCCTTTGCACATGGGCCTTTTGGCCCAGTGGGTCTAACCCACTTCCCCTTGAACTCTTTCTGCGTTTCTGGGCTCGTTTGAGCTCCGATTTGGACGCGGTTTGAACCTGTGTTTAGACCGGGACGATCCCGTCATCCAGGTAACCCTTTCCAACAAGTTTGTTCCTACTAAATTCGTCGTAACTAATTTACAACACGTTTAGTCAAAATTAGCATCTAATGCAACGTTGTGTCCCTATTGCTAATGCGACTAACTTTCACAACTTAACTTGTGAATATCATCAAATGATATTTCTCTCTATTATATATTCCTATTACTAAGACACGAACACTACTCGGTGTGAGACCCTACAGCCTGACCTTACTACAGGTTGGGGCTCGAAACCCCTAGACGACGGTCACTACGAGCAGTAGCTGTCGTCCCTGTTTCAGAGTCATCATAACGTGATCGACCCTTGACAAAAGTATCATAGGGTTTGCATTGGCTGTATCAGTGATGAATTCCGTTAGCTAAAATCCCTTCGTCAAGACTGTGTTATTGTTGGCCTAGGGTATGGTTTACTGTCAACCCTATTAGACAACATTGGTCAGTATACGGCGGTCTTTATTGTATACACGTTGTACTACTTGCAACGTACCCCGGTCGAGGATTAACATAAAGACCGTACTGAGCCTATAACACTAACTTCCCTTTAATGGAAGTGACGAATCCCATCTTAGTCGCTTACTCACCTTGGGAGATTCAGGTGCAGCCCAACCTAAGATCTTTCAGCAGGACTGGTCCTCGAAGCTAGATCATGGGTCTAAGCTATACCGTCCGCTCACAGGTTTGTACAGATGACTTCAGGTCTTAAGGATCAACTAACCTATCATCACCCTAGAGTTATTAAAGACAGATCATTAAAGTTAACCATTTAATAACTCTAACTTGGTCGTTCAGTGAACTCATTCTCCAATGAGCACCTGTGTCTCGTCTCCGACTTCACCAAGTCGAATGACTATGAGATCATCATTACCGAAGGTAAGACGAAGACACAGTGATCTATCCGATGTGTCGATATCCAGTTCTCGACACATCTATGATCACGAACCGTTTAAGACTTACGTTTCTATTCGGTCTCTTACTTACTCATAATCGAGATCTCATCTAGATATGTAACGACCTAACTATAAGTCTATGGATATTAACTAAGTATATTAATACAAATGATTTTATACTTAGAATAATACGTACCATATACGGTATGAACAAGACGTGTAATCAAGATAAATTGCCTTATGGGCATATATCTTCCTACAGTCCTCAACAACGAACTCTGGCTCAGGATCTAACATGTGTCACCCAAAGAGAAAGGGGCACATGTCAGCAAGTCTAAAAAGACTTGGGCAAGGAAACTGAAAGAAAGGTAACTAGCAACCTAGCAGCTATAGTATGCATGACATGGCAGTTATGTTACGAGTGCGCAAGTAAGACATGGTACAACAACAAGTACAAGTGAACAGTTAACATGGCATGACAAGAGTAGCCAAGTTACTAACAATCTCAATCTTTTCACTAGTCACGATTTCAAGTTATTTGTAGATATTTACGCCTTACAGCTGAACTGTTGGACATTCACACTGAGTGGCCGCTTAACACTACCCCAGAACCCAGAGTTTACGCCTTACAACTGAAGTTGCTGATCGGGCAGACTCCCAGTTGAATGTCCGCTTAACTCTTACCCCTCCCACATGTAAACAAGCCAGGGTCCCTGCACACGATGCTCAGTAAATGAGCCAGGGTTTCCCCGCACAAGAGCTTGTTTTTATGTTCATAATTTGGCGTAGGGTTGTGCCCGCTGAAAGCAGGTGCCTAGCCTCAATCAATTCACTAGGTGTAGCGGTGCTACGCAATCACGGGAACATTTAAAGAATGCAATGACATGACGATTAATTTGCGTACCGTTAATTGAAATTAAATATGACATGGTAGTACGTATGCAACATGATAAATGGCGGATATAGCTTCGTTGTCAAGCTAGGTCCTGAAATTGCGCCTAGGCGAGTATCATTTCGTCGCCTAGTCTCTTTTACGCCTACAACGAGCAAATGGCCTAAGACATGGCCTAAAACCCTAAGTGGCAAGTTTCACTTGCCTAATACCGACGATGACGATCGCGAAGGCTCGTCTCACAATCGCTAATCTACGGGGAAAGTCGCTGTTATGAAGAAACAACCATCAAAACAACATCCATTTTTATTAGGGTTTTACAAAATCACAAATGGGTTATGAGAATATTATAGGATCGATTTATTACCGCATCGGAGCGGAAGAACGATGCCGAGCAAGCACGGCAACGGAAGAACGATCCGGGGAACTATGGTTCAGATCTGAAATAGCGAGGAAATCTTGGAGAAATGGGGTTTTGAGAGATTTTGGGGGTTTGCCGTTGTTACGACCCAAAGATCGTAGGGGTCCCACCCGAATCCGCCCACATGACCCATGGACTCTCCGCCCCGTGAAAGGGTCGCTACCCCGAACATCCGGGGCAATATGGAGACGGGCGCGCCTTGTAACGTCCCCCGACCCGGTCGAGGCGAACAACCACAGCCGCTCGACCCACCGAGGGTAGCGCGCTTGGGGACGCCTGGGTAGCGCCGTCGGGCCTACTGACAGGCACGGACGTATCCTTCTGCACCGGCGGACCGTAGCCCGTGACCGATCGGGGGGCGCGGCCGGGCCGGACAACCCCCGATCCGAACGACCCGCCCGATTCCCGTGAACCGCGGCGCCTAGGGTGATACAGCCCAACCTTTAGTCCGTCGCCAACGACAAACAATCTAGGATAAGGACACGACTGACACATATGTCACCCGACCGACTGACAAAGCGCCCCCTGATGGCTGAGCCGACTGACGGTCAGCGCTTTCGGCCCTGACACCCCGACAAAAGCACCGCCTGGCCGTTGTGCCGCCTGACAAAAGCGGGTCAGGAACTCCTGTTCCCGACATCCTCGTCCGAAGCCTCCGCTGACAACCGAGCCAGCTCAGCACGTCTAGTCAGCATGCCAGATCAGCCCCGCCTAGTTATCTCCCGACAGGTATAAATACACCCTCTCCCCTTACGGTGAGTGGGTTGGAAAATTCTCTCTCAATCTATCATTCACACACGAGAACAAAGGTCGTCCATATCTTTGTTCTCCCACTTATAGCTCGCCACGTGCGGTCGACCCACCGTTAGTCCGACCGACGTGTCTAGCCCCCATTTAAGTCCTATTACTGACTTAGGCATCGGAGGGGCTAAGGGTTGAACCCCCAACCCGGCCCTTCTGACGTGTTGTTCGTGCTGCAGGAAAGCTCGCCCCTTGACCAAAGTCGACTTCGGCCCCTGGCAATCCCGCTTTCCTCTGCTGCATCCGGCGAGATTCGACCCCGTGATCACCACCGGCGATGGGCCCGACTTCTTCACCCCACTAATCACTTGTAAAACAGCCTACCTAAACCTTCTTCTCCATATAACCACCGTGCCCTTGGTTCCCCATAATACAAATTCATTGTGAGCGAGTTCCACCTCGTAACAATTGGCGCCGTCTGTGAGAACGAAGGGTCACACCCATGTTAGACTCCATGCCGATCTCTCGGAACCCTGACCACGGCAAAGATCCCGTGGGTCAGGAACCGCTTTCTCTACTAATCACCCCGGCGCCCGACCCCCTTCTGGGGATGGGCACCGAAACTGAACATACTTCGGCCCACGCCGTCCTGAAGAGCTTCGAGGCCGTCACTCAGGCCAGGGGAGGCTATCCGACGGCGGGAACGGAGCCTCCGCCCGGCCCCTCGGAGCCCCAGAACGTAAGGCGGAATCTCCACCCTCAGTTCGAGGATGAGGGGGAGAACAGGGGGCTCGCCGAGGAGATTGCGGCCCAGCAAAGGCTCCTAGAAGAGGAGATGGAAGTTGCGCGGCGATGGAAGCGCCTGGGGAAGGCGGCCGCCGAGCAAAGGCGTTTGGACGAAGCGGCCGAGACCGCCCGAAGGGCCTTCCAGGACGAAGAGGCCGCTCGCCGCCAACTCAGCCTCATCGTCGCAGAGCGCGAGAGGCTAAGGAGAGAGAACAGAAATCCTGGACGAGACGGCGACGGGTCGGCAGCTCGGGGACGGGCGGGACCCGTTGCTGACCAGGTCCCCACCGGGAGGAGGCAGCCCGCATCGCCTGCACCACCCCTCCGATTCCCTGCGCGAGGAAGCCGTTTGTCGACAACTACGCTTCCTCACCGCCGAGCGCGAAAGGCTTCTTCGGGAGAATCAAGAATGGGTGGAGGCTCGAGGAGAGCTGGCCGGGAGGCGCTGGCGCTGGGAGAACCGTAGCCCGCAGCCCGTCGAGTCCTCGACCCAGGGGAGGAGCCCCGCCAGGCAACCGTCGGGCTACTCCCCGGGGCCGGAGGACCGTCGGCGGGCGAGGCGCGACCGAAGCCAGACCCCCGAGTGGCGAAGAGGGGATGCGCCAGATCGCCCTACCTATCCGGAGGAGGCCACGCCGCTTGCACGGTGGATCACGTCCGCCCCAAGGCCCATAAGGTTCAAACCTCCTCACTTGGCCACGTACAATGGGAGAGGCGACCCCCTCACGCACGTGCAGCAATACCGGGGGGCAATGGAGGCGCATGACGTGGATGAGGCGTTCATATGCCGACATTTATCCCAAAGCCTGAGGGACACCGCGTTGGACTGGTACTTTGGTTTGCCCGCGAGATCCGTTGGGAGCTTTGGCGAGCTATCCCACAAGTTCTGCCAAGAGTTCCGGGCCGGGCGGACGAAGAAGAAGCCCTTAGACTATCTCAGCACGATAGTCCAAGGGGAGGGAGAGACAATGGGTAGATACCTTTGCCGCTTTCAGGAGGAGAGACGGGCGGTGGTGACATGTGGTGGGACCGAAAAGGTGCTCTCTCTCAAGTGCAAGAGTCCGTACAAGTAGTAAAACCTGGGAGTCCAGGTGTCGAATCCACGGGAAGAAATCTGTTGCAACCACAGCTCAAATCAAATAGAAATCCTACGGAAAGAAACTAACCACTTTAGGTGATGATGTGAATGGTGTTGAACGAGGAAATACGTGTAAGAAAATATATATAAAAAGTTTACACATGGTATGGGTTCGTTAGGGTCAACGATTCGTATTAATTTGGTTGATAGGTATAACGCAATGAATTCTCCTTTTGGGAGCAATTCACCGGAAAATACCTAATATAACTCAATGAATTCTCCTTTTGGGAGCAATTCACCGGAAGATGCCCTTTTGGGGGTTCAAACACAATATTCAAAAAGATCGTCGCTAAGATTATAATACGATATGAAACTCCCTTTTGGGGAGATCAAAGCTCGCCCTTTTGGGGCGATCATCAACTAAATTAATTCTTTTGGAATCTAAAAAAGTCGATTTACGAACAACGATCACAATTTTAGCGGCGTTTAACGATTAAGCACATGGAATTTCAACCAAATAAACACGAATAATATCCCCTAACTACTCCATACCATGCACAAATAAGTTCTAGCTACTCATACTTTCAGAATAAACAAGTTTCATAACAAAATACGTTGAGATTATATCAAAATACGGAAGAAAAAGCATCAAATAAGGAGTTTAAGTTAAGAATTCTTCACCAAACATCCTTGAAAATACATCAAAACTCTCTGGAAATAAGAAAATAGCCTCTGGAATTTTACAGAATTTTTCAGAGGGGAAATACGGCTCCTAGAGCCTCCAATACGCCCAAAATACGCCCCAATCTGCTTGAATACGCTCAAAAACCCTAAAATACCTTTTATAAAGAGATTGCGGGTTTATACGTTGCTAACGAGTTTGAAACCCGCACCCAAATCATTTTTAACCCGCATCCAAAGTCGGAGCAAATATGGACCGTAGATCTGGGCGGGATTTGACGTGGTTGCGCCACGTGTCCCTATAGTCGATCCGCATCCGCTTCGTTTCAACCCGAGTTCAGCTCGGGATGATCTCAGCCGTTCGATCGAGTTTCAATGGACGTGATATAGCCACGTCGCTCCGTATCCGAATTCGTTTCGGGATTAATATCAGCCGTAGGATCGGCATCGGATGGCCCAGACGCCGCCACGTCGCTGCGAGAATTGCTGCGCTTTGAGTTTGAGCGGGAGGAACACCTGCCATTCGATTCGCATCGGACGGTGGGGATCTCGCCGCGTCGACGTTCGATTCTCTCGTTTACAAGCCGTCGGATGATGAATCAACGCTCCACAACGAGCCACGTGGCCGCCTGATCTCGCGAATTCGCGTTCGAAGCGGATCGATTCTGCGCCGTCCGATCGACGATCCACGCACAGGATGAAGCCACGTCGCCCGCCTGATCTCGACCGTTGGATGAAGAATGAGCGGCCACGATTTAGCCACGTGGCCCGTATTTTCGTATTTTAAGCGTATTTCTCCATTTAATTGGTATTCTGCATTCAAAAAATCACAGAAATTAGCACAGATCTCAGAAAAATACAAATAAATAGTCGTTGGAATCGTGAGATCGAGACGGTGCTAGGAAAAATATAAAATGGGTAGAAATACTTCATTATTTGCTGTTTTGTGCTCAAATAGTGTGTTTTCTCTAATAAATAAATGTGTAGAAAATACGTGTGAATTAGAGAACAATGTAGCATCACACGAGCACAAAATAGGGTTAAATGGGGGGTTAAATATGTAATATTGAACCCGAATCACACCCCCCAACTAGCGATTTGCTAGTCTCTAGCAAAAATAGCGATAAATACGGATGAGTAATAAAACAATAAGTTCTTTCAAATCGCTCATAGCATGGCTCAATAGTACGCATTCCAACATGATCTTGACCATCAATACACACATCCATGAACACAATCAATCACATGATATTTTCTCTAATTTAGTGTGAATAAATAACATGCAAGCATCGTTTTGCGCAAGCGAAAGTATAACACGCCGTTATATACTAGTTTTCTTGTTTCCAAGGAATTGGCCTATCAAAATAATCATTCAAGACATGGGTATTGAAGTTGCTTAGTATATTCACCATTTCTTTTCTTTTATTCGTTCCGCGTAACGCGCATCAAGCAACATTCGCAGAAAAAAGTATAACTTGGATCGCCCCATCAAATGAGTGAGTTTCCTGTCAATGGCTCCCAAATCAGACGATAATAGGGCATTAGGCCAAAAAGGACCCCTCGGACTGTACTACTCGAGCCAACCAAGTTATGTTTTAGTGACATACTTCTTCATTCATTTTTTCTTTCATTCAAATTTTTTTTTTCTTTTCTTTTCTCCATCTTTTTGTAAGCAACTCAAAACCCATCTTTGAATATAATCATTAATAACAGAGGCCAAATCCCTCTTCAACTTGAAAACTTTCTAATAAATCGTGTATACTTAAGCTTTTTCATCACATTAGCATGCATGAAATATATTCAAACTGTTTCGAGATATTAATCATGGAAATTGAAAGTTTTCATGAATAGTATATTAATGGTAATTCCATGAAGGAAAAATAATCAACTCAGGCCATAAACAATTTTTAGAACTCAATTGACGTATAATCATCCGCATTTGAGGCATATGAAGGAGTTTTAAAAGATGAGATTTGGTGATTTATTCTTCTCAAAAAAAAATCCTAAGGTCTCATACACACCCCCAAACTAAAGATGGACATTGTCCTCAATGTCGGAAGAGGTACGAGTTTATTCAAGCAAGCAACCTAGAAAGCATATAAAAACTACACTACTGGAAAGAACACACCGTGATCAAATGGCGGATCCCGAATCTTTGATGGTGGAGGAAGTTATTCAATTTGCTCCTTGCGCTCCTCGGCGATTATTCTTCCTCCAAAAGCTAATTTGGACCCCAGCAACACAACTCCAAGCATCTCTATAAGCTGTTTGCCAATGTCCTGCGAGAGATGAGTTATGTCAGTCCAAATTAATTTAAAATTCTTCGAAATAAAATTATTCCAAATGTAGTCATCAAAATAAGTGGAAGAAATTAAAATAAGTTGACGACTACTCCCTGAAAGATTTGCACTACTCTCTGTACGATGCTCGATCAATGGGGAGAGGGGTAAATGATTTTGGGACAAAACTGGAGGAGGGCATGGTTCTGACTCCATGGCGATAATCTCAAAACCCTTGTCCCTAGCTGTCTCCTCCTCTCGTTCATCCAAAATTGCTAGCTCGTCCTCTCTTTTGCACACACTTTCTGCCATGTGGATATTTTTATTCGTGTCATCAACGTGACATGGCTCGCTCGATATTCCTGCAATAGAAGATGAACTCGTATTAGATTCTTGAAATTGATTTTCAAAAGCCTTACTTTCTTCTAAGCAAGTGGCAATCAAATTAAGATCTTCAATAGATTTTTGAATCTGCCGACTCCGAGCAAGGAAATTCTCCTGGAATTGATGGGATGTGGCCTCCTGTGTCTGAATAGTCTGGTAAGCTTCCTCTTTCAAGGATTGCAAAGGTACGTCTACGCTTTGCTCTTCTTGATCAAGGCACGAAGGCTCCGTTGAATCGCTCTCTGAAGTCTCTTCCATGGTTTCTTCGTTTTCTTGCAGAGACTCCATGTATTCCCACGCCACTGTCGGCGTCATGCCTCCCAATAATTCCTGCAGCTGCGGTTGTAGTCCATCTAGGAAGAACGCCATAAGCTCTTCATTTGTGTACACATGCTGCGGATAGCTCGATATAATGTCTGTGAACCTCCTACAGGCCTGAAAGAAAGTTTCACAGTCCGTTTGATTAAAATTGACAATTTTGAGCTTCTCCATTCTATGTTTTTGTGCATTAGCATACCTTGCATCATACAGATTGTTCGTGCAATAGAAGTTCATATATTCCATTTTGAAATAAAATAAAATAAAATAATAAAAAAAAGTTTATATACAGTAAAGTGGAAAGATCTCACCGAAGGTCCTCTGAATGAAATAAACCGTAGTCACAAACCATTCCTCCCCGGCAACGGCGCCAAAAACTTGGTGGGACCGAAAAGGTGCTCTCTCTCAAGTGCAAGAGTTCGTACAAGTAGTAAAACCTGGGAGTCCAGGTGTCGAATCCACGGGAAGAAATCTGTTGCAACCACAGCTCAAATCAAATAGAAATCCTACGGAAAGAAACTAACCACTTTAGGTGATGATGTGAATGGTGTTGAACGAGGAAATACGTGTAAGAAAATATATATAAAAAGTTTGCACATGGTATGGGTTCGTTAGGGTCAACGATTCGTATTAATTTGGTTGATAGGTATAACGCAATGAATTCTCCTTTTGGGAGCAATTCACCGGAAAATACCTAATATAACTCAATGAATTCTCCTTTTGGGAGCAATTCACCGGAAGATGCCCTTTTGGGGGTTCAAACACAATATTCAAAAAGATCGTCGCTAAGATTATAATACGATATGAAACTCCCTTTTGGGGAGATCAAAGCTCGCCCTTTTGGGGCGATCATCAACTAAATTAATTCTTTTGGAATCTAAAAAAGTCGATTTACGAACAACGATCACAATTTTAGCGGAGTTTAACGATTAAGCACATGGAATTTCAACCAAATAAACACGAATAATATCCCCTAACTACTCCATACCATGCACAAATAAGTTCTAGCTACTCATACTTTCAGAATAAACAAGTTTCATAACAAAATACGTTGAGATTATATCAAAATACGGAAGAAAAAGCATCAAATAAGGAGTTTAAGTTAAGAATTCTTCACCAAACATCCTTGAAAATACATCAAAACTCTCTGGAAATAAGAAAATAGCCTCTGGAATTTTACAGAATTTTTCAGAGGGGAAATACGGCTCCTAGAGCCTCCAATACGCCCAAAATACGCCCCAATCTGCTTGAATACGCTCAAAAACCCTAAAATACCTTTTATAAAGAGATTGCGGGTTTATACGTTGCTAACGGGTTTGAAACCCGCACCCAAATCATTTTTAACCCGCATCCAAAGTCGGAGCAAATATGGACCGTAGATCTGGGCGGGATTTGACGTGGTTGCGCCACGTGTCCCTATAGTCGATCCGCATCCGCTTCGTTTCAACCCGAGTTCAGCTCGGGATGATCTCAGCCGTTCGATCGAGTTTCAATGGACGTGATATAGCCACGTCGCTCCGTATCCGAATTCGTTTCGGGATTAATATCAGCCGTAGGATCGGCATCGGATGGCCCAGACGCCGCCACGTCGCCGCGAGAATTGCTGCGCTTTGAGTTTGAGCGGGAGGAACACCTGCCATTCGATTCGCATCGGACGGTGGGGATCTCGCCGCGTCGATGTTCGATTCTCTCGTTTACAAGCCGTCGGATGATGAATCAACGCTCCACAACGAGCCACGTGGCCGCCTGATCTCGCGAATTCGCGTTCGAAGCGGATCGATTCTGCGCCGTCCGATCGACGATCCACGCACAGGATGAAGCCACGTCGCCCGCCTGATCTCGACCGTTGGATGAAGAATGAGCGGCCACGATTTAGCCACGTGGCCCGTATTTTCGTATTTTAAGCGTATTTCTCCATTTAATTGGTATTCTGCATTCAAAAAATCACAGAAATTAGCACAGATCTCAGAAAAATACAAATAAATAGTCGTTGGAATCGTGAGATCGAGACGGTGCTAGGAAAAATATAAAATGTGCAGAAATACTTCATTATTTGCTGTTTTGTGCTCAAATAGTGTGTTTTCTCTAATAAATAAATGTGTAGAAAATACGTATGAATTAGAGAACAATGTAGCATCACACGAGCACAAAATAGGGTTAAATGGGGGGTTAAATATGTAATATTGAACCCGAATCAACATGCGGCGATGAGGTGCTTATGCTGGCCTTCAAAACGGGGTTGTGGACTCGGAGCCTCCACAAATCCCTGCTCCGGGATCCGCCGACCGACTATGAGGCGTTGGTCGCTATGGCGGAGAGGCACGCGTTGGCCGAAGAGACTCTCGGTGCAAAGGCCTTATTCCCCCCAGGCGAAACCGTCCCAAGGCGAGCCCCGGTCACACCCTCGGCCGAGGCAAGAAGAGGGCCACCGAGGTCGCGACCAGCTGGCCCGACCGAGGCGGGAACCGCCCGGGCCTCGCCCACAAGATCGCCCTGGCCCGGCGTGCGAGTTTGCTCCGGCACAAGGGCTCACTCGAGTCGTCCCGAGACAAGAAGGCCCCCTACGGGCGCATTACACGCAACTCAATGCTTCCCTGATCGAGGTGATGGCCGCGGCTACACGAGCCGGACTGCTGCTGGAGCCACCCCGAGAAATGAAGTCGGACCCAGCCCGGAGGGATTTTAAAAAATACTGCCGGTACCACCGAGACCATGGCCACGACACCGACGACTGCTTCACCCTTAAAAGGGAAATCGAGCGGCTGATCCAGGCGGGCCACCTGGGGGGTTTCGTCGGAGGCCGGAGACCGGACCGGGAAGAGGGAAACCACCGAAGGGCACGGAGGGCAGACCCTCCTGCAAATGGCGAGCGGGAAGAGCTTCACCCCCCGAAACCCGTCATGCGCATAAACACGATATGCGACGGGCCATCTTCAGGAGGGGCATCGTCGTCAAGCAAAAAGGCCTATGCGAGACAAGTGATGACGGCGGGTCTTGGAGGGGACCAGAGGGGGAGAAGGATGGCCTACCCTCCCATTACTTTCAGCGACGAGGATCTAGAGGGGGTCGAGCAGCCCCATGACGACGCCAGCGTCATCGAGGCCCAGATTGGGACGGCCATCGTCAGCCGCCTCCTGATCGACACAGGGAGCTCCTGCGACATCCTGTTCATGTCCACAATCAAAAAGATGGGGTTAAGGCCGACGGACCTGAGACCCTGTACTGGACCCCTCGTCGGCTTCACCGGTCACTCGACCCCCATCATGGGAGTGATCACCTTGCCGATAACCCTCGGAGAAGAGCCACATGTCGCCACTCGAATGACGCTGTTCGTTGTGGTCGACATTACGTCGGCGTACAACGGGATCATAGGACGACCTTACATGGCGGCCATCGGAGCGCTCCCCAGCCTTCTCCACCAGATGGTCAAGTTCCAAACCCCCCGAGGGGTAGGGATCATACGGGGAAGCCAGAAGCTGTCTAGAAGCTGCTACATGGGGTCGACCAAGCACAAGGGACCAGAGATGAACCTGAAGATCGACTCACCCGGGCGGAGTTATGACCCCTACCATCCAGAGTTAGCTCCAGCCGATGCCACCGCAAAGAGGAACAGGACCGACCGCGCCCCCCAGAGCCCCCCCTGAGAAGGACGAGCTAATCACTTCAAGGGACGTGGAGCGCCGGTCGTGGTATAGCCGAAAACTGTAAGTCATGAATGAAATATCTTGTTCCCTTTCTTATCTTCGAATTTCGCCTCTTCTGCATGAAAATTTCAGTTCAAACCTCTCAAAGACTCCGGGGCAGGACCAATCCTCGCCACCCAAACCAGAGAGGGGCGCAGGCCGAGCTGCGTACTCGCTCCCCCCCAAAGAAGACCTCTGGGGCAAGTTCACTGAGCTTGGCCACCCAAACCAGAGCGCCATATGCGGGGTAGGCGACGGCCCAATATCCGTCCGAATATAGAGGCTGCGGGGAGGCGACGGCCCAATACCCGCCCTCTCAAAGACTCCGGGACAGGACCAATCCTCGCCACCCAAACCGGAGAGGGGCACGGGCCGAGCTGCGTACTCCCTCCCTCCCCAAAGAAGACCTCCGGGGCAAGTTCACTGAGCTTGTCCACCCAAACCGAAGCGCCATATGCGGGGTAGGCGACGGCCCAATACCCGTCCGACTATAGAGGCTGCGGGGAGGCGACGGCCCAATACCCTCCCTCTCAAAGACTCCGGGGGCAGGACCAATCCTCGCCACCCAAACCGGAGAGGGGCACGGGCTGAGCTGTGTACTCGCTCCCCCCCAAAGAAGACCTCCGGGGCAAGTTCACTGAGCTTGGACACCCAAACCGGAGCGCCATATGCGGGGTAGGCGACGGCCCAATACCCGTCCGACTATAAAGGCTGCGGGGAGGCGACGGCCCAATACCCGCCCTCTCAAAGACTCCGGGGCAGGACCAATCCTCGCCACCCAAACAAGGAGAGGGGCACGGGCCGAGCTGCGTACTCGCTCCCCCCCCAAAGAAGACCTCCGAGGCAAGTTCACTGAGCTTGGCCACCCAAACCGGAGCGCCATATGCGGGGTAGGCGACAGCCCAATACCCGTCCGACTATAGAGGCTGCGGGGAGGCGACGGCCCAATACCCGCCCTCTCAAAGACTCCGGGGAAGGACCAATCCTCGCCACCCAAACCGGAGAGGGGCACGGGCCGAGCTGCGTACTCGCTCCCCCCCAAAGAAGACCTCCGGGGCAAGTTCACTGAGCTTGGCCACCCAAACCGGAGCGCCATATGCGGGGTAGGCGACGGCCCAATACCCGTCCGACTATAGAGGCTGCGGGGAGGCGACGGCCCAATACCCGCCCTCTCAAAGACTCCGGGGCAGGACCAATCCTCGCCACCCAAACCGGAGAGGGGCACGGGCCGAGCTGCGTACTCGCTCCCCCCCAAAGAAGACCTCCGGGGCAAGTTCACTGAGCTTGTCCACCCAAATCGGAGCGCCATATGCGGGGTAGGTGACGGCCCAATACCCGTTCGACTATAGAGGCTGCGGGGAGGCGACGGCCCAATACCCGCCCTCTCAAAGACTCCGGGGCAGGACCAATCCTCGCCACCCAAACCGGAGAGGGGCACGGGCCGAGCTGCGTACTCGCTCCCCCCCAAAGAAGACCTCCGGGGCAAGTTCACTGAGCTTGGCCACCCAAACCGGAGCGCCATATGCGGGGTAGGCGACGGCCCAATACCCGTCCGACTATAGAGGCTGTGGGGAGGCGACGGCCCAATACCCGCCCTCTCAAAGACTCCGGGGCAGGACCAATCTCCGCCACCCAAACCGGAGAGGGGCACGGGCCGAGCTGCGTACTCGCTCCCCCCCAAAGAAGACCTCCGGGGCAAGTTCACTGAGCTTGGCCACCCAAACCGGAGCGCCATATGCGGGGTAGGCGACGGCCCAATACCCGTCCGACTATAGAGGCTGCGGGGAGGCGACGGCCCAATACCCGCCCTCTCAAAGACTCCGGGGCAGGACCAGTCCTCGCCACCCAAACCGGAGAGGGGCACGGGCCGAGCTGCGTACTCGTTCCCCCCCAAAAGAAGACCTCCGGGGCAAGTTCACTGAGCTTGGCCACCTAAACTGGAGCGCCATATGCGGGGTAGGCGACGGCCCAATACCCGTCCGACTATAGAGGCTGCGGGTAGGCGACGGCCCAATACCCGCCCTCTCAAAGACTCCGGGGCAGGACCAATCCTCGCCACCCAGACCGGAGAGGGGCACGGGCCGAGCTGCGTACTCGCTCCCCCCCAAAGAAGACCTCCGGGTCAAGTTCACTGAGCCTGGCCACCCACACCGGAGCTCCATGTGCGGGGTACTCGACGGACCAATACCCGCCCTCCCCAGAAAAGGGCATGTCACCCCTCTCCTCAAACCTCGGGAAACGAATCAGGGTCCGCGAATCAAGGCGACCCTAACGCGGAGCCATCCCTGAGGAGTAACGCCTGACACCCATAAAGCCGACGCCCGAAATGACCTGTCCAACCCAAAAGGACACTCGGGACGAACGCCACCGACAAACGGCACGCCTGCCAAAAAACAGGGGCTGAGGAGTCACATCACACGTCACCCATCAGGAACGCTCCCCAAAGAACGAAATTCCAAGATGGCCCCAACTCTCCATAAAGAGGAAATGAGGGCAGAAATACACCACTATAAATTCCCCCCCCTCTCAGCTTCCTTGAGGGGGGAGGAAGGCGAGACAGAGGATGTGGAGAAAGACTAATCTTTTCGCCACCCTCTCCCCCTAAAAATGCGCGGAAAATACGAGCTTCGCCGACCGCCAAAGTAAACGATCCCCCAACAGGATATTCCTCTTACACGACGGTTGCCCAGCCTGCTGCTCCCCTCCTTCCTTTAGACAACTTACGGCATGGGAACTGGAGCTCCACTGGCATACCATGTCTCTCCACGGACGCCCCGCGGACGCAGGCGCGGCTGTCAGACAACCCGATGGATGGGACAGACCTGCCAAATCACCCCATCGGACACCCCGGCAGCCGCCCGAGTCGCCGCAACCGAGGAGGACTTGTCCCCGAGCGCCGGCGTGCTCCAACGGGATACTCCGCTTACACCGGTAGCACCCCCCTTCCACTCATCGGATCCCCCTGGACCGTTTACGCCAGGAGGACGCACAGATGGGCTGCGGACCGCGTCCCTTCGCGCCTGTCACACGGAGACTCCAATCGATGGGAGCAACAAGGCCCCGCAGGATAGAACAACCACCAAGGACTCCCTCTCCCCCCAATCCTGGGAACGAGGGCCAAAGCCACTGCCTGGCTCCGACGCGACCATCCACCCCTACGCCGAGGGGGAACCCCCTGAATCGACTCCACGCCCCTTGTCAGGGGCGCGGCGCCAGAGAGAGGCGAATCAAATACGATAAGAACATCGACCTACCTAGAGCGATTCAACGTTACGCCTACGGGCCGATCCTGTTTTTGTAAACTATCAATAATAGCTGATGAAAAGACTACTCCCGGTTGACCACTAGTTATAGCTCGGGCACACCTAGACACGAGCAACCCACAAAAAGGGAGGCTAACCCGCTGTAAAATCTCTCGGGCGCGCTACGTGAACTAAAAGGAGTTAACACGATTCCCCCAACGCCAGGATCGAAACAGCCGCACCAAGGCGTAACTTTAAGAAGGGAATTTATGCACACGCACAGGCAGAGAATCCCAGAAAAACGCGGATATCAACCCCGCGAATCTTCACTTACTTTCCTTTAAAAAAAGAGAGGGGGGGGGAGCCTATACAAAACTACTTGGCGCTTCCGCCAGTCACGACGCCCTCTCCCTCAGTGGAATCTCCCACCGCCCCGCCGGCCTCTGGCTCGTCACCCGCCCCTCCGTCTCCATCCCCCTCCTCGTCGCTGCATGCGGCGAGCCCGTCAAGGTCGAGCTCTACCGGCGGGACCAGGCCCGCCACCTTCTCCTTCATCCGAGCCAAGCAGGCTTCCCATCCCTCCACGCGGCCCTTCTCCATGCCCTGGGACATCGAATCTGCGAGGGCAGGAATGACGGTTTTCTCCTTATACGTCCGAAATTCCTCGACCCTACGAGCCAACTCCTCCTCGGCGGCCTTGGCACGCCCCGCTAGATCCTCCGCACGAGCTTCCTCCCTCCTAAGGGCCTCCTCCAGCTCCTTCGCTCTCTCTCCAGCCTCGGCCGCCCGCTGCTCATGATCGGACACGACCATCTTCAGGCGCTCTACCTCCACCTCATATCGGCCGCCCCGCTCCCTCTCCTTCGCCAGGTCCTCGCCAGCGCTCTTACGAAAGGCAGCGAGCTCGGCGACCACTCTAGCCACGGCGCCCTCGGCCTTATGTATGGCTGGCACGTGCCTCATCATCCCAAGCATCAAGTTGATGATCTGAGTAAAGAAACGCAGAAAAGTAAACCCATTTAGGGCGTTCAATAAAACCCGCTGAAAAACGTCGCCCATCTTACAGAACATACCTGGACGCCGTGCCTCACCGCGGTCCCGCACAGACCCTCAGGCTCCACCGCTTCCAGTGCCGCCCTATCGCGGGGCAGGAAAATGTTCTCCGCCAGCCTCGCCGCCACACCTCCGTCCTCAAACACAGACTCATCACTCGCTACTTTGTACGGCGCCCGATGAAGCGCCCCGTCGGGGTAGCCCTCGACATCGGTCCTCTTGGCCTTAAACTTAACCAATGAGGCCTCACAGCGGGGGTCGGCGGCCCTCTCAAGACCGAACATGGGACAACCATAAGGCCAAGGGTCCCATCCTCCGGACCCGGTCGGGCCACTCGACGCTTCGGCCCTCCCCGACTGACCGCTAGCCAACGCCCCCTCCCCACTGCAGGTGCCATGGGGCTAGACGGCCTCGTTCGGGGCATTTCCCCCCTCCTCCTATCGACCCTTCGTCCCCGCCCTCCAAGTCGATGACGGGATTCGACATACCCTCCCCGGCTCCACCGTCCGGCGGACCGGTTTCCCCCGGCGCGTCAGGCTCGGACGACTTCGTCGGCCTCTTCCTCCTCTTCGTGGACGCTGGCACCCCAGTCGAGCTCCCCGCCCCTCCTTCCGCTCGCGACCTCTTGGGGCCAACTCTTGTCGACGATTGCCCCGCCTGCTCCGAGGCCCGCCGCATCATTTCCTCGAGGGACAGACTCATTGTGCCACCTGCCAAAGAGAGAAATTTCAGCGTAAGCACATCAGGCGCATGAACACCAAAATATTTTGTACCTTCGGGCCAGATGTACGCCGTTATCATCTCAGCCCGAGCGAGCATCCGATAATCTCGGCCCTCCGCTGGTATGGCCATTAAAATCTGGGCCACCACTTTCTCCTCGTCCCCCAATTCCACCCCCTCTCTCGCCTCGGGATTCAGCTCCGCCCAATCAGACCTTATCAGCACATCCTCCGGCACCTCCACAAACACATACTGCTTGTGCCACGACTTAATTTTCCCAGGCAACCCCCTAATGAGCGGATGCGTCCTCTTCGCGGAGAGATAGTAGCATGACCCCAACCTCTTGACCAAGAAGAAGTGGCGAAATAAGGACAGGGATGGGCTAACCTGGTTGCTCACGCACAGCACTAGGAACCCCACAATGGCACTGATGGCATTGGACATCAGGCGATACAGGGGCAGTTCCAGGAAGTTCAACACTTCCAGCAAGAACGGATGGGGGGGAAGCGCAAACCTTTCTCAAACGAAGATACGTATACTCCCACCTCCCGGTCGTCCGCAAAACACACCCTTTCTTGCGGCTCCGGTTCACGAACCGAATACGGCGGCCTGACGTACATCGTGAAGATCTCCGCAACGGATTTCTTCAGCACCGACTTCACGCCCGCAATCTCGATGGGCACCCTTCCTGTCTCTACGGCGGAGCTTCCTTCCCCAACTACCCCCGAACCCTGACCACGAAACGGAGACATCGAGGAAGACATCTATAAAACGGGCGTCTTACCTAACGGGTGCCGACGACTCGGGCGCTTGCGCTACTTCGCTGACCGCTCCCACGAGGACGACTCTGGCAAGGATACTGAAATCTCCTACGAGCCCTAGCTGCTTGTCAAAAATTTTCGCCCGACAATCAGCTTTGCCTCCCTCCCCTCCTTGATATCTCTTTAAAGCGTCTGCGCAAAGCATCATGACCGTCAAGCCCAAGACACGCGTCACCAATCCGGGCCCTGTCCAGCACCGACCCACGTGTTCTGACGCTTCGCGTACTGTCAAAACCGTCAGTTCCGCCACGCGTCAACACTACAGTGGTCGGGCCGCCTCGGTTCCCGCCCGCCGTCGAATCGCCAGGCTGACGTCTAGTCATGCGACCGCCAAAAATTCCCGCCCAAATCCCGGCGAAATGATTACCCCCATTCGAAATTACTCCATGCGCCGCGCGTTCCGAGATTTAGTCCGGCCTCCGTCAGGGCGGCCATAACAAGAAGGCGGCGCTCGAACCAAGGTTGAGCCCGACCTCCGTCAGGGCGGCCATAACAAGAAGGCGGCGCTCGATCCAAGATTGAGTCCGGCCTCCGTCAGGGCGGCCATAACAAGAAGGCAGTGCTCGATCCATGATTGAGTCCGACCTCCGTCAGTGCGGCCAAAACACGAAAGCTTCCCTCGTACCAATGACGGGTCCGATCTCCATCGGTTCGGCCGGAACAGGAACCCGTCGCCCAACTTATTGGAATCTCGGTTCCAACACTCGGCAAACTTTCGTACGAACCAAGCAAATTCACCCCACCACTGCACCGCCGGGCCCCGTGCTGGGCTTCGGAGCATCATGACCACCGGAGAACACGACTAATCTCAACTCCCCTCTCCCGAAGACTTCGGCAGAGCGAAGTTGGGGGCAGTTACGTCCCTCACAAAGCTGACATTCTACGAGCAAACCAAGTAGGAATACAGTTCGACACAAGACAATAACAATGTATTTACCCAAAAACTACACTGTACATTGAACTTTCCACACACTACAACAACACATTGTTTATAACACTCTCACAAGAAGGTACGGACCTCCCCAAACCCATGTTTCTAGCGGCGCCTCTCAGCCGGCCGATCTCTCACATCCTTAACCACTTGCCGAATCGCCGCATTCTTAGCTTCTTGCAACATCGGCACAACATGCTCATCATGATAGCGGCGGATAGCGTCTTCGATCAGTTTGCCTTCGGCGTCCCGTTTTTCCTCCAATCGCCGCACCGCTAGACCCTTCTCCCTCTTCTCAGCCTCCAGGGCGTCCTTTAGGTCCTCTATTTGCCTCCTCTGTACCCCGATCACTGCTTCCTTGCTAACAACTTCAGAGGTATGCTTCGACTGGATATCATCCCTCTCTCGCGTTACCTCTTGAAGCTGCTTCTCGACCATTGCTTTGGACGAATCGAAATACGCAGCCCGCCCCTTCTCCACCCCATAGGCCTTCCTAACCCTCTCCAGCTCCACCTCCGTGTCCCTCAGCTTCGCCTTGACCTCGCCAAGGTTCGCCTTCGCTACATCCAGGGCCGCCCTGGTGACGGCCGCTGAGGTACGACCCCGCAGGGCTAACACGTTCGTGACCATCTACATAAACCGCGAATCAGCGAGACGCGGTCAAATAAAGCCTGCAGGCGAGAAAAGAAAACCGGCTTACCTGCACGACGTGCCATATAGCCGAGCCACACAACCGCTCCGCCCCCACACGAGTCAACGACTCACGGTCGCGCGGCAACACGCAATACTCGGCGAGGCGCGCCGCCACTCCCGCGTCCTCGAATACCGACTCGCCGCAGCTGACTCGAAAAGGAAACTTATGGAGACGGTCATCTGAGTACGCCTCGACCTCTTCCCGGGTCCTCTTAAAACGAATAAGGGCGCCCTCACAAGCTGGAGTCGACGACTCCCCCATTTCCCACGAAGGGATCCCGTATGGCCACTTTTGAACCACAGGCGCTCGGCGAGGCGCGACCACCTCTGGTACCCGCGGAGGAACGGAGGGTCTGGCCCCTCGCGCGGGCGCGTCCTCATAAAGATCATCGCTGGGCCCACCGGCGGAGATGCCTTGCCCGACTGCCCTCCGTCCCGGGTGCGACCTCTCCCCACGGGGAGCCCCGCCCCCACGTTCCTGGGATCCTGCCTCGCTAGCCACCCCCTTGCCTTTCCCGCGAGGATCAGTATCCTCCGAAATCAGGGCTCCGGCCGAACCTGACACCTCATCCGGCTCCCTCATCGCGTCTCTGCCTACAAAAGGAAAAGACAGACAATCAGGGCGAGCCTAGCCCAGAGTTTACAAAACATCAAAGATACCTAGGGTCCAAAAGTCCTGGGCGAGCCGACTGCTCAGCGTTAGACTCGCCAACTGACGGCACGCCTCGGGCAGTTCCATCAAAATCTGAGCTTTGGCAATATCCTCCCCGGTCAGCTCCACCCCTTCATTTACTAAGGGATTCCACGCCCCCCAATTCGACATCAGCGCCACGTCGCTTGGCACCGTCACGAAGACGAACTCCCTCATCCAATCGCCGACATCGTCGGGCACCCCGAGGATGAGTCCTCGCCCTCTCCTAGCGCAAACGCAATGATACATCCCCCTCTTCCGAATCACGAAGAAATACTGGAACAGCGCCAAGGAGGGACTCAAGGAGCAAGCAAGGCACAAGACGACAAACCCCACTAACAAACCCCAAGAACGGGGCGCTAAGGCAAATATCGGCAGCTCCAGGAAATTCAACAAATGAAACAAGTACGGATGGATCGGAAAGCGAAGCCCCAACTCGAAGGACCGAACATAGACCCCGACCTCATTATCCCCCGGTGAGCTCACCGCTTCCTCCAACCCGGGAACCCGAACCTCGTAGGGTTGTCGCACAAACCGCACGCGAATCTCCCTGATATTGATCATATCCAACCTACATCGGAGGGACTCAAGGGCTCTTGGTACAACGGATCGCCATGACCCTCTTTCCCTGGGCCGCCGCACCCCCGGCTGCGACGCCCCCTCGCCCACCAACTCCTCCTCCCCCACTCGGCTACTTCCTCCAACCTCGAAACGAGAAGCCATTGATCGGAAAGGAAGGAAATTAACTGTTATTACCTGTTGATCCCTTAAACCCGGAAGGCGATTGGAAGAAGATG
Organism: Scilla litardierei; assembly: GCA_030789695.1. Classification (NCBI taxonomy): domain Eukaryota; kingdom Viridiplantae; phylum Streptophyta; class Magnoliopsida; order Asparagales; family Asparagaceae; genus Scilla; species Scilla litardierei. The sequence goes on along the minus strand of CM061133.1, from coordinate 1,657,133 downwards.
ACCGGCGACGGAAGTAACAAACTAGCCAGCAAGCTCCAGACAGAAGTATCGAACGCCGGAGGAGAATCGGAGAAAGACAAAAACTACCGCCGACCGCCTCCCAGACCCTTTTAGCGGTAAAGGTGGCCCCGGGCCATCTCGGCCGTCGAATTTTCGCCACGCGGCGCCCATCGAGACGTCCCCGACGCCTCGACTGACGTGAGGGTCACCTCATCCACGTGTCGCAAACCCAATCGCAGAGGCGCTTCGTTTTCCTCTGCCCCCTTTTCAAATCGTAATGATGACCACTAAGGCGGGAGTTCCGAAGCCGCCGCCGTCACTACCCGGTAGGGGCCAAGCCCCGTACTGATGGTCCGGAATATCGAAGGTGGTTCGCCCTCCGAGCCGAGCCGGGCTACCGCCTCAGACTCGAAGGCCGGGGGCAATTGTTACGACCCAAAGATCGTAGGGGTCCCACCCGAATCCGCCCACATGACCCGTGGACTCTCCGCCCCGTGAAAGGGTCGCTACCCCGAAAATCCGGGGCAATATGGAGACGGGCGCGCCTTGTAACGTCCCCCGACCCGGTCGAGGCGAACAACCACAGCCGCTCGACCCACCGAGGGTAGCACGCTTGGGGACGCCTGGGTAGCGCCGCCGGGCCTACTGACAGGCACGGACGTATCCTTCCGCACCGGCGGACCGTAGCCCGTGACCGATCGGGGGGCGCGGCCGGGCCGGACAACCCCCGATCCGAACGACCCGCCCGATTCCCGTGAACCGCGGCGCCTAGGGTGATACAGCCCAACCTTTAGTCCGTCGCCAACGACAAACAACCTAGGATAAGGACACGACTGACACATACGTCACCCGACCGACTGACAAAGCGCCCCCTGATGGCTGAGCCGACTGACGGTCAGCGCTTTCGGCCCTGACACACCGACAAAAGCACCGCCTGGCCGTTGTGCCGCCTGACAAAAGCGGGTCAGGAACTCCTGTTCCCGACATCCTCGTCCGAAGCCTCCGCTGACAACCGAGCCAGCTCAGCACGTCTAGTCAGCATGCCAGATCAGCCCCGCCTAGTCATCTCCCGACAGGTATAAATACCCCCTCTCCCCTTACGGTGAGGGGGTTGGAAAATTCTCTCTCAATCTATCATTCACACACGAGAACAAAGGTCGTCAATATCTTTGTTCTCCCACTTATAGCTCGCCACATGCGGTCGACCCACCGTTAGTCCGACCGACGTGTCTAGCCCCCATTTTAAGTCCTATTACTGACTTAGGCATCGGAGGGGCTAAGGGTTGAACCCCCAACCCGGCCCTTCTGACGTGTTGTTCGTGCTGCAGGAAAGCTCGCCCCTTGACCAAAGTCGACTTCGGCCCCCGGCAATCCCGCTTTCCTCTGCTGCATCCGGCGAGATTCGACCCCGTGATCACCACCGGCGATGGGCCCGACTTCTTCACCCCACTAATCACTTGTAAAACAGCCTACCTAAACCTTCTTCTCCATATAACCACCGTGCCCTTGGTTCCCCATAATACAAATTCATTGTGCGCGAGTTCCACCTCGTAACATCCGTCGACCTAGGAGAGGTGGCCGGCGCAAGGAGGGGATGAGGGGGCTTTGGGGATGAAGCTAGGGCTTTGGGAATGATGGATGAGTATTGGGGAAGAAGGAGGCTCAGATCTGAATGAATGAAGAAAGAAAAACGTTTGGGGGGTTTAAATAGGCAATGCTGGCGGCTGGGCAAACCCTAGGTTTTCCACAGCGATTAGTCGGTCAAAGAAGGTTGGCTGACCGACTAGTTTAAGAACCAGTCGGTCAGTCGTTCTATTGTGATCGACTAAGAGCAATGCTGCGAAAAAGAATAAAATCTGGGTAATGAAATTAGTCGGTCTGTGAAGGCCCGTCGACCGACTAGTTTGCAACCTAGTCGGTCGGTGAGTGTTCATTGACCGACTAACGATAAACAGTAACTTAGGTATTTTTAATCAAGGAACTAGTCGGTCTGAGAGCAAGTTCTGACCGACTAGTTGCGCATCTAGTCGGTCGGTGGTTGTTCTTAGACCGACTAAGAGTAAACAATAACTCCTGTACAATTGATTTAATGAACTAGTCGGTCCTAGAAGAGTTGCCGACCGACTAGATCTCAACCTAGTCGGTTGGTTCCCCTTCTTGAACCGACTAACGTGCACAAAAAGTGTCGAATCGAAGCGCGAAGTTCTAGGAAGATTCCTACGGCTTCTAAGATCAATCTATCCCTAAGATATGAGCGATGTGAAGCTTGTCACGAGTGACTTACTCCAAAACTCAACGATCTAAGGAAGAAGCTATATAATCACAATGAAACGAACGAAAACGTAAGCTACGGAGACGGAAACCACACGTAAGGAGAAAACCCACCAAAACATATATATAATATAGTTAATCCAAACACATGAAAAACCAGTCGTTACAAATAGCCTCTATCAAAACTCAATCAAGTACCATCTTCTTTCCACGATTACATCGCCTTGCTTTTAAGCTGGCTGCGTTTTGTAGCGTGTACTTTGATCCTTTTTTACGAATCTACAACTCTCTTTACTGAGCGAGACTCTATCTATGTCTTATTTTCTTTTTTCTTATCTTCTGTGGTTTACATCACAGCTTCAAATATGCTCTACTTCATATAGGATCAGGGGCGCGTCGCAACGGTAGCTGCTTCGTCTCATCCGGAACCCAACTTTTGGGTTTGGATCATTGAAATTGTATCCAAAACCGACCCGAATGCAATAATGGTTCGCCGTACTGCAGAGTCCCAAACCGAACGGAATTATGGTTTAATTTGGATAGTGGATCAATCGGGTCGCATTCGGGTCTACCCCCCATCCCAGCCCTCGTCTGCATGTCTATATTAATATACACACGCAGGAGGCAGCGAGAAAAATACAGCGGCGAATTAGAATCGAAGGAAAAGAAGAAGAAGAAGAAGAAGAATTTTTTCCCCCCTGATTTCTTCTCTCGAGTAATTTTGTTTCTAATTCTTATTTTTGTAAGCATTAGGAATCTGAGATTTGATACTAAAAATTCAAGTTTTCTTTGTGTGATTATGTATGGGGATTAGGGATGGACAGCGAACGAAAGATGTACTCGTTTGAAGAGGTTGCGAAGCACAACAAGAGAGATGATTGCTGGCTGATCATGTTTGGAAAGGTGAATCCTTTTTTAAATTTATTGTTTTATATCTTTGTGAAAAATTGTTCTACATATCGCGGTTATTATTATTTCGTTTTTAGGTTAGATTCATTGTTATATATTTCTTGGTGATGGACATGGATTTGGGTTAATGTTGATGCGCTAAATAATTATACACGTTAAAAATTTGTTTTTTTTTGTCGCTATTAATGCCACTAATTATTCTAGTTGTTTTTTATTTTGTTATAGTTTGTAAGTAAAATGCCATAGATATGTTTAGGGAAAAAATGTGGCCTTGGATATATGTAAAACATGATAAAATAACGTTGGTGCATGTCAAATAGACCTATGTGCTGTATTGAATTACTATATATTTTTAGTATGTATGGATCTACAAACATAAAATTCATGAATCATGCATAGCATATGTAGGTACATAAATTTATGACTGTGGGATCTACATATGCTGGCATAATCTACACAAAGCAATAATCGTAGATATCAAAACCAGAAGTGAATGTACCTACATTCATCGATCGATCGATGAAACTTTTGATACAATCACGGATCTCACTTGCATGTCTGATATTACTCCATCCAATCATGTTTTGGTCTATGTAATTCGGATCTCAAGTAGTCTCATCTATTAAGAATAAATAAGAATTCATATTAACAATAAAAATTTAGGTTCACCATTGCCCCTTCAATACAAACCATTGGATTTCGATCGAGTGGGGCCCTGAGGGTGCTCTTGATCGAAACTTCTATCATATTATTGGTCCATGTGCAACCATCGAATAGCCTGTTAGCGATGAGCAGCTAAATTACATCTTCGTAAACGAAGCGAGAATAGTGCATCATAATCTTAAAGTAATATCTCGTATATATCAAATCTAATGACTAACTGTATTCAGTCACAATGCTTCTTAATTCATCCTCAAAGATCATATTTAACTACCGATTTAGCTTAAAAGGCACAACCAACACTTTTTTCGCATTTCAAGCAACACAGAAGGTGTGTGTGATCACATATCTGCTTTCGAATATGTCGACATTTTTCGTTTGACACATACCTTATGGTTTTGGTCAATAGCTTTTCCAATCTCATCAGTCTAAACTGAATTGGTCATAACCTATTTGGATAGAGTTAAAATAGCTCTCTTTGACCTGTTCACATATTGTCGATAGTCAGTAGGAGAAATAATAAACATTGAATTCACTTTACATAATAGTTAAGTGAGGATTCATCCCATATGTCTCAACTCATGGTTGTAGCACACGTAGTATGACAAATGTTGCGGTGAAGTACACTCTTGCTAGAGTAAGTACATCATGTTTTCACCCTATACCGTATGGGTCCTAACAGTTTGCTTTTAGCAGAGATGGTGTTTTGTTGATTGCTAGGGTTTTAGCCATTCTTAAAGACTAATCATACAAGTTTGCTACCTTCCGGTGTTTGACAATCTTTCACATCGAAATAGCACATACTCGATCCGGCTTTCTTAAGTCAAACGGGCATGTGAATCCTTTCGAATCTACTTCTCAATACACTTGGTCTTCCAGAGACACTGGATGTCATCTTGCTAATCAACTGGATGTCATCTTGCTAATCAAGACGATGCATGTGCAACCAACTTTACAATTCGCCCCTTACGGCAAAGGATTTAAATGGGTGGAGCATCTCATTCTTGACATTTCTTGAATGCCAACAGGATGGCTACTAATGTAAGAATAGCCCGTCAGACCTGCTTGATATACGTTTTAATGTTTTGATTAATTTCGTTGTTATATGTGCTCAAACATAATAATAAGAGATCTTTTTGTTTTAATTTTTTTGGATGCTACCATGAATTTAATTTATTTGTTCATTGAAAATGAAGCGAAGAAGAAGAAGAAGAGAAGTGACATGTGTCATTTTTTCATCAACTGAAAATGTATCATAAAGAGTGCATTTACCTTCTCCATAAACCCAAAATCTTAATGTGTATTTTATAAATAATTCATCACTTAACTTCTTGGTAAACATGTCAGCCAATATTTGTTGAGTTGGAATTGTGGTTGTTGGCTTGATAAACCCATATGGGATGTCCTTGGTTGGTGCACCAACCCAATGGGGATTGGTGCACCAACTCCCTCTCCCTTCATCTAGTATAAAAGGAGGGCAAGTGCTTGGTTATTAGTATCGAGAATTTGGGAATCCAATTGAGTTTCTATTGAAGCATTGGAGAAACTTGTATGAGGTCCTATTGGAAGTTCCATAGGATCATTGTGAGCGATCTTCGAGAGAGCCAATTGTGAGGATTTCTTAGGAGTAGTTAAGTGCCTTTTGTATCTCCTAATTGAAATTAAGAGAAGTGTTCCCTTGGTCGTTTAGGCGACCTAAATCTTTTGTTTGCTCTCTATTTGTTCTTCGTGCTAGATACTTCGGCGATCTGATTGCTTCCGCTCGGCGCACATCAATTGGTATCAGAGCTTTGGCGACGAAGATCTAGACGAAGAAGATGAGCAAAAGTGGCGACGACAATCCTTCTACTTCAATGGCGCAATCTTCAACAACGCGAACTATCGTATCCAGTACGAATTTCGAAATTGAGAAGTTCGATGGGCGTATCAACTTCGGTATGTGGAGATGCGAAGTCCTGGACATCTTGAACCAACTTGGTCAAGATCAAGTACTAGATAAGAGGCCGACTACGACGTCAGATTCGAAGTGGAGGATGATGAACCGGACCGCTTGCGGTACGATACGGCTTTACTTGATAAAGAAGAAGAAGTACCCTTTCATTGAGGAGACGACCGTGCAAGCGTTATAGGATGCGCTTGGTGAGAATTAAATGAAGGAGAATATCCAGAATCGCCTACACCTAAAGAAGAAGCTCTTGGAGGAAGGAGTTTCAGTTGAAGAACACCTCGACTACTACAACAAACTCCTTACAGATTTGAGGAACATCGACGTCAAGGTGGAAGATGAGGACAAGGCGATGATTCTACTCAACTCCATGAATAAAGACTATGAGTACATCGTTTCGATCTTAACCTATGGTAAAGAATCTATCACATTCAATGAAGTTTCTGACGCTCTTACTAGCAATGAATTTAGAAAGAAGGATGATGAGAAGATGAGGGGCCAAGGGTCCGAAGCGCTTACCGCGGTTAGAGGTCGGAGCAATGAAAGAGGTGGAGGCCGCAAAGGGAACCATATATCCGTGACGAGGGACAATAGTAGAGCTCCGCGCACAGACATCGAGAGGGATCAATGTGCCTTTTACAAGGGAGTGTCCAAAGGCCAATAAGAAGAAGGATACTAACGCCAACATCGTCAAAAGCGAGGAGGTGGATGAGTGGGTCCTAGTTGGTGTGACGGAGGGGGTGATGAAGGGGGATGTGTGCTCGACTCGGGTTACTCATTCCATATGACACCCCACAGAGAGTACTTTACTACTTTCCATGAACGTAGTAAGCGCAAAGTCCTTCTTGGAGACGATGGAGCATGCACGACGGTGGGCATTTGCACGGTTCGCATAAAGATGAGTGATGGTGTCACACGAGGCATATGTAATGTTCATTATGTACCCGACGTGAAGTACAATTTGATATCGTTTGGTTCACTTGAAGCCAAGGGTTGCAAAGTGATTATGGAGGACGGCGCTTTGAAGGTGACACGAGGAGCAATGATCCTGATGAAGGGAAAGCGTGAAGGCAACCTCTATTACTTGGATGGTACGATGGTGATGAAGACGACGAGAGTTCCAGATGAGCGAGCTACCAACTCAAGCTCGCACGCACCAAAGACGACTCATTGAATGATCTCCGAAGATGTGGTGCTAATAGAGGTGATGGTTCAAGTCAGTATGGTGGAGATACCTTATCCCCACAACTTGCACAGCGGATGGATTCTATCAAAGTTTGGAGACCAAGGTATGAGAGATGCCAACCTGCAAGAAGGGTCTCGTTTGCTTTCTTTGTCAGATGTGATGAGTCTCCGACCTTATTCGGTGAGGTAGAGCACAATGGCGACCTATGTGGACGAATGAAAGATTGGTATGATGAGATGAAATCAACGACGACTGACGAAGCCAAGGATTGGGTGGAGCTACTTGGCACTAGTGATTGTTCACCGGATGAGCTTATGAAAGTCGATATTGGAGTCAAGTTTGAGTATGGATTGGACTTGTAAGTTGACAATATGAGATGACTTTGGTGGCCCCTTCTGGGGCAATGAGGTTCTGCGAAGCCATATGAGCCTTTCGAGGCAAGATGACGGGAACACGAGATGATTCTCACCGAGGAGGAGCGTTGACGGTCGATTGTGTGACATAGACCTAATATCTCGCCAAGGTGGAGATTTGTGGTTGTTGGCTTGATAAACCCATATGGGATGCCCTTGGTTGGTGCACCAACTCAATGGGGTTGGTGCACCAACTCAAGGGGGTTGGTGCACCAACCCCCTCTCCCTTCATCTAGTATAAAAGGAGGGCAAGTGCTTAGTTATTAGCATCGAGAATTTGGGAATCCAATTGAGCTTCTATTGAAGTATTGGAGAAACTTGTATGAGGTCCTATTGGAAGTTCCATAGGATCATTGTGAGCGATCTTTGAGAGGGCCAATTGTGAGGATTTCTTAGGAGTAGTTGAGTGCCTTTTGTATCTCCTAATTAAAATTAAGAGAAGTGTTCCCTTGGTCGTTTTGGCGACCTAAATCTTTTGTTTGCTCTCTATTTGTTCTTCGTGCTAGATACTTCGGCGATCTGATTGCTTCCGCTCGGCGCACAACAGGAATATATTCTAACGCTACTTCTTCTTTTTCATCCCTAATAAAATGGTAATTGATCTTGGTGTGATAATTCGAGTCTTCCAATAAGTCAATTGTCGCTATATTGTCACTATACAAGGTGATCAGGTCTTACCCATGCATGATTACTTTAAGTTTTTTTTATAAGAAAACTTCTCAGCCAGTACGCCTCTTGCATCGCTACTGAGATTGTCATGTACTTTGTCTCCATTGTCAACAACGCAACACTCGATTGCTTCTTGTTACATCATAAAATGGCTATGTCATTCAGCAATAAAGCATAGGGTGAAGTCAACTTATACCCATCACGGTCTTCAATCCATTCGGAACATGTGTATCTTTGAAGGATTAGGTCCAATCCATTAAATTAGAGTGCATAATTTGCAGTACCCATGATATATTTCATAACCTTTTTGACCGCCGCCTAGTACTTAGGTTCTAAGTTGGTCAGGAACCGAGTAACCACACAACAAATGCGAGATCCGGTCTCATGCATTATACGGCATACATAAGGTTACTAATTGCATTATTATATGGGACGAGCACTATTTGTTTCCATTTATACTGAGTATTCGAACAATTCTTTAGATTAAGGTCATGGTTCTGAATGATAGAGCCATAACTGGTTTTGCATTCTCCATAAAATCTACTCTTATTGTCCTAAGATGTGATTGTAAGTGATTAAGCATGCATGATTTTGTATGCAAAATTGCAAGATCACATCTGCAAGTGATTAAATGAAATGAGACCGGAATGCCACGCATAAACTTCAAAGTCAAATAGTTTTAAGAAAAAAATGGGACATGGCGAGAAATGATTTCAGGACTTCTCCAACCAAAAATCATGCCACAAAACCGAATTGTCTCACATGATATTCAAATATTATTGTTAATTAATCATTAAATTTGTACAGATTATAGCTACTTTCATGATAAGTATCTCAATAACTTTACCCATATATATTTTGATGATGCAAAGTAATCATAATATAAACTTCAATAAATATGATCCAAACGCAAGTGAAAGAATATGTGAAAAAATTGTGAGTCACATCACTTAATATTTGTTTCAGAATCAATTTCATGATATTCATGACATTTGCAGGTAAGTCGCATGCCATTATAAAATCACGAGTAACATCAATGTGATAATATTCATGTGGCAAAATTCGATTGACTCACATGCATCATTGTAGGATGGTTTGCATAGATTCGTAAATTGGGTTTAATGACCCAACATAGATGTTCATGCAAAGGAATATGTAAGGCCCTTGTGTGAGAAAAACTGTATCATAAGAAATTAAACTTCACATGAGATATGAAATATATACTCATGTCAAACTCTGAACTCCCAAAGTCATCAAAATCCATATTAGAAACATTAAAAATAAAAATTGTTGCAGTGTGTCCACCAAACGGTTCTGCAATGAGATCAATGTTACAATTAATTTATCATCGTATCTAAACAATCATGAGAATGCACGCGTGCGCGCACTCATTTAAAGGCAAGCACCAGCTAGAGTTATCATGGATAAAAACCTTTGTCATTCCATTGGTTCAAATCTAGTTAGACTCGTGTCAATGACCATGTAAGCTCTAAGAAGCTTTGATGGTTGATAGCTGAAAGAAAACGTGTCTCCAAATAGAAGAAAAATAAAATAAGATAAAATAAAAGGTAATTTATCCCTGAATTCAGCCATAACAGATTAGGGAGATCCAATTTGTATAATCTCAAGTAGTTTTATGGATCGAACATAGAATAAACAAATTAATTTATCTTCGATTTCAATTTTATCATACACAAATTGTGTAGGCAAGGACTCCTTTATATAGCACCTTCTTATCAAGGTGGTTATATGTTGCTACCATATTAGATATCAATATACATAACATTTAACACTTGTCAGCATCATAGGATTGTGGTAGAGGCAAGCTACTACAATGAATCTGATCAGAAATTTTAATATGGATGTTAGATATGACTGTTAATGGAGCTAAATAGAGAAGAAGGATTCTTGTAGAGGACCTCAAGTTATTGTGCAATAAAAGGCCTTACTATTATATTATCATTGTTATATATGTTTGTTTTAGATGATCATGTTGATTCCTCCGATCTCTTCAAAGAATCAAGCACAATAATATCTAAGACAAAAGAGAGAGAATAAGATGTGGAAGAGGAATACCAAGCAGGAATACCAAGCTTTATTAGAAGTTTTCAAAGCACCTTACAAAGATTTAAGACATAAATTATCAACCTTTGCTTCTCTTTCTCCATAGTCCTCTCTCTTTCCTAGCATCCTTTCTCTTTAGGTTATTATTCTCTTTATATGAAAACCCCTAAAGCTAAAAGACTATTTATATGGTCTTCTTGGTGATACAAGTAAAGTACAAATATACCCCCACTAAGACACATATTTACAATAAGGAGTTTTTAGAGCCAACTCCAACAATCTCTACTTTGGCGAGAAAACTCCTTTACGCCACCATGAAGATCAATAAGGTGTCACATACACCTCAACCATGACGAGTCCAACCACCCACCACAACCGCACCTCCATCTTCAGGAGGAGATGTGCTCCTCCACATCTCTAGCACAATAAGATGTTTAGCAAGTATAGGCAATGCCTAAACTTCTCCCTTGCAACTGGCTTGGTGAATACATCTGCTGCATTCTTGTCGGTGTGCACCTTCTTGATAGAGATCTCACCATCATCGACCCAATAACGAACTCTATGATACATCACCACAATGTGTTTTGTCCTTGCGTGGTAGACGTGATTCTTGGTCAGTCATATTGCATCTTGACTATCCGAGAATATTTGGATGTTCTCTTGATCCAATCCAAGTTCATTTACCAAACCCCGCAACCAAATGGCTTCCTTGGAAGCCTCCGTGATTGACATGTACTCGGCCTTCGTAGTAGATAATGCTGTCGTGGATTGTAGCACCGACCTCCAAGAAATAAGACCACTAGCAAGTTTGAAAACATACCCGATAGTAGACCTCATGTTGTCAAGATCTCTCACATAGTCCGCATCAACATATCCAACTACAACATTTGAGTCAACTTTCTTCACAAACATGATACTCAACTCCTTAGTGCTCTTCAAATACATCAAAATCCACCTCACCGCATTTCAATGCTCTTTTCTTGGACTTGACATGTATTTGCGAACTACACCAACCGCTTGGGCTATGTCCGACCGTGTGCATATCATGGCATACATCAAGTATCTTACCGCATTTGTATACGGTACCGCTTTCATCTTCTCAATTTCCACCGTCTTTGGACATTGCTCTTTGTTTAAAGTAAAATAAGAAGCTAGTGGTGTGACAACCGGTTTCGCATCCATCATGTCATACCTCTCCACCACTTTACAGACATACCTCTTTTGTGACAACAACTTTTCGGCATCTCTATCTCTCTTTATCTCCATGCCCAAAATCTTAGTAGTCGCCCCAAGGTCTTTCTTAACAAACTCATGGCTCAACTTAGATTTGAGCTCATCCATCATTGACATGTACTTACATGCAATTAGCATGTCATCCACATAGAGAACAAGCATGATGGAGACCCATCATCAAGAAACTTGTAGTACACATACCAATCATACTCACTCCTTGAGTATCCAATGTGTAACATGAAGGAGTCGAAGCATTTGTACCATTGTCTTGGTGATTGCTTGAATCCATAGAGAGACTTCTTCAATCGGCACACAAAGTCTTCTTTGTCCACTCTACAAACCTTTCCGTTGTAACATGTAAATAGTTTCCTCCAACTCACCATGAAGATAGGCTGTCTTTACATCTAGTTGTTCAAACTCCATGTTAAACCATGTCACCATAGCCAAGAGTACCTTAATAGAAGTGTGATTCACAACCGGGGAGAAAATCTCATCCTAGTCACCCTCTTCTTTTGTGAATACCCCTTCGCCACCAACCTTGCTTTGAAAATTGGTTTCTCCTTTTCATGCAAAGGCTGCTTCACCTTATAGATCTACTTGCAAGCCACTGATTTACGATCCTTTGGTTTCGGTACCAACTCCCACACGGAATTCTTGTGAAGAGATTTCATCTCCTCCACCATTGCCTCCAACCATTCTCCACGTTCATGTGAATCCATAGCCTCTTGAAATGAACCAGACTCACCACCGCTAATGACAAGAGCATAATGCGCCTCTTCCGCGTGCTTCCATCCAAGCCTATTAGCTGGCTTTGTGGTCATTCTCACCCTCTCTTGAGCAATGCTATATGGCTCTTCTTTTGGGCTGGCTTGAACTCCCCTCTTCCCATTGTGAAGTTTGATTTCCCAAGTCATCCAATTCGAATGAGACTTCTTCGGCCACTTTATTTCCTTTGCCATCACCATCTTGTTGATCTTCAAGATCCCTTGATAGCATAGAAGCTTCATCAAAGACCATATATCAACTAGTCAATTTCTTCCGATTTACTGGATGCCAAAGCTTGTACCCCTTCACTCCCTTTTCAAAACCAAGGAAAATGTATTTATGTGACTTAGTATCAAGCTTTGACCTTTCATCATGTGGAACATGTGCATACGATGGGCACCCAAACACCTTTAGAAGAGTGTAGCCCACTTCCTTGCCACTCCATACCTCTTTGGCCACCTTGAGGTTAAGAGCCTTCAAAGGTGATCTATTCACCACATAGCATTCATGGTTAACCGCCTCCGTCCAAAAAGACTTTGACAACCCCATATGAAGCCTCATGCATCTAGCACTCTCCATGAGAGTTCTATTCATCGTCTCGGCCACGCCATTTTGTTGCGGATTCTTTACTACGGTGAAGTGCCTTTTAATCCATTCATCTTGCAAAATTGTAGAAACGTTCTATCTCGGTATTCACCCCCATTGTCACTTCTCAATCACTTCACTTTTTTTCCCGTTTGGTTTTCAACTTCCACCTTCCACTCCTTGAACTTGGAGAAGTCCTCGGACTTCTGCTTCATAAAATACACCCAAACTTTTCTTAAGAAGTCATCAATGACTGCTACAAAGTAGGAAGCTCCACCTTTTGACATAACGGGCTCGGTCCCTACACATCAGAGTGAATGTAGTCAAGAATGCATTTGCTCTTGCATTCTACCTTTGTAGTATTAAAAGACACCTTCATTTGTTTGCCTGCCAAACAAAACTTGCATAAGTCGAGCTGCATATCTTCATTCCCGTCAACAAATTCCTCTTGTGAAGTTCACACATGTCCTTCTCACTCATGTGTCCCAACCGCATATGCCACAACCTACATTCATCACAATCATCCTCTTTCTCCATTATGGAGATTGAGGCTCCACCCAAAATAGTGTCACCCACAAGCTTGTAAAGATTGTTGCCACACTTGTACCCTTCATTAGTACCAAGACCCCTTCAACACCCTGAGAATAACATCCTTTCCATTGAAAGTGTATCCATTCGCTTCAAGCATACCCAAAGAATGAGGTTCTTCTTGAGTGTCGATACATGTTTCAACTCCTCTCAATGTATGGACCACGCCATCATGCATCTTGATCTTTATAGTTTCCATTCCAATTGTCTTACACTGTGCATCATTTCTCATCAACACCGAACCATCATCAACGGCCTCATAAGTGTGAAACCATTCTCGATTTGGACACATATGATAAGAACAATCGGAATCTAAAATCCATGCATTTTAGGATTTACCTTGAGAGACGGAGAGGAGTTCCGCTTCTCCTTCGAAAGCTACACTAGTCGAATCATCCTTCGACCGCTTCTCCCCCTTTGCGCTAACCACGCCTTGCAATCTCTCTTGAAGTGGCATTTGCCCTTGCAATAGTAGCATGCAACATCTTTCTTGCTTCTTGACTTGGACCGGGAGTTGTATGTCTTGCTTGTGGCTCTTTTTTTCCTTCTTTCTCTATCACTCGATTCCCCTTTGACTATGAGATCTTCTACATTGGAATCATCCTTCGAGGATCTTTTCCTTGCGGCACTCGAGATAATATCTTGGGTCACCTCTTCAAACTTGAGTCTCTTTCCCATACAAAAGAGTAGTAACAAAGTGGTCATGAAAGTCCGGAAGAGAACTCAACAACAAAAGAGACTTGTCTTCATCATCAAACTTCATATCCAACCTCAAGAGGTCACAAATCATCCTATTGAAGATGTTCATGTGTTCCAACACATTCTTGTTTTCTTCCATCTTCAAACTATATAGTTGCTTCTTCAAGTGTAGCTCGTTTGATAAAAACTTCCCCACGTAAAGCTTCTTAAGCTTTTCCCATAGATCCTTTGACGTTTCCTCTTCACTACCGTTATACAAAACATCAGCTGAGAGATATAATTGTATTGTACTCGCTGCCCTTTCATTTAGATCGGCCCATTCTTTATCATCGATCTTCTCCGGCTTCTTGTCTTCCCCCAACAAAGCAACCTTGAGTCCTTGTTGTATAAGAACATTCCTTACCCTTATTTGCCATAATCTGAAGTTGATACGTCCATCAAACTTCGCTACATCAAACTTAACCCCACCGGAAGTGGAAGTTTCCATAGAGGATATTTGTCAAACACCTTGTGTGCACCAAAATTTCGCAACTCACAATCCCGAAAATTGACGAAATTTCTTCACCCAAAATGCTCCAAATGGGTAGGAATAAGGATAAACACAAGCTCTGATACCAATTGTTGATTCCACCGACCTCTTCACAGAATCAAACACAACAATATCTAAGACAAAAGAGAAAGAATAAGATGTGGAAGAGGAATACCAAGCGTTATTAGAAGTTCCCAAAGCACCTTACAAAGATTTAAGACATAAATCATCAACCTTTGCTTCTCCTCCTCCATAGACATCTCTCTTTCCTAGCCTCCTTTCTCTTTAGGTTATTTTTCTCTCTATATGAAAACCGCTAAAGCTAAGAGACTATTTATATGGTCTTCTTAGGGATAACTATACAAGTAAAGTACAAATATACCCCCAATTAGACACCTATTTACAACAAGGAGTTTTTAGAGCCAACACCAACAGATCATTCCTTGATGAGACTGGTAATGCTATTTTCATCTCAATATCAGAATTGAAGTCGGTGAAGATAATATTTTGGTTGCTTTCAGGTGTACGATGTAACCCCTTTTATGGACGATCATCCGGGAGGAGATGATGTTCTTGTATCATCAGCCGGTAAGTATTAAGAATTTTGATGCATGCTCTGGATATGCGTTATCCATCTTGTTAGATCCTCTGCTCGATACCGAGGATTCAATCGTTGCAGAAGAACTGCACTGAACACGTTGGTGTTTGTTTGCAGGGAAAGACGCAACTAACGATTTTGAAGATGTAGGGCACAGCAAGACTGCTAGAAATATGTTGGACAAGTACTACATTGGCGACATAGATCCTCCGACTTTCAAGGCAACACAGGCACACGATGCAGCTCGAACGGTAGAAAAGGAGTCTATTGCTGATAACAGCCCAGGATTAGTGATCAAAGTGCTGCAGTTTCTTGTGCCTGTTATGATACTGGGACTGGCAATTGTTGTCCGACACTACACCAAAGCGGAGTAGCTCTTTTATGGCTTATGATTATATGCAGGGATCAATAGTTGATTTTTTCCGATGTTGTTGAGTGAAGATAAGCTCGAAAACTTTGTAGTTATGGGTATCAGCATTCATAGTGTGAATTGTTTTCTGTGACTGGTGTTAGATTTTTGTGCCTGTCGATTGAAGCATGAAGTGTTATTGTTTCTTGGTGTCTCAGAACATCTTGTGCAATGCAGATCGAAAATAACAATTCAGATCAAAATGAACAATTCAGATTTTTGAGGTTTTAGTACAAGAAAAAAATATGGGTGCCATGGGTTTAACGCTACCAGTAAGGAAATTTTCCTATATATGTAGAGGATACCCATTTTCCACGAAATATATAGGAAAAACATATATCCTCCCAAATTCCAGACTCAGTAACTCAAAACACATCAACGGTACAAATATGATAGAATCACCTCAACAAGGATCCCAACCTCATGCAAAGCAAACCAGGCTCTGGAACGCTCCAACAAACTGATGTATTAAACAGAAGACGTCCCAACGCAACATTAAGCCTATGACTTTGTGATACAGGGTTAGGATTCAGTCAAGCATGCCAAGTGCCAACTGCATCGCAAAGAATCTTCAGTCAATTTATATGGCCAATCATATCCCCTCCATAAATTAATATATAGAAACAAAGAAAATCTGATTACATTGGCTGCTGCACCTGTAAATAATCTAATCCCTGCAGGATTACAAGCACCTTCTCTTCTCCAGCAATGGCAATGGTGATGTTTCCCACCTGGGAATTCCAACAAATTCTTTCTTTCCTATATCGTAAACCTTTAAATAACCCAAAAAAAATGTTTCCCATAGCAGGAGACGACAAACGCCAGGGCAAGGTTTTGCTGCTCAGATCTTATCATGCAAAGTGACTACCAAATCATGGGCATCATCTAGGAGTCTCCAGACATCTAGATGTCCAGCCATGCTATTGCACTCCCGCATGATCTCATCCATGCTGTTGCTCCTCTCGATTATCAGCTTCCTCTTCTGAAGCACGCAAGCGGCAATGGCATACAACAGCAAGTCGTCGGTGGGTGGAGCCCTCCACCTCATTCTTCCCCACGACGACTTCCTGATTCCTGCACGGATCGCTGCTTGATCTGCCCACATGACTTCCCACAGACACACCGTCTGCTCAAAGCTAAGCTCCCTCCGGAACAAAACCACAACCATTCTGTACACAAAAAAGCAGTCCTCGGCCTGAAGGTTCTCCAAGTGGCGATAGAGATGTGAGTCCTTGGACTGTATGATTTTTGCGATTATTTTCAGCTGCCTACGGATGCCGGCCTCGTCAAGGCGGAAGTTGTTCCGGGCTTTCCGCATGAATCCCTCGAAACACCAGAATGCTTCATGGTCTTCCTCCATAATCGCGAGTATGGGAGAAAGGAGGTCGCTCATTCCCTGGCAGTAGCCGATCTCAGGGTCATAGATGGCGTAGGCCTCAAGCACTGCGACCAGCCGGGCGGCATGATAGACCATGCACGGCTCCAGGTGGTCATAGTCCTTCAGCCCAACTGCTGCTGCGGATTGTTGGGCTTTTTCCTCCGTGACCATCGCTTGTGAAGGAGAGTAGATGACCCACTCAGCACTGGCTCTGACAGCATCTAAACGGATGATGCGCTGCCATGTCTCAAAGTCCTCAGTCGTTCGAATGGACGGGTCTCGTTTGTGAGAGACAAGCTTTGAATGTTCGGGATCATGGTTTAGAATTTCTTCAAGGTCCCTTGATGTTGCTTTGCTTTCTCGTTCCTCATCAACTGAGGATTCTGAATCAGATGATTCTGTCTCCACCAAGGACAAATCTATAACGGTGATACCGCTCCTAGCATCTTCCCCTTCATCCAAGTCAGGAGAATTGTCGTATACTGGCCGATCACAAAGGATGCTCCCTCTTTCGGGGGACATTGTTGCCCTAGGGCTATCGTCTTCAGAGCCAGATTCAGGTATCTCATCAAGACAGCAGGTTCCGGTTTTACTGAATTCACCTAACCCTAGCAATACAATGCCTTTGTGAGTGTAACTACAAAGTCGTCTGCAACGCCTCCTTAGACTTTCATATTCTTTCCTGTGTAGCATGAAAACAACCAATGCTTTGTCAATTCTACTACTGTAAATTACAAAAAAGAAACAAATGAAATAGAATGGCAATATAAGAGTTAATACAATACCTTTTCTGTACTTTGATGATGTTCCTTTCAACCTCTGAACTGTTCAGATCATAGCTGTATAAAAAACGACAATGTCAGCAATACAGAACGAAAATACTAACAAAAGATACTAAAACTGCTTGGTTGTCCAAACTATATGATATGCAGCAAACTTCATTCCTAAATGAAATATATTCAAGATCAACAAAATATTAAAAAAGGAAAATAACATGCAAATTAAAAAGCCGGTGATCAAATAAACGTATGCATATCAACCCCAACCACACGAAGGTGATCAAATAACAAATTTTTCCAGCTGAACAACTAGTTCAGTGTCTTTAAGTTACACACTGAAGATGTGAAGTGCAATGTGCAACCCCCACCTCACCCAATAAAAAGAAGGAAAAGAAAAGAAAAGAAAAGGATCTCATTGGGCCCCCTGAATGTATGTCTGCCTTCTGCCTCTATAACGATCATGCTGTGATCCGATAATACAAAATTTGATAAAAGCCTTTCTCTGATTATGGTCAAATAATAAGCACCACCCGAGTAAAAAAGAGGAACCAAGGAGGAATAAAATGTTTTCCCTACTTCGTGGAGAGACGAAAATATTAGCATTTCTTATACTACAACTCTCCACATAAAGGAACCAAGATTAACGAATCTTGTTTGAAAACTTTCTTCTTGCCACCTTCGAGATACCCCAAAGAAAGGTACCTGGCACGGACCGCTGAAGAAAATTATAATGTAGAATATATCTGTTGTTTATTTAGGCAAGAGACCATCCGCTATTTGCAACCAAAAGAAAAGGACAAGGACATAGCTCAATTGAAATAACTCTGGGGACGCAAATGAATAGAAAAATACTGGACAAAAAAGGCCGCAAGCAATCTCAGTAGACATGAAGATACTATATGACCTCGATCGGATTATAGGGTTACATCATATCACAGAATACGAATTGAGACAAGAAGATGCCAAATTTCCATGATTTGGAGCTGTTCACAATACAACCCAAATTAATACCTCCAATGGAACAAGGGTGTAAATGGAACAGATAATTAGCCATTCAAAGTGCTAGGCGAATGCCATTGTTAGGAGTGGCGATCAAAGCTGCTAACCAAGCCGAACCCGATTCAAATTGTCAAATTAGGATAGTACCTTTTATCCATTAAAAATATTGTTTCAGGTTTGGATTTAGAATTCATATTCAAAAGTGTATCAGGCATGAATTTGTGTATACATGTACCAACCCAATAAACTTACCAGAATTGGGAACATAGCAATTTGAGAGGCCGGTGTAATAATAGTTACAAGATCATGTAACGAAAGCAAAGTTTCTCAATTTTCATTTGGTTTTGCTCTTTCTTTTATAAATTTTTTATTATTTATCTAAAAAAGAAGATCTCGTTTTTTTCTTTGATTAATTTTCTAAAATACTTAAATGTCCCAGATAAGTTTCCGAAAACAGACCCGAACCAGAATAAAATAAGGTTACACTGAGTACTTATTGGATTTGGATTCGGTATGGATATTCTTGAACTTTGATGGGTTTGGATATAAATACAATAGGTATCATATCCAAATCCGACCCATTGCCACACCTAGCCACTGTGCCTGAACCTGAATTTTCCATTAGCGTATTCAGATTAGATAATATAGGTTATTCGAGTACTAAACTCACAACCCCATATTTAATAAAATGGAAGCAGATGCAAAATACTAGTAGGCTATTTTTAACAGATCAAAAAAGCTAGCAGAAAGAATAGTTTGTATCTTTATTTTTATTGTATAAAATGACACCAACGGACAAAATGTTTCAGTAAGAATGGACAAAATGTTCTAGCTTTATTTGTACTTTTTCATTAAGAGCATATAGATAAGAATACACATGTTGAAACATTAATCGCACTACCTATATTTGGTAAAATAGAATCATACATACAAAAATGTATTATATTAGAATATTTTTATTAGAATCAAACAATCAGAAGAAAGAATGAGTATGGTCTTTTAATTTCAGCACCTTTTAGAAAGACAACAAAATTCTATATATCAAGCTATCTTTGCTTGTGATTAATCCAGAATTTAAAGAATATAATATTGATATAACAAAACTTAATTGCAAGATCCTTTTGAGTTTGTCCAAATATGGATTGTTAAAACACTATCCTCGTATCTATCCGCATTTTAAGTGGACCATTTTGAATATCCATGTGTATGAAAAATAAAACCAGAATCGTATTATGATGGAATAACTTGCATCCATTCACCCTCATAAGATAAACCTTATAAAAAAGACATTCTCATAAATTTAGTAAAGTAAGATACTCTAGATAGCATTTTTCCAACGTGAAGCTTTACCAACTTTGACGTGTTTGTAAGGTGATTCTAAAACAATGTGCAATTGAGTAAAAACGAGTTCATTACCATAAAATGTAGATGACTTTCACCAATACTTGCAGTTACACAAAGAAGCATGAGAAATGACAACTACATCTCTAAAAACCAAAAAAAAGGTACATCTCAGAACACAGAAGATACGAAGCCAGCCCCTTAACTAAAATTGAATGCCACAGTGGTAAAAGACTTCTACATAAAGTTGTCTTAGATAGAAGTATTGGATTGCTTTTCATTATAGCAACTAAGCAGCTCACCAAAGCTGGCCCCAATTTTTGGGAAGAATTCTAAGATGATGATGACAACTAGGGAGTTAACCACACAGCAGATGAAGTGTCTTGCGTTGACTGGAGACGGACATAAAAGATATTGCGGTTGCACGCCCCATGGTCAAATCAAATGCTCTTGCAACAAATTGAATCAAAGCAAATTTGAAGCAGACCTAACCACACACACACACACACACACACACACACACACACACACACCCCCCCCCCCCCCCCCCGGGCCCAAAAAAAAAAATTAAAAAAAATTAAAAAATAAAAATCCCCCAAAATACCCAAATATATTCATGCATTCATCCCACTAAGCATTCAATAAAACTTTTAAATGAGGCCTAGATCACCTTCTAGGTGATAGCAAATCGAATAAATAAGAACAAAGCCAGTTAATTTAAATGTCAAATTAGTTGATCAAGCCATAATCAACTAATAAGTCAACTGAATTTATAGCATCTAGGAAGCATTTTCAGAAACATAGAGCTACAACTTTGACCTGCTTGTGAAGCAATCGTACGAGAATTTGCAACTGAGTAAAACAAATTATATCAATTAATGCATACGTATACATCATTTTCATCAAGACTTACTTACAAATGTGTCCCAAACAAAGAAATAAATTAATAAAACATAGATGATTATAACAAAGCATGAGGCGCAAGATAACAACAGCAGTCAAGTCAATAGCATAATAATTAGCAAGATGGATTAGTCCAAAATTCATTGGAAATACAGACGAGATGTGTTTCGAAAGGTCAGAAGTCTTACACTCCAAGCAGGAACGGCCAAACTTCCCCTCTGATGCTCGGATCGATCCCCTACACCGCAAAAACAGGGCAAAAATCAATAACAATAATAAATTAGCTAAAATATCAATTAAAATGAAATATAAATAAGTTGAGATAATGAAATCCTTACTCCACTCCTGGCTTTTTTCAACAACTTCACCCCTCCATCGCGAAGCTTGCCCTCCGCGGTGAACAGGCTCCTCCATCGCCGGTGAGAAAGCGCGCGTCTTCTTCTTCGTGACCAAGGCGAGCTAATACTACGTCTGTCAGTGAAATTAATTCACGGATCTCATAAGCACAAAATCACAGCAGAAAATTAAAATTGCCGAAACAACTAAAACTCAACAGAAATGATTGCTGTGGAATTCCGAGACACGAGACAGATGAAGGATCAGAGATCAAAAGAGTGCGAGAATGAGAGAGACGTCAAAAGGGATTAGATTTGGGGGGAGCGGATCAAGGGGGACTCACCGATGGGGAAGGGGAGGGGACGCAACAATGAGGAGCGATCTCAAATGGATCCACGACAACGGCGAGGAGACGGTGATGGCGGCAAACAGAGAAGACGACGAGGAGGAGGAGCGAGAAGAACAGGAAGTGTTTGATCTCCGCAAAGCTTTCATCGAAAAAAACAGTCGATTACCTACGAGACGAAAGGACGAAGGTGGCGGCCACAGCGAGCCCAGCCATGGCCGTCACGCCGACGGCTACGCCAACATTCGAACTCAAAGATCCGCCGCCTCGCTCCGGCCAACCCCAAACTAACATCTATCGGTCGAGATCGAGATCGAGATCATAAACCGAAAAATCGCTCACTGTTTTAAATATCTCTCCCCGGATCTCCGATTGATAATGATGATGATGGGGTTCGATTTGTTTTTAATTTAGGAAAGGAAGGGAGCAGGGAGACCGCTGATTGAGCCGAGTCATGTGATTCAATTCAAAGAAGAGGCAATCGATGAGTAAAGCATTTATTAATAAAGCAAGGAAAGAGAGGGGAGGGGGAGAGAGAGATGCAGTGGATGGGAGTGGGGCCCTTTGTTTCCCCTCTTCTTCTCTTTTTCTTTTTCTTTCTTCTTTTAATCATGCTCTTGAGACCTCCTGCCTTTATTATTATTATTTTTTATTTTTTTGGATTTGATACTGCATATTTTTTTACCGAGAAAGAGACTCACTCCCGGCTCTCATGCTCATCTCCCCCCTCTCTCTTCTCCCCTCTCTGTTGGGGAAGGGGGAGAGAGAGAAGGATGAATCATGAATGGAACGAGCTGATGATGATGAAGTGGGAAGAGGCAGAGAGGAGATAGAAATGGGTGGGGAGTGTTGAATCAGTTCGGCCCGATCCAACTCAGATGTTTGGAAAGAGTCTAATCAGAATGGGCTGGGATGTCCATCCCAGAGTTTTGTGGGCTTGGGTCAAAAGTTTGGTATTTGGGCTTGGATTTAGTAGATTGCTATTTAGGATCCTTTTATGCTTATGAATCAACATCCATTTCATAGCGTGGAATACAATTAATTTTAAAATTATTGTTTTTTTTTGTTGGTATAATTTAAAGGGTAAATTGCACTCACACAGCCTCTTTGACTAGGATCCATTCAGATGGATCAAACATGCGGATACATCCAAGTGGAATTTAAAATTGGGCAAACTAAATGAATAATCCGCTCCGTTGGATGTGATCTTACATGTCTAAACTACCTACAAACCAAATTTCAAGTGATTTGGACATAAACGTTAAGACTTACTTAGAACGGAACTAAGATTTTAAGGGTAGTTTGGACGATCTTGATGGTAGTATTAATGATTAAAATGTTTGGTTAGAAATAACTTATGAAATAAAGATCAGTGTCCCATTTAACCTAATTTACATTATGGGCCAAGGTGGACCAAGGGTTGGACCATCATTATGGAGCCGTGTCTGCTTCTTATGTACTCATGTTGAATCGTTCACTTGCTCATCATTGAGCTTGACTTGGACTTGGTCAACCCCTGTATTAAGTACACATCAGCATACAAATCCATAGTTTTGCTCGATTTTTTCAAGGATTTGGAAAAAAGGGCAAGTTTAAAATAAATGTTGGTTGTCTTTACGAGATCTCTATTATATACAGTAACATGAAATATTATTTTTCACGTCGTAGTAAAAATTACATGAGATGCATCTTTTTGTTAGTACGATCTTTATGTTTTATGTATAAAAAGAGATCTTTTAGTATTGTCTTTTATAAATATTGGCACATGAAAAACATGAAAAACACGTTTTTTTGGATTTGAAAGTGCCAAGCCGCCGTTTATGTGGTCAAATCATTAATCGATGTGCATTTTAAGAGTTGAGTGCTTTTATTATGGCGGCTAAAACGTTTTTAAAATTTGCCACTGCGGTTCGAACATGGGCCAATCCATTAAGAGGCAAACCGACATCCAGGAAATAGTTTAATTTTTTTTTCAGAAATTCAGAAAAACAACTAAGCCAATTGCCTCCTGGAACTATTTGCTATTTGTTTTTCAATATTTTCGAAAACTGCTTAAAGAAACACGTGGTTTTGGAAATCCTATTTAAAGAGAACATTGTTAATTTTATGAAAAATGTGTTATTGTTATGAAGCGGGTGAAGACCCTAGTACTTTATTTATAGTAGAGGGATGAGCGTATCTTATGGATAAGATACAATCTCCAATACTAAATTCCATCATTATCCGTTTACAACAGTTACGCTTTTATTATTAATTAAACCACAGTATTCCTTTAAAAGAAGAGAGAAGATTTCTATTTGAATAATTAAAATATGTTTCCAATTTTTTTCCAACAAAAAGCTCCGAAACCATTTTTGTGAAAAAGCCGATGTTGTCTTCTGTAGATGTCTAGAATCTTGCAGGGCTCGTACGCAGCTGCCGAGACGAGTATTCACGGAACAGAACGTCCGAGCGGGTCGGTTTTGCTGTTTTGTTGAGCCGAGAGAGGCTCCTTCGTCGCTGCCTGGAACAGAGAAAAACATGTCAGAAGAAACGAAGGGGTTGGGCATCTGATTCGACAACGATGCTTAAGGCAGTATCAAGTGGAGGTAGGGGGGAGGGTGGCCGTGTGTAGCCACTGCTCTAATTTTAGAGCTTGTGAGTTAGAGATTTTCTTCCCCTTCCTTATGAAGGGGATGTTGGTTAGGCTGTATAGGAGTGTGAGGCATTATGCCACGTCGGATGGACCCCGCTCTCCTCTACCACCAGCCTATCACACGTCGACAGGATCATAGCGATCTCGACTGCTTGCCATAAATGTGCCGCTCTGACAAGCCATTTACTTGGTGTGTCTGTCGTCAGCATGCCTCCCGATAGTACGAGTGTTAATCTGGCGTGCGTCGAGTGGGTATTGAATGCTGGCATTAAATGCTAACAATGGCCTAGAGAGTACGTGGCACATGAGCCTGAGATTGTGTCGCTACTTGCATGTGGGTCGTTTGGGCCACGTGGCTGAGGGAACCGACCTCGCGGAGGCCGTCCCTATGGAGTGTAGCTATTGAGGGAGCGAGTTCTTCCTTGGAGAAGTCTACTGGCCAAGAACCGACTTCGGGTTGCGAGGTCGGCCCTGTAGGTTTGTGCCGAGTCCAAGTCGGGTTGTCCTCTCAAGTTGGATCAAAGAGGTCCCGGATATAAAATAAAAAAAAAATCCACGGCGGTGGTCTGAAGTGGTCCATCCAACAATGCCAGGAAACTTATCAGTAGGCCACCAAACTAAAAGGCCATCCCCCCTCCCCCTTTTGGTTAGTTGAGCTTCTTCCCACCAAAACTCCTCCTCTCAACTCATTTAAAGCCCCACCCCGCACGCATCCATCACAAACCATCGCCAAAAGCAAAGAATGGGCTCCCTAGCGAACGCCAAACCCGAGCGCGCCGGCGCAGAGATCGTCTACGGCCCCGCCGCGTGCTACCAGCACTCCATCGAGCTCCTGGCCGAGCTCGGCTTCCCCAAGGGCGTCCTCCCGTTGAAGGACCTCGAGGAGTGCGGCAGGGTTCGCGAGACCGGCTTCGTGTGGATGAAACTGAAAGGCCCGTTCGAGCACTACTTCAAGGGGACGGCCACCCGCGTCAGCTACGCGGCGGAGGTGACCGCCTACATCGAGAGGGGGAGGATGAAGAAGATAAGCGGGATCAAGAGCAAGCAGATGCTGCTGTGGGTGCCCATCGTCGAGATGAGCAACGTCGATGGAGGGAACAAGATATACTTCAAGAGCGCCGTGGGGATCGGGAGGGCGTTCCCTGCTGCAGCATTTGCCGATGAGGAGGACGGAGGGGGTAACAATGGGAAGGCTTGAAGGTCACATAATCGATTGGCGAGCTGATCATACTTGAGTGCATCTTAATTATACTCGACGCGTGTTACGTATTTGTTCTGCTTAATCCGAAGAAATTGCTGTTATGGCATTGGCTCTGATACAGTGATACTTGATTTTATTCGGCTTTATTTCAGTGAGAAGTAAACTAGTTTTCTTTTGGGAGGTCAACAGTTCAGATTCGGATATAGTGCACCCGATAAACACAGATAATGATATGAATTTGGTATGGACAATGAACATAGTAAATGTCCATATTAGGTATACATGTATACACGATCGAATATAGATTTATGGTTATAACACTACGAAAAGATAATGCACTGGCAAAACTAGGCTGCAGATTGCACAAGCAATCTAATCCTCAGACAAATATTTTAGTTCTACATGTCTAGGACCAGGAGACTACCAAAGCCAAGAAAAATCTCAGACCCAAAAGACCACATAGATGGCGTCCCTGGTACAGTAACAACACTCTACCGGCGAAACTATGGGTGTGGCTTTTCGCCTAGAACACTGCCTAGGAAGACGAACCACTTATTGGAACACCGGCCAAATGACTCGAAAGGTGGTTGTATCATTACAGCTTTGATGCTGCTGCCCTGTCAGCAAACCAAGTGAGTTCTCCGTCTTCTAGCGCGATCATCTGCACAGGCAGCACCTCGGATGAGGCGGTGCCCCCGCACAGGGCCTGCTGCACGACATCGGCTTTGCCAGATCCAGTGGCCACGAGCGCAATGTTCGCTGACGAGTTTATCACGGGTAAAGTGAAAGTTATTCTCTCAGCCGGCGGCTTTGGGGAGTCTTTGATGAAGGTAATCCAGCGCTCGTTCTCGTTGAGTAGATTGTGCCCTGGGAAAAGGGAAGCCACATGACCATCAGGCCCCATTCCCAGCAGCATGAGATCGAACTTCGGGAAACCTGCGGCTGCAGATTGCAACACCCCGGTCTTAACTAGTTGTTTCAGACAGGTCTCATAGTCGTCAGCAGCACCCTCCGCGGGGAGAGCATCATTTATGGCATAGACATGGCCAGGTGGGATGGGAACCTATCAAAATACCATCAAGAACACAAGAACCATTATCAATAACAAAGTAACGCAGCCAACTGCAGCAGTTGGCTGTGTTTCTATCATAGTTGGATGAGTTCACGTATATGATGTGCATCCGACGAAGCAATTATATGCCCCAAAAACCGTTGTCTCAATCGAATTATTAGCTGTAGAGGAATAAGAAAAAGAAGAATATCATGTGATAAACCCATTTTGAACAACAAGAGTCGGTTCCCATGGTAATTGTTACTTTGGAGTTGTAAGACATGATATCGGGGTGAAATAGGCAATTGTTACTGTTAAGGCCAAAAATGACCGAAACAATTAAGATGCTGATATGGACCCTTTCCTGCTGAGTCGGAGCCACGTCAATTGGTTAAGTGGGAACCTAGATTGGGAGAACCAGGGTCATTGATGAGTGGTAGTCGACTTTCCAGTGTTTGTTCGACCCTCGAACGGATCGAGCCTCGGTCGATCGATATAGAGAGGCTGAGGTACGACGTTCTCGCGGGATCGGGACTCGACAATTTGCACCACAAGAAAGGGTCAAGTGGGTCGGAACTGGGTCCTGACCCAAATCACATCCGATGCTTAAGTTAGAATGGGACTTAAGAGGGAAGAAGCTTGGAACAGCTGAGATTGACCCACGAATGCTCGTCTCAGGTCTTGCATCGCAAGCTCTTTTGTGGAAGAAATATAAGTTGAATATGTAATCCTAGATCTCATACCTTGGGAGTTGGAACCCTTTTAGCATAGTCTTTTTAGGTATTTATAGACGTTCGTCCAACGATTGCGAATAACCGTCCCTCGTTGATTTGGGCGGGATCTTCTCCGGGATTGATGATAACGGCCGCCTATTTACTCAGTCACATTAACTCCTCTCTGAGTACCAACAGAAGTCTTGACACCATTTCGTGGGCCGTACCCGGGCACCAATAATGGCCCACATCATTCGTGTCTCAGTAAACAACGCTGATTGAGACCGCATGATGTGTATCCTCCGTAAATGTGCATGGTTTTCGAAACGGTTGATTTGATTTGTGCCGTCAAAAACCTTTCGTTTCTAACTCAATACTCATCGTTTCTTGAGGTTGGGCTCAGACACATGTCGCTGGTTGAGCTCCTTTGTATAAAAGAATGGGATGAGAAGAAGAAGTCTTTCTTGCTCCGCCTCCATTTTCCTTTTGAAAGCTCGACTCCTTCCTTGCTTTCTTTGGAGTTTGCTTGATCTTGATAATGTATCTTCCCTAACCGATCTTGATTCCTCTTTAAATCCATATGGCCATGTTTCCACCGGTAAGGATACATGAGCCATCCTATGAAGAGCTTGTGTTGCACCTTCGACCTCCTCAACGCAACGACGTTCCTGGTTTCCAGTGGTTTGCATAAAACCAGCGCCTCCCATTCGTCGGAGGGATCCGAACTCATAGGTCCCACAAGTGATTCTGGAGAAGGCACCAGAGTTCTCCAGCGATCTGGTTGCGAGGTTTTGGTCGGATTGCCTTTCTCCCCCTTACAGGGTTAGGTTACCTGGATTTGACGAGAGAGTTTGCTTTCCTCGGAAAAGCGAGGTTGCAGTGTACCCCAAAGCTTTTCATTTTGGGCTTCGCTTTCCTCTTCACCCCTTCATCATAGAGATCATGTGCTCCTTGGGGCTTTCTCTCTGTCAACTTGCACCCCGAACCATTTCTCCCCTAGTCTGCTTCGTCGTGCTTTGTGAGCTCTGTGGGGTTCGACCATCCGTTTGGCTATTTAAGTATTTCTTCCGGATAATAGTCGACCATCGTAAGGTGTGGTATCACATCGTCGCTCATCTGGGAAAGAGGCTCATATACGATCTCCCGCTCTCTGACCCCCTAGTTGGGAAGACACATTTGTGTTTGTTGTTCTCTCCGACTTAGGTCCGTTGCTTAATGGTTGGAGTTCTCCGAGCCCTGACCGCGCCGAAGGGTCCAGGTTAGCACCAGAAGAGGTCGAGGCCAGGTTAGCCCCAGAAGAGATCGAGGCCAGGTTAACGTCGGAGGAGGTCGAGGCGGCTAAACTTCTTTTTAGTCGACCTATGCGAGAGAGGTTTGACTTCGTGTTTGTTGGATGGCCATCGACTGGAGACCGTTTTGTGGAGTCCAGATAATGTATACCGCTTCTGTGTCTTTATCGCAACCACTTAAGATAATTTTATTCGTTATTTGTAGATATGACTAGCGGAGCTCACAAAAACGTGGACCCTGGGCTGGGTCAAATCTGGAGAGAACAACGCAAGAAGAAGAGAAGCACTGAGGGATCGAGCGCGTAGTCCCCCTTCCCCTCAGTCAGAGCTCTTCCTCTGATAGAGGTGAGGTCAGGCGGACCTCGAGGTCATCTTCTCGTGCCTCGTCGAGGGAGCCCCGAATCGAGCTATCGCTCGCTCTGTTCCGCCCATTGCCTCCATCATTGTTTCGGAGCCTCTGATGGTGGAAGATGCTAACGGTGTTGTGGCTCTTGAGCCTACTGAAACTGTCGGCAAGAAACGGGGTCCATCCTCCTATGAGGGGGATGACTTGGAAAAAAGAAGGCGGGTTGAGGAGACGAACCCTCCGCTTTCACCCTGTTAGGGTTTCTATCATGCATAACTAGTTTATACGCAGCGGAAAATTTGAAACCTACCAAGATCCAAGCGTTTCAAATTGATTTGAATAGATTACTAACCTTTGTGATGATCTGAATATGTCGGACTACAGGTGCTGCTCTACGAACGACCACCCTCAATTGGTATCCACACGCGAACGTCACGAACAGGAATTGCAAGGGTGATAGCTCCTCCTCCGCAACTAGGGTTTCTCTCTCTTTTGCTCGCTTTTCTCAAAAACGGGAGAGATAAAATGAGTACGTAAAAACTGAAAATCCTTTTTCTATATCTTATATAGAATCCCGCGTTTACCCTTTAACGTTATTCGGTTACGAAAAGATATCTTTAGGATAATATCGTATATTATCTGTTAACTCTTTAACACATTTTTGTTACGCGGCGATATCTTAGCGATAATATCTTAACGAGATACAATATCTGTCAGTTAAGATATTTCGCCTTATTACGAATTTCAAATCATATTCGAAATCATGTTTAAACCATATCCTATCCATTACGCTTTTTGTGTGCGACCCAATAGGCTCATATTAAATTGGCAGTGGGCCTAATCTCATTACGAGCCCACAAGGCATAATTGGTCTCTAGCAAGACATTATGACTACCCAATTAATATGAATATCGTTAGTCCGATATTAACCTAACCAATAGAGCATGTCATAATCCTTTTGTCACGATATCTGTTTGAACATAATTTATGGGCAGTGTCATACTTATATTGTTTAAACATTTAATTTCTCACTTTCTAAGTAGACTGATAAAATCAAATGACATTCATTTAAGCACGGCCATGCATTTCTCAGTCTCATTTATCGAGGGGCCCATTAGATATCTCTCTCATAGGAGAGGGACAAATTCCATCTCGTTCATTCACTTTCCTCTGCATAATTCACATCATGTTCAATCATAATCTTTATGATTATCTGATTAAAGACAACGTTTGGTTATGTCAAAACATGATGTTCCTTATGTAGAAACTGTGATGATCTCATGTCTAAGGATTCTATGACATAACTATTTTGAGATCATTTATGATACTAATCCATGTAATGATCTCATAGCGAGTCTATCCAATACATGTTCTTCAATAAGTATCTATAAGTTTGATTTGTATCACCATACATATAATTATCTCATAATTATCAACCAAACTCATACTAGTCTTAATTCATTATTAAACCTTTAACAATGAATGACTAGGGATGGTTAGAATAACATAAAATAGCTATTCAAACATTATTATAAAGAAACATGCAAGCAATATAATAATAACAATAAGAGAAACATTTTATAAATGAAAATGACAAAGCATAAAGTTCCAAATATTTGGCCTAGGACAAAACCACTAACACACCCATGGCGAAAGGTCGGGAGGCAGCCCCTCTCGATCCTCAGGGGACGATTGCGACCTCTGTGGCTCCTCCTTTGGACAAATGGCCATGGGACGGTATCGACCTGCCTGCTCCCTTGGTCGGCCTGATTCCCTCGGAGTTCGATCGAGTTCTGTTGCTAAAACAGCTCTCGTCTCGTTCCTTAGGACCTGTTCGAAGCGAACCTCATCAGCCTCCATCATCAGGAAGGAAGAGTCGGCCATATCGGACTTTGGAACGACTGCTCGACAGGTGGAGAACTCCATTCTCTCTCGGGATTTGGAGCTTCTTCAAGGTATGGACATTGAAAGGGTGGCCAACTTCTTCGTGAGATGTGGATACCAGGTAAGTTGTTAGCAATTTACCTCTCGACTTGTAATTTGGCTGTTCCTGATAGATGCTTTCCGCATATGTATATCTTTGACGCCGTATTGCGCCGACAGGCCGTCGACATTATTGAGGGAGGGCGACGGGTGGAGACCGCTGAGCGCAAGGCCTACGAGCTCGAAGCCCGAATGAGGAAGATGGAAGAGGACTTGGGGAGAGCGCTTGCGACCAAGGCTGAGACCGAGTGGGCAGCCTCGGAGGCCAAGACTAACCTCCCGTCCATGTCTAACCTCAGAAAGTCGGCTGAGGTTAGGGGTGGCAAAATGAACCCGACCCGACCCGACCCGACACGAACCCGGCCTCGTGGGCCGGGTATGGGTCGGGGCCAATCCGGGTCGGGTCGTATCCGGGTCAACCCGACACGACCCGGATAAAATCCGGGTCGGGTACGGGTTTGACCCTCAACCCGGATCGACCCGAATTCAACCCGGCCTTTATATAATATATACATAATTTGTATTGATAATGTCAAGTACTTGACTGTGGTTTCTTGGTTAGCGCAGCGAGCTTGCCTTCCTCTTGAAGAAGTCCAGGTTCGAGCCCTGTCAATACATTGCATTTTGTTTATTTTTAATGTGTGTTTGGAATTGAAATAAATAATAAAGCTGATGTACAAAGATCACAATATAATGTAGCTCAGTTGGTTTGTCTCCGAACCACTTTCCCAAGGGTCGCAGGTTCGATTCCCGCATTCCACGATTTAATTCGGGAAAAAGAATTTTTGAAAGGGGCATGCGGGTCGGGTTCGGGTGACCCGCCAACCCGCCGGGTCGGGTTCGGGTCTTATATTCCCGACCCGGATTAGATCCGGGTCAGGTTCGGGTTCACCCCTAAACGGGTCGGGTCGAACCTGACCCGACCCGGACCCGACCCGACCCGACCCGTTTGCCACCCCTAGCTGAGGTTCAATGTGGAAAGGAGAGGTTCCGACTCCAGGCGGACCTCGAAGCCTCAAAGAGGGAAATAATTGAGCCTCGAAGAGGCCAACTTCTTCGTGGGATGTGGATACCAGGTAAGTTGTTTGCAATTTGCCTATCGACTTGTAATTTGGCTGTTCCTGATAGACGCTTTCCGCAGATGTACATCTTTGGCGCTGTATTGCACCGCCAGGCCGTCGACATTATTGAGGGAAGGCGATAGGTGGAGACCGCCAAGCGCAAGGCCTCCGAGCTCGAAGCCCGGATGAGAAATATGGAAGAGGACTTGGGGAGAGCGCTTGCGGTCAAGGCTGAGACCGAGTGGGCAGCCTCGGAGGCCAAGACTAGCCTCCCATTCATGTCTAACCTCAGAAAGTCAGCTGAGGTTCAATGAGGAAGGGAGAGGTCCCGACTCCAGGTGGACCTCGAAGCCTCGAAGAGGGAAATAATTGAGCTTCGAGTCAAGGATACTGACTCGGAGAAGTCAGCTGAGGCTTATAAAGCGAAGGAAGCCGAGCTTCGGGACAACACCGCCGAATCAGAGAGGGCAGTCGAGATTCATAAGGAACAGCTTACGGCGAGATTTACAAAAGCGATGGAAGCTTTCCAGAACGTCTTTATGCCAAAGGGTGCTCCTCCCTCTTAGGCTGATAGAATTTTGACATAGGTTTTATGTAACCATTTTGAAATGAAATAAATGAACTTTTGAGAAAATAAAAAAACTTTTGAGTTTCTTCTATCTTCAAGTTTCATTTGAGTATATGTGCATGTATGGCCCCTCAACGACTCAATTTTCAATTTTCCAAAAATCAATAGTAAGTTGGGTCGTTGATACATCATGCATATTCACCCGACAAATATGATCATCATGGACCATGGGGGCACGTTTCATTCGGTAGCGATGGGCAGAGCCTCTTCGACTTAAGGCCGACGACGGTCGAGAGTCGTTCAGTGGCGAGGGACGGTCCCTCGGCTTACGGCTGACGACGAGGGCCGTTCGGTAGCGAGTGACGGGGCCCCTTCGACATACTATATGATTGTGGATAGAAATGAGAGATTTGATCTCGAGGCCAACAATCTTATCAGAGACTTCATTTATACGACCACATAGAGTCTTTGGTTCATATTTAACAAAGAGCTAAAACAGCTCGAACTTTGCTATGAAGTGTCTTGGCATGGGAAAAAGAACCTGGCATGTCCACATAGACATCGGTCATGAACATGGGTTCAAGGCAGGTTACCAAACATGATCATTTTTCCCCACTGTGAGAGAGAGGATGGAAGTTATTACGAAATATTATATTCATATAAGCAAAGGGGTTGGGGTAGCCCTTGAATCAACGTATGTTGTGTGGGCACAATCGCTGCCATGCAGATGTCATGAGCTGATTGACATACACAAGGGAAATTCAAGAAGTATACACATTGTAACTGATAGAATCAGAGAGAGGTGATTTAGAGAGAATGGATTTGAAGAGACTAAGAAGAAAATTGGATGTTTTTTGTTCTCCCAACCTTAACCTATTTATAGATTCATGATAAGCTAATAACCACTCAAACTTCTATCACTCTTTTAACCACTCATTTAATATACTTTGATAACTACTCACACGTGTGTTACTAATCTTCCAACGACTCATTTAATCCATATTAACAATATGTCATCATCAACACTATGTCAACCACTCACATTTAATACACTACTCAATACATCTTAACGGTAACCAACACATGTTGGACTGGTGTGTACATGACTCAGCATAGCTATGATCATGATAGAAGTAAGTATCCAAACTATGTAGATATCAACCCATAGAGGATGCAATTAATGCACACTTAACCCATCTACTCTAACAGTCCTGATTTATGTTAACTGAGATTGCATAGTAATCTATTATACAATTCAGGACCTTTTTCAAATCTTTGTCCTACGTGGCACTTCTGTCCTACATGTCACGGTTTGTCCTATGTGTCATCAGGAAAAATATGACTAGGACACTCTTTCAACCCAACCGTTCTTTAACACTGCGTTTTAAAAACACGTCGCACACGTTCTCTCTTCCTTTTACGGTTCAAAAACTGTTGTCCTCCCAAAAGACAACTGCATCCTCTCCCAAACTAAACTCATCCCTCACACTTCGTTTCTTTATTTCCATTTTCATCTTCATCCCTCAACCCCGATGTCCTCGGTGACTCTGATCGGTGACGTTCACGGCAACGTGCTTTCGCCCGACGTCCACGTCGACTTTGTTATCCGACGTCCACCGGTCCGAACCTCTCCACCGATCCGAACCCCTTCGATCTCTCAACGATCGGAACAGCACCCCTCCTACCCACTCTCCTTCGATCTGAACACCCACCCGTCGTCGACACTCTCTGGGACGATCTGAACACTCAACGCCGCCCCTGAACGCACAACCCCCCCGGTCGCCCTCTCTCCATCTGTACGCACAACCCCACGGTCGCCCCCCTCCATCGAGCCCCAAGCCCTATGTGAGATTAATTTGATTTTGGTGTTGCTGATTAATTTGATGATTAATCAGAAATTTGTTTAATTTGTTGATTAATTTTGTAGTTTAATCAGAAATTTGTTTAATTTTCTTCAATTTTTTTGTGCTCCAATGATGGTTTAATTTTTTTATCTAAATTTGTTTAATTTGTTTAATTTTCTGGCTTCTCATATAGGTCACTTGGAGATATTCTAGCTTCTCCTTTATTTCTGGATGATCACAAAAGATTTGTTTAGTGAACCCTTTTCATTGATAATATACTGGCATGTACATTGTTGCAAATCAAGTATAAACTCAAAGAGACGAGTGTTTAAAGTACTATTTGATGACTTAGAAGTTACAGAGATTGATAACTGTAATTATTAGTAGCATGAAATATTGATAACTATAATTTGACTTATATTTTCTTTCTGTGTTTGTTTTATTTGTACTCTGTGACTCTTGAATGTATACCTAGAACCAAACCATGTAAAATATCCTTGATGTGCCAAAGAAAGGTTTCAGGGAAAATGCAACTATCATATCAACAACAACAAAAGTTCTAATATTTTGCTGTTATCTATTTTGACAACAACAAAAAGTATGTCCCTTTATCTTCTGTACCATTTTACAATACTGAATTATTATTCTGCATTGACTCCAGCCAACTATTTTTACCCGAGACACTGCATATTGTGTCATTTCATCTCATGTTGTAGTAGTTTTGCTACAGTAGATGCAATATGAGGATTGAGGTATCAAGACAGCTGTGAACTAAATCAAATTGAAATATGTTACAAGTACTCTCTCTTGGTGAATTATCTGATGCTGCTGCCACTGCAATTTCTCATGTTGTCATATCTTTCAGATAATCGATGAGGCCTCGATGAGGCTGATCTTGATGTATTACTGCTACTTCAGCTGCTGGCACATCTCACAAGAATAAGGGATGTGTGATTCTTCCTCATCCTTGAGATTTGTCGATTCTCCGCAATATGTCAAAATTCTGTGTGTGGACATGCATGTATCTTGGTTTATTTTGGATATTGGTGTTCTTGCAGTAAAGCCGACATATGTGTTTCATGCACTCAGGTATCATGTGAGCCGAAATGGGCTTTCCTCTGTGCCTCAAATCTTCGATTGCAACTGTCTTCATTTGATGACTTATTGTTTAAAGTATTATTTGATGACTTAGTGTTTAAAGAAGAAACTTTATCTCCATTCATTTAAGAATGCAAGATATAGTTGTTATTATCATCATGATTATCATCATCTTATTCTCCATTAAGGTTGCGTTCTAATCATTCAAATAGGGTTAGAGAACATTTCTAGCTTTTTGCCGAACATGGGTCAAAATTCAAGGAGAAATAAAATGACATGATTATCCATGTGAGTTTTCATGTACAGGCTATTATGTCGTGCCTTACTATATTTCTCATGCTGTGTTATGAATCACTTGCTCATAATTTTTTTAGTTTAATTGAATTCAGTTTGCTTGCATTTTCCCATATATATCACACAAGTTCATGTGTAGTATCACTTGCTCATAATTTTACAGAACATGCCGATAAATCAGGTTGCATTTTTGTCCTTCTTGTGGAGCAATAATATTTAAGATCAATCAACAAGAATCTGTTTTTTCTATTTGGCTCTGTTAGTTTCTTCCTATTAATGTTGAAGCAGTTTTTTAATTCAGAACACAAGGGTGATGGTGGTACCAATGTAGTTTACTATGCATAAGATAACAAGTATATTTGGTTTGTATCTTTAGATGCAGTCAAGGGAGTGTTGAAGTTCATATCTTCGCTGTATTCGGGTTCTGTTTTATATTCGATGTTCATGGCCAGGGTGTGAGAGCTGCCCTGCCGGTCCCGATCCATGTGCCAATATGTGCATAATATGGCGGTGAGATCTGAAGGTTGTGAAGTTGCGGTCACTGAGATTGTTAAGATCGGCTAACAGGAATTGTGTGCCTCATTGTAACAGGAATTAACTGGAAATGTATGCTTAAAATGTTGATTATGTGTGTAGTTCCTTTCTACCTTTAAATGTTAACCACAGATGTATGATCGATTTCCTTATCGATTTATATTCTAGAAATCTCTCTTCCTGAACACTTATTTTGCATTTTGAATTCAAATTTGTGTAAACTTTTTATGTAGAAAAGATCGCATTCCAGCAGTGGCTGCAATGTGCTTTTGTTGCCTGGGATGTTGTGTTATGTTTGTGCGGACGAATTGCTGTGTTGTGGGATTCCTATATGACACCAGCAGCTATGCTATTTCCATAACCTTGCGATCTATTGGGAGATTGTAATAAAAAAACTAAAGATGAATGCTGAGCAAGCGAATGGTTAGCATTGTGGTGTTCTAAACTCTGTAAGCTCAAGTACAAACCCTAGACATGAATATGGGAGCAGTTGTTCATCTTGAATTAGCACTATTAAAATTTGTTCACCAAGAACCAACAACTAACTTCTCAATATGAATCGCGAGTCCAAACACGAGTTACACGATACAATCGTTCCAGTGTCACTCAGATGTTTTCTCAGAAATCTACATGTCTACAATTCTCTTCTAAATAATATAAAATATCCCAAAACTGAATCCATAATTTCAAGATGCCAACAGTCAACATTCTTCAAAATTCCATTGCACTTTGTCTTCAGAGACATGCATGCTTTTCAGACCAAGAACAAGTTTCAAGCATATGGAGCACATGCATAGAAAAAATGTAAGTTGATTTTGGATCTCCCATCTCCTCAATCTCCCAACGCAGCAATTAAATCTCATTACCTGAATTTTGCGCAGGACCTGAGGTTAGCGTTCTTATTTTTGCCAGTAGTTTTGCTTCATTTTTTGTTGAATGATTTTGGTTGAATGATTACGTGGGAGGCGATCTGTTTTTTCCAAGATTTTGAGAAGGGTTGTACTAATTACTGGAACCCAATCATTACTGGGTTAGATTGTAGAATTACCGTGTTCTGATTGATTTTGGGTAATTCATTTTCGATTTTTTATTATGCCGCATGACTGTTGATTTTGGGTAGAATTACATCAATCTAAAAATTTTGATTATGCCGATTGAATGTTGTAATTACATTATGATTATGATTATGCCGATTTTTTGGAAAATTTAGATTATGATTATGCCCCCATTGGTTACACCTGTTCCCCCCTTAGCCGAGTCAATCGCAGATTTTGATGCTGTCGAATTTTTTAAAATTTTCGATTTATGAGATTAATATCTACTGCCCAAAAATTGGTGTGTACATAGTAATTCATTTTCGATAGTCGATTGGAGAAATCAGTCTTATCTTGAAATTCTCCATGAAGTAATTCTCAAATTATTTCTGTTATCCGACGTCCACAAATCTGTTATATTTACATTTCTATTTACGTTGCAATTTTGGCAGCTTTGATTTCTTTTCAATTTTTTGTTTAATTCCGGCAAACTTGGCCTCGGTTTTGCGTGGAAGTAGAGCACGGTTCAAAATTTCTTTTTAGTTTCGTTTCCAATTTTCTGTTTAATTTACTATATAGCCGGTAGTTTATATAGCCGGCAATTTAATTTAACTGATGATAGCATGTAGACTTTAGTCAGCCTTAACCTTCAAGTTCGGACCCATATATTTCCTAGGGATACGTTCTCAGCTTTTTTGTGTTGCTTGAGAACATGGTGTATGTACATACATAGTAATTGGGTGTACCAATCATCATTCCCTCTTTTTACCCGGTCACTACAAAGAATTAATCACAGAATTGCACTATACATAAATTAGTCTTTTGTATTCCATGTGACATGAATCAGTCTTGTGCAGAAATCCACTTTTTTGGGTATAATAACGAAATTTGCACAGCACATAAAACAACAAATGCTTAGCAGCAACATGAATATAATTTTATGAGAAATGCTAATGATTGTCCTATGTGTCAGTTCTGTCCTACGTTTCTCAAGTTTGTCCTACGTGTCAGTGCTATGACAATCTACTTAGGAAACGTAGGACAAACTTGAGAAACTTAGGACAGAACTGATTACCAATTTGTGAAATCAACCCGTCCTTCACCCCCTCGAAATCTTTTACATATTGCTAATTTTCACATTCTATTTGATTACCAATTTGTGAAAACAATTTACCAATCTGTGTAAATAGTTTCAATTTTGCAATTTGCGTGTTTAGTTTCAATTTCTCATTTCAATTTAGAAAATTTCGGGTTTAGTTTCAATTACCCAGTCTATTTCCATTTCGCCCTTCATTTACATTTCAGTTTTGGCAGATTTAGTTACATTACAATTTTGTCATATTTAGTTTCATAAACTTGGCAAATTTAGTTTCATAAACTTGGCATGATTCTAGCCAAAAATATCTTGGCAGATTTAGAATATCATAAATCTTTGCGTTGCATGATTCTAGCCAAAATTCTTGCTAAAATTTAGTTTTTGGCAGATTACTAAATTTATGTTTCATAAACTTGGCATATCACAAGGTTTTTGGCAGATTAAGTTTAAACATGATTCTATTGAGTTTCATAAACTTGGCAGATTTAGATATCATCTTAAGTTTCAATATTTGAAAATTATCTTCCCTAAACTTTATATACTGTCATTGCATGATTCTAGCCAAAATTCTTGCCAATCTACCATTAACATGTCTCAAATTTCCATTTTACTGTTCACATCCAAAAAATATTGTTTTTAACCATGTAATTACTTCTGACAATTTATTATTTGATTATCCAGTTATTTTTTCCTACAACTGAAAGACCACTCATCTTCTCCCTATTTACGAGTTTTTCATTGCTCTTTTTCCGCTCTGCACCTACGTTTTTTTCCGCTTCAGTCCCTACTATTGTGCCCCTACGACAACTGACCCAGGCTTTCTTTTCACATATCAATATTGCCACCGGGAGGTGACTTCCATGTCATTCTTGCGCCCAGGAGATGACTATCATGTCGTTATTTCCCAAGTTAACTGAATGTCCTCCTCGGTTTTGGTTTTGCACCTGGAAGACGACCTTCGCCGTGACCTACGGGCACGGGTTACAACTAGTATACTTACTATATGATGCTGAAAGATTTGATCGGGTTTCAGAATTGTAGAAATAACTATATATGTGCAGTTTAGTTCATGCATAATGCAGTCAGCTTCTTTGGCCTTTTGGCTAGCATCTTAAAAAGTAGTAGTAGTGTAGTAGTAATCTACAAGAAAGAAACTGAACTTAATATTAATATACTAGACGTAGTAGTGATGGTAATCTACAAGTAATAAACTATATTTGATACTAAACTCGCTGCAGACTATTTCCTCAAAAGGTACTCTTTCTGAAGGTAAAAAGAGACAACATTGAGTTCAAACTTAATGGTCTACACTGAAAATATTAAATTATAAAAACAAACCGTAACATCATGACTACATCTTTTATGTGACAACATGCCACTTGTTATATTCCCTACTAAAATCAGATTGCATCAACAGTTAGTGAGAGTACCCTGAAATATTATTCAGTAGCTAATATATCTACGTCAGGTTTTTTTTTTCCAGACTTACACTTAAGGATCAAGAATCTTTGTGCTATTACCAACAAAGTAACAATGTATGAATGATCAATGCATTCCAACACTTACAAAAAATGGTTAAACCAGCTAACTGATGAGTATTGAATTTCTCCATTCTCCGCACCATGAACTAACAAAGGATTTTAGACGACTACTGACGCAGCACCAAGGTGCATCAATGTTATATTTAGATGAAAACCGAACAAGATCGAGTTTATGCTTGACATTAAACAAAGAAGAGCTTTATTTTTAGAGACAGACTACCTGCACCTCATTTTGAGGTGCATGGATGGGACTTATATCAAAAAATAGAAAATTAAGTTAATTTATAAATACATTCTGTTTCTCTCTCCTCTATTTCTTTGCTATTTTTGGTATTTGTCACATCCTGCACCTCATTCTTGAGGTGCAGATAGTCCGACTCTATTTTTAGTTACGTTAGGCATATTTAATTTATCGGCTTGTGTTGAGCATGAGACTTGATAAGCTTCTAGAGCTTTCTTTTATTATTTATTTTATTTTCTTTATTTACTCCAGCATATGTTGTGCTTGTGGTGAGTATTGCAATCAGAAAATATTGGAAAGTTGATCAAGGAAAATGAATTGAGTTTTGAAAGAAACTCCAGCTTGTGGACCATGTCTGAGGATGATACGTGTGAGCGTTATCTCTATTTGTTTCCTACACCCTAATACATAGAAATTCCGAGAACAAAATTTGTTTTAAAGATGATAGTTTGTAATGATCATAACTCATTGTACTCTTTTACTGATTAAATCAGTGGGTTCTGATGTTACTTTACATTTTTAGATAATTTATTGTACTGAGCAAATGGATACAGTAGGCGAAGTGATTTGATGTGGCGTGATTGGATAACCTAATGACAGTTCAGTTGCATGTCCTTGGATAGATGATAATTTTCAGAATATATTTCAGAAAATTGTAAATTTTGAAATTTTGAAACCTGACGTGAGTCTACTAAAAATTTCATGAATAATTTTCTAAATTGATTTATATTAATGTGAGAAAGATTATTTTTCTAAACATACCAAGTTTGCATAGAATTATGTTTGGTCTAGATTAACATGTTGTAAAATTCATAACTTTCAATCAAAAAATCTAAAAAATCTACTTCTTAAAATTCTAAACCTTCAGCAAATTAACTTTAACTTTTGTATTGAAAACTTTCTTTAAAATTAAACTAAAATTGCAATATCTATTGTGTTACATTAAAACAATATGTTGAATTTTATGATTTTGGGTGTATGTTAATAAATTGATTGATTAAACAAATTATGCGTTGAATTGACGAATGTTAAGTATAAAACATGATAAGTGAAATTATAATTTATTTAATATAATAAAATGACAACGCAGTGTTTGTGATAGCTCAGTTGCAAAGGGTGTGGGAGCAATGAGGGTCATATTGTCACCATTGAATCACACCGAGCGAGACTATAATGTATACTAAGTCATCCAAAAATGGATGTGTGGATGCTTTACTTGTTACATATGATTATTGTATATTTGTCATTTAGAAATGAATGATGGGGGTATTGATTGTCACCCATGATTCGTGTTAAAACAGATGTGTAACCATTGGAAAATATACTTATGACTCTTATTATCGGTGTTTTGAGACGAACGGAACTTCTAAGTTGCATAGTGTATCCTTGGACTTCGAGCTTAATGTTATATTTAGCATAATCAGTATTGATTCTAGATAATCATAACTAAATTATGTTCGCTTTAATAGTTAAATTGTAATTATAACTTGATATTCTTATATGCTTCATTCTTGTATTAATTGTATCTTTTATTCTCTAATATTGCTTGTTACTTAATATAATATTTATTTTTTGATTTATAATTCTTAAATTTTACCAAATTAGAAAAGTTACCAAACATATACCTGATAATATGTATTTCCTTTTAAAATATCTGTCAAATCTCAATTAAGTGTCCGCATATTCTATATCAAAAAAAGAGAATGATTTAGCAGCATTGGGCAAGGGCCAATTTTAGATCATGTATGTTTTTTTTGTAGTTCTGAACTTATTTTTCATTTCTATTATAATTCGTTTTTTATCGATCTTATTAGGCTCTTGATATTAACTTTGGAACTGTAATAATTTTTAATGTAGTTGTTTGCTTGAAATTTTAGTGCATTATTATATACATTTGTTTGTAGTTCACGCTTAGCGTATTTCGGCTAAAGGGTGACGATTGGCTAAGATACGCCGTGAGCTTATCATGTTCTGTTTTTGTAACCTATTAGGAGGCGTGACTTGACAGTTTTAATGAAAACTCTCGATTTCTTAAAAATCTGTTTTCATGTCATATGTTCATGAGTAAAAATGTGAGCTTCATAATCATGAAATCCAAAAGACATCCTTATTTGTCTTTTACTGGTCCAAATCCTTAAATCTATTCTGTTGCGGGTCAAGTTCGCCCAACAATATAATTTGTATTAGGGGAATCACAGGTACAATGATTACAAGTAGTGGGTTGTCGATGAGGCTAGAACGACTAGGAATGCACTTCGTAGGTG
Source organism: Scilla litardierei (assembly GCA_030789695.1). NCBI lineage: Eukaryota > Viridiplantae > Streptophyta > Magnoliopsida > Asparagales > Asparagaceae > Scilla > Scilla litardierei. The sequence continues at coordinate 1,614,735 of CM061133.1, read as the reverse complement.
AGGGATCTCAGGTCGCCTGTTGATCGCCGAAGGTCGCCACTGCTGATAGCTGAGGCAAGCTTCCTGCGAGAAGAACAACTCGTCAGAAAGGCTGGTTTGGTTGTCAACCTGCCGTCCCTCTGATGCTTAAGTCAGTAGGTGACTTTTAAGGAGAATGTCGGACACGCTGGACGATCTTAAAGTAGATCGGTGTTGTGTGGCGAACTTATGAGTAAGGCACAGATATATACAGGATATCCGACCTTGAGTATTGAATATGAGTTATATATTTCAACTAACCAACCCCCTCTTTGGTGTCTGGATGTGGTATTTATAGGGTTGAGAGTCGATTGGCCGCCGTCCAATCACCTGTCAAGCCTGCTTAGCTGGAGCACAAGTGGGGACGCGATGGTCGGTGACGCTGTCAGAGATATTTATGCATTAATGGTGTCAAGAGGTGTCAGAGATATTTACGCATTAATGAGAGACGTGATGGGCGACCATCAGTTCTCATTCTTAACCTCTGGCATTAATGGGGGCGTAGGTGACCCTACGTCACCATGTCAGAGATATTTGTTGCCGGTAGGTCGCCCTTAGGATGAGCCAAGCTCGGCGTCCGAGCTTGGCGTCCCAAGTCTCTCTGGCCGCGCTTCTTTGGGTGGAGAATATGAGAGCTTCTTCCTTGCCAGGCGAACGAGCCTTGCATGCGATCAGCTGGAGAGCTCTTCTCTTGATCATGTCAGCGAGCTTGTCGCTTAGGAAGGCGAGCTTCTGGATGTAGGGACGAGCTTCTCGTTTGGGCTTGTTCTCATTCAAGATGGTCGGAGAGCTGTTCGTTTGGGCTTCAAATATATGGGCCTTTATTACCTGGGCCGGCCTTAAGACCGTAACAATTGCCTACCGAGTTCCAAACGGCAAGCCCGACTCAGCTCGGATGACGTGGCGTAATCCCATTGGATGGTCAACAGCATTTAATTCGAACTTACCGCCAAATCTCTCGGGTCATGATAGAGATTCGGCGACGGAGAGGATCGAGGCGTTCGACCATTTGGAGCATGACGCGTGGCTAATGTGATCGCGTGTGAAAGTTGAGGTGCCAGTCTCGCCCAAATCTCGGCACGTGGCCCGCCTTCGACGGCCGAGATCGACCAACCATCCCTATAAATAGAGATGGGGGGCAGCGAGAGGGAGCTTTCTGCACCCACTTTCAAAATTTTTGCTTTCCTCCGTCGTTGCTGAGAGCTCTCGTCGTCGATCGTCACACCATCGTTCGACTGTTGTTGTTGGAGCTCCGTTCATCTTCTTCCTTTCTCGGTAGTCTCTCGATCCATCCATGGCTTCATCTCCTTCCTCCGCTTCAAATTCCTACGTCGAGTGGTGGTTTGGCGAACTTGAGGAAGGCGGCGCCGTAGAATCGGAAGAGCCGGTGGTGTCGGAGGAGTCGGTGATGTCTTGGCCAAAAGAGTGGGAGATAGACCTAGCCGTCGGGCATGCTGTCGCCTCGTCGTCAGCGATCAAAAGAGGCCCCAAGAAAGTAAAGGTGCCTAGGTCGGCCGTCAAGGTTCAGGACGACAACGAAGTCACGAGTGCGATCCCCGCAAAGATCCTGGCCATAATGTCTCAAACGCCGACCTCCAACATTCCCGAAGTTTGCTCCAAGTATATCCGGCCGCCATACACAGTTTACCTTCCCGAGTTCAACGAGCGGGTTTGCTCCCAAGGGACAACGATGTCGGTGTCTACTACCCGACCTTCACTCTGTGGATCCGCTTCCAGCTCCATCCCTTCCTCCTCGTCCTTCACTTCCTCGAACTCCCCATCTTCCAATTGATGCCGAACTCCATCAGCTCTATGGTCGACTTTTTCGTCCTTTGCTCCGCCAGCAGCATAAGTCCGACCATGCCGCTGTTCCAGTACTTTTATGAGGCGAAGATGAAGGGGCGTACTACTATGTCTGTGCGAGGAGGGGTCGGCCTCTCGTCCTCAGTCTGCCGAGCAAAGTAAGAGACTGGAAGGAGAAGTTTGTCTTCGTCTCAACGCCAGTGAACTTGGCTCTGAGGTCGAACTGGAGGGGGACATGAATCCATCAGTGAGTAATGAAGTAGTCTTTGAGGGGGGACGACCAGGAGAATACCAAGATCATGGAAGAAATCCCCAGGGAAAGCAGGGACTTAAAGGGCCTGGTCGCGGACGAGCAGATCGCCCAGCACGTCTGGCTCGAAGATACTTCGAGCTTAGCGATCAACTTCTGATATGCTCATACTGATCTGTCTTCTTTTTGCAGGTGCGGCTATGAGTCTCTCAAGGGAGGAGATAATAAAGATGGCCATGGAAGCGACGACCAAGGAGCCATCGACCAAGGAGCCCGGCAAGGAGCAGGTGTCCAAGGGCTCGACGAAGATCGGGCAGAAGTGGAGCCAGGAGGGGGTGGCCACCGCTCTGGCCGAGAGGGAGGAGCGGAGTAAGAAGTCGATGAAGGAGCCCGCGTCAACCGCTCACTTTTCCCGTACGAGCGAGGCGGTGTTGGGCGGCCCTATCGACCTCGACCCGGTCGTGGAGCCTGCAGCCGACCTTGCGGTCGCCACGCCCCAGGGCCCGCCGGCCCACGTGATTGCCGCGGTTCCCCTCCGTACGGCCGCCCCTTAGAAATCTCCGGCTAGGGCCCAGACCGGTCGGGCTCCGACTGTCGAGTGTTGGCCCTTCGGGTGTCACCGTGCAGGCTGGGGAAGCCGGGACACCAAAGCTGCGAGGCGGCGCTTGCCAGCTTTAAGTCGAAGAAAGCCGAGGTCATCGCCCTTCCGGCAGGGGAGGTCGTCGCGCCAATCTACCCGGTGGGCGTCAAGGAGTCAGTTTTTGATGAGGTCGGGGTAGCAGCCCGCCTGGTAGAGAACAGCACGCAGCCGAGGAACCGAGAGTCCTTGGCGAATATTGATGTCGAGCGTCTCTACGATACAGCCGTCTGGCACAGCATGCAGGTTCATCACTTTCTTTTTTAACATGCCGGTCTTCCTTATTTTAAGTGCGCTCACGCTTTTGGTTCCTTCTGTAGACGGTTGCAACGCTGGTGTCCCTGCAGCGTCACACGTTAGTGACGAACAGGGCCGAGGCGGCTCTGGGGAAGAAGGCGGCCTAGCTCAAGGAGGCCGCAGAAAAGCTAAAGGCCCTCGAGGACAAACTGACGAAACTCCGGGTGTACTATGCGACCCAAAAGGAGACAATCAACGAGCTGGAAAAGCTCATGGCGGAGACGGAGTAGAAGGCCATGGACGAGAAGACCCGGAGGGTCGCTGCTGAGAACGTCCTGGCCCAAGAGAGGGATGCCAGTGCGAAGAGGACCGCCAACATTGAACGGCGCGTGGCGGAGCTGGAGAGGATCGACCTGGAGGTGATCAAGTCGGAGGTCGTCTGCCAGTACCAGCTCCGGGAGCACATCCCTGCCCTGATGGATATGAGGGCCAAGTGCTTCCATGAGGGTCTGGAGGCCGGCCTTGAGCGGGTCAAGAAGAGGTTGGGTAAGATCTATCCCAACCTAGAGATTGACTTCTCCCGTTTGTCGGCGGCCTCCGACGACGAAGGGGAGGCATCCCTTGTTGCTGACGCCGAAGGGGCGGAGGCTCCAGCCAGCAGAGACCAGGCGGGCGACCGGCGAACTCTCATGCCTTAGAAGGTGGCAACCCAGAAGGTAAGGAGTGAGTGGATGCTCCGTAGTTCAGAGGGCATTAATGTATGGCCGACCTTGAGGCCGGGCCCTTCTCTGTAAAGTGTAGTGTAAATACAATGATCAATGGATGAATTTTTCTTCAATTGATGTTCGCTCGTTGTTGTTCATACGCCTTGTGTGTATCTTTGTATGTGTATGCCCCCAACATTCGACATGGACAAGCTTAGGGTCGAGGAGAGGCAGAATGTAGTAGAGTCTGAATTTTTGCAAAGTATTTCCTTGTGCAGTCAGGTTGGCGAAGTTTCTTAGTAGCTCGCCGTTGGAGTTTATAGGAGGCGGGTCGAGGCCGCAATCTGCCCCGGTTTAGATAGCGAGATCCGACCTGCTCTGGGCAGCTAGGCCACGATCTGCCCCAGAGGTCTTTGAGAGTGTGGGTTGGGGCCGTAACCCTTCCTGCATCCCTGTGGCGTCCTGTGCCCTTGGAGCCTTTCGGAGGCCGTAGCCCCGGATCTTCTCCGGTTTGGATAGCGAGGTCCGACCTGCTATAGGTAGCTAGGCTGTGATCTTTCCCGGAGGTCTTTGAGAGGGTGGATCGAGGCCGTAGCCCTTCATGCACCCCTTGGACGTCATGCGTCCTTGGAGCCTTTCCGAGGCCGTAGCCCCGAATCTTCCCCGTTTTGGGTAGCAATGTCCGACCTGCTATGAATAGCTAGGTCGTGATCTGCCTCCCGAGGTCTTTGAGAGGGCGGGTCGGAGCTGTAGCCCTTCATGCACCCCTGGGACGTACTGCGCCCTTGGAGCCTTTCGGGGACCGTAGCCCCATATCTTCCCCGGTTTGGGTAGCGAGGTCCGACCTACTATGTGTAGCTAGGTCTCGATCTGCTTCGGAGGTCCTTCCTGCACCCATGTGATGTCATGTGCCCTTGGAGGCTTTTGGGGCCGTAGCCCCGAATCTTCTCCGGTTTGGGTAGCGAGGTCTGACCTGCTATGGGTAGCTAGGCCATTATCTGTCCCGGAGGTCTTTGAGATGATAGGTCGGGGCCGTAGCCCTTCCTGCACCCCTGTGACGTCCTGCGCCCTTGGAGCCTTTCGGGAGGCCATAGCCCCGGATCTTCTCTGATTTGGATAGCGATGTCCGACCTGCTATGGGTAATCAGGCTGCGATCTGTCCCGGAGGTCTTTGAGAGGGTGGGTCGGGTTGTAGCCCTTCCTGCACCCCTGAGGCGTCCTGCATCCTTGGAGCCTTTCGGGTGCGCAGCACGTAGCCTACCCCGGATCTTTTCTTGCGACGAGATAGCTCGCTCTCAATGATTGAGCCGACTTTGATTTGTGACTTTATCTACTAGGTCGTCTCGTGAGAGCTTGAGCTTTCAAGCGTATAGTCGACCTGTGACATGTGACTGTCTCACACACAAGAAAGGGGCGAAGAGTAGATAAGTCGAAATATAATGACATGTTGGAGATAGAGCAACATGTGTTTTTTGGGTCGTCTCGTGAGAGCTGGGGCTCTCAAACGTTTAGCCGACCTTCATGAAGGCGCTCTTAATTTCGGAGCGGAGCTGAAATTTAAATTCAGACAACACATTGAATGTACAAACATAAAAATATTTATTGATAATATTTGAGCAAATGCTCGGCGTTCCATAGATGGACTAATTTCTCGCCTTCCATGGTTGCCAGAATGTAAGTCGCTGGTCCCACAATGTCTGTTATTGTGTAGGGGCCTTCCTATTTGGCAGAGAGCTTTCCTCGGCAGCTGATCTCCGGTCTAAAGGTCGCATCTCTAAAGACGAGGTCGCCGACTCTGAAGCTCTGCTTCCTCACGCTGAGTTGTAATACCTCAACATCCTCTGGATGTGCTTGACAAGGCTTGCCGACCTCAATCGGTCAGTTGATGCACATGATCGGCTCGGGCCTGTGATGGACAACTTGTTCGAAGTCGTGGATCGGCCGATTGACTCTCGTGGGTACTCCGCCCTCGTGCCCCGGTCTTCCTTGGTCGACGAATCTCCGGAGATGTCCGTCCTGAATGAGCCGCTCTATGTTTTTCTTCAAAGCGTAGCACTCGTCGGTATATCATGGCCGTGGTCCCGGTGATATCGACAATACTTTTGTGGATTTCATGTGGCGGGCCTTGACCTCATCTCCGGGGGCGCGTCTTTGAGAAGCCCGCTCGGCATGGCCGCCGTCATCACCTCCGCCAGGGCGACGTTGAGTCTGGTGTAGTGCGTAGCCTCCTGCGTTCTTTCGGGGCCGCCTCTCGGAGCGGGGTTCCTGGGGGCGAGGAACCCCCTCAGCGGCACAGGGTGATCTTGCCCTCGAAGGCCTCCCTGGTCGCGCCATTGGGGGCGGTCTTGATCGCGCCCTCTGGGGCGGTCCTGGTCACGCCCTTGGGGGCGATCATCATGCCTCGACCGTTGACTATGCCTCGCTTCAACACGGATGGCTTTGGCTGGTGTGGCCTCATTTATCGTCCCCAAAGCCTCCTCGCTTAGTATGAACTTCTCCGTCTTGGCGAAGAGTACGTCAAGGTTGGCAAGCGGATCATAGAACAGCGACTTGAGTAGACTCCTATTTGCCAGCCCCTTATTGAAGGCCGCCACGACGAGCTCATCTCCACAGCTCGTCACGTTGAGTCTCTTCTCATTGAAGCGCTGTAAGAATTTGCGGATGGTCTCCCCCTTCTACTGTACCACTGTAAACAGATAGTCCGACGACTTCCTCCTTCGCCCCGCCAAGAACTGCTGACAGAACTTGCGGAAAAGGTCGCCGCATGAATCAATTGAGCTGTTGGACATGCCATTGACCACTCCACCGCCAACTTCTTCCAGGTCGTCTGGAAAGCTTGGCAGAGGAAGTCGTCATCCGCTTCATGGATCTCCATCACTCCCCAGTATCGCTGCACGTGCTTTAGGGGATCGCTCAAACCATCATACAGTTCAAACTAAGGTTGTTTGAACCTATGTGGTACCGAGGTTGAGACCATCCTACTGGTCAGCGGATGGACTTCTTCGGGGTAAGAGGAGGCGTTGACGACCTTCAAGAGACGTCCCTGCCACCTCGATACTCCCGTCGCTGATTGGAATCGTCGGATGAGCCACCTCGGCGCTCAGAGACGTTCCTCTCTCGCCCTCGGGGGGGTCGGTCTTCGGTCGTGGCTCCTTCGCCGCCGGTCATTACGCCTAGAAGAGTGGCGTCCTGACCGAAGGGGGCTTCTACTGCGGTGGACGTGTCCTTCTGGTCTCGGACGTGGCGATCTCCTGCGCTGGTGGCTTTCAGCAGCACGATCCGGCCTGGGGCTTTCTCGAACCATCACGGCTGACGCCTGGGGAGCTCCTTGGCTTCCCTCCTGAAGTCTTTCCCTCTTGACGACTACGAGTTGACACTGTCGGACGGCTGCTTCTTCATCCAGTTGCATTTGATAAGCGGCATCCTCCTCATCGAACTGCTTCTGCAGAGCAACCGCTTCTCCTTCTTCGAACCGCCTTCGCTGTATGGCTTCTTCTTCTTCAAATTGGGGGACGATATCCAGCTTCACATTGCAGGGTCTGGAGGGACCTTCTGATGGAGACGGCCTGGCTTTCCTGGCATCGGCCTAGTCTTCCATCATTTTGGTGAAATTCTCAAAGTTTTTATATACACCGAGGGTCGCGTCCTGAATGACAGCGGCCGACCCCTCAAGGGGTAAATTCATCGGGGGAGTCTTTCTGGGAGAGCGGGTCTCCTCGGCCATAAGTTGCTTGCCGTAATGGTGGCTGCGTGGGGGTCTGACATGGATATAATCCTAGTTTCCACAGACGACGCCAATTGTTACGGGTCAAGTCCGCCCAACAATATAATTTGTATTAGGGGAATCACGGGTACAATGATTACAGGTAGTGGGTTGACGATGAGGCTAGAACGACTAGGAATGCACTTCGTAAGCGAGGGATCCAAGGTCGCATGTTGGTCGCCGAAGATCACCGACTGCTGGTAGCTGAGGCGAGCTTCCGGCGAGAAGAACAACTCGTCAAAAAGGCTGGGTTGGTTGTCAACACGTAGCCCCTCCGATATTAAGTCAGTGGGTGACTTTTAAGGAGAATGTCGGACACGCTGGACGATCGTAAAGTAGATCGGTGTTGCGTGGCGAGTTTAAAAGAAATGCACAGAGATATGAAGGATATCCGACATTGAGTATTGAATAGTAGTTAGATTTCAACTAACCAACCCTCTCATTGGTGGCTGGAGGAGTGTATTTATAGGGTTGAGAGTTAGTTCGCCGCCCTCCAATCACTTGTCGAGTCTGCTTAGCTGGAGCACAAGTGGGGACGCAATGGGTCAGCGAGGCTGTTAGAGATATTTATGCATTAATGGTGTCAGGAGGTATCAGAGATATTTACACATTAATGGAAGACACGATGGGCGACCATCAGTTCTCATTCTTAACCTCTGGCATTAATGGGGGCGTATGTGGCCCTACGTCACCCAGTCAGATATATTTGTTGCCGGTAGGTTGCCCTTAGAATGAGCCAAGCTCGGCGTCCGAGCTTGGTGTCCCAAGTCTCTCTGGCCGCGCTTCTTTGGGTGGACAATATGAGAGCTTCTTCATCGCCAGGCGGGCGAGCCTTGGATGCGATCAGCTGGAGAACTCTTTTTTTGATATGTCGACGAGCTTGTCGCTTAGGAGGGCAAGCTTCCGGGTGTAGGGGCGAGCTTCCCGTTCAGGATTGTTCTCATTCGGGATGGTCGGAAAGCTGTTCGTTTGGGCTTCAAATATATAGGCCTTTATTACCTGGGCCGGCCTTAAGGCCGTAACATATTCCATTCCAATTTCCAACAAACTTTAAAATTATCCTTTTCAAAATCTTACGGCGTTAGAACCCTTAATCTAGCTTCTGCTAGCTTCTGCTGCTTATTCCCCATCAAATAACCCTATAGTCAAAGTAAATTATTGCTTGAATAAACTGGGAAAACCAAATAGCTCAATATTTTAAAAGGAATAAGTTTGTTGTTGTTGGTGTTAGGATTTGACTCAAATTGAGTTCTAAATTGAGTTGTGTGTTTTTTTATATTTTTCTTTTGTGTAAGTTATATGTTATTTAAGAGTCTGAATTGAAACATAATTATGAGTAGTAGTTAGATTTGATTTATGAGTTTCTGATTTAGCATAAACAGTTGATTTTGGATCCAATTGAATTGATGAGTTTTCGTAAGAATTTGTAAAGGTTCCATGTGATGCTTGTGTAATATTTATGTACTTTGGTTTACAAGTTGATGAATAAAATTAGAAATAAAATTCAGCTCCCAATTTAAATATTTCATTTGTTATGCGAATTTCCTTTTTGTGGAAACAGTAAGCTTTAACATCGCAATATAATTGTAATCTCTAAAATGTGTGCACCACTTAATCGATAAATGGATCATACACTCAAGTTGAAGATTATTGATAAATTAAGCTAAGCATTCGAATTTGTTCATCCAAACTAACAAACAAATAGAAATGGGACAAGAACAACGGAAGTATATAAGCTCATTAGATTCGATTCTTGCATTAGCAAGTTACCCATCGTTATCAGAAGAATTCAACCAAGCAAAGGGTGCATTCTTGATACCTTAGATAGAAACCCATCATACGCCAGCTTATAATTACTATCCTCGTGATCTTTCGGCACCACTCTCTCATCAACCCAGAAAACATGCCATTTCCCCCATTCGATCGAATCAGCATACGGCACATCCACCAACTTCCTGCATTCCCCAACGAAATAACAACAATCATCACGTGGTGCTTTTTGAAAAATAAATAAGTAAATAAAGGGGATATCTTTGTACAATAGACCTGAGCGCTTTGACGAGAGATCCGCCGGAGATGACGACGGTGAACGCACCCCGTTCGGCAACGAACTTGCCGGAGAGTGCGGCGGTGTACTTGGCGAGGGCGGCGGCGAGATCCTCCTCACTGTCGAAGACCATCAGGTTTTTCTTAATACTCGTCGTGCTGGCGGCTGAGTCGGCGGCCATGGAGGATGCGGAGCACCGAATCAGAGGGGATCGGGTCGGGGTCGGGTTGAGATGGGAGATGTTGATCCGATTAGGGTTGAGCTGGGATGAGTTGGCGGGAAAATTTGGGCGCGAGATCGGCGGGGGTTTTGGCTGTGGGAGAGAGCAGCGGATGAGAGAAGGTGAGCTGAAGAAGAGGGCGGAGGAACCCATTAGGGATGTTATAGCGAGATCAACAGACGCTTGGGTTTTTGAGTGAGGTGGGTTTTTTATATCCGTTGAAATCGGGATTGACGGCTGATAACTTAACGGCGACCTCGACTGTGGGTTCATATTTGGGTCCGGAATTGCTATGCGAACAGACCTTTGGGAAGGGAATTGATTTGTGCACCGACCGATTTACTCTGCGCACATACCACTTATTTATTTCCCATTACTCCCGTGCACGGACCACTTATTTACAAGTTTGCAGGTGCGCGGTAGTAAAACGGTGGGTGCGCAAATAAATTCCCTTTCATTTATTCTCTATTTATATAAATAGAGTATTATATTCGCATAACCCTTTAGGTGTTCTTCATTTCCTTCCTCCCCCTCCCTTTCTCGTCGTCTCCTTCTTCGTGGATCAATCGGCCAACTAGGGGTTGTTCAATGTACGTCCTTTCTCTCCTTAATTCAATGGATCTTATCTTATTGTTAGAACCCCTTATGATTTTTTATCGTTGCAGTTCGAATTGGCGGCAGCAGATCGGATCCGAGAATGACGTGCGCTTCCCAATTTCTCCGCCACTCAAAAAAGGTCGTCAACTTCTTTATTCATCGTAACTCGAGGATTTAATAGCAAAGTTTTTTAAACTTTCCGTTTAATTTCTTTTTTGTAATTAGCACGTCTTATGGTGAGCTGGTTTGTTTTGCGTCTGAAGGGAGTCTGATGCGTGTTAGCTGATTTATCTAGTTCTGAATTATGGTCAGTGATCGAGGAAGGAGGTTGGAATGATAATTGATTATTTCTAATAGTTGATCTCTTTCATTGTTAAGCTTTGTTCAACATGCGATTTCGTAGGGCACTTTTGCTTTACATTGTACCTCAAAAATTGGAAGCGGTTCCATATGGCTCGTATGTATAAACACATCTTTTTGATGGTGTATGGGAGTTTGGTGGGCTGCTTCTATTAGTAGATTGACCCGCATGACTGAAAAAAATGGGGTTAGTTGCCCATCGACATGATGATAGAAAGAAGATCAGTTACAGTTCCGGGTTGACCAATGCCTAGCTGGAGTAAGGATGCATTAGACTTGGCCTTACCGTTTCCTGCGATCAGGATAAAAGTAAAATGTCTGAGAATTTTTTTTTCTCATGCTAAGGAGGCACATTGACATGTGAATCTTTTGTACAGCCAGTCGGTGAATTTGACATATTCAAGTGCACACTATAGTATGCCACTTGCTCAAAGTTAGCTTTGTTTTGAAAAGCAAGATACAGAATGGTACTAGTTTGCTGTAAATCATTGGCTAATTCATCGTGGAGTTGGACATAGGGCCATGCACTGTAACCGGTCTTACTTTGATGGGGAAAAAAATGCTTATATCATGGTAATGATATTATGGCTTGCTTTATTCAAGTTTGCTCTTTTTGATTATTCGGTACAAACATTAGCCCTCATATGCAACCCTCCATGGTAGGTTGATAGACAATTACATATTATTTTATGGCCATGACCTAGTTTCAGTAGTAAAATGCTGATTCTGGTATTACATATCGGAACCCACAAATCGTTGCTGAATGAATACGTGCCGATGTACAAATGATTCTTCAGTGTAACGTGGATTTTGACCATATTTTACTACTTTTTTCAGTATTTAAATTTTCAATCTGTAAGGGGACATAAAGTTATGCTTGGGCGTACAGTTCATATGGCATGAACAGATGTTGCCTTTTTGAAATTTACTTGTCCATCTGCATTTGCATTTGAACTTTTCCTTGTTATTTGTCCTTTTGCATAGGCGCGTATTGATGGTTCCTATATCTCAATGTATGTTTATTTCACTTTTGACCATGTTTGCAAGCACATGTTGATGTTTCTTTCTTGCTTTGGTTTTTGACTATTTTTAACATAAGTTTCTCATATCTAAGATGTTTTGCTGTTTTGAACGAATTCTTTATTTCTGTAACTCAAATATAATTTCCCTTTTGTTTTTTTTTTTGCCTTGCAGCTCGGAAATGCTCACAGCGTTCTACAGCATGAGCATTTTGGTCTTATTCGTTGTTTTTCCCAGGATGCTGGTAGCCTTACTGGCAAAGTAGAACGTATGAACAAATTTCCTTATCTTGATTGACGTTGACCAAAGTGCTGTAATTTGTTCTCTGATCAACGACTTCAAAAAAATTAGATTCACTAACAGCATATCCTCCTTGTTCATGCTTCTTAGTTTAATGAGAGGTTTGAGTTCTTTTTGTTGTTTTCTGTATTGCAGGGAGTAATAAATGTAGTTTACATGGCAAAAGGATTGGGGATTCCCGCCGTTTTGTTGGAGGTCTTCCGATTGAAACCAAGACTCAGAAAGACAGATGCAGAGCAGAATATTTTGACATATTCAAGGTGATGACATTTGGAAATATTTCTGTTTTTGTGGTATTTTTAATCTGTTTGTGGTTTAACCTCACTATAAGCAGTAATTCTATTTTCATGCAGGTATCTCCATTTGGAACGTCTCAGAAACCACTTACTAGATTGTCGTCAAAAATCAGTATAACAATGTATAGCATGGTGACGAACGGCCGCTTTTCATGGTTTATAGATACCTCTTTTCCCTTATTTTTGTCATTAATTAATTCCAACCCAGATCTCTCATCACTTCTTTTGTTTACCAGCACACAGACAACACAGAGAAGAAGTTATACAAGTAACTCGGGTATATTTCTAACAGCGATATATCTGTTGCTTTTATTTATGATATTTCGGATCTGAAGGTTTCTTTTCTACACTGGATGCTTGCTAACAAATAGGCATAATCAAAATAGTAATACACACATGCGTTGTTAGAAACTTATCATCTTTGGGAAATTTATTGTCTCTCATTTGAAAAATGTTCCATCAACTTTTTCCATTAAAGCATATCACATACTCTATGTAAGTCCCATTGCAGTTGATATGCAATTGAGCATCCTCAACTATATTAGAGCTTGTCCTCTCGGTACCACAAACACGTCTAGTGGAAGCCTTGTGCTCATGTATAGGACATGCTACTTATATTTTATGCATACTTCTAGAATATGCTGTGTTTTGGTGAGGCACATTGTGCATGTTCCCTTGGAACATATCGAACTTTTCAGCAAGTTGAGTGAGCATCCTCGAAGATTTCCTTTATTTGAAATTTGTTATCGGACTGTTGTTGCTATTTGAAGCAAATGATCTCCTTCCTAGACTTTCACTCCGTACATTGAATAAAATTGTGTGCAATATTTGGTTTCAGATCTACCCCCACATCAAGAAATTGGAATGCCATCTCTTTCTCCGACCATGACTGAGGTGTGAACTGTTTTCTTGCTGAGAGTTTAAACAGTGTGCTATAGAGGATGGTTTTTGTCATCTTGTTTGTATTTGGTTACAGGGAAACATTGCAAGGTGGTTGAAAAAGGAAGGGGATAAAGTTTCTCCTGGGGAAGTACTCTGTGAGATTGAAACTGTAGGTTGCAGCCGTAAGCCTATCATCTTTCAATTTCTAATCTATCTCAATTGCCACTTTTCATACTTATGAAGAAATCATATTACTTTTTGATTAGGATAAAGCAACCGTTGAAATGGAAAGCATGGAAGAAGGCTACATTGCAAAGATAATACATGGAGATGGGGCCCAAAACATTAAAGTCGGGGAGGCATGTGCTCTGTCATATGCAAATATGCTTCTGACAATATTTTTTAAACAAAAAAATTGAGCACAGCTAAATTTTGTTTCTTTGGAGGTTTTATTTTCTCAAACATGTATTCATTTCTTTGTCCTAATATGAACGTGGGATACTTGTCCCTGTTTTTATCTTTGATGGTTGTGGTTAATTTATTATTACATCTAACTATTCCCTCTAGATTGGGTTAGTATTAGATAACAGGTAACCCACTATGTGTAGTTCAAAAATAAGAATAAAGTTCAACGATAATTTAGTTAGTGTAATCTAACATGGCATTAAGAATACTGGTTGTGTGAAAGTTTTTGTTTCTTATTTATTATCACACCCACACATAGTGACATATGAGCAGCCTTAAAGTGGTTGGATCATGAATTTCCAGAAAAAGAGCAAACATAGTGACACAATGATGATCTTCTTTCTATTGGAAAAAGTAGACAATGATAAATGAACTTTTAACCTAAAAACTGATGGGACTCAATTTTTTTTGGTTATGACTGCGTTCTTAAACGAAAATATCCATGAAGAATTAGTGGAGAACTATTTGGTTCAACCATAGTTCTTAAACGAACATATCATCTTAATCATTTGAAGGTTCAACCATAGTTTTTTTTTTTTTGGAGTTTTGTATATAAAACGGTACAAATTCATTTGGTAATCACTGAATTTTGTTTCCAAGGTAACATATGTTTTTAAAAATAATTGTAATTGTTTATCATGTGTACAACTAGTTAATCGCTATTACGGTGGAAGAAGAAGAAGACATTGGAAAATTTAAAAATTTTAATGCATCTGCATCTGCTGCGCCTGCTGAATCCAAGACATCAGCTGATCGTGACATTCCCGTTTCCTCACAACCTAGCTTGTCCTTGGGTAAGCTCAGCAATCCGCTTCAATTATTTCTTTTTTGGGGGGATATATTATTATGTGATTCGCATTAATTGGTATTTGAAGCAAACATATTTCTTTTTCGATTGCAATTCTAGACCATCAATTTATTCTTTGCGTGAATAAAATTTGGTGCACTATTTGGTTTCAGATTTACCTCCACACCAAGAAGTTGGAATGCCGTCTCTTTCTCCAACCATGACTGAGGTGTGAACTTTTCTTTCTAATGCCCGAAACTGTGCTAGAACTGATGGTTCTTGACATGTTGTATTTGGTAACAGGGAAACATTGTAAAGTGGTTGAAGAAGGAAGGGGATAAAGTTTCTCCTGGGGAAGTGCTCTGTGAGATTGAAACTGTAGGCTTGATCTATAAACCGATCTTCTATTTCAATTTTTAATCTATATCATACCATCACTTCTTCATATAGGAAGAACATATTATTTTTTGAATAGGATAAAGCAACTGTTGAAATGGAATGCATGGAAGAAGGCTACATTGCTAAGATAATTCATAGAGATGGGGCCCAAAACATTAAAGTCGGCGAGGTATATACTCATATGAAAATATGCTTTATTGATATTTTTGTTCCTGCTCACTTTTTTCGCATTCTATTTTAGCAGTTCTGTTTTCACAAGTGCTTGTTGATTTCTTTGCCCTACTATGAGAGTAGGACCCCCTGTTTTAGTCTTTGGTGGTGGTGGTTAATTGATATGTAACATATGTTACATTTGAAGAAGTTAGATACTAACAGCGAGATAGTGTTACGGCAGTTACAAGTTTGGGATTGTTCAGCCGGTTCCTGATCCGACCCTAATCTTTCCATGCATACCGGATGGGTGCGGCTGCTCGATTCCATTATGTTAACTAGTGTTATATCAGCCACTATGTATAGTTGGAAAGTAATAAATAAAGTTCGGCGATATTTTTGTTAATGGATTTCAGCAATCTAACACAGCATTTTGCATGATGGGCATGTAAATTTTTTGGATTTCTTATTGGTTACCCCCACTGGCTATAATATATTAACATATCCATAGCCACAAAATTGTTATATTAAAAATTTGGGGCAAAACACCAAATGCACGACACATCGATGAGGAAAACCTAAACAATGAGCAGAATGAGCTTTTACTCATAACAGTTATGAGAAATTTAAATTCATGGGTATGACCACATTGAAAAGCTCCACGAAAGTTTCATATATGAATTAGCATATGGCTACCTCTTTTGATCGTTTTAATATTCCATCACAGTCTTCTTTCGAGTTTGGAATTAGTATAGCCTGGTTTAGTACTCACTGAATCATATTTTCAAGATCACATGCATATTGTAAACTAATTATAATTTATTGCCATGTATACAATTAGATAATTGCTATAATCGTAGAAGAAGAAGACGCTATTGGGAAATTTAAAGATTACAAAGCTTCTGCGTCTGATGGACCTGCTGCATCCAAGTCATCAACTGAGCCCACATTGCCTAAGAGTGGCGAGCCAGAGCATCTTAAAGCTTCCGAGCATAAGGTGATCAGTAGTGGAACTGCACATACAGTGGACCGGATCTTTTCTAGCCCTGCTGCTAAAAAATTTGCAGAAGATAACAATGTAAGATTTTCGATTACCACAGTGTTAACTAATGTTTTTACCACAATGTATTTGTCTTTTAGAAAAACCATTTATTTGTAGGACGATTAAGTGATTGTTTTCTGACAAAAATGCTTTGTCACATGAAAGTTGTTTCTAAAAGCATTTGCTGATTGACCCCACGACCCCCCCCCCCCCCCCCCCCCCCCCACAAAAAAAAACCCAAAAAAACCGATAAAAATACAGGTGCCTTTGTCAAGTATAAAAGGAACCGGTCCCGGTGGAAACATTTTGAAGGCTGACATTGAAGACTATTTAGGTATGCCTTTTTTGCCCTAGCTGCTTGTGTGTGTTTGTGATTTCATTTCTCAGAATCAATAAATTGAAAATGTCATTATACTCTTTGGTCTTCTTGAGAAAGAAGGCATTGCAGAATAATTTATGGCATGTACATTTGTATCTGGTTATTACTCTTCTTGCCGATACTGTTTTGTACATTCACGTTGAAAAGTAACCATAGAGCTGTAATACAACTCCTGGCTTGTTATCGTTATTTGATGGAAACATCTGCAATGAAACTTGCATAAAACAATATCCTAAGTATATAGTTGGGAAATAGATATGTTTGTACATTTTTGGGACCGCATATTTTTCCTTTTTGTTTAATACACATGTGGATGTATGAATCAATTGATAATAGCTAATAGGTGTTAGAGGATACAGTGCCACGAACAGAGTGTTTTTTCTGTATGTAGCGCCACAGAGAATATGTTATTGCACTTAATACAAGAACATAGATATCTTTACCTGTATACGAAATGATGTAGAAATGACCACAATCCATTTATTAGTTTTGGCTGTTGGTGAGGGGACAGGCAGTACAAGCCAGAGCCCATGCATCTATAGGAAGTGTAAGATGGATCTGAAAGGTTGCTATAATGTTTCCTTAAACATCAACCTTTATATCATTTGTAAATGTGGTCATCCGATCAGATGGTCCTTTTTGTTTCCATATGGAAAACTTACCTTATTGATCATATTCGTTGCTAAGATGGGTTCAGCCTTGCTTGGTTTTGTTGCTGTTAACATCAACAACTAGTCATTTTCCTATAAATTTATGGCCAGTTATCATATATGCTGGGAAGGCCTCTCACTCTCAAACGCTCGTGCGGGCGGCGCCCCCCCCCCCCCCCCCCCCACCCCGGGGGGGGGACCAAGCTAGACAATTTGAAACAAACGAAAAAAGAATTCATTACATTTATCGAACTAGTCTAAAAATTGTTAGCATGTTGTCTTTTAAAAAGAGTCATTGATAGCTGAATGTATCTGAATCCGTGTCGTGTGCTCCTTTTCTTATTCATGACTTGTACATGCAAATAGTTTAGATATACTTAAACAAAGAAGAGAAGTTGAGGTAGGACTAGATGGATTTGGGGGATTTATGGAGGATTTGGGGAAAATTGTGGGAAATGTGGAAAAATTTATAAAGTAGGGTTTCTTCGCTTCACACAAAAGATTCCGAAGCTTCTCACCAAGAAAAGGGACCTTTCTCAGGTTTGAAGAAAATTTTCCTTTGATCTATTTATTAATTAAAAATAAACCGATCTATGGCCTTTATATAGGATTACACCCTTTCCAACCCAATTCGACTTGAGACTATATTCACCCAAAAAAGAAGAAAATAAAATAAAATAAAAATTAAGTTCTAGTCAAATACGAAAATCTACCCCAAGTCAAATACAGAAATCCAAAAAAATAAATAAAAATATAATATAAAAATAAAAATAAAAGAAATTTGGACTCAATTGGTCCCCCCATTATTATCCTCGATTTGAGAACTTCACCACATGGTGAATGATGACAAAAGTAGCACAACTAAACAGAAATCAATATTCCCTTCCCTTGTAATTAGAAAAGACGCGTCTACGAACTCAGAATTGTAACAGGATACAGATTGGTAGAAGAAAATTTCTTCCCATTCATAAAAATAGAAAACCATATAAACCATGTTTGTTGGTCAAGTGTGGAGGATCTATGATAACAAACTTGATGTGCTCAATCAGACTCAGTGGTGCTTCTATATGTAGCTCTGACGCATGTTCAACAGATGGCTCAAGATAAGGCTCTGGCTTGGGACATGGTACTAGATCAAGCTCTGGCTCTGGTTCTTACACTGGCTCGTGCTCTAACTCCAATACTGGCTTGGGTTCCAATTCGAGTTCGAGCTCTAATTCGGGCCCAGACTCCAACTCGGACTTATGCTCAAACTGTGTCTCAATCTCTCGGTCAAGATTTGGCTTCAGCTTATGTTCAAGCTCACACTCTGCCTCATGTGTTAGATCAATCTTTATCTTGAGCTCTTGAGCTCTTGAGCTCTGGCTTGAGTTTACTCTTTTGTTCCCTCTACCATTATTCAATCCCTTGAAAAATTCTTTTGGTGCGCTCATGTATCTCTTCATCTGATCACATCTCTACTTCCGGGCTTGAAGATTGTTGCAGTGCCTGTGGAATTAATTGATGCTTTGAAAATACTGAGATCGAATAAATACTAATCATCGATGAGAATGAACTTCTAGTTGCTTATATCAGGATCATGCTTCTCCATTTAACTTGTAATGTGCATATGTATATTTCACTTCATTTGAAAAGTCAAATTGGGAGAAGTAGTTAAGATGGTATTTCCAATCATTATATCCATACCTATCATCGAAGCCATAAAAGAGTAGTACCCAATCATAATTTGTTTGCCGATCATAACTTGTTTGAGGAGAATAGCTTTTATAATAATCATCATAGTATCTCATAATTTAGAACTGATATTCATGTACAGAGGATATCTATGCATACTTGGCTGAACTAGCTACCCTTTGGTGCGAATGACACTGAATTTGAAATTTGAACAAATATAGAATCTTCAAAATAGTGGAACTGTGCAGAAAATCCCTGAAAAATCAGTCGAAAATTTCCAAAATTCAAACGACTCTCTAATTGGAGCCGTGGCTCGGCTGAGCTATTGACTTGGTCAATGCGGTTCGACTGAGCTATTTTGTGGTCGGCTTGCCGGCTTAGCATGCTAGAGACGGCTCCGGTCGACTCGGGGATGGCTCTGCCAGAGCCAATGAATAGTACCTGCTGAGCAGGTGGCACAACTCAGTCAGCTTGGCTCGATCGAGCCGACACTGTAACATGCCGGCTCGGTTGATGTCAACGTTGATTTTCGACGAACCTGGCAACGGTTCGCCTCCAATCTTCTTGTTGGGGACTTGCCTTGAGGAGGAAAAGTTTTTTGGGTGGGGTCGGTGTTAGGAACAGCCAGGGGTTGGAAGGATAAAAAGATGATTTTTATAGATTTGAAGTGGAATACAAGATAGATGGTCTCAATTAGAGATGAGAACCACTTTCTACATTTGATTCGAGATAAAAGCTAACTATTCCAAGATCTAGACCTACATCATACTCTTAAACTTCTACTATCTACTTTATATTCTTTTTCATCAATTTTCTTCACTTCACTAACCCTAACCACTTCACCCTTATATATATGGCTGATTTGTCCATATTTACAAGAATGCCACTATGTCACAAAATTTCAAAATTGCCCTTCGGGCTCCAAAATTACAAAATCGCCACAGTGTGGCCGTAATCCCCATTCCCAACACTACTCCATCTTCGAAAAACCACCTTGTTCTCAAGGTGATGCTTAAAGTCCGTGTATGCACTTCTCTGTTGGTGCTCGTCAACTTGCCTTTTCTGTATCAAAAGGCCACTCAAGAGCTCTGTCCTCCTCGAATTGTCGCTGCAAGAATGGTAATGCATCCGTGGATGGGTCGCTTAGGCACTGGTGTGAACTATTTTGAATTTGGACTTCAGACGGGACCGGAATCGTCAAAAAAGAAAGGTGCACAGAAATTCATCCGAAAATGGTCCAGAAATTAATGGAAAATGGCACGATGCACTGTGCAGACATGACCGGTCAACGGCTCGCCTTGAGCCGGCTCGGGTTGCCGGCTTAGGTCAGCATCGGTGCGATGGCGGCCCTGGTTCGGTTTGGCACGCTGGCGGCTCCGGTTCGACTCGGCTCATGGCTCGGCTCCTCCATGGAAACGACTGGATCGAGCCGCTACAGTAGTGGTGATGGCTCAACCACGCCGATCTCCTTTTTCAGCAATTTCGACGATGGTTTGCCGTGAAATTTTGTCCAATGAGTTTGTTCGGAGGAGAGGAATAAGTTGGTAGGGTATGCGATCCAGTCCCAAATATATGTCTCTACTCTTTCTGTAATTGACTCCCTCCCGCTCGTCTCTTTTGAATTTAAGTAAGCTTTTTCTCTTCCATGGGAATGTCAATGATGTCCATTAGCTCTCCTCAGCGAGTTCTCCAAATGTCACAGGAGGCGCCACCGGCGAGCTAAAACAGCTCCATGAGAGGGACGAATTCCTTTTTCGTCAAACAGGAGTGGCCTGCACGGTTTTTGGGGTGGGGGCGCTGGTGACTCGCTGGGAGTTCCATATGCTCTTTAATCGTTTGCATCAATAACCCAATAATGCATTTCTATTAGTTCCATATGCTCCACCCACATATTAATGACTCAAAACATGCAGACTGCAGAAGCTTTAAATATGCCAAATAAGAGAAGTTGTTTACCCTAAATTGCTTGGTTGGTGGGTATGTGTTTGTGCGTTCATCCTAGATGGGAGGGAGATGTGAAAGGAGCATGGAGGCTAACCTTTGTATGCATCGCTTGAGATTCAGTCTAGGAAGCAGATACTACAATCACCAAGCCGTGTGTTGTCTCTAATACGTGTCGGATAAGTGTATCAAACAGTGAATAACTTCTATTTTTAGTATGCTTTTTTTTGAATTTGCTTTCAGTGTCACCGCATCGTGTTGTATTGTGTCCATATGAGCATGTCTGTGTCCATGCAACATAGGTTCCAATACTTAGCATCTAATTGGACACTAGCTGCGTACTTTTTAACTATATGCTTATGGTTTGAGTAATAATATATTTTGGCACATTGGAAGCACGATCTAGTTCTTTACTTTATGTATGTATTTTGACACAATCAAAGCACTTACAATTTTTATAATCATAATTTTGAATTTCAACTGTAGTTTTCCCTGTTTTTCATTATGTTCTCCTAAGAAAGTGCCATTTTTGGTATTGATAATAATTCTAATTTGCTTATGATTTTCAGTCTTTATTATTTTTAGATAGGAAGTTATGATGTATAAAGTTGATTACGTCTAATTATATTGCTGACTTTTCTGTTTCTCCCCCTCTTTGGTGGCCTTTTTTTGGTGCATAATGAAGCATCTAGTGCAAAGGGTTCAAAGATAAAGGGTGTAGAGGCGGCTCAAGCATTAAGCTACACAGACATCCCCAGCTCACAGATAAGAAAAGTAAGCATATTTTTAACATTTTCACGATTAATTTGTAGAAACTCTTAGTGAGCATGTTTAGTAATTTTTATGTAATTGTTGCTCACAGGTCACTGCTTCCCGCTTACTGCTATCCAAGCAAACTATTCCACATTATTATTTAACAGTAGACACTCGTGTAGACAAACTTATGGAGTGAGCATCTACATAATACATTGCTATGTTGTATTTTTCTCTCTCTCTTTCATTGAACATTATCAACCCCATCTCATGTTGGTGGTATAATGCAGGTTAAGAAGCCAACTTAATTCTTTGCAAGAAGCCTCTGGTGGGAAACGAATATCTATAAATGACCTTGTTATAAAGGTACCCTCACTTTCTACATATTTGTTATGTTCCGTTTGTCTGGAGAAATTACTTGTGGCAACTTCTGCTGTTTCTGCCGAGGAGGGCATATGCTACGTACTGCATGAAAAAAATATTTGAAGTCTGAATTGCTGAGATGAAATTTTTTATCTTTGGTGGTCAGTATCAAACAAGTAATGTGAATTAAGAATGTATATGCTTTAATCTTACTACTTTCTTGCTTTATTCATTATCGTCATCGCCTAAGTATTTTTCCATCAGAATTGGTGTGGCCTGGTGAATGAAAAAATTCAGAAAGAGCTACAAACAAACAACCTAAATTGTGTGATTTTTTTCCTCCATATTTTGGTGCCTAATTTTGTCATAGGTAACTTTGTCACGAAAGTATTCCAGTTTGCAGCTAGGAAAACATGTTCAATTGGTCACTAGAAAGCTCATGCAATTAGGTTACATCTTAAAGGCCCTTGATGCAGGAAAGTTGAGGAAAATAGGCAGGGTGATATATTTTTGTGTAGGGAACTAATGTACAGTGTAGGTCAAAGAGCAGAAGGAAGTCAAAGTTTGCATTACTTGCTTGTAGTTATTTGTCATAATCTGTCTTTATTTTCTCCGCTGTTTAATCAAGCTGCAGCATGTGGATGTAGGCAAGGACTGTTCAGATCTAAGTAGAGCTGGAGGGATAATGTTTATGGTGGATGGGATGGGATGCTAATGGGAAATGTTTATGATCGGTATAAGCCAGTGTCAGAGAATGACATTGAAACTAAATAAACATCCTGTATTTTGGCATAAAAACAGTAGACAACTGTACTCATGGAAAGAGGTTGCTGGAGGCATAACCGAGTTTTTGTTCTAGCATATGAAATACAATTGATAACATAAATAAGCTAGTTTAGGGCCCAGAGGCATTGCAAGGTGTGGTTGATGTTGGTTATAGAGCATATGAAAGGAGGAAAACAAATGAGATTTGGTGTGGTGGGTTTAGGGATCTTGTATTGACATGAAAAAAACATCATTAACATAAGATATCATTTGCTAAGGTTTTTTTAGTGAAAATAGTTAAGCATTGCTACCTGCAATAGACATGATTTATCATTTAGTTTAACAAAAAAAAGGGATAGCAATGTCAAATAATTTAGGTGCAAGAATTGTGTTGTGTTCTATGAATTATGGGATTGAGCTTGAGAATGAATGAAATGGTTAGTTTGGTGAAACAATTGAATGTTATAACTGCAAGGGTTTTAAGCTGAATTTGTCCTAACAGAATAGTGATGTAAATGGATGGATTATCTGAACCGGATCCGCATTTGTATCCTTTAAGATAAGGATGCGTATATCAAAACAACCTATCCATTAGGATACAAATTCGGATTTGGATATTAGGATTTTCATCGGATACAGATTTGGAGCTGGATATCTGTTCTGATAAAATATACTGATGAATCATTTGATTTAGTCACCCTAATCTATGACCATATATCCACAAATATCTACCCATTATATATCCCAAATTGAATGATATAATTGAGTTGTTATATTTTATTTAATTTCAGTGTTATCCATATGTCTATATCCAATGTGTAATGTTTATAATTTATTCTGAACATTGTCATTATTCGTATCTAATTCATATCTGTTTCCATTTTTGCGGATATGTATATGGGATTTCTATTTCACCAATTATCAATATTCGAATTCACATTTGGTAAATGATTTTGGATATGGATATGGTAAAAGCAATGTTAGATTCATATCTGAACCATTTACGTCATTTTTAGATGGGGAAAATACTTGGAAAGTTGCAGTCAATGCTTAAATGGCTACAATGCAACTTGTGCTTATTAACCATTGTATTCCACCAGTTGGTTTCAGAGATTTCTTATCCAGTTGTGATCCTTGAGGGTGTCAAACAGCAGCTTAGTCTGTTCTACAGATTTGTGAGTTATATGATAATAGTATTATTATCAATTATGAATCCAAGTCAATTTGACCACAATATTATTAGCAATTATAAATGCTCTGTGGCTCCAACTAGCGACACAATTTAGTAATCTGCTCATAATTGCCTGAAGAAACGCACAAGGTGTTGATTTATGATTTTTCTCCTATCTGGTAGCACAATCTGTTTCAGAAATATATATTTGCTATTTGACTTGAACTGGTATATTGTTGTACGAGGATGCACAATGAGTTGGATATCAGTTTGCAAGCCTTGTGACAGCTTATTTATAATTATTATATCTTTGCTTACAAGCGATGAACAATAGGCAAGTTTTACTTTTGGATGTTGAAAGATTTCCTTAATCTGACTGTGTGAATACATGCTTCATCCTCATATTCATGAAATATAATGTGTTTAATAGGTGAATTATGCAAGGATACATTTATGAAATCTGCTCCTTTCTCATTAGATATGTACACTTTACCTAGTTTACTAATATTTATGCACCAATTTTTCAGTGTCCCAGTAATATATAAATTGAGTCTACAAATTTTACTTTGTATGATACACTGATATTCATGGATTCATGTTTGGCTGTTCTCCAAGCTTTATTAGATCTGTTTGTTTTTGCAAGTTCTAATATCACATTTTATAAAAATATACCTAGATATTCTTATTTCATTCTAACTTTTGACTCCAGGCCGCTGCTTTGGCTCTTCGCAAAGTTCCAGCATGCAACAGTTCGTGGATGAATGAGTTTATCCGCCAGTAGGTCTTAGATGTCTCCGTCTTCTATGTGACTTCTATGAACAATTTACAAACTTAATTGCACCATCCTTACAATATTTTTGGTTTACCTTCCCAGGTACCATAATGTGAATATTAATGTTGCCGTGCAAACTGAAAATGGACTGTTTGTTCCAGTTATCAGGGTAAATAGTGGCATCGTTAATTCTTTGACCTTCCTACTTACCGTGCTGTCTACATAACACAAATAAATAATGCTACAGGATGCAGACAAAAAGGGATTATCTGCAATTGCAGAAGAGGTGAAACATTTGGCTCAAAAAGCTAAAGACAAGGGTCTGAAACCGGAAGATTATGAGGTGTGGCCAACAGATGTACAGATGTCATGATTTCATATGCTATTCGAGTTTATCAACTGACGTGCTATTATCTGCAGGGAGGCACATTTACCGTGTCAAATTTGGGAGGCCCGTTCGGAATCAAACAATTCTGCGCCATAATAAGCCCTCCTCAATCTGGCATTCTTGCCATCGGCTCTGGTAATGATCATCGTTTAAATTTTGTACTGACTTTCAGACTTTCACATCTGTCCACCATTCAAAACTTCTATCCATTCTCCCAAATGCTATGCTTACCAAATTTATATTTCCATTCATTCCTAGAGCTGCGTGCATGATATGCTTGCTATGTTTGTATGAAACTCTAGCCAGGACATTGCATTTTAAGCATGGAGGCCCTGTATGGCCTTGAAACTTTCTAACCTGTAGTTTATTATAAGTAGTTTTGCAAACTGCAACGTTTATTTTTCTAAACCTTAGTTTTGTTAATTTGGAGAACTGTTTGGATACAAAATGGGTACACGTTTTTCTCTTCAAATTCTAAAGTTCAGAAGAATCTAATCTTTATGGTGTTGGATCAGCTGAGAGGAGAGTTGTACCAGCTGCTGCTTCCGATCAATTTGAGGTTGGCTCCTTCATGTCGGTCACATTGAGCTGCGATCACCGTGTCATTGATGGTAAGTTTCGCATTCTTAAGCATGTCAGCCTTTCTTTTCATGATCATAGCCACAGTTTCTTCTTGGTCGCGACTTTGATATTCAACTGCTTGGTAACCTTAGGTGCAATGGGAGCAGAGTGGTTGAAGGCATTTAAATCCTACGTTGAGAATCCAACCTCCATGTTACTCTGAGCAGACACCTGCAAGTTTTGTAGGATTCATCAAATAAAACTCCGATGCCCGATGATTCTTTTGTTCTTGCTCTGCCCCTGAGTTGTGATGATTTCGGGTTGTGCATAATCTGTTGGTCTTGATGAGACCATACCATGCGAAATGGAACTTGAAGCCATGCTTGCATCTTTTTTTGGCAAAATTTTTGTTCAGTTATTTTTTTCGTCCGAGAGATTCTATTGTAAACTGGCATAATGATTGTTGTGATTCTGTAATTGTTGGTTTTGGGATTATTTAGTAGTAATAAATTTCATTGCTTGCTGTGAAAATGTGACGAGAGCTTAAGCCATACAGAAATGGGACAGTTGTTTCTATAGCCATTGTCATTTTTATTTAATATTTGTATTTTAAAAAAAAACATATGCATGTATTATGATCCAAATCCGACTCCATATTTTTATTATGAAATATGAGAATTCTGAAAGTGTAGATAAACATATCTTTGTTTTTACTATTATAACTATAATTTCTTTTTTTATTTGTTCTAGAACTTTGGTCTAATATAACATCTCTTTTAGTTAGTTTTTGAAAGTGGAAAAAAGTTGCCGCAGTTATTAAACAATTTATGCATGCATCTAAATGCATCTACAAAAAAAATCTCAATTGTCAATGGCATGCCTTTTAAGAGGATTGCTAAATACACCTCAAAAAAATTAAGGTGTATTTAGGATATTTGTCAAAAATGTCAAAAAAATCATATTCTTCCAATTTTTTTGTCATTTTTGGTAAAAATTCTAAATACACCTTTTGAGATGTATTTAGCACACCACGTCTTTTAATGGTCTAAATTGTTTAATTTATATAAGTCATCATTTTATAGGTTCATGTATATGGAAAGAGCATTATGGGTAAGAGTAGGCAACTTATGAAAATTTCTCTGCGACCGGCTCTTAAAATCCAAAAAATATCATACGCATTTTAAAATCACAAAAAATCCAAATATGGATGCACCCTAGGATATTTGATATTTGATCCACGCGTTGCAAAAAGTTTTATTGTTCTTAGCATTGGATTCATTTGATTTTAGTATGACTATCATCAATAATGTGTAGAATACATTTAAAAAACTTATTTTAAAAGTTAAAAAAAATATTTGCTGTCAACACGGTCCATTTTCTCGCGCGGATATTACATACACATTTTTCTTATAATGAAATCTTAATTTTGTCGAAGTTATTAATTTTATTATATTTGCAATTGCACGGGGCCTGAGGACTAGTATGGATAGTGTCAAGCCTTTCGACGTAAACATTAAATACATATCCAAAATACACAGGTGTATCAACGAGTATGTATCTTTGAACGTCTACTTGTAACATATTAAATGCGTGGCTACTTGCTACTAAATAATATGACTGAGAATATGAATTTTAATTAAATTTGTTGAGCAAAACTCAATCCATGCCATGGGCCTTCATTTGGATCGAATGTGGAATGGGGCTATTCGCGGCCTGCGTCCAAGCGTCCAGGTGTCTCCACAAGCTTCTATGTCTTGAGGAGCCGTAAGCGAGTGGCTGGAATAAAGACCCGTTCTTCTTTCTTCACTCATTCGATCATTTGTTAAAACCCTAGCCACCTCTCTCCCAAAACCCCAAACCCCCCCTTGAAACATCTCGACTAGATAAATCTCCACCTCCGCTCACACTCTGTTGGTTCGGAGTTCGAAAATGGCCACCTCGGTCATGCTTCGAGCCTTGAGGCGGCGGGATGTCGCTTCGTCTCTCTCCTCTCCTCTCAGATCTGTAAGCTTCCGCTTCTCGATGCCTTTTCCCCAACTTTTCTGCTTATATTTTGATGACAGAAGGTTATATTTTGTGATGGATCTCCCTTGACCTATGATCTGGTCCTTTTTTAATTTTGGAACCGTGCTTACTTTTTATCTACCAGCTTCGATCTCATCGCTCAAATTGTTATCCGTAAAAATGAATATTCTTGTGAAAAATCTGTCGACGATAAAATTCCATACGGTGTCAATTGATTTGACTATTTCAGAAGTAGGTGCCTTGAATGAATTAACATAGATTTTATTCAAAAATTTGGGTTCTAGTGATGTGGAAATGGGAAGTGGTATGATGTGTCGATCCAGGACCTTGGATTTCTTGTTGCCTTGTTGGTGAGCGAGCTGCATAGATATAGTAAATAATGTAAAGGGAAAAAAAACTGGTTGTCGGATTGGATTTTGTAGCCAAAAGGCTGCAATGGTTTGACGAACCTAGTGTGGGACTGCGAACTGCAGTTTGATGATAAATCAACGACGTGTTCCATCATTTTCATATGTCGTTGGTGAAGTGGATTTCATTTTGTACCCAAAGGGTTTGGAGTCTTGTCTCGCTGGGCTATATCATATTTAGCGGCCTTAATTTGCCTTTGTGACATTATTTGCAAAGATATGGGGAATATAGCTATTTGTACAGGGCCATGAATTATGCATAGAACTTTAGATCTCTTTCTTCATCCAGTGCATAAAACCATCTTCTTATAGAGAACACAATTTTAAGTTCTATCTGATATGAATGTAATATTGTTTTATAATCTCATTTTGTTACAGTTCGGTATGCGGTGTTAGATATGAAACACTTTTACTTTGGTTTGTGCAGTATGTACCAAAAAGTATGTGTATGGAAGTGTTCCAAACGAGAGGTAAATGAGAAATTGATGAGAAATTTGAGAATTGATTGGATGGCTGGTACATGCTCAAATGCCTGTGTGATACAAGAATTTTGTGAATAGATTGTCTAAACAAAGAAGCAGTCAAATATGCATTTTTTTTCCTAGACATTAGTATTACTTATGCATGAAATGGTATATCTTATTTATCATCACAAAATTGGCTAAAACCTTACAGCATATGTTTGAAACTGAGAGTATCTCATGGCACACTTGAGTTGTCAAATAACATTTTGTTTACTTTGTTGGGTTCATAGTCGTGAACTGTGACCTCAAAGGCGCAGATGAAATAATGACCATGCTGCTAGTTGATTCTTTTTATCATGGATCTATTTTGTGCTATATCTGGTATACAGCGATCAGAGATGCAGATAAAATCATTGATTTGTTTTGTTTAGTATGTTGATTCGGTCATGTATTGCTTTGTATGTGATGGGCATTTATCTTAAATTTTTGGGAAGAAAAATTTTCGCACAATTTTGACTCAATAATTCTTGGTATTAATCAAATACAGTTTTGTTAAGTGTGTAATTTATTTTCTCTTCTATATATTGTCACCTTTTTTGGGGTTAATGCAATGGATTATCTATTAGGATCTGCTTATGAATAAGAAAGAAACGTTACTTCAAAGTAGTGCATCAAGCAACAAATGTACACGTATCTAAAATTTTGCAACACGTTTCTTATTGAGTATGCACCTATGCAGATATATCTTGCAATATTTATATTTATATATGGGTTCAGCCAATGTTTGATTTATGATGTCACTTGCTCTATTTTAAGGATTTTGTATTTGTTCAATTTCATATGGTATGCGAATCTTGAGTATATACTTTTTGAACTTCTACCATTAAAATTAGTTTAATTAATTTTACTTTTGGTTGAATGTGAAAGTAATGTTGCTGAACATACTCTTGTTGCTAGAGACTTTTATGGCTGAACATGAATGCATAAAGTATAATCCTTTGCAATTAGCAGAGCACGGTTTGAAAAGCATACTTCATAAACATTTACATATGGTTGAACTTACTTTCCTTTCCAGTCTTACATGTGCATCCTACATTCTCTCTTTGTTCTCTCATTCTGACTAATTTTAACCTATGTGTTAATCTGACAAGCGAAGCCACGTTGAGACATCACATTACCTGATCATTGTGTCTTTTTGTGTATGTGTGTATTAATCTCAATTTTATATTCTTCCTTCCTTTTCTATGACCACGGTAGCAATTTCTACATATATACATCTCATTTTTGAGCTATACTGAACAACTTACCTACCTTGGAGCGTTATACACGTTTTCTATTTATTTACCATATTTTGAAGCTTTGTTGTTTTGGGTACTCATGATATGCATTGACTTCATAGGAAAAGCAGTGGGTGTTGATTGCTAATGCTCACTGACATGAATCATAATGCAAGGGTTCCAAAGTATAAAACCACGTGATGTGCTTATGATATCTTTAGCATAGTGTAACATAGATTTCCTCAGTGATTGTAACTAGTGTTGGTATCTATTGTTTCAAAGCGTTTCAAGCCTTTTTATGGAAAAAAAATACACTAAAAGTAGGAGCAAATCATACTTTGATGACTTGCAGTGAGAAGTTACTCCTAGGTCATGAAGTAGCTATTACCTCGTTGATCATTTCGATCATTTATGCAGCTCTAATAGTTATAAGGTGTATTATTTCACATTTAATGCAATCTACCAATCATAAAACCTAATGGAAGAGTAATATGGATAACAGTAAATTATTAGCTTCTTGATACTTGGTGTATATAATACAATGTTATCATTGTTTCTACATGAGTATTTTTATTTCATATACTTTGTTAACTGATAATCCCCAAGTTGGTTATTCCCAGAGTTCTAAAGGTTGCTGTGCTGGACAAGGCACTGAGCCATTGCCTAGTGCCCATCTCCCTAGGTTGTTGAGAAATAAAAAGGGGGGAGAGAGAACCTAGCAAAGGCGTCTTCGTTGTATGCTAGCCTCCAGCTAACCTTTGTCTCTGACTTTGCCTCCCCCTCCTCAACTGTCGCTCGTGGACAAAAAACGGGAAATCCTGGTATGTTTTAATAGAAGCATGTTGGTATGATCTGCTTCTATTAGAACATAATAATAGGGGGTTAGTGTTTTCCACCCAGCCCACCTTTGCATCTTCTTTCTTTAGCGAAAGCAAGAGGCGGTTGGGGCCGGTGGGAAGACGATGGAAACCCCTTTGACAAACCTCTGACATCAATTTTCTCTTTAGATATATGTTTAGTGTTTGTGTGTGTTCGTGCGTGCACGCAACCATAAAAGTGAACAAGCTTGGAGGATTGGTATTGTCAATTTTTTTTCGAAATACCGATAATATCATTGATTAAAAAATTGACCATTAACTATGTATTTGATAAATCATTGCCATGTTCATTATTACACATACACACACATAGAGGGTAAACGGGATCTAGGGTGCCTCCTTAGATGAAATCTAAGGAGGCGCCCCCATGTTTCCTATTTTCACAATTTTTTTGATTTTTTTCATGGGGTTGTTCACATCATAGATGATCAATATACCAAAAAGCAAGCGATTCCAATACTTTTAGAGCCCCCAGCTATCCCGTGTAACTTTATGGGGTTTTCAGCACGTTTTCAGATTGTTGAAGTTGCAAGGGGTAGACGTGTGCTCTAAAAGCATATGAATCACTTGATTTTTTGTATATTTATCATACATGATGTGAACAACAATCCCATGAAAAAATCCAAAAAATGTGGGGAAAATGTGGGATATGAGGGAAATTGAGGACGCCTCCATAGATTTTATCTAAGGAGTCGCCCTAGATCCCTTTATATATATACTAGAAATAACCCGTGCACGGTGCCAAAAACCCCCACGAACAAGATGTGGTGCATGCGTGCAACCAAAAAGGAGTGAGAACTGTGGGTGTGTGTCGGTATCGTCGGAGGGTTTTGGTATTTTTTGAATGATGGGTGAAGTTGAGTGCTTGTTTTTGGGTGTATTTGTTGATCAATTTTTGGGTGGACTTTGGGCAAGTCGGTTGAGGTGGAGTACCATGTGACACCCACTAAAAATATGACTGGGACAAATGTGCCACATGTGACATCTTCACCCGTGCACCACGGCGCAAAAAAATTCCCACGAACAGGATGCGGTGAATGCACGCAACCGAAAAGGAGTGAGAAGTGTGGTTGTTTATGTCGGTATCGTCGGTGGGTAAAAGGTGCACTCAAACCGGATGGAATGGAAAGAGTAGGTTTGAGTGTGGGTATCGTCCGGGGGTTTTGGGATTTTTTGAGTAGTGGGTGTGAAGTTGGATTCTTGTTTTTAGGTGGGAGGGTGTATATGTGGGTTTTTGGGGTGGACTTTGGGCTATATGGTGAGGTGAAGGCTCATGTGGCTCCCATACAAAATATGATTGGGACAAAGGTGCCACGTAGGACAACTTCATCATCTTTATAAAGGATATGATCAATATGGAGGTGTAATATGGAGGTGTGTTGATAGCACAGGATCGGTTTTTCTATCGTGTCAGCATAATGCATTTAATGCGATTGAATTTCTTCTTTTAACCAGTTCATGGCCTTGTACAGATAACTCATTTTGGCCTTATCGATCATGTCCCATCATTTTCGGATGTTTGATTTATTTACAAGCTTGCCATTTACTTCATTTTACATGATATTGTTTCAGGGCATTCTTGTAAATAGGTATAAAAACCATGGTCAAATACCACACCCGACCAATAGCTCATTTACATTTGGTCACAGATTTCCTATTATTTACAAGTTTAGCAGTCATATTTTCAATAAAGATATAGCAATGGCAATCCAGTAAAATAGGGGATTTTGGTGGTCATTTATTTTATGCGTAGCCAATGGATTAAAAGAAATTCCCTTGTCTTTTGTTGCGCCACGACTTACGGAGCCTTCGAGGCTCGAGCAGCGACAGCGAAGCAAGGGTGGAGGTACTCTTGGGCTAAGGTGTGCTATAGCCCTGGTAAGTTTTTGGGAACAATTTTTTTATGTGTTAAGTTCAAGTTAAAATCCCAAAGGAAAATCCCAAAGGCTAATGTGATAACATGCTAACTGAGAGCAGATTGTGGCCCATGTGGCTCAATTGTTGGAGCTCTGTTTTGTAAGTAGGAAGTTGTATGTTCGACCCATATCTGGTGTTTTTAAATATTTTTGTAAAAGCCATTCGATAAAATTGTTATTTTTGACATTAATCAGCTAAAAAATTCCAACGAACATTCTTTAATCTGCTAAAAAAGTGTGCATGAGCTTACTTTCATTGTTGTTTGTTACACTTTGCAAGCTATCATTTCCTTGCCATCAGGCTTTCAAGCCCATCGGTTTTATTATTTTTGTTTTATGCCCTGGTTTACATTAACCTTAACCTTCGATGTAAAGGGTTAGTCAGTTTGTTAAATGTACTTATAGGGCCATTCACTTATAGGGCCATTCGGGAATTGCTCTTATCACATGCGGAGCCACTTTTGTGCTAAGGTGGGCTACAACCAGGTAAGGCCAATGGGTTTTATGTGTGTTAAGTTCAAGTTAAAATCCCAAAGCGTGGTATGATAAAACCCCCAAACTTAGAGCAAATTAACCTATGGCTCTGCGGCTGTGCCCTCGACACAAATCGTTGCAGAGTCCACAGAAAAAATCATCGCTTGCCACTGCGCTAATCTCATCCTCATTCGGCAACACTCCCATGATCCCGCCAGTCCATCGGAGCCGCCATGATCTCGGTATAACCTGTCGCTCTCATTGTATTCATCCTTTTTGGTCTCAGACTTTCATGACGTTGATGACGAGCTATAATCCTAGTCCATTCTAAATTTCTTATATCGAAGTGCCTTTAATTTGTGTGTGCTAGCTCGTTGTGTGTGTTTTTGTGTGTAGCCATTGATAGAGAAAAGAAAGTCAGCGATGAGTTCTAATTTGAATTGAATTGAGTTTTGAGTTTGAGTTCTAGGTTGATAGCAATTTAGTTTTTGAATTATAGATAGAGCTGAAATTTGCGGGTAAGAAATTCCTAGGAAGAAATTATCTGGCTAATTGATCTTAGTAAGAATATTTTTTTTGCATTTGGTCGGTAGCCCAAGATGAGATATTCCTGGCTCCGCCCTTGAGCGAGAGGGAGGGTGATACGATTTGGGGTTCAAATCGTATCTAGGGCTGAATTTTAAAGTGGAAAACGGAAAAGAGTTGAATTTTCTATTGAAATAACGAAGAACGATGAGATAGATTTAATCTTTTCTGGAGAGATCACTCCCTAACTTGAAATAATGGATTAAGTCTAATCCCCCACTAACCCTAGCCGTCACGGCTGTTTAATCTCAATTCTTCGATAATGAGCAACTAGGGTTTTTGGGGTATTTATATGACACATCCACTATTGCTAAGCACACACACCGTGACTTAAGCAATGACTAAGATGCTACAAAGCAAATAAAAGCGAAAGAAGATAAAGTGGATAGCTCTAATCCTGGCCCGTGCCCGCTCCACGTGACGTGCCCGAACTCTGGTGGCTCCTCCTGTATACGACCGCATCATTACTCCCCCCCAAAAAACGAACCTTGTCCTCAAGGTTGTAGTCTGGAAACTGAGCCCTGATGGTATCCTCCCGCTCCCAAGTAGCCTCGTGATTAGGCAACCCTAACCATCGTACCAGCACCTCCCGGCCGCCCCCCTCAGTGTGTCGTACCTGCAGAATATCATGGGGCGCCATCCTCACCTCTGAGTCAGCTGTCATTGTCGATGGCAGAGTGGCCACCGGTGTCTGTGCCCCAATCGCTCGGCGTAACTGACTGACGTGAAAAATTGGGTGTAAGGCTGATCCTGGGGGCAACGTCAGTCTATAAGCGACGGGTCCAATCATCGCCTCTATCAGGAAGGGCCCGTAAAAGAGCGCGGCCAGCTTCTCGTTACGGCGTCGGGCTAGCGACCTCTGCCGATACGGTCTTAGCTTCAGATACACCCGGTCCCCTATTGCAAACTCCACCTCTCTACGTTGCGCATCCGCCTTGGTTTTCATAAGCTGCTGAGCTCTCGTCAAATGCTTCTTCAGCTCCTCCAAAATTCCCTCACGCTCCTCGAGTTACTGATCCAATTGGGACACTGGGGTTGTCCACGACGATAATGGATCAGCGCTGGTGGATCCCTCCCGTACAACACCCGAAACGGTGTCGTCTGCGCGGCTGAGTGGAAGGAAGTATTGTACCAATACTCCGCCCATGCCAGCCATCGATACCAACTTCGAGGGCAATCCGATGCAAAACAGCGAAGGTAGGTCTCAACGCTCCTGTTGACGACCTCGGTCTGCCCATCCGTCTGGGGGTGGTAAGCTGAGCTCCTCCTCAGAAATGTCCCCTGCACTCTGAACAGCTCCCTCCAAAACTGGCTCATGAAGACAGTGTCCCTATCTGACACTATGGACTCGGGGAACCCGTGTAGGCGCACCACCTCCCGCATAAACGATGTAGCTACTGTCACTGCAGTGTAAGGATGTCTCAGCACAATGAAGTGTCCATACTTGCTCAGCCGGTCTACCACCACCAAAATCACCGAATACCCCTCCGACTTGGGTAGCCCCTCCACAAAATCCATACTGATCCCCTCCCAGACCTGCTCAGGAAGAGCTAAGGGCTGCAGCAGACCTGTTGGTGTCATTGCCAAGTATTTGTGACGCTGGCAGACGTCACAACGGCCCACCATCTCCGCAATGTCCTTCTTCATTCCCTTCCAATATAGCTCCCTAGCCACCCTCATATACGTCTGCTGGATGCCAGAATGACCCCCTATCGCACTCCCGTGGAACTCCTGAAAAATCATAGGTATGTGCACTGAAGCCCGCGGTATCACCAACCTCCCCCGGTACAACAACCGCCGTCCCTCCACCGAATAGCCTGGGTGCTCAGCCAACCCCTGAACCAAATCCCCTCGAACTCTAGACAACTCCTCGTCGGCATCCACCTCTCTCCATAAAGGCTCCCAAACTGCTAGCAGTGGTACTGACAATGCTGCCAAGGACGTAACCTCCTCCCGTCGTGACAGTGCATCCGCAGCCTTGTTTTCCAACCCGGGCCGATAATGTATCTCAAACTTGTAGTCTACAAGCTTAGATAACCACTTCTGATAGTCTGCCGCTACCAATCTCTGCTCTAGCAGATATTTCAGGGACCTCTGTTCCGTGCGCACAATAAATGGCCGCCCAAATAGGTACGGGCGCCACTTCTGAATCGATAAGGCAATAGCCATCAGCTCCCTCTCATACACGGACTTCTGCCTCGCCTGTGATGACAGAACCTGACTGAAGTAAGCCACGGGTCGCTGATCTTGCATCAGTATCGCCCCCAACCCGTACCCCGAAGCATCGGTCTCTACCACGAAGGGTCTGCTACAATCAGGGAGAGCAAGTACTTGAACGGTCGTCATCGCCCCCTTCAGGGCCTCAAACGCTGCGGTCGCCTCCTCGGTCAACTGGAACCCATCCTTCTTCAACTGCTCAGTCAGAGGCCAGGCGATGGTACTGTAGCCCTGCACGAACTTGCGGTAATACCCCGTCAAGCCCAAAAATCCCTGTAGCGCCCTCAGTGTAGTTGGCCGCGGCCAATCTAGCATGGCCTCTATCTTGCTCCTATCAGCTGCTACCCCTGCTGCTGAACCAACATGCCCCAAGTATTCCACTTTCACCTGGGCGAACGTGCACTTCTTCCTATTGGCGTACAGCTGGTGGGCTTGTAGCTCCTGTAACACAGTCTCCAAGTCTCGCACGTGCTCCTCTACTGTACAGCTGTACACCAAGATGTCGTCGAAGAACACTAAGACAAACTGCCGTAGGTAAGGCTGGAATATCTTATTCATCAACGACTGAAATGTAGCAGGCACGTTCGTCAACCCAAAGGGCATGACGAGGAACTCAAATGCCCCTCATGAGTCCTGAAAGCAGTCTTCTGAACGTCCTCTGCCTTCATCCGGATCTGATGATAACCCGACTTCAGGTCAATCTTCGAAAAGATCGACGCCCACATACAATTCATCCAACAACTCATCTATCACCGGTATAGGGAAACGGTCTGCCACCGTCTCCTTGTTGAGGGCACGGTAGTCTACACAAAACCTCCAGCTACCGTCCTTCTTCTTCACCAAGAGCACCGGGCTAGAGAACGGGCTGACACTCGGCCTAATCACCCCCGCATGTAGCATCTCTCTGATCAAACGCTCGATCTCATCCTTCTGAACATGCGGGTACTTGTATGGCCGGACACTGATGGGTGCTACCCCCTCCCGTAGCACGATGGCGTGCTCGTGGTCCCTCTGCGGTGGAAGTCCCTGCGGCATCTGGAAAACGTGCCCGTAGCTGTCTAACAACTCCACCTCTGGTGGTGCCCTCTGCTCCTGTGCCTCTGCCCCCAACTCCTGATAGGACACAAAATATGCCTCCCCTCCTACCGACACTGCCCGAGCCAAAGACTTCAAGGACGCTGCGCGACAACACAAACTGGGGTCTCCTAGTAAAATCACGGTCCTTCCGTCCTCCCGATACTCCATCCTAAGCATCTTCCAGTTGAACTTGGTGTCGCCTAATGTCTGTAGCCACTGCATCCCCAAC
The DNA here is from genome assembly GCA_030789695.1 of Scilla litardierei. Classification (NCBI taxonomy): domain Eukaryota; kingdom Viridiplantae; phylum Streptophyta; class Magnoliopsida; order Asparagales; family Asparagaceae; genus Scilla; species Scilla litardierei. The sequence continues at coordinate 1,577,792 of CM061133.1, read as the reverse complement.
ACCAAGTCAACCTTCCCCAACTCCAGGGGGTAGCAATCTACCACCACTTGAGCCCCCTGCACTGCCAGAATCACAGCCCTGCAAACGCCTCTGCTCTCCTCCCGCTGGCCGGTGCCCAATATCACCCCAAAGGTGGCTGTCTCACTTACCTCTAGCCCCACCTGCTCCACAAACTTCCTGGAGATGAAGTTGTGGGTCGCCCCACTATCTATCAAAATCGTCACCTCCTGGTCTGCCAACCTGCCCACCAGCTTCATAGTGTGATAAGGAGTAAACCCCACCGCGGAGCTAAGAGAAACCTCCACAACGTCCAAGTGCTGGTGTTGTTCCTCCACCGCTTCCTCCCCATCGAGTATAATGGTAGTATCTCCCTCTTCTTCCTCCTCAGCCACTACCTCCAACTGCATGGCTCGTCTTGCACACCGATGTCCCGGGGTGAACCGCTCATCGCACTTGAAGCACAAACCCTTGGCACTGCGCTCCCTCATCTCTGCCTCGGTCATCCGTCGGGTCTGACCCCCTGTGCGGTTCTCTGGAACCGCCCCTCGAGCCGGTGTCAGTGCACCTGTAGGAGCCTTGGGTGCTGGTGCTGCAGGACTCCGAAAAGTCGACCCTCCCCAGGCTCCCTTCGCTCTCCTATCCTCTGTCAGTTTGTCTTCCACCTTCCTGGCAATCCTCATCATGGCAGATAGGCCTCTGGGCTCCTGAACTCGTAGCTCAGCTCGAACCTGTGGCTTGAGACCCTTCAGGAAATTTCCTTCTAGGGACTCAGCAGAAACTCCCTCTACTCGGCTCGCAAGCCGCTCAAACTTCTCTACATACTCCAGCACTGTCCCCTCCTGTCGCAGCGTGTACAACTGCTCAAACAGGCCGCCGGCCTGCGTCTCTTGGAACCTCTCCATTAGGCACTCCGTCAATTCTATCCAAGTACGGATAGGTCTCTGCCGTTGGCTCCATCGGAACCATCCCAAAGCCTCCCCCTCGAAGCACATCCCTACCGACTGCATCCTCTCCGCCTCAGATAACCCCAACACATCGAAGTACCTCTCCGCCTTATAGACCCAGGCGTCAGGATCCTTTCCCTCAAACAGGGGCATGGTCAACTTCCTCAACCGATTATCGTGGCCAGCATCGCCACGGGGCCCTCCTCCCCGATTACCTTCCTGGTACCTAGGTCGTACCGGTCCCTCCAGCCTCCATCTAGGCCGCTCCTGATGCTCATGTGTTCCCCAGATCTCCTCTCGGGCCCTCTCGGCTGCCCGCTGCTCCTCAGCATCCCACGCATCTCCATCTCCCCAAATCTCCTCCTCCTCTAGGAGGTTGTCGGCATAGCGTGTGTACTCCTCATACTTCGGCGCATGCCCCACATCCTCCCCGAACTCCTGAAGTCTCCGTACATCCTCCTTGGCGCGTCTCAAGGCCTCCAACGCTCCCTCCATGCCCAAAGGATAGCCCGCCTGGCCCAGTCGGCCTCCAGCAAAGCCCCCGGGGGCTGTCGCAGCTGTGCGGGGCCCCTGGCGAGTCGCCAGGGCCCCGTCAGCTTCTTCCCGGCCTCGCCGGCCCTCGCCGGGAGCCTGGCGGCCCGCCAGGCCCCCGCGGGGGTCGGCGCGGCCCTCCAGGGGGCCGCGCGGCCTTGCGCGGCCCAGATCTGGGCCGTGCGCCCCCGCGCGGCCCCTGGCGGTCTGCCAGGGGGCCGCCGCCCCCCAAGGGTGGCCCCGCCGCCTGCCTTCTTGCCTCGTGGGTCTCCCGGAACTTCACGAGGCGCTGTTTCGGCTCCTCGTACGTCGGATCCCTTCCTTGAAGCCCTAGATCTGAAGAAGGGTGTAGATTTGTCGAAGTGGACGCCCTAATTTCAGCTTCTTGGGGTGGTGGTTGTTGACGAAAAGCTTGAAGAAGGTCTTGGATGTCGGTGGATTTCGCGAGCCCCTTCATCTCTTGATGAATCCCTCTGATTTCTCCTTGTAGCCCATCGATCCGCTTGTTTACTTCATCGAGTTTTCCGTCAAACTTCTCCTCGACAAGCTCCGCCGCCGTCTTCGCCTTAGTCCCCGCCATTAGATCGTGAAGCTCTGATACCAAAATGATACGATTTGGGGTTCAAATCGTATCTAGAGCTGAATTTTAAAGTGGAAAACGGAAAAGAGTGGAATTTTCTATTGAAATAACGAAGAACAATGAGATAGATTTGATCTTTTCTAGAGAGATCACTCCCTAACTTGAAATAATGGATCAAGTCTAATCCCCCACTAACCCTAGCCGTCACGGCTGTTTAATCTCAATTCTTCGATAATGAGCACTAAGGTTTTTGGGGTATTTATATGACACATCCACTATTGCTAAGCACACACACCGTGACTTAAGCAATGACTAAGATGCTACAAAGCAAATAAAAGCGAAAGAAGATAAAGTGGATAGCTCTAATCCTGGCACGTGCCCGCTCCACGTGACGTGCCCGAACTCTGGTGCATCCTCCTGTATACGACCGCATCAGAGGGCGAGTGCTCGAGCGAGGGAAAGAAAGGCAGGGTTTCGTTTTTCGCAGGCAACCAAGCTGGAGCTCGAAAAAATTAGGGTTTTATCCTTCAAAACAATTAGGGGTTTCGGTATTCGCCGTCGACCAAGCTTTAGCTCGAAAAAAATTAGAATTCTTTTAGCTATCTAGGTTTAGCTGTAATAAATTATTTAGCTCTAATCTCCTTTCTTTGTCTGACGATATGATCTTGACGACGACTTTGACGCCGACTTTCGACTTCCGACGAACTATTGAAGTGCTTGATGCCGTTGCAGACTTGAAGTTGTTGAAGGCTTCCACTCTGGCAAACTCTTGAAGGCTTGAAGGTGATGGATTTTGCAGTCAAAAGCTAAGTTTTTTTTCCCCTTGTGCACTCTTTTCATATCACTGCATACTTTTATAGCTAAGGTTTCAACTTGTGTGCTCAGCGGAATTTTGCTCTTGGATCATGAACGAACTGTAAATTCACATGAATTTTGATTTAACTTGTGCTCACTGTAATGATCACGAGATTTTTGTTGGATCGTTGGATTATCAAAGTTTGTCTATTCTTTTTCTTCTACTTTTATTCTTTTTCTTTTTTAAATTGATCGAAACACATCACGTTTAGGTCAGTTTCACTTGATGTGTTTTGGCCGATACCGAGTTTCAGTGCGCGTTTTGTATGTGACCCTTCCGAAACCGACACGTTTCGGCCAATGCATCTATCCATGATTGAGAAGAGTGTGTGTGCGTGCATGTGTGCGTGGGCATGCTTCTTGGTGCCTACCCCTAATTGGGGCAGCCCATGCGGATGTCTGTGCCATTTTTTAAAAGAATGGTACCGCTTTTTAAAAGAATGGTTATTCCCAAAGATTTGGCATCATAAACATGAGGGTTATGTGCAGCCATGAATATTTTTTATATGTATGATTCTGTGAACGTACATATCTATATGATTCTAAGAATTGTCGCCTTTGCAAAGATAATGCACTTACTCATTCATAATTCTTTCCCAACGACCCTAATGAAATTTGTCTTAGGCTCAATTTGCATGCTTATATTATAATGTTTTAGATTACACTCATGAATATTCCATTCATCAAGTCTTATGCTAATTTATGATAACTTATTATAAGTTGTATGTCAAAGTCAATGGGTGGTGTGTGTATTCATGTAGATCAGGCGGCACCTGATCTAATAGATCAGGTGCAAGACACAAAAAGGTGGGCTCCAACGAGTACAAGCCCATGTGGGGCTTGTACTTCCACCTTTTTGTGTCGTGGCACCTGATCTATTAGATCGGATGCTACATTTTCTACATTAAATCCATATATATATATGTGATTTGGTATTAATTCCCCAAGACAATAATACCAAGATTTGAAATAATTCATTCCCCAAAACAGTAATATCAAATCATATATATATATATATATATATATATATATATATATATATATATGGATTTAATGTAGAAAAAGGTAGCACCCGATCTAATAGATCAGGTGCCAAGACACAAAAAGGTGGAAAGTACAAGCCCCACATGGGCTTGTACTCGTTGGGGGCCCATCTTTTTGTGTCTTGCACATGATCTATTAGATCAAGTGCCACCTGATCTACATGAGTATATATATATATATATATATATATAGGAAAATTTTCAAATGCAAACATTTCGCACCGTGCGAAAATGTTTTTAGTTTTTTTTTGAAATTTTTTTTTTCAAAAATTCTTTTTTCCACCCTCATTATATGTTGTTATACCCCCCTCAAAAAATAATGGTTGAGAAATAATACCATTTGGCCTTCGATCAAGGCATTTCATCAAATTCGCACGTTTTGAGACCGTTAAATTTGTAACGGGTGGATGAGTGCTCTAATGCCCAACGGGTTCACCCATTATTTTCCCTATGGTATATAATTGTATGGATTAAACATCAAAAAAAGAATTTTTGAAAAAAAAAATTTCAAAAAAATAAAAAAATTGTTTTCGCACGGTGCGAAAAGCCCTTTTTTCGCATTTGAAGATCCCTCTATATATATATATATATATAAACCATCCATTGACTTTACCATACGACTTATAATAAGTTATCATAATTTGGCATAAGACTTGATGAATGGAATATTCATAAGTGTAATCTAAAACATTATAATATAAGCATGCAAATTGAGCCTAAGACAAATTTCATTAGAGTCGTTGGGAAAGAATTATGAATGAGTAAGTGCATTATCTTTGCGAAGGCGACAATTCTGAGAATCATATAGATATGTATGTTCACAGAATCATACATATAAACAAATATTAACTAACATTATTAGATTTACTGCCTATTCTTCTCTGTGTTGATGAAGTTTTGGTAGCTGGGCTATTTGATAGCGATTTTAAGATATTAGTCTGCCGATGTTCGGAAGGATTTTGCTCAAGATACGAGGTACTTTTAGGCATGTGCGAACTCACATGATGTTCAAATGCAAATCTATACAAATTAATACAATATAACTTTCATTTATAACAGTGTTCTAAAAGACGGTTTCATTATGTATGCGGTCTTAAGAGCGCATAGCGTGTATACGGATCATATGGTTTACACGAAAATGAATATTTTAGTAAATAAATAAGCAATAAGTATATATATATATTTGTGTGTTTTTGTATATTAAATTAAAAAAATCCTAAAAGATGGGAACAAGGAAAACAATCATATCAACTTTTAAAAACTTGGATTAATTCATACCAAAACATCCGCACCATCAAGGCAATTTATACATTTAATAACCAAAGTCTAGAGTCTAAAGCAATTAACACACAAAATATAAATATTTAGTTTTGCATCCAAATCAAAATCATGTCTAACACAAGTACTTTGAAATACAAAAGGTCCATAACCTATTCTATATCTACTCCTCATCATCATCTTCTTTATAACGAATATCATCATCTAACACCCCATCAGAAAAAACTTTATCAATCGCATCAAAAATATTATCACCACCACCGTCCAAATCTTCTCCATTTGAATGCTCTTAAACATCATCCATCGCTGCATTAAAAGAATCATTTTTTATCTTTACATATGTTATCAATGTTCTTTGCTCCTCCTAAGTCAATCTTCATTAGCTCTACTAGCCTAGGCAATAATAGCCCATGCAAGTTGATTTCTGTTGAGGAAAAATCCATTAAAACAAAAAAACCAATGTTTATGCGTAACGGGTCGGGTTTCTTAACAGGTTGGGTTTTTTAATTGCCAATTATGCGTCCGCATATTCGCATATGCAGGCACATAAAAGTTATGAGGCCGGTTATGTGGCCGATCGCATAATTTGGCCGCATACCTAGGTTTTCATGCGGTTGTATGCGGCCATATATAAATTGTTTTAGAACAGTGATATGATATATAACGAGCTACATATTAAATATATATCAGCAATAATTGTTGATATCATGTGATTCATGATAAGTTTGATGTTTAAAAACTTTTTTAGAAAAATATTATCAATTGATATATGCATGCGTTTCTTAAACAATAATATTTGTTTACATTATGCTTTATCCGTTCAAAATTATAAGATTTACATTATGTTGGTGCCTCATATTTTCCAGATAATTTTCCAGTTTTCAACATAAGCTGCATTTTTTATTTCTATAAATTTGCGGATCTACCATATTTGCCTGAAATACAAGGCAGAAGTTATCTATTCAAATTGTTTTCATTCTCATAGTGTTTTTTTCCCCGCAGCTATGTGGTAGTGCAATGTCATCTCCAGCCACATCTCCTTTCCGTCATAGGTTGACCAGTGTGGCTAGAGCATTTAGGTAAAATCATGGAAACCCCTATTTATTGGTGCTGGCTTACTATCACTGTTACCTAAAAGGCTTATATTTGGTGCTCCAGTTCCAAGCCTGTGGGGAATGAGGTGATTGGAATTGATTTGGGAACTACCAATTCGTGCGTGGCTGTTATGGAGGGAAAGGTTAAACATCTGAATCATACGTCATATATATTTGGTGTAGCGGTCATATGGTCACTTTTTTATGCTTATGCATTCTTCTAAGGTTTTTTGCAGACTCCTAAAGTGATAGAAAACTCTGAAGGCTCTCGGACCACGCCATCAGTTGTTGCCTTCAATCAGAAGGGAGAGCTACTTGTTGGAACACCGGCCAAACGTCAGGCAGTCACTAATCCAACTAACACCGTTTTCGGGACTAAACGACTAATAGGCCGCCGCTTTGAAGATCCTCAGACACAAAAGGAGATGAAGATGGTCCCTTATAAGATAGTCAAGGCTCCAAACGGGGATGCTTGGGTAGAAGTAAATGGGCAACAATATTCTCCTAGCCAAATTGGTGCATTCATTTTGACTAAGATGAAAGAAACTGCCGAGGCATACCTCGGGAAGTCTATTTCAAAAGCTGTAATCACGGTTCCAGCATATTTTAATGATGCTCAACGTCAGGCTACAAAAGATGCAGGAAGAATTGCTGGCCTTGATGTACAAAGGATTATCAACGAACCTACTGCTGCTGCACTTTCTTACGGCATGAACAACAAGGAAGGCCTCATCGCTGTCTTTGATCTTGGAGGAGGAACATTTGATGTTTCCATCTTGGAAATTTCCAATGGTGTTTTTGAGGTATGTGTGAGCTATGTAGCTATTGATATTATGACATCCTTTCTCATCGCCAGACGTGCGTACCGACGCCCCTTTTACCCACATTTGCAAAGGTATATTTGATTTCAAGCTGATGTCATTGGTTTTTGGGTTTTCACAGGTCAAAGCAACGAATGGTGATACCTTCCTGGGAGGAGAGGATTTTGATAATGCTCTTCTAGATTACCTAGTGAGTGAGTATAAGAAAACCGAGGCAATAGATCTGTCGAAGGATAGGTTAGCTCTACAGAGGCTTCGTGAAGCAGCTGAGAAGGCCAAGATTGAACTCTCATCAACCTCCCAGACTGAGATCAATTTGCCATTCATTACTGCTGATTCTGCAGGACCAAAGCATTTGAATATCACGCTAACCAGATCAAAGTTTGAAGCTTTGGTGAATAACCTGATTGAGAGGACTAGAGACCCATGCAAGAACTGTCTGAAGGATGCTGGCATATCTACCAAGGAGGTTGATGAAGTTCTTCTTGTTGGTGGAATGACTAGGGTTCCAAAAGTTCAAGAGGTGGTTCAACAGATTTTTGGCAAGAGCCCAAGCAAAGGGGTGAATCCTGATGAGGCTGTTGCTATGGGAGCTGCCATTCAGGGTGGCATCCTCCGCGGAGATGTGAAGGAGCTACTTCTCTTGGATGTCACTCCTCTGTCTCTTGGTATTGAAACCCTTGGTGGCATCTTTACCCGATTGATTAGCAGGAACACGACTATTCCTACAAAGAAGAGTCAGGTGAGTTACACAAACTTTTCTCATGCAAAGAAAGTCTTGTAGCCATCTTTCGTGAGCAAATTAGTCGTGTTTGAGATAGCAGTAGCCTACGGAATATTGCTTTACCAATTTTATCTTTCTCAAGTTAGTCAATGAAGCCCTTGGTTCGTTGAAGCTTTTCTGCATGTGTCCATATATGAAGCTCTATTTTTATGGCTAGTTGTAAGAATTTGATGCTTATAAAATTCTACTGGCAGACATCAATTTTTATCATCCTCTCCTTACTGCATCTGGTAATTTACGTTATCAATTTGTTAGATTAAATGGGTTACGGCGAACTCCTTTGAGGTATTATGTCTGCTGATAGTTCTTGATGACGACGTTTCTTAACTGCTGTTGGCTGTTACACATTTCCAGGTGTTCTCAACTGCAGCCGACAACCAGACCCAAGTTGGTATAAAAGTGCTGCAGGGCGAACGCGAGATGGCTTCAGACAACAAGCTTCTGGGGGAGTTTGAGCTTGTTGGAATCCCGCCAGCACCAAGAGGCATGCCCCAGATCGAGGTTACATTTGACATAGATGCAAACGGCATCGTCACTGTATCCGCCAAGGACAAGGCAACCGCAAAGGAACAGCAAATTACAATTCGATCTTCCGGTGGTCTGTCCGAGGACGAGATTGAGAAGATGGTGAAGGAGGCTGAGTTGCATGCTCAGAGGGATCAGGAGAGAAAGTCTCTTATTGACATCAGGAACACGGCTGACACAACAATCTACAGCATCGAGAAGAGCTTGAACGAATACCGGGACAAGATCCCCGCCGAGGTTGCTTCAGAAATAGAGTCTGCGGTTGCTGATCTGAGAAAGGAGATGGCCGGAGACAGTGCAGATAAGATCAAGGAAAAGCTTGACGCGGCCAACAAGGCGGTGTCAAAGATTGGTCAACACATGGCCGGAGGATCGGGTGGTCCTACTTCATCTGGGTCTCAAGGCGGTGGTGACCAGGCTCCAGAGGCCGAGTACGAGGAGGTGAAGAAGTAGATCCGGCGATGTTACCCTTGTTTTTTTCAAATGCGCGAAGTGTTTTTGGGAGATGTGCGATACGTTAACTTGGTAGTATCATAGGAGTATCTTTAGTATCTCTCCGTTTTAACCTATGGACCAAAATTTGTTTCTTAAAGAGTTTTTCATATCATCTGGGTAAAAAATAAGTAAAAACAATTGGTCGTGCACCTCGATCATGTCCCTTGAATATAGATGGACATATTTTTGTTGTTGAATCCTGTATAGGCTGTGCACCTAAACTTGTCATATTTTTCAGATCTATATCATGTGACGTCATCTTTATATTTTTTTGGGTGGGCAGCTGATGATGTTGAAATCTTCATGTGTGCAATGTCACAGCTTGAGGTATTAGCTTATCTGACCCAAGTCACCATCTGTGTTGTCATTGCTGATTGCATTGGGGATCCAAAGTCAGTGTTTTCCTGTTGGAATCGGTGTTTTTCTATTGGCATTCTATGAAAAAATAATCACCAAATGTCTTCCAACTCTACTCATAATGACTCCTGATTTGCTGGAATGTGCTCATCATGTTTACTCTTCTACTCCTTTTCGTATCACTCCGTTCTTATACTTTTTAATATGTAATATAAAAACCATATGAAATCTTAAAATGGTGTTCAAACGTGCATTTTGTTTACGGAAAATTTAGGGCTTCGTATGGAAGTATGGAATCTGTTGTCACAAAATTTTATAACCAGATGTCCCATCTAGCCAATAATGTGTATAGACGTGACTTGTTTTCAAAAATGAAAATAAAGTAGGAGAGGGTGTGCATGTGAAGTTACAAGTGACTGATTTATTTTTCATTTTTTGGAAATTCTATCGGTGTGAAACTGTTAAGTTTAAAAACTACAAATTCTCATCTTTTATTAGATTGAAGTGTTCCATTAAAACCCACAAATTGAACCATTACAAATTGCTGGCTAGATTGAATTTGGCTCTCTCTGCCCCCAAAATAGACTGAAGTTGACAATCAGTTAGAGGTTGCCTTCAACCTGAATCCCCCCCAATAATGATAAATATTACCCCAATATTATCCAATGTTGTTGTCCATGGGAAGCATCAACGGGGCGGGGCCCCAGGCTCCGGAGTCTGAGGAGAGCAAAAAAATCAGCAGGATAATTACAGATAAATTCATGCCTAAAGAGACAGAGGAGGCATCTTCTCTCATGAGATTAAAACAAAGCAACCCCCCAGACAATTAGATTCTAAATCATCATCGCCATTATCTTATCATTCTGATTAGACCTTCATGCTATATAGAGATATTATCAGATGTATATCTTACCATTTTAAGCAAGATGGATATTAGCGGCTAGATTCAAGTCGTCCTTTGGATACTTCCATATCTTCAGAAATTTTGATAAGAAAGCTCGTGTTTTAATTAAGTATTATGCTTTTGTGATTAACGAGATTGACATGAAATCCAATCGCTTATCAGGAGTCGACACGAACAAAGCTGCCAGCTAGGCCGGAGGAGATCCAAGAATCCTGTGTTTAAAACTCTCCATTGGGACGTAATCATTTTTATACTCCCGGGCTAATTATCTTATGATTATAAAGACGGTTAAGCAACTAATCCGAGGGCATTCTCGGAATAACACCGAAAAGACTGTTAAGCCCGTGTGGTTAAAAAAATTTACTGGAACTTTAAACAATAAGGTGGAGGGTAAAATAAAGAACAGGGCATTAAATACTAATAGTATCAGGTGTCTGTAAAGTGGTGTGCGCGCAAAGTAATTAGGTCTGTGTGCATAGAATCTCCCCACTAAAATGGTCCCCCGCGAGACACGAGACGCAGTCACGCGAACCTCCCACCGCTGACGTGGAACCGCCACCGGCGGCGGGGGGCTCCATGTGGGCGAGGCCCGCGAGGCCCGACCGGATGCCGCCACGCCGGCCGCCACGTGGCGGGATCCCCGCGATATCCCGGGTCTCTCTCTGTTCCGTTATGCGCGTTGGCGGCGCTCATAATAAGCACGGATACTTTATTGCTCTTATCCTTAATTTTTAATTATGTTTTTTTTATTTCCGTTACAATAAGCCTTTTTCTTTCTTTTTGCTAAATAACGGTTAGCGTTCATCCAGCTCCCCTCCTCTCTCTATATAAATGAAACCCAACCCTCACTTTCCTCTCTCACACTCTCATCATCAAACTCTTTCTTCCTTCTTTCTTCGAATGGATTCGAGTACTGAGAGCGGTTGGATTCTGTTCCTCTCTTTAGCTTCAAATTGCGACGGCGTCGTCTACCCTCATCGTATCTTCGCCGTCGTAGCTTCCGCTGCCGCCTTATTTCTTTTGACCGCCATGCTCCACTGGGCTTATCCCGGCGGCCCGGCCTGGGGTAAGTACCTGTGGAGCAGAGGCAAGGAGGCCCGAATCCCTGGGCCCCGTGGGCTTCCCGTGATCGGAAGCATGGGCCTCATGATGGGCCTCGCTCACCGCAAGCTGGGAGCCGCCGCCGAAACTCTAGGCGCCGCCAGGCTAATGGCAGTCAGCCTGGGCGGCACCCGTGTCGTGATCGCTTCTCATCCGGAAGTCGCGAAAGAGATCCTCAACGGCTCCTGCTTCGCCGACAGGCCTGTGAAGGAGTCCGCGCACGGGCTCTTGTTCCATCGCGCTATCGGGTTCGCGCCGTACGGCGCGTACTGGCGGGCCTTGAGGCGCATCGCCGCCGCTCACCTGTTCTGCCCGAAGCAAATCGCCGCGTCCGGGTCTCACCGCGCGGTAATCGCGGCGGAGATGGTTAGAGCCCTAGGCGGCGGCGGCGGCGGCTCGAGGGTTCGAGTGAGGGACGTGATCAAGAAAGCGTCGTTACACAACGTCATGTGGTCGGTTTTTGGGAGGAGGTACGAGATGGGCTGCGAGAACGACGAATCGAAGGAGCTGCGGAGCTTGGTAGAAGAAGGGTACGATCTTTTGGGCCGGCTTAATTGGTCAGATCATCTGCCCTTTTTGAGCTGGTGGGACCCGCAGAAGATCCGGTTCAGGTGCGGCCGGCTCGTGCCCAAAGTGAACCGGTTCGTTACAAACATCATCGAGGAGCACAAAGCCGCCAGCAGACCGGCAGCGGCCGCCGACGACTTTGTGGACGTTCTGCTGTCCCTGCAGGGCGTCGACCGGTTATCCGATTCCGACATGGTCGCCGTCCTTTGGGTACGTAAACTTTGCCTTTTCTAACCCTAATTTTAAATATTAATTGGCGATTGATGATTATTTATATAATTATAACAGGAAATGATATTTCGTGGTACGGATACGGTGGCGGTGCTGATAGAATGGTCCCTGGCCCGTTTAGTTGTTCACCAAGATATACAGGCCAAAGTCCACGAAGAACTGGATCGGGTCGTTGGCGGGTCTAGGGCGGTGACCGAATCCGACTCTCCTTCTCTCGTCTATTTGCAAGCCGTGCTCAAGGAAGTCTTACGTGCGCACCCCCCGGGCCCGCTCCTCTCGTGGGCCCGGCTGGCCACATCAGACGTCCACGTGGACGGGAAGCTGGTGCCGGCCGGGACCACCGCCATGGTCAACATGTGGGCCATAACCCACGACCCGAATGTCTGGGAGGCGCCGCAGGAGTTCAGGCCGGAGCGATTCATGGGCCCCGAGGGGCCGGAGTTTCCAGTTTTCGGGTCGGATCTGAGGCTGGCGCCGTTCGGTTCGGGCAGGCGAAGCTGCCCGGGGAAGGCGCTGGCGATGGCCACGGTCAGCTTTTGGGTGGCAACGCTGCTGCACGAATACGAGTGGCTTCCGGCGACACGTGTCGACCTGTCGGAGGTGCTGAGGCTGTCATGCGAGATGGCGGATCCGCTTACGGTTAAACTGGTCCCACGACGCGGATAAGCTATTATGTTTTTAAAATGTTATATGACACTATAGGTTTATATTGTAGTATGTGGGGTTTGTTTCAGAGTAGTAGTGTAAATTTTGAGTGAGAGTAGTGAAAGTTTGGTTGTGTGAGATCAGAAATAATAATATGAAGAACTGTTTAATAATCTCTTTTTTGGGCCTTCAGTTGCCATTGGCAAAGTAATTTGTGATCATCGGTTAGAGAAACGAATACCCCTTGCGTTTCATTGACAAAAACACACACACATAGGTGTAAATTTAAGAGAGCGGGTATTGTTAATTAAAATTTGTTGAAGTTTGAAAAGTCTAATTAACTAGTTGGCCTGCCAACGTTCGTGCCTCCATTATTTGTTAACCGTTGTAGAATTGTTTGGAGAGAGAGGGGGGGAGAGAGGGACAGCATGCAAGTGACATGAATGGAGTGATGTTGAAGCGAAAGTCTAGTGATAATAACAGCTGACCTGCATAATTAGTACCTAATCAGTAGGAGTGTGGCCCACCCCCACGAGTCATTAAACAATAACAAAACCGAGAAAGTTTCCGGTCAAAAATGATTCACGGCTGCTTCTTTTCTTCAATGAAATCAAATCATTATAAAATTGCTATAAAATTGCTATCTGCACCTCATTTTTTGCTATAAAATTGCTATCTGCACCTCATTTTTGAGGTTCAGGTTGGATTCTGTGCCTGCATTTGCTGTTTTGATGCGGGAGATTCAACTTTTTTGTGTGTGGAAAAAAACAGTATATGCACCTCATTTTCTGAGGTGCATAGGGGCATGTTCGTTTGGGCTTAAATTCTTGGGAATGTGAGAAATTTCAACTGTTCAGCCACTATTTCCCAACTGTCCAAGCATTTCAACACTCGTTTCAACTTCGTCTGTTCTTTTTCGAAACCGAGGAAGTCGATGACGTGGCCGGCAAACCGCGCAACCAAGAGCTCCCGCTTTTTGAGGGGATTACGGGTTGAACTCTGACAACGGCGGGCCCGGCTTCCTCTTTCTCACGCCAACGCACGCAAACGCAGCAAATTGAGGCGTTTTTTTTTAACTGGGAGACGCGAATAATATTTATTTAATTTGATTATTGTTAAATTCTGGACACCACATCCAACTTTCACAATAATATTCACAATCAAAAACACACACTAAACTTGTGTGTGGGACCCACAAAAAATTCCAACACCCACATTCAAAGCCCACTTTCACCCCAAAAAAACACAATACTCACTTTCACAAACGCTGTTCACAACTTCAACAAACAACCCAATATCAACACAAAAGAACAGGCCCTAGAGCAATTCAATCTCTTTTACCATTGCGTAAACCACCCAAAATTTCATGGCCCCATAAACGATCAAAGATGCTCTGCTCGTACAGAATATGGTACGGATGGATTCTTCAAGATTGCAGATTGGAACATAATCTATCTTTGTAAAGAAAAGCAAAGTGGGATCTCTCTCTCTCTCTCTCTCTCAACGGGACATACCAAAAGGCATTGAAAAGAAAATATCAAGTCTCAAAAGCAGGCCCGGACGCTGCTACGGGAACTAGGAAGCATATGATCAATATTGCTTGAATTGGAGCAGTCTTAGATTCATCTTGAACCTGTTTTTGGGCAAGCTGGAAACTATCATGATATTTATTCTGATGTGGTTGTTGGCAACCGAGAGATTATGAATCTGACTATTCTTGATGCGGCCTAGATGCTGCTTGAAGACTAGCTTAGCCCCTCGATCGCAACCTTTATCTGTGATTGATGCCGTGAATATGCCCCCTTCACAGTTTGATTTGATTCTCCTGTCACTTGCTTTTTGTGTCCCAATGATGCTCTTCTAAGAAAGTTGGGCACGTTCATCTTGATCTTTGTGAAGATGCGCATCTCTTCAGGTGACTATGATTTTTTGCAACATAAACCTAGGAAACAACTATATACACCCCCTATACACAGGGGTGTATGCAGCTTTATTTTCCAAATTTGAAACAATTATAAATTGATTGGACAATTCAATCATTTTCTTTTCTATTTTAGGAGAAATAGGACACAAAAAGTTATGTACACCCCTGCTCATAGGGGTGTAAGTGGCACAATTGCTACAGAGAATTGCTATATGCATCCTACTCATAGGGTGCATATAAATTTTTGTGCCAACTTTTACTTAAAAGGGGAAAAAAATAACATTGAATTGAGAACTGTTTTTTTTTAATCTTACAATTTAGGAAAACAAAAGACAATACATCTCCATGACTAGGGGTGCAGACATCAGACCTCTTGTTAAATACACCGAAGCAATTAGGTCCATGCGATGATTTCTTTTCCTAACGGGAAAGAAGTTCCCAAAAGAGAAAGAAATCATCGCATGCACCGAATTGCCTCGGTGTATTTAGTCCGACTCTGGACCTATCGTGTGTTGCAAGCGGACTCTGTAATGTGAGATTCAAACTTAAATATGACGCGCATATTTTTCAGTTCAACAATACGGACGATCGAGATGAGAAGATGATCGTCCACCGTCTCGAAGGCTCGAAACATGGAAGGATAGATACAAACCCTTAAAGAGACATCAACAAGATCCATACCATAGATCCCAATTAACCATTTCCAACGCAACAAGGTCAACAAAGGCGAAGGAAGGATCTCGACATACGGACAGCAGATCTTACACCTGTCCGGTACAAATTCATGTACATGTAGAGGACACCTCTTGATTCCACTTTGCCCAATCATCACATCTAGTGATTTGCGTTACAGCGACGCGAAAACAAAAGCTGAAGTGACAAGTAGATTGTACGCATAGATAGATACATCACAGTGCTAGCAAACCTTGAATATTTGTCCCTGCCCATCATACTTAAATTGCAACAGTTAGAGCATCTACATCAACACTCCATAACTCCCATTTATGCAGTGTGTGTGTCTCCAACCACACTCTTTTGAATCCCTACATCTGGAGATTTACTACAGTAACACTCCAAATTTGTAGTGTTGGAAAGCAGGCGCATTAGATTTACATGGTTATGTCTAAGGATTAAATTTGTAGTGTTGGGAGGCAAGATAAGGGACAGGTATCTGATGCTAGCTCAGGTGTGTAATGCTGAATGATTCAACTTTCAATCAACTGATGATTACCAACGATTTGGGGGAGTCTAATTATGTGTATAAATTGATAGATGATGGGGACTTGGTACCAGACACAAGATTGCCCTTTTATATGCAAGCATGCAATCAAGGTAGGTGGCGTTTTGCCTGCCTTAGCAAGATCCATGCTGTGCGGTGAGTAAATACGTGGCCTGCCTTTCATCATCCTCGTAAATCCGTGTTGTGCCTTGAGTAAATACAAGGTCTGCTTTTCATCACACATCAGTTTTGTGCTTAGAGTTGACGATTATTTCTTAATTATTCCAGAAGTTCCGTCAAAGATCTCTGCTGGATGATTTGACTAAGAAAAGGAAGGAAACGAATTAAGAAATTACAGACAAAACGATTTTGAAAAATCGGTGGCTGTTAAGTGTTGGCAGCTCTTGCGCCCGATGATACAATAAATAGTTGCAATTGTTCGCTCTCTTTGTTGAATTAATTTAAGGGCTTATCTCAACCCTGTTAATGATTTTATAATTCGGATTGAAAGTTCGCTGCGTTGCAGTTGTAAGCGGGTTTTGGCCTCAAATGGCCTAATGATCCGTTACCCGACCCGGCCCAACAAGTTTGCGATACGTGAGATATTCCCTCTGAAGATAATGATACATGATTTCCTCTTACATAACGTTGGATCGGATGAGGAAATCGTGTGATCGGTTGAGGAGATCACTTGGCGGTTGAGGACATATCGGGAGCGAATACCGGGTGGAGGGGTGGTGGCGTCTCCCATAAATTGGGAGGAGTTCTTCTCCTCTTGAAATAACAATTTCGGCCACTCTCTGGAATCCTGTTATTAAATCTCTCTCCCTATCTCTCTCTCTCAGACCTAACGTTGGTATCAGAGCCAATTTCTCGATCAGCGTCTCGGCAAATTCAGCTGATAGATGATGTTCTCCGCTGTTCTCTCTGGACATTCGCTTCGATCCACGCACAACAAAAATGCTGGCATCTTCCTTATGCATGTGTCGCCACGATCCACATGCGGAGCAGACGGTGTCGTCCAACGTGCCGTCCAAAGCCGATGTCTTTACCGAACATATCATACACCATGAAACTCTTAAAATTCGTGAAGTGTGGCTAAAGCTTTCCGAAAAGCAGAAAGCAACGCGGGGGCATAATAGGGGCTTTAGTTTGCATTTTTCAACATTTCACATCAAAATCCTTTTTTACTACTTCTCCAAAATGTTACAAAGACTGTGTATATATATATACATGGAAGTCTGGTGGGCGATCTGTAAGTCCTCTGTAAGCGCTCTAAGAGACCGGAGGCTTGCCCTGACCTGTGGTAAGGACCGCTGCCTAAACCACCCGAACTTATGCTTACCAAAAAAAAATACATGGAAGTAATTAGGAGCTTGAGCTTTCAGACTTATTTAATGTCTAATAATTGAATGCACAGGGGATGAAATGCGGTTATCCAAAATTGAAACAGTGGATGTTTTTTTGTTTAACAAACAACATATTCTGAACACAATGAAATTGTTGTTAGCCAATGAAATTGTTATTATTTATGTAACAGTGATGTGTTGGGCTATGAGCTTTAGTCTTTGGATATTTGGGTATGTGGGCTTTCGTCCAGTTTGGGCTTTCGTCTCGTAAGCGTAAGGTATCGTTTTTGGATCTCACCCCCCCTCCGCCCTCATTTCAAATCCCATGCTTCGTTTTGTTCTCAGCTCAGACATGCCACACAACCTCCCCCTCCTCGCCCTCCTCGCAGGGCGACACTACCCTTTCCTCCTTTCTTTGTAGCATAATCGTCGCCACCCGGTCGTCGTCGGTAACCTCTACGGCGGCGTACACCTCCGTCACCCTCATCATTCGACGGTCCCTCCGGAGCCGCACCTTCATGCAGATCTGAATCAGTTCGATCCAATGAATCAGATCCCAACGGGCTCGACGCATTCGGACTCGGCGGCTGCCGACGAGCAGAAGCAAAGCCCAAGCCAGTTCATCAGCTCCATCAACAAAACCCTCGGAATCCTCCATGAGATCCACCTCATCGTCTCCTCCTTCAACGCCGCCTCCCAGCTCCCCCTCCTCTGGCGCATGTACTGTAACCCTAATTCCCCACTCTCCATTTTATATCTATTCTATTTGATTTCTTCATCTTGTTGTAGACGATGACCCTCCACTTCTTGAGGTTTTCGGGTTCGATTGATCGATGGATTGTAGGAATGCACTCGTGACGGAGCTCGACATGATGCAGAGGCTGTCCGAGGGGTGCAACATCCAGGTCCCAATGGATGTACTCAAGTGAGTGCGTCAGTCAATCTCTCTGATTTCAAATTTGTTGTTGTTGTTTTTTTGAATGACGTGATCTGGGTGTTGGGGATTTTTCAGTTTGGTTGATGATGGGAAGAATCCAGATGGGTTCACAAAGGATGTGCTGAACAGCTGCATTGCCAAGAACGAGATCACCAAGGGGAAGACCGATGCTTTTAAGGTTGTTTCTTATTCTGGGTTTGTTGATGGATTTTAGGGTCTCATGGTGAATTGGATAGATTTTAATGAAGTCATAAATTCGTTTAGAGCTTGCGGAAATACCTACTGGAGGAGCTGGAACAGACGTTTCCTGATGAAGTAGAGGCTTACAGGGAGATAAGAGCAAGTACGGCTGCTGTAAGTTATTGTTAACAATTGCTCTACGCGACTTTTTAAATATTTGATAAAGAGTTGCGATTGTGCTTTTGGAAAGTGTATATGTCCCACATTTTATATGCTATAAATTTCAGATGCAAGTGTATGCAAATGTAGGAAAGATTACCATAATAAACAACCGACTCATATTGACAATCTTGCAATATATGTGAAATTTTCTCTGTTTGATATGGATGTTCATATCACTTCAACTAAACCCTTTTGTTGACGGTTAGGTTCCGGTCAACAATAAGTAGGTTGACTTTGACACGTTGAGTCAACGTGTGCCTTCGTCAGCCGGGTGATTAGGCTTTCCTGCTGGGTAGCTCGGGTTTGCAAGGTGGCGGTCGAGCTACTTAGAAGAAGTCCGATCTAGCTCAGAGAAGCTTCAAGCTTGTTGAGTATCACCTGTCGAGCTATCTGCACCACAAGAAACAGTAAGGGGGTCGGAGTTGGGTCCGACCCAAATTCCATCCGATGCTTAAGTTAGTAATGAACTTAAGAGAGGCTCGGTGCAGCGAGATCGATCTAGCGGGAGATCGTTTGTGAGGCTGGCCGACCGAGATAAGGAGAAGGAAACAAGTGGTATGGAGTCCAAGCAAGTGTTGTCAGAGTACCTAGCAAGTAGTATCCCTTCTGATCTCCCTTGTTCCTCTGAGGTTTGGTCCATTTACAGGAGCAACATCTCTTTAATCGTGTCGTGGAATTACTGCCTCATTTCGATCGTGGCACATGTGTGCCTGCGTCTCGGGCGTAGTGGGTGAGTGACCACTACGCCACTATTAGGCCCATTTCCTCCATTTCTCCTCAGGAACGTGGGGCTTAATGGTAGGGGTGGGGCATCCGAATATTCGGATCGGATTATGCCTCAATCCACCATCCGATCCGATTGAATCGGATGATGAAAAATCTGATCCGCATCCACTAATGAAAAATCTGATCCGCATCCACATTCGCCGAGCACATGTAAATACCAGGCTATTTACTTGGTCAAATGTGGTTCAAATCACGCCCATTAAGTAGGGGTGGACAAAGATCCGATTAAACGATTGAATCCACCCGATTCGATCCGAAAAAGTAGATTGGATATCCGATCCGACGAAAGTGACTTGTTATTAATAAGCAGATCCGACCGATCCGTTTGAAACTGATTCGGATTCGGATTTTAGTTTTCATCCGACAGAATGTGATCCGATCCAATTAGGTTTTGAGCGGAGTGTGTTATTGTCTAAGTTCATCAGAATATCCGGTTCTCAATCCGATCCTGAATCAATGCATCATGGCTATTGGTTAAGAAGACTAACAGACTCAATTGCATCCCCCATTGGCCCCATCCGGTTCCCTAGACCCTTGCAGATGCAGTGTCTCCTCGTCTCTCTCTTCTCTCACGTTTGTTCAGTTTTCATTCATGTACTGTACAACAGTACAAATAAAGCATGCTCTCCTCGTCTCAACATGAACTTGGGCCATTCCCATTTGCCAAGCAACAAAGCTTTTACGCATGAAGAATTGAAGATTGTCAGCAAGCAAAGTAATCCGATTTGATTTTGATTTGAATGCTCAGTCAATGACTCAAGGCTAGCAAATAGCAATCCTCAGGTACACATACTGTCATACATATAAATTTAAAATTTGAGCTCTGTTGTAGCCTTATAGTAGGCTTCTAGCAGCTAGAAGCAATATGATATTATCATATTATGATTCATTGGTTTTTTAGCTTTGTAGAGTAGGCTTATAGGCTTGTAGCAGCTAGTGATTCACTATATGAGTTAGAAATGAGCACAAGACTAAATGCACACACTGAAATTCATGATCTAACAGTGTTTTTCACTTTGTTGTTCTTTTTACTGTAATTGCAGATTAATCATTAATGGCGAGTCAATCGGTGACACCGTCTGTTGACACAAATGAAGAAAATGATGCAGTAGCTGCCCCAACAAGGAAGAATAAGAGTGTTGTGTGGGAACATTTTTCCGAAATGAAGAATGATGATGGTTCAAGATTAGAAAAGCGAAGGGCAAAGTGCAATTATTGTTCGCATTCATATCTTTGCCATGGGAAAGCTAGTGGTACTAGCAACATGAAAAACCACCGGTTTTATCAATGGAAGAAGTCTCCTTTGTTTGTTCCTAGCAAAAAAACAGAAGTTACTGGTAATTACTAATTACTTTGAATTCTAAGTCGACTCTCATTCCTAGTTTTAGTTTTTTAATCATTATATTTGTTAATCTATGTAACTTGATTTTTTATATATTCTATTTCTTGCTAGGTGTGGGATGCCCCTCAAAATGGAGGTAAATTAGTTGCAAAGGGTTTCAATGGGAATGTGGCAAGGTTAGTGATACGATCCGGGGATCGGATCAATCAAATCGATATATTTTAAAGAGGAAAAATATAAAAAGAGGATGTTTATAGATAAGAAATGTGAAGAACTACAAATAAGTTGGGTTTCCTTCGAGACGAAACCATATCTCCTAGCTTTGAATGTCGAATTAAAGCCTAAGAACCTTCTCAACGATGCCTAAAGAGTTTCTTCACAAATCAAGCATAGCAAAATAAAAATGACGGCTAGCCCTAATAAATAGAAAAGAGGGGATTTACTAATCTAATCTGAAAAGACTAGAATACCCCTAGATAACTAAATCACCTAAGCCTAAGCTCCAAGTGGGACCCGGTTGCGGCGCGCGGCATGTGGTGCGACGGCTAGAGGCGTCCGCATCAATACCTCCCCCTAAAAGAGCCACCTTGTCCTCAAGGTAGAGATCTGGCTTTGAAGGCCCCTGAGGGAAAACAGAGGCTAGTGTCACCTGTCAGAACCACCGTGCGACCCCCTCCTGGAATTCCATCCTAAGCTGCTTCCAATTCATCTTCACCTCGCCCAACCCCC
The DNA here is from genome assembly GCA_030789695.1 of Scilla litardierei. NCBI lineage: Eukaryota > Viridiplantae > Streptophyta > Magnoliopsida > Asparagales > Asparagaceae > Scilla > Scilla litardierei. Next base: position 1,556,349 of record CM061133.1, on the reverse strand, counting down.
TCAGCCACTGCACGCCCAAAATCACATCGATATTGTCCAACTCTAGAGGCAAGAAGTCCTCCACGATCTGCACCCCTTGTAAGGTCAGACTCAGCCCTTGCACATCCCACTGCTCTCCTCCCTCTTTCCTTTTCCTGAAAGGACCGTAAACGTCTCCAAGGTGCTCATTTGCAACCTATGACGATCCACCAAATGTCGAGAGATGAAGTTGTGGGTGGCCCCACTGTCTATGAGTACCGTCACCGACGTGTCGTCCAATTGTCCTGACAACTTCATGGTATGGTTCGTGGTTACCCCTACCAAGGAGTTCAGGGACACCTCCACTACATCCAAATGTGCGTGCTCAACCTCGCTCTTTTCCATCATCACTGGCTCCCTCGCATCTGCATACTCCCCCTCGTCTGGCACTATCACGATCTGCATCAGCCTGCTCGCACATCGATGCCCGGGACTGAACTTCTCATCGCATCTGAAACAGAGGCCTGCAGCACGCCTTGCTCTCATATCAGCCTTAGTCATCCGCCTACCAGGGATCACTGGTCGGGTTTCCTCTCTCTTCATTTCTGCGTCCCCCTGGTGCTACTGTAACCCCCGGAGTTGGGACCGGTGCTGTCTGACTGCGCTGGCTCTGGGCTCCCCAAGTCCCCCGAATGCGTCTCTCCGTTGCATGCTTCTCCTCCACCTTGTGGGCCAGGCGAAGGACATCCTCTAATGTCCCCGGGCTCTGCATCCGCAACTCCGCTCGTATAGAGGGCTTCAACCCCCTCATAAAGTTCTCAATCATCACCTCGTCGGTCACCCCTTCACCCTACTATTCAGCATCTCGAACCTCTCCACAATCTCTCACCGTTCCCTCCTGCCTCAAAGCAGACAACTGCTCATAGAAATCTCCCCCTGGGGTCTCCTGGAATCGGTCTAGTATCAGTGCGGACAGCTCCTCCCAAGTGCGAAAGGGGGTCCGTGCCACCTTTCATCTGTACCAAGCCAACGCCTTACCCTCGAAATAGATTCCGATGGCTCTCAGAACCTCCTCCTCAGTCAACCTCATCACCTGGAAGTAGCGCTCCGCCCGATAAATCCACCCGTCCGGATCTGTGTCGTCAAAAATCGGCATCTTTAGCTTCATAAGGCGGCGATCTGCATTGATGTCCCCCTGTGGTCCCCCGTCTCTACCGCGATCACTCCCACGGCTGAATCCTCCGTCGACTGCCTCAACCGGACCTCCCCCGTCAACCCCGTATAACTCCTCCGGCCACGCGGGCCTCTCCCATGCCTCGGGCTGATAGTGGTGCCCTGGAAACTCCGGTGGTCGTGCGAAAACGGGCTTCGGCCCCGTCGGAATGGTCTCTGCTCTTCAAAACTGGCCCGCTGGGGCCCCAATAGCCGCCCCCGAAGCCCATCCGCCTCCTACTGTCCCTGAGGTTTCCCCATGATGGGGGTACGAACCCAGCCACACCCCCAAAAGGTCGAGACGAAGTCGTCGGGCCCCTAGGAGGGGCGGCCCAACCCGCCGGGCCCTTGGAAGGCCCGGCCCAGCTCGCCGGGCCCCCAAATGGGCCCCCAAGTCCTCCCGCACCCCCCGGATGGGGGTGTCGTGAACGGTTTTCTTAGACCCTTAGGGCACAAAAACTCTAGTCCCGTCCTAAGTCGGACGGAACATAGACAGAAATGCAGCGGAAAAATGTTTATGTTAATCTAATTAACATGCAACCCTAAGGAACCAGACCATATTAGCCAGGAACTCTGCCAACTTGGGGTGGATCTGACCACCCCAAGAGGGATCTAACTACTGCGAATAATTAAATGAAAACTTAAACACATACCCGGAATCTCAGCCCTGGGGCAGGCGAGATGTTCCGCGCCGTCTTCCGAGCTGCTCCCGTCCCATGCCGAGCCGCTCCTTGAACCGCTCCCCGCACCGCTCCTCGAACCGCTCCGCATCCCGAGGCGATCAATCCCCGTGTCGCCGAGCCACCCACCGCCGAAGAAAGTTTCACGCGAGTGAAACCTCCGCCTAGATTTCGGATCCAGAATCCGAACTCCTTTGTGGCTTTGCCAGAGCCCGCAGGAGTAAGGCAGAAATTTATAGAGAGAGGAGGAATATTACTTTAGCTTAGATCCGAGCGTGCTCCAACATTTACGAGAGCCGCTCAGATCGAGAGCTTGGGACGAGTTTTGAGGGAAGTGTGAGACCCCTATTTATATAGGCGGTGGACTCTCCCCTTTTCTCAAAATCCGATGTGGGACTAAATAATGAGTTAATTAAAATCAAGTTAGTTTGCACTTCACAAAGTGTAAACTTCCGTGAATTTTAACTCACTCACCGTTGAGCCTCAAGATTGATACAACCTATCAATACGACAAGCGTTCAACGGTGAACGCATATGAAAAAACCGTTCGTCAATCGGAGTTTGTTTGACCCTCCAATTGAGTGTCCAAAGATTAGCCCAAACATTGTATTTCACAAATACATATAGCCGTCAAAAATCAAAAGAGCACGGAACCCTAGGTTCAATGGGGGCCCACCGCGCGCGCCAGAAAACAAGCCTGGCGCGTGCGCTGCACGCGCCTCGAGGCGCGCGCGCTGTGCACGCGCCTCAGTGAGGCGCGTGCGCTGCACGCGCCTCACAGAGGCGCGTGAAGCGCCTTGGGCTGACGCCCGCGTCAGCCGACGCGGGCCCCGCTGACGCATGTGTCAGCGGGCCAGGCCCGGGCCCCACCCTTTTTTATTGGTTTAATCAGCCTAAAGGGGCTAATTGGCTTGGTTTGATCCTTTGGGCTGTTTTGGCTCTAACTTGAGCATTTGGTGTCCGATTTGGACGCCGTTCGAACCTGGGTCTAGACCGGGACATTCCCGTCTTACCCGTGAACTTTTCCTTGCGTTTATTTTATTAAATATTGTATTAAACAATTTAATACACATTTAATCGCTTTTGCATCAAATGCAAAATAGTCCCTATCTAAGCTTAAATTATCATTTGCATCAAATACAAATGATCTGAGGGCATATATCCCTACATCTCCCACTTGCACTCAGGATCATTTATTCCGAATGCTGGAGATTATTGCAAACATCTTTTGCAATATTTTATCCCTTGCATCAAATGCAAATTATTCTCCCTAACTTATTTCTACCTATTACTAGACGAAAGATCGCACTCCGTGTGAGACCCTACAGCCTGACCCTTACAACAAGTTGGGCTCGAAGCCCTATATGGCAGTGACCACGAACAGTGGCTGCCGTCCCTGCTTCAGGAATCATCATTATGTGGTTAACTCATTGACATGAGTATTGTCGGGACCACCCTGACTGTTTCCGTGATGAATTCCGCAGTTATAGTCTCTTCGTCTAAACTATGTCGTGTAGATCAAGTCTGGGGTACGGTCAAAATGTCAACCCCAATAACTTTACTCCGGTTAGTTTCTATCAATCTTTAGTCAAATCATGTTGGACTTGTTCCAACATACTCTGGCCAGAGTTTTTACCAAAGATCGAACTAACCCTACGACACTAACTCCCATTGACCGGGAGAGACGAATCCTCTCTTGGTCATTACTCTCCTCATACGCTTCAAGTGTCACCCAATCAAAGACCTTTCGACAGGGCTTGCCTCGAAGCTAGGTCATTTGATCTAAGTGGCACCGTTCACGCACAGGTTCGTCAAAATGACCTCAAGTCAAAAGACCAACTAGCCTATCATCACACAGAGTCATCATTGACAGATTGGTCAATATAACCATATGATAACTCTTGTGGATCGTTCAGTGAACTCATTCTCTAATGAGCGCATGTGTCTCGTCAACGACTTCGCCAAGTCAAGCGATCATGAGATCATCGCCACCGCTAAACGGTGAAGACTAAGACACAATGGTCTATCCGATGTTTTGATATCCTTGTCTCGAAACATCTACGACCACGAACCCTTTTAGACTTATGCTACAGACGATCAAACATTTCTCTATGATCGAGATACTCATCTCGATACCTGTTTGACCTCGCATAAAGTCTCAGGATTTTACCTAAGTTAATATCTAATGTTAACTACATTATAACATAACTTAGATAAATTATTACCAAACAGCTTACTGTTATTTCGAACAAGATGTTTGTGCTATGCACACATGAAGATAGATAGCCTCGAGGGTATCATCTCTCAACATCTCCCACTTGCACTCATGCCCATTTATCTCGGTATCTCATACCGTTTTTACACATAAGTTTTCCCGACTTCATGTTGTAGAGCCTTCATGAGTGGATCTGCTAAAACCGTCTACATTATAGACTTAAGGGTTTCTATGTTTAGACCAACCATTTGAATCTCATTCAAATAATTCATTTGGTCTTTCAGAATCCATAATATTTTAATTCCCTGGATCTTATCCAGTTCATCGTACATTACGATAATAATTTAAATTTGTTAATGGTCATTTCAAATGGCTCATATCTATTTCCGATAAAGTATCAAACTCTTTGATTACTTAATCAAAATATATGTTCCATCTCTTGGATGCCTTACATGTAATTTATACGCTCCCACTGACCTTGAAAACTCTCTGGCTAATTCATATAAGTTGGTCCGTCTAAATCATATTTAGAAAAACGAACTTATAAGTGAATGCTCCAATTTTCATGGTCAACATGAGCGTTTTACATCGGTTTTGGTCTGAGTAGATCTGTACACATCTGTTGGCGAGACGATTTCAACTAATCCGTTTTAAAGAAATTAGGATGAAAACCGTTTTCGATCAACAAGATTGTACATTACTATTCTCTTTCTGCACCAATCTTTCAACTTAAAGATTTACTTGCAGAAAGTGAAGAAACATTTTCCTTGGGTACGTAAACTAAATTCTCAAATTTATTTACGCACACGGACCTATTCTGATTGCATCAAGTTTTAAATCGGAGTTACTACTCCGAATTTCATCCCGGAAGTTGACTAAGTCATCATCAGTTATGATGTCTAACTCGACAATTCGTCTCACGAAATTCGAGTAATTATACAACTTCTTTAATGATCGATTTACTGAATATCTTATTGACAATGTCCTCATAGGACATTATCAAAACCTAGGCATTACGATCTGGGACTTAACCCAGAGAGAGGACTTAACTCAGAGTCACTTACTATGTATCGCACCAAGTCTCACTAAGTGTGATTCATACATTTTAACATACGGATGTGTTAACAGACTTGACCTGAGAGAAAATCACATTTTCTTTTAATTACACAAGATTTTATGTAGCTAAGTATTTGACCATTCGATCTAATCGAATCAGTTTAAATACTTTCTACTTTTCGTTCTTTATTTTATCAGACTTGTGTTTCATCAAGAACACGTGTCTTAATAAAATATACGAATAACTTATTTTGGTTAAAATAGACTCGGGTACATCAGTATGTACGAGACTGAGTTCGACAACTCATTCTTCCACTGTCTTACAGATGGTTTTCAGCCATTATATCTGAGAGGATAAGATTCACAAGTGTCCGTAGACTTCATAATACGAGAGGTCAGACCCCTCTTTATGTGACTTGTGAAGCTTAGTCTCTCGACACGGCCTAGTCTATTTTACCATATAAGTTTGCTACTATCTTGTATATTTATATATTAACTTTTAATATATATTAATAGTTATTACAAATTACTTAACACAAAACATTGCTTCCGAAGCAAGGTGACGACATTCGTCAAAAAATGTGTTAGACGTTTTGTATAACTATTTATTCTGAAATCGTGACATCAAAATATATCACATTTTCATTTCCTCCTACTTATGCCTTTACTAATGATAAATTAAACTAACTTTCTCAATTGACTTTCCGGAGTGCCTTCTTCCTTTTCTAAATCACATTTAGATATTAATTAACCCAACATAAATAGCTATGCAAGCATCTTATGTATCCAAACGCTTGAGCTTTGCAATCTCGAGTTTAGCTCAAGAAGTTGCTTGTCTCAAGATCCGGTTGGGATACATAGTCTTGCACCGCTCATGCACTCGTATTCGACTCAAACGGTTTGATCGAATTCTCGAACTTTGCGGATCGGAATTGTTTGTCCATACAACCTTGAGGGTAGCTCGACAAGTTGTAGGGAGAAACATACTTCGAATATCCTATATGTTCAAGCTGCCTCATATAGAGAAGAGTGACATGTAGCTTTAATTTATTTGTTGGACCCAGAACTTAATGAAATCATATTTCTTAAGTCTGTTCTTTAGAAGGTCATTTAATGTCAACGAGAATATAGTTTAATTCCATCAATTAGAATTTAACTTGATATTCAATTAATCAACTATTTGACCAGTTAACTTATTCCAAAATTATATTTTGATTCCTTCGGTAAACATAGTCTTGCCCTAGTTTTTGCATATGTTCAATATTAAATATAGGTAGATTGGCTTTCATCTATCTATATCCTCCCACTATTTTTACGATCGTTTTAAAGCTTAATAACGAACGATTTAATCGAATTTAAAAATTAGTGAAAGAGGGATCCAATCATCCCGAACCTCACAACCTTGAGGAGACTCAACAAGTTGATTGGTTACATGCCTGGTAGACTAACTCTTGGTCAATCACATCACATGTGATTCCCTGTCGATTTTTACCCACAGTCACTTATGATCTTGAGGAGACTCAACAAATCATAATGACTGGTCTAGTCAGACCCTTGATTTCGTGTCCAGATTTGACTTAGATCGATACTCGAGGAGACCCGACGCATCGATTTAGGTCAAGTCTAGACTACATCACATGTATGTTGGAGTTTGTTCCTTAAAGAAAAACAAGTCACAGCTTGAGGAGACTCAACAACTATAATTGTCTTCTTTGAGTTACCAAGCTCCAAAATCAAGGAGGGATACGAATTAATCTTTAATAAGATTTATAACGCATTGACTAGATATAGTCCATGGTGTCATACAATCATGATTCGCGACATGCGGTCTAGCGGAACACAGCCAGGGAATTGACTAAGCCAGGATCACTGCCCCTTGTACTAGCAAGGGTTGACCCAGAACTCTTAGCCAAGCACATTGACTGGATCATGGTCCATTGAATGAAGCTTGTCATTTTTGTATGTGTGCCATAGACTAAACAGCTTTTATTAACAACTAATTAATCATATCAACTAGTTGCATCCTTAAATTCAAAATTTTAGGATTTGTTTAGTAACTTTTATTAAGTCCTTATCAACTATAAGGTTCACGTGCTATCCTAATCGTTATTAGGATTTTAATAAAATTATTAACCAACGCTAAAAGCGAAGTCCTTTAATGAGAATTAATAATAACAATTAGAATTAAGAAATCATTAAAAGGACTATCCTAATCAGGAATTAGGTCTTAAAGGGTTGTTAATATTTTATTAAAACATAGCATGTCATTAAAATTCAAGTAAATAAATTTTAATCATTTTTAATGGCTAACCTAAAGGGTTGTCTTGTGTTATCAAATAAGGGACAAGAAGACATATCCATTAAAAATTTACACTAATTTTATCGCATAAAAAATGTACAACTATTTAACAATTAAATAGACTAAAGTTTATCGCATAAACAATTTTAGCATGCATACTTAAATTTAACATTTAAATTTAAAAATACGATTTTTAAAACATTTTATTTTATCTCATAAAGTAAAAGCTTGTTTAAAAAAATCATAACTTTTGCATGCTTCTTTAAAATATTTATCGCATAAAAATTTTAAACTTTTAAAATCAGTTTTTAAAAATATCTTATAAATTTAAAACATCATTTAAAAAATTCCATGTTTAAAATTTATCACATAAAATTTTAAACAACATTTTAAACTTATCGCATAAAGTTTTAAAGCTTTAAAACAATTTTAAAATTTATCACATAAATTTAAAAATTCCATTTTAAAACTTTCATGTTTAAAATTTATCATATAAAAAATTTTTAAACAAAAAAAAATTTAAATTTATCGCATAAATTTAAAGAAAACATTTTTCTGTAAAAGCATTCAAATAATAAATTCGCAGTCCTAGATCAGCATACAGAGATGGCTCTGATACCAATGAAGGGTTTTCTTAGACCCTTAGGGCACAAAAACTCTAGTCCCGTCCTAAGTCGGACGGAACATAGACAGAAATGCAGCGGAAAAATGTTTATGTTAATCTAATTAACATGCAACCCTAAGGAACCAGACCATATTAGCCAGGAACTCTGCCAACTTGGGGTGGATCTGACCACCCCAAGAGGGATCTAACTACTGCGAATAATTAAATGAAAACTTAAACACATACCCGGAATCTCAGCCCTGGGGCAGGCGAGATGTTCCACGCCGTCTTCCGAGCTGCTCCCGTCCCACGCCGAGCCGCTCCTTGAACCGCTCCCCGCACCGCTCCTCGAACCGCTCCGCATCCCGAGGCGATCAATCCCCGTGTCGCCGAGCCACCCACCGCCGAAGAAAGTTTCACGCGAGTGAAACCTCCGCCTAGATTTCGGATCCAGAATCCGAACTCCTTTACGGCTTTGCCAGAGCCCGCAGGAGTAAGGCAGAAATTTATATGGAGAGGAGGAATATTAATTTAGCTTAGATCCGGGCGTGCTCCAACATTTACGAGAGCCGCTCAGATCGAGAGCTTGGGACGAGTTTTGAGGGAAGGGGGAGACCCCTATTTATATAGGCGGTGGACTCTCCCCTTTTCTCAAAATCCGATGTGGGACTAAATAATGAGTTAATTAAAATCAAGTTAGTTTGCATTTCACAAAGTGTAAACTTCCGTGAATTTTAACTCACTCACCGTTGAGCTTCAAGATTGATACAACCTATCAATACGACAAGCGTTCAACGGTGAACGCATAGGAAAAAACCGTTCGTCAATCGGAGTTTGTTTGACCCTCCAATTGAGTGTCCAAAGATCAGCCCAAACATTGTATTTCACAAATACATACAGCCGTCAAAAATCAAAAGAGCACGGAACCCTAGGTTCAATGGGGGGCCCACCGCGCGCGCCAGAAAACAAGCCTGGCGCGTGCAGCTGCACGCGCCTCAGGCGCGCGCGCTGTGCACGCGCCTCAGTGAGGCGCGTGCGCTGCACGCGCCTCACAGAGGAGCGTGAAGCGCCTTGGGCTTCCGCCCGCGTCTGCTGACGCCCGTGTCAGCCTGCGTCAGCAGGCTGACGCCCGCGTCAGCCGACGCGGGCCCCGCTGACGCATGTGTCAGCGGGCCAGGCCCGGGCCCCACCCTTTTTTATTGGTTTAATCAGCCTAAAGGGGCTAATTGGCTTGGTTTGATCCTTTGGGCTGTTTTGGCTCTAACTTGAGCATTTGGTGTCCGATTTGGACGCCGTTCGAACCTGGGTCTAGACCGGGACATTCCCGTCTTACCCGTGAACTTTTCCTTGCGTTTATTTTATTAAATATTGTATTAAACAATTTAATACACATTTAATCGCTTTTGCATCAAATGCAAAATAGTCCCTATCTAAGCTTAAATTATCATTTGCATCAAATACAAATGATCTGAGGGCATATATCCCTACATGTCGCACCTCCCGCGGCCCTGGTGGGGGGTGCCGCCTGCACCCAGAGCCCGCCGAGGTCGACCGGGGGCTCTGGTGGCCCCGGCGGGCTCGCCCAGGCCTGGGAGGGCCTGGGAGAGCTTGCCGGGGGTGCTGCGACCTCCGGTTGGCCGGGTGGCCTCGCCCAGGCCTGGGTTGGGCCGCCGGCCCTTGGGCAGGCCCGATAGGGCCTGTCGTGGCCTGAAATGACCCGCGAGGGTCTGTTTTTTGTGAAACAGGCCCGCGCGGGTCTAGGGTTAGCTGCGCCGTCCTCCTCGCCTCTTCCGCGTCGTCGCCTTGATGTGGAAATTCCGCCGTTGTCTGCGTTTGCCCTAGGGAGGCCGATTCTAGGGTAGAATCTCACCCCTCTTGGATCCCCTTTCCTCGATCTCCTCCTTTCGCCACCGCGAGGGCTTGTATCATCTCTTTCAATTCTCGGAGATCTCGTCCTTGTTGCGCGGCGTCCGTCCTCATCCCCCGAAGTTCGATCTGGATGTCTTCTTGCGAATGGGCGTGATCCTTGAGTGAATCTCCCACCGTTTTCTTCAATCCTTCGAACCGTTCTTCGATCTCCCGATTGAGATCCTCCCGTAGCTCTTGAATCTTCTCATCGATCAAATCCGCCTTCGATCGTGTGCTTGCTGTCATTTGGATCTAGTGCTTTGATACCAATTTGATACGATCCGGGATCGAATCAATCAAATCGATATATTTTAAAGAGGAAAAATGTAAAAAGAGGATTTTTATAGATAAGAAATGTGAAGAACTACAAATAAGTTGGGTTTCCTTTGAGACGAAACCCTATCTCCTAGCTTTGAATGTCGGATCAAAGCCTAAGAACCTTCTCAACGATGCCTAAAGAGTTTCTTCACAAATCAAGCATAGCAAAATAAAAATGACGGCTAGCCCTAATAAATAGAAAAGATGGGATTTACTAATCTAATTTGAAAAGACTAGAATACCCCTAGATAACTAGATCACCTAAGCCTAAGCTCCAAGTGGGACCCGGGTGCGGCGCGCGGCATGTGGTGCGGCGTTTAGGGGCGTCCGCATCAGTTAGCTCTTGCTAGGATGGTTATTATGGATGAGTTGCCTTTCAATTTTGTCGAAGTGGAAGGGTTTAGAGAGTTTATAAGACAGGTTCAGCCTCTATTTAAGGACATATCTTGTAGGACTGTGGCTAGAGATATTTTGGAATTATATGAGTCGGAGAAGAGTAGGATGAAAAAGATTTTAAGTTCTTCTGGGCAAAGAGTGACCCTAACTACTGATACTTGGACATCAGTCCAAAATATCAACTATATGGTTTTCACGGCCCACTTCATTGATGATAATTGGGTCCTTCATAAGAGGATTATTAATTTTTGTGTGATACCGAATCATAAGGGTAAGACTATTGGGCAGCTAGTTGAGACTTGTTTGATAAGGTGGGGAATTGAGAAAGTATTTTGTGTTGTCGTGGATAACGCATCTTCAAATGAGACAGCTATAACTTATATTAAAGGAAAGCTTAAGAATTGGAATCAGTTGGTGTTAAATGGAGAGTTATTGCATTTGCGATGCTGTTATCACATCCTTAATTTAGTTGTGAAAGATGGAATGGCACAATTAGATTCTTCTATTGAGGGGATTAGAAATTGTGTGAGGCATATACGGTCAAGCCCAGCAAGGTTGGAAAAGTTCCGGAACTGTGCAACTCATGAAAAAATTGAGCACAAAAATGGGATAGTTCCTCTAGATGTGTGCACTCGTTGGAACTCAACTTATTTGATGCTAGAAATACCCGTCAAATACCGGAATGCTTTTGCTAGGATGGAGGATGAGGATCCTCAGTTTGAGGCTTATTTTTCAGACAATGGCGGTAAGAAGAAGGATGGACCTCCAAACGGGAAAGGTTGGGATAAGGCTGCAAGATTGGTTAAGTTCCTTAAGATTTTCTATGAGGCAACCTTAATGTTAAGTGGTACACAAGTTGTTACTGTAAATCAACCATTATTTTGGATGTGTACCATCATTGGAGCTTTAGAGAAGTGTTCCAAAGGTAACTTTGTTTACAAGTTTGAATTTTCGCTTATTATTCTAAAATAAATATTGTTTATATATTTTATGATGTTTAATTACTGTTTTGTATTTTTTACAGTATAATGATGCATTGCTTGTGAACATTGCAAAGTCGATGAAGATGAAGTTCGATAAGTATTGGGAAAAGCTTGATGAGTTGAACAAGGTCCTTATACTCGCAGTGGTTTTGGATCCGAGGTACTTCTTCAAATTTGCTATACTTATACTAAATGCATATTTTTCTAATCTGTTTAAATTTTAATCTCACATCAGATACTATATTTTTGTAATCGACTTACTTCACTTCTTATAGGTACAAGCTATTATACTTGGAGTACTTCTTTCCAATGCTCCAATCAAACAAGGTCTTGCAAGAAATCATGATTCAAGATGTGAAGAGAACTTTAGTCCAACTCTATAATGAGTATGCATCATACTATTCAGAAGAGGAACAAGCTCCTTTATCTGCTTCACAGCCTCAGTTTTCTACTCAATCGAGTATGGAGGGAAGAGGATATTTATGCAGCCAACATGAAAGCGTTTATGATGTTAAGGCAGTCAAAAGACAAAGATGTTGTCGTGATAAAAAATGAAGTTGATAAGTATCTGATGGATGCATTAGAGTCCATTTCAAACCCACAGCTTGACTTGCTAAAATGGTGGAAAGAGAATACATGGAGATATTCAATACTTTCGTTGATCGCAAAAGATGTTTTTGCAATCCCGGCGTCAACAGTGGCTTCAAAGAGTGCATTTAGACTTGGATCGAGGATTGTTGACCCATTTCGTGCAAGCTTGACACCAAACATGGTTGAAGCACTTGTATGTACAAGTGATTGGCTAAGAACAACTTGCAAACTAGTGTTCAAAGATCCAATAGAGACTGAATTACAACAGGATGCAGACTTAGAAAATTTGGAAGCTGGTATTCTTCTAACTCATTACTAATGTGTGCACAAAAATTCCTTTTTTCTTTACTTCCATTTCTTCAATTGTTAAACTTGACCAACTTATAGTGAGTTGTTACAAACTAATAGTCAGTTCATATTATTTGCAGATTTTGAAGTAATGATGAATGCGGAGGTGGAGCATCATGAGGAGACTAGGACAGCAGCAACAACTACTGAAAATTGATATCTTTGTGGAAGGAGAGCTCTGATTTTTTTGGTTTTTTATCATTTTTGCTGGAAAGAGAGCTATTGGTTGTCAAGCTCATCCTCCTTGAAGTTGATGCCAAACTAGTATGAAGATATTGCAAACAGAGATAGCTTCTTTATGTTATTCTAGCAATTTGTATTTTGTAAGGATATTTCGTTTCGACATTGGAATTGACTTCAGCGTTTAAAAGTTAAACTTTCATAATCTTATGAAACTAGCTACAAATTGTGGCATCAATAACTTTAAAATTTCAATAAAGCTAATATTAATCCGATCCGAATCCTATCCAATCCGAAATTCTAATCATCCGAATTTTCAGATTAACTTTTTTTATTAGTGGATGCGGATCAGATTTTTCATCATCCGATTCAATCGGATTGGATGGTGGATTGAGGCATAATCTGATCCGAATATTCGGATGCCCACCCCTAGTTCAAACACAAGCATAATATTTTTATGTATTTACCTTTTATGTTTGCTTGTGTTGACTTGGTTTGCATAGGTTATTCTTTCAGTTTCTTGAAGCTTATCTCCTGTGATTTTGAATTCCTTCGGTATGTATGTTATACATCAAAGCCTCATTTACGACAATGAATGTATTTCTTTTTAGCGGTAATAACTAAAACAATCCCAACGTTTCCTCAAAAATCAGTTAGTTAGACTATTGCAAGTTTTTTATCACTTGACATTTTTGGGTCGTGAACTCCCCTGCTTCCATTAATTATGAGTTGTGTGTTCAAATAAATGCCTTTTTAAGTCTTCTCTGTTAAATATTGCCTGATATATCAGAAATTACCACTTGACGACATGAAGTGGCAAAAATAAATCGGATGTATTGTTTTGTGTGGATATTGGTTTTGATTAGTAGATATATTGGACTGATGCATATCGACCGATATGATTTTTTTGCTTTCTTTTAAGTTATAAAACAAAGTTTGGTTCCAAATTTTGGACCCAAACATGCTTTTAGATATAATTCTAATTGATTCAAAAGAGAGCAAAGGGCAACTTGACCTTGAATCTGATGAGGATCCTATTGATGGAAAATAGACACTAGAGTGGGGAAGGGAATAATGTTATCCAATAAAAGCCATATTTTAAAATTTCACACCCTTGTCTATCTAAGAGATCAATCAGACTTATCTTAAGTCTAACTTGATCTTTAATCAACACTCAAATATTTGCAAGTAAAGATATGTAACGGAAATGTTAGCACAATATGCAAATAAAGAGATATAGGCAATCGACAATAAGAGCAATGCAAAGACAAATGATTTATCCTGGTTCATCTAATCTGTAGGGCTACATCTAGTTCCAAACCGCGCTGGGAGTTCCTCTAATCAAACTCTTACAGAGTGATTATACCTTGCCTAACAGCCTGAGAACTTTTGAACTTGTCTTACGACTTGAGGACTTATGCGGGACTTTAGCTAGCCAACCACAACAAGTGTGGATTTTCAATTCACTAAGTAATTACAACAAAAGCTTACCACATCACAATTGAGAATTTCAACGAAACTGTCTTGGTGGAGATTTCACAACTTTCCTATAGCCATGGTCGAACCTTTGAAGTGTATTGTGGCTAAGAAAAAAACTAAGTTATGAACGCAAGAAAGTCAAGATGAAAGCTTGATAAGATCACAACTTGACGGCTAAGAGAAAACTTGCTTAAACGCTTTTTAGAAAACTTTGAAAAAACAATATGGCCAAGAATTCTTTTAGAAGGCTTAAACAGGGCTTTAAAACTTTTCTGTTACTCAAAGGATTGCTTGGTAAATTCATAATTAATCCATACAACAACCATTTGTTTATAAATGATAAATATGGCCAAACTAGATTCACCATAATGCCCTCCAACGACTAGAAAAAATCTTACCGTTATTGGCCAACGATCGGTTATTAGTCGACCAAGTTCATCTACTAGTCGATTCGTTGTTAGCTAGTCGACTAGTTGATGAATATTGGTCGACCAGTCAAGCACGTCTTCAGAGATAGATTGCTCTTTTTATAAACTAGTCGACCATAGTTCATATACTAGTCAACCAACATTGAACAACTAGTCGACTAGTCTTATAACGGCAGTGGGCTACTTTTGGACATACTGTTAGCCTAGTTATTGGTCGACTGGGAGTCAGAATAGTCGACCAGTTTGCCTTTTAAACATAAGAAATGATGACATAAACCTTTAGGGAAACTTTTCAAAAATATTTTAAAACAATTTAAATAATGAAAAGTGTTTTCCTAAGTGCGTGAAGCTTCAATATATGCATGTACATAGAAATCCAAGACATGACCAAAATTACATCAAGAAGACTTAAAAATATCATTGTCTTGAATCTTTGATGTAGTTTACTTGAGCTTGGTCCATGTCTTGACTCCTTATACATCATAAAGTTTGGGTGAGCTTCAATACTTGACTTGAACTCCTTGCTTGTAAGTTTTATCTTCAATGGTCAGGTCCACAAGTCTTTGGTTCAAATTATCATGCTAGCTTTGAACTCATCATCATTAGTAATCTATATTACAAATGAGAGGGGTTGATGAGATGTTTGTCCCACGTTGCACATTTGTCCATGTGGCAAGAGGGAGGGGTGGCACCTCATTATGATGGTGCCCACTTGGGAGATGGGTGTGGGGTTGTAT
Organism: Scilla litardierei; assembly: GCA_030789695.1. Lineage (NCBI taxonomy): Eukaryota > Viridiplantae > Streptophyta > Magnoliopsida > Asparagales > Asparagaceae > Scilla > Scilla litardierei. The sequence continues at coordinate 1,540,957 of CM061133.1, read as the reverse complement.
GTGTTGTTGGGTAATGTTATGTAAATCCCAAAGAAAAGCCCCCCACTTTCCTTTATTCCCATGATTGGCATTGCTTTTTCATGCAACCCGAATGCACCTCCATCTTTCCCCTATTTACGACTTTGCCATCAGTCTTTTTCCACTTTGTACCATGCATTTTTTTGCACTTAGCTCCCTTCTTTTTCCCTATGCTTTTTCCGTTTCCCCTTGCGTTTCCCCCTTTACCCCCCGATGTTGTCCACCACTCACCCACTCTTCTCACTCTTTCGTTGGTTGCGTGCGTGCACCACATCCTTTGTGTGGATTTTTTTCTCTGCGTTGGCCCTTACTTTTCCACTATTTTACCCCCTGACGTTGCCCACACATACCCATTCTTCTCACTCTTTCGTCGGTTGCTGCGTGCACTGCATCCTTTGTCTGTCTTTTTTTGCTCTGTGCATTATGTGCACGGTTTATTTCTAGTTAATCTTTAATTCTTGCACACTCGCAAATTTGATTAGCACACTTAATTGTTTGCTTATTATCAAAATACCCTAGGGGTGTCTCAATACCCGATATTCTTTTCCGTTTTGACGATGACAAACAATGATACATAAAATATGAAATTTATAAAATATAAATGTTTACTCCTCATGCATTGATGTATAAAGCCAGAAAAATATCTTTTAGACTCCTTCTGCATCCATGCATGTTAGAATAAGAATATTCAAAGCACATTTCTTATATGTATTGCAATGATTGCCATGGGGCCATAGTGAATGTGTGAGTTCAAGTTGGTACAATGTGTTATAAATTATAAAAGGGTAAGCATATATGTCACTACCTGTCAGAAATATTAACCAACATATTTTATGTTTATGAATCTCATTTTTCTTTCCCTTTGGCAATAACAAAAAGGTGGGAAGAAATATGTGACTCAATCATAATATGCATGGCATCACAATATTGATATTTAATATCCATGAAAAATGGAATCTATTCCATTAAGGGTGACTAAATATCACAAATATTTTTTAGAGTCAAGTATGAAATATCCCAAGTTCATAAATTTTAAATATAAGTGTGACACCTAGTGTTATAGACAATAATGTGTTAAACCAACATATGAAATGTGTGACATGAGCTCAAAAAATGATATCTAAAACATCAATCATAAGAGATTGTAATTTAATCAAGATGGCCAAATTATGTCACCAGCTCAATAATATTTCAATATGACACAATTTGGCACAATATGTCATAAACATCATTCTCATGAACAAAATTCAAGTATAATATCACAGCTTCATATTATTCGCAATGAAGGAGTGATATGCATAAATAAATATTATCACCTCAAGCATTTCACAGTCACATAATCTCATTTCAAATATGTTCCAACATATATCTAAGAATTTCTAGCAAACAACACAATGAAAAGATTATATTTCAACAAAAATAGGCAAAGAGAATATTTTTGATACATCTTCAACCATTGTACCAAAATATTACAATCAAAATACTTAAATTCAAACAGTGTTCAAATAATATAAACAACATCACTAAATATTACATAACCATGCATTGTTCAAAAATAATAAAAGAACACAACTCATCACATCCATTGCTCAAGCACTCAGGCATGCATCAATCTAAAGGAGGAGGTTGTCCACAGACTCTAGCACGAATATTGAAAATCTCCTTTTGCATTTCTTTTAAAGTTTGAGTTACACCGAGTTCCATTTGATCCATCCTCTTCAAGAGAGAGTGTTCTCCCGAAATACAATTAATTCCATAGGAATATAGGTTTGTGATGGACCACTGGAGGACCGGAGGAACCTTCATGATGTAGATGTGGGACAGGTTCATCACACTCAGATTCATCCTCAAAGTCTTCAGACTTATTAGAATCTTGCTCAATCTTAGCAGATGCAGCTTTATTGATAAACACTTGGGCAGGCTCAACAAGAGTTTCAATGCCTAGGTCAACTCTAAAATGCTCAAAACAAGAGTGAGAAAATGGCCATGATGCAATGCTGGTGCAAATAGACTGGTCAAATTATCATAAATGGTTTGTGTCCGGTTTACTTGTCTTGCTAACTAGAGCATAGACACACGTGGCTAAGCTCTCTGATAAACTAGTGAAACCATCAAACTTTTGACAAATATTGTAGTAAAGGATTCTAGCAAGAATCCTAGCCTTTGGCAGAAGCTCACTTGTTGTCATGCCAAGCCTATAATTTTTATCTTTAGTGAACATATTAACAAGTATATTTTGATCATTTATTGTTATCTCCCTAAGGCTGACTCCCTGATGAGGGGATGTCTAAGATGCCACCTATTTCCCTAGGCGACAACGTAAAAGAAACTCCTTTCACTAAAGTGGAAAATGTAAAAGTTTATAGGGTCATGATGGTGTAAAATAAGTGAACTAATCTTATGTAGTATATGCAAGAAGTTTGGATTGAGAATAAATCTTCAAGCCCCCGGTATACAAATATTTACCTGATTCCATGGCCATCCACGTCCTCTAGCTTCACAAATCTCTCTTGTTGGATCATGTTGGATCTTGAATAGTGAGTTTCTGAGGTATGTTTCCTCTAATTCAGGTCTTTTCAAAAGTGATAAAATAGATGAGTTAGGTGGTGATGCTTGTGACGTGGTGTTAGATCCTTGCGCGGCTAAGGAGGGGAGGGAATTACTTTGCGCACAACAAGTCAGGGGGAAATTGCTTTATGCACTACAATGAGGGTTTTCTTATTTTCTTATTTAAAATAGGTCTAGCCGTCATTTATTTTTCATGTTGAAATTGAGAGTTATTTGATAATTAGAAAGAGAGTTATTCGAGAATTCTCAGGCAGATAAAGGAGAGTGCGGACGTCATCGCTTAAAGGCGTCTTGGGAGGGATGTTACACCTATCAATTGTAGCCAATTTATCTTTTATTCGCTGTTTTATTAATATAATTTCAGATTTGCTTTCGGATCCAAAAAGGTCCCACCTTGGTGAAAGAGAAGGAAAATGTGGAAGCTTTCGAGGAGGGAAAGGATGTCGTCTTCTACCAGACGGGATACGTCACTAACGAGGAGGAGGAGAAGATCGACGACCCATGGGGGCGTGAGAAGCTCGGGGAAGGCCACCGGACACAAAAAGGGGGGCGGTCGAACCCCCAGTTGTAGCGGGGGGCTCAACCGCCGTCGGAAAGCGGCGGGGGATCTTCCCCTGCCCTCGGTGACAGCCGACAGGGCCGGCGGGACCCTGCCGACTTTCGGCAGAGCCCGCCGACCCCGCCTGGGCAGCGGGAGGGGCCGCCGCCCCTCCGGCAGCCCTGGCGAGGGCTGCCGGAGGCGCATCGAGGTCGGGCGAACCCCTGGCAGCCGCCATAGGGTGGAGGCGAGCATGAAGTGGGGCCCGAGAAGTTTTCCGACTTTTTGGGGCAGCTGCGAAGGGCTGAGGCACATTTTCAGGGCATAACGGAGCATTTTCAAAGCAGATCTGACCCCTTGGGCTTTCACGGACAGCGACAAGGTCCGGATGAGCACTTTCAGGGCAGGATCGATGTGGTGGGCCCAGGCAGGGAATGGGGCAGCATGGGGTAGCACTACGGAGGCAGAGAGAAGATGCAGAAAGGGCTCTTTTTCAGATGCTACGAGCGCTTTACCCCCGGACACCACTGTGAGGTCGCAAGCTGCAAGTGTTGATAGCAGAGGCGGACGAGGATGATGACGTGGAGGATGAAGGGATCGGAGGGGAAGACGACTCCCACTCGGAGTAGCATCGCCAGTAATGTCGTGCACCACCTTGAGGACTAGGTGGATTTTCAGGGGCAGAGTAATGTTAGATCTGGAATTACTTTGCGCACAACAAGTCATAGAGGAATTACTTTGCGCACAACAAGTCAGGTGGATTGCTTTATGCACTACAAGGAGGGGTTTTTATTTAAACTAAGGCTAGCCGTCATTTATTTTTCATGTTGAAATTGAGAGTTATTTGATAATTAGAAAGAGAGTTCTTCGAGAATTCTCAGGTAGATCTAGGAGAGTGCGGACGTCCTCGCTTAAAGGCGTCTTGGGAGGGAGGTTACACCTATCAATTGTAGCCAATTTATCTTTTATTCGCTATTTTATTAATATAATTTCAGATTTGCTTTCGGATCCTATCACGTGGATGGTCTCGTAGATTGTGTTCTAGCTCTCTTATGCATCTTTGAAAAAAATGTGTTAATGCAATCTAACACTAAATGATGCAAATGATGCAATCAAATATCTTCTAAATAAGATGCAATTTAGAAGATGCAATAAGTTATATACATGGAAGTTGTGAGATTTAAGTAAGAAACTCCTTGATTCATCTGAAAATCTGAGAAATTTTAATGGGGGGAAGCAAGTGTTTTGAGAGGATTTGGTTTGCTCTTGAATTGGGAAAAATGAAAAGATGAGTTGAAATCTCGGGTTTTGTTGAAGGGGGAACTAAATCTAGCCTCATGATGAAAAATAAATGGCTTAGATTAGTTCTCTTAAATGGGTTTTAGTCAAAACATGCGTTATATAATGGGTACAAGAGATAGAAGTTGAATCAAACTCGTAATCTCATCAAAAACCCAAAACAGATCGTAGGCATTCGGGTTATGGAAACCCATCCATTGATCGACTACAATACAACCATTGACTGACTAGTTTGACACTGATCGATTAGTTTCAGCTTGTGTAAAAATCAATATGAACTCTCTTTATGAAATGATCGACTACACAGTTGATCCAATGGTCGACCAAGAGTTTGAAACTCACTAAACTCACTAATTCATTCAATTGAAACTCAAATTTAGACCAATAAAATTAATGGTTAAGATTTTTAATCTTAATTACATACAATTAAGCAATCAAGCATACTCAAGCATACTTAATGAACCCTATGTGTGTGAGATACCAAAGGTTATGTGTTGGTATCTCACTAAGGTTTTTCTAAGCTAATCAATTTGAAAACCAAATCCAATTGTGTTTGGCTTTTCCGTCGTTTACATATTTATACTTTGGTGAGAAATGAACATCTTTTAGAATTTTTTTTACATATTCATTTTTCTTATTATTGTTCAAGCATTTAAGGATCTAAATTTTTATGGTTTTCTTGTTATTAGTGTTGGATTTACTTGAAGATTTGTTGCTAATATTAGATTTCTTGTTATTGTGACTTTTAGGAAACCTAGTGTACAAGCATAATTAGGGTTAGAATTGTATCTTAGTCCATTTATTCCTCTTAACTTTTTGAGACCTATTACGAAATCTAAGTTCTCTTTTTAAATTAACCTTTATTGGTTTTTTCGCATATCCGTCCCTTAAATCTTGCGTATTTTGATATTTATCTCTTAAATATGTGTATTTTCTCTCAAGTCCCTTAAATCTTAAACTTTTAATCTTAATAGTCACTCTCTCTAACTTTCTGGTAAAATCTAACGGACGTATGAATATTCTGTTAGGACTTACTGGCACTTCATTTGTGGGTGGGGTCCGGGGGGCTCACGGGGAGGAGGGGCAGGTGCTGTCGCCTCAAACGAGGAGGGGGAGGAGGCGGCGCGCCTCCCCCAAGGTTTTGTTGCGGGGAGGAGGTGCCGCCTCCTAAACCTAGGGGGGAGGCGACGCCTCCTTTCACTCTTCCTCAGACCCTCCTCAGACGAGGAAGAGGGGGAGGAGGCACCGCCGCCCCCTGGGTTTTCTTGGGGGGAGGCGGCGTCTCCTCCCCCTCCTCAGACGAGGAGGACGGGGAGGAGGCACCTCCTCCCTCCCCTGGGTTTTCTTGGGGGGAAGAGGCACCGCCTCCCCCTCCTCAGACGAGGAGGGGGGAGGCAGAAAATGCACCACCCTCCTCGTCTGAGGAGGGCGAGGAGGCGTCGCCTCCTCCTTTCTGTTTTCAGGGTTAATGGTTAATAATGTAATTAAAATAGGGTTAATTGTTAATTAAAGTTTAGTTCTTAATTAATTAGCTGTAATCATTATTTAATCGTTAATTAATGTAATTTCAGTTAACTTTTTAACAGAATATAGGATGTAGGGACTATTAAGGTTAACGCTTAATATTTGAGGGTTATAAGAGCACATACAAATTTTTAAGGAACATATATCAAAATATGCAAGATTTAAGGGCTGAATATGTTAAAAACCCAATTTTATTATATTAGTGAGTAAACCATTATACTTAGATTTTATATTATCTATCTCGTTACCTAGGTTGTTTATCCTATTATTTAAATTTTTACAGTAATTGACACGGTTTTTATTTCTTCTTTTAGGTGTTTGTTCTCATCTCTAAGCTTTTTATTTTCATTCTCTAATTCTTGATTAAAAAGAGTTAATTCTTCAGGGGGTATTCTTAAGTTGTATTAATTCCTCTCTTTAGCTTAATGTTTTCTTTTATATTTTTTAAATTAGCACACTTTTTATGATTCTTTTCTAGTTTCATGTACTCCCTAAGCAATTTATCATGTTGCACACAAAGCTCATCAAAAGCTTTCTCAACATCAAATTCATCTGAATCGATATCATTATCGTTATCACTATCACTATCTATGTTGGGGTTAGAAGCGGAACAAACCTTTTTGGATGCTAAGGCAATTAAGCACATATAAGTTCTTTCCTCTCTTTCTTCGTCTTCTTATGATGATGACTGTGAGTCATCAGAACTTTCCTCATCATTTTTATCCCATGATGTTAAAGCTTTCTTATTCGGCTTCTTTCTTTGTTTAAACTTTGTAAACTTTCTTTTTCTTTTTGTCCTTGTTCTTCTTTAGTGGTCAATCTCTCTTCATCTGTATCGGCTTGTTACACCTAAAACAAATAACTTCATTAGTTAAACGAGATTTGGGTTTCGAGACTTCACTTTTGAGGAGTTTCTTGAAAGCCCTCGAAATGAAAGCAACTCGAATTCTTCAGAGTCGGATGCTCTTGCTTTGAAAGCTAGGTTCTTTTTCTTCGTTTGTTGCTCATTCTTCTTCTCTTCTAGTTGGATCTCATATGCCATGAGATTTCCCTATTAGATCCTCCATGGTGAGCTTAAAGAGATCTTTTGCTTCATGGATTGCCGTAGTCTTTCCCTTCTACTCTAGCATGATCGATCTAAGTATCTTCATAACATCTTCATATATAGAAATGTTCTTTTCCAAACCCGTAAGAATGTGATACGATCTGAATGATCGTATAATCAAATCAATGATTAAAAAGTGGAAAATATAAAAAAGGTGGAATTTTTATAGAAAAATTAGCGAAGAACAAAAGATAATTGGATCTCCTTCGAGACGAAATCCTATCTCCTAGCTTTGAATGAACGGACTAAAGCCTAAGCACCTTCACAAAGATACCTAATTGTTCTTCACAAATAAGCATGAAAGACATGACGGTTAGCCTTAGATTAAATAGAAAAGGGGAATTACTAATCTAGTCTGAAAAGACTAGAATACTCATATACCCACTAAACCCACTAAGTCACGTCTCCCTTTCTCCTGCGCCAGCAATAAGTCTTCCAAGGTGGGCTCGAGTCGTGGCGGGGTTCAGCTAAAGGTGGGCTCGCCTGGGCGGGGTGTCCGCATCAATACCCCCTAAAAGAGCCACCTTAGCCTCAAAGTGAAAATCTGGAAACTGCTCCCTAACTACATCGTACGCCTCTCAAGTAGCGTCACAGTCTGCTAACCCCGCACAGTGACTCAAAACCTCCTTTCGTTGTCCCGCCTCCTGATGAACCGCCCTCGCTGTCAGTGGCTCCAATAGTACCCCCATGTCCTCAGTGAGTGTCGGTGGCAGAGTGGAAGAGGCTGCCTGATCCCCAATCGCTCTCCGGAGTTGTGACACATGAAACACTGGGTGTATTATTGAAGAGGGTGGCAGCCTCAGCCGGTACGCCACTTGGCCAATCTTTGTCTCAACTTGATAAGGGCCGTAGTATCGAGCTGCCAGCTTCTCGTTACGCCTCCGTGTCAATGACTTCTGCCAGTAGGGGCACAGCTTCAGGTACACCATATCGTCCTCCTGAAAGTGCATATCCCGACGATGCCCATCTGCCATAGTCTTCATCACCTGCTGTGCCCTCAACAGATGCTTCCTCAACTCCTCCAGCAGTCCATCCCTCTCGCCCATATACTCCTCCACCTGCGATACCGAGGTCTGCCTGTCTTCAAACCACAACAATAGTGGAGGATCACGCCCATATATGACCCGAAAAGGTGTCGTCCCGGCTGCCGAGTGGTACAAGTGTTGTACCAATACTCAGCACAGTCCAACCACATGTATCACTGACGAGGTGTCTTCAAAGCGAAACATCACAGATAAGTCTCTATACTGCGGTTCACTACCTATGTCTGACCGTCCGTCTGTGGATGATACGCTATACTCCTCTTCAGGACCGTACCCTGCACCCGAAAAAGCTCCCTCCAGAATTCGCTCATGAAGACCTGGTCCCTTTCGGACACTATGGAAGTTGGTATCCTATGCAGCCTGATCACCTCCCGAGTAAAGGCTGCCGCCACTGAGACGGCAGTATAAGGATGCCGCAGAGGGATGAAGTGGGCGCACTTGCTTAGTCGATCCACCACTACGAATATCACTGAGTATCCCTCTGACAGTGGCAACCCGTCAATGAAGTCCATCGTGACCTCCTCCCAGACCCTCTCCGGTAAAGCCAACGGCTGTAATAACCCTGCTGGCGCTATGGCCATATACTTGTGACGCTGGCAAACGTCAGAAGCTGCCACCAGACGTGCGATACACCTCCGCATCCCTGGCCAGAACACCTCACGGGCCATCCTCGTGTAAGTCTGCTGCACGCTCGAGTGGCCCCCCGTCACCGAGCTGTGGAACTCCTGGAAAAGAACCGGAATAAAAACCGAGGTCCGCGACAACACCAACCTCCTCTGTTATAATAGAATGCGCCCTACCAGCGAATAACCCGTCGGTCCCTCCTCACCGCTCTGTAGCACCTCGCGGATCTGCTGCAGCTCTATGTCCTCCGCTGCCTCCCGTAACATCAGCTCCCCGTCCAACTACATAGGTAGAGATAGAGCACTCAAGTCGGCCCCCGCCTCTCTGCGGGACGAGGCATCAGCGGCATTGTTCTCCAGTCTGAGCCGATACTCGATGTCAAAGCAGTTGGTAGCCTACCAACTTAGATAGCTACCGATGATGCTCCTCAGTCACCAACCTCTGCTCCAACAGATACTTTAGACTCCGCTGGTCCGTTCCTGACCACGAAATCTCTCCCCAACAGATATGGCCGCCACTTTTGCACCGCCAAGATTATAGCCATAAGCTCCCTCTCATATACCGACTTCAGCCGTGCTCGAGCTGATAGCACCTGACTGAAATAGGCTACCGGACGCCCTTCCTGCATCAGCACTGCTCCCAATCCATACCCCGATGCATCTGTCTCTACCACGAAGGACACGCTGAAGTCAGATAAGGCTAGCACTGGTGCTGTCGTCATTGCCACCTTCAAGGCCTCAAAAGCCTTGGTGGCGTCCTCCCCCCACTTGAAACCATCCTTCTTCAGCTGTTTGGTAAGGGGTCAAGCTATGATGCTGTACCGCTTAACGAACTTCCTGTAGTAGCCTGTCAGCCCAAAGAATCCCCGAAGTGCCCTCAGTGTCGTCGATACCGACCAATCCAACATCGCCTCTATCTTTGGCCGGTCGGCCTCCACCCTTGCCGCTAACACAACATGCCCCAGGTACTCGATCCGTGTCTGGCCAAAACTGCACTTCTTCCGGTTGGCGAACAACTGGTGCGCTAACAGCTCCTGTAAGACCACCTCCAAGTGGCCCACGTGCTCCTCCATGCTCCTGCTACAGACCAGTATGTTGTCAAAGAAAACCAGTATAAACCTCCGTAGGAATGGCTGGAAGACCTTGTTCATCAAGGCCTGGAATGTCGAAGGGGCGTTCGTCAAGCCAAAAGGCATGACTAAGAACTCGTAATGCCCCTCGTGGGTGCGAAATGCCGTCTTCGGCACATCCTCTGGCCTCATCAAGATCTGGTGGTACCCCGCCCTCAGGTCGATCTTTGAAAAGACCACCGCTCCGTGCAGCTCATCCAGCAACTCGTCGATCACCGAGATGGGAAACTTGTCTGCGCCAGTTTTCTTATTCAGCGTCCGGTAATCAATGCAGAACCGCCAACTCCCGTCCTTCACCAGCAGCACTGGGCTAGAAAAAAGGCTTACACTGGGTTGGATTATCCCAGCTTGCAGCATCTCCCGCAACATCCGCTTGATCTCATCCTTCTGCACATGCAGGTACCTGTATGGCCGCACACTGACTGGTGTTGCCCCCTCACGCAGCACGATCGCGTGCTCGTGTCCTCTCGCTGGAGGTAGCCCATGCGGACTCTGAAACACTTCCTGGTACTGCTCCAGCACTGGCTCCACCTCCCCTGTGGTCTCCTCCTGCTGCTCATCCCCCTCTGTCGCCATCCCCTGAAACTTCACCAGGAACCCCTCACCCTCATCCTGCAACGTCCGAGTGATTGCCTTAATGGCCACCACTGAAAAACACAGAGTTGGGTCCCCAGTCAGCACAACCGTCTGCACCCCATACTGGAACTCCATCCTGAGGAGTTTTCAGTTGACCTTTATCTCCCCCAGCTTCTTCAGCCACTGCACACCAAGGATAATGTCGACGTTGTCCAACTCCAAAGGCAAGAAATCCTATATCGCCTGTAGCCCCTGCAACCTCAGACACACCCCCTCTTGCACAGCCCCTTACTCTCCTCCATCTTTCCCGTACCCAGTAGTACAGTGAACTTTTCCATCGTACTCAACTCTATCCCATGACGCTCCACAATCCTCCCCGAGATGAAATTATGGGTCACCCCACTATCAATGAGCACCGTTACCGCCTCTGCTAACAGCCCTGATAACTTCATGGTATGATTCGGGGTGAATCCTACTACGGAGTTCAGGGATACCTCTGCCACGTCCATGAGCAATGCTTAGCCTCGCTCTCCTCTGTCATCACGGGCTCCCCCTCATCAGCATACTCCTCGTCTGGCACTATCACAATCTCCAGCAGCTTGCTCGCACATCGATGGCCGGGACTGAATTTCTCATCACATCTGAAACAGAGGTCTGCAGCTCGCCTCGCCCTCATATCGGCCTCAATCAGCCGTCTCCCTTGTAGCATCGGTCGTGCCTCCCCTCTCTTCTCCTCCGCGACCTCTGGTGCTCCTGTAACCCCCCTTGGTGGGACCGATGCTGTCTGGCTGTGCTGTCCCTGGGATCCCCAATTCCCTCGAATACGTCTCTCCTCTGCATGCTTCTCCTTCGCCTTGTGAACCAGGTGAAGGACATCCTCCAAGGTCCCCGGGCTCTGCATCCTCAACTCCGCCCGTATAGAAGGCTTCAACCCCCGCATGAAGTTTCCAATCATGACCTCATCCATCTCCCCCTTTACCCTGCTATTCAGCATCTCAAGCTTCTCCACGAAGTCTCTCACCGTACCCTCTTGCCTCAGAGCTGAAAGCTACTCATAGAAGTCGCCCCCTGTGGTCTCCTAAAATCGATCGACGATATGTGCTGACAGCTCCTTCCAAGTGCGAAAAGGGGTCTGCGCCACCTTCCATCGGTACCATGCCAGGGCCTTGCCCTTGAAATAGATCCCGATGGCCCTCAAGACCTCCTCCTCCGTCAATCTCATCACCTGAAAGTTGCGCTACGTCCGGTAGATCCAACCGTCAGGATCTGTGCCCTCAAATATCGGCATCTTCAGCTGCATCAGACGCCGATCCGCATTGATGTCACCATACTATCCCCTGTCTCTGCCATGACCACCACCCCGGTCCACACCTCCACCCAGTGCGTCTACTGGGCCTCCATCACCCCCTCCGTACAGCTCCTCAGGCCACATAGGCCTATCCAAAGCCTCGGTCTGGTAGTAGTACTCTGGAAACTCTGGTGGTCGCGCAAAAGTAGGCCCTCCAGCCCTCCGTACTGCTGGGTAGGCGTTATTCGGCCTCCCAAATAGCGCCCGGACCTTGCCCAAGTCCCGGGAAGCCCTCAAAAGCATGTCTGGGGTCAACCGCTGGCCTCACCCATGTGGAAAAGTCTTTGGTCTCCAAAATTGGCCCGCAGGGGCCCCAATGATGGCGCTCAGGGCCTATCCTTCTCCGTCGTGCCCCGACGCCCCTCTCAGAAAGGGGGCGAACCCCGCAACTCCCCCGAAGCCCCCTGTCGTGTTCGCCGTGCCCCAGGGGGCCGCCCATGCCGCATCACCCCGACAGGAGGTGCTGATCCCATAGCACCCCCGCAAGGGGGTGCCGATGCTGATGCAGACCCGGATGGGCCTGCCGATGCTGGCGCAGGCCCGGATGGGCATGCCGGCTGGAAAACAGGCTCGGGCGGGCCTGTCAATTGTCGGACAGGCCCGGGAGGGTTTGGCAAACCCTAGGGGACTGTCGCAGCCATCGCAACCCCCAACTGGCCTTGGTTCGCTGATTCGAGCGTGAAATCGCCCTGATTCTCCTCCCTTTGGATCCCCTTGCCCCGATCTCCTCCTTGCCCGGCCGTTAGGTTTTGTAACATCGCTATCATCGTCGGAATTGACGTCGTGGTTTCTCTTAAAAATTTCAGATCCGACGTGGCTTCCTTTAACACTTGGAGATCACGACTTGTTTGCGCGGCCTCCCTCCTCATGGCCCAGAGTTCAACATGGATGTCTTCTTACGAGTGAGTATGATCCTTGATTGAATCTCCCATAGTTTTCTTCAACCTTCAATCTCCCGATTGAGATCTTCGCGGAGCCCTTGAATCTTCTCTTCCATTAGATCCGTCTTCCCTCTAATACCCGTCGCCATTAGATCTCACCGCTCTGATACCAATTTGATATGATCCGGTTGATCGTATAATCAAATCAGCGATTAAAAAGTGGAAAAATATAAAAAATGTGGAATTTTTATAGAAAAGTTAGTGAAAACAAAAGATAATTAGATCTCCTTCGAGACGAAATCCTATCTCCTAGCTTTGGATGAACGGACTAAAGCCTAAGCACCTTCACAAAGATATCTAATTGTTCTTCACAAATAAGCATGAAAGACACGACGGCTAGCCCTAGATTAAATAGAGAAGGGAAATTACTAATCTAGTCTGAAAAGACTAGAATATCCCTAGACACACTAAACCCACTAAGTCACGTCTCCCCTTCTCCTGCGCCGGTAATAAGTCCTCCAAGGTGGGCTCGAGTCGTGGCGGGGTTCGGCTAAAGGTGGGCCCGCCTGGGCGGGGGCGTCCGCATCAGACTGCTAATAATCCCTAAAAATCTATATTCATATCAGAAATTGACTCATCTTTTTCCATTTTAAATCTTTCAAACTTACTATTTAAAACATTAAACTTAGAATCTTTTACCTTATTTGTACATTTATGTGTTACCTCAATAGTGTGTCAAATTTCATGAGCCGTAGTGCATTGGGAGACTCGGTTGAACTCATCTGCGTCAAGTACACAAAACAGCTCGTTCATAGCCTTGGCGTTGACGTTGCACTTCTTCTTTTCATCATCTCAAGAAAGTCAATATGAAATCTTGAGTAGATCACAACTTGAAGGCCAAGCGAAAACTTGCTTAAAATCTTTTTAGAAAACTTTGAGAAACAATTTGCCCAAGAATTCTTTTAGATGGCTTAAAAGGGCTTTAAAACTTTTCTTTTACTCAAAATTTTGCTTGATAATCATACAACAACCCTCTTTTTATAAGGAGATCAATCTAGCCAAAACAGATTTCCCAGAGTACCCTCCAACGGCTAGAAAAAATATTATCATTATAGGCCAACAACTAGTTACTAGTCGACCATAGTTAATCCGCTAGTCGACTAATTGTCAGCTGGTCGACTAGTTGGTGAATATTTGTCGACCAATCAAGCATGTCTTCAGTGGCAGATTGCTCCCTGTATAAGCTAGTCGACCATAGTTAATGTACTAGCTAGTTGACTAGTATTTAACACAGTCGACTAGTATCTAACACAGTCGACTAATATCATAACTATAGTTGACTACTTTCAGACATCGAACAACTAGTCGACTAGTCTCATTATTATAGTCGACTACTTTCAGGCTTGCTTTTAGCCTAGTTTTTAGACATAGTGACTGGTCGACTATTTTGCCTTAAAAACAAAAGAAATGACCTAAACCTCTAGAAAAACTTTTCAAAAAACATTTTTAAACATTTTTAAATAATAAAAAGTGTTTTCCTAAGTTAGCGAAGCTTCAATATATTAGTGTACATAGAAATCTAAGACATGTTTAAAAGTACATAAAAAAGACTAAAAAATACCATTGTTTTGAATCTTTGATGTAGTCCACTTGAGCTTGGTTCATGTCTCGACTCCTTGTACTTCATGAAGTTCGGGTGAGCTTCAACACTTGACTTGGAGTCCTTGCTTGTAAGCTTTATGTTCAATGATGAGCTCCACAAGTCTTTGGTACAAATCGTCATCCTAGCTTTGAACTCATCATCATTAGTAATTAATCCTTAATTTTTGCACACTCGCAAACCTGATTAGCACACTTAATTATTTGCTCGTCATCAAAATACATTAGGGGTTTATGCCCCCCTCACCCCAACGGTGGAGATCATGGCGGAAGAGGTTGGGAGATCGATTTTTCATGTAACAATTAACAAAATTTTAATTTGATTACAAATGTACATGAACAATCTTAGAATTCTTCTTCTTGATCATCCTTTTCTTGTTTTGCATCTGCTTGTATTGCTTTTGGGCGGCCAATGAGCGGCCGCCACGTCAGCACACCCGACCCAAGTTGGTCAGGTGCCATCTCTTTGACATTATGCTAATATATAAAACACACAATATGAACACCCTATATGATTCAATATCATATATGAACACCCTATATGATTCAATATATAAAACACACAATATGAACACCCTATATGATTCAGTCTGTGTGTGTAAATATATAAAACACGCAATATGAACACCCTATATGATTCAATATCCCAAATATATCGTCCGCTATCCAATATGAAACACCCCATTCGATACGATCCCGATATTAGATATTTAGAACCTTGTACAAACTTAGAATCCCCATCTAGCCACGACTTAAGCAGAGTGAATTTTACTATTTTCACCTTCTTGTTGTTTTCTTATCTTTCAAGAGAACCATAGACTGTTCATTACATGTCTCCGCGTCTTAGTTTACCATTACCTTGTTCACAGTTGGTGCGATTCATTCACTTCGTCTGGTAGTATCTCAATCCATGCGTTCTGATTTTATATGACATCTTCCTGAATTGTCATTTCTACCTCATCCATGTCGGTTGCTTGTAATACCTTTTCTGCCAAACATTGTGCTTACAACATTGCAGGGTATGCTGTCTTTTTGATAAATTTTCTTTTAAACAAGAAGACATAGACCAAGTTAAAAAACACCTTGGTGGCTTCTCTCCACTTCATCCATCAAGTTATGTAGTTCAAATATTTTTAGACACAAACTTACGCACTCAATCTGTTATCTCTGTAAGTAGTTAACTCAATCTATTATTCTCTGTAGGTAGCTGTTAATCATAAGGTAAAAAACATTGTGGAAAAGATAATGCTAGATGAAGCATAGATGACTGAATATTTTTATGAAATCTGTAGGACTCTAGCATGTGAAAATGCCTTTCTGCTGGGACGTTCAGCAATTAGGAGGGTTGTGTCTGACAGCGACATCTTTGATGAAGAACTGGTCATCGGCCGGATGGATACACATGCTTACTTGTAAGCAAATATGATGCGGGCGCACCTAGTCCCGCATCCCCCCTTACGGTGGGCCCAGTGGATGTGGCCCATCGCGGGCATGACGAGGCGCATCGACGTGGGTCCGTTGTGACTTATTTTCGCCGTAGGAGATGTGGGGGCGTGGCTTAGTTAGTGGGGGGTATTATGGTCGTTCCATACCAACCTCTCACTTTTCCCTTTTCCTTTATCTAGGCCTAGCCGTCATTAGTTTGGTTTATGCTTAATTTGTGAAGAACAATCTAAGTGTCATCTTGAATGTGTTTAGGCTTTGGTCCGTTCCATCCAAAGCTAGGAGATATGATTTCATCTCGAAAGGGATCCAATTATAATATATTGTCATCGTTCTTCGCAGATTTCTCTATTAATTTCTTCTTTTTATATTTTCCACATTAAAACCCTGTTTTAATCCCTTTTGAGCGGTTGATTCGCATCAAATTGGTATCAAAGCGGTGAGATCTAATGGCGTCGCGTACGAGAGGGAAGACAGATTTGATGAAAGAGAATATTCAAGGGCTCCGAGAAGATCTCAATCGTGAGATTGAAGGGTTGAAGAAAATCATGGGTGATTCAATCATGGATCACGCCCAGTCGCAAGAAGACATCCAGGTGGAACTCCGGGCCATGAGGAGGGAGGCCGCAGACAAGCCGTGATCTCCAAGGATTAAAAGACGTCACGACTGATTTGAAGGTTCTGAGAGAAACCACGGCATCAATTCCTGTGATATTTACAAACCCGAACGGCGGAAAAAGAAGGAGATCGGGGCAAGGGGATCCAAGGGGAGGAGAATCAGGACGATTCCACGCTCGAATCCGCGCACCAAGGCCAACCGGGGGTTGCGGCGGCTACAGCAGGCCGCCTAGGGTTTGCTGCCTCCTCGGCAAGCCCTTCCGGGCCTGTCCAGCAATCGACATGCCCCTCCGGGCTTGTTTTCTAGGCGACAGGCCCTTCCGGGCCTGCGACTTCTTCGGCAGGCCCATCTGGGCCTGCGGTGGCAACAGCAGGCCCTCACGGGCCTGCTGCGACAACTGCACCGCCTTGCGGGGGTGCTGGGGAGTCAGCGCCCCCTTTCAGGGGTGCTGCGAGCTGGGCGGGGCCCTCATTGGGTACCATAGGTCCCGTGCCCCCAACCAAGGGCGCGGCGAACACTACAGTCCTCTTCGGGGGTGTTGCGGGTTTCGCCCCCAACCGGCAGTTTTTTTTCCGAATGATGTTATTTCGAGAATAAACCAACCGACAAATCTGTAGCCCAGGTGATTGACTGCCTCCCTCTGCAAAAAATATCATTAAAAAAGCGTGAGCTGTTATTAAAACATTATAAAGTTGATGATTCCCACCAAGAATTTGATCGCCGGGTCGAGGCAAGGCGGAAGAAGATGGGCCCTGGGCGTCGCAATTGGGCCCCTACGGGCCAATTCTGGAGACTAGGGACTTTTCCACAGGGGACGAAACCAGTGGTTGACCACAGACAGATTTTTGAGGGCTTCCCAGGACGTGGGCAAGGTCCGGGGGCTATTTGGGAGGCTGGACAGCGCCTACCCAGCAGTATGGATGAGCCGGAGGGCTTACTTTTGCACGACCACCGGAATTTCCAGGGTACTACTACCAGATTGAGGCTCTGGAGAGGCCTAGGTGGCCTGAGGAGCTGTACGAGGGGGTGATGGAGGCCCCGTGGATGCGCTGGGTGGAGATTTGAACGTTGGTGGTGGTTATGGCAGAGATGTGGGCAGCATGGTGACATTAATGCAGATCGACGTTTGATGCAGCTGAAGATACCGATATTTGATGGCACAGATCCTGACGGTTGGATCTACCGGGCGGGGAGTTACTTTCAGGTGATGAGATTGACGGAGGAGGTCGTAAGAGCCATCGGGATCTATTTCGAGGGTAAGGCCTTGGCATGGTACCGATGGAAGACAGCGCGGACTCCTTTCCGCACCTGGGAGGAGCTTTCAGCACATATCATTGATCTGTTTCAGGAGACCAGGAGGGACTTCTATCGGCAGCTTTCAACTGTGAGGCAGGAGGGTATGGTGAGAGACTTCGTGGAGAAGTTTGAGTTGTTAACTAGCAGAGTGAAGGGGGGTGACGGATGAGGTCTTGATTGGAAATTTCATGAGGGGGTTGAAGCCCTCGATACGGGCAGACTTGCAGATGCAGAGCCCGGGGACCTTGGAGGATGTCCTTCGTCTGGTCCACAAGGCGGAGGAGAAACATGCAAAGGAGAGACGCATTCGGGGGACTTGGGGATCCTAGGAACATCGTAGCCAAACCGCACCGGTCCCACCGAAGGGGGTTACAGGAGCACCAGAGATCACGAGGGAGAAGAGAGGGGAGGCCCGGCCATTGATGCCTGGTAGGCGACTGACTGAGGCCGATATGGGGGCGAGGCGGGCTGCAGGCCTCTGTTTCAGATGCGATGAGAAGTTCAGTCCCGGTCATCGATGTGCGAGCAAGCTACTGCAGATTGTGATAGTGCCAAACGAGGAGTATGCTGACGAGGAGCCCGTGATGACGGAGGAGAGCGAGGTTGAGCACGTGCACATGGACGTTGTGGAGGTATCCCTGAACTCCATGGTAGGATTCACCCCGAATCATACCATGAAGTTATCCGGGCTGTTAGCGGAGGAGGCGGTGACGGTGCTCATTGACAGTGTGGCGACCCACAATTTCATCTCGGGGAGGATTGTGGAGCGTCACGGATTAGAGCTGAGTACGATGGAGAAGTTTACTGTACTACTGGGTACAGGAAAGATGGAGGAGAGTAAGGGGCTGCGGAAGGGGGTGTGTCTGAGACTGCAGGGGATACAGGTGGTAGATGATTTCTTGCCTCTGGAGTTGGGCAACGTCGACATTATCCTTGGGGTTCAGTGGCTGAAGAAGCTGTGGGAGACGAAGGTCAACTGCAAGCTCCTCAGGATGGAGTTCCAGGATGGGAAGCGGACGGTTGTGCTGACGGGGGACCCGACTCTGTATTTTTCAGTGGTTGCCTTTAAGGCGATTACTCGGACGTTGCGGGATGCGGAGGAGTTCCTGGTGGAGTATTAGGGGATGTCGACAGAAAAGGATGAGCAGCATGAGGAGACCCCGGAGGAGGTGGAGCCAGTACTGGAGCAGTACCAGGAGGTGTTTCAGAGTCCACAGGGGCTACCTCCAGCGAGAGGACACGAGCATGCGATTGTGCTGCGTGAGGGGGGAGCACCAGTCAGTGTGCAGCCATCCAGGTACCCGCATGTGCAGAAGGATGAGATCGAGCGGATGGTGTGGGAGATGCTACAGGCTGGGGTGATCTAACCCAGTTAAGCCCCTTTTCTAGCCCATTGTTGCTGGTGAAGGACGGGAGTTGGCGGTTCTGCGTTGATTACCGGGCGCTGAATAAGGAAACTGTCGCAGACAAGTTTCCTATTCCGGTGATCGACGAGTTGCTGGATGAGCTGCATGGAGCAGTGGTCTTTTCGAAAATCGACCTGAGGGCGGGGTACCACCAGATGTTGATGAGGTTAGAGGACGTGCCGAAGATGGCTTTTCGCACCTAGGAGGGACATTACGAGTTCCTGGTCATGACTTTTGGCTTGACGAACGCCCATTCGACATTCCAGGCCTTGATGAACAAGGTCTTCCAGCCATTCCTGTGGAGGTTTATACTGGTCTTCTTTGACTACATTCTCGTCTATGGCAGGAGCATGGAGGAGCACGTGGACCACTTGGAGGTGGTCTTCCGGGAGCTGTTAGCGCACCAGTTGTTCACCAACGGGAAGAAGTGCAGTTTTGGCCAGACACGGATCAAGTACCTAGGGCATGGTGTGTCGGCGGCAGGGGTGGAGGCAGACAGGTCGAAGATAGAGGCGATGCTCGATTGGCCGGTACCGACGACTCTGAGGGCGCTTCGAGGATTCCTTGGGCTGACAGGCTACTACAGGAAATTCGTTAAGGGTTACAGCACCATAGCCTGGCCCCTTATCGAACAGCTGAAGAAAGATGGCTTCAAGTGGGGGGAGAAGGCCACCAAGGCTTTTGAGGCCTTGAAGGTGGCAATGACGACAGCACCGGTGCTGGCTTTACTTGATTTCAGCGTGTCTTTCGTGGTAGAGACAGATGCGTCGGGGTATGGATTGGGTGCTGTGTTGATGCAGGAAGGGCAGCCAATAGCCTATTGCAGTCAGGTGTTGTCGGCTCGAGCACGGCTGAAGTCGGTATATGAGAGGGAGCTTATGGCTATAGTCTTGGCAGTGCAGAAGTGGCGTCCATATCTGCTAGGGAGAGATTTAGTGGTCAGGACGGACCAGCGGAGTCTAAAGTATCTATTGGAGCAGTGGTTGTTGACCGAGGAGCATCAGCGGTGGCTATCCAAGCTAGTGGGATATCGTTTTGACATCAAGTACATGCCAGGATTGGAAAACAAGGCCGCTGATGCCTTGTCCTGCAGAGGGGGCGTCGACTTTAGTGCTTTGTCTATACCCATGTGGTTGGACTGGGAGACGATGTTACAAAAGGCAGAGGGGGACACAGAGCTGCGGCAGATTCGCGAGGTGCTACAGAGCGGGGAGGAGGGACCGACAGGGTATTTGCTGGCGGGGCGCATGCTATTATACCAGGAGAGGTTGGTGTTGTCTCGGACCTCGGGTTTTATACCGGTCCTTTTCCGGGAGTTCCACAGCTCGGTAACGGGGGACCACTCGGGCGTGCAGCAGCAGACCTACACTAGATGGCCCGT
This sequence comes from Scilla litardierei, assembly GCA_030789695.1. Taxonomy (NCBI): domain Eukaryota; kingdom Viridiplantae; phylum Streptophyta; class Magnoliopsida; order Asparagales; family Asparagaceae; genus Scilla; species Scilla litardierei. The sequence goes on along the minus strand of CM061133.1, from coordinate 1,520,500 downwards.
GAGGTGTACTGGCCAGGGATGCGGAGGAGTATCGCATGTTTCGTGGCATCTTGTGACGTTTGCCAACGTCACAAGTACAGTGACATGGCATCGACAGGATTGTTACAGCTTTTGGCTTTACCGGAGAGGGTCTGGGAGGAGGTCACGATGGACTTCATTGAAGGGTTACCACGGTCTCAGGGGTACACGGTGATTTTCGTGGTGGTGGACCGACTGAGCAAATATGCTCATTTCATCCCTCTGCGACATCCTTATACTGCAGTCTCAGTGGCTGCGGCCTTTACTCGGAAGGTGATCAGGCTGCATGGGGTACCGACGTCCATAGTGTCTGCGACAGGGACCAGGTTTTCATGATCGGATTATGGAGGGAGCTTTTCCGCGTGCAGGGTACAGTCCTGAAGAGGAGTACATCGTATCACCTACAGACAGATGGTCAGACGGAGGTGGTGAACCACAACATAGAGACTTATCTGCGGTGTTTCGCGTCGGAGACACCTCGTCAGTGGTACATGTGGTTGGTATGAGCTGAGTATTGGTACAACACCGCGTACCATTCGGCAGCTGGAACGCCACCTTTTCGGGTCTTATATGGGCGTGATCCTCCATCATTGCTATGCTTTGGTGACAGGCAGATCCCGGTGTCGCAGGTGGAGCAGTATATGGGCGAGAGGGATGGTCTGTTGGAAGAGTTGAGAAAGCATCTATTGATGGCGCATCAGGTGATGAAAACAAGAGCTGATAAGCATCGTCGGGATGTGCACTTTCAGGAGGGCGATATGTTGTACCTGAAGCTGCGTTCCTACTGGCAGAAGTCGCTGGCACGAAGGCGGAACGAGAAGCTGGCGGCCCGATACTACGATCCTTATCAGGTTGAGCCCAAGATTGGCCAAGTAACGTACCGGCTGCGGTTGCCACCGTCTTCGACGATACACCCGGTTTTCCATGTGTCACAGCTACGGAGAGCTATTGGGGATCAGACATCCTCTTCCACTCTGTCACCGACACTCACTGAGGACATGGAGGTACTGTTGGAGCCGCTGGCTGTGAGGGCGGTTCGTCAGGGGGCGGGACGGCGGAAGGAGGTTTTGATACACTAGGCGGGATTACCAGACTGTGACGCTACTTGGGAGGCGTACGATGTAGTCCAGGAGCAGTTTCCAGATTTCCACCTTGAGGACAAGGTGGCTTTTTTAGGGTGGGTATTGATGCGGACGCACCTAGCCCCGCATCCCCCTTACGACGGGCCCAGTGGATGCGGCCCATCGCGGGCATGACGAGGCGCGTGGACGTGAGTCCGTTGTGACTTATTTTCGCCGTAGGAGTCATGGGGGCGTGGCTTAGTTAGTGGAGGGGTATTATGGTCTTTCCATACCAACCCCTCACTTTTCCCTTTTCCTTTATGTAGGTCTAGCCGTCATTAGTTTGTTTTATGCTTAATTTGTGAAGAACAATCTAAGTGTCATCTTGAAGGTGTTTAGGCTTTGGTCCGTCCATCCAAAGTTAGGAGATAAGATTTCATCTCGAAAGGGATCCAATTATCAATATATTGTCATCGTTCTTTGCAGATTTCTCTATTAATTTCCTCTTTTTATATTTTCCACATTAAAACGCTCTCTTAATACCTTTTGAGCGATTGATTTGCATCAAAATACCGTTAGGTTACTGAGTGACCAGTGATAGGTTTGTATAACTGTGATTTGTGAAAGAAAAGAACGAAAATAAAAACACAAAGACTAAATGCACCGCTGGATGTGGGTGTAGGTAATCATTAATTCCCTAAAACAGAAAAAAAATCAAATCACAGCGTCAATTCATCCTCTCTTACTTCTGTTTTTTTTTTACTTTTTCAGATAAGCATGATTGCATGCACCGCATAACTGCGGTGCATGTAGTCTCAACCAATAAAAAAGATACGGAGAGGGGAGATGGTGTCATCTGTCATATAATTCAGTCGCTGCTGCATGTGAAGTACAAGCTTAGCAGACAGCCAATTGAGCTTTGACGTTTGATGTGCTTGAATGAATTGTACTCATAAGGAAAAATAAAGTATAGTGTGGTTTGTTTGTTGGGCATATGAGATTAACTTTAAAAATCGTCAAAAGATAATGGCAGAAATGCAAACGAAAATCTGAAATTATGTTTGCGTATGGTGTGGTCAATATTCATTCTACCTATGGACCTACTGTTTTCTAGCATATTGTTGAAGTTAAAGGCAGTCATTTGTATGCGACTATCCAGCAATTGATATATATTGTAGAAATTTAGCATGGCAATTTGTGGTACTGACTCATGAACACAATTGTTGTCAACTGGTATAGTAAGCACAACGAGCATAATACACTTTCAATGGCGAAATGTTTCTGGGCAGCAGGTTGCCCAGGTACTGGAGAATTTTTACATGCTCACATCACAAATCTGTTCATTAATCTCAATCATCAGGACATACACAGCTGGCTTGACAACGAGTCCCTCTCATTAGTAACTCCAACTGATAGTTAACAACTAAATCAAATCTCTGCGGTCTAACATCACCTAGAAGAAGAAATAAAGGTAGGAACTAACCTAATCAACCCTAATTAATAAAATTCAAATGGGTCAAATTCTAGCCCACTAAATGATAAAGTTAGTCTAGATAAGCTGACGTTAACATCATTGCAGCTAACCTTCATCTACAATATGCTGTACTTCATCAGTTAAGTTGTGGTGTTTCCCAAAAATTAAAGTGAATTATTTAATTTTGTGATTCATAGAAATAACCCGTGCACACGGTACTCGGGCACCTAAAAACCCCATCCCACACAAACAGCATGCAAGCCCCACGTAGGTGTCTCGGTGATGCAAAACCAGGTGCAAAGGAGAAGAGTGGGTGTAGGTGTGGGTGCTGTCTTGGGGGTTTTGGGTTTTTTTTTTGTTTGGGGATGGGTTTTTGAGTGTTTTTTTGTTTTTTTTGGTGTTTTTTGGTTTTTGGGTAGGTGATGTGACACTGCCATGTAGGACGAACCTGTGGGCAATTGCCCTGTATTGTATAATAGATTTTTCTTCTCGAATTTTGCGACATAAAAAACGTATAGAAGTACCTGATTGGCTAATCGACTGTTTGTTTTTCTAATTCCATATTCCATGATGTTAACCGAGGTATGCAATGCATATATCATACTTCTATATATTCATCAATTTCTTGTTTGGTTCACACCCCAGATTATTATGTAACAAAAGTTCCCTGGTGGCATGCATGAGTCAAAACGGCTGGCTCAGGCGCAAAGTTTGTTACTCAATGGAGATGTGAAAGGAAAACCAGAACATTGATAAAGTAGATGGTTAAAATTTTCCTCCTCCCTAATGTCTATAATACATATACCATGGTTGTAAAATTTTGTTAATTTTATTGTTCATTGTTTATATTCAAAAGAAGCCCATGTTACTGCATACGCTTTTACTTTTAGAGTGCAAGTACTTCTTTTATGTAATAGCACATTAGCATATTTTCACGGAATGATCTTCAAGGCATGAATCATTACTCTATCGATGCGTTCAATGTACACGTATGCACTTGCTAAAGTAAAATTTGATTTCTAGCATGTTGGTATCACATCATGCATGTATCTTTTAAATATGATTGTGACAATGGCAATTTCTTGTTCTTGGCTTTCTGTTAGATTTTGAAAACAGATATGACTTTAAGCAGAGTTGATGTCTACCGAAGGCCACGTCTGTAAGGTCTTTGGCACAATGCTACTCACATCTTGACCATCAGGACCGCATAAAGGAACTTTTAGTAGAACTAATGCCCACCAAACAGTTATTGACCTCGCAGATGGAACCAAGCAGGTGGATTCGTTTGTTTCTTACAGGTGTTGGACACAACTGCATATTTTTCTTCTTGAAAATATTCTGATTTTCGAGGAATTGTTTCAGGATGATGCTATGCTAACATTTTTAGCGAGCTCGCCCTATGAAAAGGCAGCATACGATTTAAGGTTTGACATGTTTGGAAACCTGGGGAGGATTCTGGATTGCTCCAGTTTTTGGGGTTATCAAGAGGTTTAGACATAAGAACCCAGTATATAAAGTAGACCATGTAGTAAATGGATTGGGAATTACTTTGGAAATCAGTATGATTATGTAAAGAGGTGCAAATGAGTTTTAGGCCGCTAAAGGCTTTCTAGGGAACTGCGATGGATAAATAACTTTTTCTGATGACATTTTTTCAAGGCTATCTTTTCTGCTGCAGAAGTACCCAATTGGTAGAGATGAAATAGATAAGCAACCCTTTTCCTTTGCTTTAATTTGTGACCTTTTGTCATCTGCACATGAAAACAAGACTGCTAAGTGCTAGTTGACGAACTGTATGAGAGGGTAGCTGAGAGAATGGAATCAAATGGATACATGAATGCTGCTTTTAAGGGTATTTAAATACCCTACACTAAAACTATTTTGCCCCTTGCTTTAACCTAACAGATTCTGTCATGCATTTTATATTATTTTAAACAAAACTAGGGGAGGGGTATTTGTTTTCTTTTCTTCCTTCTGCTTGGGGAGAGAGACAAATGAGAGATGTAGCTATATGAAGTATAAAAGAAGCCGAGTGAAAATTTTTGAGTCTAGATGGAAATAAAATGGATAAACTAACAGAATACTGAGAAAATTGGCTAAATGCCACCGGTCAAAGGTGGGTTTTAATTTTTACCACTAAGTTTAAAAACTTGGCTAAAATAACACCCTAACGAAAAAAGAGACGAAAATACCCCTTCGTTCCCAAACACTAAAACCCAACAAAATCAAATCTCCTTGCGAAAACAAGTGCAGCTGACGACGTTCTCCCTCCGACGAGCGAATCCCAGCACCTCGCACCGCCTCGAACTCCCCTCGACAGCCTCGACACCGCTCATCACCGCCATCCCACAACCCAACGCCGACAACACCCCGCATATACGTCTACGTCGACGCCGAACTCCGACCACACCGCTTCGCCGTACTCCGACCACCCTGAATCTACGGAAACGCCTCGTCGTACTCCGACAAAGCCCTAAGAGCCAATTTGCGCCAATTTGCGCCAATATACGCCAATATACGTCACGATACGCGACGTATATTGGCGTATATTGGCGTATATTGGCGCATATTGGCGCAAATTGGCTCATAGGGCTTTGTCGGAGTACGGCGAGGCGTTTCCGTAGATGTGGAGTGGTCGGAGTAGGGCGAAGCGGTGTGTTCGGAGTTCGGCGTCGACGTAGACGTATATGCGGGGTGTTGTCGGCGTTGGGTTCCGACCACCCCGCTTCGCCGTACTCCGACCACCCCACATCTACGGAAACGCCTCGCCGTACTCCGACAAAGCCCTATGAGCCAATTTGCGCCAATATGCGCCAATATACGCCAATATACGTCACGATACGTGACGTATATTGGCGCATATTGGCGCATATTGGCTCTTAGAGCTTTGTCGGAGTACGGCGAGGCGTTGCTTTAGATTTAGGGTGGTCGGAGTACGGCGAAGTAGGCTTATAGGAAGGCAGGCGGAGTATTTACATATTTGGGGTTAACGTTGCTGTGGTGGAGATTTTGTGTAAGATTATTCCGTCTTGGGCAGACAACAGAGCAAATCCAATGTAAAGATCCTTTTTCGCATCAGAAACCAAATCTCTGTCCAAAAGGGTGATAAACCAAAAATATATAAAGAAAGGCTCTTGCTTGTTGCAGATTTTAAATTAAAAAAATCCGTCGTATGCATTACTCCAGTAAAACAATCTCGTCTTAAAAGCATGGCCTACACCAATTTTCCATGCTCCAGTTTTCCCATTCACAACCTACTAGCAACCAGAATTACTTCACATTGACCAAAGAAACACCATCTCACTGAGAAATGTATAGCCTATAATCAAAACGCCAGTTCACACCGACTGGTAATGAATGACAACAGATCCACAATGACTAAAGGCATGCAATCTTAACAAGCAAAATCAATATTAACAAACAAATCCCCAGTTCTATATCTAAAATTTACCCGCCAGTTAGCTATCCCCAAGTTCTCATTTCTCACTAACCACGCATTGTTTTACTAACAACAAGTGATGACCTAGGTCTGTGCAATTTGGGATAGTTCCCCAGAATCTACGGAAACGCCTCGTCGTACTCCGCCAAAGCTCCAATTTGCGCCAATTTGCGCCAATTTGCGCCAATATACGTCAATATACGTCACGATACGTGACGTATATTGGTGTATATTGGCGCATATTGGCGCATATTGGCTCATAGGGCTTTGTCGGAGTACGGCGAGGCGTTTCCGTAGATGTGGGGTGGTCGGAGTACGGCGAAGCGGGGTGGTCGGAACCCAACGCCGACAACACCCCGCATATACGTCTACGTCGACGCCGAACTCCGACCACACCAATATAGCCATATACGCCAAATGAGCCAATTTGCGCCGTACTCCGACAAAGCCATATGAGCCAATTTGCGCCAATATGCGCCAATATACGCCAATATACGTCACGTGACGTATATTGGCGTATATTGGCGCAAATTGGCGCAAATTGGCTCTTAGGGCTTTGTCGGAGTACGACGAGGCGTTTCCGTAGATTCGGGGTGGTCGGAGTACGGCGAAGCGGTGTGGTCGGAGTTCGGCGTCGACGTAGACGTATATGCGGGGTGTTGTCGGCGTTGGGTTGTGGGATGGCGGTGATGAGCGGTGTCGAGGCTGTCGAGGGGAGTTCGAGGCGGTGCGAGGTGCTGGGATTCGCTCACCGGAGGGAGAACGTCGTTCGCTGCACTTGTTTTCGCAAGGAGATTTGATTTTGTTGGGTTTTAGTGTTTGGGAACGAAGGGGTATTTTCGTCTCTTTTTTTGTTAGGGTGTTATTCTAGCCAAGTTTTTAAACTTAGTGGTAAAAATTAAAACTCATCTTTGACCGGTGACATTTAGCCAATTTTCTCTAGAATACTGCTTGTTATCACCAGTTAAATATGGGCTCTCTCTTGGACATAATGATAAGAGAAAGGATATTAACTTATGTCCTTTTACCTATTGAATTTGTTTGTTAGGAAACTCATTTTCTTATCTGTAGCAAAACTGATTGCCTAGGACCGATGGAGAAAAATGTTCAAACAGAGAGGATTATTGATGAATGAGAGTTTTACCCGTTATTTTCATTGACTGCAAAGTGATCTGACCCCCCCTCCTCGGCAAAATCCATCCCAGCATCTAACCCGAAATTTTGTTGCATATGCTTCAACTTAACTTTTTCCTTCAGGAGCCAACTCACGGCACATGTCGATGTCGATGTTATGTTGGAACATAAGAACTTCCTGTAGGTTTCACACCAGGCGTGGTTACTTGATAGGCTTGGACTGATAGGATCCTAGGTGTAAATCCTGGTTATCACATTGTTGGCACTTCTTTCAAAGAAAGGTGTACAGTGTTTTCTCATGGTAGTGGATAATCTTAGTGACGTTCTCCATTGGGCTCGTTAGTGACCCAGCTTGTGGGATGCAACCAGTCTTGATGGGATTTATTTTTGCAGGATGTTGTTGAACCGCTGTTACGTAAAACTGTTTGATTTCGGTTTCGCGGATTGAGCAGAAGTGTAGAACCCATTACATTGTTCACAATGAGAGCGATCGAAGATTTTATATTTTAGTATCGCCCTACTGATTGAATGGCGCTGTTGCTGCAGAACTTGGACTTGCGGACCCGGAGAAATGCACGTGAATATTGGGGAGTAATTTAACTAATCGGAGATGGTTCCATTGCCTAGAAAAGGCCGTCTAGAATACCTGTTCACAATGTACAAGAACTTTTTATTGCAAGAATGTTGCTCATTTGCCATGATGAGCTCACCCTTATGGGCTAGTTACGAAGTTGGGTCTTCGAGCGGTCAGTATGCATATTTAGTGATTTTCTGTTAGTTTTAAAGCCATGTCATAAGGCATAAAAGCTGATAACTAGATTCACGTGTTATCCTGATTTAAGTTCGATAATAAATCTTAATTTAGTGGAATTAAATTTGATAATTTCGGTGTTTTAAAGGTGATTCTGTCAGGCATTTATCATTAGTTGTGGTTAGGCTTGCAGATGTCAGAATGTTTTTTTGGGTTATCTTGCATCCAGGAGATATTCCTCCAGATCTGGTGTTTTTTTTTTTGTTTTTGATTCCTTCATTCCAATGGGACATCGTCCTCTTGCTCTTTCCTTCAGATGTTGTACATAGTTTCTTTGCATTCGCCAACTCTCAGCTCATTGGGATATACCTACAGAAGCAATATAAATTCTACTAGCTATATCTACTGATTATTTAGCTTTGATTACAGGACAATGGAGTACTGCGCAGATCCAAGTGATCTGAAGAGCTATTTACATTGGTTTCCGGGATTTATGCTGCCTGAAGTACCACAACCTAAGAGATCACCGTTCGTCTCTCTTCCTCTCTTCTTCGGATTGGCTACTTCCTTCGTTTGCTCATTCATTCATAGGCCAAAATTCCCACCACTGCGAAGTGGCGCCTGATTGATCTTGTGGCCAGCTGGGCTGCTGATGAAAACAAAACTGCTGCTCGGATGGTACCAACGAGCTCCCCATGGGCGACGGGTCGCAGAACAAATCCATCTCCTTCTCGCCGTATTTCGTCTGCCGGCGATTCTCCTCCTCGTCTGAACTCGTGGTGACCCGAGCATCCGTCGTCTTCTCCGTCGACAGCAAATCCGGCCTCTGCTCGGTGTCGTTCCCCTTCTCCTCCATCGGCTTATCCAACAGTTCGGCCAACTTCTGCAACTGGTCGATTGATGAATGGGACAAGGGCTCGAGTGAGGGTTCCATCGTGTCATGCAAGTGAGTAGGGGAAATGGATTGATGAATGCGTGCATACCTGTTTGGCAAGCAGCTGCTTCTCAGTCTTCAACGACTCGAAATTGGAGAGCAGGGCTTCGTAGTCTGCTCTCAGAGCATTGTACTCTCTTTCCAGCTGCTTCGACTTCCACCTCGCTCTCTTGTTCTGGAACCATATGGCGACCTGCCTGGGATGCAGGCCGAGCTCCTTTGCCAGCTGCAGCTTCTTCCTCGGCTCCAGCTTCGTCTGCGTCTCGAACATCAGCTCCAGCGACTTCACTTGCTCCTCGCTGAATCTCCTCTTCTTATCGCCACCCTTCTTCATCGACATCGGATCCATCCACATGTAGCTATCTGCTTCCTCTGCTGCAGAGTAATCCTCGCTCTCAATCATTTTTTTATCTTCAGTGTTGTACTCCCTTTCGAGCTCCTCTCTCGATTTCTTGACTGTATACCCTCTTGAGCTTGCGGACAGACCGCTTTTTTTCTGGAAACTTTTGCACACCAAGTCTCGGGGCGAAGATATAGAGAGTTGTTTGGGGGAGAGCAGCTGCAGTGCACGCCTGTGGTGTTGATTGTGGTTGATGGCAACGGGCCAGCCAATGGCTGCGGTTACCGTGGAGAACTTAGCTTCTTCTTGACATCTCTCGATCAAGCAAAGCTGTTGCTGCCGCTGGCTTATTTTGTGTTGTTGCTTGTTGCTTCAAGGGCTGGTTCACTCTCTCTTTCCCTTTGCCCTCCTCTTTTCCCTCCCTTAACTTCCAGCTGGCAGCAACACTTTGTCCTCTTGCGAGACCAGCCCTCTCTAGGCCTTCTCCCCTTTCCTTTGCATGTGATCTTAAGCAGCTAGTCACTCGATACCGTGTAATTTGTTGTAGGGATGTTTGCTTCCGAATTTTGGTCATCAGAACTATTGGAGCTATATATGTGTGCACATGGAGCAAGGTTCGAATTGAGGCATAAGCTGGATCAAGTTGCAGTGCCAGGGAAAGAAGCGGAACAGTACTACTGTACCGCGGTGCATTGGATTTTTCTCTGGGTCCGGTACCGATCAAACGCATTCAGGGGGCGCCCAGCAAACGACAAGAATCCTGCCCCCCACTTTCGTGAAATAAGAATATAATATTGAGTGATGAAATGGTATAAGAAAGAATCGAGTAATAAATGATTTAATTAGGGTATTATAATAGGGGGGAGTCACATGGGGGATGAGGTGTCATGCGGGCCAGCGCGATGGCGACAGGTGTCCTTGGGGGACGTGTCCCGTGGTGTGTGGGAGAGCGTAGCAATGCGTGGGCTTGTTGGATACGTTGTCCCGTCGCGGCCCGGAGTCGACGTCCGGAGGTCTATGCGGGTGGGGCCTATTGGGCTTGCGTGCGGGCCCAGATCCGTCTCATTCTATAAAGCTTGCATCAGCGGAAACTAATGAGGGGGGTGAGTGGGGGTGTCGGCTGTTGGTGTTTTCTTTAGATCTACATTTTTTTTTTGATGCTTATCCGGGAACTGTTTGTTTTTTGTTCTGTTGCCGGGCTTAAAGTCTTGTATACTTTGATTTCTGTTAAGTTGAGAATTTTAGGACTGTTCAGACTTCAGAAGTGGGAACAGATTGGAAATGGAAGTGTTCGGGTGTGTGAGACCTCGTGACATTTGTTTCAGAGTGCTTTCTCGTCACGGAAGTTGTTGAAAGTTGGTCCGGATGTAGCTGTTGATGTGAAGGACGTGGGCAGCCTTCTGGACGATGGACGAGTTGATCTCTGGCTGAATGGGGTTCCGGTCCGTGCTATTGAAGTCGGGTCAGTGCTGTCTCCGAACTATCTGCTACACTGGAAGCTCGTCAACGGGTTCGGATCTGGGGTCCGACATAATCCACTCTAATGTTTAAGTCAGTAGATAACTCGAGGAGGCTCGGTGAAACTATATCCGACATGTTGAGAGGTCGCGCTCTAGTTCTCAGGACGAGCTATGGACGAAATATGAGTTAGGTGAAGCAGATTTTAAGTAAAGGAATACCTGAGTGTAGAGTCTCATAGATTTGTCTGTCTCTTATTCTTTTTCATACTATGTATATGTAACGGTCTTATGAATGTCAAACGAATGTAACGTCTGAGCAGTGATAGCAGTGATACTGCTTTATTGTTTTTTTATCTGAGCAGTCATTATTTACGACGAGATTAATGGTAGGCCATTGATGTCTGTCATTATGAGCCAACCCTTAAAATTGCGGGGCCCCAAGGCTAACTGAGCCGTTGCCTCTAAGCGAGGAGTCAGTTGGACTCCCGTATGGGCCTTCGAGCTGTTGGGCCGATAATGTGGGCTCGTACTTTGGCTTATAAGACAATAAATAATTGGGCAATTTCTGGGCCTACCCCCAGGTTGTATCAATGGCCCCCATCTCCTGGCTCAACCGACACGACGGTTTAGGTCGGATGATGTGACATGAGGGATTGATTGGGCGTGGCAGTCAAGATCGATCATTTAATGTTGGCCACCAGAGAGGGAAACCCCAAAATTTGTAAGGGACCTTGCGAGGCTACACACACACTAGAGGTGGGGTGAATAGTGTAGTGGCAAGCAAAGTGCTTAATTAAAAGTTACTAAAATTAAAGCACAATATGCAGCGGAAATTAAAGAGTATGATCAACAACAATAAACGCAAACACATGGATTTTACCCTGGTTCCCCAAAACTTGGGTACGTCCAGCCACACCAATATTCACTATAATTCCCACACAGAGAAGTGAATATAACCTCATACAGAGATACCTCACACAGAGGATTTGGATTCTCACATAGAGAAATCCTTGCTTTCACACAAGAAGACTTATGCTCTCACACAAAGAGACTCAAACTCTCACACAGAGTGAACTCAACGAACCGTCGCACAGAAGGTTATACTCTCACACAGAGAGTAACTAGCTCTCACACGGAAAGCTATGGTTTCAAAGAAATAACAAAGTAAAACAAATACTCTTACCTATGCCTTGAGATGAACTTACTCATTAATGAATACAAGGCATGGAAGAGGATCTCCAAGTGATGAGATTTGCTAGAAATGCACTTGGATGATTTCCCTCGAGCTTGACTTCAATGCATGAAGGAGAGAATAAGCTCTAAGAGGGAGATGAGAGAGTTTGAGAGTGGCTTAATGAATCTCTAATTATTTTCAATAGCATCAAGAAGTTCTAATAAACTCAGCCCTCTCATATATATAGGAACCCTATAAGAACTCTCAAAACCCAAGGATTAAAGCCAAAAACAAAGGATGTAACTGCTAGAATCTGGGCTGAAACGTCGGCGACAGTCTAGTGATGAACAACTGACAGTCGACTGGCCAACGGCTAAATGAATCCCAACGGCTATAATCTAAGCCAGGACAGTCCACTGCAGAAGACTACACAGGCGACTGTATAACAGACAGTCGACTGTATATCCTTCATCAGGCGACTGCTGCAGGGGATGGAAATAAAACAGAGAGATGCAAATTTCGCACTAACGCCTTTCAGACAACTATTGACCATTTTACAGGCGACTGTAAATAATTCATCAGTCGACTGACTTGCAAATTGGGATGAAGCCCAGAAAATGCAAGTTGCGCACAGACGACTGTTGAGCAATTCACAGGCAACTGTAGAAACACATACGACTGTAAATTGAGCATCGGTCGACTGAGGCGAAAAGCTCAAGTGGGGTCAATAAAAAAGTTGACTTGAGCAGTGTACTACATTCGACTGTTGAAGGTTCGACAGGCGTCTGGAATCACCCAGTCGACTGAAAAAGTTTCATCAGGCGACTGTTGGAGAGCCAGAGACTCCAATTGAGTCTTTGGGCAAGATGAACATATTGGGTTGGATTCTATGAAACTCCTAAGGCTTGCTAAGATGGTTAAATGCATATGCATGAGAGTATAATCAACTATCATGGCATTACAATAATCCTAGACTCAAAAAGAGAAATGCAAGTAATAGAAATTACATGGATTACATATTGCATATCTTAGAGTCTAAATCTTCAAGCCCATGATACCTTGATGCACCCAATCATCTCCAAGTTTTGGCATCCCTTGATGAGCTTCCCTTCATCAAGCTCCAAGCTTTAGCACTCCATCACTCTTGGAGGTCTTTAAGATATCCCTTGTAATATCCTCCAAGCATTATGCTTTGTCTCATCAACATATTATCATGAAGATAAATTGAAACTAAAACAAAAGATTGATTAGCACACTAACATAATGTATTGATCATCATCAAAACAACATTAGTCTTGAACCCAAGAACTAACAAAATTTTCTTGCCAATGGAGTACAAAACTCATAGGGCCGTTGCTATTAGATATCGACACACGGCTAGGATCGGACGACACGCGGCTAAGATCGGACAATTGTGCTCGTCCAAAGGAAGTACACCCTTGTATAAATAAGGATCAATGATGGATGAATATGCTTCCATTACTTTTAAAAGAAATTATGCCCCATCTCGTTGCTGGTTTTCTTTTTCTCCTTCGGAGTTCGTCGTTGTTGGCGCAAGGTAACTTTCCTTTTTATGCATTCTTTATCATCTTCTAATCGCTGCACCCATCACTAGCGGTTGTTTTCATTTGCGATTTTTCACAGGTTTTCCTTCCAACCCGACTCGAACCCAATAATTAAGACCTTTTGATTGTGCACATTGATCTTAGATCCAAGGGTGCATATTGTATTTGGGGAGAGGGTTATAAATACTCATCTCTCTCTAGGTTAAACCAATCATTTCGTTATCTTTTCATGGGCCAATAGAAGAGAGGATTAGGGGAAAGAGAAAACCCAACGTAGGAAGAGCTTGGAGCTGAGGATTCATTTACAAAGGGGGTATTCTTCGATCAAAAATCATATTTTTCTTGCTTATCGTAATCTTGATCTTTTGTTTGAACCATTGGATGATGTTTTTGAGATTAAAGATGTTGTTTTTATTTGTGATGAGTAACTAAACTCTCTCTTGTGTGGTGTATGTGTAGTTGATGGTGTGTTAGACTTTGGATCTTCATTCTCTTGCTTATTTTCATGTTTATGTGTGATTGTCACTATTTCATCTTGTTTTTTGTTGAGAACCGACAGGGCAACCTCGAGAGGGGAGATAAATCCCAAGATGAAAGAGAAACTGAGAGGAATCTCATTGTGCTTGCATGGTTATTGTTTTGATGACTCACCATCTACATTTTGCACCTACACTTGTTCATGAATGCTAGATTGTCAAATTTGTCATGCCCTAGTCAGATGATAAATTGAGTTAAATATTGTGATGATGTCCTTAAGCCTAACCACCTCAATGAACCATGCACCATATAAGCTTCATACATTGTGATCACTCCTAGCCAACTCCCCTCATTTTAATTAGTTTGCATCGTAATTCACAACAACTTTCAATCAACAAATCCTTCACTCTAAAAGGTGCTTCACTCTAAAAGGTGTTGTTACTAACATTGATTAATATTTCCAAATCAATCATCGTTTCAATAGTTTAACAAGTTGTCCTCGTGTTCGACCCTAGGCTCACTAAGAATTTTACTAATTGGCGACCTCCTACACTTGGGAGTTAGCGTGTAATATTTTTTACCAGTCAAGTTTTTGGCCGTCCCTGTGGGCTGTTAAAGGAGCGGGGCTCACACACGCTGCACGTGAGCTCCAAGCCCCAGCGGGCGGAGCCAGGCAATGCTCGGGTCATGCGCAATTCCAGCGCCTGACCTGGATCTGAACTCAAAGGGCGCATGCAAGCAGCGGGCAGGCACTGCTATCGGGTCGGATCCTACCCAGATCCGACCCGTTTAATTAATGAATGTGCACAACACATTTTGAGCCGGTTTCTGGCACATCGGGAGGTTGCAAGCCGACACGCTTCACAGTTTACAGAGTTGAAGCGATTTTAAGGATTTTGTGAGGCTGTTTTCCCCCAATCTTCTCTTCCTCACTTAAGCCACCAGGGTTTGGGAGCCATTATTGGAGATAGGGCTTGGAGGAGCTTAAGAGAGGGTTTGGGGACTCATCTTCTTCGAGAGTTTGCAAGCTTTGATCTTTCTCTCTCTCTTTTGTCTATTTATTTTTAGTTGCATGTATCATGTATTAGGATGATGATTTTAAAGATAAAAATGTTATCTTTTTCATGATGCTTGGCTAAATATTCGTGTTTTGGGTTGTGATTTAGCTTGGGTTGTTGTCAATTAATATTTTGATTGTTCCCTTTCATACTATTAGATTGTATTGCTTGCATTCATGATCTCTACGCATATTTCCACTCATGTATAAACCTAGAGGGAGTATTTCATTGTAGTGAGACTTGAGAGGGGATCTAGCCTTATTTTCATGAGATTTGTGTTGTGAGCATGACCCATTGGCTTGCAATTGGTTTCATCACTTGCATCGTGTGTTTCTACATATATTTCCATTCATGTATAACCCAAGAGGGAGTATTTGAATGCATTATGACCCTAAGAGAGACATTGGTCTTATACCATGAAACTTGTGACCCGAGTGATGACCACGACCTTTATGAGTGTTCTTCCGAGAGGGTATCATAAGATTGTGGCCTGAGAGTGACCCACAATTGAGTGATAGGTCAAGTGAGCGTTACCTTTCGACTGCATAGGTCCGAGAGGGATTCGGAATTGAGTTATATATTAGGGACGATTAGAGCCGTGATTGGCAACAACCCTAGTGCACAACCCATACACTCCTCATTACTAGTTTTGTTTCATATCTGGTCTCCATCCCTAGTTGCGGTGGAGTGGTTTGAGAGATTCACTCATATTTTCACACCCTATCCACCGATTTTGTAGCTTGAGATTGTACTCCTCTCACCATTACCCTTCCAGCCACCTCTCCGCCCGGCTCCCCAGCCTCGCTCTCCACCACCTCCCCATGTTTCGAACAAAGTTTTTTGCTCAGTACACATACCAATTAGTCTCCTAATATTCTAATTAGTTGTTTTTCGCTAAGATGCGACTATCAGACCTAAGGGTTTTTTCCGGAAATGGGTCTGCAAACTGATCAATTTTCAAACTTTAAATCCTATGAACTGAATAAAAAAATTAAGTGGTCTGTGTGAACTGTGCAAAAAGATCTGTTCGCATAGCAAGTCCCTTCCAGAAATTTTGTTAGAAGTACAAAAAAACAAAAGCACTATAGTATTCTATAAACCTGTTGACTGAGAATATAACTAATGAAGGAAATGTAGCATTTTGTGTACCCAAACACTTTCTTTTATTGGAAAAACAATGCATTTAGCATTTCCATTAAGAGGTGGGCTTTTTTTTTTTGTTTCGATTCTTTGATTAATGGCGTTTTTAATGATGGGCCATTTTCGTTCACAAACACATGTGAACACAAGCCATATTAAGTGTTGGGCTGTTCTATATGGGCCTTTTAGCTTTCCACATCTGGAGTAGAAAGTATAAAAGGAAGAACGGGCAGAAAAGCAGCTGGTGGGCGTGTCTAACACATTTCGGTAGTTGTGGACCAAAACAAAGGAATAATTGTGGGCCGGTCTTGTTGGCCCATATATTACATCCGGTCCCCCAAAAAAGTAGCAGTTTTTCTCCGACTCTATGACATACGAGCAATGGCCAGTAGAGATCCTAGATCGACGACAGGAGATTTTCAGAAATAAGGTTGTCGATCTAGTAAGGGTGATGCGGTGTCACGACTTGTTGGATATTGGACAGTAAGCCCAATATGGTTTTGAAGATGATCGCCGCATTATGTCGTTGCTAATGACTCTAGTTGTTTAAGTCACAGATTCATCTAAAAGGTTTCGTAAAGATTCCGGCGTATGGTATTGGTATCTTCACTGAGTCAATTGGATGCTTGGGATGATGAATCAAACGGGAGATTGTTGGCTCCAGGCATTGGCAAAGCATGCATGCAGCTAGACCCGACCGCGGTTCGGTTCCGGTTCCGAACCGCCGGTTCCGGTTCCGGCAAAACCCGGAACCGGAACCGAACCGCTTTAGAAGCGGTTCGGTTCCGGTTCCGGTTCTCGGCCGGTTCCGGTTCCGGTTCCGGTTTGGTTCCGGTTTGGGGTCGGTTCCGGTTCGGTTGTGATGAAAATATATGAAAAGTAAACAAAATTTAAAGGCTATAACTTAAAAAAGAAATATATCTTGTCACTAATCAACTTAATGCAAGTTACATATGAGAAACTTGAGTATGTAACAAACCAAACCAAGTAATATGAGAAAACTTTGTGAGAAAATTGAGAATGTGAGCAAATTGGTCAAAACCGAATCGGTTCCCCGGTTCCGGAACCGGGGAACCGGGGAACCGGAACCGCCGGTTCCGGTTCGGTTCCATAAAAGGGCAAACCAGAACCGAACCGGCTTGGCACGGTTCCGGTTCCGGTTCTTGGAACCGGTCGGCCGGTTCCGGTTCGGTTCGGTTCCACGGTTCGAACCGAACCGTGGTCGGGTCTACATGCAGCTTGAAGGTGTATTTTTATGCTTTTTTGCGTTATTTACACTTTATTCTTAGATGCTTTGTATGCCTTGTAGATGCATTCATTGTTACTTTAAATCACTTTTTATACTCACAAAAATATTTTGGAAAAGTTTTGAAATAATTTGAAATGATTTCCCGAACAAGTTTGAGTTATTTTTCCATGTATCATATAAATAGCCGACTACTTTTACTTCCATGTTTTACAGAAAGCTATCGAATTTTTCGTTGGGAGTGCATTTTAGGGAATTATTTTCAACGGATTTTTGAGTCCTATCTAAGCTGAATTCGCTGGGAGATTTTGTAACTATTATTGAGCATGTTTTTAAGATTTCCAAGCTTTCTAAAATTCTCTCTCTCTTTCTTTTAAAAAGAGTTAAGCTATGAATCTTCATTCAAGAGAGTTTTTCATCCAAGTGTCAAGCACGTTCATGCACTTGGTTTTCACTCATCCTAGCCCTTCATTGCATATGGTAAGATCATCTACAAGACTTATGTAAGAGTGTATTTGTTTACATTTCGTTTTAACCTAGCTCTCGAGTTGTGAAAGCATATTGGAGGGTTTACTCCAAACTAGGAGGGTTTACTCATTTGTATCCCGGTTTTAGGATTATAACTCTTATTTGGGTTTTGGTCCCCAGTTAGGATGAGATGAGTGGAAATCCACAGCTTGGACGACGAGGGTGTGACTGGAGTAGTCGTAGCCGAACTAGGATACATCTTGTATTTGCGTCTGCCTTTGTCTCTTTATTGTTTGTGTTGTAATTATATTTTTACATTTGCTCAAGTGTTTTAATTAGCATTTTAATTGCCACTACACTATTCACTCCTCCTCTAATGTGCTACTTAGTGTTCAAGGATCCTAACACGACTCACCTTGGAAATTCACCTGGGAACGGGAAGATGAAATGCGTAAATGCTACCTTTACCTATTTATCGCATTATAGTGAATTCCGAGGATGGAATGTTTTTGTAAGGACGATATGAAGTGACAGTCTGAAATTGTCACTAAATATTTTACCGTCATTTCTCTACGTGATCTGTAAATTTTCATTTCTACGAAAGGCAAAATCGTAAATTCCGTAAAATGGTAAAACTAAAAATAATAACTTTAACTATTAAAAAATACTATTATTTAATCAATTAACCTAACTACTTACATTTACATAACCTAACCTATCCTAACCCCACCCCCTTAACTCCCCCACCGAATGGTTCGGTGGATCTAACCACCAACTCCCCCCCCCCCCCCACAGCTCACCCCTCTAAATTCCCCCCCCCCCCCCCCCCCCAACACACACAAAATTATAACTCCCTCTCCTTCGTTTGGGATAAACCTACAACACTCGATATTTAAAGTATTTATTTTGTACTAACAAGTCGTGTTGCAGAAAGTGTAAGTTTTATCATATATTCATATTATTGTGCACTCATGTTTGTTGTCATCAAAAAGAGGGATAATGTTAGATAATGAGTCACACCATGTAGTTCAATGATGATCAAACATGTCAACTAATACATTAGTGCAAAAATACAAAGCAAATCAGGGAAACACCTAAAAGATTGGTGAGCTAGCTTAACAAGACCAGGAAGCCATGGAAGCAAGGCAAGGAGCTTGAAGCATGTAAAATACATCGATGGACTTCTATATAATATTTTATATTTGATGTGATTTTCTTTTTCTTGTCTTAGAACGTTAAGGCCTTGATAAAAGCTCACCACACTTAGAAACTCCTTTAAAATAGTTTTAAAATGTTTTCAAAATCATTTTATTTGTATTAGATCTCATATCATATGTATCACAGCCAAGAGTCAACTACCATATACATGGAGTCGACTACCAGTGCATACAGTTGCTTTGTGACTTACTGACACAGCCAGTAGTCGACTACTACTTTACGAGTAGTCCACTACAGTGGTCGACTACTCTGGCCAGCTTGGTCTACAATGGTCTGATTTCTGCCTGTTTTTCTGACCGTTGGAGAGACATTTCGGTCAATTTCTTGCACCCGAATGTTCCTCTATATATGGGGGTTTGTTGTTGGAGTTATTAATACATGATCATTTGATCAAATCTTTAAGAGAAAGAGAGTTTCTAAAGTCCAAACCTTTTAAGCAACAAAACCCTCTCCACTTGGCCAATTCATTCCAACGTTTTAATCTCTTTACTTGGCCATTCATATTGATCTTCCTAGAGCTTCACTTATTTCTATTGGAGATCAAAGATTGTCCATAAATCAACACGTCTACACTAAGCTTCAAGAAAGGTTAAAGGTATTTGTAACAACTTCAAAAGCATTGTAAGTATTCTCACTTGGATTTGTGAGTGTAAATCCTTGTTGGAGGCAATGTGTTTGTAAAAGCCATCTTGTAGGGGGGGCAAGGATAAACGCTCATTGGAGTTGAGGCGGTTGTACTATTTTTCGAAATAGTGGATTTAAGTCCAACGGAGATTTGGGGCCTGGACGTAGCCTTGGAGTGGCAAAACATGATTAAATTGGTGTGTTTGCGAATGTGCTATTATCTCCTGTTTCTTACTTGCATTTCCCATGCTATTGCTTGCATATATCTTTGTGAGTTATATTGATCGATTAAGACAAAATTATGTAACACTAACTTTGATCTTGTTTACGGGTGTTTTCTCACCACTGCTCGTTGACCGCCAGATGTGTGGTCAACGTGGTCAAGGGGCCGGTTTGGGGGTCCCTTGGGTTCGCCGAGCCCGCTTGTACTCGGCGTGGGAGAGCTGAGGTGAAGCATCGGCTCGGTGAGTCGCGCTCGGCCTCGGTCGGGTCGGGCTCGGCCTCGGTCGTATCCGCGTCGAGGGGTAGCCTCGGCGCCTTGCGATTGAGTCGGTGCTTGGTCAGTCGTCCTCCTGGCGACTACGTCGGTGATGGCCGACCGACGCTGAGGGGTAGCCTCTGTGTCTCGGATGTCTTCTTCCTGGACAGATGAAGAAACTCGTCAGGGAGGCCGGACCTAGGTTCCGGCTAAAGCCCCTCCGATGCCTAAGTCAGATCAGGATCTGAAAGGATACTCGGCGGGGGAGATCCGGCTTGTGAAGAAGCCGGAACGTCAACCCAGGCGGCGCGAGTATTGGGGGAGGGAGGAGATGGAGTGGCGAAAGCCTAGGTCGTTGATGGAGTACCTCTGTGTAGGTTACCTGAGTTTCAATCCCCCTCTCTTCGTCGTCCTGGCCTTCCCCTTATAGGGTTCTTCCTGATTGCCACACGTCCTGCCTCCTCTCACGTCCCCACGATCCGCCTCCGCCTCCTCCCCTTCTCGCATCGTGGTGAGGTGGCCCATTAACGGGTCCATTATTGGCCATCATGGGATCGCGGATTCAGAGGGGCGGTTAATCCGGCCGAATGGGGGCCAGTCGGGCGTACCCGAGGACGAGGTGGCTGGGCCTTCTGCTCCGTCCGTGGGCCTCTTGCGGGTGGGCCCGTCTTCCCTAGTGGGCTTCTCCTATGAGGTCGGGCCGTGGGCCGTCGTGTTTCGGGCTCGTTGATATTAGTCGTAACAATTTCCCCCATCGCACGGACCGTTCGGCTTCCGTCAGTTCGGTTCGGGTGATGTGACTCTTTCGTGACCCGATGGATGCATCAGTCGAGGCCCCGCCATTAAATGAATGTCATTATTGCCGCTCCGTTTGAACTTCCGCTGGTGCAGTTTTCGAAGCATCGCCGCCGTTTTGATGTCGTCGCGTGCCTTCTCCTGACGGTTCAGATCCCACCGTTGCCCTCTATATATGCGTTCCAATCCCTCGGGCTTCAACTCTTTCGCGCTCATTCCTTCTTGATCTCCGTCCCAACAGCTTCTTCCTCCCAACCTTTGTCTTTTCTCCAGCTTTGATCAAGGTAACTCTTCCACCCTCTACCTCCGGCCATGGCCATGCTTAGAATAGGTGATACGCGTCCTGGCGGACCGACGCCTGGTTCCGATCGTGCCCCTCCCTCGGGGCTCGAAGTTTCTTCGTCGCCCCCGGGGGTCCCTGACAAAGGAAAAAGAAAGCTTTTTCTGGATCCCATTGGGGTCGATGTGGCCTCGTCTTCCGAGCGGTTGGGCATCCCTCCCTCGATCCTTCTGTCGTCGTCTACGGCCCCGTTCTTAATTACTAGGGAAATATTGGAGAGGTACCTATGTTATCCCTATGACGTCCGACTTCCCTTTGGGGATGAGCGGATCTGCTTCCCGCGGAGTAACGAGGTCGGCGTCTACGTCGAGATGTTCCATCTGGGGCTAAGCTTCCCTCTCCACCCCTTTATCATTCAATTCACTGACTCCTTGAAAGTCGCCCTATGTCAACTGATGCCATCCTCTGTCGCAGTGTTGACCGAGTTCATTATGCTTTGTCTCACTCACGGCCTGGAGCCATCTCTCCCACTCCTCTTTTACTTTTACCGGATCCAGACGGTCGGCCTCGGATCTTGGCTGCACCTCCGGAGCCGCGCGGGCCGAGTGTGCCTTCTTGGTCTGCCACTGGGTCCGGAAACTGGGATTCTAGCTTTGTTTTTGTTGTTTTCCCCCGGGTCTCGGTGATCTTGACAGGTTGGGGGAGTTCGCAACACACCGACAGGACGGTAACCTTATCCGAGGCCGAGCGAGCCGCGGCCCGTCTCATATCGTCACTTTCTCTCGAGGAGAGGTCGGTCTGGCATTTGCTGGACGACCTTCTTCTAAAATGCACCCTGTGGTCCCCCGGTTAGTTGTCTTCATTCCCTCCTTTTATCCTCTGGCTCACCCTGATCTCACTTTCTCTCGCAGGCATGGCTGGCCGTGAGTTCACTCATGACGTCGACGAGCTCATTCGCCTGGGATCTCGCCGGGGCCGCGGGAGCTCTTCTGGACGGGCGCCTCACCGCTCTGTTGATGAAGAGTTGCGCCGGTCTGAGCTTCCTTTAGGAAGGATTGAGGCCAGGTCCCCCCCCCCACGGGTCGCGTTGGATGCCCCTGGAGGGGAAGCCGCGGGGGTCGACCCTCTCCTTGTGGAGGGTTCCGGATCGGCTTCCCAGCCGTCTGCGGGCGGGAGTCGCAAGCGCTCCCCCCCAGCGATCGCTGCCCCCAGCGGGAAGAAGTCGCGGAAGAATGGCGGGTGCGCCTCTCCTCCGACTCCTGCTGTCGCACCGACGGATCCCGGGAAGGTAGTCGCGACGACCGCCGCCGCTGCCCACGCCGCCGATACTCCCTCGGCTATCCCCTCGGTCTCGGGGGCTGTATGCGTTCTGCCGGGCACCTCAGCGGGCCTCGCTGATCCTCTCGGGGGTTCGGTTCCAGGTCTCGACTTGGCCCTGGTGGACCGACCGGCGGCAGACGCCGTGCCCCCGGGGGAGCGTTCCTTTTTGGAGTTGTCCCCTGTGGACGTACTGTCGGATTCCCTGGTCAGTCATCTTCGACAGGTTTGGATTCCTGCCCCCTTCGGATGGTTGTTTCGTCTATCGGTCTTCCTCGGTATAACCCACCTCCCTTTTATCTGCAGGCCACCGCGATGGCTCTTGAGGCGCAGCGCCGGGCGACCCAGTTGAGAAGCCTCGAGGATTCTCTAAGTCGAGAATGCGCCCGGGCCGGGGAAGCTGATGTGGCCTTTCAGGGTGCCCGTATGGAGGCTCGACAGCAGCGCCGTCGTGCCGACGAACTCGAGACTCAAGTGCAGGATCTCAAGCGAAAGCTTGAGGATGTCCATGACTTGAGCCGAGAAGCAGAGGAGAAGTTCCTACAGGAGAGGAAGGAGCTTTGGGGCCAGCTCGCCGAGCTGCGTCGGAGGCTCCGCTTCGCCGAGGAAGCCGAGAAGGGCGTCGACACGGTCATTAGGCCGAAGATCGCGTCGGTCCTGAATGAAGTCTTCGGGACTTACGAGGACCTCCTTGCCCCTTGCATAGTGGAGGTCATCAGGGAGTCGTTTCGACAGTTCGCGGAGCTCGCTCGGGAGCCGATCCTTCCTCCTCCGGGGCAGGCCGAGCCCCATAGCTCGGAGCAAGGCGAGGCACCAGATGACGCTATCTCCCGCGCCCCGGACCCCTGAAGAGCCTCCGTGTCCAGTCCCCTTTCTTGGGTGACAAATTTTTGTTGTCATCAACGGTGCTTCGGACTCCCGGTGACGCTGTCTCTTGCGCTCCGGACCCTTGTAAAGCCTTTGTATCCTGTCTCCTTTCTTGGGTGACAAATTTTGTTGTCAACGACAGTGCTTGTGAGGATGTTGTCGAGCGATATGTAACCCATACCATTAATGAAAATGATATCTTCTAGTTTTTTCTCGTATCACTGGTCTCTTTTTCGGAATGGCCTTTATTGTTCATAGGTCGATCGGGCGTCTTCGCCCTCGGGACCGTCTGGTTTGCGATGTTGATCTTCCCGCCGAGCCTATCCATTGGGGCGATTATCCTCAGCCAGGCGAGCGGGTAGGTCACTTGATCCGCGAGGGAGGTCATCCCGAGGCTTGCGGCCGGCGGTCGTGCTCGTCGGCTGGGGGAGTTGCCCCCAGCCTTAGTAGTGGGCATTCTGCTCGGTCCGCGGGGGTAAGTCCCCCTCGGCTCAGGACTGGCAGTCACACTCCACAGTGGGGGGAGTTGCCTCCTGCCTTATAATCGGGCGGTCTGTTCAGTCCGCGGGGGTAGGTTCCCCTCGGCTCGTGACCGGGTGGCGCGCTCATCGGCCGAGGGAGTTGCCCCCAACCTCATGAGCGGGTGCTTCGCTCGGTCCGCGAAGACAAGTCTCCTTCGTCAGGGAGATTCGTTCGGCGGTGAGGGGAGTCGCCCCTCGGCTTATGGTCGAGGAAGGAGGCTCGTTCGGTGGCGAGGGGAGCTGCCCCTCGGCTTACGGCCGACGAAGGAGGCTCGTTCGGTGGCGAGGGGAGCTGCCCCTCGGCTTACGGCCGACGAAGGAGGCTCGTTCGGTGGCGAGGGGAGCCGCCCCTCGGCTTACGGCCGACGAACGAGGCTCGTTCGGTGGCGAGGGGAGTCGCCCCTCGGCTTACGGCCGACGAAGGAGACTCGTTCGGTGGCGAGGGGAGTCGCCCCTCGGCTTACGGCCGACGAAGGAGACTCGTTCGGTGGCGAGGGGAGTCGCCCCTCGGCTTAGGGCCGACGAAGGAGAGTCATTCGGTGGCGAGGGGAGTCACCCCTCGGCTTACGACCGACGAAGGAGAGTCGTTCGGTGGCTGAGGGGAGTTGCCCCTCAGCTTACAGCCGACGAAGGAGTGGGCAGTTGTGAATCAGCTACAGTCCATATTAGTCGGACCGCGGTTTGCCTTGAGTGAACCCTCCTTCGTGCCCTGAATCGTCTGTTAAGAAAACTGGTGATAGAATTTGCATTGACATTGTATGCCTTCATTTCTGTGAGACAATACATTTGGAGTAATGGAAAAAAGGAAAAAGGCAACAAGACACAGGGGAGGTTCTGGCAGGGTAGCCCTCCCCTGGTGGAGCGGCGGCTGTTTACTCTATCTCCTCACTCGATGATTCGCGTGACCGTCTGGACCGCGTTCACCCCTTTTCCCCTGTCTTACTGTTCGGACGTTCCTTCCCCTGAGGCGGGGTCGTTGGCGGAGTTCTTTAGGTGCCCCCGACTCACCAGCTTCTCGATGTCTTTCTTCAAGTGCCAACAGTCGTCGGTGTCGTGGCCGTTATCCTTGTGGTACTTGTAGTATTTCTCTTCATCCATCCTCCCTTTCCTCATTCTTCTGGGAGGTCGGCCCGCGTGTCCCTCCTTCTGGGCTTGCGCAAGGATCACGTCCGGGGCGTTGGTCACCGAGGAGTGCCGGGGCTCTTCCCTCCGTGGTCTTCCTCTAGCCCTCTTTTCCGATCGATGCTCCTCCGTGCTGCGGTGCTCCTTCTCACCGCGCTTGGTCTCGCGTCTAGTCTTTCCCTCATCCTCGGCCAATGCCTATTCTGTCAGCATGAAGCGTTCCGCCCGGGCCATAATTCCGGCGAGGTCCTTCGGCGGGTCGCTATGCAGCGACTTCTTCAAGCCACTGTGTCGAAGGCCTTTCTTCAAGGCCGCCTTCACAACCAGTTCGGGACAGCTATCCACGCTCAATCGCTCCACATTGAAGCGACGCATGAAGTGCCTCAGAGATTCGGCCGGTCCCTGCACCACATTGAATAAGTGTTCCGAATCGGGCTTTACCTGTCGCCCGGCCATAAATTGTTTGCAGAACAGCTGGGTGAGTTCGTCGAAGTTGTCTATCGACCGACCGGGCAGGCTGAGGTACCAGGTCCGGGCGGCCCCCCGTAGGGTGGAGTAGAAGCCCCTGCAGAGCAGGGTATCATCGGCTCCCTGAAACGCCATGACCGCCTCGCAGTCCATCACATGATCCGCGGGGTCGCTGACGCCGTTGTACTTCTCCAGCGTCGGTACCTTGAAGTTCGAGGGTATTCGTGCCTCAGTTATCCTCCGGGTCAGGGGGCATCGTTCCCCGCTGATGCACCCGGGCCGATCCCCTCGCCCGCCTCCTTGCCGTTCGGCTGCAACGGGGGGGCTGGTGGCAGCCTGACCTCCTCCCGGGTCTTCGCCGGCTTGGGTGTCAGACTCGATCAGCGCGAACATTCTCTCCGGCTTCCCTGGTGGTGGGTTCGTCGTCTGTCTCCACTCCGTTCGAACCGGACGCTTGTCGATCGACGATCATCCCGCCTGCGCTTGTTTGACCTTGGACGCGCGGACGAGGCCATCCTGGAGACGTCGCCCGTCTGCTCCGAGTCCCTCACGTTTCCCTCTCTGAACGAGGTGGGAGTGGGGACCGTGCCGGAGAAAAGCCGGGCCCGGTGATCTTCCTTTCCGAATTTCACATTCTTTTCCTGTGGTCGGTGACCACGGCGGAGCGAAGGGGTCGATGTTCCCCTTCCTGGCGGTGAGCCCGCCTCTCCCCACCTTCGGGGGTAGGAGTGCTGCTGACGAGCTGTTGAATCGTCGCGGCTAAAGTCTGGATGTTGGTGTTGGTCTCCTGCGCATAGGCTCGGAGTTGCCCCTGCGTGGCCAGCAGGGCGTCGTTGGTTTCCCCAGCAGCGTGACCGTTCAGGTTCTCGACGGGGGAGTGGTATGCGCCCTCCTCCGGGATGGGCGGCATGCGCCCCAGGCCGTTGCCGACGGGTTCCATTTTGGTGGTTTGACGTGGGTGTTAGTTTGTTCCCACAGACGGCGCCAGATGTTTACGGGTGTTTTCTCACCACTGCTCGTTGACCGCCAGATGTGTGATCAACGTGGTCAAGGGGCCGGTTTGAGGGTCCCTTGGGTTCGCCGAGCCCGCTTATACTCGGCGTGGAAGAGCTGAGGGGAAGCCTCGGCTCGGTAAGTCGCGCTCGGCCTCGGTCGGGTCGGGCTCGGGCTCGGTCGTATCCGCGTCGAGGGGTAGCCTCGGTGCCTTGCGATTGAGTCGGTGCTTGGCCAGTCGTCCCCCTGGCGACTGCGTCGGTGATGGCCGACCGACGCTGAGGGGTAGCCTCTGCGTCTCGGATGTCTTCTTCCTGGACAGATGAAGAAACTCGTCAGGGAGGCCGGACCTAGGTTCCGGCCAAAGCCCCTCCGATGCCTAAGTCAGATCAGGATCTGAAAGGATACTCGGCGGGGGAGATCCGGCTTGTGAAGAAGCCGGAACGTCAACCCAGGCGGCGCGAGTATTGGGGGAGGGAGGAGATGGAGTGGCGAAAGCCTAGGTCGTTGATGGAGTACCTCTGTGTAGGTTACCTGAGTTTCGATCCCCCTCTCTTCGTCGTCCTGGCCTTCCCCTTATAGGGTTCTTCCTGATTGCCCCACGTCCTGCCTCCTCTCACGTCCCCACGATCCGCCTCCGCCTCCTCCCCTTCTCGCGTCGTGGTGAGGTGGCCCATTAACGGGTCCGTTATTGGCCATCATGGGATCGCGGATTCAGAGGGGCGGTTAATCCGGCCGAATGGGGGCCAGTCAGGCGTACCCGAGGACGAGGTGGCTGGGCCTTCTGCTCCGTCCGTGGGCCTCTTGCGGGCGGGCCCGTCTTCCCTAGTGGGCTTCACCTATGAGGTCGGGCCGTGGGCCATCATGTTTCGGGCTCGTTGATATCTTATGAAGAAATTTCTAGCGAATTATTTTATTTTAATAACACCATCCCGCATGCAGAAGAGACATGCATGTGAGTAAGTTTCCGGTTTGCATTTAGTGAAGTGGATCCCACATGTATGAGTTTAATGAAACGGGTCCCACAGGAATGTCTCTTACGTAAGTGGGCGTACAGATTCAATGCGTGGGGGTTATTTTTCGTCACGAATATCGATGTCTAGGAACCTGAATCCGACCGTACATGAATCCGATCCGTGGTTCAGAGTCCGACCCGTTTGCACTCGTACTTTGAACATGCACGCTTGTCCATGCTGGAGACATGCACGTGGTGTCAATGGAGTGGGTCCCACAGGAATGTCCCTTGCGCCGCGTGTGTACGTATAGAGAACTGCAACCTGGTAACCATCTGGACAAAAGCAAACTGATTTTTGATTCCATGTGGTTGTTCAAATTAGTCCCAATGCCCTAATTTTCAGTTGGAAACAGCTGCATGATACATTACTATCTTTAGTAATTAACAGCTATGTTTTCTTTTATTCTCAACATTCTCTCTGTATGCATACATCCATTGCATCAATTTAACAATATTGACACACTTCCATTTGAATTTTCAAAAATTCTAATTAATTACATCTAAGCTCATTTTCATATTCCCACGGTATTTCCATATTAAGGAACGATTCATTTCCTTTTATTTCTTTTGAATTCTCAAATCACATGCATTCATTTTTTTAAATTCCAAATATCGTTCCTTTTTTAGGAAGAGTGACGACAACCCAATTTCAATATAAAAACGCCATTAAGCCCCTCATAATCTCGTCATCAGAAAACAAGATTTATAAAATTTATTTAAAAAAATGAGGAAGAAGGCCATGGCCGTCGCCTTCATCTCAACACTAGCAGTGCTCTCTCTAATTCCATGCTCGGTTGTTGGCCAAGCACGCGGTGTAAGTAGCAAAGGCCGGTGGAGGCTTCTGAAGCGAAACCTCGGCGTCTCTGCGATGCACATGCAGCTCTTTCCCAACGGCAAGATCCTCGCCTTCGACCGCACCGACGCCGGCCCGTCCAACGTCTCGCTCCCCTCCGGCAGATGCATCAACTTCTCGAAAGGCCCGGACTGCACGGCCCACTCGGTCGAGTTCGACCTCGCACGCCGAACCGTCCGCCCGCTCACCGTCCTCACCGACACGTGGTGCTCCTCCGGCGCGCTCTCGGCCAACGGCACCCTGGTCCAGACGGGCGGCTACACCGCGGGGGACCGCGCCGTCCGGTACTTCTCGCCGTGCGCCGGCTGCGACTGGGTCGAGGACCTGCGTGGCCTGGCCGTGCGGAGGTGGTACGCGACCGACCACATTCTGCCCGACGGGCGGGTGATCGTCGTCGGCGGCCGCGGCCAGCCGAGCTACGAGTTCGTGCCGAAGAGCTCGGAGTGGGAGCGACTCCGTCCGTACAACCTGCCGTTTCTTCACGAGACGACGGACCGATGGGAGAACAACCTGTACCCCTTCGTCCATCTCTCGACCGACGGCAACCTCTTCGTGTTCGCCAACACGAAGTCGATCCTCCTCGATTACGTCACCAACAAGGTCGTCAGGTATTTCCCCGACATGCCCGGCGGCGTCTCCCGCAACTACCCGAGCACGGGCTCGTCGGTCCTCCTCCCAATCGTGCTCAACAGCTCGGAGAGCGTCGCCAGGGCCGAGGTCATGGTCTGCGGCGGGGCGGGCCCGGGCTCGTTCGGGATGGCCAGGAACGGCACGTTCCTGCCCGCGTCGAACACGTGCGGGCGCCTCGTGATCACCGACGAGTCGCCGGCGTGGCAGATGGAGGAGATGCCGATGGGTCGGGTGATGGGGGACATGATAATGCTGCCCACCGGCGACGTGCTGATCGTGAACGGGGCGGCGAGGGGGACCGCGGGGTGGGGGTACGCGAGGGACCCGGTGACGTGCCCGGTGCTGTACAGGACGGGGGTTGTCGGCAACGAGAGCAGGGCGTACGAGGTGATGAACCCGTCGTCGATCCCGCGCGTGTACCACTCGACGGCCCACCTGGCGGCGGACGGCAGGGTGTTGGTGGGGGGGAGCAACACGAACGAGAAGTACGTGTTTCGGGGGGTGCTGTTCCCCACGGAGCTGAGCGTGGAGGCGTTCTATCCTCCCTACTTGCAGGGGTTCAGGAGGCCCAGGATCACCTCGCTCGGGCCCGCCGGAAGCGCGGCCCGGTTGGGCTACGGGGCGGTGCTGGGCGTTGCGTTTGAGGTGGAGGGGGTCGGCGCTGCGGAGGTGTTGAAGGAGGGGGCCGTGAGGGTGACGATGGTGGCGCCGTCGTTTACGACGCATTCGTTCTCGATGAATCAGAGGCTGCTGGCGTTGGAGGTCGAGGGATTGCGTTACGTCAGGGGGATGGGTTACGAGGCGAGGGTGGGGTTGCCGGCGAGCGCCGTTCAGGCTCCGCCGGGGTATTACATGCTGTTTGTGGTGCATAGGGGTGTTCCGAGCAGGGGGTGTTGGGTTCACATTGGCGATTGGTGACGATATCTATTGTGATCAGCAACTAGCTAGTGGGTTGTTGATGTCCATTTTAACTTGATCTAGCTAGGGCTTTCGTTATTTTTTTATGTTAAACTGGAACGGGGCTGTGAAAAAGGCTTGAAACTCGGCTCGAGTTCGCTTGATAAAACGTTTGTATGTGTTCGATTAACAAATAAATGAATCTAAGCTTGAATATAAAATTGTTGGAAATAATCCGTGCACTATGTGCACGGCGGAAAAAGAACACACCAAAAGAATGCGGTACACGCGCAACCGATAAGGAGTGAGAATCGTGGCTGAAAATGAGTGAGAATCATGGGTGTGTGTATCGTCCGGAGGATAAAAGGGGGGCTCCCAATGGTAAACATGTAAATATAGGGGGTCGAAGGGGGGAAATGTCAATGACAACCTTGTAAATAGAGTGGGACCAAGGGGGGAAGTTTGGAGGGGTGCTGATGTGGGACTGCCACATATGACGAATGTCACATCAACCCTTTTTTGTATAAAGGACTAGAAAAAACTTATGCACGCTGTGCACAGCGCAAAAAACCTCACGAACAGGATGCGGTGCACACGCGCAACCGAAAAGGAATGAGAACTGTGGGTGTGTGTGTCGGTGCCGTCGGAAGGGGAGTAAAAGGGGAAAGTTATTTGAAATCGAGGTTTTTGAATGTGGATGCACTGCTTTTGGGGGTCCCACCGAGATGAGGGGACACACACACATGTCCAATCCTTTGTCCAAATCAACTTGTGACTAGTACAAAAGCCCTCAATTGTATAATACACTAGTCATAACCCGCGCACATAGGACACGGTTCATTTAAGTTATTTCTCACTCAAAATTTTTAACTTGATCTAGCTAGGGTTTTCGTTGTTTTTTATGTTAAACTGCAACGGGGCTGTGAAAAAAGCTTGAAACTCGGCTCGAGTTCGCTTGATAAAACGTTTGTATGTGTTCGATTAACAAATAAATGAATCTAAGCTTGAATATAAAATTGTTGGAAATAATCCGTGCACTATGTGCACGGCGGAAAAAGAACACACCAAAAGAATGCGGTGCAAGCGCGCAATCGAAAAAGAGGAGAACCGTGGCCAAAAATAAGTGAGAATCGTGGGTGAGTGTGGGTATCGTCGGAGGATGAAAGGGGGCTCCCAATGGCAAACATGTAAATAAAGGGGGTCACATAGAGAAAATGTCAATGACAACCTTGTAAATAGAGTGGGACCAAGGGGAAAAGTTTGGAGGTGTGTTGTCGTGGCACTGCCACATATGACGAATGTCACATCAACATCCATCTTTTGTATAAAGGACTAGAAATAACACATGCACACTGTGCACGACGCAAAACAACCTCACTAATATGATACGGTGCACACGTGCAACCGAAAAGGAGTGAGAACTGCGGAAGTACGTCGGTATCGTTGGAGGGGGTGTAAAAGGGGAAAGTTATTTGAAATAGAGGGTTTTTGAATGTGGATGTACTGTGGGGGTTTTTAGGTGACTTTTGGCGGTCCCATCGAGATGATGTGACACAAACATGTCCAATCCTTTATCCCAGTCAACTTGTGACTGGGACAAAGGCCCTCAAGTGTATAATAGACTAGTCATAACCCGCGCTGTTAAGGCCAAAATTGACCGAGACAGTTGTCAAACTGACGTAAACTCGGGATGCTGAGTCGGAGCCTCGTCAGCAGTTGGAGTGGGACCCTGAGTTGGAAGAATCAGGGTCGAGTGAAGGTAGTTGATGATGATGTGGTGCTCGATTAACCTTCGAGTAGCAATTGCGTCGATCGTTCAAGGCTAGGAAGTTCAATGACGACCTTCGACGTTGGATGATGACCGTCGATCTGTACCACCTGCACACTGTGCACAACGCAAAAAACCCACACGAACAGGATTCGGTGCACACGCGCAACCGAAAAGGAGTGAGAACTGTGCGTGTGTGTCGGTATCGTCGGAGGGGGGGGGAGGGAATAGTTATTTGAAATATAGAGTTTTTGAATGTGGATGCGTTGTTGGGTTGTTTAGGTGACTTTTGGGGGTCCCACCAGGATGAGGTGACACACACATGTCTATTCCTTTGTCTCAGTCAACTTGTTACTAGGACAAAGGCCTCAATTGTATAATAGACTAGTCTTAAATAGACACGGTTCATTTAAGTTTGTCATAGTCATATTTTGGGTGTCACGTAGGACAAAGATTAAAGAAAAAGTCATCAAATGTATAATAGATGTTTGATTAATCAAAGAAACGTGAACAGATCATGTTTGAAACCGATTTGCGCTTGACCTCGACTCAAATAAACTGAGATATGTGCTGGTGTAGTTCATATTGATTGACCTCATCTTATTTACTGTGGATCGGTAATTAATTTGCTCGTAAATCAATTTGGCTTCATTGAGTTAACGAGAAGATAAACACATACCTTCTAAGCGGCGGAATAAGATCGAGAGGAGGAATTACTATGCTTTGGATCGGGATTGAAATCACGGGGAAACGAAACACTATTTCACCAACGAGATTCACATGTCTTCGTCTTCTGTTTATTTGGGAGAAAAGAAGGAAAACTTTCGCACGTCTCTTATGTGACTTTTGTATGTCTCACAGAGACTCTAAGGGGAATTTATAGGAATATGGGGGAAGTTTAACATTGGAATCTTTATGTTGTAAAAAACAATGTTTCTCTTCCAACGGCGGGGTAGTTAGGATAATAGTTTTACATTAGGAACCCTTAACTTTTGTTAATTTCAATTATCCACAAATGTTACTTGAAATTGCACAAAAGCCCCTCAATTCTTTAATATTTACGTTTAACCCCGTCATGATCATTCTCCACTGATATGATACATGCACCTCCATTAGATAAAATGAGAAAGGCACGACAGAAGTTGTAATGTATGTTCAGAATCACAATGGGTGGGAACTGGGCAAGTCATTATAAGCAGCGAGTGTATTTACCATACAGTTCCCAGTGTCTGAATCATATAAAATATGACAAACAGCATACCATTCTCCAAAGAAATAACATGCCATTTGCTGGAAAACAATACAAAATTTGTGGGTGTAGAAAAGTTGTAGCAGGCATAGTTAGTTCTCGCTGACATTCAGAGAAGAGGTTCATTTGTAGCTCATTATCGACGGTATAGAAACCATGTCTTAGTTTACAGTACTCATCTATGGCGATAAGAAAGCTGCTCTCTCCTTCATCCATGTGTCATCCATGTATTAGCGACTACCAAATAGTAAAGTATAACTTAACAATAGCAAAAAAACGAGAGGGGTCGAATGGAGAAGGTTTAAAACGAACTAGTGATATAATGGCAAACTATGCTCTCTCCTGTAGGAATGGTCACTAAAATGTTGGTGCCAAAACGAAACTCAATCTTACAGCCACCAGAGCTATTATATTCCCCCTGAAACGAAACCAAGCACGCACCTTAGTCGGCATTTTTCTTGCTCCGGAAGCTCTCCTTCATCAATGCAAACTTCTTTTTGCATTGGTTGACAGTTTTTCCAGGAACCGCTGCGGAAACTCTTTCCCAGCGTTGAGGGGTTTCCTTTGGAAATGTTTTTAGAGCCTGAATGAGAGCTCTTTCTTGTATAGCTGACCATGTGTCCTGTTCGGCGCTTGAGGAGGCTCCATTAGCCACGGGAACCGGCCCGGATGCCGTGCTCTGGGAATGCCCGTCACCACCTGCAGCCTGCTTGGTCGTCGCTTCGGAAGAACTCTCTTGCATTCCACCAGCAGGCACGCCGTCTGATTCGGCTCTAGTAGTAAGAGGCGATGCAATGGTTTGTGCAGGTTTCCTTTTCTCAAGGAAAGAATCAAATGCTTTTGCAGAGTCTGGCTTCTGGAGAAGAACAGTCTTGGTGGCCTTTAGGATCTCTTGAACTGATCTCCCTGTGCCAATATATTCTGAGACAACCTCCCACCTCCGAGATGTTCCCTTTGGATATTTCAGCATCCCCTTCCTCAGCATCTCGATTTCTTCCTTTTCCCAAGGCCTCTCTTTCTTCTCGTAGTTGCTTAGCGTGCTTCCTTGTTTGACATCAGTCGCAACTCCATTTACTTTTGGACCAGAACCTGGGGAACCATTTGCATGAGAACTCTTCTCTCCTGGGTCTGTAGCGTTTGAGTTCCCTGTGTTCAGTGCAGCTTTTATAAGTTGAATTCTCTTGGTCTCTTCCTTCCCCTCCATTTCATCACATAGACTTCTCAGCCTATCCATCTCAAGAGACATGCTTAGACTCTCGATGTCGTCTTCTGAAATATCAATGGAGGTTTTTGATACAACAGACGATGAGAGCGTGCGGAAGCGAGTCCTTTCTTTCCGCAAGAGCTTCTTTTCCTTCTCCTTCTGCTTCTTCTGGTTCGAAGCAGCTTCAGCTGCCTTTCTATCATCCTCTTCTTTCCGGCGTCTCTCCTCTTCAGCAGCCCTCACTGCCTCCTCTTCCTGCAACTTCTTGGCTAAAAATTTTGCTTCCTTTTTCCTCTTCTTCTCTGCCTTCTCCTCCTCCTTTCTCCGAAGTATTCTTGGATCTTTCTTGTAAGCATTGTCAACGAGAGTCCGGACCCGTGCATGCTCTTCCTTCCTCGCCTTTTCTCTTAGCTTGGCATTCTGCCTCTCCATCCATCTCTTATGGTCTCGAGACTCGGCTTGTTCAAGATCAAATTCATCTGCATGCGGGAACTCTCTCCAGCTCTTAAAAGTGTACCAGAAGTCATAGAAATTGTCCACCTCTTCCAATGGAGTTTTATCATCCCCTAGGGAAGGAACTGGCAGATTAACAGACCACCTACCATTTCTCATAAATGCTGGACCAAAAACCTTAAAGAAGTCCTGTGGAGCACAGTCGGTAGGAATTTCATCATCAAACTCATCTGTGGAGTCGTAATTTCTTCTCTTCACAGGATCAATTAGAACCTCATATGCTTCTTGAATGGCTTTGAAGTGATTTTCTATCTCATCCTTTTTTGCCTGCCTTGCCTCTTCTGTTACTTCGTTGAGAAGAAGAGCAGCCTGCTTGTCAGGATGATGCTTCAAGGCAGTCTCACGGTAACTCTTTCTTATCTGCTCCTCTGTAGCCAGAAATCTTAAATGACCTAAGCCTAATAGTGCGTAATGATCTTGTTGCTTGCTTCCATCACCGGATTTCTTTTTACCCTTGGTGCTATAGGAATCTGAAGATGGCATATAACTTTGCCCTTTGTCATCTGACTTCACGCTCTGGTCATCTGTGTCTGCCTCTTCTTCCTCATCATAACCCGAAAGTTTAAGTGCAGCAGAATGAAATGCATGCCCAGCTGGTTCAAAATGTGATGCTTTCACAGGGAAAGAATTTGATGAAATAAGAATAGGCTCGCCGTCAAGAATTTCTGGTGAATAGGTGATTAGCAGAGTATTTTTCCGAGCATCCATGATGACGAAGAAGTACGAGTTAATGGAAGTTGCTCAAACTTCAAAGCAACAGAAGTTGTTCAAACTTCAAAGCAACAGAAGTTGCTCAAACTTCAAAGCAACGAATATCACACCCTGAAGACAAGGCACAACAGCATTTAGTGGACGAGAAGTTACTGGGATAGCAAATTGCATGTTTGTCAACAATTAAATAAGTATTTAAAAAGGTAGTGTCATAATATTAAAAATCAGCAGACTCTACATCTAAAGTAATAGAAACCTAACGTAAAAAGACAATGAAGTCGGTAGGTGTCTCGGTTAATATTCATCGTAATACCAGTATATATTTCTTCAGTGTTTAGTATAACAATATCATATCTATCGTATCGCTAATCGCTAATCATATGATTATCGTGAAGGTTAGCCTTGACTCAGAACATGAGCCACCATAAAACCGGATACTATGGAAGCTTCTGCTAGATAATTTATATAAAACTGTAATCGGTAAAAAAAAGATAAAGAATTTTTAATCAGGCCACTTTAGCATCTAAATTAAAATAAAAAATATTGATACATCACAACATCCAAGGAAATCACGAACTTCGCAAACTTTAAGGAAAAAGAAGATGTACATACTCCAAATTTCTCTGCCAAGGAATAATGCAGATTGATAACAAACGTAGTAATTGTCATGGCTAGTATTTGTTTTCATCTTTTACTTTTGGCAAGTGTAAATAATCTCATTTCATTGGAAGTGTATGTTCATATGTAAACTGAGAAGAAACACACAGTTTCATGGATCACTAACATCTTGCAGTTTTGAAACCAACGGGTAGGAATGATACTCATTCTTCGCATCTCTTTTAGCAAAGGAAAATTGATACACAAAACCCAAGCATATAATGAAAAAATAAGAGATACGACAAAAACTCCTTTAATAAATGAGTGGTAAAAGGAGGTACTCAATTTCCATACGCACAAAGAACAGTTGCGAAAAACAGGCAATGTTGGTTTGGATGAAACTAGTTAATGATAATTCTACTTTTAATGACTTTCATTACAGCCGTGACTCAAAATCACAACCAATTCGTCTTTTGTTTAGACAGATAGTTCTGCATGTGTTGCAAAATTTCCATCAACCATCACAACTTCTCCATGGTCAGTACAATGAAATTCACCAAAGGCAATGGTTAGTCTACACAAAACAAACGCAGCCAAGATTACACAACCGTTATTAATCGAGTAGGTTATCAAAACTTGCACATACACCCCATTTATCGAAGTCATTTATTAGAAATCTCAAACCTAGAAATCTATCGAGGAGAGTCAATAGCAAAATATTAACCAGAACCGGGATAAATATCCAATCTACATAGCAAATAATTGTTCTTGATTCTTGACCCAAACCAAAAATTAAAAAGCAGATAGACATTAGCCAAACCAAATCAAATCTCAAAAGCCCAATCAGAAAATAAAAAAAAGAAATTTTGACATTACCCCAGATGAAAAAGCAGATTGACATACAAATTTGAAACTGTGCCACACTAATCGGAAAGAAAAATGGAGTAAAAATTAAAAAGAACTTGCTGGAGGTAGAGATAAATTTTTTTAATAATGAATGTGTAAATTCAAACGTAGCCAACGGCAACTGAAGAAGCGAAAGAAGCAAAGAAGATGGAGGGGGCAGAGAGAGAGAGAGGAGGCTAGGGGTGAGGGGCATATGAAAGAATGACTCCTTGTTGGTTAGTGTAAGTTGTACTTTTTTATAATTAAAGAACGTGTGCATACATCAAAAGTTGGATGGGTGTAATTTTAGACATCTGCGAACTACATGGTTAAATTGGTTGGTTAGTGTAAGTTGTACTTTTTTATAATCAAAGAACTTGTGCATACATCAAAAGTTGAGTGGGTGTAATTTTAGACATCTGCAGACTACATGGTTAAATTGGTCGACGACTGCCCCCCAACCCCCCCCCCCCCCCCCCCCCCCCACCCCCCCCCCCCCCCAACACCTGGTTAGATTATAGAAAACTGTCATAAACATCAAATTTTTTTCCTTCAGCAAACTCCATAGTTATTTCTTTCATCGAGCCATATAATTCACGTTAGTTATTAAACATATGCAATTGGAATATACCAAAACTTATGTCCAGAGTAATCAAAATTGCATTTTTGACGGGCTTAATTGCACAATAACACCCAAACAAATTTCCCGTTCTTGCACATAAATACCCTGAATTTTTTTTTGATCGCACTAGAGTATCTCATGGTTTCAAAACTTTGCACGTTGCTATCTTACTTTACACTTTGCTATCTCTATCTCTGATGGTAAGAATATGACCCAAAAAACTTTCCGCGTGCCACAACAAGTGATATTTTATGACATTTATGATTTTATGGTTAATAAAATTCCCAAGGTACATTTAACCTCACTTGTATAATTTGCATATTTCTTCGTCTCTTTTTATGCAGAGTAATGCCCTTGTTGGGTTGTGTTCTCTTATCAAAATAACCAGCTCAAATTTAACTTATCATAGCCAAAATTCGAAACCAAACAAATCAATATTTACTTTGGAAAATTAACAAAGGGTTGCCAACTGCAAAGTCCTATCTATGGGCAAAATAGATAATACATCTTTTTAATGTGCATAGTTTTGAAAACTATGATCAATTTTAGTGTAAGACAAATTATATGGTATTTGCAATAGCAAGGAATCTTTAGGGTATTATTATGCAATTAAGCTTCTTTCTTTCTTTCTTTCTTTCTTTTTTGTTTTTTTTTTTTTTTTTTTTTTTTTTTTTTTTTGGGGGGGGGGGGGGGGGTGGGGGACTCAAATCACAGTTAGCTCTCTTTTTAGCACCAACTGCAAACCCATATTTAAGATCTTGGGGGGTCTATCATCAAACTAATATCGAAGGCCTAGAAAATTCGATGAATTCAAACTCCATAACTGAAAATTCCTCATTTAGACGACAAAATAATTGACACTGTTTTCCTCAAATTCATTGCACTAATAATTATAATACGAAGGGGAAAGTGAAAAAAACATTTTTTATGGTGGCAGTGCAAGCTTGAAGTAATTTAGACATGCACATACATCAATGTGGTAGAGTTTGAGACCATCCTTAATTTAACTCGGATTCGAGTCCAGTTGGTGGGTCCATTTGAGAAGATAACAATGACTAGGCGGTGACAAAATCGATCAATGTATTCCATTACGCTTTTGTTGCTCGCCAAAAGAAACTTCAGGGTGTGGTAATTGGCCACTAGGAATTATAGAGATCTTCTATTTGCATTTGGGATGGGTTGGATTTCTAATTCTGATTTTTGAGCTTCAAGTTGGTGGTGGAGAATTTTAGGGCTAGAAATCGGAAGCCTGAACTATAGTTATAGAAGCTTGGGTGCTTTCTAGTTAGCTCAATGCAAATATTTTTCTTATGTTTTCTCTTTTTCTCTCATCTACATGACACTTGTCATGATTTGTTTGCTCTACTAGAATTAAAACTACACAAATGATGACGCAGGGGCTTCCTTAGAGAGAGAAATATTCAAAATGAAGGGACATGTGGAGAATTTAGGAAGAAATACTTGGCGATTGTTAACCCTCGATGGGTTTGCATCATGCATAGTAGAGATAGAAAACAAAACCCAAAGTAATGTTTCTCTGTGTGTCAACATGCTCTAGTTTGGTAAGTTTTGGCGTAGTCATGCTCCATACAGATCAGAACTGCATAACCTTGTGATTTGGTGTGTGTAGTCATGCTCCATACAGATCAGAACTGCATAACCTTGTGCTTTGGTGTGTGTGTGTGGGTAATCGATGTATCAAAAGCAAATATGAAAACTACTGGTAACGGCAGTGCATCGCATTCATGTGTGGGTACATGTAGATTAACCAGTGACAAATGGCATAGATGGGAATTTCATTCATTGGCGGTCAAAAATCTTGACCTTTGGTTGGATTTTTGGCACTGTTCAAGTTGTCTTCATGTTATAAAACCTATTTACACCGAATATTTGTGATTTTCATATTGGTTTGCTCTTGGATTGCTGGGTAAAAATTAAAGGTTTCCAAAGTAGGAATTTTTCTACCGTTTAAACCACAGCAAGAGACTTGCCAATACATATTGTATAGTGTATGCAGTTCCTTGGAGATGGAGATTTACGGAAACAGTGGACCATCCAATCGAAAGATGTAAGCATTAGACTTTTTGATTACCATGAAACTAAATTCCCTTTTTAAAATACATCATTCGTGCACGCATAGATACATACATAGATATAATTAGATGATAAGCTAAAAGTATTATTGTTGATGCCTAGAATCTCAGAGCCGGGATCCGACCGTTGGGGTGAACAATGAGCCCGGTCAGGATTTTGCCGAGCTGACCACATTCTCGATAACTGAAATAGAGAGATGTCATAGGATCAAGGGACGGACCCCCCGACTACCATCTGATGCCTAAGTCAAGCGATGATGGAGGAAGTATGTAGTGGGCATAAGATAGCACGGGTGTTCTCTATTAGGCGTAAGAAAAATCATAGAGATTGTGTGAGGCGTATGAGTTGAGCCTTTAGAGTTAAGCATGTGTTTAGAGTTGAGGCGCAAGGTAGGCCGTATCTCATGACAGAGATGATCTACCACTTATATAGTGTTTGGGGAAAGTTACGCCACATCATGCCGTTATGAGGATCACGGACCCCCAGGTGTAATGGATGCTCGTGTATTTGGCCAGGTAGAATGAAGATCTGCATGTATTCTGGCGTAACTGACTCATGCAAATAAGATGAATAAACAGATAAGGTATGGAGATAAGGTATGGATTGATGGTCGTGACCGTAGATAAAGCCGACAGATATATACAGGTGTGGATATCTGTTGTGAACCGTCTGGAGACAAGGCGGCCTGTCCAACTGAGATTAAGCGGGTTGATCCTACCAGAAGAACAAGCGCTTGGACCACAAGGTTGAAGAGGCCGACCTCAATGCTTGAGCCACAAGGTTGAAAAGGCCAACCTCGGATGTCAAGGTCACCATTGTTTGAGTTTGCTGTCAAGAAGCCGACTTCGGGCAGCAATATCATCCTTATAGAGATCTTGATGGAAAAGAGCTGGCCTCATGGAGGCCAACCTGGTGGTGCTGCACTGCTGAAGGAGCCGACCTCAGGGAGGTCATCCTTATAGAGATGTGATGTGGGAGGAACCGACCTCGGATAACGAGATCGCCCTTGTAAAGCTGCATCGGGGCCAGGTCAGGCTAACCTCTCAAGTCAAGATTAGGAGGTTTTCTGAGGGCGAGGATAATTCGCGATGGGTCACATTTGTCCAGCTTAGCCGGGTCTCATCGCTGACGAGCCTCAGCTAAAGCATCATGTATAATTATCATAGGTTGTCCAACATTACAAAGTTGTCATATCAAGATAACGTATAGTTTTCTATTATTATCATATCATATTGCATGGTGCAAAATAAAAATTATCTTGTGTAATAATTAAGCAAATTATGCATACAACTATATCAAAAAAAATACGAAGAGATTTTAGCCACATATTTTAGCCATAAAAAATAACAGGAGATAAAATGTAAATCTAAAAAATGCAGTTTCAAAGGTCTGTGTGGTTAGCAAGTGCCAACAGGGCCTTAGCAAGTATCAACGAGGTTGATGAAAGGTAGGTGGTTCCAAGTTGATGGTCGTTGACACTCAGCAATGCTCCCGAAGGCCAGATACGCTCCAAAGATGGTTGACGAGGAGCAATGAACATTGATGAGGGGCAACGGGCGTCGATGAATGGCGGTGTGCTGAACCTTAACCTAATTATTGGTTAATGATTGATATCAATTGATATGAATAGCTATCAATATATATATATGTATCAGTCTAATGTGACAACTTTATCATCTAATATTTATGTTTTATCTGATTTGGTGTTTCGCTATGTATCGAGATCCCTACATATCACATCTTATCATATTATACATGGCATATATTAAGATATCGATTACTATGATCTTAGTCCAGCAAAATCAACAACTAGCGGCATCCATCTTGATCTTCACACTGGAAATTTTAGATTTTTGGACCTATTAAAGCATTCTGCCAGTTGCATCAACAGTTAACAAAAATGGGCAACTTCAAATCAACTCAAAAGCACTAACATTAGATGAACTTGGTCCATGGCTTGGTGGGTTCCAAATGATCTAAATTTTATAAGTTTTGGTTTCTTGATATGTTTCACTATATAGATGGTACTGCTTATTGACGTGTAAGTAATTGGGTCAGGCCACAACAAGAATCTTAGTTTGCAAACTCACAATATCTCACACACAAATATGTGTGTGTGCGTGCGCGCGCGCGAATACCCAAAGAAAAGGCAGCCCCCGTCCTTTCTTCTAAATGGTAAATGGTTAATATTAATATTATTAATAAGTGGGCCTTGATGGCCCCTCCTTGTCACCACCACCATTTATAAGATAGATGATGTTAAGGTACAGTTAGTATAGAAAACTTCATGTGATTCACTAAAAAATTCACTTGCCAATGCTTTTTTTAATATGGGCACTATTAATGTTAATATTCACATACTAAAACCGAAGTGCACCACAAATCTAGTGAACCCCATGCTCTATACTGGTTGACCATGGGTAAGAAAAATTCTATTATCGTAAAACCATTCCATTTCTAACAATATGATTCATGTGCAAAAAATTTTGAAACTGCAAGATTATTGAGATATCCAGCATATGATGATCACCTTGAGCGACGTTGTACATCAAAAACATAGCAAGTGGATTTTTTATGGGCCGTTGTAGGAAATACCAACTCTCCAGTGCTTGTTCCATGTGTATAAAGAGGGGCTGGGTAGGATATTATTGATAGGATATGTATGTAAATGTTATCGATGAAATGATACGTAATGTAACCCAAATGGATGATCCATATAGGCCAGCATTACCTAAATCATTTAAAGGGCCTACAAACAAAAAGGCAAATAATTTTTAAAATGATCTGAACATGCATCAAATATTCTTAAATGAACAGCCGGGCTAGGTAGGATATTATTGATAGGATATGTATGTAAATGTTATCGATGAAATGATACGTCATGTAACCCAAATGGATGATCCATATAGGCCAGCATTACCTAAATCATTTAAAGGGCCTGCAAACAAAAAGGCAAATAATTTTTAAAATGATCTGAACATGCATCAAATATTCTTACATGAACAGCCTATGTTGAAAATCTCCTTTGATATCTACATTGGGACATACAAATTGAAACCAACACATGAATAATAATATAGATTATTTATAATCCTTGAATGCAAATTTATATCCATCATTCATGTTTATATACATACAGATAATTAGATGAGAAACTAAATTTAATAGCATGGACCATCCATCTTAATCCAAGTTGTCATATAATGATATCTGCATTGTGTATCATTTTCTACCCATCAAGATTACATCAAAACCCTACCTTTGAAGGAAATAACAGCCTGAATTCTGTCAAACAATACTATCAAATAAAATTTCCATTCAAATCCCAAAAAAGAATCAAACAAAAAAATCACATTCAATCCCCCACAAGCCAATTACAATGAACTCATCAAAACAATCTTTAAAAAATAATAACATCAAAACACTTTGCACTATTAGAAATCCAAAGAACTCAAATAAAACCCCTACCTTTCACAAAACTCGACATCTGAAGACTCAAAAAACGTAATCATTTACAACCCAAAATCTAAAATCTGCATGTCATGGTTTACAATTCAGTCACAACAAAAAAAAAATCATTTACATCTGCTCACCTGCTTAATAGATGTTCGAATATACTCTCATTGTTGCCACTTCTATTGCAATATATGCCATAATCATAACCTTAGACTCTGTGACTCTCAGATCGGCCCTTGTCACATCCAACTCGTCAAAGTAGATTGAATTAATGGATCAGATTACTTCATGGATGAAAGATGAGTCATCCAGTTTAAATGTTACATCTTCTCTTCTTTTAATTTCATCCAATCTTTTCTTCCTACGGCAAATCTATCTTTCATTGTTACTTTGCCCTCCGAATTAAGCATTGGTCTTAAATTCAGAGTCGATCCCACTTTAAGTAGCCCCTATATAGTTATTGTTCAATCTGACTTATTATCAATCGAACGGCCATGCTAGATTTTCACCCATGATAAAATCGCTACCGTCAGATGTCAGATGCCATGCGGCCCGACGTCTGGTGCCATAAGAGACGAGTCGCACCCCCAAGCCATCAGACGTTTGGCCCAAGGCCATCAGACGTCTAATAAAATATTGTACAGTGCATTACGATTTCCTTAGAACTAGAGTTTTTGCTTCACATGCCTTCGGACGGCTGTAGGCAAATAGCCAAGCGTCTGGTCCATCAACCAGCCGTCTGATCATCCAACAGCAAAAGTCTGGCATGTATCTATCTGATACTCTTCCATTGGAGCGGCAGAACCAGACGTCTAGTCCTATACTACCAAACGTCTGGTGGCTGTGTAAAATTAAGATTCAAGTTTGAAGCATAAACTTCAACAGCCTCTCAGTGATTAT
The DNA here is from genome assembly GCA_030789695.1 of Scilla litardierei. Classification (NCBI taxonomy): domain Eukaryota; kingdom Viridiplantae; phylum Streptophyta; class Magnoliopsida; order Asparagales; family Asparagaceae; genus Scilla; species Scilla litardierei. Next base: position 1,476,684 of record CM061133.1, on the reverse strand, counting down.
TTACTGGATTCGCCATATACTTGCTGACGACTCCAACTCCTAGGCCCAGTCTCGACGTGTACAACCATGGCATACATCAAACTTTTCCCGACACTAGCATAGGGGACAGTCGACATGTAACATGTCTCCTCATCGGTGCTCGATGACTGTTTCGCACAAAGCTGGAAGTGAGCTCCTAATAGTGGTGTTGACAGGTTTCACCTTCTCCATTCCATGTTGTGCTAAGACCTTCTTTATGTAGCCCTCCTGGCTCAACATCAACTTGCCCTTCTTTTTGTCCATGCTGATTTCCATTCCAAAGATTTTCTTTGCAGGCACTAGATCCTTCATGTCAAACTCTTCTGCAAGTTTTTCCTTCAACATATTGATTTTCATCATGTCTCATGACGCAATCAACATATCGTTAACGTACATGAACACGTATATCATTGATCCATCATCATGTGTGCAAACATAAACACATTGATCATTTATACTCCGCTCGAAACCAATACTCAGAATGAAGGAATCGAATCTCTTATACCATTGCCTTGAACTCTGTTTTAAACCGTATAAGGATTTCTTTAACTTGCATACCTTCTGCTCTTGCCTCTCCATCACGAAACCTTCAGGCTGACGCATGTAAATCTCTTCTCAAGCTTTCCATGTAAGAACATCATTTTCACATCCAGTTGCTCCAGCTCTAAGTCCTAAGCTGCTACCAAGGCACACACATATAGACATGTGTCTCACCACAGGCGATAAGATCTCAATATAATCTTCTCCTTTTTTCTACGCAAATCCTTTGGCCCCCAGCCAAGCTTCATATCTCACATCACCGACATCACCTTCCTGGACTTCGTATACACATTTGCATCCAATGGTCTTCCTATCCTTAGGCAACTCTACCAGTTCCCAAGTGCCATTCTAAGTGACATTCTTGCAGATAGATTCCATCTCTTCTTCCCACGCTAGTCGTCACTATGCAACTGCGCTCAATGTCTGGGCTTCATCAAATGTCAACAGCTCTTCGTGCTTTATGTTCAAAGCATATGCTTGCATATAGTGAAATGCAAATGTAGAAGCAGAATAGCTCCACTCTCCCAGTCTATCTGGTGATCTCTTAGTCCTCGATGACCGTCGCATCTCCAGCTGACTATAGATAGGAACGTCACAATGAGTCTGAACCTGATCTATCTGTATCTGCTCTCCTTCAGCAATCGAGTTCCGGTCTCTGTCTCAGCATTTCGTGTCTCTATCTCCCAAAAAGGTAACTGGACCTCATAGTCAGGCTCCTCAGAACTATGTCCATCATTTGAATGAGTGATCTCCGACCTGACCATCAACTCATCAATTGTGGCATGCCTACTGGTGAACGTCTTCTTGGATACATGATCTAGCAACCTGTATCCCTTTACTCCTTTGGGGTATCCAAGCAAAATGGCCTTCATGACCCTCGAATCAAACTTGGCCTCCTGCAAAGCATAGGCAGGGCATTCAAACACACTCAAGTAGGAATCTCCGGCCGTCCATGTCCACTCCTCAAGAATTTTGAAACTAATCACCGATGATGGTATTCTGTTCACGAGATGCACGACGGTAGTCACGGCTTCGTCCCAATATTCCTTCAAGAGTCTAGCAGTCAGCCTCAGGCAACTGCACTTCACAACACTTCTCCATCAATGTACATTTGGTCTTTCTGCAACACCATTTGATTGTAAATCTCCCAGCATAGCGTAGTGCCTCAAAATATCCTGAGATCTGCAGAATCTTTGAACATTAACATGTACTCTTCACTGTTATCTGATCTCAACACCTTGATGGCTCTCCCAAACTGCTTTTCAATAAAGGCTTTTCAAGACTTAAACTTCTCGAAGACCTGATCTTTAGATCTCATCAAATAAATCCACACCTTCCTCGAGTAGTCATCAATGAAGTACACAAAATACTTGACTCCCCAATGGTACGTACAAAAGTTGGCCACCATACAACTGAATGTACATAATCAAGTGACACTTTCTGCAATGCTTTGCGGTCCCAATGTGTATCTTCATCAACTTTCCTTCCACATCTCTCGTAAAACTCCAATCTCTCATCTATGGCTTCTATCAACTTCCTTTTGCTAAGCACATCCAATGACCTGTCACTTGGCGAAAATGCCAAAACTTTGTCGATCCTTCACCATATGAGCCCAGAGAAATGCTAGCTTCACCCCCCACGATGTGTCCCTACAACACATAAATTATGTACTCTTCTTCATTTCATCATGATTAAAGATCCCTTTGACACCTTCAATAGTCCGCCTTCAATGACCATCTTGCGCCCCAGTCCAGCTAAAGCACCAATATAAATCAGACTCTTTTTCAAGTCTGACATGTGACGCACATCTGTAAGCGTTCTGATGACTCCATCATGCATTTTGATCCTCACCTCTCCATCTCACGCTATCTTGCAAGCCATATTGTTCCACATCAGCATATTATCTCCTTCTCTAGAACAATACGAACTGAACCAACTTATATGCGACGTCATATGGAAGGAGCATCCCGAATTCAAAAGCCATGAGATCCCAAGATCTCCAGTTGCAGTCGCCATCAGAATCTCACTATCATCGTTGTCCTTGCTACTAATTCCTATCGAAGCAGACCCAGAAGCATCTTCCTTTCCCTTTTCATTCTTCTTTAACTTAGGATATTCTCTTCTCCAATGTCCAATCTTCTAGCACAAGTAACACATGTCCTTGCACCTCATGATTTTGATCTCGAACAACCCTTGTCCTTCTTAGAACCATAGCCGCCTCTGAAATCCTGACGTCTCCTGCTGAAAAGTGCATCCCCTTGATCAATACTCTCTCGACCAGTCACTTCAACACGAAGAACTTCAAAGTGCACTGCGGATTCAACCTCCTCCAGAGATAGTGTTTCACGTTCATATACCATGAATCTAACCAATGGGTCAAAATCATCCGTCAGAGAACATAACAATATCATCGCCAATTGCTCGTCCTCGATATTTACTCCCATATGGCGCAAGTCAAACACGTAAAATCATCGATGTGATCCTTAACATGGGTGCCCTCTCTCATCTTCAGTATATATAATTGTTGCACCAAATACAACATGCTCGTTAGATTCTTCTTTGCATAAAGTGCCTCCAGTTTCTTCCAAAGCTTCTTTCGCAGCAGCTTCATCTGAAAGTGAAATTGCAATGCACTCAATGCCTTTCCATCCATCTCTGATCTCTGAGCCTCTGTGACATCCTTATCAAGATTGTCTTTCTCAAAGACAATCTGGTATCATCTCTCTCATCAGAAAAGTCTTCATCTTTAATCTCAAAAGATTGAAGTCATTTCTCCAAGTGAACTTATCCATCTTGAATGATGTGGTAGAAGAAGCCATCTTGACTTCCTAGTTCCCCCTCACCAATGCTCTGATACCACTTATTATGAAAAATAAACTGACACTCAATCGACAACAACAATGTGTGCACAGAGGAATAATCAGTAATAACGTATCGCCAACTTTAATCAAACTGAGTTAGGATCTTGGTTGAATCATAGAAAGCACAAAATTAACCATCACGACACAAGAACAAGTCAATCACACAAAGACAATATTTATACTAGTTTGGCCCAATCTAATGCCTACGTCCAATCTTCCATTGTCACTGCTTCCACTAGATCAGAGATGTTTACAGAAAAAGTTTACACCGACTCCCAAATCTCCTTCAAACAATATGTAGCCCTACTGACAAAGTAATCTTAGCACTCTAGAGATTACAAGGTCCCAAGCATACAATAACAATGGAGAAAACCCAATCATAAATTCAAGATCAAGAAGAAGACTATCTCACCTCCTCAAGCTCAAGCCGCCATTATCTTTCTCTTCCACGTGTAAAAGCCAATGTATTTTGCTCCGCTACCTGCGCCTAGGGCTTAAAAGATGCTTAAATAAGGTTTAGGGGCCTTCTCTAATGATAGTCATTTGATCTGACTCGTTATCAATCGAACGGCCATGAGAGAGTTCCGTTCAGGCTGAAATCGTAGCCGCGCCAGACGCTTGGTGTCATAAGAGATAAGCCGCACCCTCGAGCTATCAGATGTTTAACAAAATAATATACATGGTGCTACAATTTTCCGAGAGCTAGAGTTTTTGCTTCACATGCCTTCAGACAGCTGTAGCCAAATAATCAGGCGTCTGGTCCATCAGCCAGACGTCTGATCGTCCAACATCAAACGCCTGAAGTATCTATCTGATACTCTTCCTTTGGAGCGACAAAACCAGACTTCTAGTCATATACTACCAGACGTCTGGTGGCTGTGTAAAACTTAGATTCGAGTTTGAAGATTAAACTTCAACAACTGGTGCTAATGGGTGTTAAATGATTACTCGTGGGTTCTATACAATTAAAGTTTGTTTGGGAGGTTTTGCATGGTATTCATTTGGTGGTAAGTTGTTGAAGTTAGTCATTTGTGTGAAAATATGTGGTTGGAATCTTGGAATGAATAAGGAATGCTAATTGGACCATTCCCCTCAGAAGGACGTTCGTTTTCTTCTTGATGTGACAAGCATTTGCATGTTTTGTAGGATTTCATAGTACTGTTTGAATCCTGCAAGATGACACCAATGGCATAGTATAAAGCAGTAGGATGGTACTTGGTGGGTTTTGTCCTTGGTGGAATGAGTGAAATGTGTGGATTAAGGATGGTAAATCTTATGGTCCTCTTATCAAGTTTGGGCGCCATAGACAATTACACGTGATTGGAATCAATGTAGTGCCTATCGATTTAGTTCCTTCAACGCTTCAAGTTAAAGTTAAAAGTTAAAATCCGGATAACTCAATCTTGAATAAAGAGAATAGGAGAAAAATACAAAAATGTGGAGAATATACTATCTTTTCCTTTTTAAGGAGGATTATTTATAGCCAAGGCCTAATGTATTTTAGTCATTTAGCCACTGCTTTTAGTTTCTTTAATTTTGTCATGTAGTGCTTAATTGCTTGGTCCCCAATAAGGTCATCAATGGATATCCGAAATATCCAAATTCACTATATATATATACACCCATTTTTAAGAATATGAATAGCGATAATTTTATCTGATGCCACAAAATATCTGTTCGTGCAATATTTGCTTTTTGAGCAAAGTGGATACAATATTTGCTCTTTAAGCAAAGTGGACATGGTAATCGTAGTATCCTCCCTATCTAACACCCGCTTTGTTTTTTGTTAATATATATTATTTATGTGCTTTCAAAGTTCTAAAATGTTTTTATTACTCTGGTATTTTTTTACATAAGTATGACAAACTTAGTAAACAATCAATATGTGAATGCTTCTTGTTTGCACATGAGTAATATATTGCTTAAACTCGGTAGTGTGGGTATTAATATTTATATTTTACAAATTAACATAGAACTATGATTATAGGCGAATATTCTAAGTATTTGAATTTGATTCATATATGCATTTAAGCCGATACGAATAACCGTAATTTGAACCTGTGCCTCCATGAAATATCATCCACATAGTATTTGCTTTTTAAGAGGAGCTAAGGTTGAAAGTGGACGAAGCCCGGGCCAAATCTGACTTATCCAAGTACGATTAGAACGTGCCGGGGCTTAGGTTAGTTGCCCGATCTATAAATGAGCCTGATATATGCTTAAGGTACTTGGCCTAATATGCCCAAATGAGTCATGTGCTATGCATATTCAATCCTTAAAATTTTGAGATATTTGTATAACAAATACATTTAAATTGTATGACCTTAATAAGTTGAATGCTTTCTAATAATATGCACATAACACTGAATGAGCAATACAATTCAATGAAAGCATTGGGGTCATAATTGACAAATAACTATTATCTCAATTCATATTATTGTAAAAATAAAACAAAATATGAAATTAATGTAATAATAAGCAAATTTACATTTTGGCGTAATGCATAATTTGTTATTAATGCATAAACTTCGGCTTTTTTGCTTATCTTTTTAAAATTACAAATATTGTAAGGTCTAACTAAGGCCCGAGTCCAACTGACCTATTCTAATATCAAACTCTAGAAATCAAGCCAGTATATAAAACGGGTTGGCATTAGGGTTATATCAGACTGACTTGAACACGTTCCATTCTCACCCTTAAGTGAAGTGGGAACGGTTACTATGCTTTCTACCCAAATCCGCACTGTTTACACCCCTATTACCCAAGTTATGAGGTCCCGGGCTCTAATGGGCCGATCTCAGCATATGGACCTCACGGAGCATGTATGGGTTATACTGTGACATGCAGTGTGTAATGACACCTCGTTCAATAGTATATGATTCGTATAACGTACTCACTTCATGAAGAATGCAGTTCCTAAACTTCTGCTAAGAAACTAAAGGACCTTTTGTTGAGTTGTGGGATTGTTCGTTACATTTTTTTTTGATAATGGACCCGTTTCTTTTCATACAACATCCGAAGGCATGATATGGCTCATACAGTCCAGCCATTTGGACCAGCCGTCATCATAAGATGTGAAAGTGTAATTTACAAAGTGTACAGCACTTGTGTCTTTTCTCATTGGGATGTAAAAGGAGAAAAATAAGAAGAAACAGAAGCTATCCAGCCAATAATATGCTACTCACTCATTCATGTAGTTAGAGGACCAAGACTTGGGGGGAAAGTGGGCATGTCTTATTGGCCCACATGAAACATTTGATCCTTTAAAAGATGCTTCTCTTCACTTGTAGAGGATTCCTATTTTCAACTAGGAGCGTCACCACTAATTATTACACAACAGAAAACCATTTCTAAATAAATCTTCCTTTTATTTAAACCAGATGTATTGCATGTGTGCTAGTGTGATATAAATGCTTATCTAGATGCCAAGTATTAATACTATCGTAGATTAATAACAAGCTAAATCAATTAATATTGCCGAATGAAAGAATAATGTGAAATGGGGAGTTACCTCAAGCGTAGTAGCCAAATTGAGCATGCACTGAACATTTAGCTGCTCTTCCAGCAAGTATCACTCTGCGGAAAAATTTAAATTATGGTGTTAATTTGTTTAAAAAAAATTGGATACTGAAATACTCAAAATCTAATTATTAGCCGAGCACAAACTGAGGCGTAATCAAACCTACCTATGTAAGTCGGAAAGATTTTTTACATGGCCCCCAATTTCACGGGAATCTTCGCAAGTAGTAAAACAAAATATTTTCAATGAATAAATATTAAAGACCATGTTGGTCATTGTAAGTTGTATATTTCTATAATCAAGAAATTTATGCATAAATCAAAATTTTGTTGGATGTTATGTTAGGCGCTTGCAAACCACGTCAGTGAAACCTCTACATTACTCTGCAATTTTTATCAAGGTTAGATTACATAAAATTGAACTTTTTTCCAGCATACTCAATGGTTTTTCTCGTTCATCAAGCCATGTACTTCACCTCATTTGCTAAACATCTGCAATTGGAATATACCAAAATTCATTTCCAGAATAATCAAAATTGCAACTTGAAAGAAAACGAAACCACAATTAGCTCTATTGTTTGCACCAACAGTAAACCCATATTTAATATCTTGGGGAGTCATCTTTTAAGTTATAATTGAATGTCTAGATAATCTGATGAATTCAAACTCCATAACTGAAAATTTCTCTTTCAGACCCCAATATGACTGACAATGTTTTCCCTCGAATTCACTGCAATAATACATTAAATACGAAGGGGAAAGAAGATTAAAAAAACCTTTTGGAATTCTGAGCTTGAAGTAACTTAGATGGGTGAATCTGATGATACGGTAAAGTTTGAGACCTGTGTTTGGTGTCTTCTTCTTTGAAGTCAGGCCCTGTTTGGTGGGGTCCACGGAGGAGGTAACAACATTTGCGGTGGTGACAAAATCAATCGACATCTACCTCTCTGATGTTGCTGCTTGCTAAAAAAATTCAGGCTAAGGTAATCAGCGAACAGAAATTCTAGTGAATTTCTAATTCTACTTTTGGGGGGTGGATTTATAATTTCTAATTCTGAATTTTTGAGCTTTAAGTTGATGGAAGAGAATGTTAGCCTTAAAACTGGTGACCACTTCAATGGGATATACAGAAGTTCTAGGGCTTTCTAATTGGCTTAACAGGTTTTGGGTCAGATTGGGGTTGATTGGCGGGTTCAGATCATGTGAGTCCGACCAGTTGACCATGTGCTGCATGAACATTCACTTGAGGCAGACAAGGGTAACCAGACCGTGCTTTTTAAAATACTACTACTCATGCATGTGTGATGCATGCATGTTCAGTATGGCACTTATCCGATTATCACTTCCACAATTTATGACAAAAGAACTATAGTGCAACCAACATTAACATTCCATAGAAAAAAAATTTGATAATCCATAATTGATATGAAAATGAATGTAAACAAAATTGAACTGAGAATGTAGAACTACTCCAGCCAGTTAGACTTACAAGTTACAACAGTACATAATGGTTGACAATACAATTCAAAATCCAAAATATAAAATTCTACATAATAATAATCGCAAATGCCCGCATCTATTTTTATAACAAAATTTCAAATATAATTTCCAGCAACTATACAAATGGAAACTAGAAAAAACCCATGTTCAAACTTGGCATCCATCATCAAGCTTTACTACAAAATCTGCAAACAAGCATTACCAATATCACCGGCATAAGCATATGCCAAAGCAAATTGTAAGCAATGGAGTGTGATTCAAAGTTTGGTATATTGAGATAAAGAATCAACTAGGCAAGGGGAAAAGAAATAAATTGTTCCTTCACTCAAAAATTAAAAAACCTTACCTTTTCACTCTAAATAATTACAACAATTTCACTCTTATATTTCTCTCATGTGTTCATAGCAAACGCTTAACATTATATCTTTGAAGTTTAATATATGATCAAAGCTGAATCATGCCTTTCATGTTTACATATATGGTGTTATCTTTATCTTAATCAAAATCAAACTCTTAATCCTTACCCATCAGAATTTTTTTCAAAAAAAATGTTCATGTAAAAAGGAACTCGGTGGATATGAAGTTTTAAGAATTTTTTTTCTTTGTGATAAAATCGATGATTATAAAGGGGCTGCATGGGTGCTACAATTAGCATACGTATTTCTTTTCCTTTTCATTACCCTCTTTAAAAGAATTGAATACACGTCACAAAAATGAAAATTATAAAAGAGAATAATTTAATAATTACATGCCAATAAGTAACAAATGCGGAACTTTACTCTCCTATTCAGTATATATTTCTTTACAAATAACCATTGCAGTGAAATTCTTAGCTTTCACTTAATAATTCACTAAGGTGACAAAGCAATCCCGAGCCAATTGGCTTAGTGGTATTCATCATCCCTCCCTTGTGAGACGTCGAGGGTCTGATTCATGCTTTCCGATGTATCAAAAAAAAATCAAAGAAAAAAGTTGACCTGTGAATGCTAATATCCCTTTTCTTTAGTACTGTTTGGAATAGTCAAATCTAAAGACGTGAATAAACATAAGCACACAAACTGTGTTTTAATTATGATTGAATATTTGGAACATAGCCTATTATGACATTGCAAATCTTGGAAATGCTAAATCTAAACTTTTTTTCTTTATCGGCTATTATCTATTGATAAGAAATTATAGCCATTTCAAAGATTTTACAAAAAAGGTGATGTCATTGTCTAACATTGATAAAATCCCAGGTTAATGGCTGATCTAAACAGTGTTTTTAAAATTCAAATTCAATTTTTTTCCTTTAACATTTATTATCTATTGCTAAGAAATTATAGACACTTCAAAGATTTTACGAGAAAGGTGATGCCATCGTCTAGCATTGATAAGATCCCAGGTTAATGGCTGATTTAAACAGTGTTTTTAAATTTCGAATTCAATCTTTAAAAAATTCCGTTTGATAAAAACCTCTATCTATACATGCCACAACTTTAAAATCCACATAAGCTCCTTTTTATAACTTTTTTTAAAGAATAACTAGTGTATGATAAAAAGTCATTGTTCAACATAAAAGACTAACATTCTTCTTCTAATTAAATTTGTATCGTCATTAATTAAACTAATAGTTTATGATACCCACCCATTAATCAAGAAAAAACCAAAACAGCAGTACGGATAACAGAACAACAAATTTGATAGAAATCCTAAATCTCGGTTGAAATATGGAGAAGAGACTCACCAAGAGGAATCTCTGACGGATTCGATTAGGCCTTGATCTCGAGCTAGCGCTGCGAGATGCCAATTGGATGTGGTTCTCTGCCTGATATTATAGTCAGGCCGCTGCGTTTGGACATGTGCCGATGGCGACCACCGAGTGGGAGCTTAGTCGCGAGCACGAACAGGGCGGAGGCAGATGAGGATTGGATATCAGATGAGTGGATATGAGGAGGAACAAGAGATATGTGAAAGAAGGAGTGTTGACGGCGAATAGGCGGACAAAAGCGTCGAAGGGGTGTAGGTCGGCGGAGATGAACGGGGGAGATTGGGGCGGCTAGGGTTTGGAAAAGGAGAGAAAAATAGAAAGACGCGTGAGGAAGCGAATTAAAGAGAGAAGTTCTGATATTTTTGGATTGCTACGCGCACCTACCGTTTTACTTGCTTACTCTGCGCACAACTTCTTACTTACAGCTTAGACCCTTATTTACAAGTTTGCAACTGAAATTGCTCACGGGCACAAATACGACAAATTTCCGAGTCATCCATCCTGAGCCCGAGCAGCATGCGACCCGGGCCGAAGCACTGCCCGAGCAGCTCCGACTCGGGCCGAGTCACATACTCGGCCGACACTTCCTGGGGCATTTTTGGAAGTTTTGTTGAACGCGCGATGTGCGCAATTCTGCGTTGCTGAAGCTCGCGCCTGCGGGCTCAGCGTGAGGGGGCTATTCTGAGTTTTGTTTAGAAATTTTTGGAGAGAGCTTTTGGGTGATTTTTTTGGAGGAATCTTTTGGGATTAATTTTTGTAGTGAGATTCTGGATCGTTAATTGAAGATTATTTATTTTCGCTCTTTTCTGGATTTGTTCTTCGTTCTTTCTCACTGTAAGCAATTTTCAGCCCGAATTTCTTTTATTGCAAAAATGTTTTCCTACGCGAAATTGATATGTTTGTGCGTTTCGATCACCATGAGTGAGTAGATCCTTTCTAGGGCCGATGGGTGAACCCTAGGATTTTGGGGGGAAATGTAGATCTGGATCCCAATGTTGAATTGGGGATTTATGGTTGTATTCCGGTAGATCCTACCGAATCCGTAGATAACCCGTACTGAGATCGTGCCCACGGTCTGTGGAATTGATGTGCTTAAAGGGTATCTAGGGATTCGAATAGGGAAATCAATGGATCCAATCAAGGCACGTGACCATGCCCGGCTCGTGCCCTGAAGGGATCCGTTGACGAACTATAATGCTACGTTGACTGCTACCGCTATTGCGTCAACGAGAGCCGCCGGAATACCCTGCAATTCTAACCCACGAGAGTGGTATGAATTGGGGGAATTAATTCACTAACCCCTATGCAATGAGGGGATCCTATCTAACATCAACCCCCAACGATCCTAGCAGCGATCCTTAAAGCCCTAGTTCTTTTTACTATATTACACAACATCAACTACCGACCCAATTCATTCTCACTCCGACCGCTACATTACTTCTAGACTTAGAAACAAACTGAGATTACCACGGACACTATCACCGTCCCTGTGGGATCCGACTATCGTTTATACTATAACTCGACACCGTCTGCTTGCGGATTGAACCCGAAGTCGTAGCCTAGGAGCCATATCACGCCTGGCGATCGTAACACCGACAGGTGGGTCCTAGGTGCAGATTGCGGGTGCGTCGGATACCTAGACCTGAACTTCACCTCAAATTTGGGGCGAATATAGCACACGTCACAGTGAACACGGGCACTGTACGACACCGGGCCTCTCAGCTCCCCCCTCCCTGGCAGGAGTGAGGATCTCCACATAATAGCACAACTTCCGTATATCCCCTCCACTCCCGGTAAAGGCGATCCCCTCCACTCCCGGTAAAGACGAGTGGGTATAAATATCCCCTCCACTCCCGGTAAAGGCGAGTGTGTATAAATGTCACATGGCACATAATCATTTCCCCCAACTTCTCAGTCCAGGCTTCATATCCACAATTTACTCAAATCCGACCTAAACCCGGGTTTTGCTAACTCATCCTCATTAGATAGGACTGAGACATTCAAGAGTTTCATTTTATCATGTTAGTAATGAAGGAGTCATGTTGCATGGCATTACGTTTCACATTCATATTAACGCGGGTCATGCATTGAAGTGTCATGCCCTCCATCATAGTCATATCAACCCATCATCACATCACATATGATACCATGCATGACATGCTCCCAACATTACACATTTATATCAAATCTCATATCATAACCATAGAATTGAGTATTTCTCCCATTTCTGGCATTTGCCTTCACTTAGGTATTTTCACAAACACATGGTATGTATCATGTTCCACGTCTTAATCACATTAGCAATTTAATAGCATATCAACCAATCAAACTTTCTTTTATGTAATAACGACAATCATGGACAATAGGAGTATAATTGGCAACATTACACAATTCATATCACCACTCTAATGTTTCAGCTTTCTGGAATTTGCAGAAAGTGACAATACATGGCTATATAACATCAGTTTGCATTGAGAATTTGACAAATTATCCCAAATGAAAGTTATAGATATATTAGTCCTGGATTCACAGATAAAATTTCATACAAAAATATTAAGTAAGTGATTTATGGTGAATTATTTGGTGAAGTCTGTCAAATCTGTTTTTTAGACAGATTTCAGAGTCCATAAAGATTGCGGTTTTTCAGACAAATTTCTTGTGCACCAACTACCGTGGAAGCCCTAGATCCAGTCCCGGCTTGCTACGTCAACCTCGAAATTGGTAAGTCACGACGAATTCTAGATTTAGAAAATTAGTTAGTGCACTCATAGAACACCCCGTGTAGCCTCAGAACGGCTATTTGGCTTGAACCGAACTAGAAACCTAATCTAATAGGAAAGTAATCGACTACAGATTACTTTGCCAACTTTCAACTTTGGTGGTTGTAGCACACAACCATCAACTTGGTAAATTGTGTGCTAAACAACACTACCACCTGCTCGAAGCATGGAATTGACACCCCGAATGTTGGATTTGACTTTATCCTCTAATTCCTTAGTAGCCACTGTGCTTTGGCACAGTCTGCTTTGGAATGAGTTCCTACTTTCTGGTTTTCAATAAGAAAGTCAACCAGTGGTCTTGGTTTAACAAGCATCATGTGATACACCGTATGGAACATCTCGTATAGCACTTGACACTTCACTGGGGTTTTGGGGTAACTCATAACTCAACATTGCCAAAAATGAAAACATACTACAAATTAACCAAGCTTAAGTTGCCAAAAATTTGGTTAATCACAACATGGGTAACATCACTCATTTTGATGTCAGACATAGAACACAACAAACTGTTTGAAAGAATATTTAAAAAGTATTTGAATTTAGCAATAGGATTAATAATTATTTTAGACATTGCTCAACCCAGCATTATGCTTTCCTTGAATTTTATAGAGCACTACAAAAGTAAGAAAAACATGATGATTCTAAAAAAACAAAAATGGTATGAAAAAATGGAAAGAAATAGAAATAAAAAGTGAAGTGAGATGAAATATAAAGCGATAGCGCTCATCCCCCAAGATAAACATAAATGTGTCCTCACTATTGAGTACATGCGTATAGAGATGGAGAATGATGCTCGAGAGAGTGTGGGAGTGACTCAAGTTCATCTACATATCTATCTGCCTGGGTTTCGGTATCCTGTCTAGCTGCCTGTGTTTCGGCAAACATAAATATGCTGACGTGTCAGCATCTTGTCCAGCTGCCTGTGTTTCGGCATTCGTCTAGGTAAGCGCATACTGACAAGAGATGAACTCAATGGTCACATATTATACTCTTCGATTGAGTCACGTAGTTCTAGTGTAGCTTGCACGCACTTTACCTACTACATTGTTGCAGTTACAGTACTTTACTTGTCGTATCTTTAGCTACAGCAGTAGCATGTTTCACTTGCACTACCACCGTACAGTTATTCTATCCTTTCAGTTCTATTTACATTCACTACTCAGTTGTGTGCAGTTATTGCTCAGTACTTTACTTTTCACTCTGGTCTGCTTGTACGTAGTTACTTTTGTCATACTTATGCCCTATTTCTTTTCTATATTTAGAATTGTTGTGACTTACCTACGGTTCCATTTATGGCACCGGCAGACGACGACCTGATCGAGGAAGTTGCCCCTGAGTTCGAGGAGCCTGAGTTTGACCCGGAGGTTGCAAAGTTTAAGCTGCTTGTGTTAGTGTATGTGTTGTATTATGTATTTTCCTTTCGCATTTCCTTTTTGTACTTCCTTTAAGTATTTGTGAGAGAGTGCTGATTGTTGTTGTACTTTAAATTTGGACTGTAATAATGTGTGTATGCTATTTTGCGTATTTGGTACATCTCTGGATTGTGACTATATTGATTTCACTGGTAAAATGTAGACCTACAAATAAATCAAATAAGTAATGGCCCCCTGAGAGCGGGTCGTTACAAGTTCTGTCTCGTTGCCCGTTACTGTGGATTATGGGATGCCGAAGCGTCAGGCGACGGACTCCTAGACGAAGCTTCGAGCCCCCCTCTGGTGATTTGGGACAAGGGCTCCGTTTCAACCCACTTAAAAAAAACAGCCAGTCGCCATTATCAGGATCTATTGACCACTCGTTGGTTCGCATGGCTCAAGGAGTCCCAGCCTCCGTTTGGCAGAGGGAACTTTGATCGTGGTCGACGACATCTTTGAACCTCGTTGGCCAAGAATACCCCTGTTCTATGGCCCTCAATGCTACAGACTTTCTTCTGCAAGGGTTTCTGCAATTGCCCTTGTGGATCTTCCCAGATCACGTAGTGTGCTTCCTGTGGGGCTAAGCATTTAAAGTAGTGGAAGAAATTCATACCTGGTTCATCGTCAATGAACACATTGGTCAGCTTTTCCTCGGTGTTTTGGGTCGCGGACGGAGCAAGCTTTGACGGGGCGTCAGCTTGATGATTCTTCGACACTGGCACGTGGTGGATTTCCGCGCGCGTGAATGTGGCAAGTTCTGCTTTAGCCACTTGCACGTACCTCTGCATTGGGTCGTCGCGAGTCTCGAAGGCCCCGTTCAGTTGATGAACGACGAGGCTGGAGTCGCTGAATAGTTAGACTACTCTTACCTCCAGGGCTTGAGCTAGTTGGAGCTCGTTGATGGTTGACTCATATTACGCTCCATCACTGGTGGTTCGGAAGTCGAAGCAGAGGGCGTATTCGAATATGTCGCCCCAGAGGTTTGGATGATTATTCCGGGCCCGCTCCAAGATCTTCTGGATGAACTGTCGTCTCGTACGCTCCTGGTTACCTTTTGTCTTCCCGATCCCCTCGGGGGTATGGAATTTGATCATCTGGTGGAAGGTCGTGACCACCGCTTCTATGGCGTTTAGCAGCAGTCTTCCAAATGATCCCGTTGTACGCTGAGTTGATCAAGGGGCATGTGCAAGGCGTCAACTCTTCAGACGATATTTTCACCCTCTCCAGCGTAGTGAAGAAGAGTATGTTGCACGAGCTTCCGGTGTCAACGAGCAACCTTTTCACGGCAATCTCTGACCGTGGCCGTGATAACCATGGCATCGTCGCGCGATAGCTTCACCCCTTCCAGATCTTCGTCCGAGAAGGAGATATGGGGCATTGAGTATCTGGGGCGCTTTCGCCCCATGAAAACTTTCATCAATCTCCCAGTGTAGGAACTTTGGAGAGAGTTTGATAGCTCCGGGTGCGGGGGACCTCCCGTTATCATGTTGGTGATCTCGACACTGGGGGATCCTGTAGCAACTTCGGAGGAGGTGGTTAGGTGAGTCGGCATACTCGAGTGGTTTGTCGAGGGTGATGTCTGTTGGATCCTGTGGTTGGCAAACAACACTAGAAGGGGGGTTGAATAGTGTTGTGTATATAGTAAACTTTTTCGCTCAACGATATTAACACAAATAAATTCCTTCTAATGTTGCCTAAGAAACCAAGTGGAGTGATCTACACTTGGTTCTTAATCAACAAAACAATCTTAACAAGAATATGAAAGAGATTGGATTAAGATCAAATAAATATAACTTTGACAAATAGATCTTTACAAATAGATCTTTACAAATAGATTTATACACAGCGGAAATTAAAGAGACAATCTTTACAATAAGTTAATAATGAATTACACAGATGAACATTTAATAAGTAAGGAATGCTTGTACAAGAAAGATAACAAATCACAGAAAACAATCGCAAACAAAAAGGATATTTATCCTGGTTCCCTGCAACCCGGGTACGTCCAGTCCCCGACCAATCCGGTACGAGATTTCCACTATCTGCCTTGGCAAATACAAGTACCTAGTCTCAACCAGGATTTCCAACCACAATACCTAGACTTGGCTAGGATTTACCATTGCCTCACAAACCGAGGACTTTCCAACTGGCAACAACTAGACTTGTCTAGTGTTCCAACAATCAACACAGTTAGAATTTATCCAATACACCACACTAAATGATGGAGATTGGTTTATACACCCGATTCTATGGCCAATCAAAGTTTAGACAAATTTGTGTAGTGGCTTGATAGAATGATAGTCTAGATCACACAAAGATACGATAGAAGTTCTTTGTGATCTAGATTTTTTCAAAAATCCTTTAAATAAAATAAAGAGAATAATAGTAAGGATTTTGAAAACGTTTTAGCCAATAAAAATAAGAGTATGATCTTCAAAAGAATTTATAAAAGAATATTGCAAGATCAAATAAAATCAAATTGGCTAGAGAGAAAATGAGAGCTTTGAATTCAAGAGAGTTTTCACAAGAGATTGATTTTCAATGTTGTGTTTTTCATCAAAGAATTTAGCTCTATTTATATGGAAAAACTGAGATTTGAATTTCAAATTTCGTTTGACTTTTGTCCCAAAAATTACGGAGTAAATTGCTCAAAGGATTTCAAAATTCAAATTCAAAAACGTCTGAAATTTACAGCTGGTAGTCAACTCCCTTATATAGGTAGTCGACTCCCAGAGAGTTCCAGGAGTTCTTGATCTCTGACAGGTAGTCGACTCCCTACTTTTGGTAGTCGACTCCCAGAGGAGTTTTTCCTGCTGCTCTTCTAGTCAGACGAGTAGTTAACTCCAGTGTGCGTGGAGTTTCACTACGAAAATTATGGAGTGACTAGAAAAAAAGCGCTCGAAAATATTTTGAAGATAATTAAAAGTATTTTCGAAATTGTTTGTTTGTGTGTGTTTTTGTCTATTTGATATGGCTTTAACAAATACCCTAAAAAGACACGACACACTCACTATGGACTCAGAACATGTCTTCGGAAGTTTGATCAATTTGGTGAAGCGAAAGGGAGCTTCTCTTTGTGCTTTTTGTTCTGTTTGAGCTTGAGCTTCATCACTTGAGTTTAGTCATGTTCGTCTTTGTCTTTGAGCGTTGAAGTGTGCTTCTTTGAGTATGAGTAGAGCTTCGCAAATTCTGCACATCTTAAGTGTAGTGTGGTTAGTACACTAAGCTTTCATTTGGTGTGCTCATCATCAAAATCACTTGGGTGGACTTCAATTTCCATCACTCTCCCCCTTTTTGATGATGACACCCAAATGAAAAAAATGAAGTAAGTTAAAGATGAAAATATTTAAGTATACTTACTCCCCCTGCTTTGATGCGGTTCTCCCCCTGCATCGAAGCTGTTTAGCAATACAATTCATATAATTTCATTTTTGCATTTCACGTATTTTTCTCCCCCTTGTCATCAACAAAAACAAAGAAATAATTTCTACAGAACATAAAATAATTAGGAGAGGAATTCAATTTCATATGCCTGCAAGGGAGATGTTAGTTCATAGGAACAACTAAGTATTGCATAGTAGATAATTTCATAATAGCTAGCATCACACGATAAAAGTTATTACAAGCCATAGTTTTTAGAGAATCATTGTTTTGAAAGAGAACCATTGTTTATGAAGCTAAGTTCATGAAGCTAAGGATGACCGATGTTCTTCTTCAGTTCCTTGATCTCTTCAAGGATCATAACAAGCGTTTCCTCAGTCATCTTGTTGCTTTTCACGACGATCTCCTTGAGGTCGTCCACTTTTTGATTGAGATCTTCAATTTTCCAATCTTCTTCAGAAGCATTTCCTGAAGTTCAAGAATGTATGCAGGAACTTCTTCTTCTCCTCCTTTTTCTTCTTCTTCTCCTTCTTCTTCTGAATCTGAAATGACAACTTTCTTACCTCGCCTTGAGGATGATGATCCTCCTTCGGCAGCAATTTGTTCTTCAGGGACATTTTCATCAAGGTCATGATGGAGATTCATTCTCCCAAGAGCATGTACATCAAAGACACGAGCAGGTTCTAGAATGGATGTTTCATGATCCAGTGGCACGTTGTAGCTAATGAATAGTATAGTAAGATAGTGCCCATGAGAAAGAGTGGAGGAGGGTCTATCAGAGGAAGCTGAGGCTATGATGGAATCCATAATCACTTTAGCCCAATTAATACGAATGTTACCTAGGATGGCATAGATGCACTTAGCTTGTTTCTCAGATAGGATTGCATGGCTCCCAGACTTTTGAGTTATGTTATAAGACAATATATTAGCCAAGATCCTTACCGGATAGTGAAGATTGTTACATGGAAGTATGGTTTGAAAGTGTCTACCGGGCAAATACATTCTTTCTAGAATGTTCTCATCAGTCATTTCGATTTTGTCAAGAATCATACCGGAGTATGGGATTCCTAGGGCTTCTCCTAGGGATTTGACAGTTATAGCAAGTTTAGTATCAAGAACTTTTGTTATGAAACGACTTTTCACAAGATCATAGTCCATGTTTGCATAGAAAAGATGAATAAGCCTAGGATAACAAAGGTACACATTTTCAGAAGAGAACAAGTTTGCTAAGTTTTGAAAATCTAACAGACTGTCAATGCCATAATTGATAACATCATGAAGTTTGACAAATCGTTCATGCAAGATTGGTTTCTTTGATATCTTAACAAAATGCTCATAGGTAGTTGATTTGAAAAGATAGGGTAGGATAGTTTCTTTTTCAGAATCAACTTCTGTAGTAGTTTTCCTCTTCTTGGAGAAAATCCCCTTGATAGGCATCTAGATAGAGTAAAAGAAAAAAACAACATTTTTACACTACTAGATAACCAAGAGAGATGAATTAATAAAAGATCATGGAGTAAGAAAAATTTTACCTTGAGTAATTTTGGAGGAGGATGAGAAAATAGCTCCAAAAAGTCCAAGCACCAATGTGAGAAATTAAGAGATGAGGAGGAGAAAGGGGGGTAGTCGGCTACCTCAAGGGTTTTCTTGGGGTTTTGTTTGTTTGGATGAAGAGATGGGGAGAAGAGAGGGCCTTTAGATCAAGTTTTGGATGACTAGGATGAGTTTTAGGCTTATTGGGTTAGTTGTCTTAACGGATCTTGACCCATCCACTCAATAGAACCCATTAGGAGTTAGTCAAAAAAAGAGCAACCCAGAAATTTTCACACAGGTAGTCGACTCCCTCCTGTAGGTAGTCGACTCCCTTCTGGGTTGAGTCGTTTTCTCATCCCGGTGAGATTTTGATTCAAGTTGAGTGTGCTTTCTGAAAAAATATTTTAAGAATAAAACACAATCATATACACATATTAACTCATTACAACACATTTAAATATATATATATATATATATATAATAATAATTAAAAAAACTTTTGTTATGATTCAGCCGTTTTGACTTCTTGAAATTTATTCATTGTTTTCCTCCTTTTAGAGTACCTGAAAAAAATAAGCGTTTTATGGTACTCTTTGGTTTTGAGTCCGAGGAGTTAGTCTTTAGGAAGCCAAACCCAATACGGTTTAGTTCCTTCATGAACAACATATTTATAATTTTTGTTAAAATGAATTTGTTGAACAAAGTTAGTAGCGTACCTTTCTTTTCGCTGATCAGATAATCTCTTTGGTACCCAGATGCTCAAGACATTATCGTTAGAATGATGCATTCTAGTATGCTTAACCCGTTTCTTGGTATGATGTGAATCATAGCCGAGTCCGGTTTTGCTAGATGAAGTTTTTTGATTATCTATTATACTGTCTAGCTTCCCTTTTCCTTTGTTGAAATTCTCAATAATTTTCATCATAGCGTCATATTTATCTTTGACAGATACGAGAAGATTATTTAGATTTTCAACTTTTTCATTTACTAGTGAAATATCTTTTTGCAGAAGATCATTCTTTTCTTTAAGAAGACTATTTTCTTTAATGACTTCTTCTTTTTCTTTAGTATCTCTTTTGATATTTCTAAGTGTTTTTCTATGTTCTTTAATGAGCTTTTCATGCATTTTGCATAGCTCCTTATATGCTCCCCTATAATCCAAGTCTTCATCATCGCTTGACGATGACTCATTGTCGCTAGATGAATCATGATGCGAGCTTACCTTGGAGGATGTAGATGCCATGAAGCACATGTGTGCCGTATCTTTTCTTTCATCATTATCTTCTTCTGAGGATTCATCGGATGAAGATTCGTCGCTTTGGTCGAAGGCTGCATAAGCTTCTTTCTTTGGTCGTCGAAACTTGTTTCTTACATTGTTTCGCCTCTCATTATTGTCTTTGTTCTTCCCACGATCTCTGGAATCACGGTTGTTTCTCTCCAATGGACAGTCTCTCTTGACATGCCCTGGTTTATTGCAACCAAAACAAATAATACCGTTAGTGGGTCTAAAAGATCGTTTTCCATACTTACTAGTGATGAACTCTTTAAAGTTCTTTGAGATGAACGCGATATGGTCTTCTTTGTCCGTGTAGTCGGAATCTTCCTCTTGGGCTTTGAACGCAAGATTCTTCTTCTTTGGCTTTTCTTCGATTTTCTTGTCTTCTTCAAGCTCAATCTCATATGCCATGAGATTTCCCATTAGTTCTTCGATGGTGAGGTCTTTCACATTATGGGCTTCTCGAATGGCCGTAGTCTTTCCCTTCCACTCGGGTCGGAGGGATCTTAGTATCTTCATTACCTATTCATACTCGGAAAGTTTCTTTCCTAGTCCTGCAAGCTCATTCGTAATATTAGTAAAACGAGTATTCACATCGGTGATACTCTCTCCTTCTTCCATTTTAAAAGATTCGAACTTTGAATGTAAAACGTTTATGCGAGATTCTTTTACCTTTTCAGTTCCTTCGTGACTTACCTGAAGAGTATGCCATATTTGATGTGCTGTCTCACATTGGGAGACTCGATTGAACTCATTTCCTGTAACAACGCAAAACAGAGCATTCATTACTTTTGCATTGAGATTAGCTCTCTTCTTGTCGTCGACAGACCATTTCCCAAACTCAACGTCGGTGGGTGCGATGTACGGGACTTTGGTAATAGTCCAAGCTTCAATGTCTAATGACTCTAGGTGAGTCTTCATTCGGATCTTCCAGCTAGCGTAGTTGGTTCCGTTGAATAGAGGTGGTCGCATAGTATTCAGTCCTTCAGAGTGAAAAGATGTTGACGCCATCACTTTTGTAGCCTCGCTCTGATACCAAGTGTTGGATCCTGTGGATGGCAAACAACACTAGAAGGGGGGGTTGAATAGTGTTGTGTATATAGTAAACTTTTTCGCTCAACGATATTAACACAAATAAATTCCTTCTAATGTTGCCTAAGAAACCAAGTAGAGTGATCTACGCTTGGTTCTTGATCAACAAAACAATCTTAACAAGAATATGAAAGAGATTGGATTTAAGATCAGATAAATATAACTTTGACAAATAGATCTTTACAAATAGATTATACACAACGGAAATTAAAGAGACAATCTTTACAATAAGTTAACAATGAATTACACAGATGAACATTAAATAAGTAAGGAATGCTTGTACAAGAAAGATAACAAATCACAGAAAACAATCGCAAACAAAAAGGATTTTTATCCTGGTTCCCCGCAACCCGGGTACGTCCAGTCCCCGACCAATCCGGTACGAGATTTCCACTATCTGCCTTGGCAAATACAAGTACCTAGTCTCAACCAGGATTTCCAACCACAATACCTAGACTTGGTTAGGATTTACCCTTGCCTCACAAACCGAGGACTTTCCAACTGGCAACAACTAGACTTGTCTAGTGTTCCAACAATCAACACAGTGAGAATTTATCCAATACACCACAATAAATGATGGAGATTGGTTTATACACCCGATTCTATAGCCAATCAAAGTTTAGACAAATTTGTGTAGTGGCTTGATAGAATGATAGTCTAGATCACACAAAGATACGAGAGAAGTTCTTTGTGATCTAGATCTTTTCAAAAATCCTTTAAATAAAATAAAGAGAATAATAGTAAGGATTTTGAAAACGTTTTAGCCAATAAAAATAAGAGTATGATCTTCAAAAGAATTTATAAAAGAATATTGCAAGATCAAATAAAATCAAATTGGCTAGAGAGAAAATGAGAGCTTTGAATTCAAGAGAGTTTTCACAAGAGATTGATTTTCAATGTTGTGTTTTTCATCAAAGAATTTAGCTCTATTTATAGGGAAAAATTGAGATTTGAATTTCAAATTTCGTTTGACTTTTGTCCCAAAAATTACGGAGTAAATTGCTCAAAGGATTTCAAAATTCAAATTCAAAAACGTCTAAAATTTACAGCTGGTAGTCGACTCCCTTATATTGGTAGTCGACTCCCAAAGAGTTCCAGGAGTTCTTGATCTCTGACAGGTAGTCGACTCCCTACTTTTGGTAGTCGACTCCCAGAGGAGTTTTTCCTGCTGCTCTTCTAGTCAGACGAGTAGTTAACTCCAGGGTGCGTGAAGTTTCACTACGAAAATTATGGAGTGACTAGAAAAAAAGCGCTCGAAAATATTTTGAAGATAATTAAAAGTATTTTCAAAATTGTTTGTTTGTGTGTGTTTTTGTCTATTTGATATGGCTTTAACAAATACCCTAAAAAGACACGACACACTCACTATGGACTCAGAACATGTCTTCGGAAGTTTGATCAATTTGGTGAAGCGAAAGCGAGCTTCTCTTTGTGCTTTTTGTTCTGTTTGAGCTTGAGCTTCATCACTTGAGTTTAGTCATGTTCGTCTTTGTCTTTGAGCGTTGAAGTGTGCTTCTTTGAGTATGAGTAGAGCTTCGCAAATTCTGCACATCTTAAGTGTAGTGTAGTTAGTACACTAAGCTTTCATTTGGTGTGCTCATCATCAAAATCACTTGGGGTGGACTTCAATTTCCATCAATGTCGACCCGTGGATTTCCACAGACGGCGCCAAACTGTTAAGGCCAAAATTAACCGGTACAGTTGTCAAGCTGACGGGGACTCGAAGCACTGGGGTGGAGCCTGGTCAGCCTTTGGAGTGGGACCCTGGCTGTAAGAACCGGGGTCGGTAGTTGGTGGTTGATGATGATACGATCGTTGATCGACCTAAGAACGACTGTTGGTTTGGTCGTTCGAGGTTGAAGAGCTCGATATCGACCTTGGGCGTTGGATGGCGATCGTCGATTTGCACCACAGGTAGTCGTTAGGGGGGTCGGATCTGGGTTCCGACCCAAATCCCATCCGATGCTTAAGTTATTAAGGAACTTAAGGAAGAGAGGAAGCTTGGCGTAGCTGAGATCAACCCACAGAGGTTCGTCCATAGACTAATGACGCAAGCTCGAATATAGAATGGAGAAGTAAGAAGATAGAGTTCTATGTATTAGCACTCGTACCTTGAAGATGTAAACCCTTTACCTTTGTCCGTCGACCTATTTATAGGCAGCTTTTCCTTGATGAGGCGTAACCACCCCTCATTTATTAGGGCACGATCCTCTCCAGGATTCGAGCTAACAGCTGCCCATTTACTCGGCCCCATTAACTCTTCCTTGAATATCGGCGCCAGTCCAATGGTCTTCTGATCCGTTCGCCCGACTCAGTCATAGCCGGCATAGAGTGTGGGGGCTACGTGTTGCGGATGATAAACTGGTCGGGGTTGTGGATATCCAAATCGGGTTCGTATCCATGCACTAACAGCCATGAAACTATTGAAATGCTAAAAATTAATATGGTATCGTGCTTCACGTCATACTCGTACACACTTGTTAGAATTCCATCTTTTGATGGATTAAATTGTATTACGGACATTGATGGAATACCTTGAAAGATCTTGAATTCGTGAATTCATGCATCTTAATTAGACTGGCTCGTGTTTCAGTACAACATTTAGGGTGGGGTTAGGGTTGAGTGGCCGCTAAGCGTGCGTGCAAGGCTCCCCCTCAAGAGCACCACATATACGGTGGGTAGCGTCAATCACGATTATACCTCCGTGAGAAGGAATGATTCACTCACCATGTCTTAAAGGCGAGAACCATATGCATGATAGAAATCATATGCAAGGAACTTGAATCAATTACTGTTACTTTACTTGCACACTTGAATTGCCATGACTATCGTGTTGTACTATCATTAGAACTGCCATGCTCATAAGTGCCTTGCTTAAATTCCTTAGAATTGACAGGTTCATAACTGTACTGCTGATTAAATGTATAGCTGTGACATTAGGGCTACTAACATCTCTTAATCTGTTTTAATAATTCATACACCTTGCCTTGGGTCAACTTACCATTTACCTGCCAGATTCTTGCTGACATACATTCATGTATTTGGAATGTATGTCAGATCACGAGACAGAGTACCGGGAGGAGGAGTTGTTTGAGGTGGCTGACCTAGTGAGCCAGGAGTTTGTTGACCCGGAGTCGCTCCATACGGAGTATTAGAGACTTGTTATGTTGCTGTTTTAGATTTGCTTTAGTATCTTGTAGTAGAAGTATGTATCCTTGTTGTAGTTTTATTTGGTCATGCTGGGGGCCGCGTTGTTTTTATTTCGTGTACGAACTTCTGGATGTGGTTTTGAATGAATTAATGTTCTATTGTTCTGAATGCATGCGAGAATCATGTGATGTTGTTGTCATAGACGCTTAGTGAACTCGAGCTTCATCGCGACAGTTCATGCGAAAATTTCTCGTTTCCATCGTTTTTGGGAAGCGGGGCGTTACACCTGTCACGCCCCGCTTCCCAAAACACGGAGGCGAAGCGTGACAAAGGCCCGCTTAGGCCAGAGCTGAGAAGCTCGGACCCAATAAACGTCTGTAGGGGGAAACCATTTAAATTTCCAGGTTCTTGCATTTATAAAGTTCGAAACAACAGAAAATACAGAAAGAAAGTTGCATTCATTATTATAAAGAGTTAATATCCAGCGAGTACAAAGTCTAAAGAGAGGGAAGCCTAAGCATGACAACAAACTATTGAAGGAGTAAAAAGTAATAACCTCAGACAGATGGCGACTGAAAAGTCCCCAAGGTTTGGTCCTCGTCAGACACGTACTCTGGGTCTGCATCCTCCGGCTCTACGTCCTCCGTCTCGTCAACGTACTGTGGCTCCACACCTGACGTACATCACCCAAAAGCAAGGAACTGTACGTCATGTAAAGTCTATAAAAGGGGTTAGACTCTACTGCAAGTGTATCTACTATTTAACAACGGTTTACTGGTTGATTAGCATGCTGGGGTTATAACAGAGGAACAAAAGATAGTAACCGCAGCAGGAAAGTAAAACGTGACAAGTAGTAGTCTTAGTGTGTGCTACCAACTACGAGACTAACCTAACAGGTGTCAAGACAAATCGGGACATGGCGGGACAAGACAAGACAAGTGTGACACGAAAGGGTTCACGCCTTACGGTTCGAGGGGGATCAGACCCTCTTACCGTGCGCACGCTCAACCCTACCCCAAACCCAAGTATTCAAGACGTGACAAGACAAGGGATCACTCGCTCTAACTTGGCAAGTGCCCTATTGCCATCTGGGCTGTGTAACAAGACAAGGGATCACTCGGAGAGTGCCATATAGCCCTCTGGGCTGTGTAACAAGACAAGGGATCACTCGGAGAGTGCCATATTGCCCTCTGGGCTGTGTAACAAGACAAGGGATCACTCGGAGAGTGCCATATTGCCCTCTGGGCTGTGCAAGATGGGACGGGACGTGATAAGACAGGGAAGGTTATTCTAGGGTGTCCACACGTACGCACACACAAGATAGTCATATGATGTCAAAAGTTGTTGTTGTTGGGCTCAGACTTCGTCATCAAGTCTGAGTCGTCAAGGGACGTACCGGACGCTATCATTTCACGTCCGGTTCTCTTTGTTCACAGTTAACAGTTTTAACAAAACTAAGGCCTAAGCACGGCCAAAAGTGCAAGTGGATACACTTGCCTGCGGTGGCGAGTGTGTCGTCTCCCCGGAGCGTCTCGTCCAAGCGTCTCGTCAACGGAAGTCCGTCTGAAATAGTGTCACGTCGACAGTGTCAGCTCGCGTTTTCAGTAATTCCTATTAGGGTTCATGTCTAGGTTATCGGGACTATCCTATTCGTCAGAAATCACATTTTTGATGTTCAGCCCTATTCGACGATCTATCCTATGTGCACAGTCAAAGAAAGTCCATTCGTCGATTTTCTACATTTGCACAACGTTTTAAAAGAGCGAAAAGTAAATTTAATTAATGTTGTCGACTTTTAGTTTAGGGTTTGATCATAGCTACGGTGGGGGTTGCTACGAGTTCGGGGGATTAACCTTTTCCGGAGTCTGGAATAGAATAAAAGGGGTGGCGATAAACTCCTCGTCGTCAAATCTGGATCACGAACAAGATTCCAAAGCTAGGTCTTGCGACAAAGGGCTACGACGTGTCGTAACGTCGTAGTCGGCAAATCCACGAAGAAAACCACCAAAGTGGGGCCCACAGCAGTGTTAGGGGTCAATGGGGGACCCACAACACCTCTGGAGAACTTGGGGGGCCCACGGTGGCAAGCGGTACGAGAGTTGCGACGTTGCGACGAACGTCGCTCGGTCAGACACTGCCGGTGCGAGAGATTCTCTCGGTCAGACCGAGAGATCTCAGCGGGGGGGTTGGTCGCAGTGCAGCGGAGGGCGTTGCAAGGCGGGGCGCTTCGGTCAGAGCGGGCCGGTGCGGAAGAATCCTTCGGTCGGGCGCTTGGCGGGGCGGGGTTGCAACGTTGCAACGGTGCGGGTGAAGCGAGCGGTGCGGGGGAGAGCTTCGGTCAGACACAGCGGATGCGGGGGGTCGGTGCAGGCTTGCGAAGCGGATGCGGGGTGTGGTGCGAAGCGGGCGGAAGGGGGGAAATCTCTCGGTCAGACCGAGAGATGTTCTCGGTCGTGCGGGGAAGCGGTGCTGGCGGTTGTGCGATGCGGAGCGGAGCGGGTGAGCGGGCGGGGCTCTCGGTCAGACCGAGGGAACGGGGGTGAATTCCTCGGTCGGTGCGGGCGGCGGCGGCTGCAACGTTGCGACGAATCGTCGCAAGCGAGATTTGGGGTTTTGTGATGGCTAGGGTTAATTTCTTGCGAAAATAGGTCTTCCTAGGGGTTGTTTATATAGTGTAGATTGGTTGACTTGGTCTAGAGCTAATTCTAATAGGGTTAGGATTTAAAAATAATTTAAAATTCAAAACTCTCTCTCTCTTACCCACACATGGCTAGGGTGCGGCCAAGATGAGCTAGGATTTGGCTCAAAAATCGTTTGAAATATTATAAACTAATAGAAATTATATTTGGCTAGAAAATACTTGAAAACTTAGTGATAAAAAATATTATAAGCTTTGCTAAAAATGTAAAGTAGGTCAAATAAACTCCAAAAATTATAAAATAAATATTAGGGTGATTGGGACGACGAGAGTAAGGAAACTAAGAAGACAGATCTCAATTTCGACGTCGAGCGACGAAACTAAAAATAGAAACATCTCACGTCAAAATTGAAAATCACAACGTTTCATCGAATAAGATCAAATCGTGGAAGTACGACCCGAGAAATGTCGTTCCAAATTAGTGCCACAATTTAATACTCTCAGAGACGTTCACAACGACATATCACACCAAAGTGTTCACAAACAAACAAAGTCTAAAATAAACACGTGCACGGTCAAAAGCACGTGCACGAACAAAGTACGATCGGAAAGCGGCCGTTACATCCTCCCCACCTTAGAATAAAGTCCGTCCTCGGACTTTCTAACATATCTAGTCGCTCTAGTAACTACCTCAATCATGTCACATTATAATTTAACCCATGTATAGCTATTACAAGTGCTTATATATGCACTAGGTAGTCAAACATTAGCACTACCAACATGTATGTATTCACGCACATTATACACTTATACCCATTATAGTCAGTCAAATTCATACACGTATTTCAATCATATATATATATATGCATACATCCCTTATATAACTACTATTTACCTAACACAAAGCAATAGTTCATATACGCATATAAGTATAGTCTCACACTAGCAAATACAATCATTGTTCTACGTATAGATAACTACCTATGTACAAAACAAACATGGGTATACTACTCCCTAATATTCATCCGATACCAAACATCTCAACACATGTAGTCACGTCACACCATTATTAAATTAGGTTTTACTATATCTAATATACATTCACCACTACTATATTTTCACAATATATAGTCATTCAAATATATGCAATTATTTCACCATATATTCACAGCACATACGGTCCTATAACTATATTCACGACACGCCACACATACCATAGTCATCAATACATATACTAAGCACATACTTACCCGTACATGGTGCACACCCATGCATGCTAACATTTCATTCACATATACCAATCGAATCATTATATAACTAGCACATCTATACACCTAGTTTAGCTAGCACACATACGTTCACACAGGCAAGTCCTTAGTAATTAACTATATCACAAGACCAACACCTATAACTATATACTGGTATAGCGACCCACAATCATGTGCGTAGCATAACCAGGCACAAACAATCCTATCATTATACGTACATCAAACATCGCTATATGCAACCACCGTCATACATAACAATATACTTGGAGTGTACACACTCAGGCTTGAGTGAGACTCGAAACACCTATCAGAATACTCTATATACGTAACACGGTAATTGTACCTATACCAATACCACTCCAATGTATACACATCTACCAATACAGCCATATACATACCATATGTCAATCACACCTAATATTTAGTCAGGTAACACTCACATAGTTTAATCACTTTATATACCATAATAATAATACAGACATCACCACACGTATAATTATAATATCCTTCCTAATACGTGTATTCATCGTATCGTCACACACATGTAGAACATATATTCACACCATAGCCTACTACATATAATTAGTATACCAACACATCTACTTCATACATAGTTAAGATATGCAATAGTCGTGTATACCTCATGGTATACACGCATGCAACATCCCGTTAAAGCAAGCAATATCAATCAAATTATAATCCTACTACCATATGTATATCACCTATATACTCATGCAGCAAATACATAACTACTTACGTCTTAGCACAATACGTATCTACGTACGAGCACATACTCACACGTTCTAACATATAGGTCACATAATAGGCCTACCCACTTAACTATACGTACACCTACTATTTATCAAACCTGTCATACACATAAATTCACCAACATATTATTTCAACCATTATAAGTATCTCCAACTACATACACCCCATTAGATATTCCAACACTGATTCTTATATACATAGACGTCCCTAGAGTGGTATAGCTATCCTCACACATATCTATAAATGCTAACACACATACAACTTCATAACATCATGAATAACTCAGAATATGCACATATCACACAATAGGCAAACATTAATGTACTACATGGAGTACACTCATTCAAGCCCACACACTCAACTCAGGTACATGCACCACGACACATCACAAAGGTCCAAGGGCTTTCTAACAAATTAGGGTTGACACAGTCATTGACGAGCACTAAAGCCTAAGCAATAGGGGAGGTCGAGGTCGGAAGCGTGACTAGGGAAAGATCGATAAGCACGAGTTCAGATAGGACGACTATAAGGAGACACCTTGGTTAGATGAAACTGCGACTCACTTGTGAATGTTTAGGTAGAGGAAAGGGAGATGTAGTGATACTCCTATAGGATACGGAAAGAAAATAGTGTAAATAACATAAGCTAAAATACGTGAAATTTGAAAACTGTTGTACTTCAAAAGTTGGAATCCTCGTCTGTATAAAATATTTGGAGATCAATAAAACAAGTTGTTCGAAATAAGTTTGAGTCGAATAGTCATAATATGATAAAATGGTTTATTGACTTATCGAAAATTATTATGAAAAGGAAGCAAATCATTCATACGAACATTAATGACGTAGTTTAGAAAATATTATACGGCAGTAATTTAATATAGTGTTGTCAGAAGTTTTGAAATTCAAAGAATGAAATTAAATTGACTGAAGAATTTAAGCTCATGTTAAAAGCTTTCAGAGTCTTTAAGCTAGGGAAAAATTTAAAATAATTAATATTGAAACTACTTTTAGAGGAACCAGGATTTGCCAAAAGAAACTGATTTACACAAAGTTCTTAACATACGAGCACAACGAGCCTGGTACGGATATATAAAAATATTTGAAATCCCATTTAATTTAGAAATTACTCTAAAGGTATGTATGGTGAACGAAAAGATAATAATAATAACTTAGTAGTAGAATTATCAAAAGTGGTATTAAGGCTTTAAAACCAAATTACGGAGGGTCTAGATCAGGAAATGGTCACAAAAATAGAAATTTTACAAAGATCTGAAATAGGGAAGACGATGAGCATAAAATCAACTTGCTGAAATCTGAAGTCCCATGTGACTTGAAAAGTGTATTAAAAGTAAGCGCGATGTGTCATTCGAATGTCATAGTTAAGAAAGAAAATTATAAATCGAATTGGGCAAAGTAAAAGTACGGTTCAGAATAAAACTAGTATATGAAGGGACAAGGTATTTACATAGGTACGAAAAAGTATAGGCTGGAAAAATATCATAGGCTGGTATTCAAAAATTTCGACAAAAATTTAAGTCGACGAAAGAGTATGAAGTATAAGCATATATATTAAAATTTTGAACCAATTTAAACTTAGGGAAAGAGGAAATCGAAAAATACTTTCAAAATATTCAAGATTTGTAATGGAGAGATTCGAAAATCGACGACGATCGTCATGAGGCGATCTCATGAATCGAGGAAAGGAAAATGGTCGGAGGATCAAAACATGCATACGCTTAGGATATGGCCCAGGAAAATCTACGAGGAAGCTCATACGGTCGACCAACTGAAGATTAAGAAACTTGAAGCTACGTTTCCTAAGGAACAAGACTGTAATGAAATGCATCCAGCTTGGCCTGAAATCGATGAACCCAAGCGAACGACTAAAAGAAGGCTCTAGAAATCTAACACGGTTAGAGTCAAGTGAGGGCAACTAAGGTATCCTAAGACGGACATGACCAAATCTTAACCAAGGCGTCTAACTATCAAACTGGGACGTCTTCCTAAGTCTTCCTACCATCTAAGACTGGGAAAATCAAATTTAGACTTGTACATGGATATTAAATGAATGCGGTACTCTTATTGTTCCGAACTTTTTGCGGGACCTGCATGGGCCACCATTAAAACCTGTCACGCCCCGCTTCCCAAAACAACGGAGGCGAAGCGTGACAAAGGCCCGCTTAGGCCAGAGCTGAGAAGCTCGGACCCAATAAGCGTCTGTAGGGGGAAAACCATTTAAATTTCCAGGTTCTTGCATTTATAAAGTTCGAAACAACAGAAAGTACAGAAAGAAAGTTGCATTCATTATTACAAAGAGTTAATATCCAGCGAGTACAAAGTCTAAAGAGAGGGAAGCCTAAGCATGGCAACAAACTATCGAAGGAGTAAAAAGTAATAACCTCAGACAGATGGGGACTGAAAAGTCCCCAAGGTCTGGTCCTCGTCAGACACGTACTCTGGGTCTGCGTCCTCCGGCTCTACGTCCTCCGCCTCGTCAACGTACTCTGGCTCCACACCTGACGTACA
The DNA here is from genome assembly GCA_030789695.1 of Scilla litardierei. Classification (NCBI taxonomy): domain Eukaryota; kingdom Viridiplantae; phylum Streptophyta; class Magnoliopsida; order Asparagales; family Asparagaceae; genus Scilla; species Scilla litardierei. The sequence continues at coordinate 1,444,670 of CM061133.1, read as the reverse complement.
ACACCCAAAAGCAAGGAACTGTACGTCAGGTAAAGTCTACAAAAGGGGTTAGACTCTACTGCAAGTGTATCTACTATTTAACAACGGTTTACTGGTTGATTAGCATGCTGGGGTTATAACAGAGGAACAAAAGATAGTAACCGCAGCAGGAAAGTAAAACGTGACAAGTAGTAGTCGTAGCGTGTGCTACCAACTACAAGACTAACCTAACAGGTGAAGACAAATCGGGACATGGCGGGACAAGACAAGACAAGTGTGACACGAAAGGGTTCACGCCTTACGGTTCGAGGGGGATCAGACCCTCTTACCGTGCGCACGCTCAACCATACCCCAAACCCAAGTATTCAAGACGTGACAAGACAAGGGATCACTCGCTCTAGCTTGGCGAGTGCCCTATTGCCCTCTGGGCTGTGTAACAAGACAAAGGATCACTCGGAGAGTGCCCTATTGCCCTCTGGGCTGTGTAACAAGACAAGGGATCACTCGGAGAGTGCCCTATTGCCCTCTGGGCTGTGTAACAAGACAAGGGATCACTCAGAGAGTGCCCTATTGCCCTCTGGGCTGTGCAAGACGGGACGTGACGTGACAAGACAGGGAATGTTATTCTAGGGTGTCCACACGCACGCACACACAAGATAGTCCTATGATGTCAAAAGTTGTTGTTGTTGGGCTCAGACTTTGTCGTCAAGTCTGAGTCGTCAAGGGACGTCCCGAACGCTATCATTTCACGTCCGGTTCTCTTTGTTCACAGTTAACAGTTCTAACAAAACTAAGGCCTAAGCACGGCCAAAAGTGCAAGTGGATACACTTGCCTGCGGTGGCGAGTGTGTCGTCTCCCCGGAGCGTCTCGTCCAAGCGTCTCGTCAACGGAAGTCCGTCTGAAATAGTGTCACGTCGACGGTGTCAGCTCGCGTTTTCAGTAATTCCTATTAGGGTTCGTGTCTAGGTTATCGGGACTATCCTATTCGTCAGAAATCACATTTTTGATGTTCAGCCCTATTCGACGATCTATCCTATGTGCACAGTCAAAGAAAGTCCATTCGTCGATTTTCTACATTTGCACAACGTTTTAAAAGAGCGAAAAGTAAATTTAATTAAAGTTGTCGACTTTTAGTTTAGGGTTTGATCATAGCTACAGTGGGGGTTGCTACGAGTTCGGGGGACCAACCTTTTTCGGAGTCTGGAATAGAATAAAAGGAGTGGCGATAGACTCCTCGTCGTCAAATCTGGATCACGAACAAGATTCCAAAGCCAGGTCTTGCGACGAAGGGCTACAACGTGTCGTAACGTCGTAGTCGGAAAATCCACGAAGAAAACCACCAAAGTGGGGCCCACAGCAGTGCTAGGGGTCAATGGGGGATCCACAACACCTCTAGAGAACTTGGGGGGCCCACGGTGGCAAGCGGTGCGAGAGTTGCGACGTTGCGACGAACGTCGCTCGGTCAGACACTGTCGGTGCGAGAGATTCTCTCGGTCAGACCGAGAGATCTCAGCGGGGGGTCGGTCGCAGTGCAGCGGAGGGCGTTGCAAGGCGGGGCGCTTCGGTCAGAGCGGGCCGGTGCGGAAGAATCCTTCGTTCGGGCGCTTGGCGGGGCGGGGTTGCAACGTTGCAACGTTGCAACGGTGCATGCGAAGCGAGCGGTACGGGGGAGCGCTTCGGTCAGACACAGCGGATGCGGGGGGTCGGTGCGGGCTTGCGAAGCGGATGCGGGGTGCGGTGCGGAGCGAGCGGAAGGCGTGGAAATCTCTCGGTCAGACCGAGAGATGTTCTCGGTCGTGCGGGGAAGCGGTGCGGGCGGCTGTGCGATGCAGAGCGGAGCGGGTGAGCGGGTGGGGCTCTCGGTCAGACCGAGGGAACGGGGGCGAATTCCTCGGTCGGTGCGGGCGACGGATGCTGCAACGTTGTGACGAATCGTCGCAAGCGAGATTTGGGTTTTTGTGACGGCTAGGGTTAATTTCTTGCGAAAATAGGTCTTCCTAGGGGTTGTTTATATAGTGTAGATGGGTTGACTTGGTCTAGGGCTAATTCTAATAGGGTTAGAATTTAAAAATAATTTAAAATTCAAAACTCTCTCTCTCTTACCCACGCATGGCTAGGGTGCGGCCAAGATGAGCTAGGATTTGGCTCAAAAATCGTTTGAAATATTATAAACTAATAGAAATTATATTTGGCTAGAAAATACTTGAAAACTTAGTGATTAAAAATATTATAAGCTTTGCTAAAAATGTAAAGTAGGTCAAATAATCTCCAAAAATTATAAAATAAATATTGGGGTGATCGGGACGACGAGAGTAAGGAAACTAAGAAGACAGATCTCAATTTCGACGTCGAGCGACGAAACTAAAAATAGAAACGTCTCACGTCAAAAGTGAAAATCACAACGTCTCATCGAATAAGATCAAATCGTGGGAGTACGACCCAAGAAATGTCATTCCAAATTAGTGCCACAATTTAATACTCTCAGAGACGTTCACAACGACATATCACACCAAAGTGTTCACAAACAAACAAAGTCTAAAATAAACACGTGCACGGTCAAAAGCACGTGCACGAACAAAGTACGATCGGAAAGCGGCCGTTACAACACCCTCATACATAGGCCTGTTTATCTTCCGCCGATTCTCAACTAGAACATGATGGTTGGACTCAACCTCTTCAAAGAGGGCCACCAGGGGCACCTGCTCGGCAACATGACAAGAGAAAGAGAAGCGAGACACTCAGCCCGAGCATGCATTCTCTTCTCGGGCTGCGTCTCATCCAGAAGACCTTAATTTTCAACCCTTCCTCGTCTTGCTCCTTGTTTGGGGAAGACACTGTTAGGGATGAATTGCCCACCGACACGAGCGGCTAGGCTCCGACGGCATAACCTGAGAATTAGTATTGGCGGAGAAGCCGCTAAACATAGACATGGTGTAGTTGTAAGAAGGAGATGGAGAGAAGGAAGGCAAAGAAACTGGAATGTAAGTGCGAGCTGTCACTACCATCCCTTCCTTTTATAAATCAAAGAATGGCGAGGAACAACAACGACCATCTGATCAGAACATTTTGGACCATTTGATCCTTGTGACGAGACAACTTCTATCAATGACAAGCCCAGTAATGCCACATGGACACCTCCCAAGAAGCAGATCTGTCCACTCAGATTTTACAGTTAGATAGGATCGTACCAAATAGTGTCCTAACACTTCGACTCCCGAGACCAGATGGTTATGACAAACCGCCATCATGTGTGCACTTCCACCCAAGGAAAGCTATCCATTTCATTGTTCTTGAAGCAAGTTAGACTGACCCGACCATGCTGACACCAGTTGTTCTTTGGGTTTCGTCTACTCGTCTCTCCACTCTTGACCTCACGATCGTAGCTCGGAACTAAAGTGCCTAACCGAGAAGACGAAAGACCATTGTAGATATCGAGTTTGAAGTGGGCCCATTAGCAGTGAGGCCCAACACAGCCCATCAACAATAGAGCCCAGTTAGCCCTAGAGCCCAACCCAGCATGGTAGATGGGACCCATTATCGGGGAACTCCTGACACGATTGAGAGGTTAGCTCAACTTGACCTCAGCTCAGTTCAGCTCAACACTCATCTTCGAAAACAACCTCACTTCCTAAGGTCGGTCTTTCTAGTCTCTTGACTTGAACACCGGCTTGCTCAGCCAGCTCAGCCCACGTAATCACGTGGCACAATCTAAGGTGAGTGGTCAGTTGACTAAGCAAATTGTAACCAATGCACCAAACGTAGCAATCAATGCATATCTGCAGTCGCGGCCAATCATCTCATGTCGGTCCCCACGTATGCCTGACGTGGCATGACCCATACGGCCTCTATATAAGCAGTAGGACGTCTCCTCCTCTAGTTACGTCCAACTTGGGACCCACACGCGTAATTACATATGCAAAACCACTATCCTTAAACCTTAGTGTCCATGGGCACACATTTGCTCAACCCATACGCCGCCTCCACACACGGACGATCTTACACCATCACAACCTTTCATCCATCATCGTCTGACTTAGGCAGCGGAGGGAAGGAGGAGGATATGCCTCCCGGACCTCTGATGTCTCTGCATATCTTTTTCAAGTAATGGAGAGGAAGGTCCGGTGAAACCGTCCTACCCGGGCTCACATTTTGCGGGATTGCTCGTCCCCAGGGTCTGACACAGGCGCCCGACGTCCAGATTCCGGCCCAGAAAGAATCTATATTCAACAACTATTCTAAAATTTTGTTTTTGTTGTAAACGTAGTGGCTATGGAATCCATAGCCCTGTATTTATAGTGGTAGGGTTACATAATGGGTGGATACCCACTAACGGGTAGGCCCACCAAAAGCTCGTTTATAACACTTCCCCTTATCCATCCATTGTTGTAAGCCGTGATGAGCGCTTCAGGATTCATAGAGCTTATCTGATCATGGGTCAATGGATACTTCTGGATCCTTAAGTTTAAGAGTACTTGCCTTATTAAAACCTTTGCCAAGGAAAACCCAGTGGGAAAAACCAGTGGCTAAGGGAAAATAGGCCCTGATCGATGGATAACATCAGAGGTGGATACTTCTGGATCCATAGTTGATGTGGCTGCCTCGTTAAAACCTTTGGCTATGGAAAACCCAGTGGGAAAACCAGTAGCCAAGGAAAAAGAGTACATCACAACATTAACTCCTCCTGATAAGTACAAGCTTCAGGCTTGTAAATCTCTCAATTGTCTCATCCCAATTCCTAGTACAAGTTTTCTAACGGTGCTGCGAGGCAAAGCTTTAGTGAACAGGTCTGCCAGGTTGTCGCAAGACTGGATCTGCTGGATGTCGATCTGGTTGTCCACTTGCTGTTCATGTGTCCAGAAGATCTTGGGGGATATGTGCTTCGTCCTGTCACCTTTGATGTAGCCACCTCGTAGTTGAGCGATGCATGCAACATTGTCTTCATACATGGTGGTAGGTCCAAGATCTCCCGTCATCAGGCCGGTGGTCTTGAGGATGTGGTTGATGACTGATCGAAGCCAAAAGCATTCTCTGCTAGCTTCGTGGATCGCAATGAGCTCGGAGTGGTTGGATGAGGTTGCTGTCGATGTCTGCTTCACGGATCTCCATGAGATGGCCGTCCCACCGTATGTGAACACAAAACCGGTCTGGGACTTTGCAGTATGTGGGTCAGACCTGTATCTTGCATCTGCATTCGGAGGATACACCTTTCTTAAAGTATAGTCCCATGTCCACAGACCCTTGGAGGTAGCGCAGAAGTTGCTTAACTCCGTTCCAGTGGTGCTTTGAGGGTGCAGAACTGTATCTGGCTAGTAAGTTAACTACGAACGCTATATCGGGACGCGTGCAGTTTTCCAGGTATATGAGTGCTCCAATTGCGCTTAAGTAGGGTACTTCAGGACCCAGTGTTTCATCCCCCTCTTCCAGCGGTCGGAAGGGGTCTGTGTCGACCTCCAATGATCGAACGACCATTGGTGTGCTAAGTGGATGGCATTTGTCAATAAGAAAGTTTTTCAACACTTTCTTTGTGTATGTCGATTGGTGTAACAGGATTCCTCCGCTTAAGTGTTCAATTTGTAAGCCTAGGCAGAACTTCGTTGTGCCAAGGTCCTTCATTTCAAAAGTCTGTGTGAGACTTTTGGATATCTCATCTATCTCTTCTGGAGATCCGATGATGTTCAGGTCGTCTACGTAGACGACAATAATCACAAATACTGTTCCCTTTGCTCTTATAAAGATGCAAGGGCAGACTTCGTTTGTTGTGAATCCTTGTTGCACTAGGAATTCACTAAGTCTGTTGTACCACATTCTACCTGACTGTTTTAGACCATACAGTGATCTCTGGAGTTTGACAAAGTAGACGTCCCGAGGTCTTTCTGTCATTTTTGTCGGTAGTTTGTATCCATCTGGGATTGTCATATAGATGTCCTTATCTATATTTCCATATAGGTATGCAGTCACAACATCCATGAGCTGCATATCCAAACCTTCCTTTGTGGATAGGCCTATAATGAAACAGAAAGTGATCGCGTCTCATTTTTCTCGTTTCTTTTTCTCACGAATACCCACTTATATCCCACAGGTTTAACACCCTTTGGTGTTAGGACTACATGTCCAAAAACTTTGCGTTTCGAGAGTGAGTCCAGCTCTACTCCTATTGCCTCGTTCCACTTTGGCCAATCCTCTCTGCGTTTACATTCTGTTAGATAGCGTGGATCGGTTTCATCGTCGTATTCAGTGACGTGAGTGGCAATAATGAGCGCAAAGTTATCATCGATGATTGTGCTTTTTCTGTCCAGTACCTCCCCAGTACGTACATAATTTAATGATATTTCTCCTATATTTTCCTCTTCAGTGGTTGTTAGGAGGGGAGAGGTAACTGGGCTGAGCTCAGCATCCTGTGGTGGTATCGTTATTATTGCTCCAGGATTTTTCCTCTTTTGAGGGTTCTTATCTTTGGATCCTGGGGGTCGTCCTCTTTTTTGTTGAGGTACGGCCGCTTAGGGGTGGCAAAATAGACCCGACCCGACCCGACCCGAACCCGGCCTCTTGGGTCAGGTATGGGTAGGGGCCAATCCGGGTCGGGTCGAATTCGGGTCAACCCGACCGACCCGGATAAAAATCCGGGTCGGGTACGGGTTTGACCCCTCGACCCGGTTGACCCGAATTCGACCCGTATTTTCACTCTTTTCACCCCAACCCGACCCGGACCCAACCCGAACCCGACACGAACCCGACCTTTTTTGAAAAATAATCACTATTTCACACCAAACCCGACCTGAACCCGACCCGAACCCGACCCGTAAGACAAACCGGGTCGGGTACGGGTCACCCGGGTTACGGCCGGGTCGGGTTTGGGTATCCAGACCCTGACCCGAATTTAATTCGGGTCTGGTTCGGGTTTACCCTTATTCGGGTCGGGTCAAACCTGACCCGACCCGAACCCGCCCCGCCCCGCCCGTTTGCCACCCCTACGGTCGCTTCTGCTGCAGGTGGATTGCATCCATCTTTGGGTATGTCAATCCTAGCTGGCGTATTTGCAGCAGGGACGTGTGATTTGACAATCTTCTGGTTGTCAGTGAATTTGTCCGGTAAAATGTGAACTGTGTTTTGAATTTGAAGGATCTTCAGGATCTCTTCTTCATATTGATTTGTACGTGGATCAAAATGGGATAAAGTCTTTGTGTCCCATGTAATGGTCTTTGAAGCTTCTGGCTTCTGTGTGTTAATGCCTAGTTTCGGAAAAGTGCTTTCATCAAAATCATAATCTGCTAGACGTGCGTTAAAAGGCGTCCCCTGTAAGGGGTTCGAGCTATCTAATGGTCGATGGTGAGTCGAAACCAATATAGATACCAAGACGCCGTTGAGGACCCATCTTGGTTCTATGCGGTGGTGCTATGGGGACATAGACAGCACATCCGAATATCCTCAAGTGAGAGATATCGGGTGGGTTCCCATATGCAAGTTGCATCGAAGAATAAGATTGACTACCTGACGGTCGTAATCTTATCAGCGATGCATTGTGCAATATGGCATGTCCCCATGCACTTACCGGCAACTGGCATTGCATCAACAATGGTCGAGCGATCCATTGTAGTCTCTTTATAAGAGATTCGGCCAACCCGTTCTGGGTGTGAACATGAGCTACAGAATGTTCAACTTCTATGTCGGTTGCTTGGCAGTAGTCTAGGAAGACTTGTGATGTGAATTCCCCAGCATTGTCCAGACGCAATTTCTTGATCTGGTTGTCTGGGAAATGTACCCGCAACTTTATAATTTGTGCAAGTAGCTTTGCAAAGGCTACGTTGCGGGTGGACAGGAGGCACACATACGACCATTTTAAAGATGCGTCGATCAGTACCATGTAGTACCGAAATGGTCCACTTGCAGGGTGAATATGCCCGCAAATGTCTCCATGTATTCTCTCTAGGAAGCTTGGAGACTCAGAGTCCACCTTCAGGGTGGATGGTCTCGTAATCAATTTCCCTTTGTAACAAGGGGGACAAGGATTTACACCCTTCCGAAGTAGCGTCAGGCTTTTCGGGTCAATTCCACGGGATTGGGATATGATGCGACGCATCATATTCCTTCCAGGGTGTCCTAGTCTATCGTGTCAGAGTTTGAATTCTGGTTGATTATGGCACTTCTGGTGCTCTAGTGTGTTTGCTTCGATTGCTCTGATCCTTGTGTGGTAGAGACCCGACGGGAGTCCCTCAAAACGCTCGACGGTGTTTTTAGCACCGTTTTTATGAGCCGTTACATCAAGGTATTCTCGGTTTTCTTTGCTCACCGTTTCAAGGTGGTATCCATTTAAGCGGATATCTTTAAAGCTTAATAGGTTTCTATGCGAGCTAGGGGAGAGAAGTGCATCTTTTATAAGTAGTTTTGTTTTGTTGGGGAGCATAAATTGTGCTTCCCCTGATCCTTCAATGATACCTGATGGACCGGAAATTGTATTTACGGTGCCATCGTATTTATTAATGCTTTGAAAAAAACAGATGTCTTGGAGGATCGTGTGCGTAGAGGCACTGTCCACTAGGCATTTAAAGTCCATCTCTAGATCCTACCTGCCGGATCTAGCGACGTTCGGTGAAGGAAGCCCGTTCGCGTCGCGTTCGTCCGTAGGCAGGGGTTCGGCTCAGCTTCGAGCGTGCTGATAACGTGTTGTAAACGTAGTGGCTATGGAATCTATAGCCCTGTATTTATAGTGGTAGGGTTACATAATGGGTGGATACCCACTAACGGGTAGGCCCACCAAAAGCCCGTTTATAACAATTTTGGGAATATCAACAAGTTACACGAACTAACAAAACTTAATAATTTATTACAAATAATGATTATATATAATTAAAAAAACACAATTGTTGTGAATGGAAATAACCAGAGTCGGTTAGGATTGCGGGTATCTTAGAGATACGCCCATTTCTATGTATTCGATGTATCTACTCTCCTACCATGCCTATAAATAAAGGGCTGGGGGTTCCTCCCCCAGTAGTTGATTCATAACACGTTATCAGCACGACTCTAAAAATTTTTCTTTCCACAATTTTTTTTTTCCGTTCGTTGCGAAGGCGAAGGCGAGACGGGAGATCCACGAGCGCGGTGCAAGGCTTCCTCCATCGAGGGTCGTCATCCGCGTATGGCTTCGAGCAACCGTCGCTATATCCGGAGGACGGATATAGAGGTAAAAATACTAAAAACGATATTTTTAATCATACGTATGATTACTCCTCCCCTAGATCTCGCAAGATCGATATGGGGATTACTTGTCGCCTTGAAAACGACGGACCGTTCATCTTAAAAACCCAATTTTTAGGGTCAAAACCCTAATTTTTGAACCCTCCGGCGGCTAGCCGTCACCGGAAAACCCCCCAACCTCGACGGAACCCCCGGCCGCTCCCCCCTCCAGGGGGGGCGGCCCCCCGCCGGCCGCCTCCCCTGCAGGGGGCGGCCCCTGCCGTCGCGCCCCCTGCAGGGGGCGGCGGGATCGCCCCGCCGCGCCCCCCATGCAGGGGGGCGGCGGGATCGCCCCGCCGCGCCCCCCATGCAGGGGGGCGGCGGCCCCTGCCGTCGCGCCCCCTGCAAGGGGGGCGGCGGGATCGCCCCGCCGCGCCCCCCTTGCAGGGGGGCGGCGGCCCCCGCCGCCGATCCCCCCTTCAGGGGGGCGGCGGCAGTGCCCTCCCCCCTGCAAAACCCTAAGACCAAAAAAAACCAGATCTGTGGGCCCGAAGCCCACAGCAGATCTGTGGGCTTCAGGCCCACAGAATTCAAAAAAAAAACCAGATCTGTGGGCCCGAAGCCCACAGCAGATCTGTGGGCTTCATGCCCACATAATTCAAAAAAAAATAGTCTGTGGGCCTGAAGCCCACAGACCTATTGTGGGCTTCAGGCCCACAGATTTCAAAAAAAAAAAGAAAAGCCTATGGGCCTGAAGCCCATAGGTCGACTGCGGGCTTCAGGCCCGCAGGCTGGTTTATCTGGGAAAAAAAAAATTGGGGGAGGCAAAGGGCTATAAACTCGCCTCAAAAGGCAACTTGTTAGCCTAAAAATTAATTCAAAAAGGGGTTTTGAGGGCAAAACATTCGTGAAAAATCACGGTAAATTACGGGACAAATATCGGGCAGGCGAGGACTTTTTGGGGATTCTTGGGGGGCTTTTGGGATGATGAGGGAACCTCTTTTCCTCAAACAAAGGAAATGTTTATTTGGGCGCTTAATCAATTTAATTGATTAAACCCATTTACTTTACAACCTATGCATCGTAATTACTTTTACATGCTTTTCATCTCCGGCAAAATTATGTGGATATTATATGCGTGGTTGTGCATTTTTATTTAAAACTTAATAATTAGGAAGATCCTGCGACCGCTCTGCCGTTAGTTACCTAACACTAACGCTGTATGACGTTGCCCAGTGGTCCAATAATTATTAAGTGATTAAATATTGTTTTATCCTCATACGAATAAACTGCCTGTGATGTCTGTGATGAAAATGTCTGATGAAAATGTTGATGAGCACAAAATTTCTGCATGCATTGCTAAATGTGGTTTTTGGATCGGCCGTTTAGTCCCACAGTTTATTTCCCGCACTTTTCTTTTATTTTTGAGAGAAATTGTAGTGAGGAATTTATCTAAATGTCAAAGAAAGAAGACCAACTTCCATGAAGACGGAGGCCACGCTTGAAGATGGAGATATCTATGGGACCCACGGGGTTTCCAAAGTTGTATTTTCATTTTTAAAGCTGCAAATTTGTATAATTTGGACTGTGGACTTTTGGACTCTTTCTTGTGGGACTGGCCGATCCACACGTTTAGCTTTTCGTTAAATATTGCCTCCGCATGAAAATGTTTTCTCTGATTAATTATTAATTCATGCATGTTTGTGCTCTGCTAGATAAATGGCTAAAATTACAAGCGTTAATTTCGAAGTACTGGAAGCATCAGGTAGAAACTATCTAAGCTGGCAGCTAGATGTAAAATTTCACCTGCAGGCAAAGTCCCTCATTGCTGCTATGGCTGAAAAAGAAAATGTTAGCGATATAGAGAAGGCGCAAGCAATCATCTATATTCGCCTCCATGTGGACAAGGCCTTAAAGGCTGAATACCTTACGGTCAAAGATCCACTTGAACTATGGACTACCCTTGAGGACATGTATAAACATCAGAAAGATGTTATACTCACAAGGGCACGATACGAGTGGGAGAACCTGAGACTGCAGGACTTTAAGTCCATTGCTGAGTACAACTCAGCACTTTTTAGCATCACCTCACACCTGAAGCTGTGTGGTGAGAGAGTCTCAGAAGATCGCATGCTGGAAAAGACGTATACGTCTTTCCATGAAAAAGATGCGATACTCATGCAGCAATACCGTGAACGCAAGTTCACCAAGTATTCTGAGCTGCTGTCATGTTTACTCATGGCTGAATAAAACAGAGAGCTTCCCCTCGCCACTCACAATATGCGCCCATCTAGCACTGCCCCCATCCCAGAAGCTCATAATGCCTCTTCTTCCCGAAAGAAGAGAGACAACAAAAGAAAAGAAAGACCACAGAAAGGGGGACAGAACAAAAAAAAAAGCCAGGGGCCAAGTCCAGCAACGAAGCAATGAAAAGAAGCGGAAGTTCACGTGGCACAGAAATAGCAAAAATAGAGATGATGCACCCCCACCCAAGAGGAAATGGGAAGACCAGTGCCAAAATTGTGGCATGAACGGCCACTGGTCCAGAGTGTGCCGAACTCCGCAGCATCTCCAGGATTTGTATAAAGAGAACAAGAAAAATAAAGCTGAAACAAACCTGATGACCTCTGATGCTCCAGTCAAGTTTTCAGCTGACAACTTCGAAAATGATGACTTGCTTGATTAGCCTTTATTTTTATCTTAGCAATTTGTTTTGAGAATAATTTATGAGAGCATTTTAATTATGAAATTTGTCCTGAATGAAAATGTTTAGTAGACAATAAATGAAAATGTTTATCTGAATATGCATGTGCCTAACGATTCATCTTTTAATAGATGAAACTGCTCTCATAAATAATTAGTAGACAATAAACACGTACGATCTCTTTCAATATAAAGCCCAATATCAGGGCTATATTGAAGATCCAGGGAATGCAACACTGTTGCCCCCAGACGACACAAAAATAAAGGATGCACTAATCCCTCCGAATTCCAAAAGAAACTTTCTAAGTTTCAAGGACATCCATTTTGTAACGACTGCTTTTCATGTATCTGGATTTATTATAATATAATATATGTTTTGGTGGATTTTCTCCTCATGTGTGGTTTTCGTCTCCGTAGCTTTCATTTTCGATCGATTCGTCGTATTTTCTCGTTTCTTCCTTAGGATCGTCGATTTCGAAGTATGTCACTCGTGACGGACTTCATAACGGTCGTATCTAACTATTAGATCAAGCCTAGGAGTCTTAGGAATCGATCACGGGGCCCCGCGCTCCGTATCGGAACTTTTGGTGCTCATTAGCCGGTATAAGAAGGGGCACCGACCGACTAGATGACGATCCAGTCGGTCGGCAATCCTTCTTGGACCGACTAGTTAGCTTTCTAAATTTCTCAGGAGTTACTGTTTATCGTTAGTCGGTCTAAGAACGTTGGTTGACCGACTAGGTTGCAAACTAGTCGGTCAGCAATGCTTCTTGAACCGACTAACACATCATCTAAATTTTTGTATCAGCTACTGTTTACTCTTAGTCGGTCTAAGAACGTTCATCGACCGACTAGATGCTAAACTAGTCGGTCAGTATTTGTTCATGGACCGACTAACTCTAAATCCTATTTTCGTTCAGGAGTTATTGTTTGCACTTAGTCGGTCTGCGTTGGTCGACCGACCGACTAGTTGCCAAACTAGTCGGTCAGTGGTTGCTCTTTGACCGACTAACCAGTGTTAAAACCCTAATTTCTGGGCAGCCGCCAGCTCAACCTATTTATACCCAACCCAAACGATTTCATCTTCTCCAACACGACCCAAAACCCTAAAATCTTCCCCCTTCAGCCCCCATCTTCATCCAAGCTTCAATCCTTCATTCCAAGCCCTAAATCCATCATCCAAACCATCCATTCACTCCATCTACCTCTCATCTTCCCCAAAATCTCACCCAAACCCATCAAAATCCCCAAATCCCCCAAAACCCTAGTTTCCCCAAACTTCTCCAATCTTCTCCAGATCTGATCCTAGGGTTCCCCGGAGTGTTTCTTCCGCTTCCTCTCGGTAAGAAATCGTTTTACCGTTGTTTTCATAACTTATTGATAATTTTGGTGAAACCCTAATTAATTTCATGTGTTTGGTGTTTGTTTCCCCCTTAACAGCGATTTCCCCCGTAGATAGCGTCCGTGTGACGAAGTGGTCGTCATCCCCGCTGCTAGGCAAGTGAAACTTGCCACTTAGGGTTTAGGCCATGCTTTAGGCCATTTGCTTGTTGTAGGCGTAAAAGAGACTAGGCGACGAAATGATACTCGCATAGGCGCAAATTGGGGAGTTAGCTTGACAACGAAGCTAATTCCGACGTATAGCATGTTGCACAATTACCATGTCATGTTTACTTTCCATTAACGGTACGCAAATTAAATGTCATGTCATTGCATTGTTTTGGTGATCCCGTGATTGCGTAGCTTTGCTACACTACTTGTGTGTTCCTGGCTCGTGTTCCAGAAGCGAGCCCTGTAGTTGGAAACCCCAACGCTCGATATTGAATTGTGAACTAAGAATGCGAGCTCATTGTGCGGGGCAACCCCAGGCTCACTAGCTGAGCTCAATGTGCGGGGACCCCAGGCTCCATTACGTGTGGGTATAGGGGGTGAGGGTTAAGCGGCCATTCAACTGGGAGTCTGTTTGATCAACAACTGCAGTTGTAAGGCGTAAACTCTTTGGGGTGGGGTAGTGTTTAGTGCCGATCGGTCTGAAATGCTATGCCATTCAGCGAAGGGCGTAAACATCTACAAAACAACCGTGAAATGTGAAATGTGTTTAGTGCCGATCGGTCTGATATGCTATGCCATTCAGCGAAGGGCATAAACACCTACAACAATGTGAATTGATTGAGATTGATAGTAGCGTGGCTACTCTTGTCTTGTCTTGTCCCGATGATTGTTCTCTTGTACAAATCGTCTTGCCATGTTTTAAATTGTGCACTCATGTTATAACTGCCATGTCATGCATACTAAACTGCTAGGTTGCTAGTTGCCTTACTTTCAGTTTCCTTGCCCAAGTCTTTTAGACTTGCTGACATGTGCCCCTTTACTCTTTTGGGTGACACATGTTAGATCCTGAGCCCGAGTACCTTGTTGAGGACGAGTTGTTTGCTGACGCCGAGCCCGATCTTGTGTTTGACGGGGAGTACGTGGACACTGGGGACCAGTCCTAGTGTCTTCGTTGTGTTTTACTTTTGTTAGATAGTTGTTTTGTTATTCGGTGCGTAGCACCTATACCTTGTTATGTCGCTGCTTTTGTTGGCCTTGTTCTGGGCCTTGGACTCTTTTTCTTTTAGCCTGGTGGCTTTTCTGGATGTTGGACTTTTGTTGATATTGGACAATTTGTGAGATGTGGAATTTTATTTCAGTCTCTCCTTGCGTTATTATTGTTATTCTGTTGTGGTTACAGGGACCTGTTTATGTATTTGTGGACGCTTATCGGGTTTGGGGCTTCACAGCTCCACTCTCGTGCGGACCTTTTCACGTCTCGCCTCCATTTTAGGGAAGCGGGTCGTGACAGGTTTTAGTGGTGGCCCATGCAGGTCCTTCTGTAACTGCGATTTTTGGAATAGCGATAATAATATTTGAACGTCCAATAAACTAATTTTGACGTCCGAGTCATAAGCTAAGAGTCTAATCTGATTCGTTCTCTGTGTCATTAGATGGCAGGAAGGCGTTTCACCCGTGGTGGGGGCAGTGGTGCGCTCCCTCATGATGAGGAGCCTGAGCGGGAACCCACCAGCGGTGAGATGATGCGGATGATGTTGCAGATGATGCAAGTGCAGCAGGGCGTGCTTCTGCAAGTCCAGAATGCTCCACTTGCTCGAGCTGCCCGGGCTCTTCCGGATGCCCCTCGCTCTGAGCCAGGAGCGAAGCAATTTCGGGAGCTGGGTCCCGCATATTTTGATGGTTCTGAGGGTCCTCTGGCTGTCGATGAGTGGATTCGGAACATCGAGGACAATCTGAAGATGGCCAAGATCACCCCGGCTGGATGGGTTGATTTGGCGAAGAGGCAACTCAAGGATAATGCTCGGAATTGGTGGGATGCGGAAGAGAAGATGTTGGTGGAGCCGATCGTTTGGGCTACCTTCAAAGCCAGATTTGAGGGTGAGTTCTTTCCGAAGGCTGCCAGGGAGGAGATGCTGCAGCGTTTTATCGATTTGAAGCAGGGGAACTCGTCGGTGGACATGTATCACCAGGAGTTCATGAGGCTGAGTCGGTTTGCACCAAAGATGGTGCAGGACGCTGAGGAGAGAGATCAGAGGTTCCTGCAGGGGCTTGCTTCGGAGCTCCAGAGTTTTGTGACCTCTTCTGACCGGGAGTCTTATCAGAAGGTTCTGGTCGCTGCCAAGAGGCAGGAGCTGCTCGTGAACCAGAGGAGAGGGTCTGTTGTTGGTGCTGGGAAGAGGCCTGTGGAACAGGCGAGAGCTGTGGTTAGACCTGGATTCAGGCCTAATCAGTCTGCTCAGTTTAAGAGGCCAGGAGGGCCTATTCTGAAGCTTTGCCATTTCTGCGGCAAGCCTGGCCACGTCAAGGATCAGTGTCGGAAGTTTTTGGGCCAGTGTCTGGTTTGTGGTGATGCTTCCCATGTCGCGAAGGATTGTCGGCATGCGGGTCAGCTGCGGAGGGCTCCTGTTGCAGCTCAGCCGTTGCAGCAGCGAGCGTCTGTTCCTGCTGGTCGTGGAGCAGCTCTTGTTCCGCAGGGACAGGCTTTTCGGCAGGCTGTTCCACCGAGGAGGCAGGCCTTTCTGATGACCGCTGTGGAGAGCGAGGCTGTGGATGAGGTTATCGTAGGTAATCCTCAATCTAGCTGTTACTTTCCTAGCTGGTTTTTATTGTTAGATTGTGTTGTTTGCTTGAATATGGTTGTTTGCTAGAATAGGGTTTGATTGTTAATTGCTTGATTAGGTGTGGTTTTGGTTTGCACATTTCCTGCACGAGTCCTCTTTGACTCTGGTGCGTCGATGTGCATTATTTCTCGGAGCTTCGTGGAGAGGCATTCCTTGTCGACGTCCCCTCTTCCAAAAAGTTGGAATATCGTTACAGGGAATGGCGTGGTCTCGGTGCATCGTGGTTGCAATTCTTGCTCGTTGGTGGTCTGTGGACATGAGCTTTTCGTCGATTTCATTGTCCACGACATCATCAACTATGATGCGGTTCTTGGGATGGACTGGCTTGCGAGCTTCTATGCTACGATCGACTGTCGGCGGAAGAAGGTGGTGTTCGAGATTCCCGGACATCCAGTATTTGAGTTCAGTCGTGGTAGCAGTTCGCTTGGTCCTGTCAGATTTCGGGCCAGGCCGGTGGAGGCTGTGGCTATGCAGATGGAGCTGGAGTGGCCAGCTGTGGTGCGAGATTTTGGCGACGTCTTCCCCAAGGAGATGTCTGGTTTGCTGCCTGATCGAGCTTTGGAATTTTCTATCGATCTTGTTCCAGGTGCGCAGCCGATTTCGAAGGCGCCGTATCGTATGGCACCTGCAGAATTGGAAGAGTTGCGGAAGCAGTTGGATGAGCTGTTGCTGAAGGGTTATATTAATCCTAGCGTGTCTCCGTGGGGAGCACCGGTGTTGCTGGTTAAGAAGAAGGATGGTTCGCGTCGCATGTGCGTGGACTATCGGGAGTTGAATGCGGTGACCATTAAGAATAAATACCCGTTGCCTCGCATCGATGATATTTTTGATCAGCTTGGAGGTTCGAGGGTGTTTTCTAAATTGGATTTGAGAAGTGGTTACCATCAGTTGAAGGTGAAGAAGGGTGATGTTCCGAAGACAGCGTTCAGGACGAAGTATGGACACTATGAGTTCGTGGTTATGCCTTTCGGTGTAACTAACGCGCCCGCAGTTTTCATGAATCTGATGAACCTGATTTTCTACGACTTTTTGGATAAGTTTGTCGTTATCTTTATTGACGACATTCTGATCTATTCGAAGTCGGAGGAAGAGCATGCCTCGCACTTGAGAACGGTGTTAGAGATTTTGAGGAAGCATTGTTTGTATGCTAAGTTTTCGAAGTGCGAGTTTTGGCTGGATCGAGTTGCTTTTCTCGGGCATGTGGTGACTGGAGATGGTATTTCAGTGGATCCCGAGAAGATTCGGGCCATCAGGGAGTGGCCTGTTCCGTCGTCTGCGTCTGAGATTCGGAGTTTCCTTGGACTTGCCGGTTATTATCGGCGTTTCATTAAGGACTTTTCTCGTATTGCTGAGCCGATGACCATGTTGACGCAGAAGGATGTTGCTTTTGTTTGGTCAGGTGATTGTGAAGGTGCTTTTGGTGTTCTGAAGGAGAGGTTGACGACTGCCCCTATTCTTGTTGTGCCTGATCGCAGCGGTGGATTTGAGATCTTTTGCGATGCTTCTGGCAAGGGTCTCGGTTGTGTGTTGCATCAGCATGGGCATGTTGTGGCGTATGCGTCTCGTCAGCTTAAGGTTCATGAGAAGAATTACCCGACGCATGATTTGGAGTTGGCTGCCATTGTGTTTGCTCTTAAGATTTGGAGGCACTTCTTGCTGAGTGAGAAGGTGAAGATTTTCACCGATCACAAAAGCTTGAAGTATATTTTTACTCAGAAGGAGCTCAACATGCGACAGCGTCGGTGGTTGGAGCTTATGGCGGATTATGAGATTGATTTGCAGTTTCACCCTGGCAAGGTGAATGTGGTTCCGGATGCTTTGAGTAGGCTTCCAGCGGTGATGATTTTGACCTCGCAGTGGAGATTGCAGCAGGATTTCTGCGAGTCTGGCGTGGAGATTGTTCTTCCTGGAGAGGCTTCTTCGTTGATGTACATGCATGTACAGTCGACAATCGTGGATCGGATTAAGGCTGGCCAGGCTGAGGATCCGAAGCTGGTGAGGATTCGGGAGCAGGTGGAAGCCGGTCTGCGGACTGACTTTTTGATTCATGAGGATGGCTCGCTGAGGTTTGGAGCCAGGTTGTGTGTGTCAGCTGGGGATATCAGAGAGGAGCTGATGGTGGAGGCACACAGTTCGCCGTATTCTGTGCATCCTGGTGGCACCAAGATGTACCAGGATCTTCGTCTGAATTATTGGTGGCATGGTATGAAGAGAAGCGTGGCTCGGAGCGTAGCCAAGTGCTTGGTTTGCCAGCAAGTGAAGGCGGAGCATCAGCGTTCGGCCGGGTTGCTACAACCGCTTCCGATTCCGGAGTGGAAATGGCAACACATCACTATGGATTTCGTGACTGGACTACCTCGGAGTCCGAAGCAGAATGACGTGATTTGGGTGATCGTGGATCGATTGACCAAATCCGCGCACTTTATTCCGTTCCGAGTAGGACAGTCCACTGAGGCGCTAGCGAGGAGATATATGGAGGTAAAATCCTTTTACTCTCCGTTTTATTTCCTTTTCCTAGTTTGGATAGTGATGTAACGTGAATCGTGCAGGAGGTCGTGCGACTTCACGGAGTCCCTGTGAGTATCGTGTCTGACAGAGACACGAGGTTCACATCTCAGTTTTGGCAGAGTTTGCAGAAGAGCTTGGGTACGCGTCTGAGTTTCAGCACGGCGTACCATCCGCAGACGGATGGCCAGTCCGAGAGGACGATTCAGATTTTGGAAGACATGCTGAGGGCGTGCATGTTGGATTTCAAGGGTTCGTGGGAGGACCATCTACATTTGGTGGAGTTCTCTTACAACAACAGCTTCCAGGCGAGTATTGGCATGGCGCCTTTCGCCGCTCTTTATGGGAGGAAATGTCGATCGCCATTGAGTTGGGATGACGTTGGTGACCGGGAGTTGTTGGGACCTGAGATGATCGTGGAGGCCGTGGATATCGTCAGGAATATTCGGGAGAGGTTGAGAATTGCTCAGGACCGTTTTAAGCATTGGGCGGATGCTAAACGTCGTCCTTTGGAGTTTCAGCCGGGCGACCATGTGTTCTTGAAGATTTCCCCGAATCGTGGTGTGATTCGTTTCGGGAAGCGTGGGAAGTTGAGCCCGCGATACATTGGACCATTTGACGTTTTGGAGAGGGTTGGCGAGGTAGCTTATCGCTTGGCCTTGCCGCCATCTTTGGAAGGAGTTCACAATGTTTTCCATGTGTCGCAGCTTCGTCGATACATTAGCGATCCGTCTCATGCGGTAGATTTTTCGGAGATTACCGTTCGCCCCGATATGACGTATGACCAGCATCCAGTGCAGATTCTGGACAAGCGTCAGAAATCGCTTCGGAACAAGATTGTCAATCTTGTGAGGGTGATGTGGCGACACGGTTCACCTGGAGAGTCTACTTGGGAGAATGAGGATGAGATGCGAGAGCGTTTCCCACTTTTGTTTCCGGACTCGTGAGTTTTCGGAAATTCCGAGGACGGAATTTTTCTTAAGTTAGGGAGGATGTAACGACTGCTTTTCATGTATCTGGATTTATTATAATATAATATATGTTTTGGTGGATTTTCTCCTCATGTGTGGTTTTCGTCTCCGTAGCTTTCATTTTCGATCGATTCGTCGTATTTTCTCGTTTCTTCCTTAGGATCGTCGATTTCGAAGTATGTCACTCGTGACGGACTTCATAACGGTCGTATCTAACTATTAGATCAAGCCTAGGAGTCTTAGGAATCGATCACGGGGCCCCGCGCTCCGTATCGGAACTTTTGGTGCTCATTAGCCGGTATAAGAAGGGGCACCGACCGACTAGATGACGATCCAGTCGGTCGGCAATCCTTCTTGGACCGACTAGTTAGCTTTCTAAATTTCTCAGGAGTTACTGTTTATCGTTAGTCGGTCTAAGAATGTTGGTTGACCGACTAGGTTGCAAACTAGTCGGTCAGCAATGCTTCTTGAACCGACTAACACATCATCTAAATTTTTGTATCAGTTACTGTTTACTCTTAGTCGGTCTAAGAACGTTCATCGACCGACTAGATGCTAAACTAGTCGGTCAGTATTTGTTCATGGACCGACTAACTCTAAATCCTATTTTCGTTCAGGAGTTATTGTTTGCACTTAGTCGGTCTGCGTTGGTCGACCGACCGACTAGTTGCCAAACTAGTCGGTCAGTGGTTGCTCTTTGACCGACTAACCAGTGTTAAAACCCTAATTTCTGGGCAGCCGCCAGCTCAACCTATTTATACCCAACCCAAACGATTTCATCTTCTCCAACATGACCCAAAACCCTAAAATCTTCCCCCTTCAGCCCCCATCTTCATCCAAGCTTCAATCCTTCATTCCAAGCCCTAAATCCATCATCCAAACCATCCATTCACTCCATCTACCTCTCATCTTCCCCAAAATCTCACCCAAACCCATCAAAATCCCCAAATCCCCCCAAAACCCTAGTTTCCCCAAACTTCTCCAATCTTCTCCAGATCTGATCCTAAGGTTCCCCGGAGTGTTTCTTCCGCTTCCTCTCGGTAAGAAATCGTTCTACCGTTGTTTTCATAACTTATTGATAATTTTGGTGAAACCCTAATTAATTTCATGTGTTTGGTGTTTGTTTCCCCCTTAACAGCGATTTCCCCCGTAGATAGCGTCCGTGTGACGAAGTGGTCGTCATCCCCGCTGCTAGGCAAGTGAAACTTGCCACTTAGGGTTTAGGCCATGCTTTAGGCCATTTGCTTGTTGTAGGCGTAAAAGAGACTAGGCGACGAAATGATACTCGCATAGGCGCAAATTGGGGAGTTAGCTTGACAACGAAGCTAATTCCGACGTATAGCATGTTGCACAATTACCATGTCATGTTTACTTTCCATTAACGGTACGCAAATTAAATGTCATGTCATTGCATTGTTTTGGTGATCCCGTGATTGCGTAGCTTTGCTACACTACTTGTGTGTTCCTGGCTCGTGTTCCAGAAGCGAGCCCTGTAGTTGGAAACCCCAACGCTCGATATTGAATTGTGAACTAAGAATGCGAGCTCATTGTGCGGGGCAACCCCAGGCTCACTAGCTGAGCTCAATGTGCGGGGACCCCAGGCTCCATTACGTGTGGGTATAGGGGGTGAGGGTTAAGCGGCCATTCAACTGGGAGTCTGTTTGATCAACAACTGCAGTTGTAAGGCGTAAACTCTTTGGGGTGGGGTAGTGTTTAGTGCCGATCGGTCTGAAATGCTATGCCATTCAGCGAAGGGCGTAAACATCTACAAAACAACCGTGAAATGTGAAATGTGTTTAGTGCCGATCGGTCTGATATGCTATGCCATTCAGCGAAGGGCATAAACACCTACAACAATGTGAATTGATTGAGATTGATAGTAGCGTGGCTACTCTTGTCTTGTCTTGTCCCGATGACTGTTCTCTTGTACAAATCGTCTTGCCATGTTTTAAATTGTGCACTCATGTTATAACTGCCATGTCATGCATACTAAACTGCTAGGTTGCTAGTTGCCTTACTTTCAGTTTCCTTGCCCAAGTCTTTTAGACTTGCTGACATGTGCCCCTTTACTCTTTTGGGTGACACATGTTAGATCCTGAGCCCGAGTACCTTGTTGAGGACGAGGTGTTTGCTGACGCCGAGCCCGATCTTGTGTTTGACGGGGAGTACGTGGACACTGGGGACCAGTCCTAATGTCTTCGTTGTGTTTTACTTTTGTTAGATAGTTGTTTTGTTATTCGGTGCGTAGCACCTATACCTTGTTATGTCGCTGCTTTTGTTGGCCTTGTTCTGGGCCTTGGACTCTTTTCTTTTAGCCTGGTGGCTTTTCTGGATGTTGGACTTTTGTTGATATTGGACAATTTGTGAGATGTGGAATTTTATTTCAGTCTCTCCTTGTGTTATTATTGTTATTCTGTTGTGGTTACAGGGACCTGTTTATGTATTTGTGGACGCTTATCGGGTTTGGGGTTTCACAGCTCCACTCTCGTGCGGACCTTTTCACGTCTCGCCTCCATTTTAGGGAAGCGGGTCGTGACACGTTTCAACGGATTCCACTTGGAAACATCAAATGTAAATGAAAAAAAAATTATTATCGTATGCAACGTCTCAAGAAAAAGGAGTAAAATCCACACTTGAACGTTTGAGAGCCTTATAGGCCTCCACCATACGAAGATTCGGAGAAAGGAAACAGAATTAAACGGAGCACCTGAAGTGCCCGACATCAGCCGAGTTTTTACTCCGTCATGATGGACTTGGCCACACTGGATTTGTGATGATGCATCGCATCTTATCCTATGTGTATGACTTGAAGAACCAGAAGATTCTTCAGAAGGGAAAAAAATCCACCGCATCCCTTACTATAAGGGAAAACTAATTGCAAGGTCATCTCCACGATAAGTTGAAAAAGAATCTCCACGCTTCCTCAAAAAGAATACAAGGAGATAGATGTGGATAAAATCCACCACCCCTAGTGGGCTATTTCAGTACTTCACTGTACTGATAAATGCATCCTCAGAATATTCGTACGTGTGTCTACTACAGACCCGCAACTTAGCTTTTCCAAAGCTATTGGCACAAAAACAAAAATGTTGCGGGCACATTTCCCAGACAATAAAATGTTGTAAATAAGTCTGGTTAATGTTGGGATATATACCTCCCAGTCTTTTCAAGAGTACTGCCAATCAACGGGAATTGAAAATGAACATACAAGTGCCGCATGTTCATACCAAAAATGGGTCGGCAGAGTCACTGAAAAGTAGACTCCAATGGACTGAACGTCCATTAAATCCCGATTGCCTATGGATGTATGGGGACATGCAAACTCTGCATGCTGCATCGTAAATGAAAATAAGACCATCTGGAGGTCAGAGTCTCCAATACAACTTGCATATGGAATGCCACCGAACATTTCTCATCTGAGAATCTTCGGTCGCGCAGTCTTAAATCCCCATTGCACCACCAAAGAGGACCAAATCGGTACTCAACGTCGCCTAGGTATTCATGCAGGGTTTGACTCACCCTCACTTATAAGATACCTAGAACCCCAAACGGGGGACGCATTTAAGGCACATCTTGAAGACTGTGATTAGACTGTGATTTCGATGAGACGAGTTTCCCAAAAATAGGCCCAGATACTAGAAAATCGAAAAAAATTATAACGTGGGATACAAAAAGTTTGACCCACTATGATCCGGCAACAATACAATGTGTAGATGAGATCCCGAAGATCCTCCACATACAGAACACTGTTTACCAATTACCTGAATCATTTATTGACAACCAGAAGATTGTCAGATCACACATCCCTGCTGCAAAAACTCCAGCTAGGATTGACATCCCCGAGAATGGATGCAATCCACCAGCAGCAGAAGTGGCTGATCCTCAACAGAAAAGAGGCAGACCACCAGGCTCCTAGGACAAGAAACACCTGGAGACCCTAAGACAATACTACCACAGGACAATGAGCTCCTGTCCACACCATCACCCTTCCCGGAATCCACTGCAGAGGAATTGCCGGGAAAAAGTGAAATTAAGTAAATGTTGTACGTACTGGGGAGGTGTTGGACAGATAGAACATAAATTGTCGACAATGTATTCACGTATCATATTGCCATATTCATCGCAATGGCGATGATGTTTATAAATTATCGTTCCACACTCCGTTACTAGAAGGCAAACGTATAGATTGGCCAAACGTGGAACGTGGCAATAAAAGATGAGCTGGACTCACTTATGAAACGTAAAATGTTCGGACCTGAAGTCCAGACACCAAAAAGTGTCAACCCCGTGGATAAAACAAAGTATTGCAAACATAAGAAAAATAAATACAAAATCGTATGCTATACGGTACAACCTATAGCCCAAGGAAAATTTCGCTGAAACTAGGGATCGAACAAATTCAAATGAGCATGTCTCATAAATGATGCATCAGTCTCCCTAAGTTATCAAAAGCGAATACCTTACGATTTGGCGAAGGAAAATTTTGGATATGCTGTTATTGGATGTTGTGACGGCATACCTTCGTGGATATCTTGTAAAGATAATTTCCACATTTCCTTAAAATGCCTGAATAGACTTCGGGACGTCTATTCAAGAAAAACAATAAGTATAATAAATAAATGTACAACCAAGAGAATCACTTGACAAGTCAATGATTCCTACTGAAGGTTGTCTTTGCATCTGTGCAAAAAAACAGGATTAGAGATCTTAGTTGTAGACAACTAACATCTCATCGGATCTCCTGAAGAGAAAACCGAAATAAATGTACAAGCCTGACTTTTAAACATGAAATAAAAAGACCTAGGCAAATATAAAGTCATGTCTCATAGAATCCTGTTATAAATACCCAGAAGTGCGTTGGAGAAATTAAAAGGACCATTGTCATCCAAAGTACACCTACGGTGGTATACTCAATGGATGTACAAAAAGAACCCTTCCGATCGCTGGAAGAGGGGGAGAATATAACTGGTCCCAAAGTCCCTTACCTAAGTGCAATCAGGCACTCCTGGCTAACTGCATGCGTCCCGATACAGCAATTGCAGTAAACTCATTAGCCAGAGATAGTTGGCACCTAAAAAGGGCCATTAGACCGGAGTTAAGCCTTCTGCGTTTCCTCCAAGGATCAAAAGATTAGGGCTTACAAAATGAAGTATCATCCTCCAATGTTCATGCAAATGCAGGTTTCAGGTCCAGTCCCTACGCTGAGAAATCACAGAACGGGTACCCACAGTGGGATGGCTGTCACGACCCGCTTCCCTAAAATGGAGGCGAGACGTGAAAAGGTCCGCACGGGAGTGGAGCGGTGAAGCCCCAAACCCGATAAGCGTCAATTTAGTATAAGCAGGTCCCTGTAATTGCAATCGAAACAACAACAATAATAAATTAAGACGGATATGAAATACCAATCCCAAAGTTTGTCCACAAAATATTCAACATCACAGAAAAGCCACCAGGCTAAAGGAAAGAGTCTAAGGGCCCAGAACAAGGCCAAACAAAAGCAACGACATAAATAAGTAAAGGTGCTACGCACCGACAACAAAACAACTGTCTAACAAAAGTAACACAACGAAGACACTAGGACCGGTCCCCAGTGTCCGCGTACTCCCCGTCCAACACGGGCGCAAGCTCTGCGTCCGCAAACACCTCACCCTCAGCAAGCAACTCAGGCTCAAGGTCTAACATGCGTCACCCAAAAGAGAAAGGGGCACATGTCAGCAAGTCTAAAAAGACTTGGGCAAGGAAACTGAAAGTGACTAACAACCTAGCATTTAAATGTTAAACAATGGCATGGCAGTTAAGTATGATGCAACAGTTAAAAGAGAGGCAAACACGCACGATGTAGCAAAAGCTACCAAATCACTAATCACTTATCACTTAACACTTAGTGCATAGAGAGTCCACCTGCTGGCCAGCTCGTGGCTCAGTCCGCTTATCTCTATCACTATTAATCACACTTATCACTTAACACTTAGTGCATAGAGAGTCTACCTGCTGGCCACTCGTGGCTCAGTCCGCTTATCTCTATCACTATTAATCACTTGTGCACTAGAGAGTCCACCTGCTGGCCGGAGTGGCGGATCAGGCCAACTCGGGGCTCAGTCCGCTTATCTCTTACCCCACCCATATGTGTATCGAGCATTGGCAATGCCAACACACTGGCTCGCTTCTGGATCACGGGCCAGGAAGTGTATTTGGCATAGGGTTGTGCCCGCAACGCAGGTGCCTAGCCGGTATCCGAGCGTTGGGGTTTCCAACTACAGGGCTCGCTTCTGGAACACGAGCCAGGAATATAATGTTGTAGCGTGTGCTACGCAATCATGATGAACAATCAATATGTAATGCCATGAACAGATATTTGCATACCGTTAATTGAAATTAAACGTGACATACAAGCATGATGAGGGTGACGGACCAAGCTTCGTTGTCAAGCTAGGTCAATGGCGTCTAAACGGCTATCCTTTCACCGTTTAGTCTCTTTTACGCTAAAGCATGGTAAATGGCCTAAGACATGGCCCAAAACAAGAGATGCGAGTTTCACTTGCCTATCACCGGGGACGACGGTTACGAAAGTTCGTCTCCGCGGATGCTAGCCTACGGGGAATCGCTGTTATGGGGAACAATCATCAAAACACAAGTATTTTATTAGGGTTTCATAAAAATTACATTAGGATAAGAAAACAACGGTAGATCGATTTCTTACCGAGAGGAGGCGGAAGAAACACTCCGGGGAACCCTAGGACCAGATCTGGAAGCTAATGGAGAAGTTTGAGGAAACTAGGGTTTTGGGGGATTTTGGGGATTTGATGGATTTTGGTGAGATTTTGGGGAAGATGAGTGGTAGATAGAGTGAATGGATGGATTGGATGATGGATTTAGGGTTTGGAATGAAGGATTGAAGCTTGGAGGAAGATGGGGGCTTGGAGGGGAAGAAACTAGGGCTTAGGGTCGTGTTGGAGAAGAAGAAAACGATTGGGTTGGGTATTTATAGGTTGAGCTGGCGGCTGCCCAGAAATTAGGGTTTTAACACAGACTAGTCGGTCAAAGAACAACCACTGACCGACTAGTTTGGCAACTAGTCGGTCGGTCGACCAACACAGACCGACTAAGTGTAAACAGTAACTCCTGAACGAAAATAGGATTTAGAGTTAGTCGGTCCATGAACAAGTACTGACCGACTAGTTTAGCATCTAGTCGGTCGATGAACGTTCTTAGACCGACTAAGAGTAAACAGTAACTGATACAAAAATAATATGATGAGTTAGTCGGTTCAAGAAGCATTGCTGACCGACTAGTTTGCAACCTAGTCGGTCAACCAACGTTCTTAGACCGACTAACGATAAACAGTAACTCCTGAGAAAATTTAGAAAGCTCACTAGTCGGTCCAAGAAGGATTGCCGACCGACTGGATCGTCATCTAGTCGGTCGGTGCCCCTTCTCACACCGGCTAATAAGCACCAAAAGTTCCGATACGGAGCGCGGAGCCCCGTGATCGAATCCTAAGACTCCTAGGCTTGATCTAATAGTTAGATATGACCGTTGTGAAGCCCGTCACAAACGACGTACTTCGAAATCGACGATCCTAAGGAAGAATCGAGAAAATACGACGAATCGATCGAAAATGAAAGTTACGGAGACGAAAACCACACAAGAGGAGAAAATCCACCAAAACATATATTATATTATAATAAATTCAGATACATGAAAAGCAGTCGTTACATCCTCCCCAACTTAAGAAAAATTCCGTCCTCGGAATTCCCAAATACTCACGAGTCCGGAAACAAAAGTGGGTAGCGCTCCCGCATCTCATCTTCTCTCTCCCAAGTGGACTCTCCCGGCGAACCGTGTCGCCACATCACCCTCACAAGATCGACAATCTTGTTCCGAAGCGATTTCTGGCGCCTGTCCAGAATCTGCACTGGATGCTGGTCATACGTCAAATCTGAGCGAACGGCGATCTCCGAGAAATCCACGGCATGAGATGGGTCGCTAATGTATCGACGAAGCTGCGACACATGGAAAACAGTGTGAACTCCTTCCAAAGATGGCGGCAAGGCCAAGCGATAAGCTACCTCGCCAACCCTCTCCAAAACATCAAATGGTCCAATGTATCGCGGGCTCAACTTCCCACGCTTCCCGAAACGAATCACACCACGATTCGGGGAAATCTTCAAGAACACATGGTCGCCCGGCTGAAACTCCAAAGGACGACGTTTAGCATCCGCCCAATGCTTAAAACGGTCCTGAGCAATCCTCAACCTCTCCCGAATATTCCTGACAATATCCACGGCCTCCACGATCATCTCAGGTCCCAACAACTCCCGGTCACCAACGTCATCCCAACTCAATGGCGATCGACATTTCCTCCCATAAAGAGCGGAGAAAGGCGCCATGCCAATACTCGCCTGGAAGCTGTTGTTGTAGGAAAACTCTACCAGATGTAGATGGTCCTCCCACGAACCCTTGAAATCCAACATGCACGCCCTCAGCATGTCTTCCAAAATCTGAATCGTCCTCTCGGACTGGCCATCCGTCTGCGGATGGTACGCCGTGCTGAAACTCAGACGCGTACCCAAGCTCTTCTGCAAACTCTGCCAAAACTGAGATGTGAACCTCGTGTCTCTGTCCGACACGATACTCACGGGGACTCCATGAAGTCGCACGACTTCCTCCATATATCTCCTCGCTAGCACCTCCGTGGACTGTCCCACTCGGAATGGAGTAAAGTGCGCAGATTTGGTCAATCGATCTATGATCACCCAAATCGCGTCATTCTGCTTCGGACTCCGAGGTAGTCCAGTCACGAAATCCATAGTGATGTGCTGCCACTTCCACTCCGGAATCGGAAGCGGTTGTAGCAACCCGGCCGAACGCTGATGCTCCGCCTTCACTTGCTGGCAAACCAAGCACTTGGCTACACTCCGAGCCACGCTCCTCTTCATACCATGCCACCAATAATTCAGACGAAGATCCTGGTACATCTTGGTGCCACCAGGATGCACAGAATACGGCGAACTGTGTGCCTCCCCCATCAGCTCCTCTCTGATATCCCCAGCTGGCACACACAACCTGGCTCCAAACCTCAGCGAGCCATCCTCATGAATCAAAAAGTCAGTCCGCAGACCGGCTTCCACCATCTCCCGAATCCTTACCAACTTCGGATCTCCGGCCTGGCCAGCCTTAATCCGATCCACGATCATCGACTGTACCAGCATGTACATCAACGAAGAAGCCTCCCCAGGAAGAACAATCTCCACTCCAGACTCGCAAAAATCCTGCTGCAATCTCCACTGCGAGGTCAAAATCATCACCGCTGGAAGCCTACTCAAAGCATCTGGAACCACATTCACCTTGCCAGGGTGATACTGCAAATCAATCTCATAATCAGCCATAAGCTCCAACCATCGACGCTGTCGCATGTTGAGCTCCTTCTGAGTGAAAATATACTTCAAGCTTTTGTGATCGGTGAAAATCTTCACTTTCTCACTCAGCAAGAAGTGCCTCCAAATCTTAAGAGCGAACACAACGGCAGCCAACTCCAAATCATGCGTCGGATAATTCTTCTCATGAACCTTAAGCTGACGAGACGCATACGCCACAACATGCCCGTGCTGATGCAACACACAACCAAGACCCTTGCCAGAAGCATCGCAAAAGATCTCAAATCCACCGCTGCGATCAGGCACGACAAGAATAGGGGCACTCGTCCACCTCTCCTTCAGATCACCAAAAGCACTCTCACAATCACCCGACCAAACAAAAGCAACATCCTTCCGCGTCAACCTGGTCATCGGCTCAGCAATACGGGAAAAGTCCTTAATGAATCGCCGATAGTAACCAGCAAGTCCAAGGAAACTCCGAATCTCAGAAACAGACGACGGAACAGGCCACTCTCTGATGGCCCTAATCTTCTCGGGATCCACTGAAATACCATCTCCAGTCACCACATGCCCGAGAAAAGCAACTCTATCCAGCCAAAACTCGCACTTCGAAAACTTAGCATACAAACGATGCTTCCTCAAAATTTCCAATACCGTCCTCAAGTGCGATGCATGCTCTTCCTCCGACTTCGAATAGATCAGAATGTCGTCGATAAAGATAACGACAAACTTATCCAAAAAGTCGTAGAAAATCAGGTTCATCAGATTCATGAAAACTGCGGGCGCGTTAGTTACGCCGAAAGGCATAACCACAAACTCATAGTGTCCATACTTCGTCCTGAACGCTGTCTTCGGAACATCATCCCTCTTCACCTTCAACTGATGGTAACCACTCCTCAAATCCAACTTAGAAAACACCCTCGAACCTCCAAGCTGATCAAAAATATCATTGATGCGAGGCAACTGGTATTTATTCTTAATGGTCACCGCATTCAATCCCCGATAGTCCACGCACATGCGACGCGAACCATCCTTCTTCTTAACCAGCAACATCGGTGCTCCCCACGGAGACACACTAGGATTAATATAACCCTTCAGCAACAGCTCATCCAACTGCTTCCGCAACTCTTCCAATTCAGCAGGCGCCATACGATACGGCGCCTTCGAAATCGGCTGCGCACCTGGAAGAAGATCGATAGAAAATTCCAAAGCTCGATCAGGCGGCAAACCAGACATCTCCTCGGGGAAGACGTCGCCAAAATCTCGCACCACAGCTGGCCACTCCAGCTCCATCTGCATAGCTACAGCCTCCACCGGCCTGGCCCGAAATCTGACAGGACCAAGTGAACTGCTACCACGACTGAACTCAAATACTGGATGTCCGTGAATCTCGAACACCACCTTCTTCCTCCTGCAGTCGATCGTAGCATAGAAGCTCGCAAGCCAATCCATCCCAAAGACCGCATCATAGTTGGTGATGTTGTGGACAATAAAATCAGCATAAAGCTCATGTCCACAAACCACCACAGAGCAAGGACTGCACCCACGATGCACCGTGACTACTCCATTCACTGTGACGATATTCCAACTCTTGAAGAGAGGGGACGTCGACAAGGAATGCTTCTCCACGAAGCTCTGGGCCAAAATGCACATTGACGCACCTGAGTCGAAGAGGACTCGGGCAGGGAACGTGCAAACCAAAACCACACCTAACAAACAGTCTAATCGATCAAATCTTACTCTAGCAACACCATACACAAGCATTCACATAATTTAACAATCAATTAATTAAGGAAGGAACAATCTAGATCGAAAGTTACCTGCAATGACCTCATCCATGGCCAAAACCTCCTCCTCGGTCATCAGAAATGCCTGCCTCCTTGGCGGAGCGGCCCGTTGAAAAGCCTGCTTCTGCGGAACGAGGGGCACCCCACGACCAGCGGGCACCAGGGCTCTCTGCTGCAACGGCGGGGCAGCAATAGGCGTCCCCCAAGGTTGCCTCAACCTCGGGCACTCCCTGAGAGCATGGGCGGGATCTCCACAAGCAATACATTGCCCCAAGAACTTCCTACATGATTCCTTGATATGACCCTCCTTGCCACAGAAATGGCAAACCCTCCGAACAGGCCCTCCTGGCCTCTTGAACTGAACAGGATGGTTCGGCCTGAATCCAGGTCGAACCACAGCTCTCGCCTGCTCCACAGGCCTCTTCCCAGCACCAACAACAGACCCCTTCCTCTGGTTCACAAGCAGCTCCTGCCTCTTGGCAGCGACCAAAACCTTCTGATAAGATTCCCGGTCAGAAGAGGTCACAAAGCTCTGGAGTTCTGAAGCAAGCCCCTGCAGAAACCTCTGAGCTCTCTCCTCAGCGTCCTGCACCATCTTTGGTGCAAACCGACTCAGCCTCATGAACTCCTGGTGGTACATATCCACCGACGAGTTCCCCTGCTTCAGATCGATAAAACGCTGCAGCATCTCTTCCCTGGCAGCCTTCGGGAAGAACTCACCATCAAATCTGGCCTTGAAGGTAGCCCAGACGATCGGCTCTACCAACATCTTTTCCTCAGCATCCCACCAATTCCTGGCGTTATCCTTCAGCTGGCGCTTCGCCAAGTCAACCCAACTAACTTCGTTAACCTTGGACATCTTCAGGTTGTCCTCAATATTCCTCATCCATTCATCAGCAGCCAATGGACCTTCGGTCCCATCAAAATACGCAGGACCCAGCTCTCTGAACTGCTTCGCCCCGGGCTCAGGGCGAGGGGTCTCCACCACCCGAGCAGCTCGAGTCACTGGAGCATTCTGCACCTGCAGGAGCACACCCTGCTGAACCTGCATCATCTGCAACATCATCCTCATCATCTCCCCATTAGTGGGCTCCCGGTCAGGCTCCTCGTCATGAGGGGGCGCACCACCACCACCACCACGGGTGATCCGCCTTCCTGCCATCTAATGACGCAGAAAACGAAACAATTAGACTCATAGCTTAGGGCTCAGATGTCGAAATTATTTGCTGGACAGTCTTGCATTATTATCGTTATCCCGATAGTTGCAGTTACAGAGGGACCTGCATGGGCCACCACTAAAACCTGTCACGACCCGCTTCCCTAAAATGGAGGCGAGACGTGAAAAGGTCCGCACGGGAGTGGAGCGGTGAAGCCCCAAACCCGATAAGCGTCAATTTAGTATAAGCAGGTCCCTGTAATTGCAATCGAAACAACAACAATAATAAATTAAGACGGATATGAAATACCAATCCCAAAGTTTGTCCACAAAATATTCAACATCACAGAAAAGCCACCAGGCTAAAGGAAAGAGTCTAAGGGCCCAGAACAAGGCCAAACAAAAGCAACGACATAAATAAGTAAAGGTGCTACGCACCGACAACAAAACAACTGTCTAACAAAAGTAACACAACGAAGACACTAGGACTGGTCCCCAGTGTCCGCGTACTCCCCGTCCAACACGGGCGCAAGCTCTGCGTCCGCAAACACCTCACCCTCAGCAAGCAACTCAGGCTCAAGGTCTAACATGCGTCACCCAAAAGAGAAAGGGGCACATGTCAGCAAGTTTAAAAAGACTTGGGCAAGGAAACTGAAAGTGACTAACAACCTAGCATTTAAATGTTAAACAATGGCATGGCAGTTAAGTATGATGCAACAGTTAAAAGAGAGGCAAACACGCACGATGTAGCAAAAGCTACCAAATCACTAATCACTTATCACTTAACACTTAGTGCATAGAGAGTCCACCTGCTGGCCAGCTCGTGGCTCAGTCCGCTTATCTCTATCACTATTAATCACACTTATCACTTAACACTTAGTGCATAGAGAGTCCACCTGCTGGCCACTCGTGGCTCAGTCCGCTTATCTCTATCACTATTAATCACTTGTGCACTAGAGAGTCCACCTGCTGGCCGGAGTGGCGGATCAGGCCAACTCGGGGCTCAGTCCGCTTATCTCTTACCCCACCCATATGTGTATCGAGCATTGGCAATGCCAACACACTGGCTCGCTTCTGGATCACGGGCCAGGAAGTGTATTTGGCATAGGGTTGTGCCCGCAACGCAGGTGCCTAGCCGGTATCCGAGCGTTGGGGTTTCCAACTACAGGGCTCGCTTCTGGAACACGAGCCAGGAATATAATGTTGTAGCGTGTGCTACGCAATCATGATGAACAATCAATATGTAATGCCATGAACAGATATTTGCATACCGTTAATTGAAATTAAACGTGACATACAAGCATGATGAGGGTGACGGACCAAGCTTCGTTGTCAAGCTAGATCAATGGCGTCTAAACGGCTATCCTTTCACCGTTTAGTCTCTTTTACGCTAAAGCATGGTAAATGGCCTAAGACATGGCCCAAAACAAGAGATGCGAGTTTCACTTGCCTATCACCGGGGACGACGGTTACGAAAGTTCGTCTCCGCGGATGCTAGCCTACGGGGAATCGCTGTTATGGGGAACAATCATCAAAACACAAGTATTTTATTAGGGTTTCATAAAAATTACATTAGGATAAGAAAACAACGGTAGATCGATTTCTTACCGAGAGGAGGCGGAAGAAACACTCCGGGGAACCCTAGGACCAGATCTGGAAGCTAATGGAGAAGTTTGAGGAAACTAGGGTTTTGGGGGATTTTGGGGATTTGATGGATTTTGGTGAGATTTTGGGGAAGATGAGTGGTAGATAGAGTGAATGGATGGATTGGATGATGGATTTAGGGTTTGGAATGAAGGATTGAAGCTTGGAGGAAGATGGGGGCTTGGAGGGGAAGAAACTAGGGCTTAGGGTCGTGTTGGAGAAGAAGAAAACGATTGGGTTGGGTATTTATAGGTTGAGCTGGCGGCTGCCCAGAAATTAGGGTTTTAACACAGACTAGTCGGTCAAAGAACAACCACTGACCGACTAGTTTGGCAACTAGTCGGTCGGTCGACCAACACAGACCGACTAAGTGTAAACAGTAACTCCTGAACGAAAATAGGATTTAGAGTTAGTCGGTCCATGAACAAGTACTGACCGACTAGTTTAGCATCTAGTCGGTCGATGAACGTTCTTAGACCGACTAAGAGTAAACAGTAACTGATACAAAAATAATATGATGAGTTAGTCGGTTCAAGAAGCATTGCTGACCGACTAGTTTGCAACCTAGTCGGTCAACCAACGTTCTTAGACCGACTAACGATAAACAGTAACTCCTGAGAAAATTTAGAAAGCTCACTAGTCGGTCCAAGAAGGATTGCCGACCGACTGGATCGTCATCTAGTCGGTCGGTGCCCCTTCTCACACCGGCTAATAAGCACCAAAAGTTCCGATACGGAGCGCGGAGCCCCGTGATCGAATCCTAAGACTCTTAGGCTTGATCTAATAGTTAGATATGACCGTTGTGAAGCCCGTCACAAACGACGTACTTCGAAATCGACGATCCTAAGGAAGAATCGAGAAAATACGACGAATCGATCGAAAATGAAAGTTACGGAGACGAAAACCACACAAGAGGAGAAAATCCACCAAAACATATACTATATTATAATAAATTCAGATACATGAAAAGCAGTCGTTACAATGGCCATCCCCTACAGATCTGCAAAGCTATTTATGAAGGCGACATCTTTCTATCATTCCGAGATCCTCACCACACCAATGGTGTACTTGAGGGCGCCTGCTGGTACATCACATCCCAATGACGATTGGGATAGAAGCTGGTATTGTGGAGCTAACCACATAGTCTGAAGACATCATCAGAGGCGACGATACATAGCACACCTCTCCAGAGTTTCTGGATTCAGCAGCTACTTAATTGCAATAACTTTGTAATCTGTGTATATTTTCGGAATGTTGTAAATAGGAGTGATGAGATAAGTCTAAGAGATCTGAAAGCATAAGAGCTTTTACAGATCAGGGGGAGTTGAGGGAATTTGTACTCTTTTCCCTTAGCTATGGTTTTTCCCACTGGGTTTTCCATAGCCAAAGGTTTTAACGAGGCAAATCACATCAACTCTGGATCCTGAAGTATCCACCCCTCTGTGACGCTCAGAATCCAGAAGTATTCATGAGCAGTGTCACTTGTAGAAATCAGGGGGAGTTAAAGAGCGTTTGTACTCTTTTCCCTTAACTATGGTGTCTCCCACTGGGGTTTCCATAACTAAAGGTTTTAACGAGGCAAACCTCACCAACTCAGGATCCTGAAGTATCCACCCCATGTGATACTCTTATAACGCTCAGAATCCTGAAGTACTCTTGAGCAGAGTCCACACCTATGGCTGGATAAGGGGGAGTGTAGTGAATGGAAATAACCAGAGTCGGTTAGGATTGCGGGTATCTTAGAGATACGCCCATATCTATGTATTCGATGTATCTACTCTCATACCATGCCTATAAATAGAGGGCTGGGGGTTCCTCCCACAGTAGTTGATTCATAACAACAATAGCTTTATAGAAATAAAGATTTAAAAATATCTAAACAGACGAGAATATGTATATTTAGAAACGATGAGACATGCGATCTCCCCCGATTTTATTCTATACAGAATATGTATATTCAAAACTTGATCCAGTGAGCCGAGCTACAAGGCTGGTCTGATCCATCTTTTTCAGCGCAAACACACAATGCAAAGGTGATTCTCATTGGGCCTCCTTGGATCACATAATTGTAGAACGGCGGCGCCGCCACCTTAATGGGCCAAGTCGAGCTAGCCCATTTGTATTTTATAGGCCTACAGCAGCTTAATTAATCCCCCTTCAGATTTAAACGAGCCCTGGCTCGGGTGAGCGCAGCTCGTGTTAATTACGAACGAGACAGATGTGCAAAGATGACGCGGAGGGAGAACGGCTCACGTTCTTTGGTTTCTTGATTGGTGCTGCCCTTCTGTTTATTATAATTTTATTCAAAAAAGAAAGGCATTAAATATATGATATCCTGCCATTTATTAGCATGAGCAAAACAGCCAAGGTTTGGGTCAGTTGACCTTCATAAAGTTCTCTCCACCGGCCGAGAGGAGAGATTGGGCAGGCACTTAATTTGGGTGGATGGGTGGGTGCATTGAGAAACTATGGCCTATAGGTTTGCATCTGATGCCTAATATAACACACCCAATGTTGTTTGATCTTTCCTGGACTTTTATACCTTGGCACAGGAAAACCATCCTGTCCGGGCCATCTGTTCTGGGATTGCTCGTTCTCGAGGCCTGATTCAGACCCAACGAGAATCCGTGCACCAACAATGGACATCATCATGATGCATGAGACCCCACGGGAGCAGCTGGTTGGGTAACGGACTCACAGTAAATGAATGCTTCTTGCACTTGTTGCCACCATTACTGTTGCAGGTTAGAGACACAGTGTTTAATGAGATAATAATATATGTTAACACGCTGCAATTAATTGGTTTGGTTCGTAGAATTCGGGTTGTTCGATGGGCATTAACTTTGTGCCGCAGCCTCTTTCGTGAAAGACTTTGACCGCCACCTTACACCGTTCACTCTCTTTGTGCACCGCAATTTTTTTTAAAAATTAAAAAAAAAAATGTTATAAACGGGCTTCTTGGTGGGCCTACCCGTTAGTGGGTATCCACCCATTATGTAACCCTACCACTATAAATATAGGGCTATGGTCTCCATAGCCGCCAAGTTTACAACACGTTATCAGCACGCTCAAAGCTAAGCCGAATCCCTGCCGACGGACGGACGCGACGAACGGACGCGACGCGAACGGGCTTCCTTTACCGAACGTCGCTAGATCCGGCGGGTAGGATCTAGAGGTAACTTTCTCTCTAGATCTAAATTTTGTATATGCGCATATGTGGTGATTTAATTCTTTTTGGCTCAATCGATTAAAAACACCGTTTTTATCGCTAAAAATCACCCTTTTTCAATAAAAAAAACGTATTTTTGGAAGAAAAAAAATTGGGTTTTTTCCACTAAAAATCGGATTTTTACCCGTTGTTTTTCCCCAAAAATCACCCAAACCCGAAATAGGGTTCACCGACGCTCCCCCCCCGTCGCCGGCAGCGGCGGGGGCCTTCCCGCCGTCGCTGCGGCGGCGGGAACCCCCCCGCCACTACAGGCGGGGATTTCCCCGCCGCCTGCAGCGGCGGGCATCCCCCGCCGCCGCCGGCGGGGGCAACCCCCGCCGCGGCAGGCGGGGGCTCCCCGCCGCCTGCTGCGGCGGGGCAACCCCGCCGCCATCGGCGGGGGCAACCCCCGCCGCGGCAGGCGGGGCCCCCCCCCGCCGCCTACTGCGGCGGGGCAACCCCGCCGCCAACGGCGGGGGCAACCCCGCCGCCTGCAGCGGCGGGGCACCCCCGCCGCCTGCAGCGGCGGGGCACCCCCGCCGCCTGCAGCGACGGGGGCAACCCCCGCCGCCTGCAGCGACGGGGGCAACCCCCGCCGCCTGCAGCGACGGGGGCAACCCCCGCCGCCGCAGGCGGGGGCTCCCCGCCGCCTGCCGCGGCGGGCACCCCCCCTCCTCCCCGCCGCCTGCAGCGGCGGCCCCCCCTCCCCGCCGCCTGCTGCGGCAAACGGGCCCGCCCGCCAGTAGCGGGTACGGGCCCGGCGTGAGTACCCCAAAACCCTAACTAGGGTTTCTGACCCAGAAATTTTTTTTTTCGAATTTTCAAAATTTTTTCAGATTTATTGCGATTTTTTTTTTCTCGTTAAAATCTGGACCAAAATGCATGTGATTTTTACTCATCGCAAATTATATTTGGATTTATGATTTTCTTTAAAAAACGTTTAAAAATTAAGAAGATCCTGCGACCGCTCTGCCGTTAGTCAACTAACCTAACGGTGCATGACGTTGCCTAGTGGTCCAATAATTTTTAAACGGTAGATTTCATTTTCCATTATAAACTGCCTGTGATGAATAAATAAATTGCCTGCGATGTATAAACTGCCTGTGATAATGCCTGTTGCATTATAACTGCCTGCGATGAATGGTTAATATTTGCTGTGGTTTTGGATCGGCTAGTTTATCACCATTTTTATTTTTCATGCATTATTTTCCTTTTGAGAGAAAAATGTAGTGAGGATAATTTTGTAAAATTACAAGCCCGGCGGACGCTTCAAGAAGATGAAGGACTATTCCAGAAGAATAGGGGCCCCACGGGGGTTCCCGAGTTGTACTTTCTTTCTTTTTGGGACTGTAATGGACTGTAATTATTTATGGTGATTAGCCGATCCACGCAGCAAATATTTATGTCTGATGTGCTTGATTATTTATTTTTGCGCAAAATATCTAATTAATGCTATCTTTTTACATGCTAGAGTAATAAATGGCCAAAATTGCGAGCGTCGATTTCGACGTTTTGGATGCTTCAGGAAAGAATTACTTAAGCTGGCAGCTGGATATAAAATTCCATCTGCGAGCACAGGGATTGAGTCACGCCATCGCCTTAGGCGATAAGGTTTCTGACATAGATAAAGCGAAAACAATTATCTATATCAGACGCCATATCGATCGGACCCTGAAGGCCGAGTACCTAACGGTGGAGGACTCGTATGAGTTGTGGACCGCCCTCGAGGACAGGTATAAACATCAAAGGGATGTTATCCTACCTCGAGCGCGATATGAATGGGAGAACCTCCGTCTCCAAGACTTCAAGTCTATTGCCGAGTACAACTCGGCACTCTTTAGCATCACCTCACGCCTGAAGTTGTGTGGTGAAAAGGTGACGGAGGAACGCATGTTAGAGAAGACGTATACATCCTTCCATGAGAAGGATGTCATACTGATGCAACAGTATCGTGAACGAAAGTTCACAAAATACTCTGAGCTTCTCTCATGCCTTCTGATGGCAGAGCAGAATCGTGACCTCCTTCTGGCCACCCACAACTCACGCCCTACCGGCACTGCTCCTGCGCCTGAAGCGCACCACAGCTCCTTCCAGAAGAAAAGGGGCAACTTCAAAGGCAAACCCCAGAAGGGCAAGACCATGAAGAAGCAGGCTCGAGGACCCCCTCCAAGAAACAACCAAGAGGGGAAGAAGAAAAATGTGTGGAAGAGAAAAGACGACGGCCAGACTTCTGCCCCCAGAAAGGACTGGGAAGATAAATGCCACAGGTGTGGCATGACTGGACACTGGTCCAGAAATTGTCGTACTCCACGCCACCTTCAGGAGTTGTACAAAGCAAGCCAGAAGCAAGCTGAGACAAACCTGGCGGTTCAAGAAAACCTGGCACCAATCAGGTTCATCGCCGAGGACTTCTCCAACGATGACCTGCTCGACTGAGGACATTTATCTACTTTATATGCATTGTAGTTTTTCCTTTTGAGAAACAATTTATCTGCTTATCTCTGGCATGTTTTAAGTACTTTTTCAGACATCAATTTAATTTTCGTAGTATATACCTTTGTGTTTTTTTTTTCTCCTTATACTGCGACTTTTCTTTAAAATAGATGGACGTTAAATGCCTAGTGGACAGTGCCTCTACGCACACGATCCTCCAAGACATCTGCTTTTTTCAAAGCATTAATAAATACGATGGCACCGTAAATACGATTTCCGGTCCATCAAGTATCATTGAAGGATCAGGGGAAGCACATTTTATGCTCCCCAATAGTACAAAACTACTCATAAAAGATGCCCTTCTCTCCCCTAGCTCACATAGGAACCTGTTGAGCTTTAAAGATATCCGCTTAAACGGATACCACCTAGAAACGGTGAGCAAAGGAAACAGTGAATACCTTGATGTAACGTTCCATAAAAACGGTGCTAAAAACACCGTCGAACGTTTCGAGGGACTCCCGTCGGGTCTCTACCACACAAGGATCAGAGCAATGGAAGCAAACACTTTGGAGCACCAGAAGTGCCAAAATCAACCAGAATTCAAACTCTGGCACGATAGACTAGGACACCCTGGAAGGAATATGATGCGTCGCATCATATCCCAATCCCGTGGAATTAATCCGAAAAGCCTGACGCTACTTCGGAAGGGTGCAAATCCTTGTCCCCCTTGTTACAAAGGGAAATTGATTACGAGACCATCCACCCTGAAGGTGGACTCTGAGTCTCCAAGCTTCCTAGAGAGAATACATGGTGACATTTGCGGGCCTATTCACCCCGCAAGTGGACCATTCAGGTACTACATGGTACTAATCGACGCATCTTCAAAATGGTCATATGTGTGCCTCTTGTCCACCCGCAACGTAGCCTTTGCAAAGCTACTTGCACAAATTATAAAATTGCGGGCACATTTCCCAGACAACCAGATCAAGAAATTGCGTCTGGACAATGCTGGGGAATTCACCTCACAAGTCTTCCTAGACTACTGCCAAGCAACCGGCATAGAAGTTGAACATCCTGTAGCTCATGTTCACACCCAGAACGGGTTGGCCGAATCTCTCATAAAGAGACTACAATGGATCGCTAGACCATTGTTAATGCAATGCCAGTTGCCGGTATGTGCATGGGGACATGCCATACTGCACGCTGCATCGCTGATAAGATTACGACCGTCAGGTAGTCAATCTTATTCTCTGATGCAACTTGCATATGGGAACCCGCCCGATATCTCTCACTTGAGGATATTCGGATGTGCTGTCTATGTCCCCATAGCACCACCGCAGAGGACCAAGATGGGTCCTCAACGGCGTCTTGGTATCTATATTGGTTTCGACTCACCATCGATCATTAGATACCTCGAACCCCTTACAGGGGACGCCTTTAAAGCGCGTCTAGCAGATTGTGAGTTTGATGAAAGCATTTTTCCAAAACTAGGCATTAACACACAGAAGCCAGAAGCTTCAAAGACCATTACATGGGACACAAAGACCTTATCCCATTTTGATCCGCGCACAAATCAATGTGAAGAAGAGATCCTGAAGATCCTTCAAATTCAGAACACAGTTCACATTTTACCGGATAAATTCACTGACAACCAGAAGATTGTCAGATCACACGTCCCTGCTGCAAATACGCCAGCTAGGATTGACATACCCAAAGATGGATGCAATCCACCTGCAGCAGAAGCGGCCGTACCTCAACAAAAAAGAGGACGACCCCCAGGCTCCAAAGATAAGAATCCTCGAAAGAGGAAAAATCCTGGAGCAACAATAACGATACCACCACAGGATGCTGAGCTCAGCCCAGCTACCTCTCCACTCCTAACAACCCCTGAAGAGGAAAATATAGGAGAAATTTCATTAAACTATGTACGTACCGGGGAGGTACTGGACAGAAAAAGCACAATCATCGATGATAACTTCGCGCTCATTATTGCCACTCACGTCACTGAATACGACGATGAGACCGATCCACGCTCTCTAGCAGAATGTAAACGCAGAGAGGATTGGCCAAAGTGGAACGAGGCAATAGGAGTAGAGCTGGACTCACTCTCGAAGCGCCAAGTCTTTGGACCTGTAGTCCTAACACCAAAAGGTGTTAAACCTGTGGGATATAAATGGGTATTCGTGAGAAAAAGAAACGAGAATAATGAGATCGTGCGCTATAAAGCGCGCCTTGTTGCACAAGGTTTTTCCCAACGACCAGGAATAGACTATGACGATACCTATTCTCCGGTCATGGACGCGATCACCTTCCGTTTCATCATAGGCCTATCCACGAAGGAAGGTCTGGATATGCAGCTCATGGACGTTGTGACTGCATACCTATACGGAAATATAGATAAGGACATCTACATGAAAATCCCAGACGGATACAAACTACCGACAAAAATGACAGAAAGACCTCGGGACGTCTATTCTGTCAAACTCCAGAGATCACTGTATGGTCTCAAACAGTCAGGTAGAATGTGGTACAACAGGCTGAGTGAATTCCTAGTGCAACAAGGATTCACAACAAATGAAGTCTGCCCTTGCATCTTCATACGAGCAAAGGGAACAGGATTCGTAATTATCGCCGTCTACGTAGACGACTTGAACATCATCGGATCTCCTGCAGAGATAGATGAGATATCCAAAAGTCTCACACAGACTTTTGAGATGAAAGACCTCGGCAAAACGAAGTTTTGCCTAGGGCTACAAATTGAACATTTAAGCGGAGGAATCCTGTTACACCAATCGACATAGACAAAGAAAGTGCTGAAGAACTTTCTTATGGACAAATGTCATCCGCTTAGCACACCAATGGTCGTCAGATCATTGGATGTTGAAACAGACCCCTTCCGACCGCTGGAAGAGGGGGAGGAAACACTGGGTCCTGAAGTACCCTACTTAAGTGCAATTGGAGCACTCCTATACCTGGCAAACTGCACGCGTCCCGATATAGCGTTCGCAGTAAATCTACTAGCCAGATACAGTTCAGCGCCCTCAAAGCGCCACTGGAACGGAGTGAAACAACTTCTGCGCTACCTCCAAGGGTCTGTAGACATGGGACTATACTTCAAGAAAGGTGTATCCGCCGACCTGGTCGGTTACGCAGATGCGGGATACAGGTCCGACCCACATACCGCAAAGTCCCAGACCGGTTTCGTATTCACATACGGTGGGACGGCCATCTCATGGAGATCCGTGAAGCAGACATCCACAGCGACCTCGTCCAACCACTCTGAGCTCATCGCGATCCACGAAGCTAGCAGAGAATGCTTCTGGCTTCGATCAGTCATCAACCACATCCTCAAGACCACCGGCCTGAAGACGGGAGACCTTGGGCCTACTACCATGTACGAAGACAATGCTGCCTGCATCGCTCAACTACGAGGTGGCTACATCAAAGGTGATAGGACGAAGCACATTTCCCCCAAGCTCTTCTGGACGCATGAACAGCAAGTGGACAACCAGATCGACATCCAGCAGATCCAGTCCTGCAACAACCTGGCTGACCTATTCACTAAAGCTTTGCCTCGCAGGACCTTTAGAAAACTTGTACTAGGAATTGGGATGAGACAGCTGAGAGATGTACAAGCCTGAAGCTTGAACTTATCAGGGGGAGTTAACGTAGTGCTGTACTCTTTTTCCTTGACTGTTGGTTTTTCCCACTGGGTTTTCCACAGTCAAAGGTTTTAACGAGGCAGCCACATTAACTCAGGATCCAGAAGTATCCACCACTGATGTTATCCATCGATCAGGGGAAGTTACAGAGACTTGTACTCTTTTCCCTTAGCCACAGGTTTTTCCCACTGGGTTTTCCTTGGCAAAGGTTTTAATGAGGCAAGCACTCTCAAACTTAGAGATCCAGAAGTATCTCCAACCCCATGATCAAACAAGCTTCATGAACCCTGAAGTGTTCACCATGGCTTACAACAATGGATGGATAAGGGGAAGTGTTATAAACGGGCTTCTTGGTGGGCCTACCCGTTAGTGGGTATCCACCCATTATGTAACCCTACCACTATAAATATAGGGCTATGGTCTCCATAGCCGCCAAGTTTACAACAAAAAAACAATATTTACCCTCAAAACGAAATTATTCCGAATAGGATTCTACAATTGGAAATTTGTCAATTAAATCCCAAGCTAATATCAACTTGGACAAAAAAAGGGGGAAATAAAATTAAAAGATTACAACTTCGAAAATCAATGATCACTGCCCACGTATGTGGATCCATTTAGCCCTGCTAGGCACACCGCCATGCACCACGAACAGCATGTAGTACCCCGGCGGCGCTAACACCGCGCTCGCCGGAGCAAACACGTCGGCCTTCAGCCCGACGCCCTTGACGCGATCCAATCCCGCCACCTCCAACACCAGCAGCCTCTGATTCATCGACAACGAGTGCGTCGTAAACGACGGGGCCACCATCGTGACGTACACCACATCCCGGCACTCGCCCTCCAGCGAAAAGCTAACGCTAAACCTTTGTCCGTAGGCAATGCTGTCCCCTGGCTCCGTCGCCGCAACCACCGCCGCAATGTTCGGCCTCCCCGCTTCGGAGCCCAAGTACGGCGGGTAGAACGCTTCAAGGCTCAGTTCCGTCGGAAACAGGACCCCGTCGAACTGGTACTTGGCGTTGGGGTTGCTCCCGCCGACTAGGACCCGGCCGTCCGGAATCAGATGAGCGGTCGAGTGATAAAGCCGAGGGATCGTCGACGGGCTCATCGTCTCGAATCTCCGGCCATAGCCGCCGAACGCCCCCGTCCTGTACAAGACAGGGCTCAACACGGGGTCCCTCGCATTCCCCCACCCCGCGGTCCCCCTCGCCGCGCCGTTGACGATCAGCACGTCGCCGGTGGGCAGCATTATCATGTCCCCCATCACTCGACCCATCGGCATCTCCTCCATCAGCCACTCCGGCGACTCCTCCGTGATAGCCAGCCGCCCGCAGGAGCTCGACGCCGGCAGGTAGGTCCCGCCGCGGACGTAGGAGAAGGAGTCGGTCCTCGTCCCGCCGCAGACCATGACCTCGGCCTTAACGACGCCGCCGGCGTCCGGGGCGGCGAGCGCGAGCGGGAGGAGGAGGGAGGAGCCGGTGCTGGGGTAATTGCGGGAGACGCCGCCGGGCATTTCTGGGTAGTTGCGGAGGACGCGGTTGCTGACGTGGTCGAAGAGGATGGACTTGGTGTTGGCGAAGATGAAGAGGTGGCCGTCGGTGGAGAGATGGACGAAGGGGTACAGGTTATTCTCCCATTGGTCCGACGTCTCTTCGAGAAATGGGAGGTCGAACACCGCGAGGCTGGAATCTTTGGGGACGAACTCGTAGTTGAATTGCTTGCGGCCGCCGACGACTATGATGCGCTCGTCGGGCAGGATTTGGTTGGTCGAGTACCATCGCCGGTTGGCCAGCGCGGCGGCGTGCTCGACCCAGTCGCAGGTGTCGCAGGGGGAGAAGTATCGGACTGCGCGGTCGCCGAGGTCGCCGTAGCCGCCGGTCTGGACGAGGGTGCCGTTGGGGGAGAGGGAGCCGGAGGAGCACCAGGTCTCGGTGGTGACGGTGAGGGGGCGGAGGCTGCGGTCGGAGGGGTCGAACTCGACGGAGTGGGCGGAGCAGTCGGTGCGGTTGGCGACGCGGAGGCAGCGGCGGCCGGAGGGGAGGGAGATGTTGGATGGGCCGGCGTCGGTTCGGTCGAATGCGACGATCCTGCCGGTGTGCAAGAGCTGCATGTGCATTGAGGATATTCCGAGGTTTCGCCTCAGGAGCTTCCAT
This sequence comes from Scilla litardierei, assembly GCA_030789695.1. Classification (NCBI taxonomy): domain Eukaryota; kingdom Viridiplantae; phylum Streptophyta; class Magnoliopsida; order Asparagales; family Asparagaceae; genus Scilla; species Scilla litardierei. The sequence goes on along the minus strand of CM061133.1, from coordinate 1,399,745 downwards.
TGGCCCCCCGCCGCCGGCGCCGCCGCTTGGCTCTCCGATGAGGAGGAGAGGAGAGCGAGTGCTGTCGACAGGAGAAGAAGAAGAATGGACGTCTTCTGCAGCTCCATTGTTTTTTCCCCCCTCAACGAGTTTGGTGAATGAAGAGAATGAGAGATTATATAAAAAGAGAGAGAGAGATTATATAAAAAGAGAGAGGGAGAGATTATGCCACCCAGCAAATTTTCATGTAAACATATACGCAATTTCTAGTTGCATAAATTTACCACAAAATTCATGTCGATAGGAGATGATGTATAACATAAAAACTATAAAAAAAATTCAAGGGCGAAGCGGCCAAAATTTATCTATTTATGTTTATGCATCAGTTAACTGGTCTCATTGTGGGCCGCACTGTCATTAGCCGTGCCGTGCCTTCATGTGAAAATGCGAGAAAAAGTGGGTGGATGATCGAAATTTTACTGATAACAATTATTCATTGTGGTCAAAAGGCACACCTAACTAAATTAGCTGTGCTCGTTTTAATGCATTTTAAGATGCACTTGTTTGTGGGCCTTGAATGCCCGCCCTCATATTCCTCGTCACGCTTCACGCTGGGCTGGCGTGGGGCCCTGTTAGAGACAAGAAGGCCTTCGCAAATTAAAGCCGCCAAATAGGCAAATATTAACTTGAATATCTTAGTTAGGCCCATTTGGGCCCATACCATGTTAATTGATAGGCCTTTGGAGCCCAAACTGTGCCTTGCGGGCCCTAAGGCCGTCGTTCGGTAAACGGGGGCGAGACAAAATTTAGTTACTTCTAAAAGCAGATCCAACACGGATCAGTAATTGCTCTGATTACATTCACTTCTTGCTTTGCGATGTATCAAAAAAATGCACAAGAAACCACCGGCCCTTTGGCCTAATTGTACTCCCCCTCCCCTAGTAGCAGGTTAATGTTTGACGCCTTTCCTTTGTAACAAAAAGCACAGATGCAAATTCGATAATAAAAACAGCCAACGTTGAAGGTTCAGATGATCCACAAATGTAATAGTTAATCAGTAAATAATATATATATATAAACAAAATTGAGTAAAAACCAAAAGGATTACGACTAAAATTAAGCTACATTAATTAACATTGAATATCCACTAAAGATAAAAAAATCATGAAGAAAATAATCATCTATGATTATAGATCGTTTAGTACAAAGGAAATTAGCATGATACCAATTTAAAAATAAACTTTACACAAGTCGCAATGTTGTTAACCTTGGAACTTAGTACAATTAGGAGTATTATTCGACCACACAGACGGCAATTTGAGAGACACGGAGAATTCTGATGGACTGTTGGAATTAGATGTATGCGTATAGAAAATTCGTTTTGGGGCCGGCCCAAGGGCCACTTGATCTAGTACTGAAAAAGCCCGGTTCCAACTATGCTGATTCGAAGGCTGGCCTCTTGCTCCTGACCATGGTTGATGTGGATTATCACACTCTTCATAGTTTGATTCTAGATATTAGGTAGCTGGCATCGCGGTTCCAATTATGCTCTTTTCGACATATCTACCAGAAGGCTAATTTCTGTGCTGACGTCCTAGCGGCCTTGTGCTGACGCCCTAGCGACTCGGGTTGCCAATTGGACGAGGATTTAAGTATTTGGGATCAACCTCCGTCATCTTTATCGCAGTTCCTTCTTCTGGACATGATGGGTCAGAGGTCTCTGGGGGGTCCTCCTTATCTAATGTATTTTCTTTCCGATGTATCAAAAAAAGAAGCCCGGTTTCAATCCTGGTCATGCAAAAAAACAAAAGACTGGTTAGTTCTTTATTTAAGGCCCAAATTTTTTAGGCCTGGACCGGGGAAGACATTAGGCCCAGACCCAACCTCACATCCCTGTAATTTTTAAATAATATGTAATTCCAATGCTCATTATAACATTTGACTCTACACATATAAAATCGAAAAAAAAATGCAACATATAATTATAACCCATGCTTTCTATTTCTCTAATCAGACCAGTTTCCAATTTTTCTCTCTTTCTAGTCTCTTCCTACCAAAAAAATCAAAAGTATAAAACCTAAAAATTACCTGAACTCTTCCTTATGAAATTGATTAAAGCACGAAATAATGAGCACATAACCAAGAAGCAACTTATGAAATTGATGAATATTATTACTATACGCGCTGGCCAAGTGTATATTATCACTCTTAATTTTTTGATATGTTATTATTAATAATTAAGCATTAAAATTGCAAGTAAAAGGCAGGCATGGTGAGCCCGAAAGAGCTTTCATTTAAAAGGCCCTGGCCCAGGACCGGTTTCTATGCCCGAAGAATGGGGCTGGGGGGCCTGGTCCAACCCGGCCCGTTTTCAACCCTTGTTTTGACTAACATAAGGCGGGCTTTTACAAAGATCAGGCTACCGGGCCTTAATCACGGTTCTCCGTGGGCTTCGCGGAAACTAGACGTTAAATTGAATTGCCTACAACACTGTTGCGCTTGATTCCCAAGTGCTCGATCATTCTTAGTTTAAGCAAAGTATTCCACGAACCATTATAATTTGCCTTCAAATTGCTCTTTTGGTGCCTATGCGTTGCTTTTAGTCAAGTTGAACAAGATTTTTTGCTCCTACTCTATTAAAATTATTTGTACGCTTGCCACTTCATGCACATGCTCTGCGAACACTGCACTGCATTATCTTTCAGATCAATCACAAAGTTTGGTTAATTACTTGTGGTTCATAGGATGCTCCCCAAGTACCACTGCCTTTCCTTGAGAGAACCAACGGAAAAAAGGACCCAAGACACCAATTTCCCAAAAAAACAAGTCAAACTCCATTTTAACCCCTTTCTCACAACAAAAATTAACAAGCACATGAGCTCCCCCCTTGCAAAAGAACTATTTTCAAATCTCAAAGCCAAAGGCCCTTTTTAAAAGGGAGAGTACCTTTTGAATGGAGAATGTTAAAAGGTCTAATATTCTCGAGGCCCCCGGAGTCAATAATTCCCGTCACTGCATTCCAAAAAGAGTTCCCCAACTTTAAAGCACTGTCTCATGCTGCCTGTTCATCAAATTTTCATTAAAACCCCTTCAACTGATTAAGTTGAAAATCTTTTTTTGGAAAATAAATCTTGCATCAACATTGAGAAGAGGCGTATTCGGCACGAAATAGCTTTTCTCTGTACCTGCTCTCTTTGGCAAATGAAGAAAAAATTTGAAAGAAAAATAAAATGAGAAAAGAGAAATTAATTAAATATAGAAAAAGGGTGTCATAGGCGCGGTCGGTGATTGATGGGAGTAGGGAGAGGAAGCTGACGTTTGCGTGTGTGTTGAAGCGTGTACAGGACGCAGAATTTAAATGCCATACACTCCTCCTGTTAATTTCTTTTTTTTCTTCCCTAATATCATTTCCTAATCTAGGGCATTGCATGATCATTTTTGCCTCCAAAACGATCATAATTAAGAGGCCGAACGCTGAAGATCGAAGAACTGCACATGAATGTACAAGATTGATCAAACTTTACTATAAAAACGCCAAAATTTGCAGCAATACTAAAAATATGATTTTTTTGTGTAGACATGGAGAGCATCTCTGGATAAAATATTAGGGTGTAACGATGAACATACAGAGTTGGTTGCTTATAAAACCAACGCTATCAATCTAACATCACCCAAGCAACAGAGAGAGAGAGAGAGAGAGAAATAAAACTTTTTAAAAAGGAAATAAAGAAAATGTTCAAGAGTTTGAAAGCAAGATGATAGATAACTAATTCTTTTAAATTCTTGAACATTTTCTTTTAAAGTCTGATTCAAATTAATTTATTTTGTTCGAGACGGGATAAAAATTAAAAGAATTGAAGAAGGCCAAGCCAGCGACATCTGAAAAGAAAGAAAAGGTAATGATGACATGATGATGGCCTTTTTGTTGATCCCCTCCTCATGATGACCCCAATCTGCATCTGCTTCTAATAATCAACCCACTCACCCACACAACAACAACATCATCATGAACAGAGAGAAAAGCTAATAACAATGCCCAAAAAATAGGAACAAACCCTAAAAAATTTGCAATGAAATTAAAAATTAGGAAAAACGAAGGGAAAACTAAGCTTGAACTTACCAGATGGAGATGCACGCAGAAAAGAAGAGGTAAATCCATGGGAAGCTGTGATTGGGGGGAATGAAGCCTGGTCCGAGATCTCAGATCCATGATTACTTATCCTTCTCTTTTTTCAAAAATTAGAAAAAAGAAGAAGGAAAAGAATTAGAGAAGATGACGATGGACCTCGGGCCAGACAATATTCCCCTCAACAAGAAAGCTCCCCTCCTCCTTCTTCTTCTTCTTCTTCTTCCTGCCAATTGGTGAATATGTGGCCGGCTGATTTCATGGGATCTGCTTGTTTTGTTTGGTTGGAGAGTTTCAGAGAGCGCAGAGGGAGGGGTGATGATGAACGAAATGATTACAGTAGTGATTGATGAGTAGAAGGTAGGAGAGAGAAACACACGAACAGGGGGAGAGAGAAAGAGAGGAGAGAAGAGCAAGCAACAAACAAGAGAGAGAGAGAGAGGGGCTACAGAGCAAATTAGTAAACGACAAATAGAAAATGACCACCTCCTTGTTCGTTCCTTCATATAGACTCTCTCTCTCTCTCTCTGCGCGCACGTGACATGCTCCATATCACAAGCCCTTTGCCCATGTCCATCCTTTATAGCCAATTGATCTCCACCGTTGAATTGCGCTGTGGATCCTGGCATCGATGCAATTAAACCATTGAATGCTGCTGGGGACCAAGGACGGGGACTTGACGGGAGTCGTTGAAAAGTTGATTGATTGATTAATTAACGCGCCCGTATCTCCATAATTTTAATTAACAGACACAATATATGATTAGCAAACTCGCTAACAGTAACAGCCCTCCTCGTGCGCTTCCCCTTGCTTGCCCCACAATCCGTTTCAGTGTTCTGTTCTATTTTAACTGAACTTTCTTCACTGTTTTTTTTAGTTTTTCTTCGTTTTGATAATTGTACAACATTGATGCCCTAATTACATCGGATTAAGATTTTTTTTAAACAGTTCTTCGGTATTATTTTTTAAGCAATTGTACAACATTGATGCCCTCGATAACTCTAATTACTCTTCTCGAACAGTACCATCACGCACACAGATCCGATTTCCAACTCTTAGAGACCCATCTTCATGAATGTAGAAATAAGTCGGAAATCCACGCTCTACGTGCTCTCGTATCCTCTTTAAATTGGCATCCTATGCTTGTTCAGACTTAATGCGGTCCACCAAAACAGATCGAATCTGCCAACTCATCATACTGGCTTTCTCATCTGGGAATATGACCTCTATTTCCATCTGACGTAGTGCCGAGCGAAGTTGCGGCTGAGTAGAACATCATCACATCAGGAAGTCGACTAAGAGCGTCAGGAACTACGTTCACTTTTCCATGGTAGTATTGAATGTCGATATCATACTCTTCCATCAGTTCAAGCCATCGATGATGTCTCATATAAAGATCCTTCTAGGTGAAGACATACTTTAGGCTCTTATGATCTGTGTATAACTTTACGTGCTTGCCTAGCAGAAAATGTCTCCACGGCTTTAAAGCAAAAATCACTGAAGCTAATTTCAGATCATGCGTGGGATAATTATGCTCATGTACCTTTAATAATCTGGAGGCATACTCCACAACTCGTCATGCTGAAGAAGAATGCATCCGAGTCTCTTACCAGATGCATTACAAAAAATTTCATATCCTCCAGAACGATCTGGAATTGTCAGAACTGGAGTAGTTGTCAACCTATGTTTCAACTCCTCAAATGCATGCTGACATTCTTCAGACCAGCCATAAGCGACATCCTGTTTGGTCAGATGAGTCAGTGGTGCTGCAATCTTGGAGAAACCTTTGATAAACTTCCTATAATATCTAGCAAATCCCAAAAAGCTCCTGATCTCCATAACTGATTGAGGGACTGGCCACCTTTCCACTGTAGCAACTTTCTCTTGATCTACAAAAATTCCTTCTTCTGACTCTACAAGTCCAAGAAAAGCAATTTTATATAACTAGAATTGGCATTTGCTATACTTGGCATATAGTCGGTGTTGCCTCAATGTCTCCAAGATGATCCTGAGATGCTCATCATGTTCTTCCTCACCCTTCGAATATACCAATATGTCATCAATAAAAACCACCACGAATTTGTCCAGATACTCAAAGAAAACCTGAATCATCAATCACATGAATGTGGCTGGTGCATTGGTCACTCCGAAGAGCATCACTAGGAATTCATAATGACCATAAGCGCGAGGCAGTCTTCAGCACATCAGACCCCCAAATCTAGACCTGATGGTATCCCCTTCGCAAATCCAACTTTGAATATACTTTGGATCCACCAAGCTGATCAAAGATTTCATTGATACGAGGGAGAGAATACTTATCCTTCACAATCACTCTGTTTAGCTCCCTATAATCAATGCACATCTGTAATGTCCCACTCCACAGGATATCCGGAAAGTACGAATCCGTCCCAGATATTCCCAAAGAGGCAGGTGCAAAAAAGAAGGTAGATATATGAGAGGAGAGAGAGACCATTGTACCTTTGGGGGTTTTTTTTGTCTTGGGGGCTGATGTATAGATGATGCTATATATGGATATTGATGATATATATATTAAAGGCAGTAATTATTCTATTGTCTCAGTGTTGTTTCTGTGTTCTTTGGTTCCTTTGTGTTGGATGTTGGTCGTTTACTTGGAAACACTACATGTACTACTCTAGAAGAGCACAGTGGACCAGCTGACTCTTCTGTATTTTCAATTTCTCCATTCGTAACACTCGCTGCTCTGGGAGAACCATGGACGGATTCGTACTTCTTAGGTATCATCCGCCGCGCTAGGTGAGGTTCCAGTCCCTTATGTCGTATCCGGTACCTACGTTTCCAAACGTTAAACAATTTAACTCATGACAAACGTTTCTGTCTGTGTTCGTTATTTTGCGGTGCTATTTACTTTTCCTTGCACTTGTTGTTACTTGCGTTGTTACCCCTTCCCATTGCACCCCATTGCATTATTATGTATACTTTTATTTTTGTGTACGTTATTATTGTAACCCCTTCACTCATACCTGTTTATTGTCATGTGTACTTTTGTTACTGTTATCTTGCCATGTCATGTTCGTTGCATATCTTGCAGGTAGTTACATTTTAGGATGTGGCACTTGAGGTGGAGTTGGATTCCTATTAGGTCACGCGTTGACGTGCCCCACCTTTGACTTTTCAGGTATTCAGGTGTTGGAATTGGTAGCAGATGGAGTTGGAGCTGGAGTATTGGTTGTGGAGTCTGAGTTTAGGATTAGGTGGCGAGGGGAGAGGAGAGTGACATCTCTACTCTTGAGTTTGTTTTTGGGGTAGTGTTGAGATGTTATATATGTTGATGATGCAATTGTATAAAAATGTACATGGACATGAATGGTTATGTATAATATTAGGGTTCTTCTCTTTGTCTCAATGTTGGCTCTGGATGTTTCTGTACTATTTGTTGTTCATGCTTCGTGTTTGGAAGCTTTGTATATGGGAACATTACAAGTACCATCTCAGCAGTGCGTAGTGGACCTGCATCGTCTTTGTTGTACTCTTTCTCTCGTCCCTCTACCTTCTTTTTCACACCAGCCTCTTTGGAAATACCTGGGACGGATTCGTACTTCCCGGGTATCCTGAGGAGTGGGGCGTTACAACTTCCGTCGTAAACCATCCTCTTATATACCAAAAGTACTGGCGCTCCCAATGGAGACACACTGAGACGCATTAGCCCTTGCTCTGATAGGTCCTTGAACTTCTTGTGAAGCTCGTCCAACTCAGGTGGGGGCATACGATATAGAGCTTTAGCAATCGGCAATGTTACCGGTATCAGATCAATGGTAAACTCCAATGTTCTGTCAGTTGGAAGCCCATAAATATCAGGGAAATCTCAGACAACACTCGATAGGACTGGCTCCACTTCCATGGCCATTGCCATGACTTCTATTGGCATTGCCTTGAATCTCACAGGTTCGAGTGTGCAGCTACCACTACAAAACTCAAACGCTGGATGACCAGAAATCTGAAAGACCACCCTCTGTAGTATACAGTCGATAGTGGCATAAAACATCTCTAGCCATTCTATCACTGTTAAGGCCAATATTGACCTAGACAGTCGTCAAGCTGACGTAGACACTTGATGCTGAGTCGGAGCCTCGTCAACAGATGATGTGGGACCATAGGTTGGAAGAACATGGGTCAAGTGGTGGCAGTTGAATATGGTGCGATGCACGATCGACCTTCGGGCAGCTGATACATTGATCGTTCGAGGCTAGGAAGCTCGATGACGACATTCGACACAAGAGGCGGAGCAAGAAATCTTTTTTCTTCTCATCCCATTCTTTTATACAGAGGGGCCAACAAACATATGACCGATGATCGACACGTGTCTGAGCCCATCCTCAAGAAACAATGAGGATTGATTTAGAAACGAAAAGTTTTTGGCGGCACAAATCAAATCAATCATTTCGAAGACCATGCGCATTTAATGAGGATACACATCATGCGGTCTCAATCAGCGCTGTTTCTTAAGACACGAATGATGGGGGCCATTATTGATACATGGGTACGGCCCACAAAACAATGTCAAGATACACGACCCAATTAGAGCCTCCAACCCGCAACCCGTCATTAAGGCTGAACAATATTCAGTCAAATGTATGACGCATTCGATCGTTGGACTCCCGCTGATACTCAGGGAGGAATTAATAAGACCGAGTAAACTGTAAATAGGTGGCCGTTATCATCAATCCCGTAGACGATCCCGTCCTAATTAATAAAGGACAATTATTCGCAATCGTGCGAACAACACCTATAAATAGCCGAAAGGACAATGCTAAAAGGGTTCCAACCCCCAAGGTACGAGATCTAACACTCGGACATTACATATTTCAACTTATATTTCATCCACAAAAGAGCTTGCGACGCAAGACCTGAGACGTGCCTCCGCGGATCGATCTCAGCTGCTTCAAGCTCACTCCTTCTATTAAGTCTCATTCTAACTTAAGCATCGAAGGAAATTTGAGTCGGGACCTAAATACGACCCCCTGACGCTTTCTTGTTGTGCAGATCATCGAGTTTCGATCCAGCGAGAAGGTCGTGCCTGAGCTTCTTAACATCGAACGATCGAGGCTCGATTCGTTCGAGGGTCGAACGAGCACCGCAAGTCAACTACCATCTACTAACGACCCCGGTTCTTCCAACCTAGCATCCCACTCAACCGACTGACGAGGCTCCAACTCAGTGAGAAAGGGTCCACGTCAGCATCTTGATTGTTTCGGTCGTTTTTGACCTTAACAGAAGGGGATATCTTATCATGAGCCACATGGGGGGTTAACATAATACCATTAGATTAGATGAACTCTACCGAAATTCATGAACTCAACAATTGGTTAATCCTAATCAATCCTAGCTTAGTCCAATGGTGGGGTTCCTAGAGCTTTTTATTATCGATATCAATCCTAGCTTAGTCCAATGGTGGGGATACCCAGGTCCTAGAGCTTTTTATTATTGATATTTTTTATTTGTTCTCATAACCTTCGATACCAATTCGATCACGTAGCTATTATCCTAGCGAGAAATTAGTATCAACTGCTGCCTCCCAGAGAACAACCCGTATAGCACTACAGCAACACCGTGTGTTTGCGGCTTATAAATATTGAAGCTCACGACACGTGAACACATATACCATATGATATTCCATGAATTCGGAAATTTATAAAGGGCCTCTCACTTTTATAACATTTATTTCTATACCCTTGTGCAATTATACCAAATCACTCGCTAATACTAAAATTTTCTAATAGGTCCCTCCTACATGCACACATCTACCTCTCATTCACATACCACTACATAAGTATTCCATGTAGGACTATGGCCTAATTGTCCAAGTACATGAGTGTGGTACATTAAGTCTTGGGATATCGCAGAGAAACATCCCAAACAACGTGGGCAAGATCATTATCACACATGTACACTAGATTTTAAGGGTGTTGCACCGTATTGCATGCTTAGGGAGGGTTACAACATCCTTCATCATCATTAGACAATAAAAGATTAATCAATGTGCATTATGGGTGTTAACATTAATCATTGCTTCCCGATTCGCCCTTTATCTACCTTCTTAGATTTCCCTCAACATATAATTTTCTCCTCAAAGGTCAAATGTTTTAAGACACATCTGAATTTTCATGAAAGTGCATCGAATTAGCATTCTACTTGGCTTCCAAACTATCAACTTGCACGTCATAGCCTTCCAAGCTAAATACTTGGCTTATTCTTTGTCTTTGGAAAGCTCTTTGGAGACAAGATATCCCCTGATATAGAGTCCATCCAGCTAGGTGTGACGTGTGTTCCATCTTGTTACAACATTGGGCCGGACCACGAAGCGGAGAGCAATATATCATCCAAATAAAGGAGGCCGCAAGGAACATGATGACAAAGCCCAGGAAGTACACGTTAAGGGCCAACCGCTTACCCAGTCAAGACTAAGCCACTTCTGCCTGTTGAGCTCCCGAATATCGATGGATCAGTTGATAATGGGCTGGATATTAATGGCATAAGTTATGCCCATTTTCAGGGACGATCGTGCCCCTATTAAAGCAAAGCCGTTATATACTAACGACATTGAGGGGACACCCTCATTTATAAATAGTCTTAACGACGATAAGATATGGAAGCCTCTAGAGATACTAAGCACAATGTACTATGACAACTCGTTCTCTTACTTCCACTTATATTTATTCCTCCATAGCTTGACGTAACAATAGCAAGCTGGCGACCTCCCAATAGGTGGGCCTTAGCTGCACTAAGTATCCTTTAAGTCTCTTACTGACTTAAGCATCGGTGGAGATTTGGGCCGGAATCCATATTTGACCCCCTGACGATTTGTCTGTGCTGCAGATAGCTCATTAGATAGCTCGGAGTTCGATTGGGATTCACCCGATAGCTCAGACTTAGCTCTTTCTGACCCGTAATCAGCCACCATCGGGTCCCACTCCTCAGCCGAAGAAGAGTTACGTCACAGGTCTCGTCCTCGTCAGCTCCGCTTTACTGTTTGACGAATGTACATGTCAACACATCCCCAATGGATTAATTTCATTTGTGACGTCTTATCCCGAATGCAGGGTTTTAAACAGATATCCATGCAAGTAAGAACGTTTCATCCAAGCCTGAAGGAGTGGATGCACATTTTTTTGGCCAATTCTCAAAGCTCCTACATTTAATTTGAATACTAACAGTGTTTCCAAGCCATGACTGATGCAGTCTGACATCCAATTTACATGGATCGAATCATAAACCAAGCCCTGCATCCCAACACAAAAATGACCATGCACTCTTATGCAAACGTAGTGAGCACGTACGCAAGTCGACACAACAAGTGGAGTTTGCGTGCGAGAGCATCCAAAATACGCATGACACTGTTCAGCGACTGTACGCACCAATTCCCTCCCCCCCCCTCCCCTCGATCAGGAGTCAGGACTCAGTCTCGAGATTAGATTCTTCTCCGAATCCGCACCATTCGATACATTGACCCCATAATTACTCTGCTTAATTTCTACACTCTACTCCAGCCCCATGTTGTAGAGCTAATTTATTTTTGGGTCCGGAGAGGGTTTCTGAAGGAGGAGGAGGAATGGGTAGGGATGTGATATGTTTTCTCAGAGACAGCCCGCCTCGATCAGCACACGGCTGCAGGCAGGGGCTCGGCCAGCGATGGGTCGAGAGGCAGCGATACGTAAATGTCAATTCCTCCCCCCTCATGCTAAGCAGCGGCAGCACGTCGACCTCAACTAAGATAACTCTTGTCATGTTCCCTAGGCGAGCTGGCCCTAGCTTTTTCAAATTTCAAACTTAGCTTTTGGGCAACTCAACTTATAATATGTGTGCATTGTTTTATTTTATGTAAGTTAGCTGGATCAACAGCTCCCAAACTTGCTGCCTTGCTCTCTCTCTCTCTCTGCTCAGAATCCAAGAATGCAGCACACTGTTCCCTTTTAACTTCTCTCTCCTCGGAGTTTGTCCTCCCGTGGTCTCAAGTCTTCTGAGTTGAAATCGAGAGAGAGAGAGAGAGGATTTAAACTGGTCAGCCCCAGCTGGATGCTTGCTGGTACTATTTCTCTGCAAAAATAATGCATCACTGCAGCGAATACAGGAGTGACACTTCGATGGTGGTTAATTTCTTGGGCTTAATTATCTCTCTCTTACTTACTTCAAGATTCCTTTTAACAGACTAAAAATACTTCAATAAATTTCAGTACTGTAGGCAGTTGCATTGAGATTTGATCCACTACTGGGTCCATTGATTGTCAAGGGTTAGTGCTACGTTTGGCCACCCGCATGTGACGACCCACAACGATGAAACCCTAACCTGTTAATATCTCATGTTAGTCCAGCACGCAGTAATAAACAATAAAACCAAAAGAACAACACAAACCAATCAGAGACACTCAAGACTTGATAATGCAGTTCGGTGCGCACACCTACATCTGCGGGGCCACACGCAGAAAATCAGAATACTACACTAAAATAATCAATGAGTACAATCACTAATTATCGCGATTCTATTAGGATGAACAACCTCACCATCAATACAAACCGTGATGAGTGGTCTCTACCAACCCATGTAGTATTCTCGGCAAGCTCCCCTTCCCGCAAGCTCTTCTTGCACAACCGACTAGATCAACACCCTTGATCCTACGTGCGTAGCCGTCGGCCTCCTCCCGGAGTTCTTCAAAAAAAAAAAAACTTTCGTAAAAGCCATCACTTTGCCGCAAAACCGCACGCACCTCTATCTACACCGCTCCCCCTCAATCGTGAAGTAGTTAAGGTAGTTCTTTCGACAGATCTCGTGCAGATCAGCAGCCCACAATTTCTGGAACTACTTCGGACAAGTAGTTCCACATATCTCCAAGGATCAGATCAAATAAAATATTGCGAGCAAGAATCTCTCTAACCGATACAACAATAAAACCAAGAGATTGCAACTTCCAAATGTATCTTCAACAGAATATACCAGAAAACTAGAAGAATCTGAAAGGAGATATGAGAAATCCACCTTCAATAACCGCTGAAGACCGTCATTCGATTTCAGCCTTTTGAGCAGTAATGTTGGACATTATGTTGTATCATAACGTTCAACATATCATCCAACATTGTCACCAGACGAGATCTCTCATACCATATTTGCATATTAATACCTTCAACCACATCGTCAGCAAATCTTATGCGTACCAGCATCCAACAGAGTATCTGGAGAAGATCTAAACAATACTGCAAGATCAGAAACCATTCAGATAAAAAAAATCTTCAACCGCACATATCTTCAACCGCACATACCATTCAGTTATGAAACCAACCAGATTTTGTAACCACTATATCCGGGTAAATAACTTCCTCTTTAATGCTAAATATCCACCAATATTTCTAGGATCACTTCGGGTAAGGAATCCCATATTCAAGGAACAACCGACTCTATTTCGGGTAAAGTGATTAAAACAAATCTCAGGCGGATATTTTGACCAAAGAATAAGGATCTATTTCTGGCAAATAGAACCAATAAATCTCAGCAACTATTTCCTCCCATCAATTAAGGAACTAACCCGATTTCCAAATATTCTCAGCAAATCTCCACGTATCGTGACGTATATTGGCGTATATTGGCGCAAATTGGCGCAAATTGGCTCATAGGGCTTTGTCGGAGTACGGCGAGGCCTTGCCGTAGATTCGGGATGGTCGGAGTACGGCGAAGCGGGGTGGTCGGAGTTCGGCGTCGACGTAGACGTATATGCGGGGTGTTGTCGGCGTTGGGTTGTGTGCTGGCGGTGATGAGCGGTGTCGAGGCTGTCGAGGGGAGTTCGAGGCGGTGCGAGGTGCTGGGCTTCGCTCGCTGGAGGGAGAACGCCGTCCTCTGCACTTGTTTTCGCAAAGGGATTTGATTTTGTTGGGTTTTAGTGTTTGGGAACGAAGAAGGTATTTTAGTCTCTTTTTTAAGGGGTGTGTTATTCTAGCAAACTTTTTAAAATGGGTGGTAGAAATTAAAACTCTTGGTTGGCCAGTGTTATTTACCCAATTTTCTCGACTTCTGCATAATATTTCAGTACTTTCTTATTGATTTAATATGAATGTTCTTGTTATTTTTGTTGATGGTTTTCGCCATAGTAAATTCAGATTTCCCCCAGCATTATTTTCAGTAAATCAAACAGTGATGCGGTTTTCACCAGGAGTTACTATTATACAAAGAGAACAGTTTATAAGATCAACTATTACCATCTACAGGTTTAAGTAAATCATACACCAGTATATTCAGAATCTCGATATCTCGATACTACAATGTGAGATAGAAGAAGCCAAGCCTTAATATTTAATGCTGGGAGCAAGGAAGAGTGGTGGGCTTGTGAGACTGTGGCTGTGGCCAGAGGGAGTCAGCCAGCCTGTGATTCCTTTCCGTTATCGGGGCGCGCGTTCATCTCAACCACCCCCACCTCTTCCTGTTTCTGTTTCAGTTTCATTTTTAGGTCTCTTCAACCAATTAGGGTTTTCTCCAACCATATATTTTACATCCTGAATCCGATGGCAGAGAGTGAGCCCAAACACATATTTAATGCATGGGGTCGTGGTCATTTCCCTGATCTTTTCCTGTGAGCATTGTAGCCATCTGTCTTTTATTTACTTGGGTGTTTCTTGGCTTTTGTCTTCTTTTTACTTGGTCTCATCCCCATCCAATTCATTCTCTCAACTCACCATTAATTTATCACACCCACCACCCTCCCTATCTACTTTAATTACTGCCCCACTCTCTATCTCTCTCTCTCTCATCACTACTGTTATCATTTCATTCATCATCACCTGCCCTCTGTTTCTATCTCTTATCTCTTTCTTATCAGTGACCTGTGGATCCCCTCCCCCTTGAAACAAGCCGGGTCTCTTGGGCACTTCTTCCTCAGCTCAAATATCAAAACAAAAATCTGAAACAAAGCGAGAAGGGAAAGAGGGAGCTTTTTCTTTGAGGGGAATGTTGTCTGGCTCGAGGGATCATCATTCATTATATCAATCAAACGTATAATGGTTGGTTCTTATGCTTAGATCTGAGATCTCGGACCAGGCTTCATTCCCCTCAATCACAGCTTCCATCATCTTCATCTTCATCTATTTTGAGTTCTAACTAGCTAGTTCTTTTAATCCTTGATATGGGTAAGTTCTAGTTTCTTTTTTTGGTGTTTTTATGTAATTTTTCTGCTTTGCTGCTTTTAATGCTTAACTTTTCAGGTGCCCTTTTGGATTTTTGGGTCAGATAATAATCCTATGATGATATGGAGCTAAAGTTCATAAGATCAGATTGCTGTAATGATGGAGGGTTTTGACTACTAACAGATTCTCTTTCGATCTCAGCTGACACCATGAAACACCCATTTTTTTTTCCTTTTCTTAAACTCCACTGTGTTTCTAATTATAGCATCAGTATTTTCACTACTAACAGATTTTCATTAATGTTTAGCTAATAGATCAGTATTTTCCCCATCTTAGATCTTTTTGTTTCCAATTTTTATGAAGTTAATTTGGAGCCAGGGATCTAGTACTGGAACTCACAAATATTGTTAGACTCTCTTGATGTTGGTTGGGTTTCTTCATTCATTTTTATTTCCTGTTTATTTAGCTTGCTTTAATGGATGATGTGGGGAATGGGTTGGTTTAGATTTGCAAGCAAGCCTAGGGTTTCATAAACAATAGAAGCTCCTCCTTGACTCTTGGGATCTTAGATTTATTTTCTATGGGCGCTCACACTTTGGTTAATAATTTATCAGAACCCCATATCAAGAGATTCTCAAGGCTGTGCACTTCCTAGATTCAGAGCGTTTCATTCTTGTTAATTTCCAGATCAGCAGCATGCTATCAGAGAAAGTGAGTATGTATTATCTCATCATTTTCTTCGATCTACATACTTGAGTTCTTTAGATTTCTCGTATAAATGCATAAATTTCTCTTTGTTTCACCTCATCATGTTTGAGATATATTGCAGATCTTATCAGAAAGTTTTTGGAGACAGATGAAGAGGCCCAGCTGCTGTCCATGGGTTCAGATCGCAGTTTAGGGTTAGGGTTAGGGTTAGGGCTTCAGAGTGAGAAGGAAGAAATTGCCTGTATAAAAATGTGTCCTTCTGTAACTTAATTTGACCTGTTCAGATGTAAAGCATATGTTCGTGAACTTACTATACTTCTCCTTTCTTTTTTCTTCCATGGTGCTTAATTTTATAAATGAGAACATTCTTGTATCTTTGCCCTAAATGTATCATATGCCGTACTTTGGTTTTATGGCAAATATTAGGTTGATTGATTCAACTTTAGGGCAAGTCGACCTGCTGTCTTTGAAATGTGCGAAGTATCAAAACCAAAGTAAATAAACGCTATAAGTAAAATACCACGCATAAATTCCCATGCGAGCTTTGAGTGCATGTGATCATTCTCTAGTGGGATTTGGGAACAAAGGCTCTCTCTTTTCATGGCTATTAGGGTTCCAGTTTACTGCGTAGTATGCAGATCATATGTTCATCTACGCACAGTCACATCCAGCTACGTTGTTAAATTTCAGAGTTTTGATAAAAATATTTCAGACTTTTACAGGGCTCTTCCTTACGATGGGCCCAAGAAAAACTTTTGTTGGGTAGATGTCAACAGGGAAAGGACAGCCCAGATCCTACCTCACAGCCGAAGGCCCATAAAGTTAGGTTGGCCCATCCTTCAAGCATGTTGATGAAAGGGGGGAAAAACCAACGCAAGAAACAAAAGTAATTTCGTTTGGCCCAAAGGCTGCGGCATGGGCCCTAACGACATTAGAACGCAAAAGGCCCGTCAGCTATCATAATGGCATGGGCTATATTCTGATTTGCATTCGACGGAATACAAATAAAAGAGAGAGATTGGCCAGCTAGAAGAGTCGTCTCAAATTGGTCTGCTTCCATGGGAGTCGCTTTCTTTTAGGGCCCACTTATTTGGATGGTTTCTCACAAGTTGGGGTGCAATCTATATACACAGTTCAGTGATTGTGTTACATGTTACAGGATTGTGGGCCGGTTTGTCCAAAGAATATTGGGGCACCGCAAAGTTTAGGTGCGCTGTCATGCAACTTGCAAGTGGTTGGTTGCAAGTACAGGTTGGACTATTGCATTGCGTAGGTGGAGAAATATCATTCCCCAATTGAACAGGAGCTTGGTCTCTGCCTGGAATATTGTTCCGCTCACATTTGGAAGCTAGCAGGAAAACCAATTTCTAGTTTGCTACTGCTCTGTAACTCTGAGTACTAGAAGAATTAGTGAAGGATTTGTAGGGATTGTAACTTAGATTAACGGAGAATTAAAATTAAAAACGGGAGGAATTTGAAATATAAATGTAGTAACATATCAACATCAACAGGATATTAATCATATAAATGTAGTAACATATCAGAATTTTCTGAGGCTGATAACAAGTCCAGTAACGACCACAAGACTCAAAAAAGCTGAGGGGAGGAGGGAATCTCACTCGAACAAATTATGTGATGAACGGGAAGCCAATTTTTTTTATTTTTTTAATTTTAGAGGTCGACAATAGATAACATACGAAGGGTTGCATTAATTTTGGAACCCCTCCATCGAGAACGAAGCATCCAAAAACACAACGTCCCCCCAAAACAAAACAACGACACCCCCTCACATTAACTTGGGCTTCTCTCGCAACACGAACAAAGGAGGAAACAGACACGTTACCGGCATGCCCCGGACCTGTCCCCTCACGTGCCGCCCTCCCCCCTCACGTGCCATCCAGATCTTTCCTTTTTAACCTCCACGCAGAGAGGGATAATTGTAAGCCCAAGCTAGGTAGCTAGGGTTTGTTGTTAATTTCCAGAGAAAGAAAGAAGACCCCTCTCTCTCTCTCTCTCATGGCCTATCTTCATCTTGGAGCTTAGGTTATGGGTTGTTTTTGATCTTTTGTACGATTATAAAAATGTCAAACGTCCCGAGGTCACTCCGCGACTCCTCCCTCTCTCTCTTCCACCTGGCCATCTCCAGCACCGACACCTGGCCCTTCTCTCTCTAAATCACGGCACTGTACGGTCGCTTCCCGTTTTAATCGTCTTTCTTCTTCGAAACCGTCGAGAGAAAAAAGCAACAAAAAAAAAGGGAGGATAGATGAGAAGTACAGGGGGAGGGCACGGCCGGAGCTTGAGCTTCAGGCTGAGGGCGGTTCAGCCGGCGGGAGCGGGGTCGGGAGGTGGGGCCCCGACGACGCCGAAGGGGTGCATAGCGGTGAGGGTGGGGGAGGAGCAGGAGAGGTTCTACGTGCCGGTGGGGCACCTGAACCACCCGCTCTTCGCGCGGCTGCTCAAGGAGGCGGAGGAGGAGTACGGGTTCGAGCAGGAGGGGGCCATCACCATCCCCTGCCACGTTGAGTACTTCCGCCAGGTCAGCGGGTTGATCGACCGGGAGAGCAGCCTCGGCTCCTCCTCCGGCCATCATGATCACCACCACCTCCTTCCCCTCTCTGGATGCTTCAGAGCTTGACCATGTGAATTCATGTTCATGTATGTACCCATGCATGCATGTGTCATCTATGGATGTAATATTGTCTGATCAAAAAACAAGAGAACATCTTTGGCCCCGTGCTTTTCATGTTATCTTGTTATATAGAGAGAGATATATATATATATCAAATTTAGCATGAAAGTTATAATAGAGAGCAAGAAAGAAGAGATTGAATTTGATCTCTTTTTTTGTTTAAAAGAAGAATTAATCTCTGATGCTCTGCTTTTTCAGCAGGTTTCTTGAAATATTGGGTTGACCTTAATTAAATCTTTTTGTGTTGGAAATAAGCGAAGAAACAGCAGAAGCTATAATTGATCGTTTCATTGTTTGAAGGTCTATCATTAAACCGTGAAGAACAGAAGAGGTTGAGGGAGAGGGAGAGGGAGAGGGAGTTTGTTGCGAAGGCGGCGTCAGCTTTTTGTGTTTTTTCCTTTGGATTGAGAGGAAGGGAAGCATGAAAGGAGCCTTTAAGCCCCTCCAATTATTCTCCCCCCAACAAAAAAGCAAACTACTTTCAATAATTATGAGGGTACGTACAAACACTCAAAAGCCCCCGGGGGCTCCTTAGTATTTTCCAGCTTTCATAAAAATTCTGAATTTAAGTATTTGAGAGCGAGAGCAATACAAATACAAAGATGGATGAGGATGGATGAGCTCTGGAAAGCCCTCATATTTCTGTGACCTATATGCATCCCTTCCACCGTATCGAGTGTTCTTTACTGTGTTCGCATGAATAAAAAAAATATACAAAGAATCGAATCGTGATTGATTTATTAACTTCGTATATTATAATTATACGGAACGTACGATAAATTGAGTGAGGAACCGGCACGTCAAGCATGAGGGCCCTTCCAAAGGATGCCCAGTTTGAAAGGGAGAGGCATTCTGAATTCTGAGGTGAGAGAGAGAGAGAGAGCAGCAGTCACAATTTTATCAACGTATTCAATGACGCAATTTTGCCGTTGGTTACTAATTTGTTCTTATCGCCATTGAGTTTGAGGAGGAAAATTAAAGCTGGCCCCAATCACAACACTTGCATCCAGCAAGAACCTATGAAACTGTTAACCTCAATGTTTAATCTTGACAGAAGAGTCCACGTCAGTTCCACCTTCGATTTGACAGAACTCATCCGTCAACACCACGAAACCGTTAAATTTGCTACGAGTGTCTGAAGGAGCAACACCCTTTAGCTTCATTTGAAAAATTGATGGTTTAAAATTTTATAACATGAAAATCACATATCTAATAGTTAAAAAGGTACGAGGTTAGGGTTTTGACACTAGCCATAAGGAGGAGTTCCACACTTCCACCTCCTCATTAAGACATTGAAGATTATGAACAAATGAACTTTGGGCCACTTTTTAATTCATGGCTTGATTATACGCATTTGGAAGTATGTAAAGCTGGCCAAGGTTCTGCTTTCACCGATCCATAAGATATCCTAATCCAATAAGAAATGTCCCTTCCTATTCGAATTAAAGTAATAAAAAAACCCTTATTCTTTCTTATCAGATTTGGACCAGATTCGGTTTTTACACCCAATAATATGTGCCATGAATATGCATATGGTACATAATACGGGCATATACCATGTATATCTACACCGCAATCATAGCACATCATCAATACGATGGTACACAGCCAGCAAAACTTAATTCACAGAAAGTTTTATTAAAAAACGATTGATAATCACAATTAATAGTCACAATACATCTGCTTGATGCACGCAGCCATCTCTAATGACTTGAAGATCGTTAAACACAAATATAAATACGATATTCGTTTCTTTCTAATGATCAATACAGGCTGCATGTCTTGCCAATTCTTCGGAAATTACTCTGTGATTATTGCTACTCCTCGATTAAAAATGATGATGATGATGATGATGATTGCAATGCATCAGCATGACGCATAGATAACATAGATATGGGCTATATATCATTTTATCAGGGAGAACAAACAATATGTGCACAAAGGAACAATTTTTCAACAAGTTTACATTCATAGTTGGATTGTTTTTTAAAATTTATTAAGATGAGACATGAACCTAACCCTCTCCAGATTGTCAACGTACGACTCAGTTTGCACAGATTGAGACCTTAAGTTTACAATATAAGCATCAATGTAACTGTTGTTGATATAACCCTGTGCTCCGTCTTGTTCCAACCTAGATATTTTTAGTAATTAACTTTAATTTTCAAATGTCAAGGTGTTTTAGCAAAAAACACCAAAATTATACACCATAGGACTCCAAAGATATGATACAGATATGATACAATTTCGATCGATTATATGAACAGAAATATGAAATTGATCAATAATTAATACATGAACAATACATGAACGCGTTACGATTATATAAGCAAGCATGAAAATCCTTGGCTGAAATGAGGAGGTTGGAGATATACCAGGCAGCCGTTAGACGCCTTGCCTTGCCTGAAATATTCTCCTCCTCAACTTGATTGTGCATACCATCCTTTACATATGCCCTTTCTACAAAACGGAAAAGAGATGACAACAAAAGGAAAGTAGGAATAAAGGGAGAAGGAAAAAAAGAAGAGGAGGAGACTACGAATTGCTAGCCTGCATATTGGGAGAAGGCAATTTTAATTTCATGTGGAAAACAATTACATGAATGGCTAATTAATAGATAATAACATTATTGGTGATTCCTCGTGTTCGAGTTTCGTATTGTCACACCATGCAAATATTTGGTGTATCCAAGAAAACTGAGCTTGCCATCGGCCCGTCTGATCCAATCTTGCATGATGGAGTACGCCGATGGGGCGAGATTCATTTCCTGCATGCAAAATATGAAGCAGCTCTACCACGGTCAAACAATATGATTTTAGAGATTTTCAATAATATTATGTGTCAGAATCTTCTTCCGTGGACCAGATTTTTTGGACAAATACCTGAGCGAGTTCCTCGATAGTGATGACTCTATTTCCCTCCTGCTCGAAGTGCTGGTAAGCTTTACTAGCAATTTCCTCCCATCCTTCCAGAGCTTCTAGATGATAGGGGCTGATTGCAGCAGCACAGAATTCCTCAAAGTCCATTCTTCTATTGGAGAGAGGTTCGAGCTGCAATACAACAGCAACATAAAGCATGATTCCCATTATGTTACTATCAAAATAACATCTTCTTGCATCAATGAGTAGTGGAATTATAAGAAAGATGATGAGATACATCCCCTATGATAATTATTATCTGGAAAATTAACAACTTTCTGTTTGTTGGGTTGCAAACAAATAGTCCCACCTCGGCTAAGCATATGGGGGTTCTTGGGGCTTAAATATGGATTAGTATCTCTATTGGTATGAGGTCTTTTGAGGAAGCCCAAGAGCTAAACCAATTGGGCCAGTGGGCCCAAGTAGACAATATCATACCAATGTGGAGATCTTGTGAGCCATATTTAAGAAAAACAACACTGTTTACATCGTTCCCCTTGCGTGCATTTCACCGCACACAACTAATCTTATCCTTTTATGTGTGATAAGTCCATAAAATTTATCCAGCTCCACCCTTGGACGAACATCGGGCAATGATAGCCATTTGTTTCGATAAATTGGGTCCCTCAGGAAGGACTAACTAGTTAAGATATAATATAGAATTGATCCCTAATCTAATCCAAAAGCATAAGCTATTAGGCAAATCCCCAAATTTCTACTTGCATTAGAATTTTCAAAGAGAGATAATTCTAATCCCAGTACATGAGCTTAACAGAAAGATTTGGAAGCTAAATTGGTTAAAAAGACTATTCCTCTTTCAAGCTCTTGGCTCTTCTAATTGCTGTGAGCCAAAATTAGACTCCTCCAATCCACTGCCAAAGTTGACTCCTACAACCTATTGCCCAAACCAAATATGCACCAGAACCAAGCCAACAATGTTAGTTGGACTTGATCGGCAAAATCAGTACCCGATGTCTTCTTACTAGCAAGAATTTCAAAGCTTGAATTCCTTCAAGAGTTTGGACTCCCGTTTATATCTGATATGCATTTGACTTGCACTGACAAATTGAGTTTGGTGGCATTATTCTCACTTAGGCGCTTGAGTTAAAATGACATGTTTTTTCTTTTCAGAGTTATCATCCAACATGATTGACAGTTGGACTTTATCACCATTATTGGACTCGTTATAATTAGCATCACTGGTGACTCCATCATCCAAGATAATTATAATGGAATGTGGGATCAATTGTTTTTCTTTTACGCTTTAGAAGATTTCTTTGGGCTACTACTCTTAGCCATCTTTCCAATGAGTAACCGTTGAATAAAGAGCGAATACAGGTCTAGACATGGATGAGAAAAAAGGACGGTGATGCATAGTGTACTGATGGATCTGCACTTTTAACCCATTAGGGGCATTTTGGGACATTAGGGGCATTTTGGGGATTTTCGGAATTTTAGGGGCGGTTTGGAAATTTTTAGTCCTTTTGGGGTTTTCTACAAATTTGTACTTTTTTCTAATTAGTATTTATAGGCCATGGATGGGGAGGGATTTCCTTAGGCTATTTGGGAGAGAATACTCAAAGGAGAGGTGAGATTATCCCTCTACATCGGGAGAGTGCGGACGTCCTCTTTAATTAGCGTCTTGGGAGAGCGATCTCATCTTCAATTGTGATCATTTATCTTATTTATTTTCCGTTTTATCAAATAAAAATCAGATCTTTCTTTGGTTCCTATCATTTTGGTATCGGAGCTTCAAAATCCATGGCGATGGCAACGAGATCTAAAGACAGGTCGATACTTTCAAAGAGAAACACAACGGCAAACTTGAGGGCGTGAAGCAAACCCTAGTGAAGCATGATGAGGCCCTAGCGAAGCAAGGCAAAACCATAGCGAATGTTGAACATACTCAAGAGAAACAAGGAGAAACACTAGCGCAAATCGTGCAACAACTCTCGTGCATCTCGGGAAGTTGGGCGAAGTCGACGAAACCCCTAATCGAGTAAAAAATGCATCATATTTGGAGAAGGAAAAGTGAAAGATGGATGATTATGAAGAAGGGTTGCTTTTCGACGTCGACGAGTATTACTCGGAGGACGAGGAGTCCACAATGAAAGGCAACAAACCCCAAAACCCCATGACAACAAAACAAGGGCACCAACCCCTCCATGGCACAGAACAGGGGTTGTCGCCCCTGGCCCCAAAACAGCTCTGATTTGAGCTCTTGCAACGGAGGGGCAGGTTCGGCATGAATCCAGGAGGTCGACGAGGGCCTCGAGGCCCCCAGCGATGTGCTACGACGTCGACGACCCTCCAGAGTACTTGTGGGAGCCCGACGACGACGGTGACAAGTTTCGAGAGCACCACGACCCCCAATATGATGCAGAGTGACGACGCCCACTCCTGACCTATGAGGAGTACCCAAGAGATAACGGCAGAGATGGTGACTGTGAGGAGGATGGTGGTGGCTCCTTTGTTGGCGAGGATGACTGTGGAGATTACGAGGACAGATATGGAGGCCAGAGGAGGGGCTTGGAGGGACATAAGGGCGCTTGCAGGGACACATACCACCCACACCGTCCTAGACATTACGAGGGGCTAGCTGAGCAAGGTACTTTTGGAGTGGATAACCAGGTTCGGAAGCTGAAGATGTCCATCTTCGAGTGTGAGGATCCATGTGGCTGGATATACACGGCAGAGAGATTTTTCAGTGATTCACATGACTAAAGAGCAGAAGTTGGAGGTGGCAGCGGTGTGTTTGGAAGTAAAGGCACTCTCTTAGTTTCAGTGGAAAAAGCAGTGGGGTCGTTTCCATTCTTGGAAGGAGATCAAGGATTGCCTGGTTGAGAGGTTTTGTGAGATTCAGTGAAGGAATTTGCATGAGCAATTATTGGCTCTCAAACAGGAAGACACGATGAAGGAGTAAAGAGAGCGATTTGAGGCAATGTCTATTGGGAAAAATACCAGACGAAGAGCGGAAGCAACCCCTTTCGACGAATAGCTACCCAATAATCGCTACGCCACGATCTTTCAGAGATACGCCACACAATATCCAACCAAAAACAAGTAAGATGAGGAAAACAACAAATCAAGCGACACAGAGTTTATCCTAGTTCGGCCCGCTAACGGTGCCTACGTCCAACTTTCCGATGACAGTTTCCACTAATATGATCAAAGAGAATTACACCGACTCCTTCAATCTTCTTTAACAATAGAGAGCACTAATAACTCCAAACTTGGAGTTCAAACTCTTCTTACCAAACCCAATAGAAATCTCAAATTTTACCAAAAGAGAAGAAAACAAAAGCTCTCACCAATAATCCCTCAACCCGAAAAGAGAGATATCAAGAAGAAGATTACAATGATTTTCACATAAAAATATCAAGAAGTCACTCACCAAATCATGTCACAAAGCTCCAAGACGCGAGGAAGAAGAAACTTGATGACAACACACGCGCTCTACAAAATAAACCCTAGGAAGGGTTTAAATAATCACATGGGTCGTGTGGAATCTTAACCGTTCAATTAGATTTAAGTTTTGGATCAAAAAACTAAGTCAAAAGTCGTGTCTGGCCCGTCTTCAGTCAGCACGGCCGTGCAAGAATCGGCACGACCGTGTCACTTGCAAACAGTGCCCGAGCAGCTTTGAAGACTGTGCACATTCGTGCCGCTCCGCACGTCCGTGCCGCAGTTTGCCTAGAATTTGGCAGAATTCACAAACTTGGCACGGCCATGCTAAAACCAAATAATAAATTTGAAGCATATATCAACAAACTCTACCCTGCTTCAAACTTCATTTATCAAACCATGTCATCTTCAGAAACTTCACGGCTCTATCCAGATTCCAGAAATCTATCTGATCAAGGAAATCTCAACCTGTCATCGAGAACCGCGCCCTTCGGCGCATCAACACTCCAAGAGATTTTCCGAGCCCAAACTCCCTTTGAGCTCGAAGAACTGAACCATCTTCGCCACCTTGCTTGTGGAGATCTCTCTCTTTGATGTTGACATCATGAATTTATGCTCCATCGACTGCATTGACACCAAGCCTGTGTCACCCAAAATACCCAAAATCGATCCATAGCCGCACTCCACAATAGTCACCTGAGTAGATCCTCGTATACCCTCTGAGAAAGCACCGGGCACCACCTTTCCCAAACATGAAGTGAGAGCAACATCTTCATCTGGCTTCAACGTCCTCAACTCACTGCGTCTTTGGATTTAACTCTCTAATAGGACGTCACCATAACACCACCACGATCTCTGTGAGATCCTATGTTCCTGATCATCTCTAAGCCACTGGGTCTGCACACTCCAGATGATTCATTGGACGAACTGCGTCTTGCCCACCTCGAGCCATGCCACACACGACTCATACGTAAGTGCTCACCAATGTGCTGCAATTGATCTACCCGAATTTCCAACTCATCCGTGGCAGCAATGGGGTCCTCCGGAGGACTGCAACTCTACCATGAACCACGATGAAATATAACCTGAACTCCATCACCTGAAGATCCCTCGCTGCACACCGCAGCTATCACATCCTGCAATTGACCTCGCTTCTCTGTCACGACATCCCTATGAGTCCCAAATGCTCCTCCACAAGAGCTCACTGGTGCACCAGACCTCTGACTCAACAACGACTGACCCTGGAGCATATAAAGGCTGCCAATCTTTGCTGCCATCATAAAACGATCTCTCCTGAACACCCGTAGTTGATCTCCCATGAGCACCACGATACACCCCACACCAGTCAAGGCTCCAAGCAAAATTAGATTCCACTGCAAATCTGGTACATGCCTAACACCCGTAAGGGTTCGAATGGCTCCATCTTGCATCTTGAACCGCACTGTGCCGACCCCTACCACTCTAGACATAGCTCCATTCCCCATGTATATGTCTGGTCCATCTCTAGGAGTATATGTCACTAAGTGACTCCGCATTAGAGTCATATAAAAATCGCACCATGAATTAAGAATCTATGAAACAAGATTGTCTTCCAAAGAAGACAGCCAATATTTCTCTATTATCAGCATCAATGCAAGCACCACCAAAAGTTGCTACAGGCTGAGCAGACTCTTTACCTTTGGCCTTCAATAGTCGGCACTGGTTCTTCCAGTGTCCTGATTTCCTGCAATAATGGCATGTCTGGTCGTTACCACCTTGACCCTTGAGCTTGTGTCTCCCAGTCTTGGAACTTGATTTGGATCGCCCCCTTGGTGACCCCCAAAGAGAGCTACATCCTGATCATCGGTACTTTGTCGTCCATCGACACCTGCTTCCTAAGCTCATGCAAGCATAGAGCTGCCTCGAACTCTTCCAAAGAGATTTTGTCATTTCCTCGTGTCATGGTCTTGACGAAGTGTGAGTACTCCTCAGGTAGAGAACATAGCAGGGCAATTGCTTGGTACTCATCACTTACATTCTCTTCCACCGCTTGCAAATCCAATACCAACTGATTCAGTTGATCAAGATGATCATGTAACGATGTCCCATCTTTCATCCTGAGTATGAACAACTTCTGTAATAGATACAGCCTTTCTGTGAGTGATTTAATCATGTACAAAGATTCAAGCCTTTTCCACAACGATTCTGCAGTTTCCTCTTTCGCAACCTTGCAAGAGATCTTGTCTAATAGGGCCATCTAAATAGCGATGTGGGCTTTTATCTCTAGCTTTGATCTCATATAGTCTGTGACAGATTTTGGAATAGATTTCTTGTCAAAGACTATCCTGTAAATCCCCGCGTACTTGAGCATAGCCTTCACCCTCACACACCGAAGAGTAAAGCTATTCATTTCTGTAAACTTCTCGATCTTGTATCCAGATGTGGAATACGTCTCCTCCATTGTGTAACCTCCGACAACCTGAAAGCTCTGAAACCACTTGTTGGTAAAAAATTCCAGACGAATAGCAAAAGCAACCCCTTTCGACAAATAGCTACCCAACAATCGTTATGCAGCGATCTTTCAGAAATACACCACAACAGCACAAAATCCAACCAAAAACAAGTAAGATGAAAAGTTACAAAACCAGGAAAGCAACAAATCAAGCGACACGGAGTTTACCCTAATTCGGCCCGCTAACGACGCCTACATCCAACTTCTTGATGATAGTTTCCACTAATATGATCAAAGAGAATTACATCGACTCCTTCAATCTTCTTCAACAATAGAGAGCACCAATAATTGCAAACTTGGAGTTCAAACTCTTCTCACCAAACCCAATAGAGATCTCAAATCTCACCAAAAGAGAAGAAAACAAAAGATCTCACCAATAATCCCTTAACCCAAAAAGAGAGATATCAAGAAGAAGATTACAATGATTTTCACAAAGAAATCTCAAGGAGTCACTCATCAAATCATGACTCAAAGCTCCAAGACATGCGAGAAAGAAGAAACTTGATGACGACACGCGCGCTTTGTAAAGTAAACCCTAGGAAGGGTTTAAATAGATTAATAGATCGTGTGGAATCTTAACCATCCGATTAGATTTGAGTTTTGATTAAAATCCTAAGTCAAAAGTCGTGTCTGGCCCGTCTTTAGTCAGCACGGCCGTGCAAGAATCGGCACGATCGTGCCACACTTGCAAATAGTGCCCGAGTAGCTTCGCAGACACTGCACGATCGTGTCGAGCTCTGCCCGGCCGTGCCGCAGTCTGCCCAAAATTTGGCAGAATTCGCAAACTTGGCATGGCCGTGTCAAACCCAAATAATGAATTTGAAGCATATATATCAACACTGTCAGAGCGAGTCTGGAGGATCTCAGATGAGACACTAAGGGAAAGTTTCATGAAGGGCTAAAGCCCATTATTCGTTCAGAGCTACGCCTGCAAAGGCCCCAGGATCTGATGGACGCTATGGAGTTGGCCCAGATGGTGGATGATCGACTTATGGATGAGAAGAAATCTAGAGGGACCGAAGGCTCCTCTTTCCATAGCTAGTCTGCGATAAGATGACAACAGAAGATGGCGACATGGACAGACACGTCTAGTCAGGAGAAGAACAGGGTGCCATCGCATGAATGGCAATTCAGGAGAATGACAGACGTGTAAATGCAAGAGAAGAGGCAGAAGGGGCTATGCTTTAGATGTGACGTGAGGTTCACCCCAGGGCATCATTGCGGAGTGCGCAAGCTTCAGTTGTTGACAAGTGGGGAAGACAAGAAAGATATATAGTGGAGGAAGAAGAGCCGGGGGAGATGGACATCTCCACTTGGAGTATGGCCGCCTTGGATTTCATACACCACCTTGAGGACAATGTGGTTTTCAGAAACAGAGCAATGATAGATCTGCACTTTTGGGCCATTAGGTGTGTTTTAGGACATTTTCGGATTTTTAGGGGTGTTTTGGGAAGTTTAGTCTTTTTGAGTTTATCTGCAAATTTGTATTTTTTTTTCCTGATTAGGGTTTATAGGCCATGGGTGGGGAGGGATTTCCTAAAGCTATTTGTGAAAGAATAACTCAAATGAGAGGTGAGATTATACATCTACATCGAGAGAGTACGCACGTCTTCTTTAATTGGCATCTTCGGAGAGCGATCACCTTTTCAAATGTGATCATTTACCGTGTTTATTTTCAGTTGTATCAAATAAAAATCAGATCTTTCTTTGGTTCCTATCATGTACCTGGATAATTATCTACAGGAGAGATTTGGTATAGTTTACTTGGATAATTATGTACACCTTGTAATAGTAAAAGGTTATATGCACTAGAAATGCATGACTTGCATCTGATGTGGTGTGTAAATTGATAGCATGGAAAAATAAAAGCAAAGATTACCAATTCTCTCATCCTTGAACATGTACATACCCGAAGAAATATTACCTTTCACTGTTTATATTTTCAATGTGGTGCATTGCATGGAAATATGTCCCAATCCGTACTTAGGCGTGAAAAATAACTCTTTTCTTTTCAAAGCAACAAAATCAATTAACAACAGTTTCTCATTCTTTGGTAATTTAATTACTATTAGAAATATACATCATGAAACAAATGGGAATCACCAAGAAAATAAGAAATGACGTGCGCCCCTTAATATAAAGATGAAGATAAACACAAACAATCTAGCAGATGTGAAGGAGATGACTTACCGCATTTAAGATGTCAGTAACCTTGGAGAATTGCATTGCTTCAGTGGCATTTCGCAAGAGCACCTGCATTAAAACCACATTAACTATATGGCCAGAACAGAAAAGAAATAGTTTGAGTTACAAAATAATAGAAAGTAGATTAAGGCAAACAATGTAACCTAAGACATGTCAAAAAATTTAAAGTATTTCCTCAGTGCTGGTTGCTTTA
The DNA here is from genome assembly GCA_030789695.1 of Scilla litardierei. Lineage (NCBI taxonomy): Eukaryota > Viridiplantae > Streptophyta > Magnoliopsida > Asparagales > Asparagaceae > Scilla > Scilla litardierei. Next base: position 1,369,886 of record CM061133.1, on the reverse strand, counting down.
AAGAAGTTTTTTAGCATCATCAAATTCATTGTCGTCTAAACCTTTTACCATCAAATTATGGTCAGATATGTCGCTGAACTTTGAGTCACGAGATCCACGAAAGATCAAGAAACTATGACCATAAGCAAACCTCAAACCTTTTCCAATATTCGGTTTAATGGACAAATGCAAGAGTAAAGCTTGATGTTGGTCTTAGATGTCATCTCTCTCATCCAATCAAGTGGCAAGTTGGTGTTACTGGATCCTATGTGCAATAGAAATATAGTTAAGTGGTTAAAATATGTTGAGGTCCAACACTCCAGTTCCAAAGGGCTTTATGCTTATTAGTCAATTCTGTATATCCCATGTCATTACAAACCAACCAGTACAATATCAGAGTTGGTGGTGGATCAGGCCTAATTTGCAAGAAAAAGTTAAATGGCACTTTAAATTATGTAGAAAACCAAATTATTGGAACTATACTATTATTGATGTTAGCCGTGATGGTTGTGTACCACATGTATGTTGGCCTAAACCCATTTCGTTCTCATATATGTATGTATGTGTTAAAGCCAAAATTGGTGATAACTGTATTTGAGCTGATGTGGACTTTTCTGTCGATGTGGAGCCTCGTCAGCTGTTGGAATGAGACCCTTGGTTAGTTGAACCAGAGTCGATGATGATAGGTGGGATAATGAGGCAACGCATGAGCTCGCTCGACCCTAGCTAGGATTATGCCTGTACAGCTAATGGCAGGAATGGTCGTTCGACCCTTCAGCTGGGTCGTATCTCCTGCACCACAAACAAACGTCGGAGGGTCGGATCTGGGTTCCGACCCAAATCCCCTACGATACTTAAGTTAGTACGTGAACTTAAAGAGAATTTTGAGGCTGTCGAGATCGACCCACGGAGGCTCGTCTCGAGTCAGTCGCCGCAAGCTATTTTGAGGATGGATTGCAAAGTGGGAAGAAGAATATAAGTATATTAGATCTCATACCTTTTTCTCCTTGGTTTGTTTATCTTCAGTGTATTTATAGACCTCAGAGGTCTTTTCAATGACGTTGGGAGGATAACGGTGACCAATTATGATGCCACGATCTTCCCCCTTAATAGGGGTAACCGTCACCCACGTTCCTACTATTTATGAGCCCAACTTTAATCCCACGTTCGATAGGTGGGAGTGCAACGGGCAAATGACACATCGACCTTGACTGAGTCAGCTTCGGACTTCTTTCATGTGCTTTGTGGGCTTCAATTGCCATTCGAGCAAATCCATCTAGTGCCGGCCCAAGGGTGCAACAATGATCACCGTCACTCGAGCTCAGACAGTTCATCTGTTGGGGACAAGTGACGTTACATCTTATTAATGGGGCACGACAGTCAAGGAAAAGGTACTCGAGTTTAAGCGCCAAAATGCATGCTTTTCTGATTTGAACGATGTGTCGGTTAGAAATTCGAGACACTAGGATGCCTGAATCACCAACACGTGTCCCAATATGATGAGATCGCCTCGCCTAAACAAGACAGTTTTGGAAGGAGATCAAAATCGTCTTTAGCATCCTTGACCCATGTTTCCTTCTTCGCTGATGGCTTCTTCGTCTTGCTCATGCCGCTGGTAGGGCCTCAGCCTCCATCGCATAGAAGAATAGGAAGGAGGCCGTCGTGCCCAGTCTGATCGTCAATCAAATATCTCAAGTGGAAGCGGGTCAGATTCTTGGTCTCCAAGAGAAATATGTCCGATGTGACTATCAGATCTGATTGCCCCAGGCGGATGAAAGGGTTCATCGCCCTGGCGATCGAGGAGTTGGAGTTTACGTCAAGGCTTTTCATCGGGGACTTCGATTTCCCATGCACCCTTTCATGTTCTTGCTGAGGACACTGGATCTTTTCCTTTGTCAACTGATGCCGAACGTCATTGGTGTCTTGGTCAGCTCCATCGTATTGTGTGATGAACTGGATTGAACCAACTATGAAGTTGTTTAATTACTTTTTCATAATTCCTCCCCTCAAGACCCCGGGTTGGTATATGATAACTGCTTACCGAGGTAGGAAATTTTTTGGCGATCTCCCCTCCTCGAATCCGAAATGGAAAGACCAATTCGTATTTGTGGTATTTCACGACGATGCGAGTTTCTGCACTCGGTGGGGGACGCCTGATTTGGGCACGACTGAGGACAAGCCCCTTTCCGATGAGGAGGAGAAAATTGCATGTTCGTTGATGAAGTTGCCAAAGGAGACCAAGTCGACGAAGTGGCTGTGACCGACCCAGTGTTGCTCAGTATCGTATGGACGAAAGGATAACTCAACCTTGCCCATTACCGATTTGTTCTTCGTTTTCTTGAATTTTGCCTTCTCCTTACAGGCATAGTCGGTTTGAAATACCAAGTGGACCCGAGGTTGCGGGAAGCGGTAAGAGCTTCCATTAGAGAGGTAGAGAAAATTATGTCTTCTCCTCAAGTATCCTCTGGAAGAAAGAACGATCGAGACCCCTGAGGCTCTACCCGTGGTCGTTCATGAAGCCTCACAGCCGGCTCATCTTCAGTAGAAGAGAAAGAAGAAGCTTCCCGCCGACTTCGAGGTGGTTGCAATTGAGAAAGTGAAGAGATCTAGGGGCAGCTTCGCATTAGCGTCTCAGATTTGTCTGGGTCGGACGACGCCGTGGACCAGTCTGCTTCTCTAGAGGCAAATCAGTCGCGTGATGAGGCCCAACCCCTCGAATAAGAACATTGTCCTCTTTCAGAGAGGGATTCAGGGGAAACCCCTCCTCCTCGGGAGCCTATCCTGCATCAGGATTATTGGCCTTGGGGAGGTTTATTTCCTCAGGTGTCTCTGGCCGAGGATATTCACGAGGACTTTAGATCGCTTTTGCTGGAAAATCGATCGCCTCATGCCCCGTTTGATTGTCCTGAGGAGGAACTCCTTCAGCCGGACTTTCCAATTAGGAAGGATGAGTCGCACTTTTGGATTGTGGAACCGCCTCACGAATTGCTGAGAATTCGACCATTCCCAGTTACAGGGTCGTTCTGTAGATGGTCGATCATGAGATGACGTCTTCAATCGCCGTTCGCGCAAACATTCAGGTGAGTATCATACTTGTCTTCATTATGAATGAAACAAGTGTTGAGATTGGCAATTTCCACTTGTCTACATGCTCTCGTGGCTAACGCTGCGTTGCGTCGCCGCTCAGTGGTGGTGGCTAATCATGAAGCCACATTTGTGGAGGCCAGAATGCCCATTGCAAAGGCCGAAGCGATGCTGTCCAGATGGAAGCTTCTTAATAAAATGCTCCAGTCTCAGATACGCCAACTCGAGCATGAGTTAGGCGAATCTCGTAAGAGAGGTTGGTCAAATCGCTTCGAGAGAGCAATCAGAAAAGACGCTTGAGGAAAAGGCCAAGTTGGAGGCCAAGGAAAGTGAACTTCAAGCTCGACTCCTTGACGGCTCTTGAAAATTCAATGCGAAGGAGATCACGAAAAAGGCAGTCCAAGAATGTATAGACGGTTTGCCCGACTTCGACGAGCTGTATATACAAGGATATGAGCAGTGTCGACTGGAAATAAGGAATCGATTCCCCGATTATGCGACTGAGGTCGATGAAATCCATGTTATTCTCACATTCGATATTGACCATGGTCAAAGTAAGACCATGGATGTAGCTATCCCGGTTGACGAGGCCGTCGTCGAGACAGGTGAGGCTGCACATGTTGGTCCAAGAGGTCAGGAGAATATTCCTTCAATCGAATGAGACCCAGGGCATGCCGGTCCTGTTGAGGAATCTTAAGAGTTCCTTACCCCTCTAAGTTTTTGAAAGTATTGGGAGTGTAAATTTTGTAAGAAAACGACAAATTTGTAATACAGAACAACAATATTGCCAAAAGTTGACATATATCTCTTTGTTTGTTACAAATTGACATTTGTTTAAAAGAGCGTGTATGGTCGTTTGTATCGCCATTTAGCCCCTTTTAACGAGTTGAACAACTGCACAGAATGGTAGGTATTGAATCGTTGAATCATACCTTCATTAACCATCATAATAAGACGCGATTCTCGAAGGGGTGCATGTTCAGCTTATGGCCGACGACTAAGTTGCATCGTTCGGTAGCGGGGGTGGCCCATCGGCTTACGGCCGACGACTAAGTAGGTCCATTCAGTTGCGAGGGGGTCGCCCCCTCGTCTTACGGCTGACCGATCAATGATGGTCGTTCGGTAGCGAAGGGCATGGCCCCTTCGTTTTATGGCCGACAACTGAGTTGGGTTGTTCATTTGCGAGGGCATGGCCTCTTCGGCCGACGACCAAGTATGGTCGTTCAGTTGCGAGGGGGTGGCTCATTCGTCTTACGGCTGACGACCAAGGGTGGCCGTTCGGTAGCGAGTGGCATGGCCTCTACGTCTTACAGCCAACGACAGAGTAGGGTCGTCCAATTGCGTGGGGGTGGCCTCTTCGTATTCTTCTTACGGCTGACGACCAAGGATGGTCGTTTGGTAGGGAGGGGATGGCGCCTTGGTCTTACGACTGACGACAGAGTAGGGACATTCAGTTGCGAGGGGGTAGCCCCTTCGTCTTACGACTGACGACCAAGGATGATCGTTCGGTTGTGAGGGGTGGCCCCTTCGTCTTACGGCTGACGACCAAAGATGGTTGTTCGGTAGCGAGGGGCATGGCCCCTTCGCCTTACGGCCGACGACAGAGTGGGTTATTCAGTTGCGAGGGAGTTGCCCCTACGTCTTACAGCTGACGACCAAGGATGGTCGTTAGGTAGCGAGGTGCATGGCCTCTTCGGCCGACGACCGAGTAGAGTCGTTCAGTTGCGAGGGGGTGGCCGCTTCGTCTTACGGCTGACGACCAAGAGTGGTCGTTCGGTAGCGAGGGGTATGTCTCCTTTGTTTTACGGCCGACGACAGGGTAGGGTCGTTCAGTTGCGAGGGGATGGCCCCTTTCATCTTCGTCTTACGGCTGACTGCTAAGGATGACCGTTCTGTAGCGAAGGGCATGGCTCCTTTGTCTTACTGCCGACGACAAAGCAGGGTCGTCAGTTACGAGGAGGTGACTGATGTGTCCATATTTTACATCATTTTCATATCATATTTCCATCGCATTGCATGTCATCCCCGCGTCCAAATCCCTCTTTTTGCTGCGATTTTGGTATTTCTGACCATATTTCGAGTTTCGCAGTGTATTTTGAGTTTTCAGTGATTTTGGAGCGATTTGGACCCCCGCCTGGGTTTGGACACATCTGACATGCTCATGAGCTTGTTTGCAGGGCTCTGGAGGAGTTCGCCACGTTCTCGGAGCCGAAGGAGGAGAAGAAGGAGAAAGAAGGAGACAGAGAGAGACAGCAGCAGCAGGGAGATTTCCCAGAAAATGCTCGGCCCGAGCAGCTGCAGCTCGGGCCGAGCCATGACACGCTGAAGGGAGCGCAGATTCGGCCGACTCGGGCCGAGCAGGTCAGCTGCTCGGCCAGATGGCGCGCCCCGAGTATCCCCCGAGCAACACCTGAGTATACGCTGAGCAGCCGACCGAGTCGCCCATCCTGAGCCCGAGCGAGATGCGATACAGGCCGAGTTCCTGACCGAGCAACTCCCATTCGGGCCGAGTCATATACTCGGCCGGCAGCTTCTGGGGCATTTTTGGAAGTTTTGTGAATCGCGCAGATTGCGCGATTGGCTGCTGAAGCTCGCGATGCGGGCTCGGCCGAAGGGGGTGGACGGTACTAGTTTTTTTGGAGGAGATTAGGAGAGAGCAGAGAGATTATTTGGAGAAGAATTTTTGGATTGATTTTTGTAGCAAATTCTGGATCGTTTATCGAAGATTATTATTTTCTGCTTTCTCTGGAATTGTTCTTCGCTCACTCTCATTGTAAGTAACTTTTAGCCCTGGTCTCTTTTATTGCAAGAAATGTTTTCCTACGCAATTTCGATATTTTCGTGCATCACGACCACCATGAGTGAGTAGATTCCCTTTAGGGCCGATGGGTGAACCCTAGGATTTTAGGGGAAAATGTAGATCTGGATCCGTCCATCGGATTGTGGATCTAGGATTGTATTTCGGTAGATCCTACCGAATCCGTAGATAACCCGTACGGAGATCATGCCCACGGTCTGTGGAATTGATGTGCTTAAGGGGTATCTAGGGATTCGAATAGGGAAATCGGTGGATCCAATCAAGACATGTGACCCATGGTCCTGGGAGGCGGTGGGAGCCAGGGAGGCATCCCACGGCCCCCCGCCTGCTTCCACGCCTCCTGGGGGTTGGTTAGGGCCGCTGCCCCCCCCCCCCCCCCCGTTGTGCTTCCACCACTTTTCGCCGCACTTCCTCTCGATAGTCGAGACCTTCCACGGCTCTCCTTCATCATCCTCGACGAATTTCTCCTCCACATAGACGTTTTCCGCGTCAAAAATCTTAACTTTTTCCTTCCGCTTGACTAAAGGTGCAGCATTTCCCACCGATTTAGGGTTTCCATCGCCTTTGTTGTTCGCCGTCAATTGGAATAGAACTTGCGCAAATTGTTCGTCGTGCTTCGCTTGATTCGCCGATAATTTTTCGATGGGAACCGTCAACTTTGCCATGGATTCATCATTTGCCGCCAACAATTTCTTGATCCCGTCGATCTCGCTTGTGAATTTCGCCTCCAAAGCCTCAATTTTGTCTTGCGATCTTGTCGAAGCCGCCATGAATCGTCACGTGCTCTGATACCAAATTGATAGAAATCACCCCAAATCTGAACTAAACTTGATTAAAACAGCAAACAAAGAAGATAAATGGCTACAATAAAGAGGCAACCACCCTCCCAAGATGCCGGTAAGCAAGGACGTCCGCACTCTCCTAATATCCCTCGAAGAACTCTCGAAGAATCTCTCTCAATTATCAAAATAAGCATAAAAACTAAAATGATGGTTAGCCCTAGTTTAAGAATAAACACATTTCCTAAACAATTACAAGTTTGCCATTAAAATTAATTAAAAAAAGGAAAGTCGAAAACGCCCCTATGTTCCCTTGCGCACGCGGCTTGCGGGCTGGTCCGTGGTTCTAACAGATTCTACAATATGCCCTATTAATTCTCTCCAAAATCAACCTCCGAAACGAATTACCCTAGCCCCCCATATATATAATAAACTGATTTCACCGCAATTACGAAACTGCCCCCAGTTGCCCAAAATTACAGATCTATCCTTGCTGCTTTGCCGCCCCTTTGCCCTTGCTGCTTTGTCGCCTCCTCCTATATGTTATGATCCCATCAATATACCTTTTGCATCTCTTAGTTGGCTTTGTCACACAATTTTTGGCATTGCTACTAACTGCCTCCCACAATTTTTGGCATTGCTACTAACTGCCTCCCATTTCATAGGGGGCGGAGTAATGTTAAAACTGAGAGATATCAGCACTACCACCGCTGAGAATCAAAACTGAGACTCCTATCCCTTTCACTCAACACAGATTAAAAAACTGAGAGCAATGGTAAAGACAAACTACATAAAACTAGCTCACCGTTCGGAAGTTTTCAAATGAGACAAACCCATCTTCATCAGGTTCTAATAACTTAAACTGAGACTGGAGATACAAAAGATCATCCTCCGTTACTGCTTTGGATAAGGCCTGAATACACAAAGCAACAGGAAAAAGAATCAGATCAAAAATTATTCAGAACAAAATTACTACAAAATGTTATTTTGATGCATAACATCTATGAAAAATAAAAAAAATTTGAAAAAAAAAATCAGCTTAAACAAATAATAAACAGAAAGATATCAAATTTAGATGCTTTAGCTAATACATAAATTCAGTTTGTACACAATATCTTCAACCACAAATCAAATGTTGAAGAAAAGCAATGATGTTCACCGATTTGTCTTAATAAAGAACATGAACACAGTGGATAAAGACAGATGCTAAAGCACCCGTAAACCTGCTTGAAGGAACCTCCAAAGTAGCCAACCCTCACTAACAAAGTAGAAGAGAAACATCAAACAACAATGAGAAAAACAGAGATTATTCCTACCAATAATAAACTTTCACCATATGCAAAGATACCAAACTTCATAAGCCTCCACCCAAGTAAGAGCCATGGAAGTTTGAATAGATCTTTTTAATAGGAAATTACCATGGAAGATGACTTGATAAAGATGATAGGTGGTCTTTCTTGGTTAGGATTATTAGGGATAGTGTGTTTATAAATGCATTGGAGAGGATAAAAAGTAGGTGTGTAAAACAAGGAGAATTTAGACAAATATTGAGGGATTGGAACGTGTGGAACTTTGGTTTTGAGTGCATCCATTTGAGCCATGGAACTTTGGTTTTGAGTGCATCCATTCAAACAACAATGAGAAAAACAGAGATTACTCCTACCAATAATAAACTTTCACCATATGCAAAGATACCAAACTTCATAAGTAAAGAGATTTGGGAAAATGGTGATTAGCCTCTAAATGAGCTAACCCCTCATATATATAATATCCCTTGATTTGCTTTACACACACACCCTACTACAAAATAACACTCAATACTCCCCCTCAAGATGAGCAAAAGATATTTATCATGCCCATCTTGTTACAAGCATCTTCCACCCCTTTAGAGTTCAACCCCTTCGTAAGGCAATCTGCTAGTTGCTGTCCAGAGTTAATGTAGGAGATCTCCAACTGTTTCTTGTCAAGTCTCTCTTTAATGAAGAACCTGTCAATCTCTATGTGCTTCGTTCTATCATGTTGCACTGGGTTGTTGGCAATATTAATTGCAGACTTGTTATCACACAACAACTGCAATGGTCCTTCTCTCAGCAGGCGTAGTTCATGTAGAAGTGATCTCAACCAGATCATCTCACAGGTACTAAGCACCATAGCACGATACTCTGCCTCTGCAGTGGAACGAGCCACCAAAAGCCTGCTTCTTGCTGCGCCAAGAGACCAAGTTGCCCCCAACAAACACACAGTAGCCCGAGGTCGATCTCCTATCATCCAAGCAACTGGCCCAATCTGCATCACAGTAGCCTGTCACATTCATGTGACCATGACTACCAAATAATATGCCTTTTCCTGGACTATTCTTCAGATACCTCAGTATCCTGAAGACTGCCTCCATATGTCCAGTCCTAGGATCATGCATGTACCTACTTACCACACTGATAGCATAGGCAATGTCAGGTCTGGTATGGCATAAGTAGATGAGGCGTCCAACAAGTCTCTGGTACCTCTCTTTGTCCACTGGCTCCCCTGATTGTGAATGCAACCTATGATTCTGATCAATAGGAGTAACTGCTGGACGACACCCCAACATACCAGTCTCAGCCAGGAGATCCAGTGCATACTTTCTCTGTGAGAGAACTATACCCTTCCTGGACCTGGCAATCTCCAGTCCAAGGAAGTATCCCAACTGTCCAAGGTCCTTGACCTCAAATTCTCTCGCCAACCTCACCTTCAAGTGAGAGATTCCCTCTTCATCATCTCCAGTGATAATAATATCATCAACATACACAGCCAAAAGAGTGATCCGTTGCCCTGAATGTCTATAGAATACAGTATGATCACCATTACTCTGCTTGTAGCCCATGGTGATGACTGCACGCCTGAACCTGTCGAACCATGCCCTTGGAGATTGCTTCAGCCCATACAAGGACTTGTCCAGTCTACACACCTTTCCCACCGTCTGTTGTGTGCCAAAGCCAGGTGGAACCTCCATGTATACCTCCTCCTGTAAGTCTCCGTGCAAGAAGGCATTCTTTACATCCAACTGATGCAATTTCCATCCAAAATTCGCTGCACAGGATATCAGTACTCTCACAGTACTCATCTTTGCCACTGGGGCAAATGTCTCATCATAATCAATCCCATAAGTCTGGCTGTAGCCCTTGACAACCAGCCTCGCCTTGTACCTGTCCACCTTCCCTTCTGCAGTTTGCTTTACTGTGAATACCCACTTGCAGCCCACAGCCTTCTTCCCTGCTAGAAGTGAGACAAGTCTCCATGTCTTGTTCTTCTCCAGTGCCTCAAGTTCTTCGAGCATTGCTTTCTTCCACTGGGGATGTTGCTTTGCCACTCGCCAATCACTTGGTATAGGGATAGACTGTAAGGATGCAATGATAACCCTATATGCAGGTGTAAGAGAGGCATAGGAGACATGATTAGCAATATCAGCCTCATATCCATACCGTACAGGAGGCCTGCCGGCATTGATACGAGGCTCCCTACGAGATGCAAGTGGAAGATCTAAACTAGAGGAAGGTGAAGAAAGATTACCATCTGTGGTAGGAGAGGAAGGCAGTGAGGAAGTCGGAACTCGAGCAGGCGTGATAGACTGATCAATCTCAACATGGGGCAGTGAAGCTAGTGGTTCTTCAGTGGAGAAGATGTCTTCTTGTTGTTCTCCATCTGCATGACTATCCTTCTGTCTCCTGCTATATTTCCTGCCGTACAACCTGTCTTCCTCCTCTTCCACCAAGGTCCTTTCTTCCTCCCTGCTATCAGGACCAGCACCAGTAGGCCTGACAGGACACGGTATAAGTCCAACCACTACCCTCCTGTCATCAGTCTCCCCCTCTCGACCAGCTCCTCCTGTGCTTGGAGAGGCCCCAGTATCAAATACTGATGTAGAATCTGTCAGTCCTCCATAAAAAGGTTCAGTCTCCCTGAACGTCACATCCATGCTAACAAACAGCCTTCTTTCTGAGGGACTCCAATACCTATAACCTTTCTGATTTGAAGGATACCCAACAAATATGCATTTAATTGCCCGAGCATCCAACTTTCCCACAGAAGGTCTATGATCCCTCACAAAGCATGTGCATCCGAACACTTTTGGTGGAACTACAAAAGTGTTCTTTCCCATAAGAATCTCACATTGAGACTTCATCCCAAGGATCCGTGAAGGCATCCTGTTGATAAGATATGTGGCTGTCATCACTGCTTCACTCCACAATATCTTAGGTACATTCATGGTGAGCATGAGTGACCTAGTTACCTCCAACAAGTGTCTATTTTTCCTTTCAGCGACTCCATTCTGTTGGGGGGTGTTGGGGCAAGTGGTCTGATGAGTTATCCCACTCTCAGATAGGTAAGATGCAAACTCCATGTTTACATACTCTGTCCCATTATCCGTTCTCAAGACACGGATCTTGGCCTCATACATATTCCTGACACTTCTATGGAAATCCTGAAAACACTTCAACGCTTCACCCTTGTTTTTCATCATATAAAGCCATGTCATTCGAGAATGACAATCTATGAAGGTGATAAACCACCTGAACCCACTCACTGAAGTCACTGGGCAGGGCCCCAAAACATCTGAGTGAATAAGATGAAATTTCTCTACACTCCTCATCCCTACACTCGGATATGACGTCCTAGTGTGTTTCCCAAATTCACATGCATCACATGTCAAATTCATTTCATTCACTCCATTCAAAATATCGGGATACATTTTACTCAAAATATCAAAGGGCAAGTGCCCCAACTGACAATGCAACAAAAGTACATCCCTTTCCTTCTCTCCATAAACGACAGCCAGTGCAGCATCTCCACTAGCTCTATCAAGATACCACAGTCCATCACGCCTGACGCCAGTCCCAAGCCTCCTCCCAGTCTTCCTTTCCTGCAACACACAATGAGTAGAGTCAAAAGTAATGCTACAGTCGAGATCATCAACAATAGAGCCAACAGATAAGAGGTTGACTGGAAATGATGGGACGTGAAGGACTGAAGAGAGACGTATGGAGGGAGTGCACTGAATAGTACCAATCCCTCTAATGGGTTGGGATGTGCCATCAGCTGTCTGAACGGTTTCATGAATGGTATGTGGTTTGTATGTGGAAAATTGTCTATATGCTCCTGACACATGACTAGATGCACCTGAGTCAATAATCCACTCTATATGATCTCTACATGAAAGGGCTAATCGGTTACCTGAGTCTGTGTGAGCGAAGTGTGCAAAGTTATCGAATGGCGAGGCAATATCCCCAGTCTGGTCTGCATGACTCTCCGAGCTCTCAGCAGTAGACCTGGACTGTCTCCGCTGCTCTAGATCTGACGCCTCAGCTGGCGTGGCCTCGATCATCACTGTCTCCTGTCGTCCGTCAGCTGTGGCAAAGTTGGCCCGTGGGCCACCGCGACCTCGTCCACGGCCTCCACGGCCCTAACGACCTCCTCCTCTGCCTCCTGTGTCACGTCCTCGTCCACTGCCCTTCTGTGGGCAGTTGAAGCTCAGGTGTTCCTTCACCCCACATGTGTAGCACTCTCGATCCTCGCTCACTACTGCCACTGCCGGTACAGCCAGTGCAACCCGTGTGACCTGAGTACCCTCATCCTTCATAACCCTCAGTCTGGTCTCCTCCTGTGCCATTGCAGCTATGGCCTCCTCCAGGGATGGGATGGAGGATAGGTGACACATACTCGCCCTCCTGACCTCAAAGTCTCCATTCAGGTTCCTCAGAAAGTGTGTCACACGCCTACGCTCCACCCACTTCCTGTGTATCGCAGCGCTCCTAGGATCAGGCAGATCAATAGGGTCATAGTGATCTAACTCTGACCAAAGCCTTTTCAACTCCGCAGAGTAGGCTAGAATGGTCATCTCCCCCTGCTTCAAGGTGTCCACCTTGCCCTGAACCTCCATCATGAGCATCACATTCCCTGCTCCAGAGTACATTTTCTCCACCATACTCCATATCCCTGCAGCACTCTCTATGGCCTCCACCATCCCAGCGATGGGTGGAACCATCGATGTCATCAACCAAGCAGCCACCAGTGAGTTGGTGGTGCTCCAGATTTTCCAATCATCTCCATCCTTGTCCAGCGGTTCCTTGCATGAACCCAGAACGACGCCTTCTAACCCCTTCGACCTCAGAATGAGAAGCACCCTCCTGGACCAACTGAGGTAATTCTTCGTCCCTTCCAATTTCACATCATTGGGCATCAATTCCAGCTTCTGCACGGGACGGGAAGGCGTCGATCCACTCGAGGAGCCCAACTCCTTCGAAGCAAGCAGCTTCGTTATCTCTCCGATGAAGGCCTTCATGTCAGCGGAGGTAAGATTGTCCCCCATCTCTCCTCAGATCCGCAGATCTCTCCTCTCTTCCTCCTTAGATCCGCAGATCTACTTCTCTTCTTCTTCTTCTAGGGCATACCCTGACTGTAAATCTATGGAGTCATCTTCATGGCTCGACCATAGATTTAGGGTTAGGATTTTTGGATCCTCCTTAAAACGGATGCCCTAGAAGAATCAGCAGCAAATCTTTAGTAGCAGAGAATCAGCAGCGAGCTGCGGAGGCGGGCAGCAGAGGCGACTGCAGAGGCGGCTGCGGCCTGTGCAGCCGGTGGCGGAGGCGGCTGCGGCGGCCTGCGCCGGAGGCGGCTGCGACGGCCTGCGCCGGAGGCGGCTGCGACGGCCTGCACCGCAGGCGGCTGCGGCGGCCTGCACCGCAGGCGGCTGCGGCGGCCTACTCAAGCAGCGGCGCGCGCGCGCAGGCAAGCAACGGCGGGTGCGGACGCGGGTGTAGACGCGACCGCCGGTGTCGGGGGGGCTTCTGGGGGCTTCGGAAGGTGGAGACGCGACCGCCGGTGGGGTGGGGGGCTGGCTGCGGGTGGAGGCGCGTGGTGGAGGCGCAGTCGGGGTTTAGGGTTAGGGTTTTGTTTTGTTTTTTTTTTCTAAGGCTCTGATACCATAAAGAGATTTGGGAAAATGGTGATTAGCCTCTAAATGAGCTAACCCCTCATATATATAATATCCCTTGATTTGCTTTACACACACACCCTACTACAAAATAACACTCAATAATAAGCCTCCACCCAAGTAAGAGCCATGGAAGTTTGAATAGATCTTTTTAATAGGAAATTACCATGGAAGATGACTTGATAAAGATGATAGGTGGTCTTTCTTGGTTAGGATTATTAGGGATAGTGTGTTTATAAATGCATTGGAGAGGATAAAAAGTAGGTGTGTAAAACAAGGAGAATTTAGACAAATATTGAGGGATTGGAACGTGTGGAACTTTGGTTTTGAGTGCATCCATTTGTCCCCCAGAAAGGTACAAGCTTTGGAAAAGAGAAGTGTGGGCTCAAACGTTTATCATATCCTCGCTAAACCCTGTATAATTAAGGAACAAAAATAAAAGAACAAATGATCTTCAAGAAACCCACTTAAACAAATTTAAAGAACACACCTATCGAAAACTTAAAGAAATTGATAAGTAGCACATCCACAACATGTAAGATGTCCACCACAACATCTCAAGTTTGAGCAAGAAGAAACAAGAACCCAAGTTCATATGATGATTATCTTATTCTAGAGTATATATACCTTTAGTGCTGCACGTTTTAGAGGTGTTGCGCGAAGGTATGATTTGAGGAGTTTAAAAATTAGGATATCTAAGGGAATTTGTCGGTCACCATTTCTCAACCAAGGATGATCTGCATCGAAAAAGCACTTGTTAGTTTTCAAAACAGACAATCAAATTGTTTCAAGAAAGGAAAATAAGAATAAGCTGCATGCAATCCCAACGAAATGTTCAATACAATAACCAGACATTCCATGGATTATGCAATGACAAAATTAAGTAATTTAATATGTAAAGTATTTAGAGATGGAGACTATCAACTTACTTAGAGCTTGTGCTGCTGTCATCCTTTTCCTGTAATCCTTGTTCAGAAGCCTTCTGACAAAATCCTTGGCCTCGGGAGAGACAGCAGGCCAAGGTGAATCATCGAAGTTAGGATCTGCTCTCAACACCGCACGAAATATTCCAGATTCTGTCCGTGCCCAGAAGGGTCTGCTGCCACATAACAAGATATATGTTATTACACCAATGCTCCAGATGTCTGCTTCCGTACTGTACGATCTATGTAGGACCTCAGGGGCGACATAATACGCACTGCCAACAATGTCATTTAATCTCTCATCTGCACAAAATGCACAAAAATGAAATATTTCACCAGACTTCAAACTTGACATGATGAGAGCAGAACAAGTAGAAAGTTGTTTCAGAAATACCATAGGAAGACCTTCTATTTTTATGAAAATCAATATGTTACATGTGGTTTGCAAGCAAACTAGTCACGGAACATTGTAGAAGTCAAAAGGGATAAATATATTTTGACAAGTTGAATTCTACATTATCACTGAAGTCAAGAGAAACCTAAAGTTGTCATGTAAGCTTAACAATGATAAATATGATGAACCAGGACACTTGGACATGCTACCATGAAAAAAGATCTTGCTATAGTCTCTGATGAAGAAATTCAAGTTTTTCCTTCTTCACATGTCATTGAGCAGCCTATTACTTCTTAAAAGGTGTTGGACTGGTTTCAAAGTACAGAAGGCAGTAAGCATCAAGACTGTAATCTATGTACAGAAACAAGATGTTGTGTTCCAACTATACAATTCTCCACAGTCCAGATACAAGGACATGGCTACCTGGAAATGCCTTTTTTCCTGAAAATATTGTGACCACAATACACACAGGGACATGCATTGACAACCACACCCGCACACAAGCATGCCATATATAGACATGAACAGTTTGTCTGCTAAAAGACCTAAAAGCATAAAATAAAAGAGTTTACTATGATTACTGATCTATCTTAATGTTGGCACTTGCAAGATTTATTCTATAATCAGCTCTTTACTACTGTAGAGGATAATGTCTCTAATTTAGCATTAGTTGAGAAATGGGAAATATAGTTTCAAGTTTTATAATTAGAGCCAAACAAGAAATCAATAATTAGTTGTACTCCTAATTGTATTCATCTTGTATTTTCTTATCAATACCTCAATTTGATATGTGGGCTTTATTCTAAATAATATTTTGTCTTTTAATTTTAACACGGCATTAGAGCCACATCCAAATTTTCTTTCTCCTTCTCTTTTCTACTTTTAAGATAAGCTTAATTTATGAAAACTACCTTAAACTATCTGCGGTTTTAAAAATACTATCTTTAACTATAACAATTCACCAAAAACTCCCAAATTTTGTTTTTATTAATCAAAACTATCCTAATATATGGAAAATATAAGGCAATTTTACTAAATTCAACTCCAACTTTAAGGTAGTTTCTATAAACAATGATAAAGTTCAGAATAGTGTTAGTGAACAATGACAAAAAAAATTAAGACAGCTTTGATAAAAATTTGTTAAAGGTAGTTTTGGTTTTTAAAACAAAGTAAAGATGGTTTTGGTCAATTTTTAAAGTTGAAGGAGATATTTTTAAAACCATGGATGGTTTAGGATAGTTTTCATAAATAAAGCCTCTAATGTACATTGACCTTTTGATATTTAAAAAATCTTCTTCTTTAATTCCCAATTCCTAACTCTTTTGGAACCCAAAATCATAACCATAACTTATACTCTCTTTCCTCCCATAGAAAAAAAGAAAAATAAGAAGGTACTATAGGAGTATTATACCCCTTTAGTAACTTAGGTACTGCAGTACTATAGTAACAGGTAAAAGTAGCAACATAGTAACATGGAGAAAAGAAAAAAAAGAAAATTTTATGTTTTCATGGAGATTGGTTAGTTTAAAGTAGAAGTGGTGTTGCTATCTTTAGGTGGGCCTATCAAAAGGAACTGGACCCATCAATATATATAGATTGATGTGGCTAATATACATGAAACATATATTGACGTAAAAGGATTAACCCTTTTGAGTCGCGAGTGCTAACATATTTAATCACATGTTCATCCTTTATTTTAATCGGGATGGGACTAAACCTACTCTAATTTTTTTGTCATACAACCACTTAATTACTTAGAAGGATGCAAGACAAAACTTAACAAATCTCCAACTTTACTCGAACCCTAACAAACCAGGTCGCGCCTAGAGCCAAAGTGTGACAGCACACGAACTTTGCAGACAAATCGAGTTATACCATAATGTAACAAATCAGGCCATGACTAAAGCCAAAGCATGACAACGCATGCAACAAACGGCGAGGTGTGGATGCTTCACATCAAGCTCAATAACAACATGACCCATCGAAGCATGGAATCTGATACCAATTTGTAGAAGCAGATAAACCTATCAAAAGGAATTAGGATCATCAACTTAGATTGATGTGGCTAGTATGCCTGAAATCTATATTAACTTAAAAAAGTAATCATTTTAAGTCATGAGTTCAAACATAATTAACCACATGTTCATGTAGAACAACAAAGATTAAAGAGGAAAATGAAAAAAATAAAAGAGAACTAGGGTTTTCTTAAAACGACGAGGGATATCAAGAGATTCATATTTAGGCTCATCATTAGCTTACTCCAGCAAATTAGCATGCATGAGATTAATGAAGATGTGTACTTCTCACTAAAGCTCTCACGTGCCCATTTTTTCACATCATACAAGAAAATTTTTAAAAGATTTTTTTTTTCAAATCGAAAACAATTCTCATTTATTCTTTGATCTCTGACAATGAGATACAATCTCATTTATAGAATTTTGGTACATACACAACATGTGTTATAAAATAAAGACAAAAAATAAAATAAAATCTTAACAAAGAAGCTTAAATTAAATCCAAATAAAATCTAGATAAAATCCAATAGAATCCTAACTATATCTGAGCTAGATCTCTATCATTATCCCCGTCTTTGGAAAACTCATCACCCGATGCATAGTGACAGCAATGTGCATTCTAGCAATGTGCATTCTGGTATAACTTGGTAATTTTCTTTGGTTGAAAAAGACTTCATTACTACAGCTATGTCTTAGGCTCGGGCTCGGGCTTGGGATCGGGCTCTAGCTCTAGCTCTAGCTTTGGATTTGCTAGCATTTGAGTTTTGGCCTTGCTAGCATTTGAGTTTTGGCCTCTATGTTCTCAATAAGCAGTGATGTCTCCTCGATTATAAAATCGATTTCAGAAGTAGTTGGATTGAACAATAGATCGGAAACATTTTAAAGCATACCAATATCAAAGAGTGATTTTAAATAGTAACCGATGTTGAAAAGAAATTCAATATTCTTCACACCAAGATACTACTTCCGCATATAACTTGTGATATGCATGCTGTTAAGCTGTGTCTCACATTCTTTTGAGTAATTAAAGTGTTGCAATGGCAAAAGAATTATATAGCAGGTTTAAGCACACATCAATTAAATTAAAGGATGGATATATGGTTAAATATGTTTGGGCTTATGACTAAAAAACATTTTTAAGTCAATATGAGTTTTAAGTAAATTAATATCAAAGTTGATGTGCATTTGTTAGCGATGCTTATTTGATTGCTTCAAGACTATGTTTGTGCATGTAATTGTTTAAGCTTGAGGTAAAGTCTTCATACTAACTATTTTACTTCGAGGCTCTATTAGCATGTGGTTGTTTGTGCTTGAAGTGTAGCATGCACGTCTAGTCGTCTATTGCACATGTTGTCATGTTTTGGTCTTGGGTGCGACCTGATTCGTCATATGGTGGTGACTCGATTTGTTGCGAAGTTCACATACTGTCACACTTTGGCTTTAGGTACGGCATGTCCATCTATAAAGGTCTGATGGCACATTATTTATATTTATATATAGATTTTTCTTGACTTAAGTATAATAGAATATGATTATAAATTAATATCTGGTCTTCATGATGAACCGCCTACACTATCAAAGAAGTTTAAGTTAAAATCAAATTCTTATCATTTTCCTTTTACTAATCAAAAATATGTTGGTAGGTAAATTCCAATTCCTTTGGATAATAGGATTCCTTCAATGTATAGTCTTCATTTGCAAAACAGACTCAAGCATGCATACCATGAGTAATTCCGCATGCTCCAATCCTCCCTCAAGTAGAGGATTCGTTCACTTACACAAAGTTGGACACGAATACGAGACTGATTAAATTCCATTAGCATCACAACTCAACAAATCTTCATTTTGATACTAGTCAATCGCATATTTTTTCACCTTACTCGAATATCATCTAGTACCTAGTAAACAAACTCCTCTGTCAACGTCGTGAATGGCTTAGTCTTTATTACGAGAAACACCAAGCAAGTTCAAGCAATACATGAACTTACATTGGTCATCATATCAATTGGATTATTTTGAGTATTAATCTTCTTTACATTGACGATCTTTAACTCCGGAATGTAGTGTCTGATATTAATATACTTAGTCCTCTCGTGATATATACTACCCTTGGTCAAATGAATTGCACTTAAACTTATAACGTAGTCAACTATTGATGTAAACCAAAATCACCAACCAAATCACTCAACTACATTTCTTTCACTACTTCAACAACTATCATATGATCTACATCTATAATAGACAACGTTGTCATCGATTGTAGAGTCGCCTTCCAACTAATGAATAATCTGTTAGCATAAAACGTAACTTTCACAACTCAACAAATCTTCATTTTGATACTAATCGATCACATATTTTTCACCTTACTCGAATATCATCGAGTACCTAGTAAACAAACTCATCTGTCACTACCAACACCGTGAATGGTGTAGCCTTTATTACGAGTAACACCAAGCAAGTTCAAGCAATACATGAACTTACACGAAAAAACGAGCTTGGCCATCATATCAATTGGATTATTTTGAGTATTAATCTTCTTTACCTTGACGATCTTTAACTCCATAATGTAGTGTATGTAGTGTCTGATATTAATAAACTTAGTCCTCTCGTGATATATTCTACCCTAAGTCAAATGAATTGCACTTTAACTTGAACATAGTCAATTATTGATGTAAACCAAAATCACCAACCAAATCTCTCAACTACATTTCTTTCACTACTTCAACAACTATCATATGCTCTACATCTATAATAGACAAAGTTGTGGTCGATTATAGAGTCGCCTTCCAACTAATGGATAATCTGTTAGCATAAAACATAACTTATTAAAAACCTCCTTCGATCTAAATTGTCAAGATAAGTTGAATCTAAATATCCGATCAAGTCATAACTATCATCAGACCTATTATTGTATACCAAACCAACATTTCAATATCTCTCAGTTACCAAAGTATCCATTTTGTAGTCTTTCAATGGGTCGTTTCAGGAATACCCATATATCTGCTAATACTAATGGCATGTGAAATATCCGAACAGTTGCAAACCATATCATGCATAATGCTTTTGTATAATCTGTTAGCATAAAACGTTACTTCTTAAGAACCTCCTTCGATCTAAATCGTCAGGATAAGTTGAATCTAAATATCCGATCAGATCATAACTATCATCAGACCTATTATTGTACACCAAATGCTAGGGACATATGGTTGCACTCCGTGTTGTCGATGGCACAATAGAGCTTGTTCATCGTTTTGACATTCAATGCATCTTGTTCTTTCTCATGCTTGGTCCACGTAGTGCCCGGGTTTGTTGGTGCTTCATATGGTGTCTCTATCATGATCCACAAATCATAAGAGGTGGATTTGAGGTAGATCGTGATGAGATTCTTTCAACTCCCGCAATTTGTCAAAGGTGGACGAAATGGGAATTGGCCTTCTGAGAAAGTTATGTTTGTTGACGCCATCTTTCAATACCTTGGCTCTGATACCACGTGTAGGGATCACCTAAGATGATAAGTAGAACACTAGAGGGGGATAGTGTTTATGTAATTTATAATCTCTTTTGGAAAATTTTAGCTAACTACAATTAGAGTTACCTAATTTAATCTAAACCAATACGCTTGCAAATATAAAGTTAAGCATAATAGAAATAGAACAATGCAAGATACACTTCACAACACAGAAAGCATAACACAAACACAAGGGAATTATCAAGCTTCAATCATCACGTATTTATAATCTCTTTTAGAAAATTTTAGCTAATAGTACAATTAGAGTTACCTAATTTAATCTAAACCAATACGCTTGCAAATATAAAGTTAAGCACAACAGAAATAGAACAATGCAAGAAATAGACACTTCACAACACAGAAAGCATAACACAAACACAAGGGAATTATCAAGCTTCAATCATCACGTGACCTACATCTAGCACCAAATCCCACTTAGATGTCCACAATCAACTTCCTCCAATGGAAGCAAAATACAACCACCTCTTCCCAAGAGGATTTTTATGAACCACCTCACAATTGAGGATGTTCACAACCACCTCTTCCTAAGAGGATTTTATACTTGCAATGATTTGATACAATTACATATACGTGGAGTTGGAGCTCATGTGTATGTATGTGATATAGCTATAGGAGAACTTGATCTTCAAAAGATGGAATTTGAGGCACTTGAAAGATAAAGGAAATTGGGCAAACAAAGATTGAAACTCATGAAAAATTTCACAAAAGAAAGAGGAGTTCTTTTGAAAACTTTTTAGCACAAAAACTACTTTTCTCTTTTAAAATGATCTTAATATCATACATTAAAAATCTGATCAACCCTACATATATGGTGCAAGTCGGGTCAAGCCAGATTGCCCAAAATGCGCATCGAATGGTCAAAATGGCTAGTTAAAATTTTACAGTTACAGGCTCAACGACTAGTCCTAGTCGACTATAGTCCTCTAAGTCGACTAGGCAGCAGACGACTACGACATGAACTCTAGTTTACTAGCACAAACATATCTTAAGATGTTTTGCTCTCTGTAAATTATAGTCGACTATTGCACACTTGCTAGTCGATTTCAGTATATAGTCTAGTAGACTAGCTCATCTACATTAGTCAACTAGATGGACATGCTTGCTAGCTTATGTTACCATGTATGATACCTAGTCGATTAGGTGTCGGTCTAGTCGACTAGTTGGCCTATAAAACATGCTTTTTACCTAGAAAATTTAGGAAGTCTTTTTGAAAAATTTCTAAACATTTTGAAAACACATGTAAAAAAATTTTTGTGTGCTTTTCAACCAAGTCTGTAACATTCTAATCAAGAAAAAAATGAAAATTACATCATATTATATTTTACATTGAGGCTCTTGAAGCAATCTTGTCTCTTCAAGCTCCTTGTCTTAATTCCTTTGAATCATATGCTTTGGTTGAACACACTATCCTTTGAGCACTCTTTGATTTGTTTTAAACTCATTATACATGCACTCAAGGATCATTAGCTTATCATCAAAACATATGTGGGGTGACTCAATATCCTAACATAAAGTACCCATCTTGCATTACAGATTGAATCTATTTTTTCTATCAAACTTATTGATATTGTGCTTCATAGATGACATTCTTATAGTCACTCAAAAACATTACCAACGCTTTGATACCAGTTTGTTACATAGTGAAAGCACAAAGCATATTGTAATCATACAAGAAAGTAAAGTAAAGTAGCAACATGGATGATACAAAGATTTACATGGTTCAGCGTTACGATCTATATCTACAAACAGCAACAGATCGATATTTACTATTACAGAAGGGGATAATAAAAACAAAAAACAATAAATCTCTAAAACCCAAACCCACAAGTGAAACCCTCCAAAGAAACACCCAAGTTTCTTGAAAATAAATCATCAAATTGTAAGTGTATTTATTCTCGTCTTGTACACGAAACTTAAAAGTTCCTAATGGGGCTTCAATTTAAGGTTCGGGTTCTAACAACTTATTATTCTATATTTGTATTCTTCTCATATAATAAATATCGATCTGTCATCATCTATGGACGGACGTAAGTCATAACGTCAAATTATGTGCATCTTTATATCATTTGTGTTATTACCCTCTGCTTTTTTCTTATATGATTACAATTTGCTTTTATACTTTCGCTATTTGTAACATACACATTTTTTCATTCAAAAAGTGAAAATAAGAGAAGAAATCTTCCAAAGGATAAACTAAAACATCATATCAAAACGGTCATCGAATCCATGTAAGAATGTCATGTCTCAACATCACATGCTTATATTCGATTAGAAAGGAATAGATTATGTAGTAATTGTCATCGTAATATCAACTTGGCTTAAATTCAGTTTCAAAACGGTTTAAAATCAGGGTGAAAATGATTTCAAAATAGCTTTAATCTGTTAGGAATAGCTCATGTAATAATGGTCATAATATCGTACGAAATCACACAAAATAGCTTTAATCTGGCTCAGAAATAGCTCAACTTGGCTTAAATTTAGCTTCAAAATAGTTTTAAAATTAGGTTCAAATGATTCCAAAATCATTGAAAATAGGCTCAGGTACATAGCACTCGGGGTCACATAGCAACTGGTATTTTTATTTTTATTTCTAAATGAGGGAAAGAGGGTGATGATTAGGGTTTGGTCTTTTTTTCCACATCCAATGCTAAAATCTAAAAAATTGTAGCTAGTGTTTTGGAAATTTTCTTTTTTATGAGACAAGGGAAACATGAAAAAGATGAGATCTTGGATATAAGTGTATATCAATATATATTTTTAACTTAATCTACATATGGAAAAATAGACATTTATGTTTTCAATTTTCTAGATTAAAAAGATGGGATCTTGATCTCAAATCTTAAGATCGGATGGATCTTTCGCTTTAATACCAAATGACACGGGACAAATAAAGATCGAAAGATGGAAAATAGGTAATTATAAAATATATCTAGAGTTTGAAAGGAAAATTAAGGTTTTGAAAGGAAAATGGATGTTAAGGGCCTCGCACCCATGCCAATCCACAACCCACATTAACTCCTCACAAGCAAGATATTTAAAGATTTAACATCTAATGTTCATCGCAAAATTTAGGACTTTAGAAAAAAACGCTCCACTTTTCATTCATTCAATTATTCTAAAACCTATCCTTACCAATAAAATAAAAGGCTTAATTAGATAGAGACTTCCTACATACACCACATGTGCCATCAAAGAAAAGCATACTAAAATAAAAAATGTGCACACCACATGTCGGAACAAAAATCAATTAACATCATAAATCCTAATAATTAAAATAAAATAAATTCTTGATGGAAACCGAATTAGTTCACCATCAAAGATTCTTACATCTAAAATAAAATAGAATCGTAATTGAATCTGAATTAGATCTCCATCAAAAATCCTAACTACAATAAAATAAAATCTTAAATATGATCCTAAGCATATGTCCACCTTTTATTTTAACCAATGTAAACACACTTTCTAATTCTTTTACCATATCAGCACTTCAATTACTCAACACAAACACTAATCATCTCTATTTGAAGGTTATCGCTAGTTATGATTTATCGTTGATCATCATTGGTTGTGGTTTCGTTGGGTATTGGCAACGATTAATTGTTGTTGGTTGCTTAATAATTCGTCGATAATCATTGATCGGTGAAAGTTATTGGTCGGCATTGGAAAATCATAGTTGATTGAGACATTGGTTGACCGTCATCGTTACAATTTTTCGTTGGTTAGTTAAAGTTGTCGTCGATTAGAAATATTCATCGATTATGATTGGTTGTCTCAATTGATATCATTGTTAAGTGGTTGTCGTTGGTTGACAGTGATGTTTAAGTTAATATGGATATAAAGACGACTGCTTGTTTTCAAGACTACCAAGATAGACTGGTTATGTGGTGGCCACAAAGAAAGCCAAACCGGAGTTCGATTTGGAAAAAAACGTATACCGGCACAGCTGTTTCAAATGGACAAATCAACAATTTTAAACGGTTTGTTTAATAGTTTCAGACACTTAAGAGTTTCAAGAGAGTGAATTGGCTGGTTTTAAACAAATGGTTTAGCAATTTCAGGAGGTTCAGATAACATAGAAGCACTAGAAATAACCCGTGCACACAGTGTACAGAGCCAACAAACCCCACGAACAGGATGTGGTGCACGCGCGCAAACAAAAAAGAGTGAGAAGTGTGGACATATGTGTCGGTATCATCGGGGGTAAAAGGATAAATGCAAAAATCATGGGGTTATAGTGGAAAAATCACCCATTGGCAAAAATGTTAATAAGTGAGCTTGTGGGTGATTTTTTGGGATGAGGATGGAATGGCAAAAATGTAAATAAGAGATGAGAGAGGGGGGTTTTGTCCTAGGTGGCATCCCATGTGGCGTTGTGACATTGAGATGGAATGGCAAAAAGGTGCCACCTGGGACAAAGTCCTCTATTGTATAAAGGATGCGTACATGAAATGAAGAATTCAAGCTCAAGTTATTTGTGGCAAGCTAGGTATGTATGTTTTAGCTTGAGATGGAGTGTTAAATAATATGCTTCTAGTTTAGAAATAGTAACTTTAGTTTACAGTTTTAGATTTAGCATCAAATATGAGTTCTACTCATAATTGTATTCATCGTGTTTTTTCTGATATAAATAAGCAATACCTCAGTTTGAGGTGTGATGTTTATTCCCCAACGATAGTTTCTCATTTAATTCTAACCACCACGGTATGGAGTCATGTTATTGTGCATGCACGGTAGCAAATCTATGTCAGTCCTTACCTAGGTTGATGCTGTGAGGTATTGCTTATTTATATCTCCGAGGTGGAAGATTTATGGATTATTGCTCGCTGTATAAATGCAAAAATTACACCAAAAAGCGGGGAATACAAACAAACACGAGATTTTTAATTTTTAAATCTTTAGTAAAACCAACGCGTGAAAAACGATTCATGCAACCAACGAGAAATTTGTGTTAGTGGGACTTGGACAGCAAGGAAGAACAGTAAGTGAGAGGCAAAATTCTCATAAGTTGCAAAACAAACACGGTTTAAAATATAGATAGAAAATTAAATATGAGCTATGAAATACTTGCTGAAACTTGAAAACTGACTTTTAACGCATCATAAAAGCTTAAATAGCTAAAAGCATAAGAGATTGTAACAGCAATAGTTTAGACATCCAAATTATTAGCTGATGTTTCAATCCATTACCTGGTCTGATAAAATCAGAAAGCCCAAAATCAATAAGCTTCATAGGAGCACTTTCATCTTTATTTGTGAAGAGAAAATTCTGTCAACGATCCATGTCAAAAGTATCAGCATCATACATCCAACATAATGGTGAGTTAAGAGCTGAAATGAAATATAAGAGTGCATGAAAACTGTTGTTTCATTGAAGTCTTAATTTTACCTCTGGCTTTAAATCACGATGCACAACACCTTGAAGATGACAGAAGGCAACTACACTCAAAATTTGAGTAACAATTGCTTTTGCATCATCCTCCATGTATCTTCCCCCTCTTCATAAAATCAGATGATCACAATTCATTAGAACTCCTTGGCTGAATCAAGAACAGACATGTATACATCCATATCAGAAGCTTAAGTCCGTAGATACTCATTTACCTGGACAAAATTCTATCTAGTAATTCTCCACCTTCACATAATCTGGCAAGAAAAGAGGAAACATATAAAATTAAGAGGAAAAAGCGTATAGATAATGAAGCTTAAACCATATTCAACGAGATGTATTTTGATCAGTAATCACCAGAATAATTGCAAGATCACAACATGTGTTTTGTTGCACTAAACCTATGTCTTATATTTGGTTGAGCAGGGTTGACAGACATCATTGATCCACAAGATGACATCTTATGTTTTACAATTGCAATGGTTATTCGGCATGGAACCAGAGTATCAGCTTTCAAGAGGCCCCGATTCCAAACACCATTGAAAAAATTCCTATTGCTATGTGTCACGCAGATTCAAATAACATGGATGCAGCATGCATATTTCCTGGGGAAGTGAACGGAAAACTGAAACTAAATTCAAAAGTAATGGACATAGATGTAACATGTATATACACGCATGCACGCACAGAGAGATATAGAGACTAAAACAACCTAACATCGATGTCATGTTTCATGCAACCACGTGATAGATGTACGCCGAATTATGACATATAATTGACGAATGGTAACGGACATATCAAAAGCAAAAAAAGAGTTAGAACATACTCCATGATTATGTAGACATTCACGGCATCCTCGCATGCATCATAAAACTTGACAAGGTTGTTATGCCCGGATAAGGATTTCAATATTTTGACCTCTCTACGGACATCTTCTATTGCGATAGCTGTTGACATCTGCAACAAATTATAATCATATAAACATTGCCCAAGTAAACAGGTTGGTTGCCAGAGAGGTGAGGAGACATTTAGTCAGCAAGACATGCTAGGCATTACAGGTTCAAAAGAAAACAATGAGAATGTGTCAAGTAGACTCATGCTACCAAAACAACCTGAACACTAAATGTGACTTACAACATCATGAAAAAATATTATATGATAAAGAATATTATACATGAACATTGGTATACTCCAGTTAACAAAGGAGCAACTTGAACAATATCCTCAAGTCGAAGATTTTGGAGGTAAAACTGATCATATGGAATATAGTGTGAAAGAGATTCAAAATCATTGTGTTGTTGAACAATCAAATCGATGCATCATCAGGCAATGAAACAATAGTACGTTCTAATATGACAGGAAAGCTGATTAAGTGCATGACCATGTTCTGAACCTATCGACCTAGCAAACTATGAGACAATCCTTCTTGGTTAATATTCTTCCATGGGGTCATCCGCAAGGATTTTTCCGTATGCACAATATACTCTTATCGTATTTGGGTCGATGTACATATGTGAGGTGTGCATGCTAACTTCTGCCCGTTACCTGAAAATTGCAAAGAGATGTAGCAACCTTCTGAAGTATGGGTCTCTGGCCCAAAAACTTCTGGTGTCCAATATGATTTGGTGCACATGCGAATATTTCTAATTGTAAGATGTTTAAACCATATATGATACTTCTATCGTCTTCGCCACCCATATCAAAATCTCAATGGAATGTGATCTCACATGTATGAAACCACCTACACATTAAATTTCAAATAATTTCAACATGTTCCACTCAGGCATTAAGTGGTAAGAAATTAATCAATCTTATGCCAAGACTAACATGGCGATTTTGACAACACTTTTTCATGATAAAACACATCAAAATCATTTGAATTTCCGTTAGGTGATTTAAATACATTAGATCATATCTAACAGAGCAGATAATCAATCATTTGCTTGTTAATTTTTAAATTTAGGTTGATAGGAGCTGGATACTTCATTCTTTTGAGAATATCATAGTCTAACTCACATAGAGATTGAAAAACTAAACTATGGACCAAGCTTCCGATGAATGTCAATGAAGAATATCGAGTTATGGCAGATCCTACGTTTGAGATTGTCTACCTGGACAACCTTTTATGAGATATGGGTGTTGATCTCACCTACTCCTTTTACAATATGAATATATGATAATCAAAGATTGCTACCTACCATGTTTGTCATGAAAATACAAAGCACAATGAAATTGATTGTCATTATATATGTTATGACTATTTTAGTACCAAGAAGATCACACTACCATATATGTTCCTTTGCAGTTACAAATTGCTGATTTATTCATCTAAGCTCTTACTTCCCAGCATCATTAATTTTTAGTTTCCAAATTTTACTTGTTGGTCTACCTTGAGGTGATAATAATCTATATTCAGTTATAAGAGTTCATATGAAGTAAAATTAGGAGTCCTCCTCCAGTAGTGTATATATTCAACCCTTTGAGGCCAAATGTTATAAATATACAATTCCAATTCTCTTTATTGGGTCCCAAATTTGAGCTAGTAGACCATTTTCATATGCAGTGACCATGTTCTTTCAGGTACGATTGTTTTAGCTAATAGAATGTGTGTGTGTGTGTGTGTGAAGGTCAAGGTAAATTATGAATATACCCATAAACCTGAGTAGATCGACCTCTCTAATTCAGCTAAAGTTCAATTAAATTAAAATTTTGGAACGTGACAACCCAACAACATGTAAACTGATGGGAAAATGTAATATTCAACAGTTTATATTAATATGATCCTTAAAAAGTAATCATGCCAGTATCATAAAACCTATTGATCCACTAGTATTGCAAATCTACTTAATTTCAGTAATCTAATTTCCACTTCAAGTTCCCCATTGTTCAATTGGACAGCTATTAATTTACTGTGCCTAGTGGAGGAAAGGGTGAAGATTGCTAGGCGTTTAGAGCTCAAATAGATGGCTACATTGCGGTCTGAAATAACTCTAGTAATACATTTATTTTGAAATGAATGCTTGAATTAGCCCGTAATAAAGCAAAGTATCATCATTATATAATAATTTGAACAATCAAACGAATAAATTGAATTCTAAGTGTTTTTTGTAAATGCACCTTCGATTTTGGGATGGTCTTGACAGCAACAGTCTGCCCCTTGAATTCTCCCTTCTTCACCTTTGCCGAGCTCGTATTCCCGAAATGCCCTCTCCCAACCTCGCTCCCAATCTCATACTTCGACCCAAAATTCCTCCCGAACCCAAAATTTTTGTCCAGCGGACGCTCCCTCTCCTCTCTGGCGTCCTCCGGTATGGTCCCCTCCCCCTTCTCCTTCGCCTTCGCCTTCCCCTGCCGCTTCGCCAGGGCAGCCTTTATGTGCTTCGCCGGCGACGGCGGCGGGAACGGCCGCCTGAGATTCTGGAAGAACCTCATCGGCGTCCTCGCCGGGGACGGCGACACGCCAGCTGGCAGCGGGCTGGTGGATCCCGAGGGCGTGCCCACGGGGTACGGGCTGGGCCAGCTGGAGGGGTGCACCGGCGTGCATCCTCCCCCGCCTCCTTCTCCGGCGATCCCGTTGGCCGGGAGGGGAGAGGACACCGGCGTGCGGCGCCTCCGTCGGCGGCGGCCTTCTCCGTCGCCACCATCGTCTAGGACGGCGATGTTCTTGCCTTGGCACTGCCCCATCCGGTACCAAAAAACTCAGATTTTAAGGGATCGGATGGGTCAAAGTCGGGGCATTGGAGATGCGATGGAGAAGAGAGAAGGAATCGAAGATCGACCGGACGTTTAAATAATCGATAATTAAATAATGTAAAAATAGAAAGAAAAAAAAGCGTAAAACGGGAGGGTGGAATTTTATACGCGAGAGAGAGAGGGATTTGTTTTTCCGCTTTTATTTTTCCTTGATTACTTTTTTATGGTGAAATTAACGGTCCGAGATAACGATTCAGGCAGCGGAGAGCGGGTTTCGCCGTTTGTAATGTACGTGGCAGGAGATGATTGGTTCAGAAAAAGCGTGGTTTTGTATTTGTAACGGCTAATGTTGGGAGAAGATGGGTGAGATTAAAGGGCAAAATTATGAAATTAGAAGATTAAAGAAAATGATGAAAATGTGGAAGGTAATAAATAGGAGCAAGCTGTGTCTACACATACACATGTGAGGTGCTCACCAGAAAGCGTGGGGGAATTGATGGCGGTTTTTAATGTTTGGGCTTCGTCTAAGTCGTAGACTTCGTTCGTGTTACGACTCGCTTTTTATTTCCTTTTTTATTACTTATCTTTAACTTTTTAAACAAATTGAATATTTTCCGCAGTGTAAGGAGAGACGTGACCAGTGCAGGATGGTTTGATTTCAAACAGCTAAAAACTATTTTTTATTCATCGAAAAATAAAGACAGAAATAACAACAGCCGGTGAAATTTCTAACCATACCGGTATCAAAGAGAAGTAGCTGTGATAAAGATGATGGTGCCCTCCCCCAAACTCACATGTCAGCATCAAGATCACAACCCAAATTGACCAACACATCTGCACAGAAATTAGCCCCCTATAAAACATGTCTTATGATGCAAAGAATAAAACTCATTACTTGAGCTCATAAGGAACGACGTTATGACATTACAGGCTTAATATATCGAGTATAATGGGTTTTCTAAACTTTTCAAAAGGAAATATAACCCCAAAACCCCCCACTCTGGCTCCATCCTTATGCTTAACGGCATGCAATGTATGCGGAAGTAAACTTTAAATTTATGTGAAAGTGTAAAATTTCATTGCATTTTAAAATCAAACACTTTGTTAACTTTAAGATTGGGTGTGACGCTGTAGGTATAGTCTTTGAACCTTAAAGAATTACAAGCTTGAATAATTCTGATATTCCAAATGAATTCTATCTCTGTTATAAACGGGCTTTGGAGGCCCAACCCGTTAGTGGGTATCCACCCATTATGTAACCCTATTACTATAAATACAGGGTTAGTGGGTATCCACCCGTTAGTGGGTATCCACCCGTTAGTGGGTATCCAACCCGCCGCTGCCAGCGGCGGGCGGCCCCGCCGCCAGCAGCGGCGGGCCAACCCGCCGCCAGCAGCGGCGGGCGGCCCCGCCGCCAGGAGCGGCGGGCCAACCCGCCGCCAGCAGCGGCGGGCGGCCCCGCCGCCAGGAGCGGCGGGCCAACCCGCCGCTGCGACGGCGGGCGGCCCCGCCGCCAGGAGCGGCGGGCCAACCCACCCGCCGCTGCCAGCGGCGGGCCAACCCGCCGCTGCGACGGCGGGCGGCCCCGCCGCCAGCAGCGGCGGGCCAACCCGCCGCTGCCAGCGGCGGGCGGCCCCGCCGCCAGCAGCGGCGGGCCAACCCGCCGCTGCGATGGCGGGCGGCCCCGTCGCAGGCAGCGGCGGGCCCCCAACCCCGCCGCCGCGATGGCGGGCGGCCCCGTCGCAGGCAGCGGCGGGCCCCCAACCCCGCCGCCGCGATGGCGGGCCCCGCCGCCCGCAGCGGCGGGCCCCGCCGCCGGCCGCGGCGGGCCCCACCCCCCGGCAGCCGCTCGTATCGGGCCCCCCCCCGGTGCGCGCTCATGCCCGGAAACCCTAGCCGCCTGAAGCGGCAATCCGCGCGACCATAAACCCTAACTAGGGTTTGACCCCGAAATTTTTTTCGATTTTCAAATCTTTTTCAGATTTAATTGCGATTTCGTTTTCGTCAAAATCTGTTAAATTACACAATTTTTATTCATCGCATTTTATTCGGATTATCTGATTATTTACGTTTAATAATTAGGAAGATCCTGCGACCGCTCTGCCGTTAGTCAACTAACCTAACGGTGTATGACGTTGCCTAGTGGTCCAATAATTATTAAACGAAAAATTTTCATTTCCATTATAAAATGCCTGTGATGATTAATTGTCTGTGTTAATCGTCTGCTATGATATTAAATGCCTGCCGCATTTTTCCACGATGTGATGTATATTTTTGTTGCCTCTAGCATGAATTTCCACTTAAACACTATAAATGCATGCGTAGAAAATTATATGCCCGTCGCATATTTAATGTTCTGTAATAAACATTTTATTTAGCATGCTAAAATCTTTTTGATGTATTTTTAATGCCTGTAGCATAAATATATGTCTGAGATAAAATTATTTATATACCTGCAGAATATAAATAGCATGTGTATACATCATAATTGTTTCCATTCTGGTTAATTGAGCACAACTTTTTAGTTTACTGGATTTATATTATATGTATGAATTGCTCATGACATGACAATATTTTATGACAACAAACCAATAATGTTTTCAATAAATTTTAACATCATATCCTAGTTGACAAAATGAACCTGGAGTTCAAAACCAAAATGAACCTGAAGTTCAAAATCAAATCAAAAGTCAACACCCTTTCACACTAATAAAAATTAACAAGTACGAGGGATTATACGAAAAACATTTATGCGATTTCTTTTAGAAATACGCATTTCGCGGTAAATAGATCTCTCAGATCCACGGTCTGTATAAACCGATATTGACACCAGCAGTTGTCATAACACCGCCAAACTCCTTTGAGTAATCTCACTTTACAAGGTATGATTCTTGAATCTAACCTTATTTTTTAAGCGTACGCCCGAAGTCGTGGCTTAATAGATAAGTGAGAAATTATAAAATTCGTACCCACGTAATTGTTTCCCCTAGAGTATGATCCTATATCCACACAATACTTGAATGACCCAATAAAAATGGCCTGAAGACCATACTTGAGCTTTCAAATAGACCTTTATAAGTCTATCATAAACTAGAAAGTGGAAAAATAGAGACTAACTCATTTCCCTTGTATGTGTCTACTTCGTAAGACCAATAATCATTCTTCCTTATAAACGACAATAAGGAAGACTGAAAACAGGGGAAGTCTTGAATAAAAATAAGAAAGGGAAGATATGATGTATCTCGATATGGAGTATGCAATGGCAACCCAATATCAGACCAGAAGTTCTGAAAAGACCCATAATGCTTCTTGCAAAATTAATGGGCATTACAGTATGCCATATAAAAATATATACATATCTAGCCTAAACGACGAAAGTCAAATTGACTGTATGTATATTTCGCTACTCCCCGAGGACAAATAAATTTTGAAAATAAATTTGATCTGTTGTCATAATATGAGTCTAAAATGAGCACAATTGTGGACGTATGTTTTATACAACCCACATCATACTATGAAACTTGTTGCTCTAACATAAATTATTAGTATTATTCTCTTGCAGTATATATGTGCTTTTTACGCATTTTATTTTACTGTAAATGACTTGTCATCCTGAATACTCCTAAATAGAGGATGCCATTGACTCCCTACACTCCATATATATGGCTGATGATGTACCTTAGAGTACTCATCTATATATCCTCTTAAAATGGTCATAATCAAAACCTTGTTATCCAACCGCAGTCCAGATTATTATTAATCACAACGGACATATTACATTACTAGGATATTGGTTGGGCTTTTATTTACCCTCATACCACCCTCAAAAATGCCGCAGTGGAACTTATTCATCGGGACTAACCCTCCTAGATGAATATGTTCCGAGATCCCCAAACGGGGGAGGCATTAGAGCACATCTTATAGATGGAGCCTTGACGGGTTCATATCCCTAGTTCTATGCTCAACTTCACTGAAGTCGAACTTATTGCGGATTTTTGGGATAACACTGGGAAATCAATATAACAACTGGAAGAAAATTGAACACCCTGAAGCTTTGTGTTCACACCCAGAAATGGGTTATATGTAAATCATTAAAATGATTTAAACGGATTACTTATCCACTAGAAATCCAGTTGTAAGGTGACCACGTGGGAGCATGCAAACCATCAGAACGCCCCCTTAGAAACTATTTATATAAGCCTGATCACCTCATATAAACAGTTTCCGAGAACCCCTAACGGGGGAAGCGTTTAGTGCACATCTTATCGATGGAGTCATGATGAGTTTACATCCACATATCACCACTATGGACCATTTAAAACATTAATACCTATGAGCTGATTATCATGAATAGTGATGAGACCCTGAAGATCCACACTTATGAAACTGTTAAACAGTTATCAGACATAGCTACTGACAATATACATATTGTCAAATTCACACATCCCTGCTACTAAAAATCCAGCTAGGATTGACATACCAACTTTATGGATGCAATCTACCAGTAGCAGAAGTGGATATCCTCAATGGATGAGAGGACATACCACGAGACCCTAAAACAATACCACCACAGGAAAGTGAGCTCATCTCCATATCCTCTCCCTTTCCAGAACCTCCAGAAGAGATAAATCTGGAATAAATAGAATAATGTACGTACACGGAGAGGTATTTGGATAAAACACACTTGTCGACAATTACTCACATTTCATTTTGCCATTGATATCGTTCACAATCTCCGTTTCCTGAAGCAAACGCAGAAATTTGGCCAAATTATGTGGAACGAGGCAATAATAAGTTGAGCTGGACTCACTTATGAAATGTGAAGTGTTTGGACCTGAAGTCCTGATATCAAAAGATATCAAACCTGTGGGCTACCGAGTATTGTATAAATAAATAAAATCGTATGCTATAAGCAAAACGCTATAGCCTTAGAGGTTTATTTCGCAGAAACCAGGAAGTAACCATGTAAGATGAGTTTAACTCACTTACAAAATTAATCAAACTGATGCATCAGGCTCCCTGGTCATGATTGCGAAACCCATGCGATTAGCAAAGATAATTTTAGGCTATGTTGCTATGGATGATGTGACAACATACCTTTATGAATAATCATCCTGAAGATGAATTATCATCCCGAAGATGAAACAATCATCCTGAAGATGAATTATCATCCTGAAGATGAAACCTTCATCCTGAAGATGAATTATCATCCTGAAGATGAAACCTTCATCCCGAAGATGAATAATCATCCTGAAGATGAATTGTCATCCTGAAGATGAAACCTTCATCCTGAAGATGAATCATCATCCTGAAGATGAAACCATCATCCCGAAGATGAAACCATCATCCCGAAGATGAATAACCATCCAGAAGATGAAATTATCATCCAGTCGATGAAGAAACATGGAAAATTGCAATCCACCAATACACCTACTGGTTGTATGGATGCACATTAAGACCCCTTCCGTTCGCTGGAAGAGGGGAAGGATATCCTAGGTCCTGAAGTGCCTTACTCAAATGTCTTTTGTACACTCCTTTATCTGGTAGTAAACACTTTAATCAGATACAGTGCAGCGCCTGCAGCGCACCACTGGACCAGAGATATGTAGCTTCTGCGCTATCTCCAAGGGCCAAGGATCATACAACATGTTAAATGTATTTGCAGATACAGGTTACAGATCATCGCGATGACTGCAACAAAGAAGCGACCACCTCCTGGAGACCAGCAAAGCATGCTTCCAAGGCAACATCAATCCCACCATCCCGAGAGGCTCATCAATCCAAGAAGCAAATCATAAGTACGCACAGCCAGGTCCTGTAGTACCTCGCAGACACAGTGAAGACTGGTCAGAGACGTGATGCTACCTACCAAGTCTGCAGACCACTCCCCCTCAGAAGAGATCCTTCAGATTCAGTAGATGTCATAGATGAGCGATACTTGTATAGATGAGCGATGTCTTGTATAGGTGAGCGATGCCTTGTACTTTGTATCGGAACACTGTAAGAGATTGATGTATAGTTGCCTAGGAGATCTGCAAGCCTGTGGCTTGTACAGATCAGGGGGAGTCAAATGTAGTGTTGTACTCTTTTCCCTTGGCTATTGGTTTTTCCCACTGGGTTTTCCATAGCTAAAGGTTTTAACGAGGCAAACTCATTGACTCTGGATCCAGAAGTATCCACCCCCTAAATACTTCCACTAATCAGGGGAAGTTACGGAAACTGTACTCTTTTTCTTTGGCTATTGGTTTTTCCCACTGGGTTTTCCATAGCTAAAGGTTTTAACGAGGCAGGTATCCCTAACTTAGGATCCAGAAGTATCCACCTCTAGTGATATCCATCGATCAGGGGAAGTTATAGAGACTTGTACTCTTTTCCCCTAGCCATTGGTTTTTCCCACTGGGGTTTCCTTGGCAAAGGTTTTAACGAGGCAAGTACTCTTAAACTTGGGATCCAGAAGTATCCATGGACCCATGATCAGATAAGCTCTATGAACCCTGAAGCGTTCATCACGGCTTACAACAATGGATGGATAAGGGGAAGTGTTATAAACGGGCTTTGGAGGCCCAACCCGTTAGTCGGTATCCACCCATTATGTAACCCTATTACTATAAATACAGGGCTACGGGGTTCCGTAGCCGCCATGGTTTACAACAATCTCTTTGTTTTAATTTTCATTATTGTTGAGACCAAAAAGATTTTCCATGGCCTTTCATTACGCACAAAGCTTCAACATATTGGCTATAGGAGGTTGTAAGTAATTCATCTTCAAAGATATGTTTGTAAATACACACTAGGTGCGGTGGTAGGTGGTATTTGGTTGTATCGGTTTTGTGTGAAAAGCCTCAAGTGTTGAGCTCCTCAATTGGTGAGGTGGTGGTTTGTTGTCAGTGGTGGAACCAAGATTAGAAGACAAGGGGGGCATGGCGTCGTTGCAAGAAGACATACAAACTGCATTCGTAAAGTATATAGATGTGAGGCGTTCAAGTCGACGAGTCCAAAGAGATAAATGTGTGGTTTTCCATTATGTTTAGATATATCTGTGGTGACGAAGTAAACAACAACATACCTATGAAATTCATTGCTCGGACCACATGCACCATTTGTGCTAGAGATTGAGTAAGAAATTCGAAAATAAAACAAGTTTTAATTGCATGAAAACGAAAATAGGTAACGAACATTCAAATTGAATTACTTTAAAGCTGGATCTCTTTTGGGTGTTGTGTAGTTATGTGTGGTTGTTTTGGACCATGGTGCTTCAACTGTTGCATGTTATATTGATTATGTTGATGGATTATTGTGATGAACCTGTGACTTAGGGACCACGGTGGATAATCCATAGAGTGGAGCAAGCATAGATGAAACCACTCTTGTATGCTTTGATGTTTATTATCTTAATAATCCACTCACTAATTTTATTGCACGCCAAGTGTTAGATTGAATGCCAAATCCATCGATTGTGCAAGCCCAGAGAGAGTCCACAATTGAGTAATAGTATGTTATGAACGGTAGATCTTCCAATTGTGCACGCTCGAAAGAGATCCGCAACTCAGTTACAATTTGCGTGCTTCACTTCACCAGGACACATTCCGATTATGCAAGCATTGGTTGGATTTATGGTTGAATTGTATTCGGGTTGAACCTATACGCCTACCGACCACATTTGACCCACACACCACATAAGGCTCCTTGCATATTTGTCTCCCCGATCCTCCTACCCTAGGGTGTTGATTTGGTGGATGGTTTCAAACCCAATTTTCACACAACCTCCAATGTTACCCCGTAGTTATTTGGTCGTGTTCTTCACCATCGATCTTCCTTAGTCCATCGAACTCGTGATTGCAAACGGACTTGTCTTTGTGATCCGACTCTGCCACACCAGAATTTATTATTTGGCGACCTCATATGCTTGGGAGTAGTGTGCAACATTTTGCACCCATCAGTCAGCTCATTCGCCATGAGGTTGACGATAGGATCTTTCAAGGTGGGCTTGGAAAGACCATTTCTCTCTTCTATTGCTAATGCCTTTGTCTGCCATTCGGGCGTGAGAGAACGAAGAATCTTGCACACATGATATTCTTGTGAGTATTTATTTCTTAGCCCCGCAAGTGTGTTGATGCTCTTGTTGAACCACGCATACATGTCTCTTATAGATTCACCTTTATCCATCATAAAGCGCTCATACATATGTGCATACAAAGAAGATTTTGTAGCTTTAACTTTCTTATTGCCTTCCCGAGTCACCTCAAGTATTTTCCATATTCGGTGTGCGAGGCAGCCATATAGATCCAGTTGTACTTCGTTGTATCAAGTGCACAACGAAACGTTGACATAACTTTGGTATTAAGCGCAATCTTTTCATTCTACTTCTGATCCATTTCTATTCTTCTATTATTGGCTTTACGCAAAGATTCTCCACCATCTTCCAATGATCATATGATATAGACAAAAAGCACATCTTCATCTTGTTCTTCCAACTCCCGTTGTTGGACCTAGTGAGGAATGGTGGATAAACAATGGATTCCCAGTTGGGAAACTTGTTGTCTGTTGACACCATCAAGTACCAAGGTCGGATACTACATGTTGGGATCATGAGATTGCAATGAGAAACACTGGATGGGTTGTTAATAGTGTTTCTTAAATAATAAAATTCATCTAGAAAATCTCTCTAAAATTACAATTAGTGTTGCATAATTTAATCTTAATCAACTAACTCACTTGCACTAATAAAGATAAACAGCAAAATGTCATGTGTAAGTAAGAGACAATTCAAAGAGAGCACAATCGCAAATACACCAATCTCCAAAACCATGTTGGGCCTTAATCTACGATTTCAACAAAATAGTTACAACCCACCATGCCTCCAACGAAGATTTTCTGTTGCCTCCATATTGTAAGGGACCCTGCGGGGCTACACACACTAGAGGGGGATGAATAGTGTAATGGCAAGCAAAGTGCTTAATTAAAAGTTACTAAAATTAAAGCACAATAAGCAGCGGAAATTAAAGAGTATGCTCAACAACAACAAACGCAAACACAAGGATTTTACTCTGGTTCCCCAAAACTTGGGTACGTCCAGCCACACCAATATTCAATATAATTCACACAAAGAGAAGTGAATACAATCTCACACAGAGGATTTATGATTCCCACAAAGAGATATCATTACACTCACACAGAGAAACCTCACCCATAGGATTTAGGATTCCCATAAAGAGATATACTTACTCTCACACAGAAAGAACCAAACTCTCACAAACAGAGTAACCCCCTCAAAGAGAGTAACTAATCCCCACAAAGAGAATTAGGAATATCACAAAGGTGAAACGAAATAACACTTACATATGCCTTGATATGATCTTACCAATGTGAAGAAGAAGGCATGCAAAGTGAAACTCAAGTGCTTGAGATGAGGTTTTGATTGCACTTGATGATCTTTCTCT
Organism: Scilla litardierei; assembly: GCA_030789695.1. NCBI lineage: Eukaryota > Viridiplantae > Streptophyta > Magnoliopsida > Asparagales > Asparagaceae > Scilla > Scilla litardierei. The sequence goes on along the minus strand of CM061133.1, from coordinate 1,330,877 downwards.
CTTATAGGAATGAATCCTAATACTTCTCACTTGAGTGTATGAAATGAAGAGAAGAAAGATGTTCTCTAGAAAAGGAATGCGATTGAAATTCATTGGAGAAATTCCATATAGCTTAGATGCTATAGCATAAGATTGAGCCTATAATGAGTGAACGTGAGAGATTAGGAGTGGCTATTGATTTTCAAAGATATTCAACATTAACCAAGAAGTTCTAAATGAACTAAGCGAACTCCTATATAAAGAAAGCCCAAAAAAACTCATAAAACCAGCCAAAAACCCAAAGGGAGAAAATCTGCAACGACTAGATTTTGGCAGTTTATGGCTCAGACAGTCGACTGATGAATAAGTGACAGTCGACTGTTCAACGACTAGAAAAATCTCAACGGCTATAATCTGAGCCAGGACAGTCGACTGTAGAAAACTACACAGGCGACTGTAAAACAGATAGTCGACTATATATCCTTCATCAGGCGACTACTGCAGTGATGGAAATAAAACAGATAGAGATGCAACTTTCGCACTTGCGCCTTTCAGACGACTGATGACCATTTCACAGGCGACTATAAATATTCAGGCGACTGTAAATACTTCATCAGACGAATGTCTTGCAACTTGAAATGAAGCCCAGAAAATGCAAGTTGCACACAGACGACTGTAGATCAATTCTCAGGTGACTGTAGAAACACAGGCGACTGTAAATTGAACATCAGTCAACTGAGGCGAAAAGCTCAAGAAGAGTCAATTACAATGTTGACTTGAGCTGTGCATACCAGGCGGCTATAGAAGGCCGGGCAGACGCCTGTATGTCATCCAGTCGACTTTCGTGCCATCACCAGTCGACTGTGGGTGAGCCAAAAACTCCCGTAAGAGTTTAAGGCATGGCGAACCTAATGGGATGATAGCTATGAAATGCCCTACAAGCTACTGCACAAGTACTAGAGGGGGGTGAATAGTACTTTAAAATAATAAGGAGTATAATTCCAAATTAAATTGCAAACAACTACCAAATCAATTTGCGGAAGCTTAAATTGAATGACAACAACAAAATTAACAATGCAAACAAATGATGTTAATGGGTTCGGATCCACCCAAGTCTCCCCGACTTGTTCCCGGTGATCCTACGTCCCAACCACCCGGATCCCCTCCGGATACTTGAGTTAGAAACCCTAACTCAAGATTTCCACTATGAATATCTTGTGAAAAACCTTCACAAGATCAAATCATACAACAACGGCAATAGTGAATCCCACAACCCGGGATCACAACCTTCTCTCACAACCGAGAGAATCAACAAGCAATATAAATGAGTTATATTGAAATAAGCAAACTTACCACAAAATCCTATACCTTGAGTTTTTCTTACCCAATAGGTGAAATGAAGGATTTGAGGAAGATGAAGTCACCAAGACCTAGCACCAAGGAAATGACCAGCAATCGGTGCCTAGGGATGATTTGGAGACTTGGATCAAGCTATAGTTTAAAGAGCTCACCAAGAACAAGCTTCTCTCAAGATGGATTCTAGATCTAGAATAGTGAGAGAATGTGTTTCTTGTGAGGAAGAGAGCTTTAGATTTGAGTGAGAATGGCTATCTCTTTTGATCTCAATGAATCTCTGAATGGAAGCTCTAACCTAGATAGAAATGACATGGGTTCGTATTTATAGGGTCCCATAAAAACAAGTTAGGTCATTCTCCAACGGATAGAAATCTGGGAGAATTAGTCGGTCAAAGAACAACCACTGACCGACTAGTACATCAACTAGTCGGTCAGTCAATCAACATGGACCGACTAAGAGAAGATCTGAGAAGAGATAGAATTTCAGACCTAGAAATCTAGTCGGTCCAAGAAGACAATCTGACCGACTAGTTTCACAACTAGTCGGTCAGTCAGTGAACGTAGACCGACTAAGAGGCAAAATGAAATAGTCTGAATACAAATTTACTTAGTCGGTCCAAGAACAAAAGTTGACCGACTAGATTGTCAACTAGTCGGTCACCAAACGTTCTTAGACCGACTGACGATAAACAATAGCTTATGAGAAATTTAGCATGAACAGTAAGTCACAACTAGTCGGTCAAAGAAGCATCACTGACCGACTAGTTCACAAACTAGTCGGTCGGTGAGTCAACGTAGACCGACTAACTGTAAACAGTAAAGTCCAAGAAATTAAGGAATCAAACTAGTCGGTCCAAGAAGAGTTGCTGACCGACTAGATCACCATCTAGTCGGTCAGTACTCCTTCTTGTACCAACTAATATGCACATACAAGTCCGAATCGAAGCGCGACGCTTCGAGGAAGTTAGAATGAACTTGTACTAAGATCCTAGAGCTACGACATGAGCGTTATGAAGATAGAAACGTAAGATATACTCAAGGCTTAACATTCTATTGATCGAAGCTAAAAGACTATAAATAAAACCTTAATAAACGGTCTTCGAGAGCTTCGATTGATTCTTCATAACTTCCAAAACGACGCAAGAGCTTCAACGAAGCTTTAGGCATGAATACGAGTTTTGTGAAGTGTTGAGATGTCGCTTTGAATGTTCTCGTGAATTTGGCGACGATCTCCAATACTGCGCTCACAAATTGTTAGTTCATGGATTATTTATGTTTGCTCATCATCAAAACCAAATCCGGGGAGTCCAATATTCAACATTCTCCCCCTTTTTGGTGATGACAAACCAACATAAATAATAATCAAAAATAATGATTCAAATGCAAAATACTTACTCCCCCTGCATTGATGACACGTTAATTCCAAAATGAATATATATGAATTGCATCAAGCAGCCGAGTAAGATTAATAAAGAGAATCGATTTTCGAAATATCGGATTTTGAAAATCCTTATATATATCTTAACTCCCCCTGAATCTAACATATCAAACTAGATTCTTGGAAATTGAGTTAAATTTTCAGTTGCCATCAAGCAGACGAGTAAGATTAATAAAGAGAATCGATTTTCGAAATATCGGATTTTGAAAATCCTTATATATATCTTAACTCCCCCTGAATCTAACATATCAAACTAGATTCTTGGAAATTGAGTTAAATTTTCATTTGCGCTATTTATTATCATTATCTCTCCCCCTTTGGCATTATCCCAAAAATGGGGGGCATACAACGACAACAACTAGGAAATGGAAAATCCAACATCGGGAGTCGTAGACAATGACGATGGAACTAATTGACACCAAGGGAAAAATGATGAAATCAAATCAAGGTGTGCCAAATTGTCCATTATCAAAAAAAACGATAATCAAAATCATCAAAAATATTTGGTAATTTTTCATTTATTGAATAATGAAACATACTCTCCAATATTCAATATTCTTGTTTAAATTTGTGCATGGAAAACAATTCTATACAAATATAGGAATAAAATCTATTGAACCAAGTTTTTCAATCGTCGAGCGACGATTTTACATAGCATGGACATTGAATGAGAATTAATGTACACGAGGAAGTAATTACCACAACATGAACAACGATGTATATATAGAAAGAAACATCAAGAGTACATCCCAAAAAGAGATCGATACAACAAATGCAACATACCCATCAAAAAGAAATACATCATATAGCATTGATACAACATCATCATGAGAACATCATCAACGTCCAACAACAAAAAATACAACACATCAAAATATCCAACACCGACATCCAGAAAACGCAGAAATACATCAAATCAACCCTCATACTCCATCCTAACCCAATATACTCTCAAAAAGATATGTCATCCAAAGAGTAGTGGAGAGTCCTCGGAACGAACGATCACGAGGAAGTGGCTGGATCTGCAGTGTCCGTGGGTCCAGTCGACGGAGTGGACTCAGGCTCTGCAGGGAGAAGAGGCGTCTCAACAGACGGGATCGTCGGGGTAGGAGTGGAAACGACTGGCTCAACAGCAGGGGTCACAACAGCAGGGGTCTCAACAGCAGCAGTCTCATCAACAGGGACAGCAGGAGTAACAGCAGCCTCAGAAGTCTGAACTACTGCGGCAGAAGACTCTGGAACACCGGAAGAGGTGCCATCTCCAGGAGCTGAAGTGGTAGCAGCAGCAGCAGCAGTGGCCTCATCGCCACGGGCTAAGGAAGTGACAAGCTCGTCAATCTCCTCATCGTCCATCTCCTCGGCCTCAGAAACTGAAGGAGGAAGATCAATCCCCATCATCTGAGCCATACGGCAGATGACCTCCTCGGTACGAGCCAAACGCGACTCGTGCCGACGAAGAAGGCGTACGACATCATCTAATGTGGCAGGAGGAGTGGAGGCTGCAGCAGCTGAGGGGGTAGCCTGGGAAGTAGATGCGGTCGACCTCTGCACGTGACGAAGCGCCGCTAGAGATTTCTTAACGGCCGTCGCGTTTAGAGGGGGACCCAAGGGACGCTCATCGTCAGGAGGGAGAGGGACGCGGAAATGACGAAAGACAAGGGTCAGCAGACACGGATATGGAATATGCGCAGATTTATTGGTCTTGCGTATACACTCGAAAGAGTCCATCTTATCGAGTATAACGCGAGCCCAATTAATCTCGCAACCCAAGAAAAGAGCGTAGATAAGCTTCAAAAATGGCTGGGAAGGAAGTGAAGATGAGCCGTACTTGGGAAGCAAGCACGACTTCAGAATAAGATTCAATACCCATGCATTAGGCTTGAACGACTTCGAGGGAACACCAATGAGGGCAGGAGGGATCACATGGAAAATATCAGCAAGAACGGACTGATCCAGGGAAGTGATATCATCGACGGAAATGTCAGAAGGAAGGAGACCGGACGATGAACAACCAAGTATCTCCCCCAAGATTTCTGCCGTGAGAACTATAGGAGTTCCCAAGACAGTAGTCTCGATGGAGTGACTCTCATCGTACAGGCCTCGGACACGATTGGCGTAGAATAATTTGACCAGGCGAGGATATGGTCTAGGATTCGCCTTGGGGTCATAGCGAAGATAATCAAGAAGGCCACTATAAGAGAGAAGATCAGCAAGGCCGAGAAAATCAGAAAACTGAACGTAATGCTCTAACAACAGTGGACAGTGCTCTATACGGTTGTACGCTGCGAGACACTGAGGGTCATCGCGGCACAACGATATGTCTACACCGCCGACTGGCATAGGAGCTTTACCCTTAGCCTTACGGGTCTTCGGAGGAGGAGTAGGTTCCCTAGGGCCAGACTCGTCCTCAGGGACAAACTCAGAGTCGGAATCTGGAGGAGTGGCAGGGGAGTGGAGAATGGGCTTTTTGGTCTTAGATTTTCTGGGTTTTACTGTTGCCGTCCTCGGCTTCTTTAGAGGAGGCGAAGATGGAGAAGCTTGGGTAGACTTGGCACGACGCTTGAGCTTCGATGGATTCCTAGGGTTGGAAGGCTCTATAGACATTGGGGAAGCCCCAGAAGAGGTGATAGGGATCCGCGTATTTGCCATGATTGCGGCACGACGAGGACAAGCAAACGAAGTTACGCAAACCCTAGAGTTGAAAAAAAAACAAAATACACAAACCCTAGAGATCAAACCCTAGAAGCACAATCAACAAACCCTAAGAGCTGAAAAGAAATCGAAACTAACAAGCCCTAACACAAGAACTTCAAACCCCTAGAGGAGAAATCGGCCAAGATTGAACCCTAGAGTAGGAAAATAACCTAGGAGGAGGAGATATACCTAGGGGAGGGTGATCGGCGGCGGCGGACGGCGGAGATGGCCGGAGAACTGGCCGGAAGTTGAAGAGTCTCGAGGGGGTTTTGGGAGATATCGGGCTGGAAGAGAGAATAAGACCGACTAAAATGATTTTTAGTCGAATAGAATTGAGATTAAGTCGGTCTGGAAAGCCAAAAGACATGTTTGCCCTAACCCACTTAGTCGGTCACAGTTCAAGTACTAACCAACTAGATTACTATCTAGTCTGTCGGTCAATGAGCTTGAACCGACTAAGTCGAAACAGAGGCAAACAGGAGATTTCTAGGGCTAGAATTAGTCGGTCGCAGTATACTCACTGACCGACTAGTTTTCAATCTAGTCGGTCGGTAAGTGTACTGTGACCGACTAAAAGAAGTCAATGACAATAGAGAGCTAAAAGCTTGAACTAGTCGGTCTGAGTTCACTTTCTGACCGACTAGATGAGCATCTAGTCTGTTGACAAATGAACTGAAACCGACTAGAAGAGTCCAAAAATTGATAATTGATTTCTCTTCACAAACCACTTGGGTGAAACATCTTAACACTCTCATTAGTCATCTAAATTACCCCATAAAACGTCGAAATCTTAAATACGACATTGAAATACGAATTCGATCATAAATTCAAACATATCACATAAAATTCCCAAAAATTCAATAAATCTAGCATGAACGAAATATCGCAAATTATAATAGCATGCAAGATAATTGAATGAAATATGAATCATATATCTCGGATTCACCCATAATCCCCAATTCTCGACGCAACCGCACAAAGGAGTCCTCCTTTAGGGGTTTCGTGAAAATATCGGCGATTTGCTTTTGGGTTTCAACGTACACTAAAATGATGTCCTTTTTAGCAACATGATCATCTAAAAAGTGGTGTCGGACATCTATGTGTTTTGATCGGGAATGGTGCACCGGATTCTTTGAAAGACAGATAGCACTTTGGTTATCCACCATGATCGGGCTAGTATCACAGTGAATACCAAAATCCTTCAAAGTGTGTCTCATCCAAAGAACCTGGGCACAAGCGACACCGGCGGCAATATATTCCGCCTCGGTGGTTGAAAGTGATACGGAATTTTGCTTCTTGGAAAACCAAGAGACAAGAGAATTTCCTAGAAAATGGCAAGTGCCACTAGTACTTTTCCTGTCGGATTTGCATCCCGCATAATCGGCATCACTGTATGAGACTAACTCATACGTGCTAGATTTCGGATAAAGTAATCCAAAATCTAAAGTGTAACTTAGATAACGGAAAATACGCTTTACCTCTACTAAGTGAGACTCCTTAGGTTGAGACTGATAACGAGCACATATGCATACGGCAAACATAATATCGGGCCTACTTGCGGTAAGATAAAGTAAACTACCTATCATACCTCGATATAGACGAATGTCTACATCCTTACCGCTCGTATCCTTGTCAAGATGCGTAGTCGTGCTCATTGGAGTCTTTTTCCCGGAAGCACTTTCCATTCCAAATCGCTTAAGCAACTCCACCGTATACTTCGTTTGGTGGATGAAGATTGCATCGTTCAATTGGCGAATTTGGAGACCTAAGAAATATTTGAGTTCGCCCATATGGCTCATCTCAAATTGGTCCTTCATAACATTAGAAAACTCTTCGCAAAGAGTGAAGTTAGTAGCACCGAAAATGATATCATCAACATAAATTTGAACTAATAAAATATCATTATTCGCATGCTTAACAAAAAGTGTAGAATCGGCTTCGCCCATTTTAAAATTCAAATCCAAAAGAAAATTCTTTAGGCGATCATACCAAGCTCGAGGAGCTTGTCTCAAACCATAAAGAGCTTTCATTAGTTTAAAAACATGATTTGGAAATTTTTCATTTATGAAGCCCGGAGGTTGAGAAACGTAAACTTCCTCAACAACATATCCGTTTAAAATGCACTTTTAACATCCATTTGAAATAACTTAAAATTTTTATGGCATGCATACGACAATAAAAGTCTAATTGATTCTAATCTAGCTACCGGAGCGAAGGATTCTTCGAAATCGATACCTTCCTCTTGGCGATAGCCTTGAGCAACTAACCGTGCTTTGTTCCGGACGACGACTTGATTTTCGTCGGTTTTGTTCTTGAAGATCCACTTTGTCCCTATGACGGTGTGGTTCTTTGATGGCAAAGGAACAAGCTCACATACCTCATTCCTCTCGAATTGAATGAGTTCCTCCTCCATGGCAAGGATCCAAGCACTATCTTCGCACGCTTCAACTATATTCTTTGGCTCAATCGATGAGGCAAAGGCACAATTGGCGAAGTGGTGGACTTGAGATCTCGTCTTGACACTATCATTAATATTACCAATGACTTGCTCATGGGGATGGTCGCGAACGGATTGAAGCCGCTTGGGAATACCTTGATCACTAGGCACATTCTCAACAACTTCATTAGTCGGGTTAGTCTCAATAGAATCAATTGAATCAATAGACTTAGAATTTTCAAACGAATCACATAAAACATCCATAGAATCATTATCATTTGAAATTCTAGAATTAGTAAAATTCTCATTAAAAGAGACATGAAGTGATTCCTCAATCGTAGAGGATCTTTTGTTGTATATCCGGTAGGCTTTGCTACGTGAGGAATACCCAACAAATATCCCCTCATCCGATCTCGGATCAAACTTGTCCAAATTATCATATGTGTTTTTAATAAAACATTTTGCGCCGAAAACACGAAAATGTTTAACTTGAGGCAATCTACCAAACAACAATTCATAGCAAGTTTGTTTGGTGCCGGGCCTCAAAAGTATTCTATCAAACACATAACAAGCGGTGTGTACCGCTTCCGCCCAAAATTGATAACCAAGTTGACTATCTTCGAGCATAGTGCGAGCACACTCCACAAGCGTTCTATTCTTCCTCTCAACAACACCATTTTGAGGAGGTGCGCGAGGGAAAGAAAACGTGTGAGTAATTCCAAGATCATCACAAAAATTTGAGAAAGACTCATTCTCAAATTCACCCCCATGATCACTACGAATAGTGACAATGGTGGTTCCGATGAGATTTTGTACTTTCTTCACAAATATTGTGAAGTTTTCAAAAGCTTCATTTTTATTACATAAGAAAAATACCCATGTAAATCTTGAATAATCATCAACGATGACTAGTCCATATCTTGCATTTCCTAAGGAAGCAACTCTAGTTGGCCCAAATAAATCTAGATGTAATAGCTCTAGTGGCCGTTTCGTAGAAATGCTTTTCTTAGGTTTAAATGAAGATTTAGGAAGCTTGCCACGTTGACAAGAATCACAAAAACCTTTCTTTTCAAAAACGAGCTTCGGAAAACCTTTAATGGAATTTAATTTCGAAAGCTTATAAAGTGTTCCAAAGTTCACATGTCCAAAGCGTCGATGCCATAAGTGTTGTTCACTTGTGTTGGCAACGAGACATTGTTCATATGACTTAGGAAGATCCAAAATATAAATATCTTTATGGCGTGTGCCGGAAAATAATAATTTATTATTATCATTTGAAATATGACACAATCCTTTCGCAAAGCTAACTTTGTAACCTTTGTCACAAAGTTGACTTATTGAAATAAGATTATGATTTAAACCATCAACTAGATAAACATCACTAATTAAGGGTTTAGAAGGGTTACCCACTTTACCAACACCGACGATTGTTCCGCTCTCATTGCCTCCAAATACGACGCGATTTCCATTTGCAATGGGAACCACTCCGGAGAGCAATTGAGCGTCACCCGTCATGTGTTTTGAACACCCGCTATCGAGTATCCAATTCCCTTTGGAGCTAAATTTAAATTTGTTGCTCCTTTTCTTTTTCTTTTCCTTGAGTACCTAAAAATAGAAACATTCATATCATGGTACCCAAGGTCATTGGGTCCTCAAAAGTTAGACCTTTGGAAGCCAAGTCCAATTGGACTTAGACTTCCCCACATAATTTCCACTATGCACAACATCCGAAAAATAAGCATTCATATATACTTGTTTTTCATCCATGCTTGTGTCCTTTGGGCTCCAAATAGTGAAAATTTTAGGAGCCATCATCCTATTGGGTGCATGCATGCGTTGTTGGTTTCTACGTGATGCATGTCGTGGATAGGCATACAGAACATGATGGAAAGGTGCACGACGAGAATTATTCATATGATGAGGTTGGTGAACATATGCATGTGTGGGAACACGTGCGTGAGGGTGTCTCACATGGTATGCACGTGCCCGTGAACGTGTAGCATAGAAATCATCATATGTGTGAGATGGTGGAGTAGGACGTGTGTTCCTACGTGGCATGGTATTTGTGTACATATAAGCATGCCCCTTCTTTGGAGGTCCACCCAAAGTGGGTTTCTTTCCAAAAGAGGGTGTGGACGAGGTGGAAGCACCATTGGTAGATAAACTACCAATAGAGTGTTTGCTACCACTCGTAGAGTCACCGGAAGTTGGCCTAACAAAAGTAGTGGCTGCTTTGGATGGACATCCCATCGTATACCCCAAACCAATGTGGTGATTGGCCGGAAGTAAGTCACTTAGGATCCTATCCAAATGGTCCTTACCCTTATTGAATCTATTGATTCGGCCTAATGTGTTCTCATATTTCTCTTTGAGAGAACGCATAGAAGTATCTAATGTGGATACTTGCGATGTGAGCACATAAACACGAGATTTAAGATTCTCGTTCTCAATACTCAAAGTCGAGTTTTGAGAAGTTAAATCCGCTATCCTATGTTCTTCCGGATCATCAATGCGAACATGTTCAAGTTTAGATTTGAGATTAACAATCTCATTTCTTAACTCTTCAACAACGGTGTCGTTGTTGGTGATGATAGTCTTAGGCGAGGTTTGAATGCTAGCTAGGTCATCTTTTACTTTAGTATATCTATTTACTAACTTAGTGTATTTAGACCATAAATGAGAGTTAGCATCCCTAAGATCATCCATAGTTACCTCATCGCCTTCGTCGTCGCTATCATCGGAAGAGGAAGATCCTTGATCATGCTCCTCTCTTGCCATGAAGCACATGTGCGCTTGCTCCACTTTCTCATCATCCGACTCTCCGCTTGAGGAATCCTCGGAGTCGGTGAATGTTGCTCCGACAAGTCCCTTTTTGTACCCCTTTTTGTACTTCTTTGACTTGTCGAACTTCGGCGCCTTCCACTTCTCCTTTTGCTTGTTTTGAGGACAATCCGCTTTGATGTGTCCTGGCTTATTGCATTTAAAGCACAAAGGTGGAGAGGCGTTAGTAGAAGTAAATTTAGATTTTTGTTTGAAGTTACCCTTTCGGAAGAAGCGATTGAACTTCTTTTCCATGAGTGCAATGGATTCCATGTCCATTTCTTCTTCCGAGTCCTCATCATCGGTAGAGGTGGATGAAGCCGCCTTGAATGCAATCGCCTTTTTCTTAGGCGCGTCTTGGTTCAAATAGGACTTCATATTTTCTTGTAGCTTCACCTTGCTATCCTTGCGTACCTCGTATGACATTAAAGTACACATCAATTGAACTACGGTATATTTATTCATGTCATTACCTTCCTCGATGGCGAAGGTACGTTTTTCCCAAGAAGAGGGAAGTCCTTCAATAAGCTTTGAGCACTTCTCCTTTTGAGTGTAGGACTTGCCGAGGGCCTCTAACTCGTTTATTATGTCAACAAAGCGAGCGTAATATTCTTTCATCTTCTCGCCCTGTTGCATATGAAACATTTCGTAATCTTTGTTTACGACTACGAGTTTAGAGTCTCTTACCCTACTCGTCCCTTCATGAAGAATGAGGAGGGAGTTCCAAATTTGATATGCACTCTTACATGTGCATATCTTATTGAAATCCTCGGGCTCCAATGCGCATTGCAAGGCGTTCATTGCCTTGGCATTGCTTACATCCGCGGTGACCTCCGCGGTAGTCCATTTCTCAAAGTCTTCTTCTTTGGGCTCAATGTATTCCTTCATTGTAGTCCTCCATAAGGATGCACTCCGGAGGAAGGTTTCTATCCGGCATTTCCAGTACCCGTAGTTGGTACCGTTGAAGAATGGAGGCCTCGTAGAGGAATGTCCTTCCATCACCGAAGATGCTCATTCTCGGTTCCTGAAGGTGTCATAGTTGGAAGGTGGACGCACGGTCTTGTTGTCGTTGGCAGACATAGCTAAGTATCTGGCTCTGATACCAAATGAAATGCCCTACAAGCTACTGCACAAGTACTAGAGGGGGGGTGAATAGTACTTTAAAATAATAAGGAGTATAATTCCAAATTAAATTGCAAACAACTACCAAATCAATTTGCGGAAGCTTAAATTGAATGACAACAACAAAATTAACAATGCAAACAAATGATGTTAATGGGTTCGGATCCACCCAAGTCTCCCCGACTTGTTCCCGGTGATCCTACGTCCCAACCACCCGGATCCCCTCCAGATACTTGAGTTAGAAACCCTAACTCAAGATTTCCACTATGAATATCTTGTGAAAAACCTTCACAAGATCAAATCATACAACAACGGCAATAGTGAATCCCACAACCCGGGATCACAACCTTCTCTCACAACCGAGAGAATCAACAAGCAATATAAATGAGTTATATTGAAATAAGCAAACTTACCACAAAATCCTATACCTTGAGTTTTTCTTACCCAATAGGTGAAATGAAGGATTTGAGGAAGATGAAGTCACCAAGACCTAGCACCAAGGAAATGACCAGCAATCGGTGCCTAGGGATGATTTGAAGACTTGGATCAAGCTATAGTTTGAAGAGCTCACCAAGAACAAGCTTCTCTCAAGATGGATTCTAGATCTAGAATAGTGAGAGAATGGGTTTCTTGTGAGGAAGAGAGCTTTAGATTTGAGTGAGAATGGCTATCTCTTTTGATCTCAATGAATCTCTGAATGGAAGCTCTAACCTAGATAGAAATGACCTAGGTTCGTATTTATAGGGTCCCATAAAAACAAGTTAGGTCATTCTCCAACGGATAGAAATCTGGGAGAATTAGTCGGTCAAAGAACAACCACTGACCGACTAGTACATCAACTAGTCGGTCAGTCAATCAACATGGAACGACTAAGAGAAGATCTGAGAAGAGATAGAATTTCAGACCTAGAAATCTAGTCGGTCCAAGAAGACAATCTGACCGACTAATTTCACAACTAGTCGGTCAGTCAGTGAACGTAGACCGACTAAGAGGCAAAATGAAATAGTCTGAATACAAATTTACTTAGTCGGTCCAAGAACAAAAGTTGACCGACTAGATTGTCAACTAGTCGGTCACCAAACGTTCTTAGACCGACTGACGATAAACAATAGCTTATGAGAAATTTAGCATGAACAGTAAGTCACAACTAGTCGGTCAAAGAAGCATCACTGACCGACTAGTTCACAAACTAGTCGGTCGGTGAGTCAACGTAGACCGACTAACTGTAAACAGTAAAGTCCAAGAAATTAAGGAATCAAACTAGTCGGTCCAAGAAGAGTTGCTGACCGACTAGATCACCATCTAGTCGGTCAGTACTCCTTCTTGTACCAACTAATATGCACATACAAGTCCGAATCGAAGCGCGACGCTTCGAGGAAGTTAGAATGAACTTGTACTAAGATCCTAGAGCTACGACATGAGCGTTATGAAGATAGAAACGTAAGATATACTCAAGGCTTAACATTCTATTGATCGAAGCTAAAAGACTATAAATAAAACCTTAATAAACGGTCTTCGAGAGCTTCGATTGATTCTTCAGAACTTCCAAAACGGCGCAAGAGCTTCAACGAAGCTTTAGGCATGAATACGAGTTTTGTGAAGTGTTGAGATGTCGCTTTGAATGTTCTCGTGAATTTGGCGACGATCTCCAATACTGCGCTCACAAATTGTTAGTTCATGGATTATTTATGTTTGCTCATCATCAAAACCAAATCCGGGGAGTCCAATATTCAACAAGCTATGATTATCCTTAGGCTCACTAAGATGGTTAAATGCATATGCATGAGAGTGTGGCCATCTATCAAGCCATTACAATAATCCTAGACTCAAAAAGAGAAATACAAGTATTAGAAATTACATGGATTACATATTGCATCTCCTATAGTCTAAGGCTTCAAGCTCATGATACCTTGATGCTCCCAATCATCTCTAAGCTTTGGCACCCCTTGATGAGCTTTCCTTCATCAAGCTCCAAGCTTTGTCATTGCTCCTCTAGATGTCCATCCATCATCATGCTCCAATCTTTGGCTTCCTTAGATTATCATCATAACTACATCCAAGCTTGAGCACACCATCACTCTTGGAGGTCTTTAAGATATCCCTTGTAGTATCCTCCAAGCATTATGCTTTGTCTCATCAATATATAATCATTAAGATAAACTGAGACTAAAACATAAGAATGTTTAGCACACTAACACAATGTATTGATCATCATCAAAACAACATTAGTCTTGAACCCAAGAATTAACACATATAAGATGACTTTTACAAATACATTGCATATAACAAGGATTTTCCCTCACAACCTCAAGTGAGAATTACTTACAATGCTTTTGTAGATACATGTACACTTCCTGAAGCTCTTGTGTAGATGTGTAGCTATATGTGAAGACTTGATACCAAAAGATAAGAATTTTGGCTTTGGGAGATCAAGTGTTTTGCCAAACTAAGATTGAAATACTTTGGAAGAACTTTGGCCAGGAAGGAAGATGGGTTCTTTTGATAGATTTGATCTTAAAACGAGTTTGCTCTTCAAAAATTGATCATTAAAATCATGCAATAAAATTTTAACAATTATATGTGTGTGTGTGTGTGTGTGTGTGTGTGTGTGTGTGTGTGTGTGTGTGTGTGTTGAATCCTGGGTCAAGACATATTGCACACTATACACCTACAACGTCTCTCCAACGGCTATTCAAATGGTAAGTCAAATAGAGACGTTGGAGATTGGGAGTCAACTCCTAGATCACAATTCAACTTCATGCATTATCCAAAAACTTCATAAAACAACTAATTGCTCAACAGACAACTCATATACAACTGAAAGTCGACTAGTTTTCTGATACGCAACCTTGTATCAGAAAACTAAGAGATACACTATTATAATCATTTTAAAATATCATTTTTAGTGTGTCCCCAAGTGTGTATAAGCTTCAATTAAGGCTTTAACATGGTAAGACAATGAAGAAGAAAATATATCAAAAATAAATATTACAATGAAGTCCATGGTGCATCGTTGACTCTCTAACCTCAGTGTCTATCTTCATTTGATCCATGGTCTTATTAAAATCACTTCAAGTCTTGAGGGCGTCTTTGAATTGCTTCATATAAATGCACTCATGTGTTAGATGTCTTGTTTGCCCATCATTAAAATTACAAGGGGTGACACAGTATCTCAACAATAAATATTCTCAATAGCTGCAAATCTGGGATATAACTGTTCGATCGTAATATGTAATGTCTATCAATTTTTCATGCACACATGATTGGGAACAGTCGTTTGGCCACCCGTTGCTTCCGTACCCTATATGCAGATGTGTTTTAACATACCATGGCATGTTTATAGCATCATATGTTTTTGATTCAGTTTTATTACATTTATTTATAATATAGTCACCTTATAATATAGGGTTGACTGAAGCATATAATATATCTAAACTAATGAAACAATGCCAACAACGACGCATCAATATTCATCATCAGGCTGCAGTAAATATGCTACAATAATTCACAGTCCAATGACATGAAAGATCCAATATTATCAAGTTCATTCTTCCGATTACTCATGAATTATAAAAGAAATAATTTTCAAATCATTATGATTAATTACAATATTATATGAAAGATCAATTAGGGCTCATCATCCTACATTTGTTGTCAAAATGCATTATAATCTGTATGTAATACATGCATTTAAAAAAATAATGAGATTACCACTTTATTTGTTAATTAAGGAAGACATTGTTATCAAAAGGATGCTGCATAATTGTATGGAATTAGTTAGTTGTTCATCATGGATTGTGAAGTTGCAAAGATGAGAAAAGCTCGGCTTTTCAGTAGGGTAGCCAGAGATCGATCTTGGTGGATGCGGATCGTGCACACACACCTTTAACCAGCTTTATGATGAATTAAAAAAACGATGAGAAAAGCAAGTTGTGTTATGAATCAACTACTGGGGGAGGAGCCCCCAGCTCTTTATTTATAGGCAATTGGGGGAATACAAATATGAGCTTACAATGATATGTGCCTATCTCTAGGATAGCCCAGAATCTCACCCAACTACGGTTAAATAACCGTTCACAACACTCCCCCTTATCCAGCCATAGGTGTGGACTTTGCTCGTGAATGCTTCAGGATTCTGAGCGTAGAAGAGTCTCACATGTGGTGGATACTTCAGGATACTGAGTTGGTGAGATTTGTCTCATTAAAACATTTAGCTATGGAAAACCCAGTGGGAAAAACCATAATTAAGGAAAAAGAGTACAAATGCTATTTAACTCCCCCTAATTTGTACAAGTGACTCTGCTCATGAATACTTCTTGATTCTGAGCGTCACAGAGGGGTGGATACTTCAGGATCCAGAGTTGATGTGATTTGCATCGTTAAAACCTTTGGCTATGGAAAACCCAGTGGGAAAAACCATAGCTAAGGGAAAAGAGTACAAATTCTGTCAACTCCCCCTGATCTGTAAAAGCTCTTAGGCTTTCAGATCTCGTAGGCTTATCTCATCACTCCTATTTACAATATTCCGAAAATGTACACAGATTACAAATTTTATCACCATTAAGCAGCTGCTGAATCCAGAAACTCTGGAGAGGTGTGCTAAGTTTCGTCGCCTCTGATGTGGTCTTCAGACTATATGGTCAGCTCCACAGAACCAGCCTCTATCCCAGTCGTCACCGGGATGTGACGTACCACCAGGCGCCCTCAAATACACCATTGGTGTGATTCTGGAATGGTGAGGATCTCAGATTTGATAGGATGATGTTGCCTTCATAAGTTGCTTTGCATATTTACAGTAGATGGCCATCCCACTGTGGGTACCCGTTCTGTGATTTATCAGTATAGGGATCGGACCTGTAACCTGCATTTGCATAAATATTGGAGGATGCTACTATAATTTGTACGTCCAAATCTTTCGACCCTTGGAGGAAGCGCAGTAGGCTTGACTCCGGTCTAATGGCCCTTGTTAGGTGCCAACTATCTCTGGCTAATGAGTCTACTGCAATTGATATACCAGGACACATTCAGTTAGCCAGGAGTGCATGAGTGCACTTAGATAAGGGACTTTAGGACCAGTTATATCCTCCCCCTCTTCCAGCGATCGGAAGGGTTTTTTGTTCATCTAATAAGTGTACCACCGTAGGTGTACGTTAGATGACAATGGTCCTTTTAATTTCTCCAACGCACTTCTGGGCGTTTGTAACAGGATTCTATGAGTCATGACTTTATATTTGCCTAGGTCTTTTTATTTCATGTTTAAAAGTCAGGCTTGTTCATGTAGTTCGGTTTTTTGTTCAGGAGATCCGATGAGATTTTAGTTGTCTCCAACTATGATCTCTAATCATGTTCTTTGCACAGATGCAAAGACAACCTTCAGTAGGAATCATTGACTTGTCAAATGATTCTCTTGGTTGTACATTTATTATACTTATTGTTTTTCTTCATTTGAATAGACGTCCCGAAGTCTATTCAGGTATTTTAAGGAAATGTGGAAATTATCTTTACCAGATATCCACGAAGGTATGCTGTCACAACATCCAATAACAGCATATCCATAATTTTCCTTCGCCAAATCGTAAGGTATTCGCTTTTGATAACTTAGGGAGACTGATGCATCATTTATGAGACATGCTCATTTGAGTTTGATCGATCTCTAGTTTCAGCGAAATTTTCCTCGGGCTATAGGTTGTACCTTATAGCATACGATTTTGTATTTATTTTTCTTATTTGTGCAATACTTTGTTTTATCCACAGGTTTGACACCTTTTTGGTGTCAGTACTTCAGGTCCAAACATTTCACATTTCATAAGTGAGTCCAGCTCATCTTTTATTGCCACGTTCCACATTTTTGGCCAATCTCTACGTTTGCCTTCTAGCAACGGAGTGTGGAACGATAATTTACGAACATCATCGCTTTTGCGATGTATATGGCAATATGATACGTGAATACATTTGTCGACAATTTATGTTCTATCTGTCCAACACCTCCCCAGTACGTACAACATTTACTTAATTTCACTTTTTCCCGGCAATTCCTCTGCAGTGGATTCCGGGAAGGGTGATGGTGTGGACAGGAGCTCATTGTCCTGTGGGAGTATTATCTTAAGGTCTCCAGGAGTTTCTGTCCTTGGAGCCTGGTGGTCTGTCTCTTTACTGTTAAGGATCATCCACTTCTGCTGCTGGTGGATTGCATCCATTCTCGGGGATGTCAATCCTAGCTGGAGTTTTTGCAGCAGAGATGTGTGATCTGACAATCTTCCGGTTGTCAATAAATGATTCCGGTAATTGGTGAACAGTGTTCTGTATGTGGAGGATCTTCGGGATCTCTTCTACACATTGTATTGTTACCGGATCATAGTGGGTCAAATTTTTTGTATCCCACGGTATAATTTGCTTTGCGCCAGATTTTCCAGTATCTGGGCTATTTTTGGGAAACTCGTCTCATCGAGATCACAGTCTTCAAGATGTGCCTTAAATACGTCCCCCGTTTGTGGTTCTAGGTGTCTTTTCATTGAGGGTGAGTCAAACCCTTCTTAGATACCTAGGTGATGTTGAGGACCCATAGTTGTCCTCTGTGTTGGTGCGATGGGGATTTAAACTGCGGACCGAAGATTCTCCGAAGAGAAATGTTCGGTGGCATTCCATATGCAAGTTGCATTGGAGACTCTGACATCCAGAGGGTCTTATTTTCATTTACGATGCAGCATGCAGAATTTGCATGTCCCCATGCATCCATATGCAATCGGGATTTACTGGACGTTCAATCCATTGGAGTCTACTTTTCAGTAACTCTGCCGACCCATTTTGGGTATGAACATGCGGCACTTGTATGTTCATTTTCTATTCACGTTGCTTGGCAGTACTCTTGAAATGACTGGAAGGTATATTTCCCAACATTAACCAGACTTATTTTCTATATTTTATTGTCTGGGAAATGTGCCCGCAACATTTTTATTTTTGTGACAATAGCTTTGGAAAAGCTAAGTTGCGGGTCTGTAGTAGGCACACATACGAATATAATAAGGATGCATTTATCAGTACAATAAAGTACCGAAATAGCCCATTAAGGGTGGTGGATTTTATCCACATCTATCTCCTTGTATTCTTTTTGAGGAAGCGTGGAGATTCTTTTTCAACTTTTTGTGGAGATGGCCTTGCAATTAATTTTTTCCTTATAGCAATGGATGCGAGCGAATTCTCCCTTCTGAAGAATCTTCTGGTTCTTCAAGTCATACCCATGGGATGAGATGCAGTGCATCATCACAAATCCAGGGTGGCCAAGTCCATCATGCCAGAGTAAAAACTAGGCTGATGTCGGGCACTTCAGGTGCTCCGTTTAATTCCGCTTCCTTTCTCCGAATCTTCGTATGGTAGAGGCCTCTAAGGCTCTCAAAACGTTCAAGTATGGATTTTACTCCTTTATCTTGAGACGTTGCATACGGTAATTTTTTTTTCATTTACATTTGCTGTTTCCAAATGGAATCCGTTGAAACGGATGTCCTTGAAACTTAGAAAGTTTCTTGAAACTTAGAAAGTTTCTTTTGGAATTTGGAGGGGTTAGTGCATCCTCTATTTTTGTGACGTTTGGGGACAACTGTGTTACATTCCATGGATATTCAATATGGCCCTGATATTGGGCTTTGTATTGAAAAAAATCGTGCGTGTTTATTGTCTACTAATCATTTATGAGAGTAGTTTCAAAAGATGAAACGTATAGGCACATGTATATTCAGATAGACATATTCATTTATTGTCTAAAAATTTTTATTCAAACCAGATTGCGTAATCTAAAAGCTCTCATAACATGAAATGTTCTAAACAATTTGCTAAGATAAAAGTAAAGGCTAATCAAGCATGTCATCATTTTCGAAGTTGTCAGCTGAAAACTTGACTGGAGCATCAGAGGTTATCAGGTTTGTTTCAGCTTTATTTTTTTGTTCTCTTTATACAAATCCTGGAGATGCTGCGGAGTTCGGCACACTCTGGACTAGTGGCCTTTTATGCCACAATTATGGCACTGGTCTTCCCATTCCCTCTTGGGTGGGGGTGCATAATTTTTGTCATTTCTGTGCCACGTGAACGTCCGCTTACTTTCATTATTTCGCTGCTGATGTACATGGCCCTTGGCATTTTTTTGACCCCCCCTTCTGTGGTCTTTCTTTTCTTTTATTATCTATCTTCTTTTTGAAGGAAGAGGAATAGTGAGCTTCTGGTGGGGGGCAGTGCCGGGAGGGCGCATATTGTGAGTGGTGAGAAGAAGCTCTCTGTTTTGCTCGGCCATGAGTAAACATGACAGCAGCTCAGAATACTTGGTGAACTTGCGTTCACGGTATTGCTGCATGAATGTCGCATCTTTTTCATGGAAGGACGTATACGTCTTTTCCAGTATGCGATTTTCTGAGACTTTCTCACCACACAACTTCAGGCGTGAGGTGATGCTAAAAAGTGTTGAGTTGTACTCAGCAATGGACTTAAAGTCCTGCAGTCTTAGGTTCTCCCACTCGTATCGTACCCTTGGGAGTATAACATCTTTCTGATGTTTATACCTGTCCTCAAGGGCAGTCCATAGCTCAAGTGGATCTTCGACCGTAAGGTATTCAGCCTTTAAGGTCTTTTCCACATGGCGGCGAATATAGATAGCTTGCGCCTTCTCTATATCGCTAACATTTTCTTTTTCAGTCACAGCAGCGATTAGGGACTTTGCCCGCAGGTGAAACTTTACATCTAGCTGCCAGCTTAGATAGTTTCTACCTGATGCTTCCAGTACTTTGAAATCAACGCTTGTAATTTTAGCCATTTATCTAGCAGAGCACAAACATGCATGAACAATTAATCAGAGAAAACATTTTCATGCAGAGGCAATATTTAACGAAAAGCTAAATGTGTGGATCGGCCAGTCCCACAAGAAAGAGTCCAAAAGTCCACAGTCCAAATGATACAAATTTGCAGCTTTAAAAATGAAAATACAGCTTTGGAAACCCCGTGGGTCCCATATGATATCTCCATCTTCAAGCGTGACCTCCATCTTCATGGAAGTTGGTCTTCTTTCTTTGACATTTACATAAATTCCTCACTACAATTTCTCTCAAAAATAAAAGAAAAGTTCGGAAAATAAACTGTGAGACTAAACGGCCGATCCAAAAACCACATTTAGCGATTCATGCAGAAATATTGTGCTCATCAACATTTTCATCTGGCATTTTCATCACAGGCATCACATGCATTTAATATTCACAGAGATGGATAAATAATTTAATCACTTAATAATTATTGGACCACTGGGCAACGTCATGCACCGTTAGGTTAGGTTACTAACGACAGAGCGGTCGCAGAATCTTCCTAATTATTAAGTTTTAAATACAATGCACAACCACGCATATAATATCCACATAATAAGCCTAGTGATGTAAAGCATCTAAGGATGATTTTTTACAGAAAAATCATTACGATGCAAGGGTTGAAATGAATGGGTTTAATCAATAAATTTGAATAAGAGACCAAAATTAACATTTTCTTTTGTATGAGGAAAGCAGGTTCCCTCATCATCCCAAAAAACCCCCCAAGAATCCCCAAAAAGTCCTCGCCTGCCCGATATTTGTCCCGTAATTTACCGTGATTTTTCACGAATATTTTGCCCTTAAATCCCCCTTTTAAATTAATTTTTAGGCTAGCAAGTTTCCTTTTGAGGCTGGTTAATAGCCTTTGCCTCCCCCATTTTTTTAAGATAAAACAGCCTGCGGGCCTGAAGCCCGCAGTCGGCCTATGGGCTTCAGGCCCATATACTTTTTTTTGAAGAAATCTGACTGTGGGCCTGAAGCCCGCATCAGGTCTGTGGGCTTCAGGCCCATAGACTTTTCTGCTTTTTTTTTGAATAAATCGGCCTGTGGGCCTGAAGCCCGCAGCCGGCCTGTGGGCTTCAGGCCCATAGGCTTTTCTGGATTTTTTTTGCTTGCAACCCTAGTTTGCAGGGGGGGTGGGCGCCGCCGCCGCCCCCCTGAAGGGGGGATCGGCGGCGGGGGCCGCCGCCCCCCCTGCAGGGGGGGCGCGGCGGCGGGGCGATCCCGTCGCCCCCCCTTGCATGGGGACGCGACGGGGCCGCCGCCCCCTGCAGGGGGAAGCGGCGGCAGGGAACGCCGCCCCCCCTGCAGGAGGGCGCGGCGTGGCGATCACGTTGCCCCCCCCCGTGTAGGGGGGCGCGGCGGGGCCGTCGCCCCCTGCAGGGGGGCGGCGGCGGGGGTCGCAGCCCCCTTTGGGCGGCGCGGCGGGCACGCCCCCCGCTACGGGAGGGGGTGGCGGAGACATGGGGAGGCCGGCGGCGAGTCGCCGCCGGGCTAAAAGTTAGGGTTGAACCCTAAAAATTGTATTTTTTGGATGAAAAATCCGTCGTTTTCAAGGCGACAAATAATCCCCATATCGATCTTGCGAGATGTAGGGGAGGGGCAATCATACGTATGATTAAAGACATCGTTTTTAGTGTTTTTACCTCTATATCCGTCCTCCGGATATAGCGACGGTTGCTCGAAGCCCTACGCGGATGACGACGCACGATGGAGGAAGCCTTGTACCGCTCTCGTGGATCTCCCGTCTCACCTTCGCCTTCGCCTTCGCAACGGACGGAAAAATTTTTTTGGAAAGGAAAAATTTAGAGGCTCGTGCTGATAACGTGTTATGAATCAACTACTGGGGGAGGAGCCCCCAGCTCTTTATTTATAGGCAATTGGGGGAATACAAATATGTGATTACAATGATATAAGGCTATCTCTAGGATAACCCAGAATCTCACCCAACTACGGTTAAATAACCGTTCACAACAAGTTGATCTTATTTTAAAAGGCCTAACTGTTGTAAACTTGGCGGCTATGGAGACCATATCCCTATATTTATAGTGGTAGGGTTACATAATGGGTGGATACCCACTAACGGGTAGGCCCACCAAGAAGCCCGTTTATAACACTTCCCCTTATCCATCCATTGTTGTAAGCCATGGTGAACGCTTCAGGGTTCATGAAGCTTATTTGATCATGGGGTTGGAGATACGTCTGGATCTCTAAGTTTAAGAGTGCTTGCCTCATTAAAACCTTTGCCAAGGAAAACCCAGTGGGAAAAACCTGTGGCTAAGGGAAAAGAGTACAAGTCTCTGTAAACTTCCCCTGATCGATGGATAACATCAGTGGTGGATACTTCTGGATCCAAAGTTAATGTGGCTGCCTCGTTAAAACCTTTGACTGCGAAAAACCTAGTGGGAAAAACCAACAGCCAATGAAAAAGAGTACATCACTACGTTAACTCCCCCTGATAAGTACAAGCTTCAGGCTTGTACATCTCTCAGCTGTCTCATCCCAATTCCTAGTACAAGTTTTCTAAAGGTACTGCGAGGCAAAGCTTTAGTGAATAGGTCAGCCAGGTTGTTGCAGGACTGGATCTGCTAGATGTCGATCTGGTTGTCCACTTGCTGTTCATGCGTCCAGAAGAGCTTGGGGGAAATGTGCTTCGTCCTGTCACCTTTGATGTAGCCACCTCGTAGTTGAGCGATGCAGGCAGCATTGTCTTCGTACATGGTGGTAGGCCCAAGATCTCCCGTCTTCAGGCCGGTGGTCTTGAGGATGTGGTTGATGACTGATCGAAGCCAGAAGCATTCGCTGCTAGCTTCGTGGATCGCGATGAGCTCGGAGTGGTTGGATGAGGTCGCTGTGGATGTCTGCTTCACGGATCTCCATGAGATGGCCATCCCACCGTATGTGAATACGAAACCGGTCTGTGACTTTGCGGTATGTGGGTCGGACCTGTATCCCGCATCTGCGTAACCGACCAGGTCGGTGGATACACCTTTCTTGAAGTATAGTCCCATGTCTACAGACCCTTGGAGGTAGCGCAGAAGTTGTTTCACTCCGTTCCAGTGGCGCTTTGAGGGCGCTGAACTGTATCTGGCTAGTAGATTTACTGTGAATGCTATATCGGGACGCGTGCAGTTTGCCAGGTATAGGAGTGCTCCAATTGCACTTAAGTAGGGTACTTCAGGACCCAGTGTTTCCTCCCCCTCTTCCAGCGGTCGGAAGGGGTCTGTTTCAACATCCAATGATCTAACGACCATTGGTGTGCTAAGCGGATGACATTTGTCCATAAGAAAGTTTTTCAGCACTTTCTTTGTATATGTCGATTGGTGCAACAGGATTCCTCCGCTTAAATGTTCAATTTGTAGGCCTAGGCAAAACTTCGTTTTGCCGAGGTCTTTCATCTCAAAAGTCTGTGTGAGACTTTTGGATATCTCATCTATCTCTGCAGGAGATCCGATGATGTTCAAGTCGTCTACGTAGACGGCGATAATTACGAATCCTGTCCCCTTTGCTCGTATGAAGATGCAAGGGCAGACTTCATTTGTTGTAAATCCTTGTTGCATTAGGAATTCACTCAGTCTGTTGTACCACATTCTACCTGACTGTTTTAGACCATACAGTGATCTCTGGAGTTTGACAGAATAGAAGTCCCGAGGTCTTTCTGTCATTTTTGTCGGTAGTTTGTATCCGTCTGGGATTTTCATATAGATGTCCTTATCTATATTTCCGTATAGGTATGCAGTCACAACGTCCATGAGCTGCATATCCAGACCTTCCTTCGTGGATAGGCCGATAATGAAACGGAAATTGATCGCATCCATGACCGGGGAATAGGTATCGTCATAGTCTATTCCTGGTCGTTGGGAGAAACCTTGTGCAACAAGGCGCGCTTTATAGCGCACGATCTCATTATTCTCGTTTCTTTTTCTCACGAATACCCATTTATATCCCACAGGTTTAACACCTGTTGGTGTTAGGACTACAGGTCCAAAAACTTTGCGCTTCGAGCGTGAGTCCAGCTCTACTCCTATTGCCTCGTTCCACTTTGGCCAATCCTCTCTGCGTTTACATTCTGCTAGAGAGCGTGGATCGGTCTCATCGTCGTATTCAGTGACGTGAGTGGCAATAATGAGCGCGAAGTTATCATCGATGATTGTGCTTTTTCTGTCCAGTACCTCCCCGGTACGTACATAGTTTAATGAAATTTCTCCTATATTTTCCTCTTCAGGGGTTGTTAGGAGTGGAGAGGTAGCTGGGCTGAGCTCAGCATCCTGTGGTGGTATCGTTATTGTTGCTCCAGGATTTTTCCTCTTTCGAGGATTCTTATCTTTGGAGCCTGGGGGTCGTCCTCTTTTGTGTTGAGGTACGGCCGCTTCTGCTGCAGGTGGATTGCATCCATCTTTGGGTATGTCAATCCTAGCTGGCGTATTTGCAGCAGGGACGTGTGATCTGACAATCTTCTGGTTGTCAGTGAATTTATCCGGTAAAATGTGAACTGTGTTCTGAATTTGAAGGATCTTCAGGATCTCTTCTTCACATTGATTTGTGCGCGGATCAAAATGGGATAAAGTCTTTGTGTCCCATGTAATGGTCTTTGAAGCTTCTGGCTTCTGTGTGTTAATGCCTAGTTTTGGAAAAATGCTTTCATCGAACTCACAATCTGCTAGACGTGCTTTAAAGGCGTCCCCTGTAAGGGGTTCGAGGTATCTAATGATCGATGGTGAGACGAAACCAATATAGATACCAAGGCGCCGTTGAGGACCCATCTTGGTTCTCTGCGGTGGTACTATGAGGACATAGACAGCACATCCGAATATCCTGAAGTGAGAGATATCGGGCGGGTTCCCATATGCAAGTTGCATCGGAGAATAAGATTGACTACCTGACGGTCGTAATCTTATCAGCGATGCAGCGTGCAGTATGGCATGTCCCCATGCACATACCGGCAACTGGCATTGCATTAACAATTGTCTAGCGATCCATTGTAGTCTCTTTATGAGAGATTCGGCTAACCCGTTCTGGGTGTGAACATGAGCTACTGGATGTTCAACTTCTATGCCGGTTGCTTGGCAGTAGTCTAGGAAGACTTGTGAGGTGAATTCCCCAGCATTGTCCAGACGCAATTTCTTGATCTGGTTGTCTGGGAAATGTGCCCGCAATTTTATAATTTGTGCAAGTAGCTTTGCAAAGGCTTCGTTGCGGGTGGACAAGAGGCACACATACGACCATTTTGAAGATGCGTCGATTAGTACCATGTAGTACCGGAATGGTCCACTTGCGGGGTGAATATGCCCGCAAATGTCACCATGTATTCTCTCTAGGAAGCTTGGAGACTCAGAGTCCACCTTCAGGGTGGATGGGCTCGTAATCAATTCCCCTTTGTAACAAGGGGGACAAGGATTTGCACCCTTCCGAAGTAGCGTCGGGCTTTTCGGATTAATTCCACGGGATTGGGATATGATGCGACGCATCATATTCCTTACAGGGTGTCCTAGTCTATCGTGGCAGAGTTTGAATTCTGGTTGATTTTGGCACTTCTGGTGCTCCAATGTGTTTGCTTCCATTGCTCTGATCCTTGTGTGGTAGAGACCCGACGGGAGTCCCTCAAAACGTTCGACGGTGTTTTTAGCACCGTTTTTATGAAACGTTACATCAAGGTATTCACTGTTTCCTTTGCTCACCGTTTCTAGGTGGTATCCGTTTAAGCGGATATCTTTAAAGCTTAACAGGTTCCTATGCGAGCTAGGAGAGAGAAGGGCATCTTTTATAAGTAGTTTTGTACTATTGGGGAGCATAAAATGTGCTTCCCCTGATCCTTCAATGATACTTGATGGACCGGAAATCGTATTTACGGTGCCATCGTATTTATTAATGCTTTGAAAAAAGCAGATGTCTTGGAGGATCGTGTGCGTAGAGGCACTATCAACTAGGCATTTAAAGTCCATCTATTTTAAAAAAAATGTCACAGTATAAGGCAAAAACACAAAGGAATATACTACGAAAATTAAGTTGATGTCTGAAAAGTACTTAAACATGCCAGAGATAAGCAGATAAATTGTTTCTCAAAAGGAAAAAACTACAATGCATATAAAGTAGATAAATGTCCTCAGTCGAGCAGGTCATCGTTGGAGAAGTCCTCAGCGATGAACCTGATTGGTGCCAGGTTTTCTTGAACCGTCAGGTTTGTCTCAGCTTGCTTCTGGCTTGCTTTGTACAACTCCTGAAGGTGGCGTGGAGTACGACAATTTCTGGACCAGTGTCCAGTCATGCCACACCTGTGGCATTTATCTTCCCAGTCCTTTCTGGGGGCAGAAGTCTGGCCGTCGTCTTTTCTTTTCCACGCATTTTTCTTCTTTCCCTCTTGGTTGTTTCTTGGAGGGGGTCCTCGAGCCTGCTTCTTCATGGTCTTACCCTTCTGGGGTTTGCCTTTGAAGTTGCCCCTTTTCTTCTGGAAGGAGCTGTGGTGCGCTTCAGGCGCAGGAGCAGTGCCGGTAGGGCGTGAGTTGTAGGTGGCCAGAAGGAGGTCATGATTCTGCTCTGCCATCAGAAGGCATGAGAGAAGCTCAGAGTATTTTGTGAACTTTCGTTCACGATACTGTTGCATCAGTATGACATCCTTCTCATGGAAGGATGTATACGTCTTCTCTAACATGCGTTCCTCCGTCACCTTTTCACCACACAACTTCAGGCGTGAGGTGATGCTAAAAAGTGCCGAGTTGTACTCGGCAATAGACTTGAAGTCTTGGAGACGGAGGTTCTCCCATTCATATCGCGCTCGAGGTAGGATAACATCCCTTTGATGTTTATACCTGTCCTCGAGGGCGGTCCACAACTCATACGGGTCTTCCACCGTTAGGTACTCGGCCTTCAGGGTCCGATCGATATGGCGTCTGATATAGATAATTGCTTTCGCTTTATCTATATCAGAAACCTTATCGCCTAAGGCGATGGCGTGACTCAATCCCTGTGCTCGCAGATGGAATTTTATATCCAACTGCCAGCTTAAATAATTCTTTCCTGAATCATCCAAAACGTCGAAATCGACGCTCGCAATTTTGGCCATTTATCACTTTAGCATGTAAAAAGATAACATTAATTAGATATTTTTGCAGAAAAATAAATAATCAAGCACATCAGACATAAATATTTGCTGCGTGGATCGGCTAATCACCATAATTAATTACAGTCCATTACAGTCCCAAAAAGAAAGAAAGTACAACCCGGGAACCCCCGTGGGGCCCCTATTCTTCTGGAATAGTCCTTCATCTTCTTGAGGCGTCCGCCGTGCTTGTAATTTTACAAAATTATCCTCACTACATTTTTCTCTCAAAAAGAAAATAATGCATGAAAAGTAAAATGGTGATCACTAGCCGATCCAAAACCACAGCAAATATTAATCATTCGTCGCACACAGTTATAATGCAGCAGGCATCATCATAGGCAGTTTATACATCACATGCAATTTATTTATTCATCACAGGCAGTTTATAATGGAAAATGAAATCTACCGTTTAAAAATTATTGGACCACTAGGCAACGTCATGCACCGTTAGGTTAGTTGACTAACGGCAGAGCGGTCGCAGGATCTTCTTAATTTTTAAACGTTTTTTTAAAGAAAATCATAAATCCAAATATAATTGTGATGAGTAAAAATCACATGCAATTTGGTCCAGATTATAACGAAAAAGAATCGCAATTAAATCCGAAATTTTTTTGAAAATTCGAAAAAAAAAGTTTTCTGGGTTAGAAACCTTAGTTAGGGTTTTGGGGTACGCACGCCGGGCCCGTACCCGCTACTGGTGGGCGGGCCCGTTTGCCGCAGCAGGCGGCGGGGAGGGGGGGGCCCGCCGCTACTGGCAGCGGGGGGTTGGCCGCCGCTGCAGGTGGGGGGGTGGGGGAGCGCCGACGCAGCGGCGGGGGTTGCCCGCCGCTGCAGGCGGCGGGGGGGGGGGGGGGGGGGGGGGGGGGGCGCTGGCGCAGCGGCGGGGGTTGCCCGCCGCTGCAGGCGGCGGGGATCGCCCCCGCCTGCGGCGGCGGCGGTTGCCCGCCAGTGGCGGCGGGGGTTGCCCCCGCCGGCCGCGGCGGGGGTTGCCCCCGCCGGCCGCGGCGGGGGTTGCCCGCCGCCTGCAGGCGGCGGGGGTTGCCCCCGCCGGCCGCGGCGGGGGTTGCCCCCGCCGGCCGCAGGCGGGAAGGCCCCGCCGCTGCCGGCGACGGGGGGGGGGGGGGGGGGGGGGGGGGGGGCGTGGGTGAACCCTTTTTAGGGTTTGTGTGATTTTTGGAGAAAAAGAACGGGTAAAAATCCGATTTTTAGTGGGAAAATCAATTTTTTTCTTCCAAAAATACGTTTTTTATTGAAAAAGGGTTGATTTTTAACAATAAAAACGATATATTTTTGATCGATTGATCCAAAAAATTGAATCACCACATATGCGCATATGCAAAATTTAGATCTAGGAAGAAAGTTACCTCTAGATCCTACCCGCCGGATCTAGCGACGTTCGGTGAAGGAAGCCCGTTCGCGTCGTGTCCGTCCGTCGGCAGGGGTTCGGCTTAGCTTTGAGCGTGCTGATAACGTGTTGTAAACTTGGCGGCTATGGAGACCATAGCCATATATTTATAGTGGTAGGGTTACATAATGGGTGGATACCCACTAACGGATAGGCCCACCAAGAAGCCCGTTTATAACACTAACATTTTTTATGTATGTGATGCCGAATTCTCCCATCGGTATCTAAAGGAATTGTCAAAGTAAAAACTGATTGGGTCGGATCCATGTCATGCGAATCCAAGACCCGAAGACGATTCTCTAATCGGGTCGACCCAGTCGACAGAATCCAAAACCCAAAGCCCAAATTCGGAAGAGGAAGGAAATCAAGCCTCTTTTTGCGCTGGATCCCGCCGCCAGACGGCTGACTGGGATTTGGTTGCGCGAGAGGAGCTACCATGGCGTTGCGGTGGGCAGCGAGAAGAGCGATGCAGCAGCTGGTAGATAGGCGAGCGGCGATGCACTCGATAGCGTCATCTCCGTCGCCGTTGCTGCCTTCATCCTCGGTCGAGAGTTCGATGGTCACGTGCGGCCGCGGGGACAAGAAGACAAAGAGGGGGAAGCGGTTCAAGGGATCGTACGGGAACGCTCGGCCGAAGAAGGAGAAGAAGATCGAGAGGATCAAGGACCGGGTCGAGGTCCCCAGGTCCACCCCTTGGCCCCTCCCCTTCAAGCTTATCTAATTTCTAAACATAATCACCACCATCGTCTAGGGTTAGGGTTTCGATCGATCGATCAATATAACGAATGGGTTAATACCCTGACGATGAGCTGTTATTAGATTACTTTGCTTTTGTTATGTAATATTCGAGCACTTATCAATGAACATCTATTTTGTGATTTTGATGAAATTACATATAATATTGTTTCATGACGAAGTATCTAAAGTAGTATCATGTTTGATTGACCTGAATGTTGTAGCATCTCAATTTTGGCTTGCCATGTATCAGTGGAAATATATTACAATTTTTTAAAACACTGAGAAGATCTACAGTTTGTTTGGTTTGATGATATACTCTTTTTGATTCTGAGGATTTGTTGGGCAGTCAATTGGTGTTACTTTCTTTATAAGGAATGCATTACGAAAGAAAAATCAGGCACAATAAGTCTATGATTGGTAGAAAGACATGCCTTTCTTCTTGAATCAGTGACCCTCGACTTACCAAGATGGCTGCCCTCTTACTTTGGAATTTGTTTCCGATGGACGTGTTCAGCCAATTGACTTGATAAGCATGATGCTGCCTCCTTAAAGAAGCGTCCATGTTGAATTACCAGTCAGGTAGTTTTCTTCGTTGTCCGATGGGCAAGTCATTGCGCTGATGTTCCAGGTATATTGTACCGAATTGTTTCCTTTCAAAAACAAACTACTTGGATATGATTGTTGATAATTTAGTCTTGCCATTATGCATATGCGCAACTTCATATGTGGTTTTGAACTTTGCTTCATAAAATATTCGTGTCCTGCTCCGTTTGGTGTTCCTATGTGACTCTAGAAGTAGTTAGTGATGCCAACAGCATAACCAATTCTCTACCACTCAAGGCTAAACCTTAGGTTTCGATCATTCGAGATCTCACCAAAGAAAGCCATCAGATGGTCTTTATGGTTCAAATAGCTCCAAACCTAACACATGAAGCACGTCCTGAAACCTATGAGAAACCTATAACGTTATCGTAGTCTTGCAATCTACATAGACTGCAAAGTTAAGTGTTGACCATTATATTTCTATAGACTTTTTATGCTGTAAATGTCTATACAAAAGGTCTCTTTTGAGATGATTCAACAACAAAATATCAAATGAAATCCTTGTGACTAATTTGGATCACTATGATATGTAACATTCAACCGTCTTCAGAGTTCAGGTTTATAGCACTACTTAAAAGAGATTAAGTGAAATAACATGCATACAAACAACACCATAATGATCAGGCAGACGATAAAATAGTCCCACATCACCTTGCTGCTAGAATGCTTGTCCATGTGATCTTTTGGGTTCACTGTCGATTACTAGGACGGAAGTACCGTTAGTATAAAAATGAATATTTCCCTTAAGCTGTCAGCTTTGTTCCCATCTTTAGGCATTGTCCTGAACAGTTATGCATGGGATCAATGTCATATTATACCATGTAAAATGTTAACGAAGTGAGCAAAGATGCTCCCTAACTGTTGGGCTGTATTCGGTGACGGATTTCTCGGACTAACTCTTGCCAAGCGGTGTAAAGACGACTAGAGTTTGAGTATAATTATGGGGTTATTTTGCTGAATAACAGACCCTTGCCACTGTTTATTTTTATGAAATGCAGAGCTCCAGCACTGGAACTCTTGGTGTTGAACACAACTTTAGTTCACTCGGAGCACAGCGAAACACAATAGATGCGCGGTTTTTATTTAAGCTTACAGGAGCCATACCCAGGTTTGGTACATTTTCTTTTTATTTCATTTCCTTGACATACAAACACAATTTGATACTAGTTTAGATATATTTGTGAGCGAGCATAATGCATGCTTTCCATCCTTCTAGGGGGGAAGGTCTACCGAATTCTTTCATGCCAATCTTGCGTGTTCTGCCCTTGTGCTTGTGATTCATTTATTCAAACTGATATAGTGTCTGGTGGATGAGCAATGAGGAGGCAGATAAACCTGCAAAGGGGATATGATCCTTGCAATCGCTTTCCATTTTTAGGGTGTATGAGCAGTTGGAACATTTCCTTATCACCAGTCACTACGGTGAGGTGAAGTTAGAACATTTCGTCTTTTGTCCGCGTTCGGATGTTTTCTATATTGTGATCGTCATTGGAAGGAAATATAACATTGCAATATTTAGGATGGATACCGGGGTTATGGTAAAATTACTGGTCCTGGACTGGATCTGACAGCAGCCGTATCTTGAACAAATGCAATAACAGGTCTTTAGAAGAGTGAATTACACACGGCTTTTCAATTATGATGACATGAAACTTAAGATAAATACAAAATTATGTGGCTATTAGCTTAGGCTTTGCTTCTACTGCATCATGGTTGGGTGCTTATATTGATATTTTGCTGAATTTTCGTTGCTGTTTTCCTTTGCCCCCTGCTTGTAGTTACTCGCGGCAGTATTGCCATTAGTAGTACTAGGAAGGACTAGTATATCTATCTGGTTCTTTTTTATTCGAACTAAAAAGTTATGCCCTATTCAACTTGATGTGTTGGCCAGTCATTCCAACTACTTATTTGCTTTTGAGTTAGGCAGTCAACATTGTCCCTTGATAGATATTTCATCATATTGAAAAGTTCTTGGTTATCTAACCTTTCTGACTTGCCCATGGTTTTCTTCTGTTTCTGGCTTGAACAGGTCATTGCTGTGTCGAGATGGTTTCTTTGTATAATTTCAGTCATAGAAGCAAATAACAACCATCCTAGAATACTGAAAGATTCCTTGACTAAAGGCATAAGCCTGAGATGTTTCATGCTGGCGATCAGAGTGTTCGTTTTTTTGGGATTTCTAAATGCATTATGGGGGTGTTAGGCAATCCGAAAGTGAATGTGAAAGTGCGAAAGTGAAGTCATTTTCATCCGACATGAAGTAAACATCAAGGATACAAAATGTGAAAGTGATGCCACATAGGCGTCGGAAGACGAACGACTTCATTGCAGTAGAGGTGAAAAGTGAGAGATTGAAGTGTGATACTAATTAATACCAGGCTTCACATGGAATGATAATTTTCTTATGTTTTGGAAGTGAATCGGGGTTCACAAACAGTTTCAAGTTGCAAAATACCCCTACATAGAGACAAATCTGTGATGTCAATTAACACTGTACTCTTCAAATCACAGAGCCCAATGATTGCCTGCATGCAATTATGATGTTGAAGGGAAATTAGCAGCTGCTTTTATGTAAAGACTTGGAACACTCAAACTCGTGCCATGAATACCTAGAGGCCAAGTGCTAATCGTTTGGATTTTTCAATGTTTCTGCAGATTGAGCGGCCAACGGTTTGATCGGTTCCCTTAGGGCCTGTTCTTTTGCGTTTAAATTTGTGTGAAAGTGGAAGATTTCACTGTTCCTCTTACTATTCACTCATTCTCATCCTCATTTTCACTCGTCCTGTTCTTTTGTGTTGGCTTCTTTGACTGTGAAAGTTGCTGACGTGGCAACAAAACACACACAATAAAGTTGTGTGGGACCCACAAAAAATTCCTACATACACATTCACAACCCACTTTCACCCAAAAAAAACACAATACTCACTTTTACAACACTATTCACAACTTCAACCAACCCAAATTTAAACGCAAAAGAACAGGCCCTAATGTTGTTTTGCTGCAATCCATATTGGTAATTGTGAATATATTAGAATTAAAAGAGACGAAATAAATAAACGTGAAAAAAGCGGTGACTGTTGTGAATGTGTATTTACTAGGTTGATGAGTTATTGGGCCAACCTAAGTGGTTGGGCCCATACCCACTTGTATTCTCCCCTTTGGCTATAAATATAGACTTGAGGGCTCTCCCCTCAGTAGTTGATTCATAACACGTTATCAGCACGAGTCTCTAAAAAATTTTTTTCCACAAATTTTTTCCGTTCGTTGCGAAGGCGAAGGCGAGACGGGAGATCCACGAGCGCGGTGCAAGTCTTCCTTCATCAAGGGTCGTCATCCGCGTAGGGCTTCGAGCAACCGTCGCTATATCCGAAGGACGGATATAGAGGTAAAAACACTAAAAACGATATTTTTAATCATACGTATGATTACCCCTCCCCTAGATCTCACAAGATCGTCGTGGGGATTCATCGTCGCCTTGAAAACGACGGATTTTCCATCCCAAAAACCCAATTTTTCGGGTAAAAACTCAATTTTTAGGGACAAAACCCTAATTTTGATCTCTCCGGCGGTTAGCCGTCGCCGGAAACCCCCCTCGCCGGAAACCCCCCACCCCTCGCCGGAAAACCCCCCCTCCCTGGCCGCCTCCCCCTGCAGGGGGGGCGGCCCCCGCCGCCGCCCCTGCAGGGGGCGGCGGCCCCCGAGGCCGCGCCCCCTGCAGGGGGGGCGGCCCTGGCCGTTCCCCCCTGCGGGGGGGGGGGGGGGGGGGGGGGGCGGCCTCCGCGGCCGCGCCCCCCTGCAGGGGGGCGGCCCCCGCCGCCCTCCCCCTGGGGGCGGCGGCGGCGCCGCCCCCCCCAAAAAAACGAGAAAGCCCTAACAAAAAAAAGGCATATAAAAACCTGTGGGCCTGAAGCCCACAGGCAGCCTGTGGGCTTCAGGCCCACAGGCCAATTTTTCACAAAAAAAACAGACCTGTGGGCCTAAGCCCACAGCAGATCTGTGGGCTTCAAGCCCACAGATTTCCCAAAAAAAAGGGAAAAAAAAGGAAAAAAAAAGAGCCTATGGGCCTGAAGCCCATAGGTCGACTGTGGGCTTCAGACCCACATGTTGTTTTATCTGAAAGAAGGAAAAAAAAATTTGGGGGAGGCAAAGGCTATTAACAAGCCTTAAAAGGCAACTTGCTAGCCTACAAATTAATTCAAAAGGGGGATTTAAGGGCAAAATATTCGTGAAAAATCACGGTAAATTACGGGACAAATACCGGGCAGGCGAGGACTTTTTGGGGATTCTTGAGGGGGCTTTTGAGATGATGAGGGAAACTTTCCCTCCGACAAAGAAAATGTTTATTCTGGGCTCTTAATCAATTTAATTGATTAAACCCAATCAATTTACAACCTTTGCATTGTAATGATTTTTTTCTGCAAAAATCACATTTACATGCTTTGCATCTCTGGTATATTCTGTTGGATATTATTTGCGTGGTTGTGCATTGTATTTAAAACTTAATAATTAGGAAGATCCTGCGACCGCTCTGCCGTTAGTAACCTAACGGTGTATGACGTTGCCCAGTGGTCCAATAATTATTAAGTGTTTAAATTATTTATCCATCTCTGCGAATATTAAATGCCTGTGATGCCTGTGATGAAAATGTCTGATGAAAATGTTGATGAGCACAATATTTCTGCATGAATTGCTAAATGTGGTTTTTGGATCGGCCGTTTAGTCCCACAGTTTATTTCCTGCACTTTTCTTTTATTTTTGAGAGAAATTGTAGTGAGGAATTTATGTAAATGTCAAAGAAAGAAGACCAACTTCCATGGAGACGGAGGCCACGCTTGAAGATGGAGATATCATATGGGACCCACGGGGTTTCCAAAGTTGTATTTTCATTTTCTTTAAGCTGCAAATTTGTATAATTTGGACTGTGGACTTGTTTGGACTCTTTCTTGTGGGACTGGCCGATCCACACATTTAGTTTTTCGTTAAATATTGCCTCCGCATGAAAATGTTTTCTCTGAATTAATTATTAATTCATGCATGTTTGTGCTCTGCTAGATAAATGGCTAATATTGCAAGCGTTAATTTCGAAGTACTGGAAGCATCAGGTAGAAACTATCTAAACTGGCAGCTAGATGTAAAGTTTCACCTGCGGGCAAAGTCCCTCATCGCTGCTGTGACTGAAAAAGAAAATGTTAGCGATATAGAGAAGGCGCAAGCCATCACCTATATTCGCCGCAATGTGGACAAGACCTTAAAGGCTGAATACCTTACGGTCGAAGATCCACTTGAACTATGGACTGCCCTTGAGGACAGGTATAAACATCAAAAAGATGTTATACTCCCAAGGGCACGATATGAGTGGGAGAACATGAGACTACAGGACTTTAAGTCCATTGCTGAGTACAACTCAACACTTTTTAGCATCACCTCACGCCTGAAGTTGTGTGGTGAAAAAGCCTCAGAAAATCGCATGCTGGAAAAGACGTATACGTCCTTCCATGAAAAAGATGCGATACTCATACAGCAATACCGTGAACGCAAGTTCACCAAGTATTCCGAGCTGCCGTCATGTTTACTCATGGCCGAGTAAAACAGAGAGCTTCTTCTCTCCACTCACAATATACGCTCCCCGGCACTGCCCCCCACCAGAAGCTCACTATTCCTCTTCCTTCAAAAAGAAGAGGGATAATAAAAGAGAAGAAAGACCACAGAAGGGGGGGTCAACAGAAAAAATGCCAAGGGCCATGTACAGCAGCAGCGAAATAATGAAAGTAAGCGGAAGTTCACGAGGCACATAAATAACAAAAATAGAAATACCCCCACCCAAGAGGGAATGGGAAGACCAGTGCCAAAATTGTGGCATAAAAGGCCACTGGTCCAGAATGTGCCGAACTCCGCATCATCTCCAGGATTTGTATAAAGAGAACAATAAAAATAAAGCTGAAACAAACCTGATGACATCTGATGCTCCAGTTAAGTTTTTCAGCTGACGACTTCGAAAATAATGACATGCTTGACTAGCCTTTACTTTTATCTTGCAAAATTGTTTAGAACATCTCACGTTATGAGAGCTTTTGTATTACGCAATCTGTTTTGATTGAAAAATTTTAGTAGACAATATATGAATATGTCTATCTGAATATGCATGTGCCTTTCATCTTTTGAAACTGCTCTCATAAATAATTAGTAGACAATAAACACGTACGATCTCTTTCAATACAGAGCCCAATATCAGGGCTATATTGAAGATCCAGGGAATGCAACACAGTTGCCCCCAAACGACACAAAAATAATGGATGCACTAATCCCTCCGAATTCCAAAAAGAAACTTTCTAAGTTTCAAGGACATCCGTTTCAACGGATCCCACTTGGAAACAGCAAATGTAAATGAAAAATTACCGTATGCTACGTCTCAAGAAATAGGAGTAAAATCCACACTTGAACGTTTTGAGAGCCTTATAGGCCTCTACCATACGAAGATTCGGAGAAAGGAAGCAAAATTAAACGGAGCACCTGAAGTGCCTTACATCAGCCGAGTTTTTACTCTGGCATGTTGGACTTGGCCACCCTGGATTTGTGATGCACAGCATCTTATCCTATGGGTATGACTTGAAGAACCAGAAGATTCTTCAGAAGGGAAAATTCCCTCGCATCCCTTACTATAAGGGAAGATTAATTACAAGGCCATCTCCACGAAAAGTTGAAAAAGGATCTACACGCTTCCTCAAAAAGAATACAAGGAGACAGATGTGGATAAAATCCACCACCCCTAGTGGGCTATTTTGGTACTTCATTGTACTGATAAATGCATCCTCAGAATATTCGTACGTATGTCTACTACAAGACCCGCAACTTAGCTTTTCCAAAAGCTATTGGCACAAGAATAAAAATGTTGCGGGCACATTTCCCCGACAATAAAATATTGTAAATAAGTCTGGTTAATGTTGGGAAATATACCTCCCAGTCTTTTCAAGAGTACCGCCAATCAACGGGAATTGAAAATGAACATACAAGTGCCGCATGTTCATACTCAAAATGGGTCGGCAGAGTCACTGAAAAGTAGACTCCAATGGACTGAACGTCCATTAAATCCCGATTGCCTATGGATGCATGGGGACATGCAAACTCTGCATGCTGCATCGTAAATGAAAATAAGACCCTCTGGAGGTCAGAGTCTCCAATGCAACTTGCATATGGAATACCACCGAACATTTCTCATCTGAGAATCTTCGGTCGCGCAGTCTTAAATCCCCATTGCACCACCAAAGAGGACCAAAACGGTACTCAGCGTCGCCTAGGTATCCATGCAGGGATTTACTCACCCTCACTTATAAGATACCTAGAACCCCAAACGGGGGACGCATTTAAGGCACATCTTGAAGACTGTGATCTCGATGAGACGAGTTTTCCCAAAAATAGGCCCAGATACTGGAAAATCTGGCGCGAAGAAAATTATAACGTGGGATACAAACAGCTTGACCCACTATGATCCGGTAACAATACAATGTGTAGATGAGATCCAGAAGATCTTCCACATACAGAACACTGTTCACCAATTACCGGAATCATTTATTGACAACCAGAAGATTGTCAGATCACACATCCCTGCTGCAAAAACTCCAGCTAGGATTGACATCCCCGAGAATGGATGCAATCCACCAGCAGCAGAAGTGGCTGATCCTCAACAGAAAAGAGGCAGACCACCAGGCTCCAAGGACAGAAACTCCTGGAGACCTTAAGACAATACTACCACAGGACAATGAGCTCCTGTCCACACCATCACCCTTCCCGGAATCCACTGCAGAGGAATTGCCGGGAAAAAGTGAAATTAAGTAAATGTTGTACGTACTGGGGATGTGTTGGACAGATAGAACATAAATTGTCGACAATATATTCACGTATTATATTGCCATATACATCGCAATGGCGATGATGTTTGTAAATTATTGTTCCACACTCCGTTGCTAGAAGGCAAACGTAGAGATTGGCCAAAATGTGGAACGTGGCAATAGAAGATGAGCTGGACTCACTTATGAAACGTGAAATGTTCGGATCTGAAGTCCAGACACCAAAAGGTGTCAAACCTGTGGATAAAACAAAGTATCGCAAACATAAGAAAAATAAATACAAAATCGTATGCTATACGGTACAACCTATAGCCCAAGGAAAATTTCGCTGAAACTAGGGATCGAACAAATTCAAATGAGCATGTCTCATAAATGATGCATCAGTCTCCCTAAGTTATCAAAAGCGAATACCTTACGATTTGGCGAAGGAAAATTTTGGATATGCTGTTATTGGATGTCGTGACGGCATACCTTCGTGGATATCTTGTAAAGATAATTTCCACATTTCCTTAAAATGCCTGAATAGACTTCGGGACGTCTAAATATAAGTATAACAAATAAATGTACAACCAAGAGAATCACTTGAGAAGTCAATGATTCCTACTGAAGGTTGTCTTTGCATCTATGCAAAGAACAGGATTAGAGATCTTAGTTGTAGACAACTAACATCTCATCGGATCTCCTGAAGAGAAAACCGAAATAAATGTACTAGCCTGACTTTTAAACATGAAATAAAAAAGACCTAGGCAAATATAATGTCATGGCTCATAGAATCCTGTTACAAACGCCCAGAAGTGCGTTGGAGATATTAACAAGACCATTGTCATCCAAAGTACACCTACGGTGGTACACTTACTGGATGAACAAAAAGAACCCTTCCGATCGCTGGAAGAGGGGGAGGATATAACTGGTCCCAAAGTCCCTTATCTTAGTGTAATCATGCATTCCTGGCTAACTGCATGTGTCCCGGTATAACAATTGCAGTAAACTCATTAGCCAGAGATAGTTGGCACCTAAAAAGGGCCATTAGACCTGAGTTAAGCCTTCTGCGCTTACTCCAAGGGTCGAAATATTCGGACTTACAAAATGTAGTAGCATCCTCCAATATTTATGCAAATGCAGGTTTCAGGTCCAGTCCCTATGCTGAGAAATCACAGAACGGGTACCCACAGTGGGATGGCCATCCCCTGCAGAGCTGCAAAGCAACTTATGAAGGCAACATCATCCTATCATTCCGAGATCCTCACCATTCCAGAATCACACCAATGGTGTATTTGAGGGCGCCTGGTGGTATATCACATCCCAGTGACGACTGGGATAGAGGCTGGTTCTGTGGAGCTAACCATATAGTCTGAAGACCACATCAGAGGCGACAAAACTTAGCAACCTCCTCAGAGTCCCTGGATTCAGCAGCTGCTTGACGGTGACAAAATTTGTAATTTGTGTACATTTTCGGAATATTGTAAATAGGAGTGATGAGATAAGCCTAAGAGATCTGAAAGCCTAAGAGCTTTTACAGATCAGGGGGAGTTGAGGGAATTTGTACTCTTTTCCCTTAGCTATGGTTTTTCCCACTGGGTTTTCCATAGCCAAAGGTTTTAACGAGGCAAATCAAATCAACTCTGGATCCCGAAGTATCCACCCCTCTGTGACGCTCAGAATCCAGAAGTATTCATGAGCAGAGTCACTTGTACAAATCAGGGGGAGTTAAAGAGCGTTTGCACTCTTTTTCCTTAACTATGGTTTTTCCCACTGGGTTTTCCATAGCCAAAGGTTTTAACGAGGCAAATCTCACCAACTCAGGATCCTGAAGTATTCACCCCATGTGAGACCCATACAGGCTCAGAATCCTGAAGTATTTATGAGCGGGGTCCACAACCATGGCTGGATAAGGGGGAGTGTTGTGAATGTGTATTTACTGGGTTGATGAGTTATTGGGCCAACCTAAGTGGTTGGGCCCATACTCACTTGTATTCTCCCCTTTGGCTATAAATATAAACTTGAGGGCTCTCCCCTCAGTAGTTGATTCATAACAGTGACAAATAATATTGGGGTCTGTTATCGGCACAGCAGTATCACTGGAGCATTTTGGTGAACACGTTGTGGCCGTTAACGGGATATCGACATCTTAGATGCTGTGGCTCCCCAAAGAACACGAGTCCTCCTAAAATCTCAACCATTTTCTTCTCAAATTCCCTTGCCCCACTTCTCGTCACCACTGCAACTTTCGTATAGGATTTCCACCCAAAAAATGGAGGTTTGCAGGGCGACGATCTCTCGACCCAGCATCGCCATTTCCCCCTTCTTCATCCCCTCCGCCAACGTGAGACCTCCTACTCTTCACCGAATCTCTTTGATCACATAAATTAATGATCTTTTTATCTTTTTTCCCGCCCAATTCCAGAAACATGATTTCAGGAGAAATTGGATAGTCTGTGCTAGCGGCAACAGTAGCGGCAACTATCTTAAGGTATATGGGTCCTAATCCTTACATTTGTGTCTGAATTCAAGAACTTTTGTAGGTTGTTTTTTAATGTATTCGTAAATTGACCACTTTGTATGAAGTTAGGTTTCAATCTTGGCATCTGGTTATTTTTCCAGCTTAATGGGTCAAGGAGTTTGTTCAGTTTTTGAAAATGTCTGCTAGAATTTTAAGTTGGTGAAACTCCTTGAGAGAGTCCATCCAACTTCATCCCAATTTTTCCAACGGAAAGTTTGTCCAGATTTTGAAAGAACCTCATTATAGATGAACATAGGAGAAGAAACTAACACAATGGTTGTGTAATTGGACTATCAAGAGGTCAAACTGGGCAGGTATGCGTGTGCGCGGCTTCATGAGATCAGTCAAGATTCTAGACTGCCCAACGAATAAGCAACCATAATAGCTGCTCAGTCAACTACCTCAAATGATTGCCACATGAAGGCCTAGTCTACTGTGGTATCCAACAACAGATAGTACCATGCCCTTTTCTTCATTTTCTCCCCATTGTCACAGCAATTTGATGAGCACAGGACTATCTAAAATTTATTTGGCCTGTTGTTTTCTCATGCGTCATAGGGTCTGTGTACATACGAACAACAAAACAGAGCCATTATTGTGAATATTTGGGGTTGAATGTTCCTTTTACGTTCTATTATTCTTCGTATCATATAGATGTTCCTATTGGAAGTCCATCTATTAGTGCCATGTTCTTTGATTTGATATTATCTCTTGTCTGTGTTATTTACTGTTAACGTTTAGACGTTTTAAGTTAATTATGTTATTTGCCTTGGGTGAATGACGAGTCCCTTAATAACATAATAGTTTTATGCTGTTCCAGGAACGTCAGATGAGTGTATCAATAACTGGAGCTACTGGTTTTATTGGCCGAAGATTGGTTCAGAAGCTACTCGAAGGTTATTATTGAACAACTTAGCAGTAACGTATTAGCATCAACTTCTTTTGGATGTTAAACTGGACAAGAATGACAAATGCAAATTTTATGCATTAATCTTTCATGCGGGCTGTTGACTATTTACACTGTCATCTAATCAATCTGCCATAGACACACCTGGTTATATTTTACAGAAAGCCACATGTTTGCCGACTAGATCTTTCTAATAGATGTTATGGTTAGGGCAACCATGTAACAAGATGCACCAAGTACCAAGTGTAGAACAATTAGCTCATAAGGACTGCTGTTGTATAACCACTCATCAAAGGATGCCACTTTCCATATCATGTAAAAATGTCAACCTATAGCTGCAGAAGTAGTAATAATGGTACCAGAGAAAATATTGGTTCCATAAAGTAAAGAATCAGAAACATTTTATGAATATCATTAATATTTATTGGTGGCAGCAGAAATGAATGCCATAATAAATACAGAAGTTGCTGTTAATAAAGCAGGGATCATCAAAACAGTAAACTATCCAACGTAAAGATGGTTTTTCATACTCTAACTTAAGACAACCGTAGAATATATGACATGTGATGCATCTTGCATACGCATTTGCTCCCCTGTTAAAGATCTTTTCATGGTCTGGTGCTGTGAGTAATACATGTTTCTATGTTCATATCTCCCATGTTAATAGTCTGTGCAATAATGGAGTAAAGATATGATATCTATTTTCTATGCTATGATTATGCCACAAGGTTAACATTTTATAATATATTTATGCAGATGATCATAAGGTTCATGTTTTAACACGATCCCGAAGCACGGCACAAGTAGTTTTCCCCGGTAAGAAGGTAATGGATGCCTATTTTTTATACATTCTCATTGACCATGTTACTGTATAAAGGCTTTATGTTTGTTAGTGCCATGAGTAAGTTAGCTTTACTGCAAAGATGGATGTTTTATATTGCTTAATTTTATTCAATGGATGTTTGGTTCCATGTTATATGGCACAAATATCTAAATTCGTGTGTAAGTGCAGAGAATAGCTACAACTATATTTTGGCTCTTAGCTTCCATCTTGAACAATTAGGAAAACATATGTTAGGAAGCATGAACATGGATACCGGATACATAAATGAAACCTAAATGGGGACGTGACACGGCAATACCTTAAAATATATGACACAGAAAATGACAAAAATATTCTGAAATATGTATAAACATGAACGAGAGTGTGTGCATATGTAAATTCATGCACAAACATGTTCATGCATCCAAAAGTACAATCATTTTTCTGATCATATACGACCGTCAATGTTCACCACCTATCACACATTTTCGTCATTTCAGGAAAAGGAATTGTCCCCGCGTCTTTGAATTCCTATGGAGCTGCTTAATCTATCTTGATTTTTATATCCATATAAATATAAATCTATCATAATTTTAAACACATGTACAGCCTTTCCGATAAGGTGTAGTCATTAGTATAGAAACACGATTAAATAAACATGTAAAAAATTTAATGGGCGTGTTTCTAATGCTTTTGCAAAGTGTTCTAAACCGGAACATATAGTATATAATTAAAAACACATTTGAAAAGTGTCCAACATGTGTCCGAAGAGTGTCCAAGAATTGTCGGCATGCGGCATGGGTGTCGGCATGACTGGTATGGGTACGGTTTGTACTACATAGCACAAATGCTTCACTTGAACATGTCATTATCCATTCTTGAATCTGATGTAAGCAGATTCTATTCCTTGAAAAATTTGGTATATAAGCGGAAAGTAATAATGCTGAACATTTTTAAATTTTAGATTTTAGTTTTACTCCTGATTTTTTATGTTTATAACTGAAAAATCTAAAAATATAAATGCCAATTCTACTGATAGAATAGAAAGATTGAATCTTACTCGGTTGTTAAAGTTACAGCCTTCTACCTAAGTTTCCGCATAAGCTTCTGCATAGCATGCTCTCTATTAATTGGATGGTTATATTATCATCTAAATCCCTTGATTCTCTAAAATAAATGGGTTCACAATATTTTAAGGTATGAGTAACTATAGTAAATGAGAGATAAACCAAACGAATGAAAGAAAACAAAAAAGAATGAAGTAAAGGGAAGAAAACCTGGGACAAAGAAACACTTAGGGTGTGTTTGGTTAGTGGGAAAAGGAAAGAAAAGGAAAGAAACTAAGAAGGAAAATGATTTTTTATTGTTTGGCTTACAAGAAAAGTGAAAAGAAAAAGAATATGAAGGAAAAGAGTGGAAAATAAATATTAAAACTTTTCTTTCAAGTTTTCCTCCACTTGACCCATGGAAAATAAGGGAAAAGAAAGTAAAACTAAC
This sequence comes from Scilla litardierei, assembly GCA_030789695.1. Classification (NCBI taxonomy): domain Eukaryota; kingdom Viridiplantae; phylum Streptophyta; class Magnoliopsida; order Asparagales; family Asparagaceae; genus Scilla; species Scilla litardierei. The sequence goes on along the minus strand of CM061133.1, from coordinate 1,286,778 downwards.
TATTCTCACATTCATGCATTTGTGTTTTTAACAAATATAATTAGTAGCTATTTTTAATGAATTCATGAATAATTCATGAATTTTTCAAAAAATCTCGAATTATTATCAAAATTTTACACATGAATTATTTAAAATTCGCAAATTATTCAAAATTTGCGAATTTTTCCCGAATTTTTCAAAATAGTATGTGAATAATTCGGAATTTTTTAAAAAAATCATGAACATTTAAAATATTTTTATTCATGAACTTGTTCGAAAAATTAGCGAATAATTCGTGTAATTTTCGGGTTTTGCTTGAGAAATTCGTACATTATGCACGAATTTTTCCAATAGCTTGCAAATTATTTCGAACATTTTCATATAATTTGTAAATTATTTATATACTATTTAATATCACATTATTTACTAATCATGATATTTATAGGGTTAGACAATTATTTGTTAGAATTCGTAAATTATTTGCTAACTTTCTGAATTATTCAGAACACTTAACAATTTTTAATTTATTATGAGACTAAAATACCTCTTAAATTTTTAAGCAAATTATTTATAAAGTTAGCAAATACACCTCTTAAATTATTTAGCAAAAACACCACTTAATTTTTTTCGTTTTGAATTAATAACTTAATGGAAGAAATTTCCTTATTTTCCTTTCAACTTTCTTCAAAATTTTCTTTGGTAACCGAACATGAGAAAGAATCTCATTTCATTTTCATTTCACTTTTCATTCTTTTTCTTTTTCATTTCACTTTTCTTTCTTACATTTTCTTTCAATCCAAACACACCCTTAAGGTATGAATTAAAGAAATATATTTTCTTTGATTTTAAAATTAATGCAATATATAATTAATCAGAAATAAAGGTTTAGTTATTGATTCCAATCGATTTGGATCTTACTAAATTTACTTTCATTTTTTTCTTTTTATCAATGTGATACCAATTTGCATTGTTTGGCTTAATATTGGGCCTCAGAACTTGATATAACTTCTGATTTCAAGTATTATTACCTTATTGCACGTCCTGTCTCATTCCTTGATATTTGGAGGATCTCCATTTGATTCATGAGAGTAAGCCTCCACTAAAGAAAGAAAGGTAGGTCTATATGCTTGATTTCAGCATGAAATGGTTATATATGCATTCTTGTTCTCAGTCATCTTGACTAGGAATTTGCACAAACTCATCAAAGGGTTGACATTTGGGTTAATTCCATCCGCAAAAACTTGGTCACCACCCATCACTCACAACATCAAGTGATGTTCCATATCTGAATCATTTGGTTAAAAAGGTCCTGAATGATGACAATGGTGATCGTTCTCTTTTATGTTTCAATTTTGTTCTTGTCTTTTTGTTAGCAATCATATGCAATTTTCAATCCGTTTTCCCCATAATAGTTTACCAGTCACTTAAATTATATCTTCATTTTCTAGTTGATCTTTTTCCTCACACTAGTTGATTGATTGAATTGCAGTTGAGAGATATCCGGAAATTACTATTGCCGATGAAGCAGAATGGAAAAATTGCATTGAAGGGTCATATGCTGTTATTAACTTAGCTGGACTGCCCATAAGTACCAGATGGTCACCTGAGGTGGATGTTAGCTTCCCCCCTCCCCCATTTGCTCTATAAAATCTTCGATAACAGATATGCCAGTTTCCTTACTGTTTATTGTGCTTGCAGATTAAAAAGGAGATTAAACAAAGCCGTACAAGAGTTACCTCAAAGGTTTTTTCCCATAAACTTTCCTAACAAGAATTGCAAATTTTACACGTGCATGACTGATTTGCTACCCATGTTACTGCTTTTAATCATAAATAGATTGCATTGAATAGCTAAGAAACAGTTCTGCTATCAAACCTGAATATCGTATTTGCTGTGAAGGTTGTAGCTTTGATAAACAACACAGATGCAAAACTTCGGCCCTCAGTTTTGGTTAGTGCTACAGCTATTGGTTATTATGGTGAGTAGCTTAAAGTATGAGCCAATGCTTTCCTGAACTTTCAATATTCGAAGAAATTTGTTATTTTTCCTATTATCATCATACTTGGAATGCTAAATTATTCTGTTTGAGAATGTTCTTTTTATGTGTTGCATTTTACATTATTATTAATGAACTTACTTTCTAACTGTATACATCTATATTACCTGTCCATAGGTGACATGGATATTGGGACTAAAAATTTATTAATGTCTAGTTGGTCGAATGAGCATATGCTCAGTGACGCATGACAAAAGAGACTTTTGGAGCTTCAGTTACTTTGAAGCTATAGTAAATCAAGTCACTAAGGAAAATACAATCAAAAGAGGATCATTTTTAGTTATTTTAGGCAATTTAGTTTATTTTAAATTAAATGCACGTGTTGTCCACATAGATTAAATAGACTTTTCGATAGAGCTAGGGTTTCGTTTGGATGAGAAGAGAAGAGAGGCTGTTCGATTTGCTGGAGGAAAACCGCGATCGGGTCGGGTAAGCGGCCGAGAAACGGGTCAGTAAGATAATGGGCCGAGTTTTCAAACACAAAGAGCAGGCCGGGCCACACGGGCCTGGGCTTGTCGGTGCTGGGCTGAGAATAAAGTAAAAGAATAAGAAAAGAAAAGTGAAGAAATGGAATATTGGGAAAAGAAAATTTAGGAAAAATCCATTAATATTTTATAAGAAAAAGTACGGTCGTTACATTGAGGATGATGGCAAGTAGACACTAGAGGGATATGATTAGTGTCCAATAAAATAATAATACTTCCTCTAGAAAGTCTACTTAAATTTACAAATGGAGTTATCCAAATTAAACTTAATCAACAAACATTATACTTGCTTAAAAGAATGCAGCGGAAATAAATCACAAGCAATATATAATTGCAACACAGAAAATGGATAGCAGACGCAAACACGAAAACATTGGCCAAAAGATTTAAGAAATAATCAAAATATAGGCCAAAAAGAGAGCTTGAGGGCTTTTGAGAAAATGCTTTAAAACTTGATTTTTGCTCTTAAAATTCTTCTCTTCTTGTTGTCAAAAATCTCGGCAAACTCATCTTATCAAGGGATGAAAATCTGTTGAAAAACAGTTCCAAAAATACCCCTCTAATGGATTGAAAATGGATTGAAAAAACAGCTATATGAAAATTGCAAAACCGTGTTTTCTTTCCGTTGGGCTGTCAGTAGTCGACTACATTATAACTGGTAGTCAACTATTCAGACAATTGTAGTCGACTATCATAACAACTGTAGGCGACTATTTCATGGGACAGAAACCCAATGAAAGAAGTCGACTCCTATATAAGGAATAGTCGACTATCCAGCCGATACGTAGGTACTAATTGAAAAACCTTTTAAAATATTTTTAAAACATTTTAAAATCATTTTAAAATCATTTTAAAGTGATCATATGTGTGAGTGAGCTTCTAGTAAGGCCTTAACATGCTAAGACAAGGATAAACAAAAATACATCAATTTAATATTACATTGAAGACCGATTAATGCATTCTTGATTCTTCAAGCTCATTGTCTTGCTCCATTTGGTCCATGGCTTTATTTAGCTCATGACTAATCCATTAAGTGCTTCATTTGATTAGCCTTAAGCTCCTGCACTCAAAGATATTAGTTGCAACATTTGTTCATCATCAAAACCATACTGAGTGAGACTCAATATCTCAACAGGGTTGCCATACTAGAGATCTAATCAGGGCCCAACCCAATTGGGCTTCAATTTCAACTATAACAAGAAGATTAGAACCCCGCAAGGACGGTCAAATTACATTTCCTGTTCCATTCCCTTGAATGAGCATGTGCAAAATACTTTGTACACCCTTCTTGTGTGACCACCTTAAGGCCCAGAAGACAAATTTGGCTTTTAGATTTACAATTAATAAAAATAGAATCAAACCCTTTAAATTATGAATTATTACTATTTCGATTCCTTAATTCTCTTTTTGTATAACTGTTAACTTCCTTGCAATAGAATCCGAACTTTTTAATGATGAACAATTATTAGTTCAACTACTTAACTGTCTATTTTATGGCTATTAAATTCCCTATCACTGTACCAATACCGTGAACTTACGATGAGGGTTGAGTGTTATGTTTTTATATTCTAATACGCACTTGCAGGTTGAACTCCTTATGCCCTGAAAATGTGGCTTTGAATTGTGGTATAGTTTTAAACTGATTCTTAATTACACATCCAGTGGTTGGATTTGAACCTAGTTGCTCTATTTCCATATTAAATTTCTGATGCGGCGCGGGTGCAGGAGGATGCGGCGCGGGCGCGGGATCCCACAGAGGTCAGGGTGTCCAAATGGCCCGCGGGCCCGGGGCCCGGCCCGCTGACCCGGGCCCGGCGCCGTTGACCGGGCCCCGGGCCCGGCCCGGCCCGCGCCCGGGGCCGGGCTTCCGGGACCCCGGGTGGCCCGGCGGGCCGGGCCGGGCCGGCCCGGCAGCGGGCCCGGGCCAAGCCCGGGGTGGGGGCTTTGCGGGCCGGGCCGGGCCGGCCGACCTGCAGGCTGCAATTGCAGCCTGCGCAACGGTCTTATGGCCGTTGCAATATTTTTGGGCAGAAATTTGGGGAGGGTTTTTTTGTAATTTCTTTGGCTTTTGACCAAAAATACCACTCCCAACGGTCATAAACGGCTATTTGGGAGGGGTATTTTGGATATTTTACACCGAAAAATCCCAATAAATTTCACCCAACCCCTCTCATTTTTTTCACAATTCTCATACTCTCAAACTCACAAACTCTCTCAAATTCTCTCATACGTTCAAGCAAGCAAGATCAACCCCTCTCAAGCAAGATCAAGATTCGCGGCTCAAATCGATATTGCGCTCATCTTCCTCCGCTGTCATTATCATCTCAGTTCAATCCGCTGTCAACAAATCAAGTTCCTAAATTTTTAGAATAATGTCGGGACCAAACCGCAGGGGCCGGACTCATACTTTCTACCTCAACACTGAGGAGGAAGATAACTTTACAATGATGATGGATAACATTCCAGAAACCCAAAATTATGACCATTTGGAAATGTCACAAAATGAACAAACTGAATCGTCTCAGTACCCAAATACTATGCAACCTGCCTATACTATGTCTGCACAAACCTCTTCTGTACACGCTGCTACACAATCACATGCTATTCCTGCTGATGTTCCACTTCCACCTACACAAGTAACACCACCAAACCAACCCAGATCAACAAAATCTGCGGTTTGGGAGTACTTTTCAATTGAAACTGTCCCGGGCAGAGGCACGCGTGCAGTTTGCAAAATACGTAGATCTGATTTTACTTGCAAACCTTCTGATGGCACAACCCACCTAAAGAGACATCATGCCTCTCACTTAAAAAAGGACCTTAAACAGACAACACTAAACTTATCTGGCTCTTCTTCCTCTTTATCTAATTTCTCATACTCTACTGAGACTTAGAGAAAAGAGATGACACGATTTGTAATCTGTCAAGAATTACCATTTACTTATGGGGAAAGCTCAGATTTAGAAAGACTTAATCAGTTGGCCCTTAACCCTGCCTTTAGAAGAGCGCCTAGAAACACTCTTCGAAGAGATGCTATGTCAGCTTTTGAAGCTGGTAAAGCTAAATTGATTGAAACTTTTGCTAGTGTAAAATCTAGAATAACGTTGACTTCTGATATTTGGACCACAAAATGGGGTGCATCATATTTATGTGTTACATCTCATTATGTAGATAATTCATACTTGTTGAATAAAATGATTATTGGTTTTAGAATGTTAGAGGAAGCACATTCTGGTGGTGCTATTGCTAATGTAATAATGGATGTTATTCATGATTTTAATATTACAGACAAAATTTTTTCAATTACGTTTGATAATGCATCTAATAACACTAGTGCAATTAACGTTTTAAAAAAAACTTTGCCCTTGATGTGGTTGGGTTGTTCCATCAAAGATGTGCATGTCACGTCTTGAACTTGATAGTTCGCTATGGACTTGCTACTTGTTCACCGTATATAGAAAAAATTAGAAATCTCATGTTGTTCATATATATTTCTTGCACTAGACGACTTCAGTACAAACAACTGTGTCGTACTAGACAAAAACCATACCTGACATTTAAATTTGATGTTGCATCAAGGTGGAACTCAACTTACTTAATGCTGCGATCCATGCTTAAAAATAGAGAGCAGATTACAGATTATGCACTTACATATCTTTCACATGATCCTGCTTTTGACATTACTGATATAGAGTGGTTAACTGTAGAGCATCTGCATGACTTTTTAGAAGTTTTTTTACTGCTTCAAATAAATTTTCTGGGGTTTACTACCCAACATCTTATTTAGGATTAGAACAATTAGTTTTAATTTCTGATCAGATATCTAGGCATAGAGAAAGTACACACTTTGCCATAATGCCTATGATACTTGAAATTTCTGCAAAACTTGCTAAGTATTGGAATCTGGTTCCTCTTCTTTACTCTTTATCTAAAGTTTTTGATCCTCGTTTTAAGGAGGATGCTGCACTAGGTTTATTAGAACTGTACTCTGAAAACATGGGATTTTCCCATGTTGAACATGTATTTGCTGCTAAAAATAGCTTAAGAACTATGTAGGCAAATTATGAGACTAAATATGGTAATGTTTCACTTAATTCATCTGTCTCTGCTAGTGCTTCTGCTTCGGCTTCTAGTAAGATTCGCCAAATGTTAGGAAAGAAGAAACAAAAAACCGTAAGTTCGGATTGTTCTACTAGTGAACTATCCAAATATTTAGCTAATTCATTTTCCTTTTCGGAGGAAGCAATGGATGATGAGTATTTTGATCCTCTTGCCTGGTGGAAAGGATATGAATCTGTTTATCCTATTTTTTCCATTATGGCACGGGATTTGTTATCTGTACCTATTTCTACAGTTGCTTCGGAGTCTGCTTTTAGTGTAGGTGGTCGCGTTCTGAGCAACAAGAGATCACGGCTGAAGGAAGACATTGTTGAAGTTGCGGTATGTGCGAAGGATTGGTTCCATGCTGAAAGCCGCTCACAGAACAAGAAGGCCCTTTCTGAAGATTCCGATGAAGAAGCCGAGTGATGAATTTTTATTCTCTTAGTTGTATTATTTTTCAGTTTTGGCCATTGTATGAAGTGTAAGGTTGGCCGATGTACGTCCCCCTTCAAAAAAGATTTTAATTAATAAAATTTAAAGGTTCAACCCGGGACCTTAGGAAAATTTCGGGCTTAATTATCTATTTCCAAATAAACTTGAATATTACTTAAAGGGTAAATTGTCTATTTTTTATTACTTAATTATCTACTTGTTCACCTTATTACTTAATATTTTATTACGTAAGGGTTAATTATCTACTTAAGGGTAAGTTGTAATTAAGTAGAATATTTTAATATTTTTAAAAGATTTTTAAGATTTTTTAACCAATTTTCATATTTTTTTAATTTTCTAATTTTTTTAAAAACATGGGTGGCCCGCGGCCCGGCCCGGCCCGGGCCTGGGCTCGGCCGGGCCGCGGGCCGGGCTTCCGCGGGCCGGGCTTCCGCCGGCCCGGCCTCCGCCGGCAGGCCCGGCCCGGCCCGTTGGACACCATGACACAGAGGGCACGACAAGGGTGCGGGTCTACCAAAGGAGAAGGTGGCTCGGGTCCACTACGGGCCCGGGGCAAACTTGTAGTTTCGTGACTATGGAGGGGTGTTGTTTCGTAGTTGAACTGTTGTTTCGTAATTGAACAATTCCCTAATTCTACCCTAAAGTAAGAGCCAGCCGGCCCTAGGAGGTTATAGAAGAACTTGCCTGTGAGTTTATTTTCCTAAACCCTAGATTATTTTGCAAGTTGTTATCTTTCATCCTTAGATTAATTTAGCCCTAGATTTATTATTGTAGCCAGCGTAGATTACTTTAAGATCTATGTTTCCTCATAAAATCCCATTTTTAATCGTTTCAGTCCCAAAAATCCCCCTTTTATCTCCACAAAAAGTCGTAGATGTATCAATTTGGTATCAGAGCGGTAGATCCATGGCGACGACGCGAACCAAGGAGAGGATTGAACTATTGGAAGAGAAGTTGGAGAAATTTGAGAACAAAATCAGCGACAATATCCAAGATGTGAGAAAGGAAGCGGCGGAGCAACTCGCGCGGATGACTGAGACCCTCCAACAAGATGCCCGACCAATAAGGCCCAGATGATGCAAGAAATAGCGGCGATGATCGCAAAGCTAGATCCCAGCAAAAAGGAGCCGTCTTTGTCGACGAAGAAGGAAAAAATGTGATTTTTAGCGAAGGGGTTCCCGAAGATGTTGAAAACGAAAGCATCTACCCAAGCGAACAATGCAATACGGTGGATCGAGACGACTGGGACGCCTTATTGGCCACCTCCCCACCACGAGGAGGTGCGTTGGCCACAGGGGGCACCCCTCCGGCAACCTCTGGGGTTCCAACGAACTCCCAGGAGGGGCGGCCAGCCCCGCCCGCCCCTCCTGGGCCTTCGGCGGCCCTTTGGGGGCAGGGGCAGAGGCCCGCCGGCCCAAATCTGGGGCCGATAGGCCCCGCCGCCCCCTTGGGAGCCTGGGGGCAACCGAGCCCCGCATGAGCCATCGGTGGACCCGACAGCCCCCGCCGCATACTCCAGCACCTCAGTGGGCCCAGTTTAGGGCCTGACCAGTTCAGACGCCATCCTTTCAGACACAGATGTGGCCTGAGAAGGATTTCAGCCGCATGGAGGGCGGCAACATCACTTGGGAGGGCCGTCGACTCAGCCTCTGCCCTTTGAGGGGGTCACAAGAGATTGGAGAGGAGTTCAGGGCACCCCGAGGGGACACCAGAGGCACTATGGATATCTACACGGAGATGAACGGGGAGATTGGCAGTGGGATGGTACAGACGGAGGCGCATAGGATCCAGCCGCGTGGTATATTTCTGACATACCACCTATGTTCCAGCCGAGACGCCAGGAGCAGCCACAGGAGAGAGGAGGATTTGCTGGGAAAAGTCGGTTGAGGAAGCTGAAGATCCCCATTTTTGAGGGAGGAGACCCGGATGATTGGTTGTACCGAGTGGAGAGATATTTTGAGGTGTTGGTGGTTCCAGGGGAGGACTGGCTACGGGCGGTAGGAGTCTGCTTGGAGGGAGAGGCTCTGTGATGGTTCAGGTGGACACAACAGCAGAGACCTTTTCATACGTGGGAGGAGTTCACCACCCTCATGTTGGAGCGTTTTGATGAGGTACAGGCTAGGGGAGCTTACGAGTGACTGTATGCGCTGAAGCAGGAGGGGAGCGTCAGGGAGTATATTAAAAAGTTTGAGTCGCTTTGTAGCCAAGTCCGAGGAGTGTGAGGAGAGTCTCTGGAGGGATGTTTCATGAAGGGGTTGAAGCCCACGATTAAATCCAGCCCGAGACAGATGAGACCTACAGATCTACGCGAGATGATGACATCTACGAGGATGGAGGAGACTGAGAGAAGAGCCCAGGGGTCATGGGGAGGTACCACTTTTCGAGGGCAAGCTCCAACAGGTGGACAGAGAGCGACCACTACCCAGATAGCTACGACAGTTGCAGCAGGCAATAGGGACAGGAGGCCGGAGCCACGGCCAGGGGGCAGATACAGAGGATGACTGAGGTGGAGATTCGGGACAAGCGGGCTAAGGGACCGTGCTTTAAATATGATGAGAAATTTACTCCAGGGCATCGCTGTGGGGATCGGACCCTCCAAATATTGATAGCGAACGATGAGGGCGAGGAGAACGATATGGTCGTACTGGAGGCTGGAGAGGACGAGGAGCAGGAGCACCAGCACTTTGACCTGGCGGAGGTCTCCCTCATTTCTGTGGTGGGGGTTCACACCGAATCACACAATGAAATTGGTAGGACAGGTGGACGGACAGGATGTGGTGGTGTTAGTCGACAGTGGGGCCACCCACAATTTTATCTCCAGCAGATTGGTAGGCGAGTAGAGTCTGCAGGTGAGCGACACCGGTAGATACAGAGTAGTACTAGGCACATGACAGGTGACACACAACAGCGGTGTTTGTCGCGGCGTGATCGTTACAGTACAAGGGGTGCATATTGTTATAGATTTTCTGCCTCTGGAGCTAGGGAGCACAGAGTCATCCTGGGAATGAAATGGCTGCAGACATTAGGGGAAACCAAAACTAACTGGAAGTGTTCAGATTGGAGTACCAGGATGGAGGCAGGACAGTGGTATTACATGGGGACCCTAGCTTATGCCGTTCCTTAGTGTCCTACAAGGCCATGACACGAGCTATTCACACGGCCGGAGGGGGTTATCTGGTAGAGTTGCAGGCATTGACAATAGGGGAGCAGAGTGTGGATCAGGCACAGTTGGTGGCACATGAGATAGAGCAGCTTCTGAGCTAGTACGAGGACGTCTTTCAGACACCGCATGGATTGCCACCACCTAGAGATTATGAGCACGTCATCGTGTTGCGAGAGGGCGTGTCTCCCATCAGTGTGCGACTTTATAGATACCTCCAGGTGTAGAAAGATGAGATAGAGAGGCTGGTGGGGAACATGTTATATGCAGGGGGTGATCCAGCCCAGTGTGAGTCTGTTTTCGAGCCCGGTCCTGCTGGTAAAGAAGAAAGATGGCAGTTGGAGATTCTGTGTTGACTATCGAGTCTTGAACAAGGAAACCGTGCCTGACAAGTTCCACATTCCGGTGATTGATGAGCTCCTTGACGAGCTCCTTGACGAGCTCCATAGAGCAGCAACACTCTCGAAAATCGACTTTAAGTCAGGCTATCACCAGATTTGGATGAGGGCGGCCGACGTGCCCAATATCGCCTTCGGGACTCACGAGGGGCATTATGAGTTTCTCATCATGCCGTTCGGTTTGACGAATGCCCCGGTGACATTCCAGGCCTTAATGAACAAGGTATTCCGACCTTACTTACGGAGATTTGTCCTGGTATTTTTCGACGACATACTTATATACAGTCGCAGTGTGGAGGAGCATGTGTGACATTTACAGGCAGTTTTGCACGAGTTACATGAGCATCAGCTTTGTGCCAATAAAAAGAAATGCCTTTTCAGACAGTCACATGTAGAGTATTTGGGCACATTATCTCAGCGGAGGGGGTGGCGGCGGACTGGGGAAAAATCACAGCGATGTTAGACTGGTCGCTACCTACCACATTACGGGGGCCTGATGGGCTTCTTGGGCCTCACGGGATATTATAGAAAATTCGTACAGGGATACGGCTCGATAGCTTGGCCACTGACAGAGCAGTTGTAGGACAGTTTTCAGTGGGACGAGGAGGCCACCAGGGCATTTGAGGCCCTGAAGCAGGCGATGACGACCGTGCCTACCAGATTTCAGCAGGCCCTTTGTGATAGACACAGATGCTTCAGGACATGGGTTGGGGGCGGTGCTGATGCATGACGGGATGCCAGTAGCGTATTTTAGTCATACTCTGTCAGCACGAGCCAGACTGAAATCAGTGTATGAGCGGGAATTGATGGCGATGGTGCTCTCCATTCAGAATTGACGGCCTTATTTACTGTGAAGGAGATTTATTGTGAGGACTGACCAGCGGAGTTTGAAATATTTATTGGAGCAGCGCATGGTCACTGAAGAGCATCAAAAATTGCTCTCCAAACTGGTCCATTACACCTTTGAGATACAATACATGCCAGGGTTGGAAAACAAGACATCGGATGCTCTGTCCCGCAAAGAGGAGTCCGCAGAGGTGGCAGCCATCTCAGTGCCGGTCCTGCTAGACTGGGAGCCTTTGGGAAGAGAGATTGAGGCCAATATGGGGTTGACGCAGATACGGGAGGCACTGCGGCATGGTTCCGTAGAATTTTCAGGTTACACCATGAGCGGGCAGAGATTGCTTTACCAGGAGAGACTGGTGATACCCCGAGAGTCCACGCATATCCCGATGATATTTTAGGAGTTCCACGTCAGTTCCATAGTGGGGCATTCGGGAATACATCAGACATATATGAGGATGTCTAAGGAGCTCAGACATTAGACGAGACATCGCTAAGATGGTAGCAGAGTGTGACGTCTGTCAGCGTCACAAGTATTAGAACATGGCTCCAGCAGTGCTTCTACAGCCACTGGCTCTGCCGGAGAGGGTGTGGAAGTACATCAGTATGGATTTCATCGAGGAGCTACCAAGATCGGAGGGCTATAATTCTATACTAGTAGTTTTAGACCATCTCAGCAAGTATGCTCACTTCGTGCCGTTGAGACACCCATATACAATGGTAACTGTAGCTACAGCTTTTATGAAGGAGGTGGTCCGCTTGCATGGTTTCCCTGCTTCCATAGTTTCAGATCGAGATAAAGTATTCATGAGCAATTTTTGGCAGGAGTTGTTCAAGGTACATGGGACCAAGTTGAGGAGGAGCACAGCCACCTGCAGACTGATGAACAGACCGAGGTGGTGAATAGGAGTGTTGAGACTTATCTGAGTTGTTTTGCTTCAGATTCACCGAAGCAGTGGGTCAAGTGGTTAGCATGTGTTGAATATTGGTACAACACGTCATACCACTCGGCGGCACAGAGCACCATGTTTCGCATTTTGTATGGGCGGGACCCACCCCAGTTGATCCATTATAGTAGGGGTACCACTCCAGTTTCACAAGTTGAGAAGCATCTAGAGGAGTGGGATCGACATTTGGAGGAGCTGAAAAGACACTTACTACGGGCCTAGCAGATTATGAAAACGAAAGTAGATGGACATAAGAGAGATGTACATTTTGCCGTCGGGGATCGGGTGCACCTCAAGCTACGATCCTACAGACAGAAGACACTGGGCCATAGAAGCAATGAAAAGCTGGCGGCCCGCTACTGTGGGCCATTTGAGATTACTGCTTAGATCGGAAAGGTGACGTATCGCCTAAAGTTATCTGCTACATCTACCATCCACCAAGTATTCCATGTATTGCAGTTACGACGAGCAGTTGGGGAACACACTCTCACACACTCTCCCTCCCACTCTGACGGATGACATGGATGTGTTGCTTGAGCCACAGGAGCTCATCGGGGGTTCAGCAGAATATAGAAGGGAGACAAGAAGTGCTAATCAGATGGCTGGGATTACCGGACTATGACGCTACATGGAAGCCCCGTGAGGTGATACGAGACCAATTTCCAGACTTCCACCTTGAGGATAAGGTGGCACTTTTGGGTGAAGTAATGATGTGGTGCGGGCGCGGGAGGATGTGGCGCGGGCGCAGGATCCCATAGAGGGCACGACACGGGTGTGGGTCTACCAAAGGGGAAGGCGGCTCGGGTCCACTACAGGCCTGGGGTGCAAACTTGTAGTTTCGTGACTACGGAGGGTGGTTGTTTCGTAATTGAAAAATTCACTAATTCCCCCCCAAAGCAAGGGCCGGCCGGCCCTAGGAGGTTATAGAAGAATTTGCATGTGAGTTTATTTTCCTAAACCCTAGATTATTTTGCGAGTTGTTATCTTTCATCCTTAGATTAATTTAGCCCTAGATTTATTATTGCAGCAAGCATAGATTGCTTTCAGATCTGTGTTTCCTTATAAAAATCCTATTTTAATCTTTCTTAGTCCTAAAAATCCCATTTTTATCTCCACAAAAAGCCATAGACGTATCAATTTCCTTCCACAGCACCAAAAACCCGATATTATGATGAGGGCTGAAGCCTTTTTTTAATAATACCTACCAATTATCAACAACGAATGATTATGTAAGGGGTCCAAAGGGATGACGGAACATGCAAGGCTTGATGGGTGCACGAAAGAGATGAGTTTCCTTCCGACAGTCATATAACATGCATGAACCTTTGCTCAACCAATATCTGTCATGCCTGACGGGGCCAAACACAATGTGTGTGTTCATCCATTTTGGATAATCCTAAGTCTGCGAACCATTGTTCACCAAAAAAACATGTAAACATGTAAGTTCGTTATGCTCCTTCCAAGAAAATCTAATGGTTCATAATCATTTTACCACAATTTTTATCATATGTGAATAATAATCAACCGGCTTCATATTTATGTATGTGTGTCGGTGGGGTTAGTGGTAGGTGTGGGGTCTTGGGGCGTGTGGATGGGTTGGGGTGTTGAGAATGTGGATGTCCGCGCGCACGTAGAGAAAACATACGTACATACATACCAGTGTCATTGTGTCTTGATTTCGACGTATGTCATGTTCGACACTGTGTCATTGTCGGGATCTGACAGTATTTGTGTGTGCTAACCATAGCATAAAACTAGGGAGGTTAGGGTGTCCATCTTTACCATAAAAGAGTGGTGCATTTATATAGTCTAAACATGGACCTGACACGACAGCTATCGATAACAATATGTAATGATCTGATGGGAGTACATTTCTCTCCAATTTCAATCAATTTCAGATTGCTATGTTTTTATGTTTGCCTTTCCGATCCGAAATTTGCACATAATTAAATTTTTTTTAAAGAAGCAATGAATTGTCAGATGCTTATATAGTGGATAAATTTTGAAACAAGTCTTTTTTCCTGCACACTTACAGGGACAAGTGAGACTCATGTTTTTGATGAGTCAAGCCCTTCAGGAAATGATTTCTTAGCCGAGGTACAATAATAAAGAGCTTACAATTATGTTTTATGTACACGAATTGATATTCTTCACATTTGAAAGTTGGCATGCCTTGTTAATTTCAGTTGCTATGCCAGCGTTAATTATTATCTTTATAATGTATTTCTAGGTTTGTAGAGAGTGGGAAGGGAAGGCACTTGAAGTAGATAAAGATGTTAGATTGACACTTATCCGTATTGGTGTTGTTCTCGGCAAAGATGGTGGTGCCCTAGGTTTGATAAATATGTTTCAAGATTTCAAATTTATTATTTGTGAATTGCTTGTTTTGATCTTCAATATGCACACACAATTTACATATAACACTGGAGTATGCAATTTATTCTATGGGTGATGTATTCTGAATTGCACAAAGGAATAGTTAGTAAGACCATCAGAATTTAATATTGAATATGGAATTTACTAGGCATTTTTATCCGTAATCTTACAACTCCATCTTGGAAATTTAAGGATAATGTCTGAAACTATATAGTTCATAAAAATTACAAATGCAATATGATACTTTTTTCCTAATAATATTTTCTAATAAGAAAAATATTTATGCACACGCACATGCCCACGTACGCAAACAGAACTACACGCCCACCCACCCAGCGTGCACAAAATATGTTTTTAAAGAATTTAGTTTTGTCTGTCCAATAAAGTTATATATTCGATAGTACAATACTTTCTGCACTGTAGTTCGAACAATTATTGCCCATGTATCTGTCGGTGATTCTTAGGGGGTTTTACCTACAGCTGGTGCACATTTATACTTTCAGATTGGTTCAGTTATTGCTTTTTATGTTAGCATATCAGAGGTGCCCTCAAGAAAGGGATTAGAAGCAATAAATTCTAAGCTTGAGAATTTCTATCTTGCTGTAGGCAGCAATTTAATAAATTCTATAAACTATGTGCCAAAAGTGGAAGGATATGATCACAAAATGAATGTACACTATTATTAATTCAGAAGTATGAGAAATCCATCATGTCACAAGACGATAGATCATCATGTTAAGTAATATGAAATAATAGTGTTTACTACACAAGTGCAATAACCATGACATTTTACTCTATCTCCATGAAGCACCACCATTTGTTCAGGACATCCTCCGATATATGGTTATATTGGATCCAAAACCACAAAATGCTGGTGTGTTTCCCACTTGTAGAAGCTCAGAACAACTATGTGTACTTTCCTATTTTTTTGTTCTTTACATCCATAAGTTTGTTATGCCTAACCAACGACTAGCATTTTTACATCTGAGACTGCACAAGGTTTAATTTAATCATGAAGAAGCACCTACAGTCATGAATCAATTATTCAAATAGTAAAAGCAATGCCTAGGGATTGCTAAGTCGTTCGCTGGTGGCCCTTTGAAGGTCAAGGTTTTAGTGTCTGTCACATCTATTATGGGGGTATTATATTGGTAAATGCCATATGCAGCTCCTGATATCCCTAATTGTTGCAAATTTTGGACCTTAAAACAGATATCAAGGTATAAACTTGTCATATTTGTAGTTCTTTTCCATTACTTGTGTCAGACCTCCCTGAACAGCTTGCCTGTTTCTAACCATTTAGTGACAATCTAACCAAATATGTAAACATTATCACATCACTCTTTCTTTCAGGTTGCATGTATCAACTGATCTCCCTGATCTATACTCCCTTCTCACAATTGGCTCCTAGACTTGCTCCTAGACTTGACCGCAATCTTTACAGCATGCATGAGTCGTGCCTTTGTTTCTGGAATCAAATGACCTCAGAACTGATAACAGTTTTATATATTCATTATGGAATACTTGTTTCCAGCATGGTTTGCATTAACTTTTGATATTGCCAGCCACACCAACTTAAACTTGGAGTGAAGTGATTATCTGGTATGGTATCAACGCACTAGGTTCCGAGAGGTCTCGAGTTACAAACTGTTGTCCTGAGAATTCCAGCTAGATTTGCTTATCCCCATTTATTCTGCGTTTCCAAGTGAGTCATGTTTATGCTGAAGGTCTTTCCATGTGGCCTCCATTTAATTTACATAATATCTAGATGCAACATATCAAGCTTATTATCATGCCTATTAGATTGTGGATTCACAGATCAGTGCTCAAATAATCCGTGTGTATGGGAATGATATATTCCAAGATTGCATAAATTTTTTTAATCACATATGTTATTAGCTGAATTGAAAAATGCTCGTGTTCGATTCTGTTCAAGGCATGTACTGATTTGCTCACTTTGTCATGCTGCAGCCAAGATGATTCCTCTCTTCAAGATGTTTGCTGGAGGACCTTTAGGCAATGGCCAACAATGGTGAGACTCTAGATGCACATAGACGAGCTACTTACAAATTGCCAGAAAAAACTGACACCTACATTTAATGTCATGCAATTTGTTTAAAATGGTTTCAAACAATTCATGTTCCTTCGATCTGATAAGCAACACAAAGCAGCTTATCATGAGTAAAAATTTTTGGCTTTCATTTATCAAGTTCTCTGTTTATGTCCTTAACTATATTGCCTATTTTTTCCAGGTTTTCATGGATTCATTTGGATGACTTAGTGAACCTCATATATGAATCTATAATGAACCCTTCATATAAAGGTAATTTCTCTACTCACTGTATTGAATCAGTAGTCATAGTTAACATGTTAGAAGTGAGTATTTGGCTAAAGTGCGAACAATATATTCCTTGTTCCATCGTGGGGAGAATTTACTCATAGTATAGAGAACTCAAACACATACACCATCAAATTGCCAATACCGATCCTAGCATAGCTGTCACATGGTAGAATGTTCCTAAGATGGTACGTTTTATTGCAACATTGCTTTTGTTGGGAACATTGGGTATTTTGCTCTTATTAGCAGTATTAAATGACATAGGACATGCGTGTCAAGTTTCTGTCTGTCAAGAATTGTCCGATGCTGCAACCTTACAAATCTGTGGAACACTTCCATATCTTTCCTTTCTAAAATGCTTGGAAAATAATTTGTTCCCCAAGATAACAGAATGTGCAAATTGCATCCCCAACCCCTCCAAATAGATGAATAAATAAATAGAGCACACACCACCACACATACTGTAGCTTGAGATGATGAAAGGCATCGTTCCAATCATAGCCACACAAAATTTTAGATGCCATTTTAAGAACATACGCTTGCTTGTTAACATGATTAATGGATGAGCATTTAATTAAAAATAACACCGTTTAACAGTAAATCATATCATGTTGAATTGCCTTCTGTTCTATCTCACAAAATATGTGGAACTTGTGTTATTAACTTGTTCATGTTTATCAGTAACACTATAGAATGAAAACTAAGAGAAGAATATATCGTAGATCTATATATAGATATGTCATTAATATGCACACACTGTAACATTTATGCAGGTGTAATTAATGGCACTGCCCCCAACCCAGTTCGGTTGTCAGAAATGTGCGAACAGCTCGGCCAAGTAATGGGCCGCCCGTCTTGGCTCCCGGTACCTGACTTTGCTCTTAAAGCAGTTTTGGGGGAAGGGGCAACTATTGTAAGCGCTCTCCATCTATATTCCTCTCAAATTAAAAATCCCAGTCTTCCTGGATCCGAATATTACATGTTTGTTTCTTTGTAGGTTTTGGAAGGGCAGAAGGTGCTCCCTGGGAAGGCGAAGGAATTAGGGTTCTCATTTAGGTACCCATATGTCAGAGATGCGCTCAAGGCCATCATTTCATCAGGGAATTACGGTTAGTCCTTTTTCCTATGACCCAATTCCATTTATCCTTTCTTATCTGTAGATCTCTTTCATGTATTGATGTACATGAATGATAGTGCACAGACATAAATGTTACTGACCACTGGGAGAGGTTTACTGATTGGTCTCTCTTGCACCCATTTCAGCATTTCAGCCTTCGTCTCGTAGAGCTTGAAATAGGTTGTGGAAGTGAGAGAGTTGACTGGTATGCACATTCCTGCAGTTTTATTATGAGTCTTGTGATTCACCCGGCAATCTATTATTATTATTATTCCATTATAGTGCTAGAATCAAACCAATATCTTGTGATGTGTTGATAACTGGAACTCGGAGTTATCAAGTCTATATCTTGTAACATCTATTTGTTTGACATAGCAATATTCTCTTATTTAATCGACATACTCATTTTTAAACTTAAATACTCAATAGTATAATAACCATTGCAATGACACTGTGCGCACGAGCACACACATCCACAAGAATAAGATTGTCTACATCAGATGACCAATGGTACAAATTTCATCACTTAATTTCAACAAAAAATCATAATACTGAAATTTATTTGGGTACATACATTTATTTACTTCTATTATGAAAAATAAAATGGTGGGCAGCAATGTTTTAGGTTACATATATATTGGGAGATGGGAGGCCACAAGAGGTTTTACAGGGCATTTCAAACATTGGGTTGCATGAAGGATGGGTTTCATAGCCACATCCTTCCTGTATCCCATTGTTTCAAGCATATATGGTGTTTAATAGAGGAGAATATATGGTTTTAATAGAGGAGAAGCATAATAAAGGAGGAAACGAAGGTAAACATGGCAGAGAAAACTTATCCAAGGGATATCGTAACTCCGATCTTTTGGAATGCATCGAGTGTACTTCTCATCCTCCGTGATCTTGTGTTGAATGCCACATGGTGGTACTTTTGGATGACTTGTAAATGTTGTAAATGTTGTGAAAAATTAATCTGAATCCGGCATCATAATATTTCCATTTATTCCTTGACATAAACATCATGTCTACGATTGGCAACATCGCCCGTTGTAGAGGATTCACGAACATGGTTTACATTCATGGGATAATACATGCATGGAAGCAATTGGTTCATGTGTACACTGCACCAATTGTTCAAGCCAAACCAAAATTTTGTTGCCTCATGTGCTAATCCATGAAGCTAAACAGTTCATGCGAGTGTCTTCTTTTAAATTAGCCCGCTTTTAAGGTCGTGACCACCACCATACCTTTCGAAACAGCTCTAGTTTGTGTTGTTAATACAGGTGATGCTTAACGAGACTTCTGGCAATATTCGTGCAAGCGACATGCCATCTCCAAGCCCCTTTCTGTAATGGGATTACCGCAACACTAATGGGTCGGTGAGTTCACGTCTATACCTTGGTTTTGCTAAAAAGCAAAAGCCCAACCAATGCATCGATCGTTTAGCTTCACCTTATAACAACACTTCGCATTAGCAAACGTGTCTATTATATAACTGATGATTGTTTTTTGAATGGATTTGATGACTATGACAAAAGAAGGATGCGTAGAACCGACGGTTGAGTTTAAATCTTGGAGAGTTAATAGATTGGGTGAGAGTTTAAGAAAATTTTGAAGGGAAAACCTTAAAAATTTAGTGGGATGGGTGAACTAAAATTCTATGGGGTGGAACTAAAATTCTAAGATGTTCATGCCATGGTGCCATCTGGTGGGTGCCATCGATTTTGAGTAGCCTTTCTCCAAGGGATATGTGGATTTCGGTGTATTAATTTTGTTTCATTGACATACAGATCCTATTGTTTTCAACAAGATTCATTGAAATTCTTTTCCATGAAGCAGAGGAGAGTAGAATTACCCGTATGTTGATGGTCATAAGAGACAATTTTTCTACCATTTTGGGTATTAAATTGAAATATAACATAAACGTTAGGGTATTTTTTGTGATTTCCCCCATGAGAAACTAGGGGAGGGGTAAAATCGTCCAGATTTCAGTCTTTCGGACGGAAAATATAAAAAAAAAGTATCAAGTTAAATCCGAACATAACGTTAGAGTAAAATCCATACCTTAGGATATTTTTTTTGTGAATAACCCCAATGAAAATCTCATAGCGATAGATCATAGACCCACGTGCAAACATTTGCTCCAAGAATGCCGCGGGCGCCCACAGAAAACCGCTGAAAACCGTGGGCTTTTTTGTCTGTTTCCGTTGGCGAAATAAATGGGCACATCTCGTTGTTTTGCAAGCGGATAAGGCCCATAGCCGCTCACCGCATTTCCCCCTCTATAAATGCGCCAACACTTAAAAAGCACCACTTAATCTTCTGCTGGCTTCTGATCTCCTTCATAAATATGTGCACTTCTGAACTTGCGAAACTGCGAGAAAAAGGCCTGGCCATCTTCTCTTCGTCATCGTCATCCAACGTTTCAAGCCCAAGTACTGTCAATGTTGAAGTAGCTGCTGGTCCTAACCAGGAGAAGCACTCTGTTCGCCTGAGCGAGGCCTTGCGCCTCAAGCACCGGCCGCCGCCGACGCTCTGCTCCGAGGCCGCTGTGTCCATGTTGATCGACTGCTTCAGCCCGTAGAACTATTTCCAATAGACTGAAGAGATCAGTTGGGCCGAATTAATCATGTCTCTGAACCTCTGATCTTTGCATTAAGGCCTGTTTTGAGTTTTTGTTTCACGTCATGTTCGTATCGTGCGTGCTAGCGTCAGCTTGTGAGCTCTGTTTTATTGCTTGTAATATGAGGAAGTTGGTATGAAGCATGCGTACTTCTTTCAGTGAGCTGTGTCGTTTTCGAGATGGGTGTTAGTTGCTGGACACGTGCGTCTGACATGAACCAAGCATTTTTTTTCTATGTCCAAAAATCTTCTCTTAAACCCTGTTTATATCAAGTAGCACCCTTCATCTCTCATGCGGCAATGGTAGAGGGTGCCACATGTCCCCTACACAAATGACCCTCCCCTTTTGCATAATTACAGGTTTGCCATATCCCTTTCATTTTCACATGTTGGTCACCATCCGGCATCCGACTTTGTTTTTTGCGCTTTTAACACACATTCCCTGAATTACAAACTTGGCCATGTAATTTATGTACTTTGCCCACCAAATTTTTTTTGCTCTTCAATTAGTAATTACTTTTCCTACGCTTCTCACTCATTTTCGGTTGCATCCGTGCGCCGCATCCCGTGTAGTTTTGTTTTTCGCAGTGCACTCTGTGCACAAGTTCTTTATGTTCATATCCATTTCGTAAAGATATAGATGTTACATATACAGCTAACAAATGAAAAATGTATATGGCTAGATGCGATATACTAATTGTACTCGTTATAAAGGCTCTTTCGAACAATCTTAGAAATAATATTAATAACAACAACAAAAAATTACTCCGATTCGAGTCATCTTTATGAAAAGAAATGAAAATCCAAAATCCCAATGGGCAGAGAGTTGCATGATTGCATCCAATAATGCCGCGGGCGCCCCTAGAATACCGCTTAAAACCGTGGGCCTTTTCATCCTCCACATGCAAAAAGCGGGCCCAGCTCATTGTTTTACTAACGGATAAGGCCCAATTATTTTAGTTTCATTTTTAAATTTTTGTTTTTAACTATTACATCACTCCTATAAATACATCCATCCAACACACAAACCACCTACAAAAGCTACCCCTCTCTGCTCAATTCTCCTTCATACTCTCTCCCTCTGCAAGCTGCAAGCTTTGGATCGTAACTCCCTTAAGAAAAAATGTCTAGCTTGGTTGATAGGTGCACTTCTGAATTTGCAAAACTGCGAGGAAAAGGCGATGCCATCTTCCCGACATCGCCCAACATTTCAAGCCCAAGCACCTGGAATGTCGAAGCAGCCGCTGATGCTAATCATCAGGCAGATGTTCGCCTGATCGATACCTTGAGGCTCAAGCACCGCCCACCGCCATCGCTCTGCTCCGCGGCCGCAGTGTCCATGATGATTGACTGCTTCTGCCCATAGGACTATTTTCAGAGACCTAAGGTTAATGATCATCTTAGGTGGTATGTGTGTATATTTTTAGGTTTCTTTCTCCTTCGTTTTGTGTGTATATCATGTGTGCTACTGCTATCCTTGTTTCTGAGCCAGACCTTGAGGCTCAAGTCCAGACTGGCAGCAGAACTTTGCTCAGAGGTTGCTGTGTTTACCTTCAGTTTTGATTGTAACAGGTTGGGTAAAGATCCGAAGTTACACCCAGTATGAATGCTATGATTACCAACATAAAATCCAAGGCAATATCAAAAGCAAAACATGGTTTTAATCCATTGCTATCATACACGAACACAACATAAAATCCAGGTATCTTGAAGAAAGAAAGGCCCGACAAGCAGTCGGCAGCTTATTCATGACACAAATGTCCGTCTGAAATTGAAATCAATCGAGAGTCACCTGTGCAGCTCCAACCTGTTATGGCTTTGTTTGGCGAGGGGCGATTCTCTAGACCGTTTCAGCATCTTCTCTTCCGAAATCGTAAACAATTTCAATCTGCACGAAAGGTGCATCGCTCACTGACATTAGCATGTGAAAAGTCCAGACTTTGAAGAACAACAATGTTACAGCAGCAGTAGTAATCTTGGCGTGCAGGATGCATGCTGGGTTGGGTTGTTTCTGCTTGCGTGTGTATAATGTGTGTATACCCAAAACAAAAACAGGGAAGTGACAAAAAATAAATAATAAGAAAAATGCACTACTGAGTTCAATATCTTACCCCAGCCGGTGGTGGAGGATTTCGTGTGAATTTTGTGCCACCAGGAGCCCACGGAACTGCAGTTCAATATAAAAGAAAATCATCATCCATTTGTTGTGCATCTCTCTTTTTGCAACCAGTAACAAGCAGATTATGCATCACATAAAATCAAAATTTCTCTAATGGATGAAAAAGAAATTGCATGGATATCATACGGTGGTTTCTAAATTTTATACAAACTATTTGAACTTTGTAGTTAGCTGTAATTTCAAAATTCGAATTAAAGGAAGTGTTTGAAGGTAATACACTGTGATTAAAGCCTTTTTGTGTCAGGATTCACCTCACAAGTGTGAAGAATGCAAATATAAAATGATACAATAATTGTCAGCTGAACCAAGTAGAAGGCCTTTAACAGATCTAAATAGAAGAAACACATTCATGTTTTTATGATGAAGGATTTGTGTTTTCAAGGTTTACACACATTTTTATCAAAGTTCCTTGCAATCATAGTAATGCTTTCGGTAGATAAGATAATATATATTGTATACTTAACTTCTAGTGGTAATCATCCTACTTCCTTTTCTTCTTTCCTTAACTTTGAGGACCGCCTAATAAACAATAAGGATGAAATATTTTCAATGAGAGGTGTAAAATTCATTTATCTACATCTTACATGCTTGGTCCAGATAATCTCCACGTCCCAAAATACAAGGAAAACTACATGTTGTCGGACACTTGTACCCGTTTGTCACTCTAGTTATATATGATTATCATATGATTTGTCACATTATTCAGATATGATCAATTTAAGTATTTTTTTCAATTAATAAATGCGTTAGGAGGTGGAGACCATGATAAAAGTTAAGTGGTGACCATACAGACATTGTCGTATCAAAACCACCAATTTGATTGCATTGTCCTTGATGATCTTCATGAATTAACCCGTAGATTGATGAAAAATCATGTGATCTCTAATGCGCTTTTTCCAGTGACCTGCCCGTCCAGTCATGTGAACTAATATAGTAGTAGAAGATAAATTCATTCTGAAGTCACTTGGTGAATGGATATACAGGGATATAATATACAGTTAATGTACTACAAAAGCTCACATACCAAACTCCAATGAACGCTATTCTTTGAAGAGTAATATACAATGGAAAAATGTAGAGATTGTAGCAAGGTGACTGTTTAAAACAACGTTAACGTAGGTCAGATATGATAAGATTCAAACAATACGGGGACAGTAGCTAACTGATCTCATGGAGAGAAGGTCAAAAGAAACAGCGACCTATGTTTCATAATGCTTGTAAATCCTAGAGTATCAACTGGAACTTGGACCATACAATGAAAAATGCAAGAAAGAAATTAGATTAAAGTTTTCCAACAGCTGTATGATTATCCTGGAAAAGGAATAAATGTATAACATTTTCTAAACATATATGTATCACAACTTGGATAACAAAGAAATATATAATTATTTTTTTTGTCTGGTGTCTCGTACCAATGTAAGGGTCAGGGTGCCTCCACTTTTCATAAGTTGCTTCTGCCTCTTCAATATGCCTATCAATGGTGTCCAGGTCCTCCTGCAAATTCACCAGACATGGCATTAATATAAAAATTGGCATTAATATAAAAAATGTCGTTGAAATAACAATGGTGTATCTAACCTCCTGGGTTTTTTTACTTTTGTTCTCCTCCCCCACAAAAAAATAAAAATAAAAACAAAAAAAACAAAAAAAAAACAAAAAACAAAACAAAACAAAATTCACATGAGGATTTCTTTTGGAAAGGGATGGTGGCCTGCTGGATGCACAGCCTCTCCCATTAAAATGGCAGAAGGTTGGGCATCATTATCTATATATCATTTAAGACAACATGAATGAATGGCTTCCAGATGAACAGGTAAGTGGCATACATATAAGAATCTGTAAGTGTCGTTTGTAACACATGTAAGCAAACCAGTGGTCAACATGCGAAAACAAAGGCAGTATGACTGCCTAGAATTCCATGCTAGGGACACCAATCATAGTATAAAGAATAATGTACATGGTAAACTGTTCATGCTATCAGTCTTATATGGATTTACAAAGTAACCACACACTTTCTCTTCCATATTCTAAGAGCTGATGGATGCTTTTACTGTTTCTATAGATATTATTTTAACATTGTTTTAAATATCGTCCGATTCGATCGATATATCTGGCCGATATATCAGTTTCGGTAGCCAAAAGATATGATATGGTCTTCAATATCATGTTTTAAAATTTAACCCGATATCGGGTCATATCGACCAATAAGCCCGATATATCGGGTCGACATTGACCAATATATCGGCCTATATTGCAATTTTTTCTTCTTAAGTTAGTTTGTATATTAGTTTCAAATATTATGTAATCACTGTCATCTAATCATTTTTATATTTGATATGTTTTATTTTTTAGGTTATAATGTTATGCAATTATTGTAATATTTAATGTGTGTTTTATTTCTAATTACTCCTCTCGTTATGTTGACAAGGTTCACATTTCTAATAATCTTAATTTCTTATAAATATTTTTATTTTTAACAGATAAGTCAAGTTAAATGCTTTTTTTCATTCATCTAATAGCACATAAGTAGCAGTGTAATCAATTATATATAAATATGAGATAAGTCACTCTTGTTAAAAAAAATTTGATGCATTTTCTACCCAAGTTATATTTCATTGCTTTATATGAAATATGTTAATAATGTATTTTAATATGTCATCATGATGGTATTTGATCCTATTGATGATATATTGGTGATATAATCAAATATGAACATTTAGAATATAATAACTACTCTTTAGTTATTAAGATTTATACATTCATAATATCTAATATAAGCAACCCAATATTGACACATATCCCTAATATATCTTTGATATATGCTATCCGATATGAAAATCAACCATTCAATGATATCCGATGTTTAAAACATTGTATTTCAGTTTCTTAAATATTTTTAGCTGGCAAATAGTGTACACATTTTCACTTGGATTTTATAAGTGCCATAAGCACCCTACATTGCATTCAAGTAGCATCTCATGGTGTGCCTAGAATTTCACAAATGTTTAGGCCTCTCAATGCGCACTGATCTCCTATAACTTTTCTGAGCGATAGAAAAATGGTATCGAACTAAGTTGTCTGTTTCATAAAAGCTTCCAAAGTTGATGTTATCTTCTTTTTTTCTCCTTTGATGTCCACGTATCTTTTGTGTGTTCTATGTCGTGTATCCCACTTATATGCTCTCATGCTTAGCATGGGCCAAACTAGGTCAATCCACAAAAGAACCCAGCTAAACCCTAATCACCAACTTGTAATGATACGGGTAAACTAGATCAAGTGTTAGAAACAAAAACCGTAATGATTTTTGTAAGACACGAATCCATGATCTAACCCATGAAAAAAGTGGCAAGAAAAATTAATGTTTTAGAATTGCAATAAAATTGATTAATATGTTGCCATTTAATTGATTGCAGTCTCATACGCCCACCATTAGACATTTTCCCTCTGACATTTTGGTAATTCGGTCTTATATAAGACATCACTTGATAGAGACACGACCCGCATCTCAGAATTCCACAACTAAACCTATTAAGTGCTAACTTGTAAAGCTTATAAAACTAAACACATATAACTCTTCACTTGCAATTATTGGCGTGGACTGCAATGAACTAGTTATATTTTTGATCCTTCGGAAAGTTGGCTACGCGTGCACGGGGACCCCACCCAGAGGGGATCGAACCCTGCCGACCTCGTTGGGAAGTGGGTAAAAGTGCCGCAGGACTACATTCTTTGGACAATGAACTAGTTATTGGTGTGGTGTCCGTGGACAGCAATGAACTACATCAGTTATTGGGATCCATCTACCGGACTTCAAGAAATTTTCTACCGTCTGGCTCGGTAAAAATACTTTTTAACTTCAAGAAATTTTCTACCGTCCTACTCAGTAAAAATATTTGTTAAACATTGCTCTTTATCACACGTGTGTTTTGTTTGTTTGTGTGATTGTTGGGGCCCGGGATGGGGATGAGATCACATAGGTTTATTATATATCCACACATTAATTGTAACCATTCCATGACATAATTTTGGTCATATCAACATAGGGAAATATGTGTATCAGTCTGATGTACCTTAAATAAATAAAAAATGGACATCAAATATTAAGTTTTTCCTTGTATAGTTAAATTACATCATAAATAGAGCACTTTTTACTGTATGTCTTAAAGGTATCCATAGGTTGTCATTTTTTCGATATTGATTATCCTTATAGGTCAGTCGGTCCACACATCACATTTTGTATACAAACAGCACATGCATTAATAGACCACCTTTTCCAAAGAATATGTGAACATTTGAATCCAGGATTCAGATCCAATTACACAAGAACCTCATGGATACAGATGTATTCTTTAAAGATGTTTTGCAAACATCCACACATATACACTCATACAAACATCTACAAAATCTAAACATAAATACATGAACAATAGATGAACATATGCATGTGTGTTAATGGGTATCCATGGGAGAAATACCTCTAAATCCAGGCCTTTGTGAATTTGAGCCAGGTGTATAATATCACCATGGAAAAACCGATCCAAACAAAAGAAGAGCATTTCAAGTATTCCACAAAAACAAATATGAAAACAAATTGCAGTGCTGATTATAGATATGCATCATTAAAGTTTCAAAATGTGCAGAAGTTTGAATATTTAAAGAGAAAAAGCATACCAGATGCTTGTTGGCATCAAATTTTTTCCGTAACTCATCAGCCTGCAACAAAAAGAGCATCACATGAGATTTAGTAGCTACACAGACATAGAATATTGGAAAAGTCGTTAAATTTAGTCGATCTCAGAGCATTGAAACCATTCACCGTGAAAGAAGTCTTTATCTAATAAAAATGAAAACAAATTTCAGTAGAGAAAGGGGATCCATCTTGATGTTCCGACTGAATCAAACTAGCCCATACTGGTGCCAATTAGATTAGGGGTTCATCAATTCGAAACAAACCATTCCCTGGTTTCAATTATCAATCAAGGTGAAATGATAAGAAAACAGAACAATAGGGGGGATTTTTTTCAGGATGAAATCGTGATTTCTTTGCTTACATCTTGATAGAAGATGTGGCGGTGGACCGCCCAGTTGAGGGTGTCTTTTAGGGCTCGCCGGTACAAGATCCGAACCCGCTCCTTCTGCGCCGCCCGGCGAGCGAGATAACCGGCGTTGCTCAAAAAGCTCATCCCTTTGCCTCTCTCTCTCTCTCTCTCTCGACGCTGCTGCTATTGTTTTTGCTGCCGCTAGAACCGGCTCACTCTGGGCCATCCGTGATTTTCACCCAAATCGCATTGGTCTTGAGTGGGCCTTGAAGCCTACTGAACTGTCGCCCGATTATAAAAAGCCCAAACATAGTTTCATATTCGAATGGGCCTAAATCATATCCATAATGAGCACGTACGTAAATCGGTACACAGATTTCTTTGAAAATCTGAATTTTATACCTATTGGCCCTAAATCATATCCATACTGGGTTTGGGCTATTCTTGGATTCAAACATTGAAGGAGAATGGATTGTTGAGAGGAACAAAGGTGCATTTCAGATATTTACCCTGGCGTTGTTAGTTGTTAGCGGTACTTAAAATGTAAAAAAAATAATTTAAAAATATAGCTATAAGATAAATTGCATAATCCCTAAAATCGTGAAAACGTTAAGATATTTAATTGTAATTTAACCGCCAATGTAGAAAAAATTTGAGCCAACCATGATATGGTTGGAGCTAAGGATGTGATGTACCTCCCCAACTCCCATATTGGCGACATGAGTACCAGCCGGGGAGATGAGCTCAAGGAGGGGTTTCTGTGGAAAACCAGGTCAGGAAGTTGAAGATACACGTATTTGAGGGAGAGTACCCAGATTCGTAGATATACAGAGTTGAGAGATACTTCGAGATATCGATAGTTCAGGAGGAGGATTGGCTTCGGGCAGCGGTGGTCTGTCGGGAAGGGAAAGCGTTGTCGTGGTATCGATGGGTACAACATGACTGGCCTTTCAGCACTTGGGGGGGTTCACGACGCTACTGCTGGAGCGGTTCGACGAGGTACAGTCGGGCAATGCATTTGGGAGGTTTTATGCTCTGAGGCAGGATGTGACAGTAAGGGACTATGTCAAGAAGTCCGAGATGCTAGCTAGTTGGATCCGTGGGGTATCAGGAGAGTCGCCAGAGGGATGCTTCATGAAGGGGTTGAAACCTACCATCAGATCAGTGCTGAGGATTCACAGGCCGATGAATCCGCAAGAGAGCACGAGTCTGACGAGGATGGTGGAGGACAGAGTGGGCCAGGAGAGGAAGTCTCGCGGTGCTTGGGGAGGTTCCTCTTTCAAGGAACATGCATCTGTATGGGGACAGAAAGCGCCCATAACCACAGGAGGAGCAGCAGTTAGCACGGAGAAGGAAGTAGAGCCACGACCTGGAGAACATACGTGGCGGATGACTAAGGCGGAGATCCGTGATAAGCGTCCCAATGGTTTGTGCTTCAAGTGCGACGAGAAGTTCTATCCAGGGCATCGATGCGGTGACCGTACTTTACAGATTTTGATCGTGAACGAGGAGGACGAGGAGAACGTGATGGAGCTCGAGGCTGGAGAGGAGGACCAGGAGCACATCTGGTTTCTTTTAAACTAGCCAGCTTTAGGGTCGTGACCATCACCTTACCTTTCGAAACTCAGTTTTCTTGCTTTCGAAGTACAGTTTTCTACTTCACCTTGTTTTGCTTGTGGATGCATTGCTTTCAAAAGATAAATCAAACTAATGCTAACATTATATTCATCGGTCGAGCAGCAACATCATAAAATCAGTCTCACGTCCAAGGGGGGATTCTCCAGAACCAACACACACGTTAAAATACCAATTACGCTGCCACATGATGTACCTTAGTTTGGATTCATATGTTTTTTTTGGATTCATATGTGCATTTCTGAACTTGCGCCACAAGGCCTTGAACGACGAGGGCACACATCGAATCGAGGCGTCCAAATCAGCCCCTTTATTGTTATTGTTGACCAGAACCCAACCGTCAAACAATGACCACTACGAATAAAACATTCACAAACTGCAGTTTAATAGTTCTTCAATCTGTTGATCCTATGCAGATCAGATGTGCTTCTCCCAGAGAATATCAACATATTAGAAACTGCAGCATACCGCAAAAAGGGGAAGTGATTACGTATAAATAAATAATGAGAGAATGCACTACTAAGTACGATATCTTACCCCAGCCGGTGGTGGGGGATTTCGTATGAATTTTGTGCCACCAGGAGCCCAAGGAGCTGCAGTTCAATATAAAAGAAAATCATCATCCATTTGTTGTACATCTCTCAATGTTTGCAACCAGCAACAAGCGGATTATGCATCACATAAAATAATTAAAATCATAGTCAATCAAGCTATGAAGATGGGCTTAATTAAACAAACACGGAGGAAGGCAAATATAAAAGGATACAATAATTGTCAGCTTAACCAAGTAGAAGGCATTTAACAGATCTAAATAGAAGAAAAGCATTCATGTTTTTATGATGAAAGCTTTGTTTTTTAAGGCTTGCACACTTTTCTATCAAAGTTCCTTGCAATCATAGTAATGCTTTACGTAGAAAATATAACTTATATTGTATAATTAACTTCTAGTGGTAACCATCCTACTTCCATTTCTTCTTTCCTCAACTTTGAGGACCACCTAATAAACAATAAGGATGAATTATTTTCAATGAGAGGTGTAAAATTCATTTATCTACATCTTACATGCTTGGTCCAGATAATCTGCACGTCCCAAGATACAATGAAGGAAAACTACATGTTGTCGGACACTTGTATCAGTTTGTCACTCTAGTTATATATGATTAGTATATGATTTGTCACATTATTCACATATGATCAATTTAAGTATTTTTTTCAATTAATATGTGTGTTAGGAGGTGGAGACCATGATAAAAGTTATGTGGTGACCATACAGACATTGTCGTAGCAAAACCACCAATTTGATTGCATTGTCCTCGACAATCTTCATGAATTAACCCATAGATTGATGAAAAATCATGTGCTCTTATGCGCTTTTTCCACCAATGACCTGCCCGTCCAGTCATGCGAGCTAATATAGTAGTTGTTACAGCCCATATGGCCTGCCTGGGTTAAGCCATTGACATGCCGGCCCACAAGCCCACAGCTCATGGGTCCTGATTTGAAAGAGTCAACTCCCACCTCCCTCGTGGCCCACGTAAGTGGCCACTAAGGAGAGAGTTAACCATATGAAGCTAGAGGAGTGGCCCACTATCTCCACTACAACCACTTCATGAGTGGGATGGTTAGTGGGGAGAAGTTACACTCCCATGTTTCTCCACTAAAGCCACTTGGCTAGTGGGGATAAGGGACAAAAAGCCAGAAAGAAGTTATAAATAGCCCATGCAGCAAAGCATCAAAGGGGCGGATTCAGATGGGGGAGGCCAGACCTCAAATGATAAGTATCATGTCACAATATAGCTTTATCTACCTCTTTCGTTCAGCTCTTTATGTTTCCTCGACGAAAAACTAACTTGAGCGTCGGAGGGAAATCGGTCGGGCCCCAGCCCCGACCCCATAACGATTTTCCTACGATGCAGGTCCACGAAGATAGCTTGGAGCTAGGTCACCCAAGAAGCTCGATCCTCGCTCTCCACGACTTGAGGATATCTCTCCGCGGGTCTCAATTCTCAGCCGATGGAGGGTACACTTATCGAAGATGGCCTCGTCGGCCCATTTTACTTGTTGACCGAAACCCAACCGTCAACAGTTGGCACCGTATGTGGAAACAAGAGTCTACATTCCCGTCTCCACCAAGCAGAGAGACCATGTCGACTCACCCCATCAACCACATGGTTAAAAGCCGTGAAATATCAACTATTGTTTATTCTCACTTCTTAATTGAAAAATAATTTTATTCTTTTTCATTGATTGGGTTGCTGAGAGTCTCACTTCTCAATTGAATTTTCGTTAGAATTCTCACCAAGCTTCATTTGGGCGTTGTCTGAACTATCCGAGCTCCCAGTAAACCTCGAGGTGTCGACTCCTAGGTGCGCCGGAGATTCATGCATCCGACGTGTCGGTCAAGTGCAAAGGAGAACGAGACTCGGTCAGCATGTCATTCGCCAAAACCGGGATGAGTCTGCCCATGTCGATTCATCGGCTCTCCTTGCCAAAGAGGGCTCTGCCAAGTTCCACTCCAAGCTTGATTGATTGGCATCTTCGTCCAATCGAGTTTTCTTCTGCTCAGCTCGTCCGACCTACTAGTCCGACCAACTTGCCCGACTTCTTTCTCCTCAGATCAGAAGTCGGCTCACTCGTCCGACCCCAAATCGAGGCCGACGTGCCTCGTCCGAGCGAAATCGACACCCACCACACCTCGTGTGAGCGAGTAAGGGCCACCATGCCTCGTCCGACCCCAAATCGATGCCGCCATGCCTCGTCCGAGCTCAATCAACAGTTTTGAGCATAGCCGTCCGATCCATGGGGCTCCTTCCGAGCTTGGGTCATCTGGGAGACCGAGTTCTCCCCTTCGACCAGTCGAGCATCCGAGTTCGTGTTTTCCCCCAACAGAGGCAATCTCCCGGAGCTCATCCAGCTACGAGCAACAAGCATGGTGATTGGGAGTATATATTTATCTTATTGACGCAATAGATGATGTATTTCTTCTCGCATGTTCCGTGGGGCGACTCCACCTCAATTTCGAAGGCTTGTGGGCGTGTCCTGAGAATAGATCGGCCTCCACATCTCCATCTCTGTCTCTGGCGACAACTTCGACGAGCTCAACGGAAGGATGAGGTTTTGAGCCCGTTGCAAGAGGAAGAGGCTGGTGTTTCGATCCAAGGACGACTTCCTCCAAGTTTTCGAGGTGGTGGTGACATGTCCTCTTTTTTACCGATGGTGGCACGACTTATCATCAAGACCTCAAAGCTCAAGGCAATAGCTTTGACCAAGCTTCGTCGGAGCCGACCCACGAGCTGCATCAATCTCAAAAGATAGCCCGACTCAAGCTTAGGGCAATCGATCCAAACAGAGGTGTGTGTCGTTGACGGCGTTCAGACAGATCCCAACTTCATCCGGGCTTAACCCAGCCCGAGCTCAATCAGCTCTTCACTGGGTCAACGCCCCTGTCCGAGCTTGATCATCCGATGTTCGAGCCACCAACAGGCTGATGTGCGAATCTCACCCCCGCCGAAATTGGGTCTGAGCTCCGATCTACCTGAGCCGAGCTCCGATGTTGGAGTTCTGACGTTCGAATTGGGGCACGAATTACCGAGCTCCAATGTTCAAGCTCCCCGCCGA
This sequence comes from Scilla litardierei, assembly GCA_030789695.1. NCBI lineage: Eukaryota > Viridiplantae > Streptophyta > Magnoliopsida > Asparagales > Asparagaceae > Scilla > Scilla litardierei. The sequence goes on along the minus strand of CM061133.1, from coordinate 1,253,432 downwards.
AGAGCTGTGTTAGACCCACAGGGCCACGCGCACAAGGAGGGTGCACACAAGGGGGGCGTGCGCAAAGGGGAGGAGCCGACTTAGGGGCTTTCTGGACTTTTGCTATTTTCCAGTGTGAGGAGAGGGTTTTCTTATTTAATCTAGGGCTAGCCGTCATTTGTATTCATGCTTGATGATTGATAATTCTCTTGAGTATCCTTATGTAAATCTAGATTAAAGAGTGCAGACGTCCTCTTATCAGTGTCATGGAAGGACGATACACCTTTCTTGTATCCAACTATTTTCATTTATTCTAATTAATATCATTTTAATTTCAGATTTGCGTGGATCCTAACAATTTGGAATCAGAGCACGTGACGATCCATGGCGGCGCTGACGACGAGATCGAAGGACAAATTTGATACCTTGGAGGAGAGGTTCAATGGCGAAATTGAAGGGGTAAAAAGGTCGTTGGCGGGAAACGAGGAGGCGATAAAGTCATTGACGGATTCCATCAAGACTTTGGCGGCGAATCAATCACGACACAAAGAACAATTTGCGAAGTTCATCCTCCAATGGTCGGCGAGCAACCACGACGAAGGAAACCCTAAATCGACATCAAAGGCGACACCTTTAGAGAAGGGGAAGACGAAAGACGAGATTTTTGACCCGGATCGTCCTTTTGAGGAGGAAATTGAAGAAGATGAAGGCAGGGAGCCAGAAAGGGTTGACTATCACGAGGAGGTGCGGTGAAGGACGGTGGAATTTTAGAGGAGACGCGGCGGCCCTAGCCGCCCCTTTCAGACGTCAAGACCTAGCGCGGGGGGGGACCCCAAATTACTCCTGGGGGTCGACCGCTGCGACAGTGGGGCGGGGGGGACTGCCCCGCCTCCATTGAAGCCCGGCAGGGCTGGCCGGTCCCTGCCGGCCATTGGCCGACCCTACCGATGTTCCGGCAGGGCCCGTCGGCAGCCCCGAAGGGTCCTGCAGGAGGGCGGCTAAGTACAGGAGACCCCCTGGCAGCCGCCAGGGGGAGACGCGCGCGGACAGGGCCCCGGAGGGGATTTCGGGCCTTTGGGGCAACGGCCAGCTGTGGATGACCAGTATTAGTGAGACGGACGAGGCAGAGACTATTATTACGACGACGGGGAAGGCTACGAGGCTGAGTTTGGCGATGATGCAGGTTGGGATGACTTCGATGGCAGGCGTGGAGGTCACCGGGGGGACTATGGGGGCTGCAGAGGAGTGCCACCTAGACAGTACGAGACGCATGACGAGAGGTAGCAGCACTATCGCCAGCCTCGTCGTGCAGAGGGGAGGCCCGATCAGGGGCACTTTGGAGGAGACTGGAGGGTGCAGAAGCTGAAAATGCCACTGTTCGGAGGGGAGGATTCGCATGCCTGGTTGTTCACCGCGGAGAGATATTTTGCAGTGCACCACCTGACAGATGCACAGAAGCTGAAGGCGACAGCTATTTGCATGGAGGGGAGAGCCTTAGGGTGGTATCAGTGGACGGAGAGGAGACAGCAGATTCGATGCTAGGAGGAGATGACGGACCTTACCCTGGAGAAGTTCAAGGATCCCCGCCTGGGAAACTTGCACGAGCAGTTATACGCTCTCAAGCAGGAGGGAACGGTGAGTGAGTACATTGAGAGGTTTGAGACCTTATCAGGGAGAGTACACGGTGTGTCAGATGAGCCTCTAGAGGGCACTTTCCTGAAAGGGCTGAGGCACAGTCTCCGAGCTGCAGTGAGATCTTACAAATCCAGGGGGCTTTCCGAGGTCATTGAGATGGCACGGCTGGTAGAGGACTCACGAGAGGGGGCAGGAGAGCCAGAAGCGGCTACAGTGGCCAGGTATAGTGGGACACCTCCTCTGGAGCCGGCGGGGCCGTGGTCATCACTGAGGCAGATCAGACGAGTTTCGAGAAGACGGGGAGCAGATTAGCACACTACCGGCTGGGGGCCAATTTGGAGGATGTCCGATGTGGAGATGAGAGCGAAGAGGCAAAAATGGCGCTGTTTCAGCTGCGACAAGCGCTTCACTCCCGGACACCACTGTGCGGGTCGCAAGCTGCAAGTGTTGCTTGCAGAGGTAGACGATGATGATGACGTAGAGGACGAAGGGATCGGAGGAGATGACGACTCCTGCTCGGAGTAGCACCGCCAGTGACGTCATGCACCACCTTGAGGACAAGGTGGATTTTCAGAGGCGGAGTAGTGTTAGACCCACAGGGCCACGAGCGCAAGGAGGGCGCACACAAGAGGGTGCGCGCAAAGGGGAGGAGCCGACTTAGGGGCTTTCTGGACTTTTGCTATTTTCCAGTGTGAGGAGAGGGTTTTCTTATTTAATCTAGGGCTAGCCGTCATTTGTATTCATGCTTGATGATTGATAATTCTCTTGAGCATACTTAGGTAGATCTAGATTAAATAGTGCGGACGTCCTCTTATCGGCGTCTTGGAAGTGGGAAACACCTTTCTTGTATCCAACTATCTTCATTTATTCCAATTAATATCATTTTAATTTCAGATTTGCGTGGATCCTAACAAGGTGCCCTAGCTCGATCATCCGAGCTGTCCTAGCTCGATCATTCGAGCGTCCGTGCATCGTCCAATCTACCTCCTTGATTAAGGTCAGTAATGCTCTGATTTTTCTCACGATGACAGCCAAGCATTCGGATATACCTGGCCCCGCACTGTCATCGATGTACACTCGGACATGCCTTGCTCGATGATGCTCGACTGAACGAGCTCCGTCGAAGATCTGCCCCAGCTCAACGATTCCGAGCCCAACCGGGGTGCCAACCGAGATACGCCGATGCGAGATCTGGTCATCTGATCAGCTCGTTGAAGTAACGAGTCGAACCTCGTCCAAGCTCGTTTCACCCTCCTAGCTTCGATCAATTCGGAAGGCGTAGGATGCTTGCTTTTTGTCGACCGATCTGTTTGTGGACCTTGCCGAGTGATTCCTGTCCAGGATCGACCTTACCGAGGGAATTAAGAGCTCCGATCGAGTGAACTCTGTCCAGGATCGAGCTCGCTGAGCTTCTCCAATCAACCCTCCTCTGTTCGAGCTCCCAGCTTCGGTAAGTGGGTTTGGGGTCCTCCGCCCAACCTCCGATCGAGTGAGATCAATCTTGCCGATTCAAAGCCTAACCGAGCTACAAGCGAGCTTGAAGAGGGTATCAACCTCTCTACGATCTACAAGCAGCATGAGTTAAGATCCTCCACCCTCCAGCCACTGACCGGGCATGCCGAGGCTGGATCAGATCAGCAGGTCTACCCGAACTCGAGACCAAGGGCAAACATCGAGCTTCCATACATCCGAACTCCTTCCTCGAGGACTGCGCCATCTACCAAGCTTCCCCCCTTTGATGGGGGCGGTTAGCCAAATGTGCCGCGAGCTTCTTCGTCTGATCCTCCTTTGAATGAGCTTCCAGGACTCATCCGACCCAACTTTGAAGAAGCTTAAGCAGCCTCGGCAAACTCAAATCTCTCTCCGCGGAGCTCAAACAACATCGTCAAGCTTCGATCTCCGCCGAGGGCCGAACAGCTTCGCCGAGCTACTGTCAGCCCCGATCTCCAAGTTCACTTTCGAGCTCCGATGGTTCCGGGCTTAAACCTCCGCTCGAGCTCGAATTTTACCGGCCTAAGGGAGTCGCCCTTTCCGAGCTTAGTATTGTACATCAAAGTCGTCTCTCCTGGCATGAGGGATCCAATCCCATTTTATCGAGTTACGAAGCTCATCTGATCGAGTTACGGAACTCATCCGATCGATATAAGGAGCTCCAGTCCCTTCAGACAGAGCACCAACTTCCGAATTGTCCATTTGGCGAGAGGAATCAAGCTCATTTTTATACCTAAAACTTGTCTCTCTTGGCATGTTTGAAGTCAAGCATGGCTCATCCCCAAGCTTTGGTTTTTCTTGGGAAAAATCCCAGCTCAAGTCTTTGGTCAGAGCCTCAGTAAGCTCACCAATCTTCCCGATGACGTCATTGGGAATTCATTGATGCTCCATGCTTCCATCCAAGATCTCCGGTCCGCTCACTTGACTTGTTGAGCTCCCTTCCCGATCGAGTTGACGAGCTCATGCCCTTCGATCAAGGAGAGATCTGTTGTCGGCCGACGCTACTCCTCGACTTTCTCCTCCGTCCCTAGCCAACCAAACTATGCGGTCAAAGATGACTATATCCTCGCGGACGGCTCGACTACACGATCGGAGGGTGCATATCCTTCGTGGGCCGACCGAGCTACACGATCTGGAGTCAACCTTCCTCCTTCCCTAGCTAACCAAGTTACGCGGTCGGAGACAACTCTACCCTTGCGGACCGCTCGGCTACACGATCAGATGGGGCCTCTCCTTCGCGGGCAGACTGAGCTACACGATCGGGGACCAACCTTCATCCTTCCCTAGCTAACCAAGATACGCGACCGAAGACAACTCTACCCTCGCGGGCCGCTCGATTACATGATCGGATGTGGCATCTCCTTTGCGGGCCGATCGAGCTACACGATCGGGGGCGAACCTTCATCCTTCCATAGCTAACCAAGCTACGCGGTCGGAGACAACTCTACCCTCGCGGGCCGCTTGGCTACACGATCAGAGTGAGCCTCTCCTTTGCGGGCCGACCGAGCTACATGATCGGGGGCTAACTTTCCTCCTTCCCTAGCTAACCAAGCTATGCGATCGGAGACAACTCTACCCTCACGGGCCGCTCGGCTACACGATCGGATGAGGCATCTCCTTCACGGGCCGACCGAGCTACACGATCGGGGCCGACCTTCCTCCTCTAGCTAATCAAGCTACACGGTTGGAGACAACTCTACCCTCACGGACCGCTTGGCTACACGATCGAAGGGTGCATCTTCTTCGCGGGCCGACCGAGCTACACGATCGGTGGCCGACCTTCCTCATTCCCTAGCTAACCAAGCTACGCGATCGGAGACAACTTTACCCTTACGGGCCGCTCGGCTACACAATCGGAGGGGGCCTCTCCTTCGTGGGCCGGCCGAGCTACACGATCAGAGCCGACCGAGCTACACGATCGGGGCCGACCTTCCTCCTTCCGTAGCTAACAAAGCTACGCGGTCGGAGACAACTCTACCCTCGCAGGCCGCTCGGCTACACGATCGGAGGGGGTCTCTCCTTTGCGGGCCGACCGAGCTACACGATTGGAGGCCGACCTATTGGGTTTAAGGGACCCTTAGGGCATAATTCTACGTCCGTCCTACGTCGGACAGACGAAAGAAAAATAAACAGCAGCGGAAAATACGAATTATTAAACTATTTAATAACACGTCATAAGAATATCAAAGACCCTAGCCAGGATCTCTATCTTAGGGTGGGTCTGACCAGCCCCAAAATAGATCTAAACTACTGCAATAATATAAATAAAATGCATTAAAAGGACATACCCGGAACTTTGCTTTCGCAGAAAACAAAGCGTCGTTTTCAGCAATAGACTTTGGCCTTCCCCGAAGCTAGCCGCCTCCGAACCTCCGAACTGGTCCACCCGAAGCGAGCCGACACCGCGCCTCCGAGCCAATCACCCGCCGAATAAAGTTTCACTTTGAGAGCGATCCGCGTCGTAGACTTTGGATCGAATCCAATCTTCTTCTTCGTCTTGCTAAGACGCGAACGAAGGAATCGGAAGCGTTGAGGAGGAGAATAGTATTTATCTTGAATCGAGCATGCTCAAAACTTTTCGGAGCTACTCGATCCAGAGACTTAGTGCAATTTTTCTAAGAGGTGTCGACCCCTATTTATATAGAAGGACGGACCCCTTTCTCGTCTCACGAGCAATGTGGGATTATTTAATTAGGGGAGAAAAATTGGGATTAGTTTTGCCTTACACTAAGGCTCAACTTCAACCAATTTTCGCTCCCTCACCGTTGAGCTTCGGAAATGATACAATCTATCAATTCGAAGAGCTATGAACGGTGATTGCATAGAAACAAACGGCGACTAATTCCGACTTCGTTTGACCTATCAAACAATTGCTCAAAGTTGAGCAAACAAGTCACAAAACATTGGAAATTCGTAGCCGTAAAAACATGCTAGGGTTTCCACAGACCAGGCCCACCTGTGGGTCCTACCCGCGGGTCCAGACGCACCCGCCCGCGCTGGGCGGGCGGGCTCGAGCCACAGCCCGACCGCCAGGCGGGCTCTGGGTCGATCCCGCCCAGGCGGGCTTGACTAGCCCGCATCAGCGGATGGGTCAGACCCGCCCGCCTGGCGGGCTCGACCCTCCCTTTTGCGGGCGGTTTCAGCCCACCTGGTGGGTTTGGACCCACTCGCCCAAGCTGGGCTGGGCTAGAACTGGGCTTTTGGGCTGTTTCTTGAGCTCTGCAGTTCCGATTGAGCCAATTTTCAAACCATTGGAAAGCAGGGTTCGAATGGGACTATCCAAAGAACTCGTAATCTATTTCTATGCTTTTATTATGCAAAATATTCTTGTAAATATTTCTATGCACCCGAGTGTACTCCTCCTGAACCCTTCCTATTACTACGACGTAAATCTCACTCGGTGTGAGACCCTACAGCCTAGCCCTACTACAGGTTTGGGCTTGAAACCCCTAGACGACAGTTACCACGAGCAGCAGGTGTCGCCCCTGTTTTGGCATCATAATTACGTGATTGACCAATTGACAAAAGTGTCGTCGGGATCACTCTGACTGTGTCAGTTATGAATACCCCGCAGTTTTAGTCCCTTCGTCATTACTATGTCACTGCATAGCCTAGGGTATGGTAAAACGTCAACCCTACTAGCTAGCACTGGTCAGTATACATCGGTCTTTGGTATGTCCATGTTGTACTTTCTACAACATACCCTGGCCGAGGTTTAGCACAAAGAACCGTACCGAGTCTGTGCCATTAACTTCCCTTAACAGAAGAGACGAATCCTAGCTTAGTCACTACTTGCCTCGTATGCTTCAAGTGTCACCAACCTAAGACCTTTCAACGAGTGAAGACTCGAGACTAGATCATAGATTTAAGTGACATCATTCACGCATAGGTTCATATAATGACATCAAGTCTTAAGGACCAACTACCCTATCAGCATTAGAGAGTTATCAATGACAGTTCAGTAAAGGTTAACCATTTGACAACTCTTTATTGGGTCGTTTAGTGGACTCATTCTCTAATGAGCACATGTGTCTCGTCTTCGAGTTCGCCAGGTCGAATGATTATGAGATCATCATTACCCTTTAGGATAAGACACAGACACAATGGTCTGTCCGATGTGCCAATATCCTTTTCTCGACACATTTATGACCATGACCGCTTTAAGACTCAAGTTCCTAGCGGTCATTCACTTCCCACAATCGAGATCTGCATCTAGATACGTGTATGACCTTACTTTAAGTCTAAGGAAATTATCCAAGTATTTAATAAATATATTAACCATACTAGGATAATTAGTACCATTTATATTAGAACAAGATGTATTCTTAGGATAAATTGCCTCGAGGGCATATATCTTTCTACATATTCCTCCTTCCCAAGCTACGCAGTCGGTGACAACTATACCCTCGTGGGCCGCTTGGCTACACGATCGGATGGGCCTCTCCTTCGCGGGCCGATCGAGCTACACGATCGGGTATGAACTCTAGACTCTTGTTGGAAGTAAGCCGAGGGGACACCCACTCGCCACCGAAAAACTCTTGTCGGAAGTAAGCCGAGGGACCACCACCTCGTCACCGAAAGACACTTGTCGGAAGTAAGCCGAGTGGCCACCCCTCGCCATCGAAAGACTCTTCGGAAGAAAGCCGAGGGGCTACCACATCACCCACCGAAATACCCTTGTCGGAAGTAAGCCGAGGGGCCACTCCCTCGCCACCGAAATACCCTCTTCGAAAGTAAGCCGATGGGCCACCCTCTCGCCGCTGAAATCCTCTTGTCGGAAGTAAGCCGAGGGGCCACCCCCTCACCATAGAAAGACTCTATTCGAAAGTAATCTGAGGGGCCACCCACTCGCCACCGAAATTCTCTTGTCGGAAGTAAGCCGAGGGGCCACCCCCTCATCATAGAAAGACTCTATTCGAAAGTAATCTGAGGGGCCACCCACTCGCCACCGAAATACTCTCGTCGGAAGTAAGCCGAGTGGCCATCCCCTCACACCAAACGAATGGCTACATGATCGGGGGCTAATTCATCGTTGGCCAAGCAAGCAATGCGATCGGGGCCGACTCAACTACACGAATGGGGGTCATACTTCGAAGTCGTCTCAAACTGATCTGCTGACTTAGCTCGACTTCCAATGTAAGCCAAGGGGCTGCTCCCCTCGCCTGCGGACCTATCTCCGTCTCAAGCTATAAAGACGAGAAGTTACTCTCTTTACGGGCCAACCCAACTCCCGGACCCCCCGACCAAGATTACTTCAAATTTATCACATCACCCGACCTCAACCCTTACAGTGGTTGAGCTCGAGCGATGGGGGCCAATGTTACAGCCCATATGGCCTACCTGAGTTAGGCCATTGACATGCTGGCCCACGGCCCATGGGTCCTGATTTGAAAGAGTCAACTCTTACCTCCCTCATGACCCACGTAAGTGGCCACTAAGGAGGGAGTTAATCCCATGAAGCCAGAGGAGTGGCCCATTATCTCCACTACAACCACTTCATGAGTGGGATGGTTAGTGGGGAGAAGTTACACTCTCATGTTTCTCCACTAAAGCCACTTGGCTAGTGGGGAGAAGGGACAAAGCCAGGAAGAGATTATAAATAGCCCATGCAACAAAGCATCAAAGGGGTGGATTTAGATGTGGAGGCCAGATCTCAAATGGAGGATAAGTATCATGTTACAATATAGCTCTATCTTCCTCTTTTATTCAGCTCTTTATGTTTCCTTAACGAGAAACTAACTTGAGCGTCGGAAAGGAATCGGTCGGGCCCCCGCCCCGACCCCCTAACGATTTTCCTACGATGCAGGTCCACGAAGATAGCTTGAAGCTAGGTCACCCAAGAAGCTTGGTCCTAGCTCTCCACGACCCGGGGATCCCTCTTCGCGGGTCTCAATTCTCAGCCGATGGAGTGTCCACTTATCTAAGATGGCCTCATCGGCGCATTTTACTTGTTGACCGGAACCCAACCGTCAACGGTACTAGAAAATAAATTCATTCACTTGGTGAATGTATATGCAGGGATATAATATACAGTTAATGTACTACAGAAGCTCACCTACCAAACTCCAAAGATCGCTATTCTTTGAAGAGAAATATACAAGGGAAAAATGTAAAGATTGTATCAAGATGACAGTTTAAAACAATGTTAACATAGGTCAGATATGATAAGATTCAAACAATACGAGACAGTAGCTAACTGATCTCAGGGAGAGAAGGTCAAAAGAAACAGTGGACCTCAGTTTCATAATGCTTATAAATCCTAGAGTATCAACTGGAACTTGGACCATACAATGAAAAATGCAAGAAATAAATTAGATTAAAGTTTTCCAACAGCTTGTATGATTATCCTGGAAAAGGAATAAAGGGATAACATTTTCTAAACATATATGTATCACAACTTGGAAAACAAAGAAATATACAATTAATTTTTTTGTCTGATCTCTCGTACCAATGTAAGCGTCAGGCTTTTCACAAGTTGATTCTGCCTCTTCAATAAACCTATCAGTGGTGTCCAGGTCCTCCTGCAAATTCACCAGAAATGGCATTAATATAAAAGTTGACATTAATATAGAAATTGTCGTAGAAATAACAATGGTGTATCTAACCCGCCCCCCTTCCCCAAACAAAAAAAAATGTTGATACATTTTCTACCCAAGAAATATTTCATTGCTTTATATAAAATATGTTAATAGTTTATTTTAATGCATCATCGTAATGGTATTTGATCCTATTGATGATATATTGGTGATATAATAAAAAATGAATATTTCGAATGTTATAACTACTCTTTCGTTATTAAGATTTATACATTTATAATGTCTAATCTGAGCAACCCAATATTGACACATATCCCTGATATATCTCTTGATATTTGCGATCCGATATGAAAATCAACCATCCAATATGATACCGATATCCAATGTTTAAAGCATTTTATTTTACTCTCTTAAATATTTTCCGTTGGCAAATAGTGTACACATTTTCACTTGGATTTTATAAGTGCCATGAGCACCCTACATTGCATTCAAGTAGCATCTCATGGTGTGCCTAGAATTTCACAAATGTTTAGGCTTCTAAGTTCGCCCTGATCCCCTGAACGATAGAGAAATGGTATCAAACTAAGTTGTCTGTTTCATAAAAGCTTCCAAAGTTGATGTTCTCTTCTTTTGGCTCCTTTGAGGTCCTCATATCTTGTGTGTGTTCTATGTCTTGTACCCCACTTATATGTTCTCATGCTTAGCATGTGCCAAACTAGGTCAATCCACAAAAGAACCCAGCTAAACCATAATCACCAACTTGTAATGATAAGGGTAAACTGGATCAAGTGTTAGAAACAAAAACCGTAATGAGTTTTGTTATACATGAATCCATGATCTAACCCATGAAAAAAGTGGCAAGAAAAATTAATGTTTTAGAATTCCAATAAAATTGGTTAATTTGACGCCATTTAATTGATTGCATTATTGCAGTCTCACACGCCCACCTTTAGACATTTTGGGATCCATCCACCTAACTTCAAGAAATTTTCTACCGTCGTACTCAGTTAAAATACTTGTTAAACATTACTCTTCATCGCACGTGTGTGTTTTGTTTGTTTGTTTGTTTGTTTGTTGGGCCCGGTAGGTGGGTGTGATCACCTACATAGGTTTATTATATATGCACACATTCATTGTAACCATTCCATGACATAATTTTGTTCGTATCCACATATGAAAAAATGTGAATCACAATCTGATGTACCTTAAATAAATAAAAACTGGACATCAAATATTAAGTTTTTCCTTGTATAGTTAAATTACATGATAAATAGAGCACTTTTTATTGTATATCTTAAAGGTATCCATAGGTTGTCAATTTTTCTGTATTGATTATCCTTATAGGTTAGTCGGTCCACACGTCACATTTTGTATACAAACAGCACGTGCATTAGTAGAACTTCTTTTTCAAAGAATATGTGAGCATTTCCATCCAGGATTCAGATCCAATTACACAAGACCCCTCATGGATATAGATGACGTCTTTAAACATGTTTTGCAAACAACCACACATATACACTCATACAAACATCTACGAAATCTAAACATAAATACATGAACAATAGATGAACATGTGTCTGTGTTAATGGGTATCCATGGGAGCTATACCTCTAAATCCAGGCCTTTGTGAATTTGACCCAGGTGCATAATATCACCATGGAAAAACCGATCGAAACAAAAGAATAGCATTTCAAGTTTTCCACACAAACGAATATGAAAACAAATTGCAGTGCTAATTAGAGATATGCATCATTAAAGTTTTAAAATGTGCAGAAGTTTGCATTTTTAAAGAGAAAAAGCATACCAGATGTTTGTTGGCATCAAATTTTTTCCTTAGCTCAACAGCCTGCAACAAAAGACCATCTTATGTGATTTAGTAAATATACAACTGACTGTAAAAACATCATCAGTCGTCTGTCTTGCAAATTGTGATGAAGCCCAGAAAATGCAAAATGCGCACATTCGACTGTCGACCAATTCACAGGCGACTGTAAATTGAACATCAGTCGACTGATGCAAAAAGCTCAAGAAGAGTCAAAAAAAATGTTGACTTGAGCAGTGCACCACAGTCGACTGTAGAAGGCTCGACAGGCGACTGTAATCACCCAGTCGACTGTAAAACCTTCATCAAACGACTGTTGAAGAGCCAGAGACTCCAATTGAGTCTTTGGGCTAGATAAACCTATTGGGTTGGATTCTATGATAATCCTAAGGCTCACTAAGATGGTTAAATGCATATGCATGAGATTATGACCATCTATCAAGGCATTTCAATACTCCTAGACTCAAAAAGAGAAATCAAGTAATAGAAATTACATGGATTACATATAGCATCTCATAGAGTCTAAGTCTTCAAGCTCACGATACCTTGATGCTCCCCATCATCTCCAAGTTTTGGCACTCCTTGATGAGCTTCCCTTCATCAAGCTCCAAGCTTTGATAATGCTTCTCTAGATGTCCATCCATCATCATACTCCAAGCTTTGGCTTCATTAGATGATCCTCATGACTTCATCCAAGCTTGATCACACCATCACTCTTGGAGAATATCCTCCAAGCATTATGCTTTGTCTCATCAACATATAATCATTAAGATAGACTGAGACTAAAACATAAGATTGATTAGCACACTAACATAATGTATTATTGATCATCATCAAAACAATGGTAGTCTTGAACCCAAGAACTAACATCAAGATGTAAGCAAAGAAATCACTATTTCATCCTGGAAAAAATCCCACCTTTTGTTCTGTTTTCTTATCATTTCACCTTGATTGATAATTGAAACCAGTGAATGGTTTGTTTCGAATTGCTGAACCCCTAATCTAATTGTCCCCAATAGGGGCTAGTTTGATTCAGTCGCAACATCAAGATGGATCCCCCTTTATCTGCTAAAATTTGTTTTCATTTTCATTAGATAAAGACTTCTTTCACGGGAAATGGTTTCACAAGTTCAGCAAAAATGCTCTGAGATCGACTAAATTTTACGACTTTTCCAATGCTCTATGTCTGCGTAGCTACTAAATCACATGAGATGCTCTTTTTGTTGCAGATTGATGAGCTAAGAAAAAATTTTGATACCAACAAACTTCTGGTATGCTTTTTCTCTTTAAAAATGCAAACTTCTGCACATTTTAAAACTTTAATGATGCATTTCTCTAATCAGCACTGCAATTTGTTTTCATATTCGTTTGTGTGAAAAACTTGAAATGCTATTCTTTTGTTCCGATCGGGTTTTCCATGGTGATATTATGCACCTGTGTCAAATTCACAAAGGCATGGATTTAGAGGTATATCTCCCATGGATACCCATTAACACACATGCACATGTTCATCTATTGTTCATGTATTTATGTTTAGATTTTGTAGATGTTTGTATGAGTGTATATGTGATACGATCCGGTGGATCGATCAATAATTTCAGGTTTAAAGTGGAAATTATATGAAAATGTGGAATTTTTATATAGAGAATAGCAAAGAACAATGATAACTTGTGCTCTTTTCGAGACGAACCATATCTTCTAGCTTTTAACTGAACGAAATAAAAGCCTAAATCTCCTTCACGAGATGCCTAAGAAGTTCTTCACAATTCAAGCATAAAAAAATAAGAAAGGCGGCTAGCCCTAATACGTAGAAAAGAGGGGATTTACTAATCTAGTCTGAAAAGATTAGAATACCCCTAGACCCACTAACCCCACTATGCGGTTCCTCCATGCCTCCTACATCACACGTACAATATGGAAACAAATTGTAGTGATGATTAGAGATATGCATCATTAAAGTTTTAAAATATGCAGAAGCTTGCATTTTTAAAGAGAAAAAACATATCAGAAGTTTGTTGGTATCAAAATTTTTCCTTAGCTCATCAATCTGCAACAAAAAGAACATCTCATTTGATTTAGTAGCTACGCAGACATAGAGTATTGGAAAAGTCGTAAAATTTAGTCGATCTCAGAGCATTTTTGCTGAACTTATGAAACCATTTCCCCTGAAAGAAGTCTTTATCTAATGAAAATGAAAACAAATTTCAGCAGATAAAAGGGATCCATCTTGATGTTGCGACTGAATCAAACTAGCCCTTATTGGGGGCAATTAGATTAGCGGTTCAACAATTCGAAACAAACCATTCCCTGATTTCAATTATCAATCAAGGTGAAATGATAAGAAAACAGAACAAAAGGTGGGATTTTTTTTCCAGGATGAAATAGTGATTTCTTTGTTTACATCTTGATAGCCGAGGCGGCGGCGGATCTCACAGTTGAGGGTGTCTGTTAGGGCTCGCCGGTACAAGATCCGAACCCGCTCCTTCTGCGCCGCCCGGCGAGCGAGATAACCGGCATTGCTCAAAAAGCTCATCCCTTCGCTTCTCTCTCTCTCTCTCTCGTCTTCGACGCTGCTGCTATTGTTTTTGCTGCCGCTTGGACCGGCTCACTCTGGGCATTTAGTGATTTTCACCCAAATCTCAATGGTCTTGAGTGTGCCTTGAAGCCTGCTGAACATTCTCCCGATTATAAAAGCCCAAACCTAGTTTCCGATTTGACTGGGCCTAAATCATATCCATAATGAGCACGTACGTAACTTGGTACACACATTTCTTAGAAAATGCGAATTTTATCCCTATTGGGCCTAAATCATGTCCATAATGGGTTATATGGTATCATACTAGCATCGGTAGGGAAATATAGCAGCAAATTACATGACACACTTTTTTTATATAGACAAGAAAGCTGGTTAAAGATGTGCGTGCGTGTATTCCGCATCCACAAATGAATTCAAGCATTGAATGAGAATGGAAGGAGAATGGACTGTTGAGAGGAACAAAGGTGCATTTCAGATATTTACCCTCGCGTTGTTAGTTGTTAACCTCATAGGGTACTTAAAATGTGAAAAAAATAAATATATAGCTCTAAGAAAAATTTCATAATCCCTAAAATCGTGAAAATCGTTAAGATATTTAACTGTAATTTAGCTGCCATTATAGAAAAAATTTGAGCCAACCATGATATGGTTGGAGTTATGGAGTCTCCGCCACAAGATTTGAATCATGTGGTCCAAACTCTGTTGAAAACTCTAAGACAGCTGGCCCATAATCTTAATGCGACCGTCGTACGATTTTAATTCAAACATTGTGATTTTGGTGCCCATCTTAATCTCCTCAAAAAGACTATCTATGGTTCTCTCTTAAACATCCTTTAATCACACAACTCATGTATTAAATTATCGCTAATCATGTTGGAATCTAGTCAACACTCCAACTGTGGGCGGAAAAAAGGCATTAATTTTTGGACAAGCGTCCCCCAAAGTCTCGTTAACAAGCAAAAATGAGTCAACCATTGCGGGCCGACTCGTTTGGCTCGGCTCAAGGTGGCCAAACGGCCGGAAAGCCCGTGGTCCAACTTGTCCAGTCCGTCGGCGTTGATCGGGCCACAGGCAAAGCCTGGCCCGATGCAAGGATCGGGCTTTCAGTTGATTTTTGGCCCAACGACCACCGTTGGGTCAGGCCGGGCCGGTCGCAAACGGGTCCGGGCCGCTTACTTTATTTAAGCACGAGGGACGCGTTTTCTGGCAGTGGGATTTATAATATGTTTAATTGTTTAATTGTGCAAAAATTTAGTTAATAAAATGTTTAATTTATAATACAGAATATAATATGCTTCATTTTGTAAATATTTTTTCCTTTTAAATATGTCTAAATGCTTAAATATGTTTAAATATGTCTAAAATATGTAAGGGCTTCTTGGGCTTTTCCTCTTCCGAGGCCGGCCGAAAGGTCAAACGGGCCGGCCCAACCCGTGCCCTGTCAAAGCCTAATCGGGCCCGGGCCGGGTCGTTGGACACCTTGAGGCTCGGCTTGATCACAAGGAGGTGAAGAAAATAGGCTAAATTTGAGATATTTTCATGTTTTTTTAGAATTCTTTATTTTTTACTAAAATTTTGTGACATAAAATCCTTCATGCTTTGAGAGGGATCTGCCACGGGCTTGCCCACGTGGCAATGTCCCCTCAACCGTGCGGGAATTCCAAACTCACAAATAAAATAAAAAAATTTGCCTCCCCTATGGGCTCTATCCCAGTTATTTGCAAAAAAACCTCCAACTTTCCACTTAATTGCATGTTTCTCCTTGGTTTTTTGCGCTTATTTGCATGCTTGCTCCCCTTTCACCCGACGCTACCGACACACACACCCACAGTTCCCGCACCTTCTCGGTTTCGCACGTGCTCCGTGCCGTGTTCGTCGAGGGTTATTTTTGCTCAGTGCACTTGCTTAAATTTTGGACACTTGATTAAATTTTGGATGATGGATTGATAAATTATGGTTTTTTTGTTGTCAAAACATAGAAATGTCTGTCGAGGCTAACTGTGATTTTCTTAAAATGGACCAAAGTACACAAGTTTTTTAAAAAAATTTAGCCAAGAAAACAAGAAGAGCAACGATCGGTCGCGATCGAAGCCAGATCATAGGGGGCTGCGTATCCCGTGTTTGTCAACGATGACTCAATACGGAATTCTTCATGAAAATCATTAACCGATGGCTTCCCGCGTCTCCTGTGGACCGACGCAGCATGCGCAGAGACGAAGGGCTGTCCCCTCTTTTCTCCGACACCGCCCGCGTGATTAATGGATTATTTGTCCCTAATTTAATTTAATCACTAATTAATCGACTGAAGAAGAAGGAAAAATAAATCGAAATTAAAAAGATGAAGCTTTTTTCTGTGAGTTTTTATTTTTTTAGAACGTGGAAGTTCTGATATTTTCACCCATCGGCATTATTTCTTTAAATTTTTAAAAAAAATGCAAAAATCTTAAACGAAGATGGAGGGAGAGGGAAGAGGGAGAGAGGGGGCCAAGAAACAAAGCGGTTGTTTTTGTTGTTAAGAGAGAGAAAGAGAGCAGGTCCTACTCCTACCTCTTTCTTTCTCTCTCCTCTCTCCTCTTCTTCCCTTTTTTTCTTTCTCCTTTTTCTCCTTTTCTTTCTCTGTATTTGGTTCTGTTCTCGAATGCGTAAAGACCCGCCTCTTCTTCTCCACGGACAGTTAATAATCTTTGGTGAAATTTGCAACCCTCGGCGTTTGATCCATAGGTACACTCTCTCCTCATTGTAGCTTCATGTTCTTCCCCCATGTGAGCATTATTGATTAGAAAATGTCAAATTATGGAGGTGGGAATTGTTTAATAAGGGCGGGGATCGTGGAAACATGCAGAAAAATCCAACCTTTTGGGGGCGGCGCTTTTGGCTTAACAATTGATAAAAATTTGAAGAATTAGTGACACATCTACGCACAAATTATTACAAAATCCAGACTTTTTACGGTAAGAATGTTGCTTAGTACCCAATTTTTATACTGATATCTTGAAATTGAAGAATGTTATGTTTGTTATTTACGCTGTATAAAATTTGGGTGATGGTTTAGGGGAGGGGGGAGAGGAGGAGAAACGAAATGGGTTCGATCGCCGGAGAGGACATCGGAAACGGCGGCGGCGGGAAGGAGGAGAGGATATTGGTTTCGGTGAGGGTTCGGCCTTTGAATGAGAAGGAGATTGAGAGGCACGATACGTCGGATTGGGAATGCATCAACCGTGACACTGTTATCTTCAAGAATAGTCTCCCGGACCGAGCTCTGTACCCAAGTGCATATACATTTGGTGAGTTCATCAAGATATCATCATTTTTCTTTGGCTTGCTTATTCCTTTAAGATTTGTCGAAATTGATTTTGATAAGAAATGTTGGTTAATCTATTGTATTCTTATGTGCATTTTTTATGAAATGTGTAAACTCTAGTTAGCTACCAAGGGTCCTACTGCATTCGACAAATGTTGTAGAATTGATGGGGTGCCTTTTGAGCTACATTATTACCCGAAAAGCCTGCATTTGTATTTTTTTGGTGAATTGGAGAGATGTATGAGCTTTGCACCCGTACACAAGTTCAAAGATATGTTTTGTCATACATTTAATTTTCGCAAATTTGAATCCTTATTTTTATTTCAGAACCTTGCCACAATCTGTAACTTATGATTCCTGATTTCTATCTCTACATCTCTAATTGAAGGCATCATGTTAGCAATCTTCTCTCTAGAAAGTTGGCATGTCTGGAGAGTCCTTTGTGCACGTTTAGTATGTATTCGTCCTGAATATTTTTCTATCTGATTGACAAAAAAATTGCAGAGATGAAGTTTGCCGCATTGAGATTCTCCTACTTTATGAAAAGATAAAGGATTAAGATTTCCCTGATATATGTAATTAAAATCTTGCACAGTTTGAATGTGCCAATTATATGTCTTCTTGTTTTTAAAGCAGTAACTTGTTACATTTTACTCGTCATAGAAATGATCTTAGGGACCTAATCACCTAAAGTAGAATATAACAATTTTCCTATAAAACCTGAATTATATTCCGGTGCATGCATTGTGTATTATGTGAAATACATTTTCTTAGTCTTATATCTGACGTCTTTTAACGGATGACAGACAGAGTATTTGGGTGTAATAGCACCACCAAACAAGTTTACGAAGAGGGAGCTAGGGAAGTAGCTCTATCAGTCGTCGGTGGTATCAATTGTGAGTTCGCCTTCCCCCTCTCACTCTTTCTATGCCCCTAATATGTTTCTGAATGTAAATATCGGATCCTACTCCTTGCTCCAGCGAGTATATTTGCTTACGGACAAACAAGCAGTGGAAAGACATACACGATGACCGGAATAACTGAGTATGGTGTGTCAGAAATCTATGACTATATACATAAGGTATTACAAATCTCATAAAATCATCCAATGTGGGTGCATTATATTTTAAATTATCAATCTGTATGCATCGGTTAAAGATGTCTGCTTTCTTTCCTTTTGCAGCACACAGACAGAGAGTTTGTTCTAAAATTTTCGGCAATTGAGATATACAACGAAGCTGTGAAGGATCTTCTCAACCCAGACAGCGGGCAACTTAGGCTTCTTGATGATCCTGAGGTGAGAGACCTGATAAGTGTTCTGGATTATCTGTGAGAAAAGAGTTATGCATTTAAGATAGATATGTTGTATAGCATTTAATATGTTTATCATCTTGCTCGGCTTGACAGAAAGGGACAATTGTGGAGAAGCTTACCGAGGAAACACTAAGGGATCTAGCCCATCTTAAGGAGCTTCTTTATTTTTGTGCAGGTTTAAAGTGATAGCCCTTTAGTCATGATGTAGTTTCTTTCCATTTGTTCTTTGTACATTAATCTTATATATACTACATTTTCTTGCAGCTCAACGTCAGATAGGTGAGACCACCTTAAATGAAATGAGCTCCAGATCCCACCAAATACTCAGATTGGTTGGCCCTCATCTCTCGTGTTAATATTTAGATTGGATAAATAGAAACACTTCTTATTTTCCTCTCTTTGGGTGATCTTGTGTAGAGTATTGAAAGTTCTGCAAAAGAGTTATCGGGTAGGGACAACTTTAGCACTCTCACGGCCACTGTGGTACGGTCACTCTAATTGATCAATCTTGACTTCCCTATTATTTTCTTGCTGATAAAAAGCACACAGGAAACTGAATTTGTTATTTGGGATGCAGAATTTTGTTGATTTGGCTGGGAGTGAGCGAGCATCTCAGGCCTTGACTGCTGGCTCAAGGCTGAAGGAAGGTTGTCACATTAATCGAAGTCTGCTTACTCTCGGAACTGTTATTCGCAAGCTGAGGTTGCAACCCATTCATCTACCAACTTATGCATGTTGTTACAATTTTTTGTTGTTGAAAGGAACATGCGGTTACAAATTGCCTATCTATGCCCCTGAACATACCTATTGCCTCCCAGTATCTGCATTCTTTTATTATATGGGCTGCTTCAGCCAAATTTCCTACTTGTTTCGTCAGAAACTAGAACTTGCTATTAAAAATCGATATGGTCAGCTACGCTGAAGTTTCAGGAGTATCCGATAGCATAAAACATAATATCCCACAAGGAGTCAATTTGCCACTGCACTCTTCGCACTTTCATCTCCAATTTTTCTTACCAACTCCTATGCATCACTTGCATACTTCTGTTTCTATTATTGTTTGAAAATATTAACAGAATCTTGAATGTTCATCTTTCATCTTTTGTTTTAATTTATATGTTTCCTTTTTGGATACAGCAAGGGAAGAATTGGGCATGTTCCTTACAGAGACTCGAAGCTGACACGCATACTACAGTCTTCATTGGGAGGGAATGCCAGAACTGCCATCATTTGCACCATGAGCCCTGCCCACAGCCACATTGAGCAGTCCCGAAATACCCTTCAATTTGCGTGCTGCGCAAAGGAAGTGGTTACCAGTGCGCGTGTCAATGTGGTCATGTCCGATAAGGCATTGGTGAAGCATTTGCGGAAAGAACTCGCTCGACTGGAAAACGAACTGAGATACATGGGGCCGCCTAAAATAACATGTCACTCTGATGTATTAAAGGAGAAGGATGCCCAGATCAAAATGGTACTGAATTAGAAATTTTCTAGAGCTCATATAAAAGTTTACACATGATATAAGCTCTCATTTCTGTGATTGATATCATCATTTTTAGATGGAGAAAGAGATGAAGGAGCTGATGAAACAACGGGATCTTGCTCAATCTCGACTTGAAGATTTGCTCAGAGTTGTTGGTGATGATCAAGCTTCAGGACAATGGGTACCGTGCTTTTCATTTCAAGATGTGAGGCTCAGTTACTTAAGAATTTGCCTTCTTCTGACGTGTTTGTTCTCCTTGTCTCAGGAGGAAATCGGTCATACTTTGAGGCCTTATGCACCTATATCATACGATGCATTGTCATCATCTGCATCATCAGGTGTTTCTTACCAAATTCCAGAGATCGGTGTTACAGTGTATGCTCAGTCGCCTGCACACAGTGATTATACCGATGACGATGATC
Organism: Scilla litardierei; assembly: GCA_030789695.1. NCBI lineage: Eukaryota > Viridiplantae > Streptophyta > Magnoliopsida > Asparagales > Asparagaceae > Scilla > Scilla litardierei. The sequence goes on along the minus strand of CM061133.1, from coordinate 1,232,913 downwards.
ACCAGATTTCTGGCAAATCCAAGGGGCAACATGCCATGTCGCCTCTATATCACTCAGCAAGTGCTCCTACTATCATGAGGCAGGAAGAGACTTCCCCGTTTACATCTCCAGATTGTAATGGCCACTATAAGGATGTCCGCTGTATTGAGATGATGGAGCCGAGCATGAATAAAATCAAAGATGAAGACTTCGATCTGTTGTCTACCGATGATATTGACAGTCTGCTGCCTCCAACCGTTGATGCCAAAGATTTTCCCGAAGAACCCGTGAAAGAGCATTGTGATCCTGAACCAAAAGGTAGAGGGAGGACAGACTTGAAAGTTGAACTGCCCTCAGCAAGAGAAGTATGTAGTGCCAGACGCCCGCCACTAGTTAGAAGTAGAAGCTGCAGGGCAACTTTAACAACATGCACATCGTCTCTTTGGTTTCCAGAGCACATGGAGTATAAAAACACGCCGCCCAATGACTTCATGAAGGACTCATCTGGGGGGCCTAGAGGGTCTCGAAAGACGATTTCTGCAATAAGTTTTGGTGCTGAAGAGGTGACACATTCAAGAAATGGATCAGAAAATTCTGACAGGAGTGTTTCGGGTGATGGTCTTAAAGCACAGACTGCCAACAATGGAAGCATCACCAGAGTCCCTAATTCAGCCGGTCAGCTGGAGGATCAACACCACAGAGAGCATCAGCAGGTATGACTCTTATCAGCTCATGGAAGTTTGGTTTCTGCTAGCAGAATTTTGTTTCATTACATCAATATCGCATAACTTGTCGAATCCTTCACATGAGATATGTTCATCTGAAAATCCTATATCTGCTCTCGGTGGAGAACTGAGCGGTGTCGCTTGCATGATTTTCAGGAGCATGCTTCAGACAAAGGCTCTGAAGTCAAGATAACCGTGAAGGATGTATGCCTGGAACCCGTGCTAAAATCATCAGAATCTCCCTCCCAATGGCATTTAGAGTTTGAGAAGAAGCAACGGGAAATAGTCGAGCTCTGGCATGAGTGCAACGTCTCCTTGATCCACAGGAGTTGCTTCTTTCTTCTCATCAAGGGAGATCCAGCAGACTCTATTTACATGGAGGTAGAGCATAGGAGGCTATCCTTTCTGAAGAGCTCTTCCTCTGAAGATGACGATTGCCTCGACTTAAGGTTAATCCAGTTATTTCAGTTATTTCGGTCATGCACTGTTGTGATATGTTGATTGCAAATGGATTCTGTTCTTAGTGTAAGTGATTTTATTTGAAACGGTGAAATCCTTTTCGTTGTAGTCTGAAGAATATTCGGAGGGAGAGGGAGAAGATAAGCAGGGTAATGAATAGGATGCCGTTGGCAGAAAGGGAAGGTCTCTACGCGAAATGGGGCATAGCGCTGGACTCCAAGCAGAGGCGGCTGCAGCTGGCACGGCGACTGTGGACTGACACCATGGACATGGATCATGTGAGGGAGAGCGCAATGCTCGTGGCCAATCTGTTCGGGTTCTTGGAGCCTGGGCTAGCTCCCAAGGAGATGTTTGGACTTAGTTTCACACCGCAGCTATCTTCTGGGAGATCTTTAAACAGAAAGCTTGCGACGTCTGCTCGCAGGTGACTAATATGGTCATGGCCGTGATAATACTGGAGAGACACCTCCATCTCTGCACTGGCTCGAGTTTCAACTAACGACAATGGTGTTCTTTCTTATTTGATTATTTGTTGTGATTCTTTGTTCTGATTGATCTGAATGTAGATAAGCTGTGTATATCAACGAAGATTCACAAACATGATACATTATAAAGCCATTATAGTAGATAGCAATATATTCTCCAAGTCAATAGAAGCTAACATGCTATTGTGATTCTTATTCGTTATGAATGCCACATGTTTTTTTTACACTAGAATCATTCAAAACTATCTTTTACTTTAATAACTTTTATCATAACTAATAATACAATGAAACATAATATTCATCATAGTGTTGGCTAACGTTTAAAATGGTTGGTTGAAGTTCATGATAGTTCTGAGTATGGTTTTAAAAACATGAAGATAGTTTTGATGAAATGAGAAGAAGTAAATATATTTTTGAATAATTTACTCCCTTCTGTATCCAAAACACAAACCCTTCGAGCTTTTAGGCTATTCTTCTTAGTATAGAGCAATGAACACACGACAGTTGTCTGTCTGCAAGATTGGAGCGTTGCTTTCTTCCAGCATAGCAATCTAGTCCATGTCGCCATTAACTTTATAAGCTTTTCATATCATAAAAGATGGAGTATCTTGCATGTAGGAAGCTCACATGGCCATGGCAGAGCTTCACATGGCTAACATGCCAAAAACACACACCTACCACTTCCATTCTTTATTTGATTCTCATGCCTTCAGTGTTGCTCACTCCTTGCAAGCACTTTATTTATTGCATATACAATGAACATCTGCAACTTTGTATCAATTCAATAACTAAGTAGAGAAATAGCAGCAAGTGCCAGTTTAATACCAACCCCACAAAAGAACAATGTAGGCTGCAATCAGTCAAAAATGACCCTCAGTTAGGTATATACTATTACTACACAGTGAAGAAAGTTGAACATAGATTTGAAAACCGACATGTAGATTACATAGAACCTGGCAGAAAACAAAAAAAAGATTTATTTACAGTCAAAGATGGATTATCAGATGGGGACTATGGTGTTGATGATGTCGCCAACATTTGGTTCTATTATGATTTGAGAACCACCCCTTCTGTAATTTTCCAGCCTGATTTAGCAGAATACACCATTTCGTAGCGCGTGGAGTACGTCGTTGTACAAGAATCTTCATTCTCAGGATGAGCATCATCATTCAGCTGAGCTGCCTCCTCAATTGTGGCCTCCACCATTGCACGTCGACCATCCATCGATACCGTTACACTGTCAACTGTCACGGCCAAAAGGGTGTACTCCCAATACATACCTTGCTGTGCAATTTCAGCTGCACGATCTTTCCATATCTTTAGCATCCGCCCCTCCAAAACCTGCATATACTTTAAAAGATTAGTACAACGAGGTGCCCATCCGTGTCATTGGGGGAAAAAGTGCCAGTAGAAAGTTGAGCTTGATGGCCAACTTTATTCTAACACTCCGAGCTTTGTTTCCACAAGTTCACTCAATATTTCTGAGGTTATTTCCCATTTCAGAACAATAGTAAAATGTTTTTCTAAGGGCTTATCCTCCTAAGATACTTTTTGGGTGAATTAGTCAGTACACTGATACGATCATCACGTATGAGAGGAGGCGTAAGAGCCGAAGGAGTAATTTACTAAGTGCACCGACCGCTGTGGGAAAGCTTCTTTATGCACAATAAATTTTGTTGTACGCACCACGCCTAAACATTATATAAGTGAGGGCGTGGGCTAGGGTTAGGGTATCCAATTGTTAGCCGTCGTTTGACAATTTCTTAGAATTCTCCAGCAAGATCTAGAAGAGAACTTTAGGATTTTCCCTTAGCAAAAGCAAAGAGAGAGGCCAACTCTCCCAAAATTGGCTATTTATTTTTGTTAACACTATCTTATCAATAAAATTCCCCAAATTCCAGCTTATAAACCCTAGTCCGCATCAATTTGGTATCAGAGCTTCGATCCAGCGACGAGATCAACCACAGTGAAATCTTTGGAGGAGAGGCTAGATGCAGAGATCGTCTAGAGAAAGGAGTCGGAGGAGATGAAGGCCTTCGTTAAAAAGGTCGGCGAGATCGGCGACAGCTTGAATCAGATGAAGGAGATGTTCCAGCAATTTGTGGCGCAAGTTGTTCCACAAATTCCAAACTCGAAGGAAGGAACCACCTCAGATCTGAATCACCAATTTTTTTAATCTGAGTGCGAAGGAGATCCGCACAACGAGAGGAAAGACGACAATGATCCCCAATCATGAGGGGTGATCTTGGGAGAACGAAGATTTGGATCTTGAGGGCGACGATTGGCAGGAGGATCTCTCTGAAACACTAGGGGAGAGCTCCAAAGAGGAGCAAGCGACACGGCAAAGAAGGCAAGAGCGCGCGACAGCCCTAGGCGGTCACCGACCCCCTGGCGACCCGCCAGGGGGCCACCGACAGCAGGCGACCCTGCAGGGGGGCCGCAGGAGGCGGGCGACCCCACCTAGGGGCCGCCGATGATGCATGACCCCGGAGGGGGGCCGCAGGGGTCGCCCTACAGAGGTCGGGCGACCCCGCCTGGGGGCTGCCGAATGCAGGCGACCCCGCCATGGGGTCGCCGATGGCAGGCGGGCCCGCCAGGGCTCCCGTAGGCCACTGGCGGGCCGCGCGGACTTCGAGGAGCCCCATGCCTACCGCAGGGGGCGGGGGTGACCGGGATGAGAGCGTGTGGGGTGCGAACAACACCGATGGCAGCGATGAGGCTCCAGGCAGGCAGCGGCAAGTTGCGAGACATGATCTGTAGTACGAGGAGCCCAACCGCTGTTATAAGGATGAGTATGAGGAAGACGCGGAGTGAGATTAGAGGGAAGTCAGGCGGAGGGGTCATGGAGGAGCCAGATTTGGAGATCCTCGCCGTCAACAGACACCGGGTTGTTTTGATGGAGGGGATCCACGTGCGGATGACCGCATACGGAAGCTCAAGATGCCGCTATTCGAGGGCAGTAATGCCACAGGGTGGATCTACAAGGCAAAAAGATATTTTGAGATGGCGAGGTTGACAGAGGTGGAGAGATTGCCGGTGGTCGCACTCTGCTTGGAGGGAGAGGCTTTGAATTGGTGGCGATGGAAGGAGCAGCAGAGGCCTTTGAGGACCTGGGACGGGTTCAAATAAGCATTGCTACACCGTTGCCGAGATTCCCAGGGGGCGGAGCTTACGAGCAGCTGCATGCTTTAAGGTTGGCCGGGACGGTGCGCAATTACATCAAGCAGTACGGGGTACTTACTAGTAGAGTACGCGGGATGCCTGCAAAGTCCTTGGAGGGTTTTTTCTTGGACGGACTGAAGCCTACCATTAAGGCTGAACTCCGCATCCTCAGACCTCGGGGGCTTGAGGAGCAGATGGAGCTAGCACAGATGGTCGAGGACCGATTGGCCGAGGAGCACCGCGCCAGAGGGGCGTTTGGAGGAAACTTTCTCCGACCACAGACTGTTCCAGAGGTCAACCGGGTGCTGCAGGAGGTACACCAGCAGGCGCGATGAGGCCAGGAGATGCAAGGCCAGTGGGCCTTATAAGAGAATGACAGATGCTGAGATACGGGACCGGAGGGCGAACGGGTTGTGCTTCAAATATGATGAGAGGTTTACCCCAGGGCACATGTGTCGCAACCAGGCATTGCAGGTATACAAGGTATACGCAGAAGAGTTAGAGGAGCAAGCAGAGGGGTTGGCGGCAGAGCACGAGGACAGCGAGCCCCTGCTCCTAGAGGCAGCGGAGGTTTCACTCAACTCCATAGCGGGACTTACACGGATCCACACTATGAACCTAGCTGGTAGAGTTCGGGACATGGACGTAGTGATCCTGATTGACAGTGGGGCCACCCACAACTTCGTATCCCCTAGGATGATTGCGGGGCATGGGATCCAGCTCACCCAGACAGAGGGCTTCGGGGTCATGTTAGGGATTGTCAAGGTGGAGCAGAGTAGAGGCATCTGTCGGGACTTGACAGTGTCCATACAGGGGGTACTGATCACAAGTGATTTCTTGCCTTTGACTTTGGGCAACGTCGACCGGATTCTTGGGATGCAGTGGCTGCAGTCACTAGGAGAGACCAAGTTCAACTGGAAACTATTGCGGATGGAGTTCCAGGTGGATAGGAGGAAGGTAGGGCTGCAGGGTGACCCAAGTTTATGATGTTCGTCGGTTTCTTATAAGACTGACAAAGACATTACATATGGAGGGAGGTGGATTCCTAATCGAGTTACAGGTGTTGATTACTGAGGAGACGGAGGGCACGACGGTGGTGCCAATGGAGATGGAGCAGCTGTTGCAAGGATTTGAGGGGGTGTTTCTGCCCCCTAGCGGCATTCCGCCGCCAAGGGATCATGAGCACACCATTGTGCTGAAGGAGGGGGGTGTCTCCCATTAGTGTGCGCCCGTATCGATACTTGCAGGTGCAGAAGGTTGAGATCTAGAAGCTGGTTCAGGAGATGCTACAGGCGGTGATCATACGACCTAGTGCGAGCCCTTTTTCTAGCCCAGTGTTACTGGTGAAGAAAAAAGACGACAGTTGGAGGTTCTGTGTCGATTACTGAGCCTTAAATAAGGAAACTGTGTCGGACAAGTTCCCTATCTCTGTGATCGACGAGCTGCTTGATGAGTTGCACGGCGCAGTGGTATTCTCTAAGATCGACAAGAAGCCTGGATACCACCAAATTCGCATGAAGACAGATGATGTGCTGAAGACGGCCTTCAGAACTCATGAAGGTCATTACGAGTTTCTCGTCATGCCTTTTGGGCTGACGAATGCCACCGCCACCTTTCAGTCATTGATGAACAAGTTCTTCAGGCCTTATATACGGAGGTTCGTCTTGGTCTTCTTTGACGATATTTTAGTATACAGTGATTCCCTGCAGGATCACTTGGGCCATTTGGAGATAGTCCTGCAAGAGTTAGAGGACCATCAGTTACAGGCCAACCGAAAGAAGTGCTTGTTCGGACAGGCGCAGGTGGAGTACCTGGGGCACATCGTCTCGACGGAGGAAGTGGCGACCGATCGGTCGAAGATTGCTGCTATGTTGGATTGGCCGCAGCCAAAGACGTTACGAGCTCTACGGGGATTCCTTGGGCTCACAGGCTATTAAGGAGGTTCGTGAAGGGGTACAACACCTTGGCGTGCCCCTTACCGAACAACTGAAGGACAGTTTTCTCTAGGAAGAGGCTACGAGGGCATTTCAGGCCCTCAAGCAAGCTATGACGATAATACCAGTTTTAGCACTCTTGGATTTCGAGAAGCAGTTTGTGGTGGAGTCAGATGCAGTTGGTTTAGGTTTAGGGGCCGTGCTGATGCAGGAGCAGAGGCTGATCGCTTACTTCAGTCAGGTATTGTCAGCAAGGGCCAGGCTGAAGTCCGTCTATGAGAGAGAGTTGATGGCCATATTGATGTCAATAAAAAATTAGCGGCCTTACCTTTTGGGGAAGAAGTTCGTAGTACGGACTGACCAGAGTAGTCTGAAGTACCTCCTTGAGCAGTGTATGGTGGCCGAGGAGCACCAGAGGTGGTTATCTAAGCTGAGTGGTTACAAGTTCGAGATTCACTATAAGCCTGGTACGGACAACAAGGCGGGGGATGCGCTCTCACGTCGCGACGAGGGGGTGCATGTGGTAGCCCTATCGATCCTGGTGATGCTAGGGAGCGAACCGTTGTTAGCAGAGATCGAGGCAGACGAGGGGCTACGACAGATCAGGGAGGCCATTAGTCGGGGATCAGGAGACTTTCCGGGTTACTCGATGGAGGGGAGGACGCTTCTCTACAGAGGGAGGTTGGTGATTCCCTGTACGTCTGTACACATTCCCATGCTTTTCCAAGAGTTCCACAGCAGTGCGGTGGGAGGACACTCAGGGGGATATTAGACGTATCAGCGGATGGCTCGAGAGCTGTATTGATCGTACATGAGGAAGGATGTCGCGCAGTTAGTTTCAGAGTGTGACGTGTGCCAGCGTCACAAGTATCAGGCGACATCACCGACAAGCCTTTTACAACCCTTGGATTTACCAGAGAGGGTGTGGGAGGACATTTCGATGGATTTTGTGGAGGGATTACCACGATCAGAGGGTTACACTACTATATTTGTTGTGGTTGACTGCCTCAGCAAGTACATCCACTTCATTCCACTTCGCCATCCATTCACCGCAACGTCAGTGGCAGCCGTGTTCTTGAGGGAAGTGGTAAGGCTACATGGCTATCCTCGTTCCATCGTATCAGACAGAGATAAGGTATTTTGAGCACTTTCTGAAGGGAGATGTTCCGGATGCAGGGTACATCACTTCGAAGGAGTACCGCTTACCACCCTCAGACGGATGGACGAACCGATGTGGTAAATCGGAGTGTGGAGACATACCTCCGCTGCTTCGCTTCAGAGACGCCTAAGGAGTAGGCCGGGTGGCTGATGCGGGCAAAGTACTGGTAGAACACCTCGTACCACTCGGCAGCAAAGTTGACACCATTTCAGATTGTTTATGGCCGAGACCCACCCCACTTAGTGCACTACAGCAGAGGAGCCACCCCATATCAGGACTAGAGCAGCATTTGGAGTAGCGTGATCGGGTCCTGGAAGAGTTGAAGCACCACTTGTCACGAGCCCAACAGATCATGAAAGGGAAGGCGGATGCACATCGCAGGGATGTGGAGTTTACAGTAAGAAAGCGGGTGTATTTGAAGCTCCGACCATACAGAAAGCGTTTGATGGCACATCGAAGCAACGAGAAGCTGGCAGCAATGTACTATGGGCCTTACGAGATTGAGGACATGGTCGGCAAGGTGGCCTACAGACTGAGGTTACCCTCATCTACTCGCATCCATCCCTTTTTCATGTAACACAGTTATGTCGTGCGATTGGTGATCATGCGGCGTCAGCTACACTACCACCGACCCTGACAGATGACATGGATGTCTTATTGGAGCCTGAGTAAGTCACGGGCATATGGTCAGGTACTACTGGGGTGAAGGTGTTGATCCGTTGGACGGGACTACCAGAGTACGAGGCGACTTGGGAGCCTTATGACCAGATATTTCAGTAGTTTCTAGACTTCCACCTTGATGATAAGGTGAAACTCATGGGGAGTAGTGATACGATCATCACGTATGAGAGGAGGCGTAGGAGGCCGAATGAGTAATTTACTATGCGCACCGACCACTGGGGGAAAGTTTCTTTATGCACAATAAATTTTGTAGTAAGCACCACGCCTAAACATTATATAAGTGAGAACGTGGGCTAGGGTTAGGGTATCCAATTGTTAGCCGTCATTTGACAATTTCTTAGAATTCTCCAGCGAGATTTAGAAGAGAGCTTTAGGCTTTTCTCTTAGCAAAAGCTAGAAGAGGGGGCCAACTCTCCCAAAATTAGTTATTTATTCTTGTTAACCCTATCTTATCACTAAAATTCCCCAAATTCCACCTTATAAACCCTAGTCCATTTCCTACACTTTGCACCCTAAGAGATGACACAGACACCTTTTCTATTAAGATGAAGGGTCACGTGAACATTAATCTCCATTAAGCCATAAATATCCAAATCTCCTGCATCTTTCCTCTTTCACTTGCCTTTCTCTTCTTCCTCTTCCCAAAAATCTCCTAATCATAACTAAAATTCAAACCCTAACCAGTCACCATTGCCTCCTCCTCCAGTCATCTTCATCTTCCTCCTTATCTTGCCATGATCACAATTTTAATATAAAATAACTCTTCTCTAATTCTAATCCCTAACCCATCCACCTCCACAACTAATTTCTAGCTCTTTCTCATAATCCATCACTATCACCACCTCTTTCATCATCAAAGCCACCACTCATAACCCTAAGGTTGCGAAAGTGAAAAAGGAAGGCTTCAGCAAGGCTTATGTAACAAAATGCGCCAAGTGATTTTAACAAAATTTTGGATACAAGTCCACATATTCGTGATTATTTATAAAAGAGTCCCTCAAATTATATCATTTGTGATTTTGCTCCCCTAATTTAATTAATTTGTTAGAAAAGGGTGATCTTCTGTCTAAAATTAGGTAAATTCCACTTAATTTAATGGAATATTAGTCATAACCCGTGCCCGCGGGCACGGTTCATTTAAGATTTTCCCCCGCGAAATCTTTGTTTCCCAAGAAATTATTTCCACGGACAAAATTGCGCGGAAAAACAAATTAGCGTAAAAATATTTAGCGGCACTGGCGCCTTCGATGCAAAAGAACAGAATCGGCACATGCGCCTTCGATACGAAACAACAAATTAGCGTAAAATAACCGGCACGGACGCCTTCGACGCAAAACAACAAATTAGCGTAAAAAATTTAGCGGGCGCCTTCAGCGCGGGAAATTATTCTCATCATTGCCCCATGGGTCGAAGAGACAGTGGGCCCCGCGTTGACGGAGAGATCATTCGATCTGCAGCAGCATTCGATCTGCAGCATTAAGTGCAAGTTAATGTTTTTCCGTAATGCATTAATTGCATGCACTCTGCTATTCCCAAGAAACTTTCATTTCCCATAAAGTTCCATTTCCCCAAAACTTTCATTTCCCTAGAAATATTTCTCCAAAATTTTCCACAAAATCTCATCTCAACCATTCATTTTTCAAGATTAAATCCAGGCCGTCTTTTTATCAACCTGTTTGTCCTATTCAGCTTGTCATAGTCAGCCTTAGAATTCAAAAACAGTTGTGTTTTAATATATAGATTCCTTTGTTAAACTCTTCCTAATTTCATTTAAAAAGAAAATTTATCCCCTCCTCACATGATGGTTTCGGTGTAGGAAGAGGAGGGGTGACATGGGTTCAGATAGGGAAGGAAGTGGAGTAGAGCAGAAGGGGCGACATGGGAGTTTGAATGAGGGTGGATGAAGTAGAGGATGTGAGGCGGAGGCGGAGGCAGAGCGGGCAGCGTGTTTTGACAATTATGGAGAAAGAGACAATTATGGAGAAAGATAATGGGGAGAGTAAATGTAGGTGATAGCAAGGTGTCTTCGGTCAATTAGGAGGAGGAAGATGAGGAGAATGGGGAGAGGGTGTGCAACATAAGTACAGAGGAGAAGGGGAAGATGAGGGTAGGTGGCTAGGCCATGTAACCTTAGTCGTCGTCCATCGCCCTCCTTCTCATCCCCCTCATCTCTCCCCAAACCGCTTCTTCTCCTGCCCTCATCCCAAAATCCTATAAAACTTAATAACCCAATATCTAAAATTCGAAACCTAATATTTAATGGATTAACTATGGTGTTAGACTGTCTAATTAGTATTTAACCAAACTCGAGTTAAATTTTAGGTGAATATGTTTAGGATTTTTTTTCCAATAAGTCATGAATATGAGGGTCAAATATCAAATACTATAATTTAAGAAAATCTTTTAAAAATGGCCATAAATATGGGGATTTATATCTTAAAACCCCCTTTTAATAGGGACATAAAATCATAACATTAGCTCAAATGAAGAAAAAGGCAAGAAATGGACGAAAACAATCTACAAATATTACTTGATGATTAATACTATTAAGTTACAGAATTGATATGCAATAATTATTCATGCAATATAAAATTATTTAAAATCTTCAAGCAGGGCATAATCATTCCGAAAACAGAAAGAGAGAAAGAAGAATAACTAATCAAAATAGGTTAATTAGACGGTCAAATGAAATTTGGATCCATTTCTAGCATAGAAATTAACCCTGTTAACTTCCCCCACTGATAATACATGAGTGTTTTGCCCGGTTTAGCCCGCCTACCTTTTGAACAAACTCTCATCATTCCCTTGGCCTAAAGTCATTTTCTCAACATGTGCATCAGCTTGCATCAGCTTCTCAGTATTAAATCTTACTGAATCTCACTGCTAATTCAAGCGTAAATGGGAACATGGCCCCAAAGTTCATTGGAACTCTTCCTGTTATATTGTTGATTTGTTTCAAGGCACACAGTCCCTCTTGATTTGACCGAAACACTAATTACATGATAGTACCAAGGCCAGACTTGGGTTCAATGGTTGGAAACTCGAGACATTTTGACAATACCAAGATCAATCCAACAGTCATTTGATTGAGAGTCGTAAGCCAAACTACATGTTGATCATTTGAAAGGGCCAACATGTAGTTAATATCAAAGTTTGCATCCGGTGGTCTAAATATCAAATTTAGGGCTCGTATCAGCTTGGAAAACAGGATATCACAAATATATCAAGGATATTTAGTTAATATCAAAGTGCCATATCACACACTAAATATACATGTTATATACACATCTAACAATATATAAATCATATAAACTAACATAAACCATATTTATGGAATAACCAGAAAATACCCGTGCACATAGTGCACTAGCTCCAACAACCCCCTCCCATGACGCGAGTCCCACCTAGATGTGGGTATTTGATAATAAGTTCTTGGGTTTTGTGATGGAAAATTAGGGATTTTGTAGAAATAAAGGATTTTAATAGATATAAGAGGGAATTAGAAGGATAATTAGGCCTCATTCAAGAGGAGGACCGCTCTCCCAAGCTTCAATTCAAAATGAAGCCGAACTCTCCCACTAACATAAGGATCTACTCCTATTCTCAATAAATATTCTTTTCCAAATTCTTCATAAAAGAAATAGCCCTAACCCCCCTCATATATATAATGGACTGATTTGTCCAACATTACAAAAATACCTCTTGATGCCTAAAATTACAAGTTCGCCACCTACACCCCAATTCTAACGATATTTCTGTGGGTGCGGACTAGGGTACAAGGAATTTTGTGAGAATGGTGGATGTCGGTGTGGGTGTGACCTTGGGTGCATGGGTTTTTTGTGAGAAGGGTGGTAATGGGACCCACACGATGAGGTGGCCAATTTATGACCACCACTCTATCAACCCATTTATCTTAGTCATTAGATTTCACCATCAAATGTATAATAGATACGTTGATAAGTTGTGTTAAACTATGAATCTACAAGCATTAACCGATTGTGAAAGTTTAGAGTCTAAATGAGAAAAAATTTCTCAATTTCATTGATAATTGGAAAAAAGAATAACAAAAAAACTTAATTTTCATAGTGTCACCCTGTTTGCATTGCTGGATATGGCACAGTTTTGCCACATCGCATCGTCGCATTGTCAGAAAACAGACAGGAGACAATCAAGGCTTGGGCATAATCTAAGCTCTAATTCTTGTGTCTTTTCTTTAACAGAGATGGGTTACGGGTTGTCAGGTTTCGGGTACGGGTTAATTTGATTCGCATCCATTAGTTCAAAAAAGGAACGTCAGCCGCCACATTGCTCGATATCGGACTGATACTGTGGTCGAAAACTCTGTACGTCTTAGAAAGGTTAATGTCGTAGTGCGGGTTTTTTTTTGATATATCGGCTAATATGTTGGATATCGGCCATCTATTTGGAACACTTTGCATCAACATGATTAGTTCTGGTGCAAGTTCAAGAGAAAGCCTGAGGTCATTTATTCAAGCAGTTGAACCAACTAATATTTGGTTTGTAAACATATGATTAGATTTCTTGAAATTTGTTTTCCCTCTTGTTGTCTCATTTTCTTCTGGAATGTATTATTCACAGAATAAACATTTTTTCCACCACCGTGCTGGTGGTTAAATGGAGGTGGTGTGTGAGCCAGTGTCGTGTGGGAGATCAGAGGGAAGATCTGCATCCCTTTAAATTAAATTAAATTTACTACTAACACTTATTTATTAAGACATCTTCATAAATTTTATTTCCAAGACGTGCTTCTTGTGATGCAGTGGTATCCTCTTATGCATGCTTATAAGGTCCCACAAAATTTGAAACTGTAAAAGTTTCTGCTTATTCAGTAATGGCAGAAAGAAGAGAGAGCGAGAGAGTTTTTCACCTCTGGAAGTTCTAGAACAAAATGGTGGGGTCCCAATGCCTGGGATTTTATGGTCTGCCATTTGCGAACGAGAGTTTCGGCAAATCTGGCATCCATTTTAGGGATGTCCTGCACTAAGCGTTCATCTGTGGGCATATCAAAATCATGAAAAGGAAAAGAAAAGATTAAAGCAGACTACCTAAATCAAATTATTACAAAACAAACGGACAATGGCATTCAAATTTCAAAGGCATTCAAGTTATAAAAGCAACTAAAAATAGTGGATTGTAAGGCTTAAACTTTCCTATTTCTGCAAAAGAAGGTAAGGCTCCTAAATATTGTTACTGTCAAAGTCAAAGAATAGAGTGTCTAATTTTCTCCACAAAGAAAATAATAGTCTCAAGTTAATGCATATTTAAATATGACATAATAAAAAACAATATTTCATTCATTTACCAAAACAAGTCAACTAGGCAAATGTGATGTCAAAATCAAATACATATGACAAGACTAAGCACAATTATTCAAACAATTTAAATGTAAATATGTGAAGAAATATTTGTCTAATCTAGTTCGAATCTTGAAAAATCTAAATAAGCTGAATATCAGTACAAAGAATGTCCTTGTATTTATTTCCTTATCTTCAAGCATCACAGGCTAAATCATTGCAATCATCATAAACAGCTTGGTGCATTTCTATCAAAGACAATACCAATAAGTTTATAGCTGTAACATCATTCAGAGACTAAACACAGCGACCACTGTAAACCAATACTGAAAAAGCAGTACCAAAGTTGGAATGACTTTAATGCATGGCCTCTTGCACCATATCTTTGAGGGTACAATTTTACAATCAAGTAATTGCAGAAAAGCACAAGGTCAAATTGAAGCAAAGAAAGACTATTGAACAGTGAAATACATACCCTTCCTTTGTCAAGATGCATCTTTAAAAATGACTAATTTGAGAAAAAAGGGAAATGTCTTTCATGATTCTAAGGGTACTTAATACTGTGAAAAAAGTAAAAATGATGCAATCTTAGGACTTACCAAAAATGGCATATAATGTAGTAATTTATAAACCATATTGAAGACTGATGCGGACGCACCCCTAGCCGTCGCTCCCCCAAGCGCACCGGCACACCCTCAAGCCGCGGGTCCCACATGGATGACTTACTTTTGGCACAGGAGACGTGGGACATGGCTTAGTGGGTCAAGGGGTATTCTAGTCTTTTCAGACTAGATTAGTAATTCATCTTTTCTATTTATCTAGGGCTAGCCGTCTTTTGTTATTTTCATGCTTATTTTGTCAAGAACACTTGAGCATCTTTGGTGAAGGTGTTTAGGCTTTTATATGTCCATTAAAAGCTTGGATAGAGAGTTTCCTCTCGAAAGAGACTCGATTATCAGCCCTAGTTCTTTGTTCTTCGCAATATTCATTACAAAAATTCCACCTTTTTTATATTTTTCCACTTTAAATCGCTGATTTGATTGAATAATCAACTGGATCGTATCAAATTGGTATCAAAGCTTAAGATTCGATGGCGACAGAGACGAGATCCGACGAGAAGATCCAAGGTTTGCGTGAGGAGATCCAAGGAGAATTGAATACGATGAACAAGAAGATGGATAAGTGGTTCATGGATTTCGCTCACACACAAGAAGATACGCAGAACGACATACGCACGATGAGGGAAGAGATGGGTCAAATCAGTTTATTTTTACAAACCTAGCGGTAGAAAACGAGAAGGGGAGGATATTCAAGGAGAACTCGAGGAAAAGATCGATGATGATTCCGATCCGGAACATCAACAACAAAGGGCCCACAAGGCGAAGATCGCGGCGATGTTTTCGGACGTTTCCACGATGAAGAAAGGAGACGGCGACGTTGAATCGACGATCACCGGCCACCTAAGGGCTTGACCTAGGGCGGCAAACCACCCCGAAGCCCCAAGAACATCGATGGGCCCACACGGGGGGTCGGGTGGGCCCCGGCAAGGTGGAGCAGGGCCACAACCGCATCTGAGCCAAGGCGCGGCCCTACTGCCGTGTCAAACAGGGGCACCGGCCCCTATTTTCCAGCAAACAGGGGCGACGGCCCCTGTCTTCCAGCGGCCCTTGTTTTAGGCCGACAGGGCCTGGGGACCCAATCCCAGGCCCTGGGGGCCCCGATGGGGGTGTTTTGGGGGCGGGCCGGGCCAGCGAGGGTTTCTACGCCTGCTACGGATCCCCTGGAGGCGTTTCGAGGCGTCTCCGAGTGCAAACAAGGCTTTGGAGGGCAGTTTGGGGCCACACAGCTCCCTCCGCAGCGACCACCGGAGTTTCCCGGCTACTATCACAACGTGGAGGCCCTGTATAGACCTAAGTGGCCAGAGGAGGAGTATGCAGGTGGAGGAGGCGGAGACCGGGGTGGTTGGGGGAGCAGAAGGAGGAGCACATGGTGACATAAATGCAGATCGTAGGCTGAAGAAGCTTCAGATGCCGGTGTTTGAAGGACCTGATCCTGACAGATGGATTTACAGAACAGAGCGGTACTTTCAGGTGATGGGGCTCACCGAGGAGGAGGTTATGCACGCGATCGGCATTTACTTTGAGGGTGAGGCGTTGGCATGGTACCGGTGGAAGATGGCGAGGAGCCTATTCTGATCTTGGTTTGAGTTACCGGCCTATTTGTTCGATCGCTTTTAGGAGACGCCGGGTGGGGATTTCTATCAGCTGGACGTACTTAGACATAAGGCGACGGTGCGGGATTATATTCGGAAGTTTAAGCTATTGTCGGGTAGAGTGCATGGGATCACCGAGGAGCTATTGATGGGACAGTTCATGAGGGGGCTAAAGCCATCAGTTAGAGCGGAGCTGAGGATGCAGAGTCCCGGAAGCTTAGAGGACCTGATTCGTCTCGCGCAGAAGGCAGATGATAAGCAGGCTGAGGAGAGACGGATACGTGGGGCTTGGGGGAGCCAACACCCTCGCCCAGTGCCACCAGCAGCATAGAAGGCTCCCACGGGAGCAACCGACCACCGTGGAGATGCTCTCCCAGCGACCCTACGGAGGCAGATGACGGAGGCAGAGATGAAGGAGAAGCGCGCCAAGGGGCTATGTTTTCGCTGTGACGAGAAGTTTACGCTTGGTCACCGATGTGCGAGTCGCCTACTGCAAATCACTATCGTACCCGATGAGGACGGCTATGTGGCAGAGGATGAGTACGTGATTGAGGAGTTTCTGGCCAAGGAGGTGGAGGTGGAGGTGCACTCCCATCTTGATGTGGCGGAGGTATCCCTAGACTCTGTGGTAGGATTCACCCCGAATCATACCATGAAGCTGACAGGGCAGTTGGCAAAGCAGTCAGTGACAATCCTTATTGATAGTGAGGCCACCCACAATTTCATCTCAGGGCGAATAATGGAGTGCCATGGATTACAGCTGAGCACACTGGAGAAGTTCACAGTACTGCTGGGTACGTGGAAGATGGAGGAGAGTAAGGGGATGTGCAAGGGGGTATGCTTGACGTTACAGGGGATCCAGGTGGTGGATGATTTCTTGCCTTTGGAGTTAGAAAATGTAGACATCATTCTCGGGATGCAGCAGTGGCTGAAGAATTTGGACGAAGTGAAGGTGACCTGGAAGCTTCTGCGGATGGAGTTCCAGGAGGGTGATCGTATAGTTGTTCTCACCGGGGACCCCACCTTATGCTTCTCACTGGTGGCCTTTAAGGCCATCACCCGAGCCTTGCAACAGGACAGCGCGGGATTTTTAGTGGTGTACCAGGGGAGGCCGACGGAAGAGGGTCACCAGGAGGAGGTGTCAGTTGCGGTGGAGCACGTGTTAGAGCAGTATCGAAAAATCTTCTAGACTCCACAGGGACTGCCCCCAGCGAGAGGACATGAGCACGCGATAGTGTTGCGTGCGGGAGTATCGCCAGTGAGTGTACGATCGTACAGATATCCGCATATGCAGAAGGATGAAATCGAGCGGATGGTCAGGGAGATGTTGCAGGCTAGGGTGATCCAACCCAGTGTGAGTCCTTTTTTGAGCTTAGTGTTGCTGGTTAAGAAGAATGACGGGAGTTGGCGGTTTTGCGTCGATTACAGAATAATGAAACTATCCCCGATAAGATTCCTATTCCAGTGATTGACGAGCTGTTGGATGAGCTGCAAGGAGCGAGGGTCTTTTCGAAGATTGATTTGAAGGCAGGCTACCACCAGATTCTAATGAGGCCGGAAGACGTGCCGAAGACAGCTTTTCGCACCCACGAGGGACACTACGAGATCCTCGCCATGCCTTTTGGCTTGACGAATGCTCCATCTACATTCCAGGCCTTGATGAACAAGGTCTTCCAGCCGTCCTGAGGAGGTTCATATTAGTCTTTTTGACAACAATCTTGTTTATAGTAGGACCATGGAGGAGCACATGAGCCACTTGGAGGTGGTATTCCCGGAGTTGTTGGCACATCAACTGTTTGCTAACCAGAAGAAATGTAGTTTTGGACAGACTCGGATTGAGTACTTATGCCATGTGGTGTCGGCAGCAGGGATAGCAGCAGACAGGTCGAAGATTGAGGCGATGCTGGACTGGCCAAGACCTACTACTCTGCGGGCACTTCGAGGGTTCCTTGGACTGACGGGCTATTACTGGAAGTTCGTTAAGGGGTATCGTACCATAGCATGGCCCCTTGCCGAACAGTTGAAGGATGGCTTCCATTGGGGGGAAGAAGCGATCAAGGCGTTTGAGGCCTTGAAGGTAGCAATGACTACGGCACCGGTTCTGGCTCTACCGGATTTCAGTGTATCATTTGTAGTTGAGACCGATGCATCGGGTTATGGCTTGGGAGCAATATTGACGCATGGGGACGGCCAGTAGCTTATTTCAGCCAGGTGCTGTCATCTAGAGCACGACTGAAGTCTATGTATGAGAGTGACAGTGTTGAAGAAGAGTACGGCCTATCATCCTCAGATAGACGGCCAGACGGAGGTAGTGAACCGCAGCATAGAGACATATTTGCAGTGTTTTGCTTCAGAGACGCCTCGTCAGTGGCACAGGCGGTTAGCATAGGCAAAGTACTGGTACAACACTTTGTACCATTCGACAGCAGGTACGACGCCCTTCCAGGTTCTGTACGGGCGCAACCCACCTCTTTGCTTCGCTTTGGGGAAAGGCAGACCCCGCTGTCACAGGTGGAGTACATGGTGGAGAGGGATATTATGTTGGAGGAGCTGAAGAAACACATACTGAGGGCACAGCAAGTGATGAAGGCCACCGTCGGGATGTACACTTCTAGGAGGGGGATATGGTGTATCTGAAGCTGACGCCCTACAGACAGAAGACATTAGCGAGGAGGCAGAATGAGAAGCTAGTGGCCCGGTACCATGGACCCTTTGAGATAGAGGCCAAGATTGGTCTGGTGACATACAGGTTAAGACTACCACATACAACGACGATCCACCCGGTGTTTTATGTGTCACAATTGCAGAGAGCCATTGAGAAGCAGGCAGCATCGTCCACGCTGCCACCTACATTGACTGAGGACATGGAGGTGATGTTGGAGCCGTTGGAGGTTCGGACAGTTCGACAAGATACTGGCCGACGCAAGGATGTGCCGATACATTGGGCGGGTTTACCAGACTGCGATGTTACATGGGAGACGTACGACGTGGTCCAGGAGCAGTTTTCAGACTTCCACCTTGAGGACAAGGTGGCTCTTTTAGGGGGTATTGATGCGGACGCACCCCTAGCCGCCGCTCCCCCAAGCACACCCGTACCCTCTAAAGCCGTGGGTCCCACATGGATGACTTACTTTCGGCGCAGGAGACGTGGGGAAATGGCTTAGTGGGCCAAGGGGTATTCTAGTCTTTTCAAACTAGATTAGTAATTCCTCTTTTCTATTTATCTAGGGCTAGCCATCTTTTGTTATTTTCATGCTTATTTTGTGAAGAACACTTAGGCATCTGTGGTGAAGGTGTTTAGGCTTCTATCCGTCCATTAAAAGCTTCAAGAGAGAGTTTCATCTCGAAAGAGACTCGCTTATCAATCCTAGTTTTTTGTTCTTCACAATATTCATTACAAAAATTCCACCTTTTTTGTATTTTTCCACTTTAAATCGATGATTTGATTGAACGATCAACCGGATCGTATCAAAGACACTAACATTTAAGAATATTAAGGAGCATCACTTTTCCTACACCAATGTGCAATCAAGAATATTAAGGAGCATCACTTTTCCTACACCAATGTGCAATCCATGTGTAAGGCCAACTGCCATCGGCTCTAGCAGAAGTAATGCGTTCAGTTTAAAGAGAGTATATTGTCTATGGTGGGGATGTATTTGCGGACATAGTAATTTGGTTAAGTGTGGATGTTGGAGATCATGTTATATATTAAGTACCAGTCTTAACATTTCTGGTCCCATGTGCCAAGTGGAAATTATGTGAGAAATAGGAGGTGAAATTAGTCCGATTAGATTGTGTTGACTGTTGACTAAAATTTTTCATATGTCAAGTAGATGCTACAAACACTCGACACCTTACAACACATGTTTTAATTTTTCCTGACCACTTCCATATCATGCTGAGGGTGCCTGTTGCAGGTTTGGGTGTGTATATATATATATGTGTGAGGAGGGATCAAATGACCCCCAAAAATAACCCTCTAAAATGACCCCCTATCAAAAATCCTATGCCCCCCATTTTTTCGGAAGATCCAAACCGTTCATGTTGATCTCCACCCTCTAAATACCTGACCCACCAATTTTCAACCCGATCCCATGTGTTTTGCCCGTTCATCCCTCCGACACAAATTTAACGGTTTCACATGAACAGAACTTTTGCGAATGGTTGATGAACGGGCAAAACACATGGGATCGGGTTGAAAATTGGTGGGTCAGGTATTTAGAGGGTGTAGATCAAGATGAACGGTTCGGATCTTTCGAAAAAATGGGGGGCATAGGATTTTTGATAGGGGGTCATTTTAGGGGGTTATTTTTGGGGGTCATTTGATCCCTCCTCTATATATATAGTGAAAAATGGAGAAGAGCTGACAGTGCTCGAAATTTTTTCAACGCTGTCAGCGTTTTAGGCGACCTAAAAGTATTTTTATTAAAAAAAATTTGCAGTAGTTAGATATACTTGTTAGGAAGCTCCCCACAAAATTTCAGGTCGATCCAGCACCGTTTGAACCTCCGTTCATCGATTTCAAAAACTTTGCGCAAAACTGTGGTATTGGATCGACCAGAAATTTTGTGGCTCAAACGGTGTTGGATCAACCTGAAATTTTGTGGAGAGCTTCCTAACAAGTATATCTAACTACTGCAAAAAAAAATTTAAAAAAATACTTTTAAGTCGCCCAAAACGCTGACAACGCTGGAAAAATTTCCAGCGCTGTCAGCACTGGTCCATTAACCTCATATATATATGAGGAGGGATCAAATGACCCCCAAAAATAAACCCCTGTCAAAAATCATATGCCCCTATTTTTTCGGAAGATCCGAACCGTTCATCTTGATCTCCACCCTCTAAATACCTGACCCACCAATTTTCAACCCGATCCCATGTGTTTTGCCCGTTCATCCATCCGACCCAAATTTAACGGTTTCGCATGAACGGAACTTTTGTGAATGGTTGATGAACGGGCAAAACACATGGGATCAGGTTAAAAATTGGTGTGTCAGGTATTTAGATGGTGGAGATCAAGATGAACGGTTCGGATCTTCCGAAAAATGGGGGCATAGGATTTTTGATAGGGGGTCATTTGATCCCTCCTATATATATATGTAAATCTTCATGTGAGTACATTCGGCACCGTGAAAAAATGTTTTTAGTTTATTTTTGAAAAAATTTCAAAAATTCTTTTTTCCATCATCATTATATGTTGTTATATCCCCCTCAAAAAATAATCGTTGAGAGATAATGTCATTTGTCCTTCGATCAAGGCATTTCATCAAATTCGCACGTTTTGAGACCGTTAAATTTGTAACTGGTGGATGTGTACTCTAATCCCCAACGGGTTCACCCATTATTTTCCCTGGGGTATATAATTGTATGGATTAAACATAAAAAAATTGAAAAAAAATCAAATAAATAAAAATTAAGTTTTCGCACGGATTTTGCACAGGTTTTTTCGCACCCGAAGATTGCCCATATAGGTGTGTGTGTGTGTGTGTGTGTATGATGCACAGATAAGTGTACTACAAGAATTTCACCGATTTTGTAAATCAGATAATTAATATACACAGAAGATATTATTTTAAAGCTGATTCAGAACTGGGACAATTAATATTGTGCATCAAGTAGGTAGTTGGCTAATTAAACAGATTCCTCTGAACCCAGACTTCTCCGAACCCAATATCTGCTACTCTTTCAATACAAGTACAGCACCACTTGCACGATAATCGTGCTTATATGCTAGAATGTCCAAAAAAAGAAAAAACACATGCTATGAACTTGGAAAATGACAATCTAGACTACAATCAATCAACATAATTAGCTCAAAGTAGCTATCATGTAGTTGCAATCCTCCATAGGGGTAGGTATATCCTTACAAGCCATGTTCCTCCACCGCTAAGTGCCTCTATAGCCCCTCTTGTCCTGTGCAACCCGTTAGCCTACCTCTTGGTGGATGACTATTTTGTGTATAAAAGGCTCAATCTTCTATGCATTTATTATAGCAATGTTCAATGTAATGATCTGTTATAGTGCGCATCCCAAAAAAGAAAAAAAAACTCATACTTGCTTCTCATAGAGAGAATACAACCATGGCTTATTGATACCCCTTCCCATACCTGCTGTGTTGACTATGTCATCTTTAGCAAAGAGCATAACAAGTCATAGCATCATAATATCTTTCTAAGGAAGCCACTAATGTTCTTTGCTATTTATTTGATATATTGAAAATTGAAATGATAAATTAGAAACAAAATCCAACAATACTTATGTGAGCGTATTAACTAGCTACAATAAAAGAAAATAACTGCTATAAATTTCTCCAGATACCTCTTGCATTAATTTACCGATCTATTGATATCTCTCATCTCTAGTTCTTGAAAAAAAAGGCAACGCGACTGACCAGTCAACCTCCTGAAAGAACTATCATTCGCCCAAAGTATCTGAACATTCAAACGGATAGAAGGGATTCTCTGGGGCCAACAAAAGTATCACCCTTTCAGAACAACAGTACATCAGGAATGATGAGAAGGCATATTTAAGCATGACTTCGAAGTTCGAACCCCCAGCATCTTATTTTTCTCCTCTAGTAATTCAATGGTGAGCAATAAAAAAGTGATGGACCACTGTAACAACCACCCGGTTAATCACCTTGTGGTTGCAAAAATCCCAACATAAGCTCCTGTCACTATCAAATAGAAAGTTGGGTGGTGCACAATCTTCCATACATGTATTTAGGTTTAATGCAGCTCATACATCTAACCATAAATGTAAATACCATCATTGCAGGCTTATTGATTAGCTGATTCAAATCCATTTATCAATGTTGAATTTAGGAGAAGATCACTACATCACCTTCTACGTGGCGGAATAAAATCGAGGGGAGGAATTACAATGCTTTGGATCGGATTTGGAATCACGAATGGAAAATAAACATTTTTACCACCAAAATTACCATGTTGTCTTCTGTTTATTTGGAAGGAAAGACCGTAATTTTCTGTATATGAGACCCTAAACTCCCAGGGGTATAAATAGGAATAGGGGGGAAATTTGTTTACGTTAAGTTTAAAAACTTAACGTTGTAATTTAAATTTATGTTTTATCATCAGGTCAAACCCATCATGGATGTATCTAAATCCAACATCTCCCACTCGCACTGATGGAAGTATTGTTACAAAAACAACCTATGAAGACTTTTTTTATACTTGATAACTTGGTCGTGCAACCTATATGCGAACACATGCAATCATGTTGTGCACTGATTAAAGATACACAACTGTCCTCTAGTAC
Organism: Scilla litardierei; assembly: GCA_030789695.1. NCBI lineage: Eukaryota > Viridiplantae > Streptophyta > Magnoliopsida > Asparagales > Asparagaceae > Scilla > Scilla litardierei. Next base: position 1,209,521 of record CM061133.1, on the reverse strand, counting down.
TCCAATCTTCTAAAGTTTCTATGTCGCTTATAATACCACATATCTAGTTTGTTATATCAGTTTAAGTATTCATGATTCGTCATTTGTTTATTTGCTTTTTGAGAAACACTTGAACACTTCCACATTGATGTCTCTAAATCACACCGATTGACCGGTCTTTGAGATCATCAAACTTGATATCAACTAGCATAGCCCTCCTTTGCACTCAATAGTCTATGTCTCAACTCAGTTGTTTTTCTAGACATATCATTTTAGACCGAATCACTTGTGGTCATAAGAAATATGATAAAGTAGTTATCACCTAGATTAAGACTTCGAATACTAGCCAATAAGTCAGATGGTGTACCATGAGGAAACCAATCCTCTAGGGACTCACACAATAGAGAGGCAGGGATCCACTTTCTCACTTCTCATTATGGTCGACTCCAGCACATGTGGTATGAATCACATGCAGCGGTGTAGTGTATGTCTTAGGAGTAATTTAAATCAACACCGTTCAGACTCCAGTTAAATGTACACATACATTTAACATTAAATTCTACAACAATTTACTGCTCCAAGAATTTTGTGTCTGGCTTTATGAATATGCTTAGATGAACCTTGGGGAATCAATTTATATTGGTCATTATCTGTATATATATATATATATAATGACCTCATCTTGAAACTGATAAGGACGTGGTGGGATTTATGGATTTGGTGGAGAATTTTAAAGTTTTAATGGATAATTTGGGGGAAATTTGGATAATTTAGGGTTCTTGGCTTTGCACCAATTATTCCAAGGCTTCACACGAAGGTCCTCCTTTCACACGTGGGGGAACCTTTCACAGGTTTTTGAGAAATTTCTCATTTTTCATTCATTCGTTCATTGATTCAAAATAAAACAAGTCTATCCTTTATATAGGCTCACAAATCAAGACTTTTTTATTCCACCCGATGTGGTACTAAACTCACCCAAAAAGACAAACTCTTAAAATAAACAAAAGACACTTAAATAAGTAAATCTCAAAATAAAAAATAAAATAAAAATAAAATTTTGATCGCTATCCATTCTCCCTGACTTGAGAACTTCACCTCCTGGTGAAGAACGAGAAACGTAGCTCAGCTAGACAAAAATCAACAGTGCTATGCAATTAGAGAAGGCGTGTCCACGAACTCTGAAATGTATCATGATGTAGATAGGTAGAAGCACATCATCTGATAAATTCTCCTAATTGATGAAAGATAGAAAAGCATTCAACACATATTTGTTAGTTATGGGAGGAGGATCTGGGATCACATACTCAATGTGCTCAATCGAATTCAGTGATGCTTATTTTGATAGTTCTGATGTACGTTCTATAAAAGGCTCCAGATAAGTCTCTGACTCAGGTTGCAGTGTTGGATCAAGTTCTGTCTCTGGCTCAGAATGCGGTACTGGATCAAGCTCTGATTCAGGCTCTGACTCTTGCTCATGCTCTTGATCTGATTCCAATGCTAGCTCGGGCTCCAAGTCTAGCTTAGATTTCAATTCAAGCACATGCTTCAATTTGGGTTCAGGCTCAAACTGTGTCTCAATTTCTTAGTCAGCTCTTGCTTCAAGTCAGATTCATGTGCACACTTTGCCTCAGGATTTGGATTAACCTTTATCATGGGCTCTGGCTTAAGTTTGTATGCTTGAAGAAAAATGTCGCGCGTCTCACGTATTAGTTTATAGGATCATCCTTTTCTTTTGGGCTAGAAGATTGATGTGGTGGCTGGTGAATGTACTGATGCTGGGAAGAATATCGATATCGAAGAGCGGATCTGAATGTAGACCATCGATGATAAGGAACTCAAAGATTCAAGCACCAAGCTAGCGCTTCTCCTCATAGCTTAGGTCGCACATACTTATAGTTTGCTTCATTAGATAAATCAATACAGGCGAAGAACTTTTCAAGATAGTACTCTCAATCATCATATCCGAATTTATCCTTGAAGCCATAAAAGATTGATAATTGTCTACACTTCTCAAGCTTAAAATTTGTTTGGTGAGTATAGTCATTGTAATAATCATTATTGTATCCCATAATCTAGAAAAGATTTGCTTATATGAAGGGTATCTATGCGTAGTCACTGACGCAAACCATTTTGAATTTGAACTCCAAATGTGCCCGAAATTGTCAAAATTCGGCACCCGTGTAGAAAGTCCAAGAAAATCATCCCGAAAATCTACAAAAATGGCAGGAGCTCACTGTTGAGCTATTGACCGGGTCAACGGCTTGAGTAAGCCATTGACCTGTCAACCGGCTTGATTGAACCGGTTCCCGATCGGCTCGAGGTGGTTCCCGGTCGGCTGGTCCAAGCCGATGAACAGTGTCGGCTAGGCGCAGGGTCGGGGTCAGCTCGACCGAGCCGACACTGTATTGCAGTCGGCTCAGTCGGCGTCGACGCCAATTTTCACCGACACTGGCGACGGTTGACCGAGAAAATTTGTTGTGGATTCACTCGATGAACAGGAAGGCGATGGTGTTGTCGACGGTTGAGGATGTCGCTGGAGGTGGCGTCGGCGAGCTTCACAAGTTTTGACGGCGGTGAAACCGTGAGATTAGGACGTCGATGGGGCATTGTCGACTACGGGTGGCCCCGTTGAAGGCTTTGGGGCGTAGCGGTAGTGTCACCGATGGTCGACGACGCCGTGGGAAGCGGCAGCAGCAAGAACAGACAGTATCGTCTCCAATTGTCTTGGCATATCCGTGCGACTGTGCTTTTGTCGGACGACTTTAGTTCATCAAGTCGCATCAGCTCCTTGGGACGATGATGGTGGGGTCATTGGTGATGGATCTCGCAGGATGTGGTCGATTGGAGATGCTAGGACGGCAGATCTCATGGAAGGTTTTTTGGCAGTGGAAACTGGCAACGAGAAGATTAGGGTAAGTGTTAATTTTGGGGATGAAGTTTTCGGTAGTGGAAGAGGGTGGCAGAGAAAATTAAGGTTATGGTTTTTTATGAATAATTTTTGACTGAAAATTGGGAAAAATAAAATTGAAAGGAGATTTTTTGGAAGAAAATTTGGAAAGGAAAACAATGGTGATTGGTTGTTTGGGAACTCTTTTGAGTTTTTAGGGAAAAAATGGAAGAAAAATTTGTTGGAACAATTGAAAGAAAATTTGAAGAGAAGAAAAGGATCACTCGACTCCGATACCAAGTTAGTGCAGGCTGTGGTGGATCTTGGGATTTGGTGAAGAATTTAAAGGTTTCGGTGTATGACTTGGGAAAGAATGGGATAACTTAGGGTTTTTGGCTTCGCACCAAGAATTTCAAGACTTCACACCAAGGAGGGAGGACCTTTCACAGTTGGGAGAACCTTTCGCATGTTTTTTGAGAAATTTCTCATTTTTCATTCATTCGTTCATTGATTCAAAATAAAACAAGACTAGCATTTATATAGGCTTACAACCCTATACTTTTTCTATTCCATCGACGTTGTACTAAACTCGACCAAAAATACAAATTTTTAGCATAAATAAAAGTCACTCAAATAACTAAACATCAAATAAAATAAAAAATTCTGATCCCTATCAAAAACTCTCTTATTCAAGACGACTTTCAAAAGAAGATTAAGTCTCATCAATGCCCATTCACTTAGACCGTCAAAGGTGATTGCATATGTGAGAAGGCCAATCTCCATGCATATTCGACATACTTCTTATATGTATTCTTTTTATATGCATGTGTTAACAAATAACAATATTGGGTAAACGCATATCATTTCAACACAATGAATGAAATAAATATCTTATTAAACAATATCAATGTTTAACAAAATACATATTTAAATTCTTCGCAATTCCAGAGCTTTGACATGTTTCACAAATGCATCTCTGGAAATGGGCTTAGTAAAAGGTCAGCAACCATTTTGTGCATAGATATATATTTGATAGAAACTATCTTATAGCCACAATGTCTTTCATAAAAAGATACATGACATCAATATGCTTGGTACAACTGTGATATTTTGGGTCCTTGGTGAAAGTTATCGTAGCTTAATTATCACAATAGACAACAATTGGTTCTTGCTACACCCAAATTATTTAGGAACCAGCCAAATAGTTTCATGAACTCTTAATGAAGCAGCAAAAAATTCTATTTTCATAGTTCATAGAGCTACACAAGTTTGTTACTTTGCTGCACCATGATATGACATCATCTCCAAGAAAGAAAACATATTCTGATATAGATTTTCTCTCATCTACATCTTTTCCATAATCTGAATCAGTGTAGCCTTCCAGTTTGATGGACGAACCTTCGTAACACAAACTATAGTTGGTTGTGCCCTTCAAATATTTCATGATCCGCTTCACGGCTTTCCAATGCTCAAATCTAGGATTCGATTGATATCAACTTACAAATCCTACCACATGGCATATATCTGACCTTGTACCTAACATAGTGTACATTAAGCTACCCACGGCACTTGCATAAGGCACTTTTGACAATTTTTTCTTTTCGTTTGTTGTTCTCGGACACCCATCTAAACTTAGATTATCATCTTTCGATGTTGGAGTTTTAACTGGATGGCATTTAGACATGTTGAATCATTATAATACTTTATTGATACATGTTTCTTGTGACAATGCAAGAAATCTTTTAGAACGAGTCCTTTGGATTTTTACACCAAGTATAAAATCCGCTTCTGTCTTTCATTTCAAAGTTTGATGACAACCGTTCTTTTATGGTCATCAGAGACTCCATGTCATTACTGGCTAACAAAATGTCATCTAAATACATGTTAAGATGACAAATTTGTTCTTATATTGCTTCACATAAACACAAAGGTTTTCTTCGACCATCTCGAAACCAAATAAGGTGACAATCCTATGAAACCTCTGGTTCCATTGCCTAGATGTTTGTCTGGTGTCTCATTTAGTTCACCATTTAGGAATGATGTCTTGACATTCATTTGGTGACGTTCTAAGTCCATATGAGCAACTAAAGCTAGTCTAAGACGAATAGATGCAAATTTCACAATTGGTGAAAATGTTTCTTCATAATTTACACCTTCCGTTTGGGTATATCTCCCTTTACCACCAGACGAGTTTTATACCTTTTAATGGATCCATCTGCATTTCTCTTTATCTTGAGAACCCAATTGTTCCTAATTGCTTTCGATTAGGCGATGAGTCAACGAGTTCCTAAACATGGTTGACTCTTATGGAATCCATTTCTTCATCCATAGATTTCTTCTCTATCATGAAGAGATAGAGCTTCTTTTATACTCTGAGGTTGTTCGTCATCTTAAGGTATAACAATTAAGGCTTCCCCTTCGATTTCAAATTTACGTCGGAGAACCTTAACCCTTTTGCCTCTCCCAACTGACTCATCAAGTTGAGAATTTTTAAGGACTTCTCTGTTGAACACATCACCCCCACTAACTTCAAAGACTAGAGAAGTATTCTCTTCTACTTCAAATGACTTAACACTTATGAAGTCTATATCTTCCAGCTCATGGAGATCATCTTCATTTCTGACTTCGCCTTGTGTAGGGAACATATCCTCTAAAAATGTGACATCCCTTGATTCATATTCTGTGACATCGTCGTTTTCTTACTTACCCAAGAAAACATAAACCTTTGAGTGTTTAGAGTATCAAATGAATATACACTTCTTTCATATGGGTCCTAACTTCCCATGCTTATGAGAAGTATCATGTACATAAGCTGCGCATATGGTTTCAAGTAACTCACGTTTGAACTTCTTTCAGTGAGTTCATGAGGGTTTTTATGAACCGATTTAGAAGACACTAGGTTCAAAACACGTGTTGCTGTCAACAATGCATCTCCCCGAAAATTAATTGGTAAATTTGCTTGTGACATCATGCATCGAACCATTCTAAGAGGTTTTATTCCTTCTCTGAGCCACACCATTTTGTTGAGGTGTATAAAAAATAGTTAGTTGTCTTAGAATCTCATTTTCATTACAGAGATCATTAAATTGATCTGATAGATATTCTCTGTCCTCAAGGTTTTAACATTTCTATCCAATTGATTCTTAACTTTGTTGAGAAATAATTTAAAGCAATCTGATGCCTCGGATTTGTGGGATAAAGATACACATTTCCTACAATATTCATCTAAAATTGCAATGAAATATGAGGCAGCATGGCTTGTCCTCACACTCATGGGTCCACAGACATCAGAGTGTATAAGTCGTAATGAAGTGTCAGCTCATTTGCCTTACTAAATGGTTTCCTTATAATTTACCCGCTAGACATGGTTCACACATTAAATTCTATTTTAGTAAGAGATATCAAAAGTCCCTCTCTAGCTAGACGTTCTATGTTGGCTTTTTCTATGTGACCTCGTCTAACATGCCATAACAATGCATCATTGTCATATGGTACAGACAAAAATGATGTTAGAATATATCCTGAAGAACTATTATTATTATTAAGTGTCAAACCATTAAAATAAGTATCAGATACATAAAATTCATTACACAAACTTATTTTCAAACCATACTGTCCAAACAACAAATCAAATCCAAATGTAGCTTAGGATACAATAGATAGTAAGTTCTGCCTGATTTAAGGAGTGTGCAACTGATGCGGATCCGCATCCTTTCACAGCCGGCGGCCAACATGGTGGGGCCCACCCCCCCTTTGGTGACTTATGTACGGCGTAAGAGGCGTGGAACCACGTAGTGGGTTAGTCAAGTGGTATTCTACTAGATTAGTAAATCCCTTCTTTTCTATTTATTAGGGCTAGCCGTCATGTTATTTTCTTATGCTTATTTGTGAAGAACAACTAGGTATCAATTGTGAGGGTTCTTAGGCTTTGATCCGTTCATTCAAAGCTAGGAGATAGGGCTTCGTCTCGAAAGAGGCCCAATTTATCTATTGTTCTTCGTCTTAAATCTTATAAAAATTCCTCTTTTTATATTTTTTCCTCTTTTAAATCTGAAATTAATTGATCGATCCTTCGGATCGTATCAAATTGGTATCAGAGCCTTGAGATCCGATGGCGACAAGCACGAGATCAAAGGCGGATGGCGTGGATGAGAATGTGCAAGGGCTTCGAGAGGAGTTCAACCGGGAGATCGAGGGATTGAAGAAAACTCTAGGGGAATCCATCAAAGATCACGCCCATTCGCAGAGGACATCCAAAACGAGCTCCGGGCTATGAGAAGGGACGCTGCGCAAACGGGACGCGAGATCCAAGGGCTAAAGGAGGCGACTTCAGATCTGAAGGATGCGACTTCAGATCTGAAGGAGGCGACTTCAGATCTGAAATTTTTGAGGGAAGCCACGACGTCGATTCTGGAGATAAAAGCAATGCTTCAAGCCCTAACGATGGAGAGAGGAGATCGGGGCAATAGGATTCAAGGGGAAGAAAACCAGGGAGAATCGACGCTTGAATCGGCAAACCGGGAGCAATCGGAAGGGGCGACGGCTACGGCAACCATTCTAGGGCAAGCTGCAGCCCCAGCGACCCAAAACAGGCCCGGATAGACCAGAAACAGGGCCGGTGGGCCCAGGCAGGAGGCGGCAGGCCCATCTGGGCCTGCGGAAGCAGCAGCAGGCCCATCCGGGCCTGCCGCAGGCCTGTCGCATTTGCGACAGGCCCAGACTGGGCCGCAGCAGCCACTACAGGCCCGTGGGGGCCCGCAGCAGCACAAGCAGCCCCCTGGGGGCCCGCAGCAGCATAGGCAGCCCCCTCGGGGCATGACGGAGGAGGATGGGCCCGAGACACGCCGATTGGGGCCCCAGCGGCCCAATTTTGGAGACCAGAGGCTTATCCACAGGCACCGAGACCGCAGGTTGATCCAAGACAGACTTTTGAGGGCTTTCCGGGGCGGGAGCAAGGCCCGGAAGGCTATTTTGGGGAGCGGACGGCACAGGTACAGCCACACAGAGGAGCAGGAGGACCCGTGTTGGCGCGACATCAGGAGTTCCCAGGGTACCATTACCAGCCTGAAGCGTGGGAGAGACCCGTTTGGCCTGAGGAGCTGTACGGGGTTGACAGGAGAGGACCCGTTGAGGCAGTCGGCGGAGGATTCGGTCGTGGAGGTGACCGCGACAGAGACGTGGGACCACAGGGGGACATCAATGCAGACCGCCGACTGATGAAGCTGAAGATGCCGATTTTTGACGGCACGGATCCGGATGGGTGGATCTATCGGGCGGAGCGCTACTTCCAGGTGATGAGGTTGACGGAGGAGGAGATTTTGAGGGCCATCTGAATCTATTTCGAGGGCAAGGCACTGGCCTGGTACAGATGGAAGGTGGCGTAGACCCCCTTTTCGCGCTTGGGAGGAGCTGTCAGCCCTAATACTAGATCGATTCCAGGAGACCCCAGGTGGAGATTTCTATGAGCAGTTATCTGCTCTGAGACAGGAGGGGACGGTGAGAGATTATGTGGAGAGGTTCGAGATGCTGAACAGTAGGGTGAAGGGGGTGACCGATGAGGTGATGATAGGGAATTTCATGAGGGGGTTGAAGCCCTCTATACGAGCGGAGATGAGGATGCAGAGCCCATGAACATTGGAGGATGTCCTTCGCCTGGCCCACAAGGCGGAGGAGAAGCATGCAGAGGAGAGACGCATTCGAGGGACTTGGGGAGCCCAGGGCCAGCGTAGTCAGACAGCACCGGTCCCACCGCCGGGCGTTACAGTAGCACCATGGGACGCGGAAATGAAGAAAGAGGAAACCCGACCAGTGATCCCTGGTAGGCGGATGACTGAGGCTGATATGAGGGCAAGGCGTGCTGCAGGCCTCTGTTTCAGATGCGATGAGAAGTTCAGTCCCGGTCATCGATGTGCGAGCAGGCTGATGCAGATTGTGATAATGCTGGACGAGTGGGAGTATGCAGATGAGAGAGAGCCAGTGATGATGGAAGAGAGAGAGGTTGAGCACGCACATCTGGATGTAGCGGAGGTGTCCCCGAACTCCTTGGTAGGGGTAACCACGAACCATACCATGAAGTTGCCAGGACGATTGGGCGACGCGCCGGTGACGGTACTCATAGACAGTGGGGCCACCCACAATTTCATATCTCGACATTTGGTGGATCGTCATGGGTTGCAGAGGAGTACCTTAGAGACGTTTACGGTCCTCTCAGGGACAGGGAGGAGGGAGGAGAGCAATGGGATGTGCAAGGGGCTGAGTCTGACCTTACAATGGGTGCAGATCGTGGAGGACTTCTTACCTCTAGAGCTGGACAATATCGATGTGATTTTGGGCGTGCAATGGCTGAGGGGGTTGAGCGAGGTGAAGATGAATTGGAAGCAGCTTAGGATGGAATTCCAGGAGGGAGGTCGCACGGTGGTTCTGACAGGCGACACTAGCCTCTGTTTTTCCTCGGGGGCTTTTAAAGCCAGATCTCCACCTTGAGGACAAGGTGACTCTTTTAGGGGGAGGTATTGATGCAGATCCGCATCCTTTCACAGTCGGCGGCCAACATGGTGGGGCCCACCCCCCCTTTGGTGACTTACGTGCGGCGTAGGAGGCGTGGAACCACGTAGTGGGTTAGTCAAGGGGTATTCTAGTCTTTTAAGACTAGATTAGTAAATCCCTTCTTTTCTATTTATTAGGGCTAGCCATCATTTTATTTTCTTATGCTTATTTGTGAAAAATAACTAGGTATCAATTATGAGGGTTCTTAGGCTTTGATCCGTTCATTCAAAGCTAGGAGATAGGGCTTCGTCTCGAAAGAGGCCCAATTTATCTATTGTTCTTCGTCTTAAATCTTATAAAAATTCCTCTTTTTATATTTTTTCCTCTTTTAAATCTGAAATTAATTGATCGATCCTCCGGATCGTATCAGCAACACATTGTGCAGATCCGTCCTCTGCACAATTCTACTTTGCACATATCGACTCCATTTACTTCTAATTTGTTGTTGCTCACATATACCCATCTGGTTCCACCAAGAACATGGCAGTACTCAAAATAATAATCTCTGTCTCTAGTCATGTGCTCTATTGCTCCTGAATCAATCCACCAAGGATTATGTTATAAGCGTAACAGAACTAAACACATGCACTATGACAATGAATAAAAGAAGAATCAGAAATTACCATCTTCGGTTCAGGACAATCCCGAACGAAGTGTCCCTTCTGATAATAACACCTCAGGTTATCAACATTCATCTTATTCTTTATCTTCTCATCAACCTTCTTCGATTTTTTTTAATTTCAAAGCTGCATCATTGCCTTTATTCTTCTTCCAGAACCTTTTTTCTTGAAGTTTCCTCTCCTGAAACTTGACTCAGACACAGAGAAATGAGATTGTGGTTGTAGAAAAGATAATCTTTCATCTTTCAATTTCACGTGACGTGTCAGATCATCAAATGTCCTAACACTTTCATTATAAGTCAAGTTGACTTTCATATGTTCCCAGTAGCCAGTCAAGGAGCGGATTACAACTTGAGATCATCAAATGTCCTAACACTTTCATTATAAGTCAAGTTGACTTTCATATGTTCCCAGTAGCCAGTCAAGGAGCGGATTACAACTTGAAGGTGTTGTTCATCGGTAAAGTTGCAACCAGCAGCATCTAGCACCTTAATTATTCTGGACATCTTTTGATATGTTTGATTATTTGATTGACGCTCATCTTATAAGTATCAAACTTACTAGTCAACTGCCTCAACTTCGCCTCAACTTCGACACAGAAGTTCCTCACAGCTTATCATTTAAGACTTTTCACATGTCACTTGCAATTGGATAATTCTTGTACTCATAAGCCAAGTCATTCTTCATAGAGCTTACAAGTATATCACGCGCAATAAAATCCTTTTTCTTTCATTTGTTGTAAATCTCTACTGCACGTCTGTGCTGGGCATTGTTTCCCTTACCAGAATCTTCCATTTTATAAATAATGATTTCAATGACATCTTGTTCCTCCAAGACATACTTGATACGAAAACTCCAGATATTAAAGTCGTCTCCATTGAGACGATCTCCTTTGTTGAGGTCAGCAATTATGTTTTTGGCAGCAGTCATTATTATGAAGGTTGGTTTTGCTCTAACAGAAATTTAGAGACATTTGGAAGATTAGTTATTTGCCCAGAAATATATATTTTTTCCAATAGTTTAACCTTTAAGTATAATGGTTTAGTTAATAGCGTTAAGTCGAAAGTCCATTAAATTCCCAATCATCGTCCATGACTTAAAACTTCTTCAATGTTTTAAAGACACTTCAAAAAAAATATACATACTTATATTTAGTTCACTTCAAACAAATATAAGTCCCCATTTTTTACCAAAATATCATATTACTTCCACTGAATTTATGTATTCACATAGAACATAAATTCCAAATTCAGATAGAAACATATTCTTCTTTTCAATAAAACAATAATATTTACATAAAATATTATTACGACACTATTTACATAAAATAGGCAAGCAGGGTGGTTCTTGATAATTAAACTTTTAACAAAGTAAACTTATCCAATTTGAATTATTAATGTTAACATATAACATTAAGGGTCCATAAAAAATTTAAACATATAACTCATGCAAATTCATGTAGTAAATACATGCATGAGAATTAATTATCAACATATGCAATTAAAAAAATTTATGGACATAGATGGCATGCATCAGTCATAAGTTCATAAGTTCCATTAAGAATTATCTTGAGCAACAAATCATTTCATGATCTTTATATGCATCCACAAACTTTGGCATATTAATATTAAGGAACTAAACATATATACGAATTATTATAGTATACCAACATATATATATATATATACACACCAAAGTATAAACATAAAAATTTATGGTCAAGCTACATGTATAAAGGTTCTATTAATCCATAGTGTTTGCAATAAATTAATCAACTGGATTAATTATACATGAGCATTAACGAAACCCATTCAAGTTAAAGAGTTCATTAGAAAAAATGATCTCTATCTTACAACCCAAAGCAAATTAATTAATCAATTAGATTAATCATGCCATAATCATAACACATGGCTATAAAGAGAGAGGCTTTTCTCTCCCGGCCATAGAAACAGAGGTCGGACCCCAAGTTAACAGTGCCGGAGCCCAATGGCCAACAGGCCGACAGTGCACAACATGGGCAGATTCCTTTGGCCAACAAAAATTGAAAGTCTTCAACCCATTTGGACAACCAAAATTGAAAGTCTTCAATTGCAAAAAAAGATCCATTGAACTAGAATACCCCATTGGTATAGCTGTGGGAGATGGGAGCGCAACTCCTCGAAAAAAAACATTGAGGAGGTGCAGCCCAGCAAGGGAGCTGCAAGGGTGGAATCCCGAAGTCGATCGGACCGATGAACGATGAGTGATGGGTGAAGACCAAGTGCCGATCAACGGAAGGGCATAGTCACATGGCTGTCGAGTGGCAGCAAGCACTGGCAGTGCCCCACGGCTGACGAACGGCCAGCAAATCCCCAAGTCTGAGCAGGGGACGAACAACATGACCATCGTTGAAGACGGTCAGACAACCGGAGGCGAACCCATGTCTTTTGGCCGAGCGCCGACAGGAGGCGATCCCAGACAGGGAGGGGTCAGATGCCTTGCGGCAAACCCATGTCACCGATCTCTCTTCGACGAACCCCCACGGCAACGATCTCTCTTTGGCAAACCCCCTCTGACCAAGCCCTAATCGCAGGGGTGACCCCCTCAGCGGCTGAGAGGCATCCAACAACTGGCGGACCTCAGGCAACGATTGGTAGCGCTTGGAAGCCCCATGGCAACTAGCAAATTCAATGGTCAACGTCAGTCGTACAACGGACGATCATCGAATCTTTCATCGGGACAAGTCATTGTTCTAAATATCGGACCAATATCCGATATATCGACCGCAATATCAGAAATAAGACATGGACGATACGATAGGGAGATAAATTGTGATTTTCTATTTTTCACCGATATCGGCCGCAACATCGGTTGCAGTGCCAATATATCGACCAATATTCCGTTCGAAATATCAGTCAGTTTTTTGTTTTTTATGTTTGGTTAGCGGGTCGGGTGACTGATCGGCTTTGTAATTCGTTACCCAACCCAACCTGAAAACTGCAAACAAAGGGGCAAAGTTGTGAGAGAGATGGCCAAAAGCTTTAATTTTCTCCCTCACTTCGATTTTGCCGCTCTCCCTTTCTTCGACCAACGGTTTCGCCACTCCCCCTCTCTTCAACCGACGACACAACTTTCCCTCTTTTGGATGAACGACGCAGCTCTCTTTTCAATCGACGACACAGCTCTCCCTCTCTTCGACGGTTCGACCGACGACGCAGCTTTTCCTCTCTCTTCGACCGACGACACAGCTCTATCTCTCTTCGACCTAAGTACAAAGGCGAGGATTGATCGATTCAGTTTGCAGTCTTGGCATAAGAATTGATCGGCTTCTTTTTTCAATTTTTGTTGATGTTGATTTGCTTCAATTTGTGGTTGCCGCTCTTTTATTTGCTTCAGCTTTCAGTTTGCCGTCGACGCATTAGTGAATCAGTCAACATATTTTCTCTCTTGGACTATTCCACGCTTTTCCGCTCTTTCGCTCTCAAATCTGCATGTAATTTTAAGTGTCAAAAAATTGATACATGGTATATGCTAACAATGTTATGTCTTAATGACATGAATTTCATGAATAAATGTCTTGGAGTTGGTGATAATATCATGGTAATTTTTTCCCAACTTTCAGACTTTTAATTGATTTTATAGCTTTGTTATGATTTATCTCACGGTCATGTCTCATTTATTACGATACCTAATCAAAAATTGACATCCCGTTATTTCCATTAATTTGATATGAATGAGTTTTGTGTAATAGTTGTTAAAGTGTTTATTAATTTTTGCTTAATAGTTAACATAGTTATGTTATTAAAATGATATCATACTTAATTAATGTAAATTAAATCATATTTTGTAGGTATTGTACTCGCTTGCTTTGTGACTACTTAAAAAATATTCCATCAAGTGAATGCTTGATATTCATGTTTACTGAGATAAGTATACACATTTGAGTTTATATAGTTTATATATTCTTAGATACATCTATTCTTGCATATGGCATCATTTTTAGCATCTGATAAGACACTCCGATATTTAGTCAATATACCCGATATATCCCCAATATCCGCAATCCGATATCAAATTTTCCAAATCGTTATGCGACCGATATCTGATATTTAGAAATCTCGCATCAATCGCAAGAAAGAAAAATTAATTAATTAAACATGAATTCCTAAATGAAAGCTCTGATACCAATGTTGTTTTAAGAAGAGGAAGAACACATCACCTTTTATACAGCGGAATAAGATCTAGATGAGGAATTACAATGCTTTAGATCAGATTTGGAATCACGAATGAAAACCAAATGTTTTTCACCACCAAGACAATGTTGTCTTCTGCTTATTTAGGAGAAAACAAGCAAACTTTTCTATATCTGAAAATGTAAGTTCACATGTGTATAACTAGGAATAGGCGGAGATGTTTGTTTACGTAAGAAACTTAACGTTGTAAAAACAACATATATTCCAATTATAGGATGGTTAGAATAGCACTTTTGCATTAGGAATCCTTAACTTCTCTTAATTTCAATTATCCACAACGGTTAACTAAAATTTCACATGAGCCTCTTAATAATTTAATATGTATGTTTTCCCCCGGGCTCAAACCCGTTATGAGCGTATCCCAATCCAACAATCAATCATAATTGTTAAAGTGAACTTCTAAACTAATCATCTAATAAAGAAAAATTGATAGTGATCTAATTGAGACAAATTTAATTTTGATTTAATTTAATTTTACATTTTAGATTGATAGGGATAGTGTTTGATTTCTAAAGTCTTTTAGTTATTTTGAGTCTTTTTTATATTTTTGAGTGTTTTAGTTATTTTAGAGTTTGTCCTATATTGGTTGGAAGAAGAAAGGGTATTAGTTGTAAGCCTATAAAAAGGCCGTAAGACTGTTTTTATTAATCAATGAATCAATGAAAGCTTGAGAAAATAAAACCGTTAAACTTGAGAAAGGTCTACATTGACGAGAAGTCAATTCATTGGTGAGGAGCCTCGAAACCCATAATTTTCATTGTTCTTACCCAAAATTATCCACAAATTTCCCAAATCTTTTTAGTTCTACATCAAAATTATAGATGCAGGTGAATCCGCATTCACATATAGAAAGGCAAAAGGCTGTATAGCCTATGGCCTGGCAACCTGACCAGTTAGTTTCAAAAGTTTCCATATCCTTCATGTCCAAGGCCCTCTGTTAAAAACTTCGATCTATTCAGAGGATGGAGTGATTCTGAAATTTCCTACTGTTTCTACTTTCCCGCAATAAAGCTTAAGCTTTGAGGTTTTGGCGAAGAATTATGATACTTACTAGTCCCTTACATGTACCATAGGGCCACATGAAAAGGCCCATGGTATACAACCACAACTAGATTGGAAAGGGAAAATAAATAGGGACAAAGAAATATTGTTTAAATTGCCAATGATAAAGTTTGAACACGAGACTCCTTCAAACCCAGTGTCCTGGTTAGCGTCCTGGTTCATAAGCACTGCCTCATAAGGCCTAATCGGATTCATCCCTAAGAACGAAGTTCATATCCCAAATATATTAAGACGCTGCATAAGCATAAATAGCCTTCCTGAATATAAGCTCCTGGTTACATCTACCATTTCACATTTATATACTAAGTGAAAACGATATAAAATGTTATGCAATTGAAGGGAGGGGAAAATGAACATATGCGCAATAGAAACCAGGGTCAGAATAAAGAAAATAAGATGACCAGCCTAGAACACTTTATATACATGTCGAAATTAGAGCAATAGACACAGTGCTGAAAGGAGAATGATCCCAGAAAGGAATACCTGATATACGAGCTTCTACATCCCTAGTCTTAAGAAGGTTGAAATTAGTGAAGTACTGCATGCCACCAGATCGACTACTGAACTAAAATTTGCTCACAAGGTCTACCAGACACACAGGATGGATGTTGTGATAGCAATGAGGACAAAAAACTTGTTGTTCATAAAACAATAGGATGCTTCAATCAAAAACTTGGACAAGAAAATGATTGAATTTTATGACAATGTTTAGGTGAACTTTTGCCAAGAGGTTTAAGATAGTGTGGTTATGATAACCTATTTCTGGACCGTCTTAGTGTTCACTGAATTTCATAGCAATCAAGAATCAACACAAGAAAGAAAGGAAACCTTGTAGAACATGAACCCTGAACACATGAGAATATTAGAACAAGAAACATTAACTATTATGACAAAATGTTCAAATAAAGAATACAAGGTGGAGTATTCGCATGTTAATACAACCTAACTTAGAGAGCAGTGCCTATATAAATTAACTGTTCCTTTCAACTTGGCAATGTAATTTAAAAGTGCAATCTGTTAGGAACCAACAAAAGATCCAATTTTTATAGCAAAATAATAAAGAGAAAACAAGATAATTGAATACAAAAGGTGTATTCTCCTCCCAAGACGCCTAGAGGACGTCCGCACTCGTTTAATCTAAGACCTAAACCTAAGAGACGCTCAATAGAATAATCTCAATATCAAGCATAAAATCCCTAATGACGGCTAGCCCGTATTTATAAGAGAAACTAGGGTTTTTAGGGTGAAGGGGCGCGCGCACAAAATAGCCCAAGAGGGGGGCCGACGGCCCACATGGGCCGGCCCACATGGCCGGCCCAAGATGGGCCGGCGGTTAGACCCTGCGGGTCTAACAATACTCCCCCCCAAGAACCACCTTGTCCTCAAGGTGGTGTAAGTACCGGCAGTGCTACTCCGAGTGGGAGTCGTCCTCCCCTCCAATGCCTTCGTCCTCCAAGCCATCATCCTCGTCTGCTTCCGCTATCAAAACCTGCAGCTTCCGATCCACACAACGGTGTCCGGGAGAGAAGCGCTCGTCGCATCTAAAACAGAGTCTCTTTTGCCGCTTCTCTCTCATCTCCGCATCGGTCATCCGTCAGAATGGGCCCCCAGCTGGTAGCGGGTTCGGCTCCCCCGTCTTCTCAAGCCCTGTCTGAACTGTCTCAGTAGGGACCCCTACTCCGCCAATCCCAGTCGTGGTGATCCGTTGTATCTGCCCAATGTAGCCGCTTCCACCTCGCCTATCCTCAGCTCGGGAGTCCTCCACCATCTGCGCCATCTCGATGACCTCTGAAAGTCCCCGAGGCTTGTATGGCCTCACTGCAGCTCGAAGACTAGGACATAGCCCTTTCAAGAAGGTGCCCTCCAACGACTCGTCCGACACCACATGAACTCGTCCTGCCAGCGTCTCAAATTTCTCAATGTACTCCCGCACCGGTTCCTCCTGCCTGAGGGTAAATAGCTGCTCATGTAGGTTCCCCAGGCGGGGGTCTCTAAACTTCTCCAGCACTAAGTCCTTCAGCTCCGCCCAGCTACGGATCTGCTGCCTCCTCTCCTTCCATTGGAACCACCCTAAAGCGCTCCCCTCCATGCAGATGGCCGCCGCCTCCAGCTTCTGCGCCTCGGTCATGTGATGCGCCGCGAAATACCTCTCCGCTGTGAACAACCAGGCGTCCGAATCGTCCCCAGAAAAGATCGGCATCTTCAGCTTCCGGACTCTGCAATCCCCTCCAAAGTGTCCCTGCTCGGGCCGTCCCTCCTCTCGGTGATGTGGTCGGTAGTGCTGCCGCCTTTCGTCCTGAGTCTCGTATCGCCTAGGTGGTACTCCTCTGCGGCCCCCACAGTCTCCTCGGTAATCTTCTCGACGGCCCTCGAACTCGTCCCATCCTGCGTCGTCGTCGTACTCCGCCTCGTAACCACCCCTGTCGTCAGAGTAATATCCTCTCCCGCGCCTGTCACCGTAGAAGGGGTCCCCAGCTGCTGGTCGACGTCCCGGAGGGTCTCCAAAATCTCCTAAAATCCACCCGTGACCATCCTCGTACGCTGTCCGCCGCCCCGTGGCCTCAAAACTCGTGTCGAGTGGCTGTCCGGGGGACCCCATCCCCTGTCCGAGCCCTCTGAGAGACTCCCCTCCCCCTGGCGGCTGCCAGGGTGGCTCCGGCCACCCATGTGAAGGATGGGGGGCTCCGGCCCCCTGTGGAGCTGATCGGGGGGCCCCGGCCCCCTGTTGCTGTCTGTCGGCCCCCTCCGGGGCTGCCGGAGGGGGGGCAGGCCTTGCCGGCCTTTCGACAGGGCCGCCGACCTCCTGTGCGAGGAATCGGGGGGCTCTGGCCCCCTGGGAAGTTGATCGGGGGGCTCCGGCCCCCTGTACTGCAGATCGGGGGGCTGCGGCCCCCTGTCGACGTCTGTCGGCCCCCTCCGGGGCTGTCGGAGGGGGGGCGGGCCCTGCCGGAGGTCCGGCGGGGTCGCCGGACCCTGCCGAGCCCCGACGGGGCCTGGCCCCCCCTGTCGGGGCCCGGCAGAGGGGGAATAGCCCCCCCTGTCGGGGCCCGGCAGAGGGGGGATAGCCCCCCCCCCCTTCGCGTGATGTCCGCGACTCCCAAGTTGGGCGGCTAGGGCCGCCGCTCCCCCGTTGGTTCTCCACCGCCTTCCGTCGCACCTCCTCGCGGTAGTCCCCCTTCCATGGCTCTTCGTCTTCATCGTCGGCTAGATCCTCCACCAAAAAAGCACTTTTTGGGTCAAAGCTTTCAACTTTCTCCTTCTCCTTCTTCAAAGGTGCCGCCTTTTCCCCCAATTTAGGGTTTTCTTCCCCTTTGTTGTTCGCCGCCAATTGCTTTAGGGTTGCCATCATTTGTGCAAATTGGTCGTCGTGCTTCGCTTGATTTGCCGTCAATCGCTCGATAGACGCCGTCAATTTTGCCATGGATTCATCGTTGGCCGCCAATGATTTCTTGATCCCGTCAATTTCGCTCGTGAATTTGGCCTCCAAAGCTTCAATTTTGTCGTGGGATCTTGTCGTAGTCGTCATGGATCGTCACGTGCTCTGATACCAAAATGTTAGGAACCAACAAAAGATCCAATTTTTATAGCAAAATAATAATGAGAAAACAAGATAATTGAATACAAAAGGTGTATTCTCCTCCCAAGACGCCTAGAGGACGTCTGCACTCGTTTAATCTAAGACCTAAACCTAAGAGACGCTCAATAGAATAATCTCAATATCAAGCATAAAATCCCTAATGACGGCTAGCCCGTATTTATAAGAGAAACTAGGGTTTTTAGGGTGAAGGGGCGCACGCACAAAATAGCCCAAGAGGGGGGCCGGCGGCCCAGATGGGCCGGCGGTTAGACCCTGCGGGTCTAACACAATCTTCTTTTAAAATAAAGTAAATTAGCAATGTATAAATTTCAAAGCTGGAGTAATTAGAAATTACCCTGACTGACAACATCTGTAGCCGACGCTGCACTTGGTTCCTTCCTGGTAACTGGCAAAACATTTCTCCCAGGTAAATACTTGAGCCCCGCTAGGGTCAATAGTCCAACCACCATGCCAGCACACATAAGCTTCATGCAAGCATCTTTTACAAGATAGGTAAAATCCTGCTCCCTTGAATCTTCCCGATTGAGGTCTATAGAAGCCTCAACATTAGCTCCTAAAATGTATTGATTGGCTTTCTCCATAGATTCCTCATCTTGCATATCATACGCATAATCATACACATCACATCTTTCCTCTCTATTCACTCTCTCCTTTGTTCCACCAGATGGAAAAACCTTCCGTAGTGCGTGAAGAACACTTGACTTCACATTCCCAAGTGCTGCGGTAGCCTCAGTACCAATTTTCACTATGGCAGCAGCTGCAGCTAAAGGTGAACCACCATCTCCCTCTAGCCTTTCCAGATACATCAGGACAGTTGGGTCGTCATAGTAATCTCCGAGCCTAATGTGCAAATCCTGTGTATCTCTAAATCTAGGAAGAACTACCTCCATAAGCCAAGTATCAAGCAGTTTGCAAAGCCCAGGCAGAGGATCATTATCAGTGTCAATGTTTGTGTTGTCTGCAATAAATTCTACAATAGATGCATTTTTAAAAGGGGAGTTCTCACTATCAATGCCCAGCCATGACTGACAGCCATCAAGATCTCCCACAAGAAGGGAGCATAGGCCCCTTTCAAGCGCAAAGTCTGTTGCATGTTCTGTTTTAATGGTGTAGCCAGGGATAGAGCCTTCTGCAGAGATGTTAGTCTGCTGAAGTTGGTGGAAGAGATTGTCAGCATTCTTGATAAGATGGGGTTTCTTGTCCAAGAAAGCTTGGGCAACCAAAGCAAGAGCCACCCCATAGATTTCGAAGCTCTCTGCCGGTATGTTATTTGGTGTTGCTGCAAATAAATCAACCTTCATGCAATAAAAAGCAAAACCATAGGAAATTTCAACAATAGATCATAAAATGGGAGAAAAAAGTAAGAATAAAAGGGGAAAAATTGCAAACCTGCTCAGCAGCTGTCATACGAAAGAATGCTTCATTCATGAAGTCTTCACGTGTGAATCCTCCACCAATAGCAGCAGCACCACCTTTGCCCACTGTCCACAATATATTGCGCACCCCACGAAGGCCTTCTTCCCGTTTCATTCGATGCTCATCATCAAGGGGTAAAGCTAGCAGCTCAAGAATATAACGGGGTGTAATCTCTTCCAATGTCTCATCAATCTGTGCATGTAGATCTGGTGCAAGATTGCTTGCTCCTTCCTCCTAAGTTAATAAAAACCAAACTCTCTTAATATTTAGTTATCAATGATGCTGACTCCCTGTGCACAATGCTACTTAGAAAATACAAGATAATTTGTTCATGATTATTTTTAAAAAAACTTTTACAAATCTTCAAGGTCGGTACTTTTTGATTCAATTCTATACCGTTATAAAAGAGCGAGTTTACTTGGTTCGTCCAAAGAAAATCCTACCTGTAGATCCCCCGGACAAAGCCAATCCATCCAAAAAAGCATTCTGGTATTTATGCATAGGCTGTGACATTTTGGCTCTACCTCTAGCTATATGGCTCTATCTCTAACTATAGAGCTCGGATTAAGGTAAAATAAGAGGCATTGGAAACCATACGTCAAGAGGAATACAGTGATATCTATTTAAAAGGTATTACTTTACACAAGTCAGAATATATTACATTTGACAATGGTTTTTGAATCCTAGGGCTGATTAGGACAAGCTGACTAGGAGAAACAGGTTGATAGAAGGATGGTTGAGATTTAATCTTGGAAAATCAACGGTTAAGATGAGAGTTTGTGAAAATTTTGGGAGGGAAAACTTTTTTATTTTGGTGGGAATTTTTAAGAGAAATAAATCTTCATTTAATTTTGTGAAATTCGATATCTTTAAATTTAAAGTGTCTTGGAAGTTGAACAGACATTCATTTATGTGATTTAATTTACAATATTTATAACAAAAATAAGGAAAAGTAATATTATCAATGAATTATATTTTTACGCTAATTGTTGTTCTTTTAAATTTTGGCAGTGGAAATAATTTTTTGGACAACAAAGATTTCGCGGAGGAAAATCTTAAGTGAACCGTGACCGCAGGCACGGGTTATGACTAGTGCACTTATAAATAATAAGCCGTATACATGATTAGTATATAACAATTAGTTGCAAATTCCTAATTGGTTCAAAAAACATTCAAATAAGAATTCAATTGTAAGTATAAATATTTGGCTATGTTCAAACTACTATTGATTTGAAGTTGATTAAGAAATCTATGAAATTAGACGTTGAGTATATAATTAGGAGTTAAGAGTCCTTTTGAATTATCTTGCAAAAAATAAACAAAATAATTAATTAAGAATTGTTAGTTAACTAGGAGGCCGATCTAATTTAAAATTATTTTTATTAATAAAATCCATGTTTGATTGGTATTTCCTATTTTTATGAAACCGCCTTATTTATTAGATTTAATTAATTTATTAAGATCCCTGGTTTAAAATTGGTTTATTATCATCCTTGTTGTCGTTGCTAGGTCACTAACCCACAGGTAAAGCACTTGGTTAGTTACAATAGATCCTAATTTCACAATCAAACTCGGTTTTTGTTCAAAAATGTATAAGCTATATTACCAAATATATTGTTGTTTTTTTAATTTTATTGTTATTTATATTATTGTTTATATTATTATTATTATTATTATTTCACTGTAATTTGTTGAATTTGCAACCCCTGCATCACACATACCTACATGTTAGCAGTTAAAAAAGAGGCAAGGTGGAACAGAGCATAGTAGCACTGCTTCTACTTTTGATGTGTTATTGGCTTAATACATTTTAATCTAATTACTTCAACTTTGTTTACATTGTTCATAACATTGATAACAAAAGGTAATGTACTTTTTTCTTCACACTTTCATATGGCTTTATATGGTCATATGTGATGCAATGTCTTTCCTTGGTTGTAATCTTTCATGTCCATGTGGTGTTACAACCTTACACCATGGCGTGTAACCCTTTCACTAATTTCATGGAACTGAGGGATTTGAGAGAATAAAAAATGAAAAAGGTAATGTTCATAACATTGATAACAAAAGGTAATGTACTTTTTTCTTCACACTTTCATATGGCTTTATATGGTCATATGTGATGCAATGTCTTTCCTTGGTTGTAATCTTTCATGTCCATGTGGTGTTACAACCTTACACCATGGCGTGTAACCCTTTCACTAATTTCATGGAACTGAGGGATTTGAGAGAATAAAAAATGAAAAAGGTTTTTAGGGATTCCGAAGGGTGCATATTAATTGATATTAGAGAAGAACTCCCCTCAGTTTATTGGGCCACCACCACTTCCTCCACCCATGTAACCGTCCCACGATTTTCTCGACCACTCTTTGATTTTCTCAACCAACACACATGAGAAATCTTTACGTTAGTTGAGGAAATCCCTCGGTATCTCAACTAACAGGTTGGATCGGGTTTCGGTCTAGTGGGTTATTTCAAACCAAACCCACTTCCATCTCCCACTTGATCGAAATGGCCAAATTCATTCCAATCATACCCCACTATCAGTGTAATATGACACATGATTTAATTTGACATACTCCCACTATCTGTAAGATATGTATATTCAACGACCACCGACATTATCCACAATTGTATCCTTACTAAGTCACATCAAACCGACATGTTTGATGAATGAACCTGCTGGAATACTCTTCGTCAAGGGAACAACAATCATATCACTTGTCGGAATACATGTGACATTGGCTTTTTTCCTTTCCACCATACCATAAATATAATGATATTGTATTTCAATATGCCTTCCTTTGAAACTGTTTGCACCACTGTGGATCAAGCTAATGGCTGCTTTAAGTATCACAATACATCTCAATTGGTCCATCTACCAAATTAAGATCCAAGTCCAATAGGAACCGTCTTATACACTTTATCTTCATGTCCCTCAACCTAAAATCCCTCATGTTGATCCATATATATTACCTCCTTCAACTCTCCATTAAGGAATGCAGTCTTGCCATCTATTTGGAAAAATTCCAAGTCAAGATGTGCAACAATGGCTAAGATTATCCTTATATATGCAAACTTAGCCACCAGAGAATAAATCTTCTGATAATCAATACCTACTTTCTGAGTAAATCCTTTGACAAATAACCGGGTCTTGAAGGTATCAATAGACCCATCAAGCTGATATTTCTTCTTCAGCACCATTTACATCCTATGGACTACCTCTCCTCTGGTTAGCTGCATAGCTCACATATATTTTTTCTCTAAATTGAGTCGAACTTCATTTTTATGACCTCAAGTTATTGATCTGATTCAGAGGATTTCATTGCATCCACATAATACAATGGACAATCTTGCTCATCCATATCAATACCAACTGAGAAACAAGATGGTTCACATAAATATAAATAATAATTATTTATCCATACATGTGTTGTTTTGAGTTTTTTGTTACCACTAACGTTTGCAGGATGGACATGTTTTGTTGATTTATTTTTCATAGGCATATTCTCATTTACAGGCTCATCTTCTATAATTGGATGATGTAATTCATCTACTATGTCCAAGTCATCATTGGGAACAGCATCCAAGTCCAGCAAAGGTGGCACATTTTCTTGGACTTGTTCTCTTTCCTCTAGATTGTCTAAAAAATAATATTCTACTTTCAATGACTTCTTTTTCTTCATGAAAAACTTGTATCCTTTAGATTTTTCAGCATAGCCTATAAATATATATATCTTAAGGTTTTGAAATCTAGCTTACCTCTAACTTGAAATGGAATGAGAATATGTGTCACGCAATCCCATTTTCTCAATGACTCAAATTAGGTTTGCATCCATTTTATATCTCATACGGTGTTGACTCAAGTGATTTTGAAAGAATTCTATTCAGAACATAATTAGCAGTCAATATAGCTTCTGTCCAAAAATCTTTAGAGAGACCAGAATGTGATAACATGCATCTTACAGTATTGATTAGTGTTCTATTCTTCCTTTCATCCACACTGTTTTGTTGTGACATACAAGGCATAGATGTATATTTCTTATACAGTATCGAATACAGTAATCTTCAAATTTCTTTGAGTTGAATTCCCTACCTCTAACAGTTCTTAACACCTTTCTATACCTTTCAAGTTTTCTTTCTACTATTTTGTATCTTTTTAAACAATTAAAAGCTTCAGACTTTCTGTTTAAAAGTAACACGAAAGTGTACTTAGAATAATCATCTATAAAAGTTACAAAATATTACTTATTTCATCATGTCTTTATACACAAAAGCCCACAAATGTCAGAATGACCAACAGTTCGTTAGCCCTATGTCTTCCTGAGAATGATTTTCTAGTCATTTTTCTAGTTAAGCAATGTTCGCATGGTAATATACTTTTTCCTGTCAATTCTGGTAATAAATGTATATTGATTAACTGGTCCATCTTATTATTAACATGATGTCCTAATCTCATATGTTAAAGATCATAATCAGACAAAACACATGAAAAATAATTCAAATCACAATCTTTATTGCTAATGTTAGATTTTACAACCGAAAGACAGAATAAATCATGTCCAGCACAAATTTACGCATAGCAAATACTTTCTTTTTTTTCCTTACTAAACACCCCATTGTTGTAAATCCTTACCTCAAAACCTTTCTTCAATAAAGCCAGAACATAGATCGGGTTACGTCTTATGCCAGTGCATAAACCATATCTTTGAGCATCATAATGATATCTCCAAGATCCAATCTATATAAAGCAATACCCTCAACATCCATATAGGTATTGTTCCCCTTGTAAATTCTGTGATCTCCTTTATTTAGTTCCTGGAAGTCAACGATTATTTCCCATGTCTTTGATATATGCCGGGTAGCTCCCGAGTCAATCCATCGGCCTTCAGCATCAGTTGTTACCTCGTTACATTCAATAACGTCAATGAATTCTCGATTTTCGGATCATCCATGTTCTGGACGTTTAGCAAATCCCTTATTCTCTGTCCGAGGACAGTTGGCCTTGAACTGACCATGCTTCCTATAGATCTAACAAGATGCATGAGATCCTTTCTTGTCGCGAGCTTGGTACTGGCCAGTTCCCTTGAAGGAGGGCTTCACAGATCCAAAACGTCGGTTCCATTGTGCCTTTCGGTATTGAGCAGCATTTGTCTCTTCCATCTGCACAAGGTTCACATCCGAGTCATTCCTCCTACCTAGGTCTTGTTCCATTGCCAACTAAGCTGGCAAGTCAGTGACACGCTTCACGGTTCCATTTAACTTAGGTGTTGTGATAACTATATCTAGTGATGGTGGCAAACTATTCAGTATAATTAACACCTACAGCTTTTCAGGAATATCAGTTCCGGTAGTATCTAGATTCTTAGCCATAACAATCATTTTGTTCGCATGTTCAGTGACATTGTCACCTTTTTGCATACTACATGAATTATACATATGCAACAAGAGTTGTGTGTTCACCTCTGAAGTGATGTAACGTTTTTCCTTAAGAGCCTGCCACATTTTCTTAATAGTACTTTAGAACACCTTTATCATGTTATCTTCCATGAACATGATTATAATGCTTTTAACATTCTTATCATTGATTTTTCACTAGTCAAACTCTCTTTTCTGAACATCAGTAGAATTTTCAGCGAGAGTATAAATAGTAAACTCAATGACACTATCTAGATTGTCATGTATAAGTCCATACTTTATTTTTCTATACCACATGTTATAGTTGGAACCATTGATGTGTTCTATCTTAACCAATTCAGATGCAATTAATTTATTAGTCATTTATCTATGTTGGATAATAAAATCAACAATAATGCTAAAATAAAGTCATCTAATTAAGTCAACTGATATATAAATTTTATTAGGTTTGAGTGGGTCAAACTCTGCAAAAATAAAATTACAAAATAATAGATGTGACAAGGAATTATTCAATTTTTAATTAATGTGGTGTGGACAAATTTTATTAGGGTTAAGTTGAAGATGGCTATCTGTATAAATCAAATAAATTGTAAAATGAATTAAATGAAACGAGGAACCTGATTTGGGTGTGGTAAGGACGCAAGTTAATGTGTGGAGGAACGTGCAAAAAATTTTAACGTACTACCGCGTAAAAGATGCTTGGATGATATGCTACATGATCGAGAGCATGTGGGACGTGAAAGCCTGCCGCATGGAACGACGTGCAGCAGGCATGTGGTTGAAGAATGACGCATCGTGATATTCGGTGATGACGCATGGAGTTGCAGTTGGGGCATGTCGCACAAGAGAGTGTATGTACAGGTGAAGGTGAAGATACTGTGCGGGTGAAGGAATGTGCTCTTGTGCACTTTTGAAACTGCCTCGGGAAGGTATTCAGAGAAAAATAAGGATGTGCGCCTCGGTGCTAACATATGCCTTGCAGACATGTGCCTCGGTAACCATTCACTCCTTGGTTAAGGAGAAAAACCAGCCGCTGGCATTCTTGTTGCAATAGGCTCATACATGTGCATGGAGCTGCGGCTCGGCGATCGAAGCATGGGAAAATTAACAGTAGCAAAAGCCACTGTGCTGGCTGTCGCTCGATGGACCATGAGATGTCTCGAGAAATGTGGAAGCTCGATTGGTGCACTAGGGGATGCATGACGGGAGGTATGACTGGTGGTGGGACGGGAGCTACAGAGTCGGTCAGCGATTTGCTACATGCTCGATGATCTAAGTGTGTTGTCGTACTAGGATCAAGGTGAGGGAAAAATTGCCCTGAGTTACCGCACTGCTCAAAAATTGTGCGTGCCACAAGCTAATGCACAGTGGAACGATGAAGGAACGGACGTGTGAACTGCAGCCACTCGGTAAAGATGAGAGCAACATCACGAGAATCGAGACACTGGATGGTAGAGACGTGCAAAACCATGTTGATGGATGTGAGGGCCATCGGATCGAGAAACGACGCTGATACCAAGGAGAGATTTGAGAGAATAAAGACTGAA
Organism: Scilla litardierei; assembly: GCA_030789695.1. Taxonomy (NCBI): domain Eukaryota; kingdom Viridiplantae; phylum Streptophyta; class Magnoliopsida; order Asparagales; family Asparagaceae; genus Scilla; species Scilla litardierei. Next base: position 1,182,216 of record CM061133.1, on the reverse strand, counting down.
AGAAGTTTTTTATGGATTTCGATGCGGGGATGTTAATTGATACTAGAGGAGAAGAACTCTCAGTTTATATGGCGATCATCACTTCCTCCATCCATGTAACAACCTTATTATTTCCTCAACCGATCCCTTGATTTCCTCAACCAATCCACATAAGAAATCTTTACGTTAGTTGAGAAAATCCCTCGATTTTTGAACTACATGTCGGGTCGGGCCATTTCAAGCCAAACTCACTTACATGAAAACCTACAGATAGATCCTTGACCGTTTGAAGATGAACATGAAAGAGAAAGTGTTGTCATGAAAGTAAGGGGAAAATGTGTTATCGTATCAGAAAGTGCCACTTTATATATGTAAGGAAACACATAAAACAAATCGATCGACTGTCTGCAATATCATGTTGAAGCATTCGATTAACCTTTCAAGAATAATACTTTTTAAATTAACCTGGTAATGAATACTTTCTTGAAGGCTCAATCCATAGCAATACAATGGAAAATTTACTCTTTTTACCTGCAAGAGCTTCAGTGCCCTCTCAAGCACCTCGCAACAGCCAACCAAATCCGGCGGGGTCAAAGCCATTGCATCCCTTGAGAGATCAACATAAGCAAGTGTCATGACAAGAACCACATCCTGCTTGAAATTCTTGGGCAATCTCTCTCTTAAAAGTTTCTGGCCAACTTGGAGCACCACATCCGTCTCCCCTGCCTCTTGGAGCACACAAAGAGCCCCTGGAATCTATTAGAAACAAACAAATGCCAACATGGCAATAGGGTAAATGATTACACTTCATCCCTGGGCGCAAGAGCAAAATAAAAAAATGTGCTACGCTTTTTTATTTTTCAAACTTGATATATTGTTCCCAGACATCTTCTAAATCTCCGCCAGATTAATTTGCTGTTAAGTTTTGGCAATTTCAGCAAAAACTACATGAAAGATACATTGATGCCGAATTATGAACAGCGTCATTAAGTTTAAATAAGTAACGTTAATAGACATTACTAAGATGAGCATCATAAGCTCAATGGTAACTATATCAGGCAGCAATCGGCCAACATTTTCACTGTTCCCAACAAAACTAGGAGAAACTTCACGCAATGCTATCAATTTGCATTTCCAAACGCTTCAGATTTCATCTTCATCCCAAGTTTTAATCTTTCAGCCTCGGAGATAACAAGTAGAAATTATTTCAAACACAAGGGAAGTAAAATTACGGACCTTCTCCCAAGGAACATGGGTCGTGCGAGAGGACTCGGTATCATCAAGCAGCCCTCTGTTATAATCCCCTCGGGCGCTGGGATTCGACAGAGTATCACACGCAGCCTGTAGGATCTGCCGCCGGCCAACGAGGGCTTCCTGGCTGAACCCTAGCTGCGGTGGCTTCGATACCTTCGCCTCGAACGCACGCCTGATTCCATCGCCCAAGAAATGGGTCTCCGCCCCAAGCACCTGAAAAGAAAAAAATTTAAAATTTCAATGGAGAAGATAAAAAAAACTTGAAAATTAAAAGGGCGATAGGGTATTTGACCTGGTAGAAATCGATGGGAAGGGGGATTGTGCGGTCGGCGGAAGGGAGAATTGGGGGAGGGATGAGAGGGAGGAGCGGCGGCAGTGGGAGGTCGGCGACTGCGGAGGAAGACGATGATGTGGATGGGAAATGGAAGTCAGGGAGGAGGCGATCGGCCCATTTGCTGTTGGAACTGCATGTGAAGGTGAAAGTGAAGGGTTTGGGTTTCGATTTGTAGGGTTTTGTCGAGGGTTTTAAAGAGAAGAAAGGGAATGCAAGGGATGAGGAGGAGAGGTTGATGGCCTCCATGGCTGCAATTTACTGCTCAAAGTGTTGAGAATGAGAGTAAGACGCCCATTGTAAACTGAATTCAGAGGGGTAGTTTGCTCAGTTTGCTCATAGAAATACCAAAAGTGTACGGTTTAAATATAACCCGAAAAAAATTCCGAATTATTCAATACTATTTTGAAAAATTCGGGAAAAAATGCGAAATTTTAAATAATTTGCGAATTTTAAATAATTCATGTTTAAAATTTTGATAATGATTCGGATTTTTTGAAAAATTCCATAATTTTCTGAAAAATTTCATGAATTATTCAAGAATTCATTAAAAATAGCAACTAATTATATTTGTTAAAAAACACAAATGTGTTGTGAATGTGTATTTACTGGGTTGGATGAGTTATTGGGCCAACCCAAGTGTTTGGGCCCATATCTGTATAAGCCCACTTGTATTCTCCCCTTTGGCTATAAATATAAACCTGAGGGCTCTCCCCTCAGTAGTTGATTCATGACACGTTATCAGCACGAGTCTCTAAAAAATCTTTTTTCCACAAAAAAATTTTTTCCGTTCGTTGCGAAGGCGAAGGCGAAGGCGAGACGGGAGATCCACGAGCGCGGTGCAAGGCTTCCTCCATCAAGGGTCGTCATCCGCGTAGGGCTTCGAGCAACCGTCGCTATATCCGGAGGACGGATATAGAGGTAAAAATACTAAAAACGATATTTTTAATCATACGTATGATTACCCCTCCCCTGGATCTCGCAAGATCGTCATGGGGATTCATCGTCGCCTTGAAAACGACGGATTTTTCATCCCAAAAACTCAATTTTTAGGGTAAAACCCCTAATTTTGAACCCTCCGGCGGCTACCCGTCACCGGACCCCCCCAAAACCCTCCCCTCGCCGGAAACCCCCCCCCCCCCCCCCCCACCACCATGGCCGCCTCCCCCTGCAGGGGGGGCGGCCCCCGCCGCCGCCCCTGCAGGGGGCGGCGGCCCCCGTGCCCGCCTCCCGCTGCAGGGGGGCGGCCCCCGCCGCCGCCCCTGCAGGGGGCGGCGGCCCCCGTGCCCGCCTCCCCCTGCAGGGGGGGCGGCCCCCTTGGCCCCCTTTTCTTTCATTTTCCCTCATTTTCCTTGGGTCAAGAGGAGGAAAACTTGAAAGAAAAGTTTTATTATTTATTTTCCACTCTTTTCTTTCATTTTCTTTTTCTTTTCACTTTTCTTTTAAGCCAAACAATGAAAAATCATTTTCCTCCTTAAGTTCTTTCCTTTTTCTTTCATTTTCCCACTAACCAAACACACCGGGTGAGTTTGGTTTGAAAGAAAATGTATGAAAGAAAAGTGAAAAGAAAAAGGAAAAGAAAGAAAAGTGAAATGAAAATGAAATGAGATTCTTTCTCATGTTTGGTTACCAAAGAAAATTTTAAAGAAAGTTGAAAGGAAAATAAGGAAATTTCTTCTATTATGTTATTAATTCAAAACAAAAAAAATTAAGAGGTGTTTTTGCTAAATAAGTTAAGAGGTGTATTTGCTAACTTTATAAATAATTTGCTTAAAAAATTTAAGGGGTATTTTAGTCCATGATAAATTAAAAATTTGTTAGTTGTTCTGAATAATTTAGAAAGTTAGCAAATAATTTATGAACTCTAACAAATAAGTCTCTAACCCTGCAAATATCATGATTCGTAAATAATGTGATATTAAATAGTACATAAATAATTTACAAATTATATGAAAACGTTGGAAATAATTTGCAAGCTATTAGAAAAATTCGTGCATAATGGGCGAATTTTTCAAGCAAAACGCGAAAATTACACGAATTATTCGCTAATTTTTCGAACAAATTCATGAATAAAAATATTTTAAATACTCATGATTTTCAAAAAAAATTCAGAATTATTCACATACTATTTTGAAAATTTTGGGAAAAATTCACAAATTTTGAATAATTTGTGAATTTTAAATAATTCATGTGTAAAATTTTGATAATAATTCGTGATTTTTTGAAAAAATCAATTATGTTATGAATCAACTACTGGGGAAGGAGCACCCAGCTCTTTATTTATAGGCAATAGGGGAGAATACAAACATGAGCTACAATGATATTGGCATATCTCTAGGATAGCCCAGAATCTCAACCAACTACGGTTAAATAACCGTTCACAACACTCCCCCTTATCAAGCCATAGGTGTGGACTCTGCTCATGAATACTTCAGGATTCTGAGTGTAGGAGAGTCTCACATGGGGTGGATACTTCAGGATCCTGAGTTGGTGAGATTTGCCTCGTTAAAACCTCTAGCTATGGAAAACTCAGTGGGAAAACCCATAGTTAATGAAAAAGAGTACAAACTCTACCTAACTATCCATGATTTGTACAAGCTCTCAAGCTTTCAGATCTCTTAGGCGTCTCATTCCAATCATATGTACAAGCTTCCTAAAAGTGGCCGTAGGAAGGGCTTTAGTGAACAAATCTGCCAAATTGTCACATTATTGCACTTGTCTGATGTCGATCTTGCCATCTCTGTAGCTCGTGCGTCCAGAAGAACTTTGGTGAAATGTGCTTTGTTCTGTCGCTTTTGATGAAGCCACCTCGTAACTGAGCTATGCAAGCAGCATTGTCCTCGAACATTGTAGTGGGCCCGAGATCTCCAGTCTTCAGTCGAGTCGTAGACAGGATGTGGTGGACAAATGAGCGTAGCCATACGCATTCTCTGCTTGCTTCATGGATGGCAATGATCTCTGAGTGATTGGATGAGGTTGCCGTCAAGGTTTGCATGATGGATCTCCAGGAAATGTTGTCCCTCCGTAGGTAAACACGTACCCAGTCTGTGACTTCGCTTTGTGGGGATCAGACAAGTAACCTGCATCAGCATAACCAGCAAGTGTAGAGGATATTCCATTTTTGTAGAAGAGTCCCAAATCTGTAGACCATTGGAGGTAGCGCAGAAGGTGCTTAACCCCGGTCCAGTGGCGCTGTGTGGGCGCTGCACTGTATCTGGCTAGCAAATTTACTGCGAACGCTATGTCTGGACGCGTGCAGTTTGCCAGATATACTAGTGCTCAGATGGCACTCAGATAATGGACTTCTGGACCAAGTATATCCTCCCCCTCTTCCAGCGGCCGGAAGGGGTCGTTATGTGCATCCAGAGATCGTACCACCATAGGTGTACTTAATGGATGACATTGGTCCATATGGAATCTTTGCAACATTTTCTTCGTGTATGTGGGTTGATGTAATAGGATTCCATCTTTTAGATGTTCAATCTGTAAGCCCAGGCAGAATTTCGTTTTGCCTAGGTCTTTCATTTCAAATTCTTTTGACAGGCTTACAGATATCTCTGCGATCTCTTCAGGAGATCTAATGAGATTTAGATCGTCTACGTAGACAGCAATTATTAGGAATCCTTTTCCCTTTGTTCTTATGAAGATACAAGGGCAGATTTCATTGGTTGTGAATCCTTGTTGAACAAGGAATTCACTGAGTTTGTTATACCACATTCTTCCTTATTGTTTGAGACCATGCAATGATCTTTGTAGCTTAACAGAGTAGATGTCCCGAGGTCTATCTTTTAGTTCAGCAGACATAGAAAAGCCATCAGGAAGTTTCATGTATATCTCCTTGTCGAGATTGCCGTATAGATATGCAGTCACAACATCCATTAGTTGCATATCTAGGCCTTCCTTTGCTGTTAAGCTTATCAGAAATCTCAAAGTGATCACATCCATGACCGGTGAGTATGTTTCGTCATAGTCAATACCCGGTCTTTAGGAAAATCCTTGTGCTACAAGTCTATCATTGTAGCGTACGATCTCATTATTTTCGTTTCTTTTTCTTACGAATACCCATTTGTATCCCACATGTTTGACACCGGTAGGTGTCTGGACTATTTGCCCAAAGACTTTGCGTTTCTGAAGCGAGTCCAGCTCGGCTTCTATTGCCTGATTCCACGTTGGCCAGTCATTTCTATGTTTACATTCAGCAACGGAATGTGGATCATAATCATCGTCGCTTCCGGCGACGTGAATGGCAATGTGAAACGCGAAGTCATCGTCGACGACTGTACTCTTTCTGTCCAATACCTCCCATGTACGTACATAATTTAATGATATTTCAGTTTCTCCCGGTAGTTCCTCTGCAGTGGATTCCGGGAGGGGAGAGGGTATGGACACGAGCTCGTTTCTCTGTGGGGGTATTGTCCCAAGGTCTCCGGATATTTTTCTTTTTCTTGGATTTTTATCATTGGAGCCTGGTGGTCTGTCTCTTTTCTGTTGAGGTGCAGCCACTTCTGCTGCTGGTGGATTGCATCCATCCTTTGGGATGTCAATCCTAGCTGGAGTATTTGCAGCAGGTATGTGTGATCTGACAATCTTCTGGTTGTCAGTAAACGAATCCGGTAATCTGTGAACTTTGTTCTGGATGTGTAAGATCTTCAGGATCTCATCATCACATTGTTTTGTTACCGGATCGTAGTGGGTCAGACTTTTTGTATCTCACGTTAACATTTGCTTCACGCTAGACTTTTCAATGTCTAGGCCCATTTAGGGGAAATAAGTCTCATCAAAGTCACAGTCTTCAAGACGTGCCTTAAAAGCGTCCCCCGTTTGGGGTTCTAGGTATCTTATAATGGAGGGTGAGTCAAACCCTACATAAAATACCTAGGCAATGTTGAGTGCCCATCTTGGTCCTCTGGGGTGGTGCAATGGGGATATAAACTGCGCAACCGAAGATTCTCAAGTGAGAAATGTTCGGTGGCGTTCCATATGCAAGTTGCATTGGGGATAGACTCCGACCTCCCGAGGGTCTTATTCTTATTAGTGATGCAGCATGCAAAATTGCATGTCCCCATGCATCCACCGGCAACTGGGATTTCATTAACAATTGACGTGCAATCCATTGGAGTCTTTTAATTAGCGACTCAGCTAACCCGTTCTGGGTGTGAACATGCATCACCGGATGTTCAATTTCTATTCCCGTTGCTTGTCAATATTCTTGAAATGACTGAGAGGTAAATTCCCCCGCATTATCCAGACGTATTTTCTTTATTTGGTTGTCTGGAAAATGTGCCCGCAACTTTATTATTTGTGCCAAGAGCTTTGGAAAAGCTAAGTTGTGGGTTGAAAGTAGACACACATACGAGTATTTCGAAGATGCATCAATTAGTACCATAAAGTACCGGAAAGGCCCACTAGGGGGTGGATAGGTCCACATATGTCTCCGTGTATTCTTTCGAAGAAGCTAGGAGACTCGATATTCACTTTAAGTGGTGATGGCCTTGTTATTAATTTACCCTTGAAGCAGGGTACACAAGGGAATTCTCCCTTCTGAAGAATCTTCTGGTTCTTCAGGTTATGCCAGTGGGATTGTGATAAGATGCGATGCATCATCACAGATCCGGGGTGGCCAAGTCTATCGTGCCAAAGTGAGAATTTGGCTGATGTCAGGCACTTCAGGTGCTCCGTCAGGTTTGCTTCCTCTCTCCTAATTTTTGTATGGTAGAGGCCCGATGAAAGGCTCTCAAAACGTTCAAGTATGGTTTTAACTCCATTTTCTTGAGACGTTACATACGGTAATTCATTTTCTTTTACATTTGATGTTTCCAAGTGGAATCCGTTAAGACGGATATCTTTGAAACTTAGTAAGTTTCGCTTGGAATTCGGAGAGTAAAGTGCATCTTTAATTTTAATTTCTGTTCCTTTGGGAAGCAACATGGTTGCGTTCCTAGAACCTTCAATTATATCTGATGGCCCTGAAATTGTATTTACAGGGCTCTTATACGGTGTAATGCTATGAAAATAGCATTTATTCTGAAGGATCGTATGTGTCAAAGCACTGTCTACCAAGCAGTCATGAGAGCATTCCATCTAAAAAGATGAATAAGACATTTGCATTCAAAAACTAATTTTTATTCAAAAGGGGGAAATTAGATTACATTTAAAGAAAAGCTCTCATACGATAAATTGTTCTGAATAAAAATGCTAAGATAAATGAAATAGGCTAATCAAGCATGTCTTCCGATTTGAAGTCATTTGCTGTAAACTTGACTGCATGGTTTGCAGCCACCAGGTTTGATTCAGCATTCTTTTTCTTGCTTTGTTTATAAAGCTCCTGGAGATGCACTAGGGTCCTGCACACTCTGGACCAGCGGCCTTTCATTCCACAGCTGTGTCATTGGTCTTCCTAATCCCTCTTGGGTGGGGGTGCATCATTTTTCTTGTTGTCATTCTTGCGCCAGGTGAACTTGCGCTTCCCTTCATTCTTTCGCTGCTGCTGTGCATGGCCCTTGGCTTTTTTCTGTTGTCCCCCCTTTCTGTGGTCTTTCTTTTCTTTTATTATCTCTCCTCTTTTGAAGGAAGAGTAATGGTGAGCTTCTGGTAGAGGGGCAGTGCCGGGAGGGCGCATATTGTGAGTGGTGAGAAGAAGCTCTCTGTTTTGCTCGGCCATGAGTAAACATGACAACAGCTCTAAATACTTGGTGAACTTGCGTTCACGGTATTGCTGCATGAGTATCGCGTCTTTTTCATGGAAAGACGTATACGTCTTTTCCAACATGCGATCTTCTGAGACTTTCTCACCACACAACTTCAGGCGTGAGGTGATGCTAAAAAGTGTCGAGTTGTACTAAGCAATAGACTTCAAGTCCTGCAGTCTCAGGTTCTCCCACTCATATCGTGCCCTTGGGAGTATAACATCTTTCTGATGTTTATACATGTCCTCAAGGGTAGTCCATAGCTCAAGTGGATCTTCGACCGTAAGGTATTCAGCCTTTAAGGTTTTGTCCACATGACGACGAATATAGATGATTGCTTGCTCCTTCTCTATATCGCTAACATTTTCTTTTTCTATGACAACAGCAATGCGGGACTTTGCCCGCAGGTGAAACTTTACATCTAGCTGCCAGCTTAGATAGTTTCTACCTGATGCATCCAGCACTTCGAAATCAACGCTTGCAATTTTAGCCATTTATCTAGCAGAGCACAAACATGCATGAATTAATATTTTAATCAAAGAAAACATTTTCATGTGGAGGCAATATTTAATGAAAAGCTAAATGCGTGGATCGGCCAGTCCCACAAGAAAGAGTCCAAAGTCCATACAGTCCAAATTATACAAATCTGTAGCTTTAAAAGGAAAATACAACTTTGGAAACCCCGTGGGTCCCATATGATGTCTTCAGCTTCAAATGTGGCCTCCGTCTCCATGGAAGTCGGTCTTCTTTCTTCGACATTTACATAAGTTCCTCACTACAATTTCTCTCAAAAATAAAAGAAAAGTGCGGGAAATAAACTGTGGGACTTAGACAGCCGATCCAAAAACCACATTTAGCCATTCATGCAGAAATATTGTGTTCATCAACATTTTCATTCACAGACATCGCAGGCAGTTATATTCGCATGAGGATAAAACTTTTAATCACTTAATAATTATGGGACCACTGGGCAACGTCATACACCGTTAGGTTAGGTGACTAACGGCAGAGCGGTCGCAGGATCTTCCTAATTATTAAGTTTTAAATATAATGCACAACCACGCATATAATATCCACAGAATAAGCCTAGTGATGTAAAGCATCTAAAGATGATTTTTACAGAAAAGAAAATCATTACGATGCATGGGTTGTAAAAGTTTTTGGGTTTAATCAACGGATTGAAGAAGAGTCAAAAAAACAACATGTTCTTTGTTAAAGGAAAAATTTTTCCTTTTTAATTTATCCCCAAAAAATCCCAAATGTTCACATGATCCCCCGTTTTTTCTCAAATTTTTATTGACTATTTGGTCGCCAAGAACGTCGATTTTTCTCAAATTTTTAGCCCAAAAAGTTTTTTCGTAGCTTTTATTATTGTTCCCCCAAAAAATATTTTTTTCCTGCGGGCATGAGGCCCTGCGGTCTGCCTGTGGACTTCAGGCCCAAGAAGGCTATTTTTTTTATTTTTGGGCTTCCGGCCCAATTAGGGGCGGCGGCTAGGGTTAGCCGCCGCCGCCCCTAGGGTTAGCCGCCAGGCGGCGGTTGGCGGGGGAATGGGCGACTGGCGTGTGGCGGCGCAAGGGCCGCAGCCCCCCTTCGGAGGGGGGCGTTTTGGCGGTGGCGAGGGCCGCAGCCCCCCTTCGGGGGAGGGGGGGTTTGCCTCTCGGCGGCGGGATGCCGCCGTACCCCCTTGGGGGGGTTTCGCTTCGCCACGACGGCGGGATGCCGCCGTACCCACCTTCGCAGGGGGGGGGGGGGGTTCTCTTCGCCACGGCGGCAAGATGCCGACGTACCCCCCTTCGGGGGGGGTTTCGCTTCGCCACGGCGGCGATGGAACGCTGTACCCCCCTTCGGGGGGGGGGTTCGCTTCGCCACGGCGGCGATGGAACGCCGTACCCCCCTTCGGGGAGTTTCGCTTCGCCACGGCGGCGATGCCGCCATACCCCCCTTCGGGGGGGGGGGGGGGGGGTGCCTTGTGACGACGGAGAAACCGCCGTACCCCCCTACGGCGGGGGGGAGGGGTAGCGGTGGAGGGGTGAGGCGCTACCCCCTACAGCGGGGGGGGGGGGGGGGGGTTGCCGCGATCCACGCTTCCCCCTACGGCGGGGGGGGGGGGGGGGGAGCGGTGGCGGGGGGGATTTGGGTGGGGTAAAAACAGATTTTTAAGTAAAAGATCTGTCGTTTTCAAGGCGACATTTAATCCCATATCGATCTTGCGAGATCAAGGGGCAAAACTATCATACGTATGATGAAAACATCGTTTTTAACGATTTTTACCTCTATATCCGTCCTCCGGATATAGCGACGGTTGAACGAAGTCCTACGCGGATGACGACGCTCAATTGAGGAAGCCTTACACCGCGCGCGTGGATCTCCCGTCTCCTTTCGCCTTCGTAACGAACGAAAAATTTGTGAAATTTTTTTTAGAGGCTCGTACTGATAACGTGTTATGAATCAACTACTGGGGGAGGAGCCCTCAGCTCTTTATTTATAGGCAATAGGGGAGAATACAAACATGGGCTACAATGATATGGGCCTATCTCTAGGATAGCCCAGAATCTCAACCAACTACGGTTATTTAACCGTTCACAACAATTTATAATTTTTTGAAAAAATGCATGAATTATTCATGAATTCATTAAAAATAGCTACTAATTATATTTGTTAAAAAACACATATGTATGAATGTGAGAATAGTTAGTTTTGCTTTCTTTTCCCTCGTTTTCCTTGGGTCAAGAGGAGGAAAACTTGAAAGAAAAGTTTTACCATCTATTTTCCACTTTTTTCCTTCATTTCCTTTTTCTTTTCACTTTTCTTTTAAGCCAAACAATGGAAAATCATTTTCCTCCTTAAGTTCTTTCCTTTTCCCACTAACCAAACACACCCTAAAGGATTTGTAGGTACGTGGGATGTTTGGTGCAACCATTCCCCTGACAAAAGATGTTTGTACGCCGCCTGACTAAACGGCAAACACGACGCTTTTGATAAGGCTGACCACGCATCGTCTAATGAGACATGTCACACCCCTTCTCTTATAAATCTAACCGTTATGCACACTGGGCAGACCCACTGGTAACAACTTGGAGAGAAAAGCGGCTTGCCCGAGATCATGTCGTGGTGCGCATGCTAATCTTGCTGGGAGGGAGAGGGTTCGAGCTGTGGGGTTGAGCAGACCGACCGCAGGGGGTGATTCCTACAGGGAGCCACCATTGAGAGGGATGTCCTGCTAGAGGTCGGCCCCACATAGTTCAGTTGTCGAAGGAGATGGTCGTTCGAGGTCATCCGATGTGTTGCCGAGGAAGCATACCGACTGATGTCGAGGTCTAACCAAGCAATTTGCGAGGATACACACAGTTATTGACGTGTCACATCTGTCAAGCTTTCGACAAAAGTCGGGCTCGATGCCGGCCTACACTCCGGCAGCAGCCGGCGGGACTTGAACCGGACGCCGCAGGCGTTGCATAGCGTCTTGGCCCCCGTCGGCCCGACTCTCCACTGCGGCGTCTTCTCGGCCCCGCAGTGTGAGCAGCTCCTCTCACGCCTCTTCTTCCGTCCCCGTCGACGCTTCATCTGCTCGCTGCAAGACGATGAAGCGGAGCTAGCACTAGTGTTGAGTTCGAAGTCGCCGACTCGTCGAACCAAGTAGAGTTAAATTGCCGTGTGCTTGTTGTCCGTGAGCGTTTGCTCCTGGGCTTGTCCCGGCACTTATGAACCGCCTGTCGGTGGATAAGAGCAGATTGATCGCCGGAGTCGCTGGTCGGACATTGGTCTTGCTTTCTGGGTACTCGAAGAACGAATCATCTATACGAATCTTGACACCCATTCGAGCTCGGCAACACACTCAGTTGTCTATACAAAAGCACGTCACCTGATCATCTATGTTCAATGAGCCTAGATGAAAAAGGCTTAATTACCTGAAAGTCCTTGCCCTCCATTAAGCGAGAGGTGGATTTTAATGATAATTGTACGTTTTTTTTATAAATAACTTTGAACGATGGATAAAAATCCTTGCACTCCACTAAGCGAGAGGTGGGTGATGGGTCGATGACGGGGATTTGGGCCCAACGGTTTTGATGTATGAGGCCTGTACGATAACGGCTTCTGTACGCAATCCCGGCAGCATGGACCGATTCAGTCCGTACCACTTCCAAGGCTTGATGGACCGAATCAGAATGGGACATCCGTAAATAGCTAGGCATCATTGCACCACGAGAGGAGGCATACATTCTTCTGAACCACCAAGTTCTTAAAGGCTCATTCACATGCCACAAACTTCCAACAGTAAAGGCTGTCCATTTGCCCCCCCCCCCCAAACAGCACTGCATGATAATTTTCGTGTGCGTGACAAAAGTTTGCAGATCCCATGATGTTTGATTTAAAGGGCCACCAACAGATTTCGGCATCAAGATTTAAAGGCTTTTAATCAAGCTCTTAACTGTTTCCTCCTCTCCCACCGCGAAGAACAGCCAAGCGACAACAGATATTGAGGCAAGAGTACCCATGCAGTACTTCATGACATCGTACTTCGCTGCCTCTCGTTGTGCTCTCAATGCATGGAACTCCTGTCAGAATAACAAAACATGTTATGACTACAAAAATATAACAATGTCCTCTTTTTTTCAGTTTTCATCTTTTCGTTGAGTACTCACTACGGTCAATTCACGACGCATCTTCTCGGCAGCACCCCAAAGCTTCTCAGTCTCCCGTTGTAACAAAGAGAAACGGTGCTCGAAATCACCCGGAAGCTTCTCAGTCTCCCGTTGCAACAAAGAGAAATGGTTCTCCTACATGTAGATGCCATTTTTAAGAAAAAGACCATTGAAATGTTAAAATCAATATCCAGTCTAAACTATATATCAGCTCACAATGATGATGTTCAAGAGGATATTATGACTCAGAAAAGATAGGAAGACCATAATGCAACATGATGCAAGTCTGCATGAAAATATTTGGTGTCTTATGGTGTAACATCATACATTAACATACGCACAGAACATGCACAAGAGGCTTTAAAATGTACATATTATCATATTCTTATCCATCACAATGTTTTACGCTTATATTATAACTAAAATGGAACCATGAAGGGTTCAGCTCGGTCACAATAAAGAGGGGTCAATAAAATGGGGTCTGATTTGTATCACACATATAAATCTGATCCAAATATGCCAAATATGTGTTGGTATTTCCAATTTTTAAGCTTGTTTTTAATTGTTAAATGAGATTCTTTTAATCATGATATGATAGTAGTTGGAGTTCTAGTTATTGTACTTCATACGCCCTTCTAGTATTACTTGTTCTTAATTAATATAAGTGGTAACCAACTCATATTGAATACATCGTATCAGCATGATTACCATTGATACTGTACAAGTAATACATCTTGGTATTCGCCAATTAACTATGCTTAAATAAATATGAATGTAGAGAAACTTACATGATGCATATGTTATATTTGTTGGAATATTCAGAACTATAAATACCAAACTTTTTAGGCCGAAAGTTAAAAAATGAACAAGTCTTATTGGACCGTTTATCTCAGCAGGCTTTGTATTTAACCGAAACAGATATCCAAAGATCTCGCTTGTCTTATTCGGAGTGTTCAATATGACATTGGAAACAAACATGAATGAAGATTGTTTATATAAAATTTAAAAAACCATTACATTGTCTCGGCTATCTTGAGTGGAAAGAAAAGGTTAAGTAGGATGTTGTGGATAGATTATATCATGTATTAACTGATACATAAATCCCAAAAAGGATTCAGCCTCAAGCAATGCGCCTTGTAACACCCAAGTCCTAAGATCCACCGTTTCACATCACCCCAATAATGGTTTCAAAAGGACATTACAATAAAACGATCATAGATTGGCATTGTTGGATTGATCTTTCCTTGCCTTTCCTTATAAGTAGATCTTTTTGGATGATCTACTCGTATTTCCAGCAATAACCCCAAAGATATTCCCACTCTTGCTTTTTTGTTTCGAAGTTTCCATTCTTCCCAACATTTGTTTATTTTAGCTTTTTTTTTCATTACTGGCATTAACACGAGAGCTTTGTGTTCTTGGTCTTCGTGTCAAATTTCTTCCAATTTTTTAGAATTACGTTCAACTTGGAAATACTTGACTACTTCTTGCATATCCATATCATCTCTCGTTTTCATTAGTTTTATGTAACAGTCCTACCACAAAAGTAACAACTTTGCAATTATTAAGAGACTTGCAAAGATTCTTCAAGTAGATAACCTTCAAGGATTAAAAAATACTTTAATACAAATCAAGGAAGCATAGGCATGATATGGATACTGGTATAGGTACAGATACAGACACGAGACATGGCCAAGTTGTAAAATATATGGGTACATGGATACTATGATAGGAATATTATATTACATTTTAATACACACGCACAAAAAGGAAACAAAATATAAAAGGTGGCATCTAACAATATAATCTTTAAATACGTAATTCAGATAATAGCATAGTTTAAGGACGTTTAGTGACACACTGGCCATAATCCAAGGTGTTGGTGGAATTTACCCTTCTTTATAACATGAGAGGAATCAATCAAATCATATTTCAACATAACGACAAGTCTTCTAGAGGGACAAGAACTTATCCATGATTTACTTTTTCTGCCCTATACTATACTGTCTGGAAAATCCCAATCATGGCCTACTACTTAACACATAAGGTCACTATGGAGGAGCTAAGGGCATGTTCTTTTGCGTTTAAATGTTTGTGAAAGTGGGAGATTCCACTATCTCTCCCACTATTCACTCATTTTCTTCCTCACTTTCACTCGTCCTGTTCTTTTGTGTTGGCTTCTTTGACTGTGAAAGTTGCTGACGTGGCCACAAAACACACACAATAAAGTTGTGTGGGACCCACAAAAAATTCCAACATCCACATTCACAACCCACTTTCACCCAAAAAACACAATACTCACTTTCACCACACTATTCACAACTTCAACCAACCCAAATTTAAACACAAAAGAACAGACCCTAACTGAAACACATCAGTGTTACATAAATAGTTTATACATGTCACCCCCAACACTTTAGAAGTGTTCTCCCAAAATGCCATTTAGCTCACATGTTCAAATTGTGTCTCAAAGATGACGATCATTCACTCTTACAAATCATGTCATCCTACAGATAACCATTCTGGATTCAAGGAAATGCGAAGATGTGCTCTGTGAGATTACTACATAGCCAGAGATTACTACATAGTCAAAGAACATACACCAATCTGACAATTGTCCATCAACATGATGCGTCTAGGGCTTTTTGTGGGGATAAAGGTGGGATTTTTATGGCTTTGGACTAATAAACTATGGTTTTAATGCGAAGAACAGATCTGAATATTACTAATTAATTGCGGAAATAATTAATCTACAGTAACGAACAATAAGAGATTAAAGGGAAATTGTTATCGGGTTCTAGGAATCAAAATACCATTTAGATCAATTCTTCGATATCTTTCCTAAGGCCGGCCGGCCCTCCTTTAAGGGGGGAATTAACGAAATGTCGAATTACTAAACGACCCCCCTTGTAGTCACGAAACTACAAGTTTGACACCGGGCCCATGGTGGACCCGAGTCGCCTCCTCCTCTGGTAGACTTGAACCGGCCTCACCCAGTCTTCGATGGACCCGCTGCGCGCGCCCTCTGACCCGCGCCGCATCACTACTCACCCCAAAAAGTGCCACCTTGGCCTCAAGGTGGAAGTCTGGAAATTGGGTGTGTATTACCGCAAAGGGCTCCCAAGTAGCATCGTAGTCCGGTAGGCCCCTCCATCTGATCAGTACCTCCTGTGTCCAATCTGTGGCCTGTCTAATCCCAGTCAGCTCCTGAGGCTCAAGAAGCACCTCCATGTCATCTGTTAGAGTGGGCGGCAAAGTAGGTGATAATGTATGGTCCCCAATGGCTCTCCGCAACTGTGAAACGTGAAAAACGGGGTGAATAGTGGAGGTAGACGGTAACTGTAGGCGATACGCCACCTTCCCAACCTGAGCGTTAATCTCGAATGGCCCATAGTAGCGGGCCGCTAGCTTTTCATTGCTCCGATGGGTCAAAGTCTTCTGTCTGTAAGGTCGGAGCTTCAGGTAAACCCCGTCCCCCACGGCAAACTGCACATCTCTCCGGTGCTCATCCGCTTTGGCCTTCATGATCTGCTGAGCCCGCAGTTGATGTTTCTTCAACTCCTCGGATCCACCATGGCCATACATAATCCAGAACGGGGTGCTCTGCGCTGCCGAGAGGTACGAGGTATTCTACCAATATTCTACCCATGCTAACCCCCTGGCCCACTGTCTCGGCGAGTCTGATGCAAAACACCTCAAATAAGTCTTCACACTCCTATTTACCACCTCCGTCTGACCATCTGTCTGTGGGTGATAGGCCATGCTCCTCAGTTTGGTTCCCTGTACCTTGAAAAGCTCCTGCCAAAAATGCTCATGAAGACCTTATCGCGATCAGATACTATGGAAGCGGGGAAACCATGCAAGCAGACCACCTCTCGCATGAAAGCCGTAGCTACTGTCACTGCCGTGTAGGAGTGTCTTAGCGGCACGAAATGGGCATACTTGTTGAGCCGATCTACCACCACCAATATAGAGTTGTAGCCATCTGACCGTGTAAGCCCCTCAATGAAGTCCATGCTGATATCCTACCAGACTCTCTCAAGTAGAGCCAATGGCTGTAGAAGTCCCGCTGGGGCCATTGCCATATACTTGTAACGCTGACAAACGTCACACTCCGCTGTAATATGAGCAATGTCATTATTCATGCCTGGCCAGTATAGCTCCCTAGACATCCTCATGTAGGTCTGCTGTATCCCGAAATGCCCTCCGATGGCGCATGAAAGCTGTAGCTGCTGTCACTGCCGTGTAGGGGTGTCTCAGCGACACGAAATGGGCATACTTGCTGAGCCGATTTACCACCACCAATATAAAGTTGTAGCCATCTGACCGTGAAAGCCCCTCAATGAAGTCCATGTTGATATCCTCCCAGACTCTCTCAGGTAGAGCCAATGGCTGTAGAAGTCCCGCTGGTGCCATTGCCATATACTTGTGACGCTGGCAAATGTCACACTCCGCTATCATCTGAGTAATATCATTCTTCATGCCTGGCCAGTATAGCTCCATAGACATCCTCCTCCATAGACATCCTCCTGTAGGTCTGCTGTATCCCGAAATGCCCTCCGATGGCGCTGCCGTGGAACTCCTGGAAAATCAACGGAATGTGGATGGAGCCTCTGGGAATCACCAATCTCCCCTAATATAGAAGTCGCTGCCCACGCATGGTGTACCCGGGAAATTCCGTTGATCCCTACTGTAGTGCCTCCCGTATCTGTGCCAAGCCTGTGTCGGTCTCTCTCTCTACCCAGCGGCTCCCAGTCTAGGAGGACCGGTACGGAAATGGCTGACATCCCTGATGGCTCCTCTCTGCGAGACAAGGCGTCTGCTGCCTTGTTCTCCAAGCCTGACCGGTACTGTATCTCAAAGGTGTAGTGGACCAGCTTGGAGAGCCACTTCTGATGCTCTTTTGTGTCCATGCGCTACTCAAGTATTTCAAACTCCGTTGGTCAGTCCTCACTATGAATCTCATCCCCAACAAATAAGGCCATCATTTCTGTATAGACAACACGATCGCCATCAACTCCCGATCGTATACTGATTTCAACCTCGCTCATGCGGACAGAGTCTGGCTACACGGGCCGGACTGCTGCCGGAGCTGCCCCGAGAAATGAAGTCGGACCCAGCCCGGAGAGATTTTAAGAAATACTGCCGATACCACCGGGACCATGGCCTCGACACCGACAACTGCTTCACCCTCAAAAGGGAAATCGAGCGGCTGATCCAGGCGGGCCACCTGTGGGACTTCGTCGGAGGCCGGAGACCGGACCGAGAAGATGGGAACCACCGAAGGGCACGGAGGGCAGACCCTCCGGCAAACGACGAGCGGGAAGAGCTTCACCCCCCGAAACCCGTCATACGCATAAACACGATATGCGGCGGGCCATCTTCAGGAGGGGCATCGTCGTCAAGCAAAAAGGCGTATGCGAGACAAGTGATGACGACGGGTCTTGGAGGGGACCGGAGAGGGAGAAGGATGGCCTGAGACCCTGTACTGGACCCCTCGTCGGTTTCACCGGTCACTCGACCCCCATCATGGGAGTGATCACCTTGCCGATAACCCTCGGAGAAGAGCCACAGGTCGTCACTCGAATGACGCTGTTCGTTGTGGTCGACATTATGTCGGCGTACAACGGGATCATAGGACGACCTTACATGTCGGCCATTGGAGCGCTCCCCAGCCTTCTCCATCAGATGGTCAAGTTCCAAACCCCCCGAGGGGTGGGGATCGTACGGGGAATCCAGAAGCTGTCTAGGAGCTGCTACGTAGGGTCGACCAAGCACAAGGGACCAGAGGTGAACCTGAAGATCGATTCCCCCAGGCGGAGTTATGACCCCTACCATCCAGATTTAGCTCCAGCCGATGCCACTGCCGAGGGAAACAGGATCGACCACGCGCCCCCCCCTGAGAAGGACGGGCTAATCACTCCAAGGGGCGCGGTGCGCCGGTCGTGGCATAGCCGGGAACTGTAAGTCCTGAACGAAATACCTTGTTCCCTTCTTTTTATCTTCGAATTTCGCCTTTTCTGCATGACAATTTCAGTTCAACCCTCTCAAAGACTCCGGGGCAGGACCAATCCTCGCCACCCAAACCGGAGAGGGGCACGGGCCGAGCTGCATACTCGCTCCCCCCAGGAAGACCTCCGGGGCAAGTTCACTGAGCTTGGCCACCCAAACCGGAGCGCCATATGCGGGGTAGGCGACGGCCCAATACCCGTCCGACTATATAGGCTGCGGGGAGGCGACGGCCCAATACCCGCCCTCTCAAAGACTCCGGGGCAGGACCAATCCTCGCCACCCAAACCGGAGAGGGGCACGGGCCGAGCTGCGTACTCGCTCCCCCCCAGGAAGACCTCCGGGGCAAGTTCACTGAGCTTGGCCACCCAAACCGGAGCGCTATATGCGGGGTAGGCGACGGCCCAATACCCGTCCGACTATAGAGGCTGCGGGGAGGCGACGGCCCAATACCCGCCCTCTCAAAGACTCCGGGGCAGGACCAATCCTCGCCACCCAAACCGGAGAGGGGCACGGGCCGAGCTGCGTACTCGCTCCCCCCCAGAAAGACCTCCGGGGCAAGTTCACTGAGCTTGGCCACCCAAACCGGAGCGCCATATGCGGGGTAGGCGACGGCCCAATACCCGTCCGACTATAGAGGCTGCGGGGAGGCGACGGCCCAATACCCGCCCTCTCAAAGACTCCGGGGCAGGACCAATCCTCGCCACCCATACCGGAGAGGGGCACGGGCCGAGCTGCGTACTCGCTCCCCCCCAGGAAGACCTCCGGGGCAAGTTCACTGAGCTTGGCCACCCAAACCGGAGCGCCATATGCGGGGTAGGCGACGGCCCAATACCCGTCCGACTATAGAGGCTGCGGGGAGGCGACGGCCCAATACCCGCCCTCTCAAAGACTCCGGGGCAGGACCAATCTTCGCCACCCAAACCGGAGAGGGGCACGGGCCGAGCTGCGTACTCGCTCCTCCCAGGAAGACCTCCGGGGCAAGTTCACTGAGCTTGGCCACCCAAACCGGAGCGCCATATGCGGGGTAGGCGACGGCCCAATACCCGTCCGACTATAGAGGCTGCGGGGAGGCGACAGCCCAATACCCGCCCTCTCAAAGACTCCGGGGTAGGACCAATCCTCGCCACCCAAACCGGAGAGGGGCACGGGCCGAGCTGCGTACTCGCTCCCCCCCAGGAAGACCTCCGGGGCAAGTTCACTGAGCTTGGCCACCCAAACCGGAGCGCCATATGCGGGGTAGGCGACGGCCCAATACCCGTCCGACTATAGAGGCTGCGGGGAGGCGACGGCCCAATACCCGCCCTCTCAAAGACTCCGGGGCAGGACCAATCCTCGCCACCCAAACCAGAGAGGGGCACGGGCCGAGCTGCGTACTCGCTCCCCCCAGGAAGACCTCCGGGGCAAGTTCACTGAGCTTGGCCACCCAAACCGGAGCGCCATATGCGGGGTAGGCGACGGCCCAATACCCGTCCGACTATAGAGGCTGCGGGGAGGCGACGGCCCAATACCCGCCCTCTCAAAGACTCCGGTGCAGGACCAATCCTCGCCACCCAAACCGGAGAGGGACACGGGCCGAGCTGCGTACTCGCTCCCCCCAGGAAGACCTCCGGGGCAAGTTCACTGAGCTTGGCCACCCAAACCGGAGCGCCATATGGGGGGTAGGCGACGGCCCAATACCCGTCCGACTATAGAGGCTGCGGGAAGGCGACGGCCCAATACCCGCCCTCTCAAAGACTCCGGGGCAGGACCAATCCTTGCCACCCATACCGGAGAGGGGCACGGGCCGAGCTGCGTACTCGCTCCCCCCCAGGAAGACCTACGGGGCAAGTTCACAGAGCTTGGCCACCCAAACCGGAGCACCATATGCGGGGTAGGCGACGGCCCAATACCCGTCCGACTATAGAGGCTGCGGAGAGGCGACGGCCCAATACCCGCCCTCTCAAAGACTCCGGGGCAGGACCAATCCTCGCCACCCAAACCGGAGAGGGGCACGGGCCGAGCTGCGTACTCGCTCCCCCCCAAGAAGACCTCCGGGGCAAGTTCACTGAGCTTGGCCACCCAAACCGGAGCGCCTTAGGCGGGGTACCCGACGAACCAATACCCTCCCCCTCCCCCGAAAGGGCCTGTCACCCCTCTCGTCAAACCTCGGGAAACTACTCAAGGTCCGCGAATCAAGGCAACCCCTACGCAGAGCCATTCCTGAGGAGTAACGCCTGACCCCCATAAAGCCGACGCCCGAGATGACTTGTCCAACCCAAAAGGACACTCGGGACGAACACCACTGACAAGTGTCATGCATGCCTGAGGGGTCACATCACCCGTCACCCATCGGGAACGCCCCCCCTAAGAACGAAATTCCAAGACGGCCCCGACTCTCAATGAAGAGTAAATGAGGGCAGAAATTCACCATTATAAATTCCCCCCCTCAGCTTCCTTGAGGGGGGGGGGGGAGGAAGGCGAGAGGAAGGATGTGCAGAAAGACTAGTCGTTTTGCCACCCTCTCTCCCTCAAAATGCGCGGAAAATGCGAGTTTCGCCGACCGCCAAAATAAACGATCCCCCAACAGGATATTCCCCTTACACGACGGTTGCCCAGCCTGCTGCTCCCCTCCTTCCTTTAGACAACTTAAGGCAGGGGAACTGGAGCTCCACTGGCATACCATGCCTCTCCACAGACGCCCCGCGTACGCAGGCGCGGCTGGCAGACAACCCGATGGATGGGACAGACCTACCAAATCACCTCACCGGACACCCCGGCAGCCGCCCGCGTCGCCCCAACCGAGGGGAACTTGTCCCCGAGCGCCGGCGTGCCCCAACAGGCTACTCCGCTTACACCGGTAGCACCCCCCTTCCACTCATCGACCTTCCCCGGACCGTTCATGCCAGGAGGCCGCACAGGGGGGCTGCGGCCCGCATCCCTTCGCGCCTACCACGCGGAGACTCCAGTCGAGGGGAGCAACGGGGCCCCGTGGGATAGAACAACCACCAAGGACTCCCTCTCCCCCCATTTCTGGGAACGAGAGCCAAAGCCACTGCCTGGCTCCGACGCGGCCATCCACCCCTACGCCGAGGGGGAACCCTCTGAATCCACTCCACGCCCCTTGTCAGGGGCACGACACCAGAGAAAGGCGTATCAACTGCGATGAGAACATCAACCTACCTAGAGCGACACACGGTTACGCCTACGGGCCGATACAATGTTACGCCTACAGGCCGATTCAATGTTACGCCTACGGGGCGACCCTGTTTTATTAAACTATCAATAATAGCCGATGAAAAGACCAAAGACTAATCCCGGTTGACCACTAGTCATAGCTCGGGTACACCTAGACCCGCGCAACCCACGAAAAGGGAGGCTACCTCGCTGTAAAATCTCTCGGGCGCACTACGCGAAATAAAGGGACTCAACACAATTCCCCATACGCCAGGATAGAAACGGCCGCACCAAGGCGTAAATCTAAGAAGGGAATTTATGCACACACACAGGCGGAAAATCCCAAAAAACACAAATGCGGGGACGAGCCCGGCGAATCTTTACTTTCTTTTGTTTTTAAACTACAAAAAGGGGGGTGAGTCTACACAAAACTACTGGGCGCTTCCGCCAATCACGACGCCCTCTCCCTCCATGGAATCTCCCACCGCCCCGCCGTCCTCTGGCTCGTCACCCTCCCCTCCGTCTCCATCCCCCTCCTCGTCGTCGCTGCATGCGGCGAGCCCGTCGAGGTCGATCTCTACCGGCGGGACCAGGCCCGCCACCTTCTCCTTCATCCGAGCCAAGCAGGCTTCACATCCCTCCGTGTGGCCCTTCTCCATGCCCTTGGTCATCGAATTTGCGAGGGCGGGGATGACGGTTCTCTCCTGGTACGTCCGAAATTCCTCGACCCTACGGGCCAACTCCTCCTCGGCGGCCTTGGCACGCCCCGCTAGGTCCTCCGCACGGGCCTCCTCCCTTCTGAGGGCCTCCTCCAGCTCCTTCGCTCTCTCCAGCCCCGGCCGCCCGCTGCTCATGATCGGACACGACCATCTTCAGGCGCTTTACCTCCGCCTCATATCGGCCGCCCCGCTCCCTCTCCTTCTCCAGGTCCTCGTCAGCGCTCTTACGAACGGCAGCGAGCTCGGCGACCACTCTAGCCACAGCGCCCTCGGCCTTATGTATGGCCGGCACGTGCCGCATCATCCCGAGCATCAAGTTGAGGATCTGCGTAAAGAAACGCCGAAAAGTAAACCCATGTAGGGCGTTCGATAAAACCCGCTGAAAAACGTCGCCCATCTTACAGAACATACCTGGACGCCGTGCATCACCGCGGTCCCGCACAGACCCTCAGGCTCCACCGCTTCCAGCGCCACCCTATCGCGGGGCAGGAAAATGTTCTCCGCCAGCCTCGCCGCCACACCTCCGTCCTCAAACACGGACTCATCGCTCGCCACTTTGTACGGCGCCCGATGAAGCGCGTCGTCGGGATAGCCCTCGACATCGGTCCTCTTGGCCTTAAACTTAGCCAATGCGGCCTCACAGCGGGGGTCGGTTGGCGCCCTCTCGAGATCGAACATGGGACAACCATAAGGCCAAGGGTCCCATCCTCCGGACCCGGTCGGGCCACTCGACGCTTCGGCCCTATGCGACTGACCGCTAGCTTCCGCCCCCTCCCCCCTGCAGGTGCCATGGGGCTAGGCGGTCTCGTTCGGGGCAGTTCCGCCCCTCCCCCTGTCGACCCTTCGTCCCCGCCCTCTAAGTCGATGATGGGATTCGCCACCCCCTCCCCGGCTCCGCCGTCCGTCGGACCGGTTTCCCCCGGCGCGTCAGGCTCAGACGCCTTCGCCGGCCTCCTCCTCCTCTTCGTGGACAATGGCACCCCAGTCGAGCTCCCCGCCCCTCCTTCCGCTCGCGACCTCTTGGGGCCAACTCTCGTCGACGATCGCCCCGCCTGCTCCGAGGCCCGCCGCATCATTTCCTCGAGGGACAGACTCATCGTGCCACCTGCCACAGAGAGAAAGTTCAGCGTAAGCATATCAGGCGCATGAACACCAAAATCTTTTGTACCTTCGGGCCATGTATACGCCGTTATCATCTAAGCCTGAGAGAGCGTCCGATAATCTCGGCCCTCTGCTGGTATGGCCATTAAAATCTGGGCCACCACCTCCTCGTCCCCCAATTTCACCACCTCTCTCGCCTCGGGATTCAGCTCCGCCCAATCAGACCTTATCAGCACTTCCTCCGGCACCTCCACAAACACATACTGCTGGCGCAACAACTTAATTTTCCCAGGCAACCCCCTGATGAGCGGATGCGTCCTCTTCGCGGAGAGATAGTAGCATGACCCCAACCTCTTGACCAAGAAGAAGTGGCGAAATAAGGACAGGGATGGGCTAACCTGGTTGCTTACACACAGCACTAGGAACCCCACAATGGCACTGATGGCATTGGGCATCAGGCGATATAGGGGCCTCTTCGCGGAGAGATAGTAGCATGACCCCAACCTCTTGACCAAGAAGAAGTGGCGAAATAAGGACAGGGATGGGCTAACCTGGTTGCTTACACACAGCACTAGGAACCCCACAATGGCACTGATGGCATTGGGCATCAGGCGATATAGGGGCAGTTCCAGGAAGTTCAACACTTCCAGCACGAACGGATGGGGGGGAAGCGCAAACCTTGCTCAAACGAAGATACATATACTCCAACCTCCCGGTCGCCCGCAAAACACACCCTTTCTTGCGGCTCCGGTTCACGAACCGAATACGGCGGCCTGACGTACATAGTGAAGATCTCCGCGACGGATTTCTTCAGCACCGACTTCACGCCGGCAATCTCGATGGGCACCCTTCCTGTTTCCGTGGCGGAGCTCCCTTCTCCTACTACCCCCGAACCCTGACCACGAAACGGAGACATCGAGGAAGACATTTAGAAAACGGGCGTCTTACCTAACGGGTACCGACGACTCGGGCGCTTGCGCTTCTTCGCTGACCGCTCCCACGAGGACGACTCTGTCAAGGATACTGAAATCTCCTACGAGCCCTAGCTGCTTGTCAAAAAATTTTCGCCCGACAATCAGCCCTTGTTCCCTCCCCCCCGCGAGAACTCTTTAAAGCGCCTGCGCAAAGCATCACGACCGTCAAGCCTGTGACACGCGTCACCAATCCGGGGCCTGTCCAGCACCGACCCACGTGTTCTGACGCTTCGCGTACTGTCAAAACCGTCAATCCCGCCACGCGTCAGCCATACAGTGGTAGGACCGCCTCGGTTCCCGCCCGCCGTCGAATCGCCAGGCTGACGTCTAGCCATGCGACCGCCATCAATTCCCGCCCAAATCCCGACGAAATGATTACCCCCATTTGAAATTACTCCGTGCGCCGCGCGTTCCAAAACTTAGCCCGGCCTCCGCCAGGGCGGCCATAGCAAAAAGACAGCGCTCGATCCAAGATTGAGTCCGACCTCCGTCAGCGCGGCCAAAGCAAGAAAGCTTCCCTCGTACCACCGAAGGGTCCGATCTCCAGCGGGTCGGCCGGAACCGGAGTCCGCCGCCCAATTTTGTGGGATCTCGGTTCCAACACTTGACAAGCATTCGAACGAACCAAACAACTTTGCCCCGCCGCTGCTCCGCCGGAACCCCTCCTAGGCTTCCGAACAAACCGCCGGAGAATGTGACTAATCTCAACTCCCCTCTCCCGAATATTTCGGCAGAGCGCAGTTGGGGGCAATTACTTCCCTCGCAAAGCTGACGTTCTACGAGCAAACCAAGTAAGAATACGGTTCGGCACAAAACAATCACAATGTATTTACTCAAATAGCTAACCCGTACATTGGACTTTCCACACACTACAACAACACATTGTTTATAACCCTCTCACAAGAAGGTACGTCCCTCCCCAAACCCACGATTCTAGCGGCGCCGCCTCTCAACCGACCGATCTCGCATATCCTTAACCACTTGCCGAATCGCAGCCTCCTTAGCTTCTTGCAGCATCGGCACAACATGCTCGTCATGATAGCGACGGATAGCGGCTTCGATCTGTTTGCCCTCAGCGTCCCGTTTTTCCTCCAATCGCCGCACCGCTAGACCCTTCTCCCTCTTCTCGGTCTTTAGGGCGACCTCCAGGTCCTCTATTTGCCGCCTCTGTAACCCGATCACTGCTTCCTTGCTTACCACTTCCGAGGTATGCTTCGCCCGGATATCATCCCTCTCTCGCATTACTTCGTGGAGCTGCTTCTCGACCATTGCTTTGGACGAATCGAAATACGCGGCCCGCCCCTTCTCCACCCCGTAGGCTGCCCTAACCCTCTCCAGCTCCGCCTCCATGTCCTTCAACTTCGCCTTGACCTCGCCAAGGTTCGCCTTCGCCACGTCCAGTGACGCCCTGGTGACGGCCGCGGAGGTACGGCCCCGCAGGGCTAACACGTTGGCGATCATCTACATAAACCTAGAATCAGCGAAACACGAACAAATAAAATCTGCGGGCGGGATAGAAAGCCGGCGTACCTGCACGACGTGTCATATGGCCGAGCCGCCCAACCGTTCCGCCCCCACACGAGTCAAAGACTCACGATCGCGTGGTAACACGCAATACTCGGCGAGGCGCGCCGCCACTCCCGCGTCCTCGAATACCGACTCGTTGCCGCCGACTCGGAAAGGAAACTTGTGGAGCCGGTCATCGGGGTATGCCTCGACCTCTTCTCGGGTCCTCTTAAAACGAATAAGGGCGCTCTCGCAAGCTGGACTCGACGACACCCCCATTTCCCACGAAGGGATCCCGTATGGCCACCTTTGAACCACGGGCGCTCGGCGAGGCGCGGCCGTCGCTGGTACCCGCGGAGGGACGGAGGGTCCGGCCCCCCGCACGGGCGCGTCATCATGAAGATCCTCGGCGGGCCCACCGGCAGAGATACCTTGCCCGGATGCCCCCCGTCCCAGGTGCGACCTCTCCCCACGGGGGCCCCGCCCCCACGTTCCCGGGATCCCGCCTCGCTAGCCACCCCCTTGCCCTTTCCCGCGGGGATCAGAATCCTCCGAGATCGGGGCCCCGGCCGGTTCAACCTGACACCTCCTCCGGCTCCCTCATCGCGTCTTCGCCTGCAAAAGGAAAAGAGAGACAATCAGGGCGAGCCTAGCCCAGAGTTTACAAAACTTCAAAGATACCTAGGGTCCAAAAGTCCTGGGCGAGCCGACTGCTCAACGTTAGACTCGCCCAATGACGGCACGCCTCGGGCAGCTCCCTCAAAATCTGAGCTTTGGCAATATCCTCCCCGGTCAGCTCCACCCCTTCATTTACAAAGGGATTCCGCGCCCCCCAATTCGACATCAGCGCCACGTCACTTGGCACCGTCACGAAGACGAACTCCCTCATCCAATCGCCGACATCGTCAGGCACCTCGAGGATGAGTTCTCGCCCTCTCCTGGCGCAAACGCGATGATACATCCCCCACTTCCAAACCACGAAGAAATGCTGGAACAACGTCAAGGAGGGACTCAAGGAGCAAGCAAGGCACAAGACGACAAACCCCACTAACAAGCCCCAAGAACGGGGCGCTAAGGCAAATATCGGCAGCTCCAGGAAATTCAACAAGTGAAACAAATACGGGTGGATCGGAAAGCGGAGCCCCAACTCGAAGGACCGGACATAGACCCCGACCTCATTATCCCCCGGTGAACTCACCGCTTCCTCCGACCCGGGAACCCGCACCTCATAGGGTTGTCGCACAAACCGCACGCGAATCTCCCTGATGTTGATCCTATCCAACCTACGTCGGGGGGACTCAATGTCTCTCGGTACAACGGATCGCCATGACCGTCTTTCCCTGGGCCACCGCACCCCCGGTCGCGACGCCCCCTCGCCCGCCAACTCCTCCTCCCCCACCCGGCTACTTCCTCCAATCTCGAATCGAGAAGCCATTGATCGGAAAGGAAGGAAATTAATTGTTGTTACCTGTTGATCCCTTGAACCCGGAAGGCGATCGGAAGAAGACGGCCGACGACGGAAGTGACAGATTAGCCAGCAAGCTCCAAACAGAAATATCGAACGCCGGAGGAGAATTGGAGAAAGACAAAAACTCCCGCCGACCGCCTCCCAGACCCTTTTAGCGGCAAAGGTGACCCCCGGGCCATCTCGGCCGTCAAACTTTCGCCACGCGGCGCCCATCGAGACGCCCCCGACGCCTCGACTGGCGTGAGGGTCACCTCATCCACGTGTCGCAAACTCAATCGCAGAAACGCTTCGTTTTCCTCTGCCCCCTTTTTCAAATCATAATAATGACCACTAAGGCGGGAGTTCCGAAGCCGCCGCCATCACTACCCGGTGGGTCCCAAGGCCCATATCGATGGTCCGGAGTGTCGGAAATAGTTCGCCCTCCGAGCCGAGCCGGGCTGCCGCCTCAGACTCGAAGGCCGGGGGCAATTGTTATGACCTAAAGATCGTAGGAGTCCGACTCCCACCCGGATCTGCTAACACACCCCATTAACTCACCATTTCACAAAAGGGCCGCCGCCCCGAAAATCCGGGGCATCATGGAGACAGGCGCGCCTTGCAGCGTTCCCCGAACCGGCCGAGGCGAACAACCGCAGCCAGCCGAGGCGAACAACCGCAGCCGCCCGACCCACCGGGGTAGCGCGCTTGGGGACGCTTGGGTAGCTAGGCCAGGCCTATTGACGGGCGCGGACGTATCCTTCCGTACCGGCGGGCCATACCCCATGACCGATCGGGGGGCGTGGCCGGGCCGGACAACCCCCGATCGGAACGGGCCGCCCGATTCCCACGAACCGCGGCGCCTAGAGTGACACAGCACGACCTTTAGTTCGTCGCTAACGACAAACAGCCTAGGATAAGGACACGACTGACACATACGTCACCCGACCGCCTGACAAAGCACCCCCAGGCGGCTGACCCATCCGACGGTTAGCGCTTTCGGCCCTGACATCCCGACAAAAGCACCCCTTGGCCGTTGCGCCGCCTGACAGAAGCAGGTCAGGAACTCCTGTTCCCGATGTCCTTGTCCGAAGCTTCCACTGACACCCGAGCCAGCTCAGCACGCCTAGTCATCACCCGTCAGGTATAAATACCCCCTCTCCTCTTACGGAGAAGGGGTTGCTGAAGAATTCTCTCTCAATTTATAATTCACACACGAGAACAAGGGTCATCCATATCTTTGTTCTCCCACCTATAGCTCGCCACGTGCGGTCGACACACCGTTAGTCCGGCCGGCGTTAACAGCCTAGGATAAGGACACGACTGACACATACGTCACCCGACCGCCTGACAAAGCACCCCCAGGCGGCTGACCCATCCGACGGTTAGCGCTTTCGGCTCTGACATCCCGACAAAAGCACCCCTTGGCCGTTGCGCCGCCTGACAGAAGCAGGTCAGGAACTCCTGTTCCCGATGTCCTTGTCCGAAGCTTCCGCTGACACCCGAGCCAGCTCAGCACGCCTAGTCATCACCCGTCAGGTATAAATACCCCCTCTCCTCTTACGGAGAAGGGGTTGCTGAAGAATTCTCTCTCAATTTATAATTCACACACGAGAACAAGGGTCATCCATATCTTTGTTCTCCCACCTATAGCTCGCCACGTGCGATCGACACACCGTTAGTCCGGCCGACGTGTCTAGCCCCCCATTTTAAGCCCTATTACTGACTTAGGCATCGGAGGGGCAGGGTTGAACCCCAACCCAGCCCTTCTGACGAGTTGTTCGTGCTGCAGGAGAGCTCTCCCCTTGACCAAAGTCAGCGTCAGCCCCCTGCCGTCCAACCCTCCTCAGCTGAGCCCGGCGAGATACGATCCCGTGAGCACCACCGGCAACGGATCCAACCTCTTCACTCCACTAATCGCTTGTAAAACAGCCTACCTAAACCTTCTTCTCCACATAACCATCGTGCCCTTGGTTCCCCATAATACAAATTCATTGTACGCGAGTTCCACCTCGTAACATATATATATACACACATATATATACACACATATATAGATATATACACACATATATACATATATATACACACATATATATACATATACACACACACACACACACATATATACACATATATATACACACACACACACACACACA
Organism: Scilla litardierei; assembly: GCA_030789695.1. Lineage (NCBI taxonomy): Eukaryota > Viridiplantae > Streptophyta > Magnoliopsida > Asparagales > Asparagaceae > Scilla > Scilla litardierei. The sequence continues at coordinate 1,152,252 of CM061133.1, read as the reverse complement.
CACACACACACACACATATATATATATATATTTGATGCACAGATAAGTGCACTGCAAGAATTTCACCGACCTTGTAAATCGGAAAATTAATATGCACAGAAGATATTTTTTCTAAAGTTGATTCAGAACTGGGACAATTAATATTGTCCATAAAGTAAGTAGTTGACTGATTAAACAGACTCATCTGAACCCAGACTTCTCCGAACCCAATATCTGCTACTCTTTCAATACAAGTACAGCACCACTTGCATGATAATCGTGCTTATATGCTAGAATGTCCAAAAAAGAAACAACACATGTATGAACTTAGAAAATGACAATCTAGACTACAATCAATCAACATAATCAGTTCAAAGTTGCTGTCATGTAGTTGCAATCCTCCATAGGGGTAGGTATATCCTTACAAGCCATGTTCCACCACCACCAAGTGCCTCTATAGCCCCTCTTGTCCTGTGTAACCCGTTAGCCTAACTCTTGGTGGATGACTATTTTGTGTAAAAAAGGCTCAATCTTCTATGCAGTTATTATAGCAATGTTCAATGTAATGATCTGTTATAGCTGGTGCATCTCAAAAAAGAAAAAAAAAGGAAAAAACCCTCCTAGTTGCTTCTCATAGAGAGAATACAGCCATGGCTTATTGATACCCCTTCCCATACAAGTACAGCACCACTTGCATGATAATCGTGCATATATGCTAGAATGTCCAAAAAAAGAAACAACACATGTATGAACTTAGAAAATGACAATCTAGACTACAATCAATCAACATAATCAGTTCAAAGTTGCTGTCATGTAGTTGCAATCCTCCATAGGGGTAGGTATATCCTTACAAGCCATGTTCCACCACCACCAAGTGCCTCTATAGCCCCTCTTGTCCTGTGTAACCCGTTAGCCTAACTCTTGGTGGATGACTATTTTGTGTAAAAAAGGCTCAATCTTCTATGCAGTTATTATAGCAATGTTCAATGTAATGATCTGTTATAGCTGGTGCATCTCAAAAAAGAAAAAAAAAGGAAAAAACCCTCCTAGTTGCTTCTCATAGAGAGAATACAGCCATGGCTTATTGATACCCCTTCCCATACAAGTACAGCACCACTTGCATGATAATCGTGCATATATGCTAGAATGTCCAAAAAAAGAAACAACACATGTATGAACTTAGAAAATGACAATCTAGACTACAATCAATCAACATAATCAGTTCAAAGTTGCTGTCATGTAGTTGCAATCCTCCATAGGGGTAGGTATATCCTTACAAGCCATGTTCCACCACCACCAAGTGCCTCTATAGCCCCTCTTGTCCTGTGTAACCCGTTAGCCTAACTCTTGGTGGATGACTATTTTGTGTAAAAAAGGCTCAATCTTCTATGCAGTTATTATAGCAATGTTCAATGTAATGATCTGTTATAGCTGGTGCATCTCAAAAAAGAAAAAAAAAGGAAAAAACCCTCCTAGTTGCTTCTCATAGAGAGAATACAGCCATGGCTTATTGATACCCCTTCCCATACCTGCTGTGTTGACTATGTCATCTTTAGCAAAGAGCATAACAAGTCATAGCATCATAATATCTTTCTAATAAAGCCACTAATGTTCTTTGCTATTTATTTGATATATTGAAAATGGAAATGATAAATTAGAAACAAAATCCAACAATACTTAAGTGAGCGTATGAACTAGCTACAATAAAAGAAAATAACTGTTATAAATTTCTTCAGACACCTCTTGCATTAATTTACCGATCTATTGATATCTATCAATCTCCAGTTCTTGAAAAAAAAGGCAAAGCGGCTGACCAGTCAACAACCTCCTGGAAGAACTATCATTCGCCCAAAGTATCTGAACATTCAAACAGATAGAAGGGATTCTCTGGAGCCAACATAATTATCACCCTTTCAGAACAACAATACATCAGGAATGATGAGAACGCATATTTAAGCATGACTTCAAAGTTCTAACCACTAGCATCTTATTTTTCTCCTCTAGTAATTCAATGGTGAGCATTAAAAAAGTGATGGACCACTGTAACAACCACCCGGTTAATCACCTTGTGGTTGCAAAGATCCCAACATAAGCTTATGTCACTATCAAAGAGAAAGTTGGGTGTTGCACAATCTTCCATACATGTATTTAGGTTTAATGCAGCTCATAAATCAAATGATAAATGTAAATACCATCATTGCAGGCTTATTGGTTAGGTGATTCAAATCCATTTATCAATGTTGAATTTAGTAGAAAATTAACACGTCACCTTCAACATGGCAGAATAAAATCGAGGAGATGCTTTGGATCGGATTTGGAATCACGATGCTTTGGATCGGATTTGGAATCACGAATGGAAAACAAACATTTTTACCACCAAAACTACCATGTTGTCTTCTGTTTTTTTGGAAGGAAAGAACCTAAACTTGTCTGTATATGAGAACGTAAACTCCCAGTGTTATAAATAGGAATATGGGGAAGAAATTTGTTTACGTTAGAAACTTAACGTTGTAAAAACAACATATCTTCCAATGGCAGGGTAGTTATGAGCACTTTTGCATTAGGAACTCTTAACTCCTCTAAATTTCAATTATCCACAAAGGTTAATTGAAATTACACATAAGCCCCACAATAATTTAAATTTATGTTTTATCCCCAGGTCAAACCCATCATGGATGTATCCAAATCCAACATCTCTCACTCGCACTGATGGAATTGTTGTTACAAAAACAACTTATGAAGAAAGACTTTTTCATACTTGATAACATAGTCATGCAACCCATAAGCGAACACATGCAATCATGTTGTCCACTAATTAGAGATACACAACTGCCCTCTAGTACTCCAATCCTCTAAAGTTTCTATGTCGCTTATAATACCACAGATCTAGTTTTTTATATCAGTTTAAGTATCCCTGATCCCTAATTTGTTTATTTGCTTTTTGAGAAACACTTGAACACTTCCACATTGATGTCTCTAAATCACACCGATTGACCGTTTTTGAGATCATCAAACTTGATATCAACAAGCTTAGCCGTTCTTTGCACTCAATAGTCTAAGTCTCATCTCGGCTATTTTTCTAGACATATCATTTTAGCCTGAATCACTCGTAGCCATAAGAAATATGCTAAGTAGTCATTACCAAGGTTAAGACTTCGAATACTAGTCAATAAGTCAAATGGTACTGTGAGGAAACCAATCCTTTAGGGACTCACACAATGTAGTGGCAGGGATTCACTTTCTCACTTTCCATTATGGTCGACTCCAACACATGTGGTATGAATCATATGCATCGGTGTATAGTGTATGTCTTAGGAGTAATTTAAATCAACACCGTTCAGACTTCAGTTAAATGTACACATACATTTAACATTAAATTCTACAACAATTTACTGCTCCAAGAATTTTGTGTCTAGCTTTATGAATAGGCTTAGATGAACCTTGGAGAATCAGTTTATACTGGTCATTATCTGTGTGTGTGGGATTTACGGATTTGGTGGGATTTACGGATTTGGTGGAGAATTTTAGGTGTTTAGTGTATAATTTGGGAAAGTGGGGATAATTTAGGGTTCTTGGCTTTGCACCAAGGGTTACAAGGCTTTCACACCAAGGAGGGGGACCTTTCACATGTGGGGGAAGCTTTCACAGGTTTTGGAGAAATTTCTCATTTTTCATTCATTCGTTCATTGATTCAAAATAAATCAAGTCTATCCTTTATATAGGCTCACAAATCAAGACTTTTTTTATTCCACCCGATGTAGTACTAAACTCACCCAAAAAGACAAACTCTTAAAATAAACAAAAGACACTTAAATAAGTAAAATTCAAAATAAAAAAATTAAATAAAAATAAAATTCTGATCACTATCCATTCTCCCTGACTTGAGAACTTCACCTCCTGGTGAAGAACGAGAACCGTAGCTCAGATGGACAGAAATCAACAATCCTCTGCTATTAGAGAATCCACGAACTCTAAAATGTATCATGATGTAGATAGGTAGAAGCACATCCTCTGATAAATTCTCCTAATTGATGAAAGATAGAAAGGCATTCAACACATGTTTTTTTGGTTATGTGAGGAGGATCTGGGATCACAAACCAAATGTGCTCAATCGGATCCAGCGATGCTTATTTCGATAGTTCTAGTGTGCGTTCCATCAAAGGCTCCCCAGATAAGTCTCTGACCCAGGTTACAGTGCTGGATCCGGTTTTGTCTCTGGCTCAGAATGTGGTACTGGATCAAGCTCTGGTTCAAGCTCTGACTCTCGCTCGTGCTCTTGATCTGATTCTAATGCTAGCTTGGGCTCCAAACTAGTCAGGTTTCAATTCAAGCACATGCTTCAATTTGGGTTCAGGCTCAACCCGTGTCTCAATCTCTTAGTCAGGCTCCTGCTTCAGCTCAAATTCAAGTGCACACTTTGCCTCGGGATTTGGATCAACATCTATCATGGGCTCTGGCTTAAGTTTGTATGCTTGAAGAAGAATGTCGTGCATCTCACGTATTAGTTCTATAGGATCCGTCTTTTCTTTCGGGCTAGAAGATTGATGTGGTGATTGGCGAATGTACCAATACTTGGAAGAATAAGAGCGGATCTGAATGTTGACCATCGATGATAAGGAACTCAAAGATTCAAGCACCAAGCTAGCGCTTCTTCTCCTAGCTTGAGCCACGCATACTTATAGTTTGCTTCGTTAGATAAATCAAAACAGGCGAAGAACTTATCTAGTACTCCCAATCATCATATCCGAATTTATCCGTGAAGCCATAAAATATTGATAATTGTCTACACTTCTCAAGCTCAAAATTTGTTTGGTGAGTATAGTCATTGTAATAATCATCATAGTAATCATTGTTGTATCCCATAATCAAGAAAAGATTTGCTTGTATGGAGGGTATATATGTGTAGTCACTGACGCAAACCATTTTGAATTTGGACTCCAAATGTGCCTGAAATTGTCAAAATACAAAAGCTGCATAGAAAGTCCCAGAAAATCAGCCCGAAATCAACAAAAATGGTGAGGGCTCACTGTTGAGCTGTTAACCGGGACAACGGCTTGGGTAAGCCATTGACCTGTCAACCGGCTTGAGTAAGCCATTGACATGTCAACTGGCTTGCCCGAGCCAGTTCGCGATCTGCTCGAGCCGGTTCGCGGTCTGCTCGAGCCGGTTCCGGTCGGCTCACCCAAGCCAATGAACAGTGTCGGCTAGGCGTAGGGTCGGGGTCGGCTCGACCGAGCCAACAATGTAGTGCAGTCGGCTCAGTCGGTGTCGACGCCAATTTTCGCCGACGCTGGTAACGGTTGACCATGAAATTTGTTTTGTGGATTCACTTGATAGACAGGAAGGCGATGGTGTTGTCGACGATTCAAGATGTCACCGGAGGTGGCGTCAGTGAGCTTCACAAGCTTTGACGACGGTGAAACCGTGAGATCTGGACGTCGGTGGGGCGTTGTCGACTACGGGTGGCCCCGCGTTGGGGGCGTAGTGGTAGTGTCGCCGATGGTCGATGACACCGTGTGAAGAGGCAACAGCAAGAACTGGCAATACCATCTCCGATTGTCTTGGTAGATACATGCGACTGTGCTTTTGTCGAATGACGTGAGTTCATTGAGTCGCGGCAGTTCCTTGGGACGATGATGGTGGGGTTATTGGTGATGGATCTTGTAGGATGTGGTTGACTGGAGATGCTTAGACGGCGGAACCGATGCTAGGTTTTTTGGCAGTGGAAAATGGCAACGAGAAGATTAGGGTAAGTGTTAATTTTGGGGATGAAGTTTTCGGCAGTGGAAGATTGTTGCAGAGAAGATTAGGGTTATGGTTTTTATGAATAATTTTTGACTAAAAATTGGGAAAAATAAAATTGAAAATATATTTTTTTGGAAGAAACTTTAGAAAGGAATTCAGTGGTGATTGGTTTTTTGGGAATCCTTTTGAGTTTTTTAGGGAAAAAATTGGAAGAAAAATTTGTTGGAAAAATTGAAAGAAATTTTGAAGAGAAGAAAATGAATCACTTGGCTCCGATACCAAGTTAATGCAGGCTATGGTGGATCTAGGGATTTGGTATAGAATTTTAAGGTTTTGGTGGATGGCTTGGGAAAGAATGGGATAACTTAGGGTTCTTGGTTTCGCACTAAGAATTCCAAGGCTTCACACCAAGGATGGATGACCTTTCACAGGTGGGAGAACCATTCGCATGTTTTTGAGAAATTTCTCATTTTTTATTCATGCGTTCATTGATTCAAAATAAAACAAGACTAGCATATATATATAGGCTTACAAACCAAGACTTTTCATATTCCACGAATGTTGTACTAAACTCACCAAAAAATACAAACTTTTAAAATAAATAAAAGACACTTAAATAACTAAAAATAAAATAAAAATTAAAATAAAAAATCCTATCCCTATCAAAAACTCTCTTATTCAAGACGACTTTCAGAAGAAGATTAAGTCTCAATGCCCGTTCACTTAGAATGTCAGAGGCGATTGCCTATGTGAGAAGGCCGATCTCTATGCATATTCGACATACTTTTTATATGTACTCTTTTTATATGCATGTGTTAACAAATAACACTGGGTAAACACATATCATTCCAACACAATGAATGAAATAAATATCTTATTGAACAATATCAATGTTTAACAAAGTACATATTAAAATTCTAGGCAATTCCAGAGCTTTTACATGTTTCACAAATGCATATCTGGAAATAGGCTTAGTAAAAGGATCAGCGACCATTTTGTGCATAAATATATATTTGATAGAAACTATTTCATAGCCACAATTTCTTTCATAAAAAGATATTGTGCATCAATATGCTCGGTACGACTGTGGTATTTTGGTCCTTAGTGAAAGCTATCGCAGTTTGATTATCACAATAGACAACTAATGGTTCTTGCTACATCCAAATTATTTAGGAACTGTCAACCAAATAGTTTCATGAACTCCCAGTAAAGCAGTAACAAATTTTATTTCCATAGTTGATAGAGCTACACAAGTTTGTTACTTTGCTACACCATGATATGACTGTTAGGGTTTCTATCATGCATAAACTAGTTTATACACAACGGAAAAATAGAAACCTACCAAGATCCTGTTAGATCCACGTGCCAAGGGGGACCGCGGGCCGACGCGCGCGCAAGGGAAAGCCAACCTAGGGGCAATTGCGACTTTTCTTGTTTTAATTATTTTGAAGGGCATATTTGTCATTGTTTAGGAGAGGGGTTTCTTATTTAAACTAGGGCTAGCCGTCATTTAGGGGTATGCTTGATTATTGAGTTGTTTCGAGAGATTCCTTAGGTAGATCTAGGAGAATGCGGATGTCATCTTTAATTGGCGTCTTGGGAGAGTGATCGCCCCTATAATTGTGATCAATGTACCTTTATTTTCAGTTTTATTAATAAAAATCGGTTCTTTTCCTTGGTTCCTACCCGATCCATACGTTTTCAAATTGATTTGATTAGATTACTAACCTTTTGACGATTCAAACGTACCGGACTGCAGGTGCTGCTCTACGAATGACCACCCTCTATCAGTATCCACACGCGAACGTCACGAACACGAATTGCAAGGGTGTTAGCTCCTTCTCCGCAAGTAGGGTTTTCTCTCTTTCGCTCTTCGCTTTTCACAAAAACGGGAGAGATAGATTGAATGCGTAAAAGACTGAAAATCATATCTATATCATATATAGAATCCCACATTAATCCTTTAACGCGTTTCAGTTACACAACGATGTCTTTAGGGATAATATCTTAACAAGACATATTAACTGTTAACTCTTTAACGTGTTTTAGTTACGCAGCGATATCTTAGGAATAATATCTTAACGAGATACAATATCCGACAGTTAATATATTTCGCCTTATTTTGAATTTCAAATTAGATTCGAAATCTCATTTAAAACATATATTATTTAATATATTACGCTCTTTGTGTGCGACCCAATAAACTCGTATCAAATTGGCAGTGGGCCTAATCCCATTAAAAGCTCACAAGTCATAATTGGTCTCTAGCAAGACATTATGACTATCCAATTAATATGAATATCGTTAGTCCGATATTAACCTAATTAATAGAACATGTCATAATCCTTTTGTCACACGATATCTTATAAGTCATGCACAGTGTCATACTTATATTGTTCAAACATTCAATTTCTCGATTACTAAGTAGACTGATAAAATCAAATGACATTCATTTGAGCACGGCCATGCATTTCTCAGTCCTACTTATCGAGGTGCCCAATAGATATCTCTCTCATAAGAGAGTGACAAAATTCAATCTTGTTCATTCACTTTCCTCTGCATAATTCATATCATGTTCAATCATAACCTTTATGATTATCTGATTAAAGATAACGTTTGGTTGTGTCAAAACATGATGTTTCTTATATAGGAAACTGTGATGATCTCAGGTCTAAGGATTCTATGACAACTATTATGAGGTCATTTATGCCACAGATCCTTGTAATGATCTCATAGCGAGCCTATCCAGAACCTTGTTCTCCAACACGTACTTATAAGTTTGATTTGTATCACCATACATATAATTATCTCATAATTATCAACCAAACTCATTTTAGTCTTAATTCATCATTATACCTTTAACGGTGAATGACCAGAGAAGCTTAGAATAACATAAAATAGCAATTCAAACATTATTATAATGAAACATGCAATCAATATAACAATAACATTAAGAGAAACATTTTATAAATGGAAAAATGACAGAACATAAAGGTCCAAATATTTGGCCTAGAACATAACCACTAACAATGACATCATTTCCAAGCAAGAAAACATATTCCGATATAGATTTTCTCTCAGCTACATCTCTTCCATAATCTGCATCGGTGTAGCCTTCCAGTTTGATAGACGAACCTTCGTAACACAAACTTTAGTTGGTTGTGCCCTTAAAATATTTCATGATCCTCTTCACAGCTTTCCAATGCTCAGATCCAGTATTTGATTGATATCAACTTACAAATCCTACCACATGGCATATATCTAACCTTGTACATAACATAGCGTACATTAAGCTACCCACGACACTTGCATAAGGCATTTTTGACATTTTTTCTTTTCATTTGCTTTCTCAGACAACCATTTAAACTTAGATCGTCGTCTTTCGATGTTGGAATTTTATTTGGATGGCATTTAGACATGTTGAATCATTCTAATACTTTATTGATATATGTTTCTTGCGACAATGCAAGAAACCTTTTAGAACGAGTCCTTTGGATTTTTACACCAAGTATAAAATCCACTTCTCCAATGTCTTTCATTTCAAAGTTTGATGTCAACCATTCTTTTATGGTCATCAGAAACTCTATGTCATTACTAGCTAACAAAATGTCATCTACATACAATGTTAAAATGACAAATTTGTTAGTATATTGCTTCACATAAACACAATGGTTTTCTTCGACCATCTCGAAACCAAATGAGGTGAAAACCCTATGAAACCTCTGGTTCCATTGCTTAGATGCTTCTCAGGTGTCATTTAGTTCACCATTTAGGAATGATGTCTTGACATTCATTTGGTAACGTTCTAAATCCATATGAGCAACTAAAGCTAGTATCAGGCGAATAGATACAAATTTTACAACTGGTGAAAAGGTTTCTTCATAATCTATACCTTCTGTTTGGGTATATCTCCCTTTGCCACCAGACGAGCTTTATACCTTTTAATGGATCCATCTGCATTTCTATTTATCTTGAGAACCCACGTGTTTCTAATTGCTTTCGATTAGGCGAGACAAGTCAACCAGTTCCCAAACATGGTTGACTCTTATGGAATCCATTTCTTCATCTATAGCTTTCTTCTTTATCATGACGAGATAGAGCTTCATCTATACTCTGAGGTTCTTCGTCATCTTGAGGTACAACAATTAATGCTTCCCCTTCGATTTCAAATCCACGTCTGAAAACCTTAACCCTTTTGCCTCTCCCAACCGACTCATCAAGTTGAGAATTTTGAATGACTTCTCTGTTGAACACATCACCCCCACTAACTTCAAAGACAAGTATTCTTTAGTACTTCAAATGACTTAACACTTAATTGTTGTACTTTTGTACTCAAGATAAGTATTCTTTTGTACTTCAAATGACTTAACACTTATGAAGTCTATATCTTCCAGCTCATGGAGATCATCTTCATTTCTGACTTCGCCTTGTGTAAGAAACATATCCTCTAAAAATGTGACATCCATTGATGCATATTCTGTGACAGCGTCGTCTTCTTACTTACCCAAGAAAACATAACCATTTGAGTGTTTAGAGTATCTAATGAATAAACACTTCTTTCATCTGGGTCCTAACTTCCCATGCTTATGAGAAGTATCATGTACATAAGCTGCACATACTCATGGTTTAAGTAACTCAAGTTTGGACTTCTTTCAGTCCAGAGTTCATTTGGGGTTTATATAAACCGATCTAGAGGGCACTAGGTTCAAAACACATATTGCTGTCAATAATGCATCAATACTTAATTGGTAAATTTGCTTGCGACATCATGCATCGAACCATCCCTAAGAGGTTCAATTCCTTCTCTGAGTCACACCATTTTGTTGAGGTGTATAAAGAATAGTTAGTTGTCTTAGAATCTCATTTTCATTACAGAAATCCTTAAATTGATCTGATAGATATTCTCTCTGTCCTCAAGGTTTAACATTTCTATCCAATTGATCCTTAACTTTGTTGAGAAATAATTTAAAGCAATCCGATGCATCAGATTTGTGGGATAAAAGATATACATTTCCTAGAATATTCATCTAAAATGTAATGAAATATGAGGCATCATGCCTTACCCTCACACTCGGGTCCACAAATATCAGAGTGTATAAGTCGTAATGAAGTGTAATGACATTTGCCTTTCCAAATAGTTTCCTTATAATTTTACCTGTTAGACATGGTTCACACATGAAATTCTATTTTAGTAAGAGATCCCAAAAGTCCCTCTTTAGCTAGGCGTTCTATCTTGGCTCTTCCTATGTGACCTCGTCTAACATGCCATAACAATGCATCATTGTCATATGATCCAGACGAAGATGATGTTAAAATATATCCCAAGAATTATTATTAGAATTAAGAAGTGTCAACCCATTAAAATAAGTATCAGATACATAAAATTCATTACACTAACTTATTTTCAAACCATGCTGTCCAAACAACAAATCAAATTCAAATGTAGCTAAGGATACAACAGATACTAAGTTCTGCCGTATTTAAGGAGGGTGCAACACATTGTGCAGTAATAAGATCTGTCCTCTGCACGATTCTACTTTGCACATATCGACTCTTTACTTCTAATTTGTTGTTGTTGCTCACATATACCCATCTGATTCCACCAAGAACACGGCGGTACTCAACATAATAATCTCTGCATCTATGTGCTCTATCACTCCGGAATCAATCCACCAAGGATTATGTTCTATGAGCATAACATGACAAGACACATGCACTATGACAAGAAATAGAAGAATCAGACATTACCATCTTCGGCTCAGGACAATCCCGAACGAAGTGTCCCTTCTGATAATAATTGAAGCATCTCAGCTTATCAACATTCATCTTATTATTCTTTATCTTCTCATCAACCTTCTTCTATTTTTTTGAATTTCAAAGCTGCATCATTGCCTTTATTCTTCTTCCAGAACATTTTTTCCTTGAAGTTTCCTCTTCTAAAACTTGACTTAGTCACGTAGGAATGAGATTGTGGCTTTAGAAAAGATAATCTTTCATCTTCCAATTTCACATGACGTGTTAGATCATCAAATGTCTTAACACTTTCATTATGAGTCAAGTTGACTTTCATATGTTCCCAGTAGCCAAGCAAGGAGCGGATTACTTTCATATGTTCATCAGTAAAGTTGCAACCAGCAGCAGTTTGCACCTTAATCATTCTGGACATCTTCTGAGATGTTTGATTATTTGATTGAAGCTCATCTTATAAGTATCAAACTTAATAGTCAACCGCCTCAACTTCGACACAGAAGTTCCTGCCAGCTTATCATTTAAGATTTTTCACAGGTCACTTGTAGTTGGATAGTTCTTGTACTCATAAGCCAAGTCATTCTTCATAGAGCTTACAAGTATATCACGCGCAATAACATCCTTCTTCTTTCATTTGTTGTAAATCTCTACTGCACGTCTGTGCTGGGCAGTGTTTCCCTCACCAGAATCTTCCATTTTATAAATAATGATTACAATGACCTCTTGTTTCTCCAAGACATACTTGATACGAAAACTCCAGACATTAAAATCGTCTCCATTGAGACGATCTCCTTTGTTGAGGTCAGCAATTATGTTTTTGGTAGCAGCCATTATGTAGGTTGGGTTTGCTCTAACGGAAATTTAGAGACATTTGGAAGATTCGTTATTTGCCCAGAAATATATATTTTTGCCAATAATTTAACCTTTAAGTATAATGGTTTAGTTAATAGCAGGAAGTCGAAAGTCCATTAAATTCCCAATCAGCGTCCATGACTAAAAAACTTCATTATTTTAAAGACACTTGAAAATATATATACATACTTATATTTAGTTCACTTCGAACAAATATAAGTCCCCACATTTTACCAAAATATCATATTACTTCCACTGAATTTATGTATTCACATAGAACATAAATTCCAAATTCAGATAGAAACATATTCTTCTTTTCAATAAAAAAATAATATTTATATAAAATATTACTACGACACTATTTACATAAAATAGGCAAGCGGTGTGGTTCTTGATAATTAAACTTTTAACAAAGCAAACTTATCCCCTTTGAATTATTAATGTTAACACATAACATTAAGGGTACATAAAAATTTTAAACATATAACTCATGCTAATTCGTGTAGTAAATACATGCATGAGAATTAATTAGCAACATATGCAATTAAAAAATTTTTATGGACATAGACGGCAAGGATCGGTCATAAGTTCCATTAAGAATTATCTTGAGCAACTTATCATGTCATGCTCTTTATATGCATCGACAAACTTTGGCATATTAATCTTAAGGAACTAAACATATATACGAATGACGTATTTATTATAGTATACCAAACATCTATATATACACACACACACACACACACACACACCAAGGTATATACATAAAAATTTATGGTCAATCTACATGTATAAAGGTTCTATTAATCCATAGTGTTTGCAATAAATTAATCAACTAGATTAATTATACATAAGCATTAACAGAACCATTCAAGTCAAAGAGTTCATTGGGAAAAAATGATCTTTATCTTACAACCCAAAGAAAATTAATTGATCAATTAGAGTAATCATGCCATAATCATAATGCATGGCAAAAGAGAGAGGCTTCTCTCTCCCGGCCATAGAAACAGAGGTCTGACCCCAAGTTAACAGTGCGAGAGCCCAACGGCCGACAGTGAACAACAGGGGCAGATTCCTTTAGCCAACGAAAATTGAAAGTCTTCAACCCATTTGGCCAACCAAAATTGAAAGTCTTCAATTGCAAAAAAATGCTCCATTGAACAACTAGAATACCCCGTTGGTATAGCTCTAGGAGATGAGAGCGCATCTCCTCGAGAAAAAAACCATGCAGGAGGTGCAGCCCCAGCAAGGGAGCTGCAGGGGTGGAACCCCGCAGTCGATCGAACCGACAAACAATGAGTGATGGATGAAGACCAAGTGCCGATCAACGGAGGGGCATAGTCCCATGGCTGTCGAGTGGCAGCAAGCACTGACAGTGCCCCACGGCTGACGAACGACCGGCAAAACCCCAAGGCCGAGCAAGGGGACGAACCACATGACCATCGTCGAAGACGGCCAGATGGCTGAAGGCGAACCCTTGTCTTTTGGCCGAGCGCCGGCAGGTTGGGAACCCAGACATGGAGGGGGTCAGACGCCTTGCGACCAATCGATAGCACCGATCTCTCTTCGACGAACCGCAACGACACCGATCTCTTTTTGGCAAACCCCCTCTGGCCAAGCCCTAATTAAAGGGGTGAACCCCTCAGCGGCTGAGAGGCGTCCAACTGGCGGACCTCAGGCGCCAATAGGTGGCACATGTGAAGCCCCATAGCGGCTGGCAAATTCAATGCTCAATGTCAGTCGATGAACAGACGATCACCGAATCTTTCATCAGGCCAAATCAGTGTTCTAAATATCGGACTGATATCTAATATATTGATCGCAATATCAGAAATTAGACATGGACGATACGATAAGAAGATAAATTGCGATTTTCTATTTTTCACCGATAGCGGCCGCAATATCGGTCGCAGTGCCGATATATCGGCCGATATTTCACTTCGAAATATCAGCCGGTTTTTTGTTTTTTATGTTTGGTTAGCGGGTCGAATGACGGATCGGCTTTGTAATTCGTTGCCTAACCCAACCTGAAAACTCCAAACAAAGGGGCAAAGTTGTGAGAGGGAGAGCCAAAAGCTTTAATTTTCTCTCACTTTGATTTTTCCGCTCACTCCTTTCGATTGACAGTTTCGTCGCTCTCACTCTCTTCGACCGACGACGCAGCTCTCCCTCTCTTTTAGATGAACGACATAGCTCTCTTTTCAATCGATGACACATCTTTCCCTTTCTCTTCGACGGTTCGACCGACGACGCAGCTCTCTCTCTCTCTCTTCGACCGACGACGCAGCTCTCCTCTCTTCGACCGACAATGCGGCTCTCTCTTCGACCTAAGTCCAAAAGTGAGGATTGATCGGATTCAGTTTGCAGTCTTGGCATAAGATTGATCGGCCAGCTCTCTCTCTCTCTCTTCGACCGACGACGCAGCTCTCCTCTCTTCGACCGACAATGCGGCTCTCTCTTCGACCTAAGTCCAAAAGTGAGGATTGATCGGATTCAGTTTGCAGTCTTGGCATAAGATTGATCGGCTTCTTTTTTCAATTTTTGTTGATATTTATTTACTTCAATTTGTAGTCGCTGCTCTTTTATTTGCTTCACCTTTCAGTTTGCAATCGACGCATTAGTGAATCAGTCAACATCTTTTCTCTCTTCGACTGTTCCACGCTTTTTCGCTCTTTCGCTCTCAAATCTGCATGTAATTTTACTGTCAAAAAATTGATACATGGTATATGCTAACAATGTTATGTCTTAATGACATGAATTTCGTGAATAAATGTCTTGGTGATGATATCATGCTGATTTTTCCGAACTTTCAGACTTTCAATTGATTTTATAGCTTTGTTACGATATTATCTCACTGCCATGGCTCATTTATTACGATATCTAATCAAAAATTGACATCCCGAGATTTCCATTAATTTGATATCAATATGAGTTTTGTGTAATGGTCGTTAAAGTGTTTATTAATTTTTGCCTAATAGTTAACATAGTTATGTTATTAAAATGATATCATACTTAATTAATGTAATATGAAATCATATTTTGTACGTAATGTACTCGCTTGGTTTGTGACTACTTAAAAAATATTCCATCAGGTGAATGCCTGATATTCTAGTTTATTGAGATAGGTATACACATTTGAGTTTATATAGTTTATATATTCTTATATACATCTATTCTTGTATAATACGTCATTTTTAGCCTCTGATATGACGCTCTGATGTTAGTCAATATACCCGATATATCTCCGATATCCGCAATCCGATATCAAATTTTCGGAACCGTTATGCGACCGATATCTGATATTTAGAACACTGGGCCAAATCTCGCATCAATCGCAAGAAAGAAAAATTAATTAAAAATTTAATTAAACATGAATTCCTATATGAAAGCTCTGATACCAATGCTGATTTTAGGAAGATGACGAACACATTGCCTTTTATACATCGGAATATGATCGAGATGAGGAATTACAATGCTTTAGATCGGACTTCGAATCACGAATGGAAACCAAATGTTTTTTACCACCAAGATTACATGTTGTCTTCTGTTTATTTAGGAGAAAAAAGTAAACTATTCTGTCTTTGAAAAAGTAAGCTCACATGTGTATAACTAGGAATAGGCAGAGAAGTTTGTTTAAGTAAGAAACTTAACGTTGTAAAAACAAAACAACATATATTCCAATTATAGGATAGTTAGAATAGCACTTTTGCATTAGGAATCCTTAACTTCTCTTAATTTCAATTATCCACAAAGGTTAAATGAAATTTCGCACGAGCCTTATATTTACGTTTTACCCCAGGCTCAAACCCGTTATGAATCCAACAATCAGTTATGAAGAGAACTTCTAAAATAATCATCTTATACAGAAAATTTGATGGTGATCCAATTGAGATAGATTTAATTTTATTTTTATTTTATTTTAGATTTTAGTAGGGATGAGAATGGGCATGCCCAAGGCCCGATTGGGCTTCCAATTGGGCATGCCCTAGGAAGAATTAGTGAAAGATTGGTAGGGGTGATGATGTGACATGCCCCATTGGAAGCCCAATCGGGCCTTGGGCTTGCCCATTCTCATCCCAACTCCCTAGTTACAGCTTTCGGATAAAGCCCGGATAAAGATCTTGCGCTGTTTTTTGTTTGTACTATGAAGTGATGGACTTGTTGCCCCTTTTCTTTTTCCCTTATCAACCTATAGAACTCCAGGAGAGGCGTGATTAGGTTGATGGATGTAGAGTAGTAAGATATTCAAATATTTCCCCTTTATTTCTGTGATCTTTAGTCTTATCTGGGCTTGCTGGTCAATATGGATCTTGGTGAGCATATGACTTCAAATTTCAAACTTCTTTTGTTTTGTAGCTTTGGGTTGACAATAATCAAATAGAGGTTATTATAATTAACATTTTGTTTGTACCAGGACAACATCTTTTTGTGCATCTTTCCGAACAATTTATTGGATTGAATAGATGTATTAGTCTTATATTAGTGACTATAGGGTTATTATGTTCGGTTACTTCTGTATGATTCAAATATTGTGATGGATAAGAATATGATAATATGTACAGTTTAAAGCCTCTTGTGCATGTTTTGTGCATATGTTAATGTATGGGGTTACACCATAAGACACCAAATATTTTCATGCAGACTTGCACCATGTTGCATTACGGTCTTCCTATCTTTTCTGAATCATAATATCCTCTTGAACATCATTATTGTAAGCTAATATATATTTCAGACAGTATATTGATTTTAACATTTCAATGGTATTTTTCTATAAAATGGCATCTGCATGTAGGAGCACCATTCCCTTTGTTGCAACGGGAGACTGAGAAGCTTCAGGGTGATATCGAGAAGATGTGTAGTGAATTGCACGTAGTGAGTACTCAACGAAAAGATGAAAACTGAAAAAAGAGGACTTTGTTATATTTTTGTAGTCATAACATGTTTCGTTATTCTTACAGGAGATCCATGCATTGAGAGCACAACTAGAGGCATCGAAAGACGATGCCATAAAGTACTGCATTGGTACTCTTGTCTCAAATCTGCTGTCGACCTTGCTGTTCTTCGCATTCTGATGTAACTCAAACAGAAGTTTGATTCTTTCTTTGACTAATTAAATGGGGATCCTCCTTTAGAAAGGTAAAAAGGTAAAAAAACACATTCAGCGTTTTTGTTTAACAGAATTGTTGGAGGGTATAAAATGTAATCAAAATTCTTATTAGTATTGGTTAATTACTAGTTTTAACCACGGGTCATAAATGTGAAAAGGGAATTAACCGTGCTTAAAACGGTTAATTCGCCAGTGCGCCAACCCGAGCCAACTCAGCCGAGCTGTCGACGCGAGCCATTGACCGGTCAACGACTGCACAGTGCGTTGTGCCATATTCTGCGAATTTCTAGGCTATTTTCGGAGGAATTTCTGTGCAACTTCGGTATTTTGATAGTTACAGGTCTGTTTGGAGTCCAAATTCAGAACGGTTCGCACCAGTGCCTAAATGATTCAACCATGAACGCACTATCACTCCTGCGATAATGTTTCAAGGATATGGTCTCTTATTATCATCTATGTTTCACATGTATGACCCGTGCTTAAATAATAGTAAGCATTTAAGCATTTTACACCCTCCAAAGAACACTATCACTCCTGCGATAATGTTTCAAGGATATGGTCTCTTATTATCATCTACGTTTCACATGTATGACCCGTGCTTAAATAATAGTAAGCATTTAAGCATTTTACACCCTCCAAAGAAAAGGATTGAAATCAAGCCGTCAAAGAATAGTAAGAATTTTGATTACATTTTACACCCTCCAACAATTCTGTTAACCAAAAACATCGAATGTGTTTTTTACCTTTTTACTCTTCTAAAGGAGGATCCACATTTGATTAGTCAAAAAAAGAATTAAACTTTTGTTTAAGTTACATCAGAATGCGAAGAACAGCAAGGCCGACAACAGATATTGAGACAAGAGTACCGATGTAGTACTTTATGACATCATCTTTCGATGCCTCTAGTTGTGCTCTTAATGCATGGATCTCCTGAAAGAATAACAAAACATGGTATGACTACACAAATATAACAAAGTCCTCTTTTTTCAGTTTTCATCTTTTCGTTAAGTACTCACTATGTGCAATTCACTACACATCTTCTCGATATCACCCCGAAACTTCTCAGTCTCCCGTTGCAACAAAGAGAAATGGTGCTCCTACATGCAGATGCCATTTTAAGAAAAAGACCATTGAAATGTTAAAATCAATATCTTGTCTGAACATATATCAGCTCACATTGATGATGTTCAAGAGGATATTATGATTCAGAAAAGATAGGAAGACCATAATGCAACATGATGCAAGTCTGAAAATATTTGGTGTCTTATGGTGTAACCACATACATTAACATATGCACAGAACATGCACAAGAGGCTTTAAAATATACATATTATCATATTCTTATCCATCACAATATTTGAAGCATACAGAAGTAACAGAACATAATAAACATATAGTCACTAATATGAGACTAATACATCTATTCAATCCAATAAATTGTTCGGGAAGTTGCACAAAAATATGCTTGAATCCTGGTACAAACAAAATGTTAATTATAATAACCTTTATTTGATTATTGTCAACCCAAAGCTACAAAATAAAAGAAGTTTGAAATTTGAAGTCATATGCTCAACAAGATCCATATTGACCAGCAATCCCAGATAAGACTAAAGATCACAGAAATAAAGAGGAAATATTTGAATATCTTACTACCCTCCCCCATCAACCTAATCATGTCTCTCCTGGAGTTCTGTAGGTTAATAAGGAAAAAAGAAAAGAGGCAGCAAGTCCATTACTTCATAGTACAAACAAAAAACAGCACAGAGCTTTATCTGAAAGCTGTAACTAGGGAGTAGGGATGAGAATGGGCATGCCCAAGGCCTGATTGGGCTTCCAATTGGGCATGCCACATCAACATCCCTACCAATCCTTCAATAATTCTAGGATTGGAGATGAAGAACCGATTTCCTGACCTCTCCGTCGAGATCGACAAGGTCCAGGTGATTTTTCTGGACCTTGGTGACGATGAATCAAGCTTAACCGAGGTGGCAATGTCACATCCCTCAATTGTAATAAGGTGTCCCGTACAAACACGCCGAGCCAATCTCGGCCATCACCGAGGTTCTAAACGATAGCCTCGAGAACGTAGCCCAATCGTTTGTTTCTAAAGGGGAAATGCAAAAGGTATCGATTGATTGCTTGACCGATCCATTATTTGATTTCCCTTTCTTCTTGTGCCTTCGGGTTTGTTAGTTATTCGTTAGTGATATGGTGATTCCTCGTTGTGTAGAGCCAGATGATTCAAGATGCTAACCACTCCAAATTCAAGTCTGAAGTGCAAAGTTCTCAAGTATGTTTTTCCTTCTCGTAAATTAGGGTTTAACAAAAAGTGTTAAGCTACTTAGAGCAAATATGTAATGTATTCATTCAAGTAAACATGTTGTTATTGTTTTATATATAATGCAAGCATAAACAGACGTAGAACTGCTAATTCTATGTCTCTTCAGTACCTTCTACCCAAAACAGACGTAGAGCTACGAGATGTGGAGGACCTGCCCTCGCCTGTTGATGTAGAGAAACAAACCCGAAGATGATGATGATAAGGGGGCGGATGCAGTTTCATATGCGGCCGCTGAAGGCGGCGAGGGCCGACGACCTAGAAGGAGACGAAGATGATCCCAATCCCAATAGAGCCCTTCCTCCTCTCTTGCAGACGATGCCAGCCACAGACATCCAATTTTCACTATGGCAGCAGCTGCAGCTAAAGGTGAACCAACATCTCCCTCTAGCCTTTCCAGATACATCAGGACAGTTGAGTCATCATAGTAATCTCCGAGCCTAATGTGCAAATCCTGTGTATCTCTAAATCTAGGAAGAACTACCTCCACAAGCTAAGTTTCAAGCAGTTTGCAAAGCCCAGGGAGAGGATCATTATCAGTATCAATGTTTCTGTTGTCTGCAATAAATTCTACAATAGATGCATTTTTAAAAGGGGAGTTCTCACTATCAATGCCCAACCATGACTGACAGCCATCAAGATCTCCCACAAGAAGCGAGCATAGGCCCCTTTCAAGTGCAAAGTCTATTGCATGATCTGTTTTAATGGAGTAGCCAGGGATAGAGCCTTCTGCAGAGATGTTAGTCTGCTGAAGTTGGTGGAATAGATTGTCAGCATTCTTGATAAGATGGGGTTTCTTGTCCAAGAAAGCTTGGGCAACCAAAGCCCCATAGATTTCAAAGCTCTCTGCCGGTATGTTACTGGGTGTTGCTGCAAATAAATCAACCTTCATGCAATAAAGAGTAAAAACATAGGAAATTTCAACAAGAGATCATAAAATGTGAGAAAAAAGTAAAAAGAAAAGGGGAAAAGTTGCAAACCTGCTCAGCAGCTGCCATCCGTAAAAATGCTTCATTCATGAAGTCTTCACGTGTGAATCCTCCACCAATAGCAGCAGCACCGCCTTTGCCCACTGTCATGCAATAAAGAGTAAAAAACATAGGAAATTTCAACAAGAGATCATAAAATGTGAGAAAAAAGTAAAAAGAAAAGGGGAAAAGTTGCAAACCTGCTCAGCAGCTGCCATCCGTAAAAATGCTTCATTCATGAAGTCTTCACGTGTGAATCCTCCACCAATAGCAGCAGCACCGCCTTTGCCCACTGTCCACAATATATTGCACACCCCACGAAGGCCTTCTTCCTGTTTCATTCGATGCTCATCATCATGGGGGAAAGCTAGCAGCTCAAGAATATAACGGGGTGTAATCTCTTCCAATGTTTCATCAATCTGTGCATGTAGATCTGGTGCAAGATTGCTTGCTCCTTCCTCCTAAGTTAATAAAAACCAAACTCTCTTAATTTTTAGTTATCAATGATGCTGACTCCCCGTGCACAATGCTACTTTGAAAATACAAGATAATTTGTTCATGATTATTTTAAAAAAAACTTTTACAAATATTCAAGGTCATATGTGCTTTTTGATTCAATTGTATACCATTCTAAAAAGAGCGAGTTTACTTGGTTCGTCCAAAGAAAATCCTAGCCGTAGATCCCCCTGGACAAAGCCAGTCCATCCAAAAAAGCATTCTGGTATTTATGCATAGGCTGTGTGGCTCTATCTCTAGCTATATGGCTCTATCTCTAGCTATAGAGCTCGGATTAAGGTAAAATAAGAGGCATTGGAAACCATACGTCAAGAGGAATCCAGTGATATCTAATTAAAAGGTATTACTTTACACAAGTTAGAATGCAAATAATAAGCCTTATACATGATTAATATATAACAATTAGTTGTTAATTGGTTCAAAACCCATTCAAATAAGAATTCGATTGTAAGTATAAATATTTGGCTAGGATCGAACTACTATTGATTTGAAGTTGATTAAGAAATCTATTAAATTAGATGTTGAGTATATAATTAGGAGTTAGGAGTCCCTTTGAATTATTTTGCAAAAAATAAACGAAATAATTAATTAAGAATTGTTAGTTAACTAGGAGGCCGATCTAATTTAAAATTATTTTTATTAATAAAATCCATGTTTGATTGGTATTTCCTATTTTTATGAAAACCCCTTATTTATTAGATTTAATTAATTTATTAAGATCCCTGGTTTAAAATTGGTTTATTATCATCCTTGTTATCGTTGCTAGGTCACTAACCCACAGGTAAAGCACTTGATTAGTTACAATAGATCCTAATTTCACAATCAAGCTCGGTTTTTGTTCAAAAATGTATAAGCTATGACCAAATATATTGTTGTTGTTTTTTAATTTTATTGTTATTTATATTATTATTATTATTATTATTATTATTATTATTATTATTATTATTATTATTATTATTATTATTATTATTTCACTGTAATTTGTTGAATTTGCGACCCCTGCATCACACATACCTAAATGTTAGCAGTTAAAAAAGAGGCAAGGTGGAACAGAGCATAGAGCATAGTAGCACTGCTTCTACTTTTGATGTGTTATTGGCTTAATGCATTTTAATCTAATTACTTCAACTTTGTTTACATTGTTCATAACGTTGATAACAAAAAGTAATGTATTTTTTCTTCACACTTTCATATGGCTTTATATGGTCATATGTGATGTAGTGTCTTTCATTGGTTGTAATCTTTCATGTCCATGTGGTGTTACAACCTTACACCATGGCTTGTGGGTAACCCTTTCACTAATTCTCATAGAACTGAGGGATTTGATAGAATAAAAAATGAAAGAAGTTTTTAGGGATTCCGAAGGGTGCATGTTAATTGATATTAGAGTAGAACTTCCCTCAGTTTATAGGGCCACCACCACCACTTCCTCCACCCATGTAACCGTCCCACGATTTCCTCGACCGACTCCTTGATTTCCTCAACCAACTCACGTGAGAAATCTTTACGTTAATTGAGAAAATCCCTCAGTATTTCAACTAACAGATTAGATCGGGTTTCGGTCTATTGGGCTATTTCAAACCAAACCCACTTACATCTCACACTTGACGGAAATGGCCAAGTTCATTCCGCTTATACCCCCACTATCCGTGTAATATGACACATGATCTAATTTCACATGCTCCTACTATCTGTAAGATATGTATATTCAACGAGCACCGTCATTATCCACAATTGTCTCTTTTCTAGTCACATCAAACCGACAAGTTTAATAAATGAACTTGCTGAAATACTCTTTGTCAGGGATCAGCAATCATATCACTTGTCGGAATATAAGTCACATAGACTTCTTTCCTTCCCAACATATCATGAATATAATGATATTGTATTTCAATATGCCTTCCTTTGAAACTGTTTGCACCACTATGGATCAAGCTAATGGCTGCTTTAAGTATCACAATACATCTCAATTGGTCCATCTACCAACTTAAGATCCAAGTCCAATAGGAACCGTCTTATCCGGACTACATGAGTAGCTGTCATACTATATGCTATATACTCAGCTTCTTGTGGGTATCTTGATACACAACCATATTTCTTGCTACCCTAAGAAACAGTTACACCATCAAAGATGAACAGATGTCTTGAAGTGGACTTCATGTCATCTTTGTCCTCTCCGAAATCTGCATCGAAGTAATCAATAACTTCAACCGAATCTGCTTGATAAACCAACTTATGGTGCACCATACC
Source organism: Scilla litardierei (assembly GCA_030789695.1). Classification (NCBI taxonomy): domain Eukaryota; kingdom Viridiplantae; phylum Streptophyta; class Magnoliopsida; order Asparagales; family Asparagaceae; genus Scilla; species Scilla litardierei. Next base: position 1,128,749 of record CM061133.1, on the reverse strand, counting down.
CTTTATATATTCCAAAATCCTCTTGACAGCTTCTCAATGAGCTGGACCACGATTACTTTGATATCTACTAACCAGACTCGCTGGATATGCCAAGTATGGTCTAGTACACAGCATTGCATACACTAAACTTCCAATAGCTTCAGAATATGAAACACCTAGCGAGTTTTGTCCTTCTCGAGGACATTACTCTTTACATAACATCTTCCCCATAACCAATGATATAGATGTCGGATTAAAATTGTGCATTTCAAATTTCCTCAATATAGTATGCAAATACTTGGTTCAAACTCAATATTCTAAACATTCGATCTCTAAGCATCTAAATACCTCCACATGTCCATCTCAAATTTACTACAAAGTGCTAATTTAATTTTCTTCAACACTTCAATGTCATTTCCAATGAGCAAAATATCATAAACATACATGTATAATATTGTAAAAATGCTCCCATTTTTTAAAACATACAGACAATTATCCAATTATTTACAACAAAAACAGGTTGGATAATTGTATTGTGAAATTTAAGATAACACTGTCTATATGCTTATTTCAGACCATATAATGATAGTTTTCTATTTATACACTTTATCTTCATGTACCTCAACCTGAAATCCCTCATGTTGATCCATATATATTACCTCCTTCACCTATCCGTTAAGGAATGCAGTCTTGACATCTATTTGGAAAAATTCCAAGTCAAGATGTGCAACAATGACTAAGATTATCCGTGTGTATGCAAACTTAGCCACCAGAGAATAAGTTTTTTGATAATCAATACTTGTTTTCTGAGTAATTCTTTGACAAATAACCAGGTCTTGAAGGCATCAAGCTGATATTTCTTCTTCAGCACCCATTTACATCCTATGAACTTCCTCTCTTCTGGTAAGTTGCATAGCTCACACATATTTTCTCTCTCAATTGAGTCAAACTCCTTTTTCATGACGGCCTCAAGCTATTGATAGGATTTCATTGCATCCACATAATTCAATGGATCATCTTGCTCTTCCATATCAATACCAACTGAGAAACAAGATGATTCGCATGAATATAAATAATAATCATTTATCCATACATGTGTTGTTTTGGGTCTTTTGTTACCACTAACGTTTGCAGGTTGGACATGTTTTGTTGGTTTATTTTTCATAGACATATTCTCTTTATAGGCTCATCTTCTATAATTGGATAATGTAATTCATCTACTATGGCCAAGTAATCATTGGGAACATCGTTCAAGTCCAGCAAAGGTGGCACATTTTCTTGGACTTGTTCTCTTTTCTCTAGATTTTTTAAAAAAGTAATATCTCTACTTTCAATGAATTCTTTTTCTTCATGAAAAACATGTATCCTTCAGATTTTCAGCATAGCCTATAAATATTTATATTAAGGTTTTGAAATCTAGTTTATCTCTAACTTGAAATGGAATGAGAATATGTGCCACGCAATCCCATTTTCTCAATGACTCAAATTAGGGTTGCGTCCATTTTATATCTCATACTGTGTTGACTCAAGTGATTTTGAAAGAATTTTATTCAGAACATAAGTAGCAGTCAATATATCTTCTGTCCAAAAATCCTTAGAGAGACGAGAATGTGATAACATACATCTTACAGTATTGATTAGTGTTCTGTTCTTCCTTTCAGCCACACCGTTCTGTTGTGGCAGATGTATAATTCTTTATACCGTATCAAATACAGTAATCCTCAAATTCCTTTGAGTTGAATTCCCCACCTCTATCAGTTCTTAACACCGTTCTATACCTTTCAAGTTTTCTTTCTACTATTTTGTATCTTTTTAAACAATCAAAAGCTTCAGACTTTCTATTTAAAAGATACACGAAAGTGTACTTGAAATAATCATCTATAAAAGTTATAAAATATTCCTTATTCCATCATGTCTTTATACTCAAAAGCCCACAAATATCAGAATTAATTCCAACAGTTCGTTAGCCCTATGTCCTTCTGAGAACGATTTTCTAGTCATTTTTCTAGTTAAGCAATGTTCGCATGGTAATATACTTTTTCCTATTAATTCTGGTAATAAATGTATATTGATTAACTGGTCCATCTTATAATTAACATGATGTCCTAATCTCATGTTAAAAATCATAATCAGACAAAAGACATGAAAAATAATTCAAATCACAATCTTTATTGTTAATCTCAGATTTTACAACCGAAAGACAGAATAAATCATGTCCAGCACATATTTACTCAGAGCAAATACTTTCTTGTTTTTCCCAATAAACACCACATTGTTGTAAAATCTTACCTTAAAACCTTTCTTCAACAAAGTCGGAACAGAGATCGGGTTACGTCTTATGCCAGCGCATAAACCATATCGTGCATCATAATGATATCTCCAAGATCCAATCTATATAAACCAATACCTTCAACATTCATATAGGTATTGTTTCCAATGTAAACTCTGTGATCTCCTTTCTTTAGTTCATGGAAGTCAACGATTATTTCCCATGTCTTTGCTATATGCCGGGTAGCTCCCGAGTCAATCCACTGGCCTTCAGCATCAGGTGTTACCTCGTTACATTCAATAACACCAATGAATTCTCGATTTTCGGATTCTCCATGTTCTTGACGTTTAACAAATCCCTTATTCTTTGTCCAAGGACAATTGGCCTTGAACTGACCATATTGCCTATAGATGTAACAAGATCCATGAGATCCTTTCTTGTCGTGAGCTTAGTACTGGCCAGTTTCCTTGAAGAATGGCTTCACAAATCCAAAACGCCGGTTCCATTGTGCCTTCCGGTATTGAACCTAGGTAGGAAGAATGGCTCGGATGTGAACCTTGTGCAGGAGAAAGAGACAAATACTGCTCAATCCATTGCCAACTAAGCTGGCAAGTGAGTGACACGCTTCACGGTTCCATTTAACCTAAGTGTTGTGATAGCTATATATGATAATGGTGGCAAACTATTCAGAATAACTGACACCTACAGCTTCTCAGGAATATCAATTCCGGTAGTAGCTGGATTATTAGCCATGAAAATCATTTTGTTCGCATGTTCGGTAACATTGTCACCTTTTTGCATACTGCATGAATTATACCTATGCAACAAGAGTTGTTTGTTCACCTCTGAAGTGATGTAATATTTTTCCTTAACAGCCTGCTAGATTTTCTTAATAGTACTATAGTTGTTGAACACCTTTATCAGGCTATCTTCCATGAACATGATTATAATGCTTTTAGCCTTCTTTTTATTGATTTTTCACTCGTCAAACTCTCTTTTCTGAACATCAATGGGATTTTCAGCGAGAGTATAAGCAGTAGTCTCAATGACACTATCTAGATTGGCATGTATAAGTCCATCCTTTATTTTTCTATACCACATGTCATAAGTGGAACAATTGATGTGTTCTATCTTAGCCAGTTCACATGCAATTAATTTATTAGTCAGTTATCTGTCGTTGGATAATAAAATCAACAATAATGTTAAAATAAAGTGATTTAATTAAGTCAACTGATATGTGAATTTTATTAGGTTTGAGTGGGTCAAACTCTGCAAAAATAAAATTACAAAATAGTATATGTGATAAGGAATAATTAATTTTTAATTAATGTGGTGTGGACAAATTTTATTTGGGTTAAGTTGAAGATGGCTATCTGTATAAATCTAATAAATTGTAAAATGAATTAAATGAAATGAGGAACATGGTTTAGGTATGATAAGGACGCAAGTTGATGTGTGGAGGAACGTGCGAAAAATTTTAACGTACTACCGCGTAAAAGACGCTTGGATGATAGGCGACGTGATCGAGAGCATGTGGGACGTGAAAGCCTGTCGCATGGAACGACGTGCAGCAGACATGTGGTTGAAGAATTCTGACGCATCATGATTCTCGGTGAGGACGTATGGAGTTGCAGTTAGGGCATGCGAAAAATTTTAACGTACTACCGCGTAAAAGACGCTTGGATGATAGGCGACGTGATCGAGAGCATGTGGGACGTGAAAGCCTGTCGCATGGAACGACGTGCAGCAGACATGTGGTTGAAGAATTCTGACGCATCATGATTCTCGGTGAGGACGTATGGAGTTGCAGTTAGGGCATGTCGCACAGGAGAAAGGGTCTGTACATGTGAAGGTGAAGCTACTATGCGGGTGAAGGACTGAGCTCTTGTGCACTTTTGAAACCACCTCGGGAAGGGATTCAGAGAAAAATGAGGCCGTGCGCCTCGGTGCTAACACACACCTTGCACACATGTGCCTCGGTAACCATTCGCTCCTTGGTGAAGGCGAAAAACCAGCCGCCTACACACGCTTGCTGCAGCCACCTGCACACACGCTTGTTGTAGGAGGCTCGTACATGTGCATGGAAATGCGGCTCGGCAATCGCATCGTGGGAAAATTAACAGAAGCAAAGCCACTGTGGTGGCGCGTGAATCAGGAGATGTCGCTCGATGGATCATGAGATGTCTCGAGAAATATGGAAGCTCGATTGGTGCACTAGGGGATGCATGCCGGGAGGTGGGACGGGAGCAACAAGAGTGGGTCAGTGATTTGCTGCAAGCTCAATGATCTAAGCGTGCTGTCGTGCTGGGATCGAGGTGAGGGAAAAATTGGCGTGAGTTACCCACTGTGGTGGCCCGTGAATCAGGAGCTGTCGCTCGATGGATCATGAGATGTCTCGAGAAATATGGAAGCTCGATTGGTGCACTAGGGGATGCATGCCGGGAGGTGGGACGGGAGGTGGGACATGAGCAACAAGAGTGGGTCAGTGATTTGCTGCAAGCTCAATGATCTAAGCGTGCTGTCGTGCTGGGATCGAGGTGAGGGAAAAATTGGCGTGAGTTACCGCACTGCTCAAAAATTGGGCTCGCCACAGGCTAATGCACAGTGGAATGATGAAGGACAGGGCATGTGAACTGCAGCTACTCAGTAAAGATGAGAGCAACATCATAGGAATCGAGGGATGAGAGCAACATCATAGGAATCGAGGCACTGGGCGGTAGCTACGTGCAAAAACATGTTGATGGAGGTGAGGGCCATCGGATCGAGAAACGACGCTGATACCAATGAGAGATTTGAGAGAATAAAGACTAAAAGTAGTTTTTAGGGATCTTGGAGAGTGGATGTTAATTGATACTAGAGGAGAAGAACGCCCAGTTAATAGGGTGATCATCACTTCCTCCATCCATGTAAGCACCTTATTATTTCCTCAACCGATCCCTTGGTTTTTTCAACCAAACCACATAAGAAATCTTTACGTTAGTTGAGAAAATCCCTCGTATCTCAACTACATGTCGGGTTGGGTTTCAGTCTATTGGGCCATTTCAAGCCAAACTCACTTACATGAACACCTACAGATAGATCCTTGACCGTTTGAAGATGAACATGAAAGAGAAAGGACTGTCATGAAAGTAAGTGGAAAATGCGTCATCGTATCAGAAAGTGCCACTTTAGATATGTAAGGAAACACATAAAACAAATCGATCGACTGTCTGCAATATCATGTTGAAGCAATTAACCTTTCAAGAATAATACTTTTTGAATTAACCTGGTAATGAATACTTTCTTGAAGGCTCAATCCATAGCAACACAATGGAAATTTTACTCGTTTTACCTGCAAGAGCTTCAGTGCCTTCTCAAGCACCTCGCAGCAGCCAACAAAATCCGGCGGGGTCAATGCCATTGCATCCCTAAAGAGATCAACATAAGAAAGTGCCATGACAAGAACCACATCCTGCTTGAAATTCATGGGCAATCTCGTATCTTAAAAGTTTCTGGCCAACTTGGAGCACCACATCCGTCTCCCCCGCCTCTTGGAGCACACAAAGAGCCCCTGGAATCTATTAAAAACAAACAAATGCCAACATGGCAATAGGGTAAATGATTACACTTCATCCCTGGGCGCAAGAGCAAAATAAAAAAAATGTGCTACGCTTTTTTATTTTTCAAACTTGATATATTGTTCCCAGACACCTTCTAAATCTCCGCCAGATTAATTTGCTGTAAGTTTTGGCAATTTCAGCGAAAACTACATGAGAAATACATTGATGCCGAATTATGAACTGTGTCATTAAGTTTAAATAAGTAACGTTAACAGCCATTACTAAGATGAGCATCATAAGCTCAATGTTAGCTATATCAGGCAGCAAGCGACCCACATTTTCACTGTTCCCAACGAAACTAGGAGAAACTTCACGCAATGCTATCAATTTGCATTTCCAAACGCTTCAGATTTCATCTTCATCCCAAGTTTTAATCTTTCAGCCTCGAAGATAACAAGTAGAAATTATTTCAAACACAAAGGAAGCAAATTACGGACCTTGTCCCAAGGAACATGGGTCGTGCGAGTGGACTCAGGGTCATCAAGCAGCACTATGTTATAATCACCTCGGGCGCTGGGAGTCGACATAGTATAACACGCAGCCTGCAGGATCTGCCGCCGGCCAACGAGGGCTTCCTGGCTGAACCCTAGCTGTGGTGGCTTCGATACCGTCGCCTCGAACGCACGCCTGATTCCATCGCCCAAGAAATGGGTCTCCGCCCCCAAGCACCTGAAAAGAGAAATTTTATAATTTCAATGGAGAAGATGAAAAACTTGGAAATTAAAAGGGGCGATAGGGTATTTGACCTGATAGAAATCGATGGGAAGGGGGATTGTGCGGTCTGAGGAAGGGAGAATTGGGGGAGGGATGAGAGGGAGGAGCGGCGGCAGCGCGAGGTCGGCGACGGCGGAGGAAGAGGAGGATGTGGATGGGAAATGGAAGTCGGGGAGGAGGCGATCGGCCCATTTGCTGTTGGAACTGCATGTGAAGGTGAAAGTGAAGGGTTTGGGTTTCGATTTGTATGGTTTTGTCGAGGGTTTTAAGGAGAAGAAAGGGAATGTAAGAGATGAGGAGGAGAGTTTGATGGCCTCCATGGCTGCAATTTACTGCTCAGAGTGTTGGCAACGAGAATACGACCGTTGAGAACGAGAATACGACCGTTCATTGTAAATTGAATTCAGAGGGTCACAGATCTGTGTTTTCGAGGTGGGAATTGTACAGACCTGTTTGCTCCGTTCACATACATGTTTTTAGAAAGGGAATTGCTAATTGCACATGCTCTTTTGCCGAGTTCACAAGTTTGCCTTTAAAAATTTGCTAGTTCACAATCCCCACCCCCTTCAGGTCTCCACCGCCGCCGCCGAGGACCCCCATCGTCCCCCTTCCCATCCGTCCCCACCAAGCTCTTCATCATCCGTCTCTGTCGAGATTTAATAGAAAATAATTCGAAGAAGGGCATCAATTCTTTGAGGACAAGTCGAGTGGCGGCGCATGAACTGCTACCTCGTCTACTTGTGTCGGTGATTAGGGAGGTTGTCACTGAGGATGGCAAAGCGCTCGCGACGGGAAACATTGTCGACAACCTTGTGCATCTCCCCGTCGACGATCCACCACTCCGACGGCTTCCCATTGCCACGGCGGACGAGGGGTCTGTGAACTCAACGGAGACGGAGGGGAAGGGGAAGCGCTCGCGATGGGGAACGTTGTCACCAACCTCGTGCATCTCCTCTTCGACGATCCACCACTCCGACGGCTTACCATCGCTACGGCGGACGAGGGATCTGTGAACTCAGCGAAGACGGAGGGGAAGGGGACGAGGGGGTCCTCAGCGACGGCGGTGGAGAAGGTGGACGGTGATGCGAAGGGGGAGTGGTCTGTGAACTCATCAAATTTTTTAATGGCAAACTTGTAAATAAGTGGTCCGTGAACTCAGCAACAGGGTCTGTGCAAATAGCAATTCCCTTTTAGAAATACCAAAAGTTTACTTTTTAAATAACCTGAAAATACCCTTCGACTTACTGAGTTCACATACGTTTTTCTGTTCGTGCACTGTTAAGGCCAAAATTGACCGAGACAGTTGTCAAGCTGATGTAGACTCGAGATATTGAGTCGGAGACTCGTCAGCAATTGGAGTGGGACCTGGGTTGAAAGAACCTGGGTCGGATGATGGTAGTTGATGAGAATGTGGTGCTCGATCGACCTTCAGGCAACATATATGTTGATCGTTGGAGGCTGGGAAAGTCGATGACGACCATCGGCGCTGGATGATGACCGTCGATTTGCACCACAAGGAGTCGTTAGGGTGGTCAGATATGGGTTCTGACACAAATCCTCTCCGATGCTTAAATTAGTATGGAACTTAAGGGAGAGAGCGAGCTTGGTGCAGTTGAGATCGACCCATGGAGGTTCGTCTTAAGACTGGCGGCGCAAGCTCGAATGTATAAGAAGTATAAGCTGAGAAAGTAGAGTTCTATATCTTAGCCCTCGTACCTTGGAAATGGGGCTCGTCTCTCTATTTATAGGCGTTTAGGGTCCCTTTGGAGACGATGGGGTGATAACGGCCACCCATAATGGGGCCACGATCTTCGACTTTTAATAGGAATAAATATTGTGCACGACCTCGCAATTTGCGAGCCCGCTTTTAATCCCACGTTCGAGTGAGGTGGACTCAACGGTCGACTGACCATTGGGCTTTGACTGAGTCGGTATCGGACTTCTTTGGTGGGCCTTCCGGGCCATAATCGTCTGTCGACCGAGTTATCTCGAATGTTTTCCCAATGATTCAATAATGGCCCCCGTCGCACGACCTTGAAGGCTCCCTCACTGTGATGACGACATCAATCTTATCGGGGTTGGCCTCGATCCCTCGACTCGTCAGCATGAAACCGAGGAACTTTCCTGAACGAACCCCGAATGTACACTTAGCAGGGTTTAGTTGAAGGTTGTAACGTCGGATCTGTGCAAATATCTCCCTGAGGTCTGCGAAGTGATCCGTTGGCTTCTTCGACTTGACCAACATATCGTCGATGTAGACTTCTAGGTTTCGCCCTATTTGAGACTCGAAAACGTCGTTAATCATGCGTTGGTACGTGGCCCCTGCATTTTTCAGACCGAATGGTATCTTGATGTAACAGAATATACCTTTATCGGTGATGAAGGAAGTTTTCTCCTCATCTTCCGGTGCCATTTGAATCTGGTTATACCTGGAGAAGACGTCCATAAATATGAGAAGTTCGTAGCCCGAGGCCCTGTCGACCAGGTGGTCGATTCGTGGTAGGGGTAGCTATCTTTAGTGCACACCTTGTTAAGATCGGTGAAGTCGACACACATTCGCCACTTACCGTTTGCCTTCTTGACCATCACGACATTCGAGAGCCATTCGAGGAATTTGACGTTTTGTATGAAGTGGGCCTCCAAAATTCGTTCCACCTCTTCATTAGCAGCTTTCATCTTTTGACCTCCCATGTTTCTCTTCTTTTGCTTCATGGGTTTAGATGTCGGGTCGACCCCCCAACTTGTGGGACGCTACCTCTGGGTCGATGCCGGGCATGTCCTTCGAAGTCCAAGCGAAGATGTCGGCATGCTCTCTCAGGAGGGCGATTAACCGCTCCTTTAGGTCGCTAGGGAGCATCGACCCGACTGAGACAATCTTTCCTTCTTTGTCGGAGATCATGATACTCTCCGTTTCTTTGACTGCGGCAGGTCACCGATCCTCGATCTGTGGTTCGACTGGGTCAGTTTGCTCTATCCTCCTCAGGGTAGCAAATAGCGTGTAGCACAATCACGCCTGCTCCTGATTCCCTCTTGCCCTTCTGACCCACTCGGGGGTCTGAAATTTGATCATCTGGTGGAAGGTCGAGACCACCACTTCTATAGCGTTCAGCAACGATCTTCCGATGATCCTGTTGTACGCTGAGTTGATTTTTACAACCATAAAATTGTTAGGCGGGTAATTTGTTGAGGATACATACCGAGGGTCACTGGTAAGGTGATGATGCTGGCTATCGGGGCGGAGTGCCCGGTGAACCTCACCAAGGGTCCTGTGCATGGCGTCAACTCTTCAGACGATATTTTCATCCTCTCCAGCGTAGTGAAAAAGAGTATGTCGCACGAGCTTCTGGTGTCAACGAGCAACCTCTTCACGACGATCTCTCTAATCGTGGCCGTGATAACCATGACATCATCGTGCGTTAGCTCCACCCCTTCCAGAGCTTCGTTCGAGAACAAGATAGGAGGCGTTGTGTATCTAGGGCACTTCCGCCCCACAGAAACTGTCATCAACCTCCCAGCGTAGAAACTTTGGAGAGAGGTTAATAGCTCCGGGTGTGGGGGACCTCCCGTTATCATGTTTGGTGATCCCGACACTGGGGGATTCTGCAACAGCCTCAAAAAATGTGGTTGGGTGAGTCGGCATACTCGAGTGGTTCGTCGAGGGGGATGTCTACTCGTGGTTTTCCACAGACGGCGTCAAACTTTTAAGGCCAAAATTGACAGATACAGTTGTCAAGCTGACGGAGACTCGAAGCCCTGAGCTGGAGCCTAGCCAGCCTTTGGAGTAGAACCCCGGTTGGAAGAACCAGGGTCGAAAGTTGTTGGTAGATGATGGTACGACTGTCGATCGACCTAATAACGACCGTCAGTTTGGTCGCTTAAGGTTGAAAAGCTCGATGTCGACCTTGGGTGTTGGATGGTGATCGTCGATCTGCACCATAGGGAGTCATTAGGGGGGTCGGATCTGGGTTTCGACCCAAATTCCCTCCGATGCTTAAGTTAGTAAGGAACTTAAGGAAGAGAGGGAGCTTGGTGTAGCTGAGGTCGACCCATTGAGGTTCGTCCCAAGATTAACGACGCAAGCTCGAATATAAAATGGAGAAGTGGGAAGAGAGAGTTCTATGTATTAGCACTCGTACTTTGAAGATGGAACCCATTTACCTTTGTCCGTCGGCTTATTTATAGGCTGCCCTTCCTTGATGAGGCATAACGCCCCTCGTTGATTAGGGCACGATCCTCTTCGGGATTCGAGCTAACGGCTACCCATTTATTCGGCCCCATTAACCCTTCCTTGAATGTCAACGTAAGTCCAACGGTCGTCTGAACCGTTCGCCCGACTTAGTCATAACCCGCTTAGAGTGTGGGGGTAACGGGTCGCGGGGGAGAAACGGGTCGGGTATGCGGATACCCAATCGGATTTGTATCCGTTCACTAACAGATACGTTGATCGTTCGAGGCTGGGAAAATCGATGACGACCCTCGGTGCTGGATGATGACAGTCGATATGTACCACAGGGAGTCGTTACGGGGGTCGGATCTGGGTTCCGACCCAAATCCCCTCTGATGCTTAAGTTAGTATGAAACTTAAGGGTGAGAAGGAGCTTGGTGCAGTTGAGATCGACCCACGGAGGTTCGTCTCAAGATTGGCGATGCAAATTCGAATGAATAAGTAGTATAAGCTGAGAAAGTAGAGCTCTATGTTTTAGCCCCCGTACATTGGAAATGGGACAAGTCTCTCTATTTAGAGGCGTTCATGGTCCCTTTGGAGACGTTGGGGTGATAACGGCCACCCATAATGGGGCCACGATCTTTGACTTTTAATAGGAATAAATGTTGTACACATCCCCGCGATTTACGAGCCCGCTTTTAATCCCACGTTCGAGTGAGGTGGACTCAATGGTCGACTGACCATTGGGCTTTGACTGAGTCGGTATCTGGCTTCTTTGGTGGGCCTTGAGGGCCATAATCGTCTGTCGATCGAGTTATCTCGAATGCCGGCCCAATGATTCAACACACACAAACCGAAGACGACCCAAAAATTGTCGAGTTAACGGACCTTTTTACTAAATGCGAACATATCTTATTTATAGGCTGCCCTTCCTTGATGAGGCATAACGCCCCTCGTTGATTAGGGCACGATCCTCTCCGGGATTCGAGCTAACTACTGCCCATTTATTCGGCCCCATTAACCCTTCCTTGAATGTCAACGTAAGTCCAACGGTCGTCTGAACCGTTCGCCTGACTCAGTCATAACCCGCGTAGAGTGTGGGGGTAACGGGTCGCGGGGAAGAAACGGGTCGGGTATGCGGATACCCAATCGGATTTGTATCCGTTCACTAACAGATACGTTGATCGTTCGAGGCTGGGAAAGTCGATGACGACCCTCGGTGCTGGATGATGACCGTCGATTTGTACCACAGGGAGTCGTTACAGGGGTCGGATCTGGGTTCCGACCCAAATCCCCTCCGATGCTTAAGTTAGTAGTATGAAAATTAAGGGTGGGAGGGAGCTTGGTGCAGTTGAGATCGACCCACGGAGGCTCGTCTCAAGATTGGCGATGCAAATTCGAATGAATAAGAAGTATAAGCTGAGAAAGTAGAGCTCTATGTTTTAGCCCCCATACCTTGGAAATGGGACCCGTCTCTCTATTTATAGGCGTTCAGGGTCCCTTTGGAGACATTGGGGTGATAACGGCCACCCATAATGGGGCCACGATCTTTGACTTTTAATAGGAATAAATGTTGTACACATCCCCACGATTTGCGAGCCCGCTTTTAATCCCACGTTCGAGTGAGGTGGACCCAACGGTTGACTGACCATTGGGCTTTGACTGAGTCGGTATCTGGCTTCTTTGGTGGGCCTTGAGGGCCATAATCGTCTGTCGACAGAGTTATCTCGAATGCCGGCCCAATGATTCAACACACACAAACCGAAGACGTCCCAAAAATTGTCGAGTTCACGGACCTTTTTACTAAATGCGAACAGATCTCTAAAATTGGGAGAGAATTGCTCAAAGCGCACAGACCTAGTTGCTCTAACCGCTAACGTCGATTTCTTTTGACAGAATGAACATATTACAGATTGAATCAACAGAGATTGAATGAGTTCTTGAGAGATCTATCGATGAAGTAAAGGGCAATCCAAAGGTTCAGGACAATTCGTTACCACTAAGAATGCTAGAGGTAGTCGCCACTGGGATTTTAGATGAAAAGATAGATGAAGATGCTAGTGTTTTAGTTAGGGAAATTAAGCATACCTGACAGATTGGGGTTAATTTCCCCTATATTTATAGGGTCGAGTGATGGCTTTGTCACGTCATCCGTACCCCCACGTCCGGTATGACCAACCTGTTAAAAGATTCGTCGGAACGAGGAGTGCTTAGTGCAACCACTCCCCTGACAAAAGATGTTTGTATGCCGCCTGACTAAACGGCTAACACGACGCTTTTGGTTAGGCTGACCACACATCGTCTGATGAGACATGTCATCCACCTTCACTTATAAAGCTAACCTTTATGCACACGGGGCAGACCCATTGGTAACGACTTGGAGAGAAAAGCGGCTTGCCCGAGATCATGTTGCGGTGCACATGCTAATCTTGCCGGGAGGGTGAGGGTTCGAGCTGTGGGGTTGAGCGGACGGACCCTCGGGGGTGATCATACGGGGAGCCACCATTGAGGGGTGTGTTTGCTAGAGGTCAGCCCCACGGAGTTCAGTTGCCGAATGAGCTAGCCTTTCGAGGTCATCCGCTGTGTTGCCGAGGAAGCATACCGACTGCTGTCGAGGTCTGACCAAGCAATTTGCAGGGATACACGCGGTTATTGACGGGTCACATCCGTCTAGCTTACCCTGCTCCCACCGCCGGCAGCCCCGGTTGAAGTGTCATCCACAATGGTGTTCCATTCGTTTGCTGCATTGGCCTTGTCACATCACAATGCCAATTTATGTTCGCATCACAATGTAAACACACAAGAAATCACACCGTGTACACCATGAAGGTTGGCATGCAATTTCATAAACACACAATGGAATCACCATCATTCAAGCAAACAATTGAATTCGAGAGGAACAACTTGGAAACCGACTGACGCATTTCTACAAACACGTGGACTACGAATTCAAATCAATCATACAACTGCAATGAAACGACAAAACAATTTGCAATGAATATAGATCAATTTATGCCAATAAAAATGTATGTATATGTTCTTCATTAACGGAGGCATTAGCAACTGCAACTAAAGCCCTAGACTCTAGACTAAGCTCTAAATCCACTGAAACCTAAAATAATAATGACTAGATTCAATCCTAGCAGAATCAAAGCAGGGGATGCTCTCCCTCTTCCCTCATTCTCCTCATCTCGAGCACTTTCCTGTGGCTATTGGAATGAACGCTGCCGACAAAAGTCGGGCTCGATGCCGGCCTATACTCCGGCAGCAGCCGGCCGGACTTGAACCGGACGCCGCAGGCGTTGCACAGCGTCTTGGCCCCCGTCGGCCCGACTCTCCACTGCGGCGTCTTCTCGGCCCCGCAGTGTGAGCACCTCCTCTCACGCCTCTTCTTCCGTCCCCGTCGACGCTTCATCTGCTCGCCGCAAGACGACGATGAAGCGGAGCTAGCACTAGTATTGTCGAACCAAGTAGAGTTAAATTGCCGTGTGCTTGTTGTCCGTGAGCGTTTGCTCCTGGGCTTCACCGGCACTATGAACGGCCTGTCGGTTGATAAGAGGAGATTGATCGCCGGAGTCGCTGGTCGGAGATTGGTCTTGCTTTCTGGGTACTCGAAGAACGAATCATCGACGAATCTTGACACCCATTCGAGCTCGGCAACACACTCAGTTGTCTATACAATTGAAAAGCACGTCACCTCGTCATCTCTGTTCAATGAGTCTAGAGGAAAAAGGCTGAATTACCTGAAAGTCGAGTTCCATGGACGAGTCGTTGATCTCGAAGGAAGTAACAGAGGCAGTCCTCGGCTTGCAAGTTTCGAGAGAATTCGCATCGGCTTCCCGATCAAACCCTTCTCCTCCTTGCTCGGGCTCGACGGTGAGATCTCCGAGGGAGAAATCATCGCCGAGAAAGTCAGTCCAGGCCATGGCGTCATCAGAAAACAGCTCCATCGATCACTGAGGGCCACAGAACTGCGAGTCTCAGTGCTATGAGCACCGACGACACTCGATTCAAACTTTCCCAACTCGAGTTTATCCTGACATTTGAATAATAGAGTCCACAACATTTGAATTTGCTTCCCACCCAAAAAGAGAGTTCAAAAACAAATTTTAAATATAAACTGTGTATGTATTTACTTGACCTTTTCTTCTGCCAAAACAGCTACCTTTTTGTTTGTATAGTGTTCCTTTCGCCGGCATTCACCAGAGATTAATTCTCTCTCTCTCTCTCTCTCAGTAGTTTTTTTTATTTTTGCTTCATCAAAAGCAAGAGACTGTCATTGGCTTGATCTTTGCTTTGGATACCAAAAACTAAAAACAGCATCTCGCTGCTTTTGTCTGACAGGGAGCAGTCTCCGAGGTGTATATATACTTTGTTCTCATTCGTAGCGAAGTCAGTCTCTATTAGTTGTGTGCTTAGTGTTGGTGATTAAGCTGGTTCGTTAACAAAGATGCATTTGTCTTGCATGTGTAATTTCAAGTATTTTTGTGTCTGGCCGGCGGCTGTCTTAGTTTGTTAATTATATCATAATTGTCCGGCTTCCACGATAAAAATGAGGGCAACGAGAGAACATGATTGAGATATTGATGTGCAGAATTTTTAAGCATTATTTAAAGACTTGTTATGAGTTGGATTATACCGAGGATGAGGTCAGAGTTACCCCAGTCAGATTTCCAATCTCGTTTCGATTTGAATTGAACCTTGTTTCCCATTTAGCTGGGTGTGTATTGGCAGGGTCGGATTGTTAGTTACCAGGACAACCTAGATAACACATGACATATATCCGACCCATTTATCCACGGGTTAATGGATTGGTATCCATATGGTTTTCTTTAATTTGATAAGTGAGCCCTTCTAATCATACCTCGACAGTTTATTTCCTGATAAATGCCATTATATTATCGAACTGATCATACATACATTAAGATCATGACATCCACCTTTAATTTCTTGCTGTCTGTAAATACAAAAGGTGCGGCACAGCTTAGGTTCTCAGATGACTAATAAGAGGTTGGTTTAGAACAAGTCAAATCTTACACTTCAGTAAGATGCAATGAACAAAATTGAGGCAAACACTAAATATGATGAAAAAAGACTTCATCAACAAAATCACTTACAAGCTTTTTCCATCAAGCCGTCAAAGAATAGTAAGAATTTTGACTACACTTTACACCCTCCAATAATTCTGTTAAACAAAAACAATGAATACCTTCTACCGTTTTACCCTTTTAAAGGAGGCTCCCCGTTTGATTAGTCAAAGAAAGAATTAACCTTCTGTTTGAGTTACATCAGAATACGAAGAACAGCAAGGCCGACAGCAGATAATGAGACTAGAGTACCGATGCAGTACTTTATGACATCGTATTTCGCTGCCTCTAGTTGTGCTCTCAATGCATGGATCTCCTGTAAGAATAACAAAATACATAATGACTACAAAAATATAACATAGTCATCTTTTTTCAGTTTTCATCTTTTCGTTGAGTAATGATCCTCTCACCCTATCAAGTTTGGTAGTCAGTTCGGTAGTTTCTGCATTTTGCTTGGCTAGCTCATCTCTAATGCGCCTGCAATTTATTCACGCCCATGATTAATAGTACATTGATGGAAATGATAATCATCACTAGCAAATGGAATAGAATGATACAATTTAACCACACACCTACAACAATAAACATATCTACGCAAACTGTGATCAATATATCAGACCAATTTACTAGAACATTCATGAATAAATAGGCCAAATCAGATGCAAAACACTCGAGTTGCAACAGGCTGTAGATTTTTCTGACAAAAGCATAAACCATTACTTAATGCACTTTAAAACAATTTAAACTATTATAATAAAAACACATTAAAGTGGAATAATCATTTTCAACCAACTACAGAGAGCCTAGTACATAACATTTTTCGCTAATGTCTGATAATGCAACAACATAAAACCACGAGTTATCACCACATAATATCAGACTTCCTACTATTATGCACCATAAGAAAAGATAATTTCCAAAGGAAAAACAAGAGAGACCTTAAGGTGGAACCATCCCTTACCCCCTTTCAAGATTCAGATCCAAGCGCTGCCCTGCGGTGACTTTGTCGATCTCATACCTGTAGCAGAAAAGAAAGTTAATGATTAGATAACAGTATTGCTTTTTAAATCATGGAACATATAGCTGTTAATATACAAAATTGATAAGGGACTAATTCTGATGACAAGCAACATGTCCAAAAGCAACACATACCTCAATTCACTACGCATCTTCTCGATATCACCCCGAAGCTTCTCAGTCTCTCGTTGCAACAAAGAGAAATGATGCTCCTACATGCAGATGACATTTTTAAGAAAAAGAACATTGAAATGTTAAAATCAATATCATGTCTGAACTATATATCAGCTCACAATGATGATGTTCAAGAGGATATTGTGATTCAGAAAAGATAGGAAAACCATAATGCAACATGATGCAAGTCTGCATGAAAATATTTGGTGTCTTATGGTGTAACCTCAAACATTAACATAAACACAGAGCATGCACAAGAGGCTTTAAAATGTACATGTTATCATATTCTTATCCATCACAATATTTGAAGCATACAAAAGTAACAGAACATAATAACCATATAGTCACTAATATGAGACTAATACATCTGTTCAATGCAATAAATTGTTCGAAAAGTTGCACAAAAAGATGCTTGAATCCTGGTACAAACAAAATGTAAATTATAATAACCTCTATTTGATTATTGTCAACCCAAAGCTACAAAACAAAAGAAGTTTGAAATTTGAAGTCATATGCTCAACAAGATCCATATTGACCAGCAATCCCAGATAAGACTAAAGATCACAAAAATAAAAAGAGGAAATATTTGAATATCTTACTACCCTACCCCATCAACCTAATCATGCCTCTCCTGGAGTTTTGTAGGTTGATACGGGAAAAAGAAAAGGGGCAACATGTCCATCACTTCAAGTACAAACAAAAAACAGCATACGAGCTTTATCCGAAAGCTGTAACTAGGGAGGCACTTATTAGGAATGGGGGTTGCGGCCACACCAGTGGCAATTTTGTAGTGTTGGGGCCCGATGGGCATTTTTGTAAATTTGGGCAAATCGGCCATATAAATAGGACTAAAGGTGTTATGGTTAGGAATATGAAGAGAATTGAAAAAGAATATTGAGCAGAGAAGAGTAGGGGTAGTTTAGTTTAGATCCTGAGAAATTTAGCATTTATCTCGAATCAACGATAGGAGTGCAGTCCTCCTCTCTAATTGAGGCCATTTATCTTGTATTCCACTCAAATCTATAAAAATTTCATCTTTTCCCAAAAGCCCTAAAGTTCTTCCATCAAATCCTTAGTCTTTCCGATCAAATTGGTATCGAAGCTTTACAATCCATGGCGGCGATGTTTGATGTGGATGAGATCAGAGCCGCGTTGAAGCAAAAGATGGAGCAAATCCGTGCAGAAACGCAGCGTCTAATAGCGGAAGATTTTGTGGAGATCGATCGCCGCTACCTCTCTGCTGCAAATCTTTGGAAACCAGACCTATGAACCACAAGCCCAAATCTGAAGATCTGGAGAAGAACATGGACGGTGTCACAGATCTGAAGACGTCGAACTCGATCGGTGAAGATCCAATGCTGATGAGGTCCGGCGACTACCCACCTGAGGCCGACGACCCCCGGCAGAGCCGCCAGGGGCATCACGGCCCCCAGGCGACTTCACCGGGAGCCAACGAGCCCCGCAAGGGCCCGCTGGGCTCTGGCGAGCCACGCTAGGGCAGGCCAAGGGCCAGCAAGCCTCGCTAGGGCACGCCAAGGGCCGGCGAGCCCCGGCAAGGTCCAGATCCCACGAATCTTGACGGCGTCAAAACTTGTGATGCTCGTCGACGTCGCCTCTAGCGACATCTGGAACCGACGACAACACCAACTTCTTCCTCTCGTCTGGGCGAACTCACCGGAGCAAGTTTCACGGCAAACCACCATCAGAGTTATCGTAAAAGGGCAGCGACGCCGTCAAGCCGCACCGCTACAACAGCAGCTCGATCCAGCAGATCACACGAAGGAGCCGAGTCATGAGCCGTACCGAGCGGGCTTCGCCAGTGCGCCATCCCGAGCCAACTCAGCTGAGCTGCCGAGTCGAGCTATTAACCGGTCAACGACTGCACAATGCTTCATGCCATTTTCTGCGAATGTCTAGGCTATTTTCGAAGGAATTTCTGTGCAACTTCCGTAATTTGACAGTTCCAGGCCCGTTTGGAGTCCAAATTTAGAACGGTTCGCACCAGTGCCTAAATGACTCAACCATTAACGCATTATCACTCCTGCGACAATGTTTCGAGGTAGGGTTGATCCAGAAGGAGGCGATGGAACGAACACCAGCACTCAGAGAAGCACACCCACGGACTTCATGTACCACCATGAGGACAATGTGATTTTTCGAGGACGAAATAGTGTTGGGAATGGGGGTTGCGGTCACACCGGTGGTAATTTTGTAGTTTTAAGGCCCGCGGGGTAATTTTATAATTTGGTGCCTTATAGGCAATTTAATAAATATGGGCAAATCGGCCCTATAAATAGGAGTAAAGGGATTAGGGTTAGGAATATGAAGAGAATTGAAGAAGAATATTGAGTAGAGAAGACTATGGGTAATTTAGTTCAGATCCTGGGAGATTTAGCCTTCATCTCAAATCAAAGGTAGGAGAGCGATCATCCTCTCTCATTGAGGCCATTTATCTTATATTTCACTCAAATCCATAAAAATCTCATCTTTTCCCAAAATCCCCATAGTTCTTCCACAAAATCTATATAGCCTTCCCTATCAGCACTCCAAACATGCAACTTGAAACCCAAGCCATGCTAACATTTGGTTTCAGTTGTCGAGTGGAGAAAGGATTGGATTCAAGAAACCCAACCCAATAAGATCATATAAAGGCTTTGTTGTTGTCGGCATATGTGCCGACTAACTTGACATGCCAAGAAAATATGGTGGGACTGGCTATCAGCTTGAAGACCAAGCCAATGGACTTACGCCAGAAATGTCTTTTTTCAACCTATACCAACAACTAGAGGAATGTAAACAAGTAAATAAAAGAAAAAACAACGAATAAATAAGAACCTAGAAATGTAGAAAATATGAAGCCTCTATTTGACCAACAATAAATTGTGTCAAAAACTTAGCACTTGTACCTCGAGTTGAGTACCAATAGATACTTGATCAATTCTACCATGAAGTCATCTCAAGTATGGTGAATCTTAATAGGTAAAAGCTTTAACAATCTGAATGGATTATAGTGTATATCCATTGTACTTATAAAACAATATACACTAATAAGTTCATATGCGGGCCTATCATATAGCACTTGAATGCATGGTCAGTAGTTAAATGTTCAAAAAATTTATCTCCACTTTCAGACATCTTTTATACACATGACAATCAGCCCAATATTCCAGAGAGAAAATGTGGGTGGTTAGACTTTTATATAATATGTATATGTAAATATATAAATACAACAAATAGATGCAGCAGACCAAAATTTCAAGGGAATTGCATCAACAGAAGCAATAAGATTAACTTATCAAAATAAAGTGTGTTATTTGTTTTTGGGTATATGTCTACACCACTTGCATGTATGTGTGACTCATGTGCATGCTATTAACAGTGTGTCGTCATGGACCATAATCTAACAATAGAAATAACATGATGTCAAGTGCATCCAACTAAAATCAGCTTGGGTGCCAATATAGTAGGAACACGAGTTCATAGAAGCTGACCCATGGGGGAACCGGATGCCACCAAAGGGGGTAGTGGAAGCCCATGAGTAGTGGAAACGAAGAGTGCGGTTTTAAACATTGGCCAATAACAGCCACTATAGTGGATTTTAATCCCAAATGATACACTAAGTTGAAAAAAGTGTGCATATCGATTTGATCTATGCAGCGAGAACATTGGACACGGGACACGACAAGAATACGCCATGAACACAGCAAATTCTTAAAAAGCATGACATGGGGGCATGATGATATTATTGCACATGTGCATGCATAAGAATCTATATGAAATACACATTGTGATTAAGATGTGTTTATCAAAAATAAAAAGAAAAATAAGATAAATTTCAATGACAAAATTCATATTTTCTAAGCAACAAAATTAAACAAAAAGTTACATATACTCTAAACCTAATCAAGAACAGTGTTTAAACTTTGTTGACATAGTTATGGAGATTGTATTCAAAATAGAGTCTATTATTTGTGATGGAGATATAGTTTGAATCCTTGAAGACGTCTAATTAATTGAGTCTTTTTACTATTTTGAGAGTTTTAGTTATTTGAATCTTTTAGTTGTCTGAGTCCTTTATATATTTGAGAGTTTTAGTTATTCTAGAAGTTCTAGTCTTATTAGGTTTTGAGAGTCAAGTTGTAAGCCTATGTAATGGCCATAAACTTATTTATTTAGTAGAAAACAATGAAAAATAGTTTTTGGTGTAAACATTTAGTTTCTCCATAAAATTAAATATTTTGCATTGGTGTGTGAGTGTGCTTAATTGCCTGGGCGATAGATTCGAAAAATCCCCATATGCGAGATGTGCGCGTCGGTGATCGTACGGTTTCAGGGATGCAAGATCCGAAAAATTATCAACGTTCGCATCTTCTTCTCCCCAGAATTCCCACCACCTCCATTCTCGCCTTCCATTCGGCGTCACATAGTATCCGCTTAGTTGGAAAAATAATTTTCACATTTTCTTTTAGGAACATCTGGCTCTAATGTTTCGGACACGTGACCTTCAAATTTTAATTAAAGTTGACATGGCTTAAACAACTTTTTGAGGTTTTAAAAATTAAACATAACTGTGTAGCATCCGATACGTGTCAAGCTTGGTATCAGAGCCGAATCATCTTCATCTCCGAATTACTACAATCTCCCTTCATGCCTTCCGTTCTGCGTCAACTTGGTATCAGAGCCGAATCTGGTTTGCCTTCTTTTCTTTTTTCTCCATAAAAAATGAAATCAAAAGGAGATCAAATAAACAGAGAGAAAAATATAAAGAGAAATTCTTTGAAGAAAAAGAAAGAAAGAAAGATAGGAGAACATAAATAAAAGAAAAAAATTTACAAAACAATATTCAGATTGCCGCCGCGGACACGCTCACCGCCATTACCCAACCTACCTCTGACGACCCACGCCACCGTAATAGCTGCTCGACACATCCAACATCGTCACCGCAATCAATCACAACCGACGACCGCCACCGCGATGTTCAACGCTCGCTTAATCACTGCCTCTAACACGCTAAAGCTCGCCGGTGCCACCACCAGGGTCGACTGGGACGTCGACCCCACCACCATGTTCACCCCTAGGTGACATCTCCAATGCGCAGTAGCGCCCACGACGCCGACAAAACACCACTGCACCGCCGTACAAAGCTTCATCGATCTTTGCATGCGCCACATCCGACGACGACTGGGGCCATCGCCCCCACCAATTTAATCTCATCCACCGGACGAGCTTCCAGAACAATTTTAGCAGCGAACAGTCGCCGTTTCCGTCGAAAAATGACGTCCATGCCATCGGCACCGACGAGCTACAACGCAGCTCATTTGAGCTGACCCGATCGAGCCGGCGCAGCCAAGCGGCCGACCCAAAGCTGGCTCAAACGAAGCCGTTCATCGCACTGACAAAGTCGTGGCTGCACTGTGCGGCTTGTCAATTTCTTCGAAATTTTAGCCGAATTTCAGCCTATTCTGATGATTTCTCGAGCTCTTCGAGCGAAATTTTTGGCCCTGATCGTCTGGATTAGAACTCTACAAGTTCTAGAGGCCTTGCATGATACTACAAAGGTGATTACGCTACAAGTAACCTCTAATTTAATCAAATTCTTAATTGCGAATTCCAAAAAAGTCATCTATTTGATTTTGTTGAGATTAGTCCGGATTACTCGATATCATTGGCATTGTATATTTTTTAGTTTCCATCTGTGTGCCGCATTAGCATATTTAGGATTGCATTTTGACATATAGATTTGACATTAGGATTTTATTTTATTTACATAATTAATACATGCATTTAGTTTGTGTTTAGGGTCTTACATCTGCATTTGTATGATTGGTTGGCATTGCATGTTATTACATAGTGGTAAAGCCCTAGAATCAAATATAGATGATAATGCAATTCAAAGGTTAAAAATCAATTTCAAAAGATTTACCTAGAACTAAAAGACGATATACATCGAATATAAGATCGCCCAGAAGACCGAAAAAATAAATTGACTAAAGAATAAAAATTTGACATGAAGCTTAAAGAAAAATACCTATAGAGATCATCTACTAGAAAAACTAAACGACCTACGTCAATAAAGCAATACTGTGGAGGAATACATGGCTAAGTTCAACGACCTATTTGTTAGGAGTAAACTACAAGAAGATCACGTTTATACATTTGCTAGGTTTCGTTTTGTATTGAAAACAGATATTATGCGTGAGATGCTTCTCTACACTATAGATAATGTGCAACACACATTTGTCATAGTCTTAAATTTAAAGTCCATGACAGCCCCCATAGACATACTTTTAATGCCGGGGAGCAATTTATGGGATCAAGTGATAATATGATTAAATCTGAAACTAATATTGCTAAAGGGATAAAAGAAAAGACTAATATTGAAGAACCACCACAAAATACCTAATCATGGGAATCTCAGTTCCTTAGAATTAGGTTTTAACCTTATACCAAGTGCATCTCATGAGCATTTTGCATCTGATTTGAGTGCTTTGCATCTCGAGACTGATGAAACTCTTGCAATTAACAATGATAATCACTGATGTAGAATCAAATAAAAATTTACAGAAATTTACAATTATGAATGACGAGATGATTAGAGTTTGCCCAGAGATTTGTCTTAGAATCACTAAGGAGGCTTTGAATGCATCATACAAGTTCTCAACAAGTTTTATTAAGTAATAATCTTGATGTGACTGAGTCGAGTATTTCACAGAATCTTGAGCACATTGAGCTTGTTATGCCAAATTTGTCACATCCCACTAATAAGAAGATTATATATACTTTCTATTCTGCTATTTGGAAGAATTTTACAGAACATATTCGTTTATAAATCTACATCATATTATACTTCAAAGTTCATGGACGCATCTACTCCAGCAACAAAAGACTACTGAATTGTGCTCAGTTATGCTATGCATATCATCGTTCACCATGTGGTGAAGTTTTTAAGCAGGGAAGAATGATGGAGATCATATTCAAGATGTAGTCTATTATTTGTGATGGAGATAGAGTTTGAATCCTGAGAGACTTCTAATTAGTTGGGTTTTATTATTATTTTAAGAGTTTTAATTATTTGAATCTTTTAGTTGTTTGAGTCCTTCATTTATTTGAGAGTTTTAGTTATTCTAAAAGTTTTAGTCTCATTAGGTTTTGAGAGTCAAGTTGTAAGCCTATGTAATGGCCATAAACTTATTTATTTAGTAGAAAACAATGAAAAATAGTTTTTGGTGTAAACATTTAGTTTCTCCATAAAATTAAATATTTTGCATTGGTGTGTGAGTGTGCTTAATTGCCTGGGCGATAGATTCGAAAAATCCCCATATGCGAGATGTGCGCGTCGGTGATCGTACGGTTTCAGGGATGCAAGATCCGAAAAATTATCAACGTTCGCATCTTCTTCTCCCCAGAATTCCCACCACCTCCATTCTCGCCTTCCATTCGGCGTCACATAGTATCCGCTTAGTTGGAAAAATAATTTTCACATTTTCTTTTAGGAACATCTGGCTCTAATGTTTCGGACACGTGACCTTCAAATTTTAATTAAAGTTGACATGGCTTAAACAACTTTTTGAGGTTTTAAAAATTAAACATAACTGTGTAGCATCCGATACGTGTCAAGCAATTATTACGCAAGTGTTAGTGTGCGACACGTGTCCAACATAGACACGTCATTCATTTTTAAAGTGCACATGCATCATAGGTTTTGAGCTTTGCCATATCCGACAATATGTTGACCCAATTTGTATCATCCAAATTTCAGTTAGCTGATATGCAATTCATTTTAATGAAACATTAGCCGATATGTCCACTTTTAAAATGACAATGCAGGTTTGGCCTATATTTAAGACCCAAAACCACTCATAAATAACTTTCCTCTTACCTTTAAGAGTGGATTATCATATCAAAAATGGTTTAAGAGAGGGAATATATTCAACCAAAGAAATTGAAAGAGAAATCATGCAACAAGGGTTCAATGCCGTAGTTTGACTTTCTCATGTAATGTTCATCACATCTTAATTTCTTTTACAATTATTGCATGAAATGGATGATAAATATCCTCTCATCTTTATTCTTCATCTTTGCTTTTATATAATTTTTTGCTTCCTGCTGTTGATGTACTTGTATTGTTGTTGTTCCTCTTCCTCTTCTTTCCTCTCCATTCTCCTTCCTTCTTCATCTTTCTCCCTCTTTCCCATCCTTTATTCTCCCTCATTCCCATCTTTTAACTTCTTAAATTATGCAGTCAATATTGCCTCCGTTGCTTGTTTTTTGTTGTTGCTGCTTCTTCTTTCATTCATTCAATGCCAACTTAGAACATATAACTTTTTTATATTAGGCCACTAATGCGTAAATTGAAATACTATTGATATTTTTTCTATCCGTGGTCAATTTTGTTGCTAGAAAATATACTCCAAAAAGGCATAAATTGCATTCATTTGCAAACTCAATTATCTTTAGAAACTTAGATCACAAGCTGCAATTCATTTGGCATTCTTTTATTTACGTAATTGCAATTTGTTGCAATTTTGACATTTCATTTCAGTTTTTTAATGATTTATTTGCAGCTGAACTGCAACTTAAGCTATTAATTTCTAAAGATAATTGAGTTCAGATGAATGGAATTCATGCCTCTCTACAGCTTATAACAAAATTCCTTTATCATGACATTGGAACACGAGCTACTTGAGCAATAAAATGCGTTCAATTGCTAACATCATGGATACTAGTTGTTCTAACAAAATAACAATATTTTATTTAGTATCCGTCTGGTTGTATCGTAACATATCTGTTTATTTCAACTTGTGATAAGGTCTCTCTATGTAATAGAATGCATAACAATAATCAACAATAAGAACTCTACATACACGTGATACAAATTCGTAAAGAAAGAACAATTGGTGCAACAATTGGTGCAACAAATACAATGAAAACAAAACCAGACAATGAACGTTTTTAAAACCCCAAGATTCCAATGTCAGCTTGAAGAGGGAACTGATACGACTATCACTTATCAGCGGAGGAGGCACACAGGAGCTTCAGGGGCAACTTGTAATTTTTGGGGGTTTTATGCAATTTTGGAGATTATGGGGTCTTTTTGCAAATATGCAGTTTTGGAGTTTATTAGGGGTAGCCGGCCCTAATTGTATTCTTCATGCTTATTTTGTGAATGTAAACCTTAGACCAATGTGTCTACTTTGGAGGATTAGACTTTCCCATCAAATAGAAAGCTAGGAGATCTCACCATCTCGAATCGGGGCTTATCTTGTTTTGATTCAGATCTGAAAGCTATAAAAATTTCTCTTTTCATCTCATTTTCTCCTCTCAAATCCATATTTCCCCACAAACAAGTCCTAGAGCCTATCAAATTGGTATCAGAGCGATTGATCCATGGCGAACACAAAAGCGAATGACAAGATGGAGGCGTTGGAAGAGAAAGTTGATGGCGTCATCCAATGACTATCGAAGACGGTGGAAGAATAAAGGTCCGACATGGATCGGAAACTTTCTCAACTCATGGAGGCCTTGGGACAAACATATCTGAAGATCGATGCTTTGATGCGGCAAAGAGACCCCCTTCAAGCCGAAACCCTAGATCTAGGGAAAAAGGAGCAAGCTTTGGTGAAGGGAAAGGAGACGAGGGATCCGCATCGCGGAGGGCTTCTTTCGGATGCAGATCTGGTGACAGATGATGAAGATCTCAACTCGTACGAAGGCGAAGGAGAGCAACCAGAACTATACGACCACTATGGAGGAGATCTGGACACTGGAGCGTCAGATCGGAGACGAGGTCTTCGCACCCCCTGGCCACCCGCCAGGGAGGCCGCGCCCCCGGCGAGTCGCCTGGGGGGCCGCAAGACCCTGGCGACTCGCCAGGGCTTCGCCCAACCCTGATGAAAGCGCCAGGGCTTCGCCGAACCCTGGCGAATTCGCCAGGGCCTGCCGGAAGCCCGGACGACTCGCGAGGGCCCCGGCGACTCGTCGGGGCCTCCAGATGGGCCCGACGACCCGTCCAGGCCAGGCGGGCCTTCCGGCGAGCCGCACGGGCCACGACACGGCCGATGCCAGCCACCGACAGCCCCGGGGACTTCCGACGAACCCGTAGCGGGGGTTTGATCATCGAAGGGACTTCGTCGAGGGGTTCAAGAGCCACATGGGTGCTTTGGAGGCTGAATACTATGACGGATGACTTCAAGGACCCAAAGCGGAGTTCGAGGAGTATGGTCGGTACCACAAGGATGTTCAAAGGGGTTACGGAGAAGGTGTGACTGATTGGGTAAGCGGCGCGAGGCATGGGAGAGACGGGGGCCATGAGTATGGTGTACCACGCCAACCCCCTTTTCGACAACATGAATACCAACATGGTAGAGGAGCTCCAGGGGGTTTTCTGCGAAAAACTGAATCAGGAAGCTTAAAATGCCTATCTTCGAGGGTGATAACCCAAACTCATGTATGTACAAGGTTGAGAGATACTTTGAGGTATCGATGATACCGGACGAAGAGTGGCTTAGGGCCGTTGGGGTTTGCCTGGAGGGGAAAGCGTAATCGTGGTATCGATAGACGCAGCAAGACCAGTCTTTCCACATGTGGGTGGAGTTTACTAGACTCTTGATGGATAAACCGAGGCTGGATACCAGTGACATAGGTCGAGGCTGGATACCAGTGACATAGGCCGGTTTGGCGTGGTGCGTGGGACGAGACAATTGGCACAAAGTAGTGGCATATGCATGGGGCCGATCCTGACGATTCAAGGGATTCAGATTGTAGCTGACTTTCTTCCCTTGGAGCTGGGTAGTACAGACATCATCATAAGGATGAAGTGGTTGCAGAACCTCAGGGACACGAAGACCAACTGGGGGCTACTCAGGTTGGAGTATCAGGAGGGTGGACGAACTGTAGTGTTGCAGGGAGATCCCAGTCTTTGCCGCTCACGAGTTTCCTATAGAGCCACGACAGGAGGGAGATTCTTGGTGGAGTTTCAGGGCCTATCAGTAGCAGAGGATGGAGCCGGGAGAGCCGGAGTTAGCACACAAGTTAGAGGAGTTGCTTAGCCATTTAGGAGAGGTCTTTCAGACCCCGTGTGGTCTTCCATCGCCACGAGACCATGATTACGATATTGTACTTAGGGAGGGAGCTTCCCCTGTCAGCGTTCGCCCTTATCGCTATCCCCAGGTCAGAAGGATGAGATTGAGAGGATGGTGGGGGAGATGTGGCAGGCATAGGTGATACAGCCGAGCGTGAGTCCCTTTTCTAGCCCGGTCCTGTTCGTAAAGAAGAAGGATGGTAGCTGACGTTTCTGCGTAGACTACCGAGCCCTAAACAAGGAGACCGTGCCCGATAAATTTCCCATTCCAGTTATTGATGAGGTGTTTGACAAGTTGCATGGAGCTGTCGTGTTCTCGAAGATAGATCTGAAATCAAGGTACCATCAGATACGGATGAGGACATCAGATGTTCCCAAGACAGCATTCAGGACACATGAGGGACACTACGAGTTTTTGGTCATGCCTTTTGGGCTGACCAATGCCCCAACGACATTCCAGACTTTGATGAACAAGGTTTTCCGGCCCTACTTACAGAGATTCGTGCGGGTGTTCTTTGCTGAAATTCTCATTTACAACATTACTATGAAGGAGCATGTGGGGGCACTTGCATGTGGTGTTACAGGAGCTACAAGAGCATCAATTATATGCCAACAGGAAGAAGTGCCTCTTCGGACAATCCCAGGTGGAATACTTAAGCCACGTGGTGTCAGCAGATGGAGTAGCAGCAGATAGGTCGAAGAATGCTGCCATGGTGGATTGGCCTCGTCCCACGACTTTACAAGGATTGCGAGGGTTCTTAGGCTTGACCTGATATTGTAAGAAGTTTATCCAGGGGTACATCACTATTGCCTGGCCGTTGACGGAGCAGTTGAAGAACAGATTCCATTGGGGCGAGGAGGCGACCAGGGCTTTCGAGGCCATGAAGCAGGCGATAACGATAGTGCCCGTGCTAGCCTTACCTGATTTCAATAGGCCCTTTGTGGTGGAAACGGATGCTTCAGGATATGAGCTTAGGACGATGCTGATGCAGGATTAGCGACCGGTGGCTTTCTTTAGTCAGGTGTTGTCAGCCAGAGCACGGCTGAAGTTCGTTTATGAGAGGTAGCTGATGGCGATCGTGTTATCGATTCAGAAGTGGCGTCCTTATTTGTTGGGGAGGAGGTTTGTGATGCGGACTGATCAGCAGAGCCTGGAGTATCTTTTGGAGCAGCGCTTGGTTACAGAAGAGCATCAGAAGTGGCTGTCCAAGTTGGTACACTATCAATTCGAGATTCGATAAGGCCAGGCTTGGAGAACAAGGCAGCCGATGCCTTATCTCGCAGGGAGGAGGTGGCAGCCATTTCTGTTCAGGTATTGCTATACTGGGAGCCTCTGGCGCTGGAGATAGAGGCCGATGAGGGGTTGAGGGCGATACACGAGGCATTGCAACGGGGATCGACAGACCATCCACGGTACACTATGAGAGAGCAGAGGCTTCTATATCATGGACGGTTGGTGCTACCGCAGGGATTTTCCCATATACTGACCATCTTTCAGGAGTTCCATGGCAGTTCGGTGAGAGGTCATTCAGGGGTGCATCGGATTTACGGGAGGATCGCAAGGGAGCTGTATTGGCCAGAGATGAAGAGAGATATTACCCATCTGGTAGCAGAGTGTGACGTCTGCCAGCGTCACAAATATCTTGTGATGGCTCCCCTGCGGAACTACTTCAGCTATTAGTCTTGCCAGAGAGAGTCTGGGAGGACATTAACATGTATTTTATTGAAGGGTTACCGAGGTCAAAGGGCTTCACTGTCATACTTGTGGTAGACCGCCTCAGTAAGTACGCCCATTTCATTCCCCTGCGACACCCATACACAACGGTGACGGTGACCACCACCTTCATGAAGGAGGTAGTTCGATTGCACGGTTTTCCAGCTTCCTTTGTATCTGACCGTGACAAGGTCTTCCTGAGCAGTTTTTGGAAGGAATTATTCAAGGTGCATGACACCACTTTGAGGAGGAGCACGACTTACCATCCGCAGACTGATGGCCAGACAGAGTTAGTAAACAGGAGCGTAGAGACCTATCTGAGGTGTTTTGCATCAAAGTTGCAAAAGCAGTAGGTGTAATGGTTGGCATGGTCTGAATACTGGTACAATACCTCCTACCACTTAGCGGTGCAGAGCACTCCCTTTTGCATTCTTTATAGACGCGATCCTTTGATACGTTATAGCCGGGGTACGAGCCATGTGTCTCAGGTGGAGTATTTGGAGGAGATGGATAGACAGTTGGAGGAGCTGAAACGACACTTATTGAGGGCACAACAGATCATAAAGACCAAGACAGACATGCATAGGAGGGATGTGCATTTTGAGGTGGGAGATAATGTGTATTTGAGGCTGAGGCCATACAGACAGAAGACAGTGGCGCGTAGGAGCAACGAGAAGCTGGCAGCTCGCTACTATGGACCTTTTGAGGTGACGGCTAAGATTGAGAAGGTGGCCTATCGTCTGCAGTTGCCGGCTACGTCCTCTATCCATCCGGTGTTCCACGTGTCCCAGTTACGACAAGCTATTGGAAAACACACCTTGTCCCCTACTCTTCCACCCACATTGACCGAGAACATGGAAGTATTTCTGGAGCCACATGAGGTCAAGGATGTTCATCAGAGTTTAGCGGAGGTGCAGGAGGTGCTTATCAGGTGGCATGTACTCCCCCGACTATGATGCTACATGAGAATCTCGAGAAGTGATCCGCCAGCAGTTTTTCGATTTCCACCTTAAGGACAAGGTGGCTCTTTTGGGGGGAGTACTGATACGACTATCACTTTTCAGCGGAAGAGGCGCGCGGGAGCTTCAGGGGCAAACTTGTGATTTTGGGGGGTTTTCTGCAATTTTGGCGATTAGGGTGGTCTTTTTACAAATCTGCAGTTTTGGGGTTTATTAGGGGTAGCCGGCCCCAATTGTCTTCTTCATGCTTATTTTGTGAATGTAAACCCCAGACCAATGTGTCTACTTTGGAGGATTAGGCTTTCACCTCGAATAGAAAGCTAGGAGATCTCCCCATCTCGAATCGGGGCTCATCTTGTTTTGATTCAGATCTGAAAGCTATAAAAATTTCTCTTTTCCTCTCATTTTCTCCTCTCAAATCCATATTTCCCCACAAACAAGTCCTAGAGCCTATCATGAACCCGTTAAGTAAAATAAAGAAACACGTTGCATGCAAACAAAAACAAAAGGACCAAGAAACAATAAAACCATTATTAACATCTCAATACTCCCCTTACACGGTGACATTAGCTACACTTGCAACTCATTTCTCACATTTAAAACCTGATTACAAAATGTACTCATCTTACATAATCACTCTCTTCTACACTCCCTTCAACATCGAACACGCCCAAGCCTTAACAAAACTAATTACACAAAATACAGTCTTCTCGTTGATTTTATCTCCTTGAAGACTTGCCCAGAGTTTCAAGGGAATAGATAGCATCGCCCAAGACTTAAATGCGTGTTTGAGCAAGCTGATTTGATAATTCTTCAAACATGTGGTGGACCTCATGCTGTAAACCAACTTAGCAACAAAAAAGGCAAATGATGTCAGCAGCGGAAAGACATGGCTAAGGAGAAGACAAAGGGGTCATAGAAGGGGAGGGAATGGTGAAAGGTGCGATGCAGTTGGACAAGAAAGATCAAGAAGTGAGCGCTCGTTGTCACGGTCGCTGGATGCTCCGCCAATCACACACAAGGGTAGTGTCCCTTGCATGTTGTGGCCAAGCTGATTTTGATATCGCTGCTTACAAGTGTAAAAGGTATTGCTAGTAATCTCGGGTGGCGGACGTACTAGCGGTGCTATTCACGGACGGTAGCGGTGCTACTCGCGGGTGGTAACAATGCTACTCGCGAGCAGTGAAGGCATCATATATATGACTGCCACTTCTCATTGGAGGGGCTTGTATGAACTCCTGGTGGATTTGAGGGGCTTTTGGAACAAGGATTTATGAATTTGGAATGAATGAGCCAATTTGAAAGAAGAGAGAAATAAACACAACGAAAGAGTCAATATCAGTTGAACTGTCCTTTAAAAAGATGATCCTTTTGCAAAAATTTATGCCCCGTGGCTCTTTTTCACAAGCTTTAGACGATGGTTGGGATTGTGCCACATGGGGGTCTCCTTAAATACTGACAATACACACTGGAAACACTTTATCACATTTATATAAAGAGAGAATAACAGGTACCATATGTTATATGAATACTGTTATCATATAACGCTTGAAAATCAGCTATCCACATTTGCTTGGATGATCTGTTTATTTTGATCTACAGATTTTAAAACCAAGATACTAAAGATCTAGTGAACCTTAGAAAATTTTGCTTGTTAACATAGAAGTGACGAAGTACCATTGTTGCAAAAACCATTAAGTTTTCAATAATTAGATCAAGAAACAAAAAACTTCGGTATTGATGTATCCTGGTTTGAAAATATGAAGATGATACCAATGATCCAAAAATATATGAAGAATGTACTTTTCAGTTGCGCCATAACATAAGAGCTCATGTGTCATATGGTACTCATTATTTGCAAGCCCACACATATATAGAAATATTATTTTGTATTGCCGAATATGAACACCCAATATGATGGTGTTCTCAATATAACGTCTGATATACGATATCTGATATGAGCACCCATATCTAATATGATCATAATATTCGATATTTAGAACCTTACCCATGGAACATGATTCTAACTAGCTTCTCTATTTTAACGCAACTACCATTAAAACATAGGATATACAATGCGCAAATGTTCTAGCTGTCATGGAACCACTGATACTCTCAAGCCTCAATTCATTCCATCCATCGATATCATAGAATGTAATCCCTCAAAATGCATATAGGGACAAAGATTGTCCAAAATTAGTTCACAAAATTGAACACTATATCTTCATTATAATCTAAAATCCAAGATATAAAATCTGTCTTGTATCAGTATCAGCCGGTGGTACATAGTACAGACATCGTTTGTATCGAAAGTGCTGGACGACACACATCGGAGAAATTGGACTTTATGACTTGGTTGTCTTATCTTAATCTGGATGTTGGCTGCAAACAAAACTTCATTTTTGGCACGAGCTTCATCTAACCATAAACTATCTCTATCATCCAAGGCAATGTCATCTCCTTTCCTGATAAAATTCATCGGCAGGCGCTGTCACCATGAAAGATATATAAATGAGATAGCTCAGCTTCAGATTTCTTTCATTTCAAAGTTCAATGTTTTACCCTTATATTATAACTAAAAAGGAACCATGAAGAGTTTAGCTCGGTCACAATAAAGAGGGGTCAATAAAAGGGGGTCTGATTTGTATCACCCATATAAATCTGATCCAAATATGCCAAATATGTGTTGGTATTTCCAATTTTTAAGCTTGTTTTTTATTGTTAAATGAGATTCTTTTAATCATGATATGATAGTAGTCGGAGTTCTAGTTATTGTACTTCATACGCCCTTCTAATATTACTTGTTCTTAATTAATATAAGTGGTAACCGACTCGTTTTGAATACATCGTATCAGCATGATTACCATCGATACCGTACAAGTAATACATATTGGTATTCGTCAATTAACTATGCTTAAATAAATATGAATGTAAAGAAACTTATATGATGCATATGTTATATTTGTTGGAATATTCAGAACTATAAATACCAAACTTTTTAGGCCGAAAGTTAAAAAATGAATAAGTCTTATTGGAGCATTTATCTCAGTAGGCTTTGTATTTAACCGAAACAGATATCCAAAGATCTCGCTTGTCTTATTAGGACTGTTTAATATGACATTGGAAACAAACATGAATGAAGATTGTTTATATAAAATTTAAAAAACCATTACATTGTCTCGGCTATCTTGAGTGGAAAGAAAAGGTTAAATAGGATGTTGTGGATAGATTATATCATGTAGTAACTGATGCATAAATCCCAAAAAGGATTCAGCCTCAAGCACTGCGCCTTGTAACACCTAAGTCCTACGATCCACCGTTTCACATCACCCCAATAATAGTTTCAAAAGGACATTACAACAAACCGATCATAGATTGGCATTGTTGGATTGATCTTTCCATTGCTTTTCCTTATAAGCAGATCTTTTTGGATGATCTACTCGTATTTCCAGCAATAACCCCAAAAGATATTCCCACTCTTGCTTTTTATTTCAAAGTTTCCATTCTTCCCAAAATTTGTTTATTTTAGCTTTTTTTTTGCATTACTGGCATTAACACTATAGCTTTGTGTTCTTGGTCATCGTGTCAAATTTCTTCCAATTTTTTAGAATTATGTTCAACTTGGAAATACTTGATTACTTCTTGCATAGCCATATCATCTCTCGTTTTCTTTAGTTTTATTTAACAGTCCTACCACAAAAGTAATAACTTTGCAATTATTAGGAGACTTGCAAAGATTCTTCAACTAGATAACCTTCAAGGATTAAAAAATATTTTAATACAAATCAAGGAAGCATAGGCATGATATGGATACGAGTATAGGTACATATACGGACACGAGACATGGCCAAGTTGTAAAATATATGGGTACATGGATACTATGATGGGAATATTATATTACATTTTAATACACACGCACAAAAAGGAAACAAAATATAAAAGGTGGCATCTAACAATATAATCTTTAAATACGTAATTCTGATAATAGCATAGTTTAAGGACGTTTAGTGACACACTGGCCATAATACAAGGTGTTGGTGGAATTTACCCTTCTTTATAACATGAGAGGAATCAATCAAATCAAATTTCACATAAAGACAAGTCTTCTAAAGAGGCAAGAACTTATCCATGTTTTACTTTTTCTGCCCTATACTAGACTGTTTGGAAAATCCCAATCATGGCCTACTACTTAACACATAGGGTGTGTTTGGTTTGAAGGAAAAGGAAAGAAAGAAAAGTGAAATGAAAAGGAAAAAGAAAAGGAAAGAAAAGGAAAATGAAATGAGATTCTTTCTCATGTTTGGTTACCAAGGAAAATTGGGAAGAAAGTTAAAAGGAAAATATGAATATGAATAAAAAATAATTTAATTGGTTACATTGTGAATTCAAATCATTCTACCAGCAAAATAAATTAAACTTTTATTTTTAAATTAAAAAATTATTAGTTATTTTGAAAAAATTATTAATTTAGTAAATAATTTGTGAATTGTAACGAACAATTCGCTAATACTATAAATATTATGATTCGTAGATAATATGTTATTAAATAGTATACGAATAATTTACAAATTGTGTTGAAAAGTTTGAAATAATTCGCAAGCTATTTGAACATTTTGTGCATAATTTTTGGATTTTTCAAGCAACTGTGAATTTTTAAATTCATGAATTATTCGCACAATTCATGCATGCATGAAAATAAATTAAAGATTCAGAATTTATTTGGAAAACATCAATTATTTGCGAGCTATATAAAAAATTCGTGAATAATTCAAGAATTTTTAAATGACCACGAATTATTCGCGAATTTTTAAAAATTCATAAATTATTCTCTATTTCAAACAATTCAAGAATGAATATATATTGAAGGTATTTTTTTTGAAAAATTAATCAATTATTCGCGACTTATTTGAAAATTTGTGAATAATTTGTGAATTTTTCGAATAATTTGTGAATAAAAAGTTACTAATATTCTTAATTTTTTGAAAATTTCACAAATTATTCATGATTTTTTGATACAAACTTGCGAATAATTTGTGGATTCATTAAAAATAACAACTAATTATGTTTGCTAAAAAATATAATTAGTTTGCTAAAAAATATAAATACATGAAAGTGTGAGAAATTAGTTTAGGCCTCTTTTCCCTCATTTTCCTTGGGTCAAAAAGAGGAAAATCTCAAAGAAAAGTTTTAATATAAAATTTCCTTTGTTTTCTTTCATTTTCATTTTCCTTTGTTTTTTCTTTCCAACCAAACAATGGAAATAATTTTCCTTCTAACTTTCTTTCCTTTTCCTTCAAACCAAACACACCCATAAGGTCAATATGGAGGAGCTAACTGAAACACATCGGTGTTACATAAATAGTTTATTACATGTCACCGCCAACACTTTAGAAGTGTTCTTCCAAAATGCCATTTAGCTCACAGGTTCAAATTGGGTCTCAAAGATGACGATTATTCACTCTTACAAATCATGTCATCCTACAGATAACCATTCTGGATTTAAGGAAATGCGAAGATGTGCTCTGTGAGATTACTACATAGCCAGAGATTACTACATAGCGAAAGAACATACACCAATCTGACAATTGTCCATCAACATACTATGGCAAGCCCCTCTCTCATTCTAGTGTTGCCTCGCCAAAATATTGGCACACAGAAACACGATGTGATGTCATGTAGATTTCCGGTCAGTAATATGCGACTAGTGTTTACTTTCTTAACGAAGTTATGATCCATGATATCATGATTTCTTCAACATGACACATAGCTATCGGGTAGATAACATGTTCATCATCAAAATCTAACCAACCTCAACTTCCTAACCCCATGACATCCCACCAAGGTGCTCTTTGCGTTCCAAGTTTAATATATATCAAAGTCTAAAATGTCCATCGGGCTTTGGACCTCACACCAACTTTACTGCTACTTGTACAAGAACCAGAAATGCATGTTGATTCATAAAGAAGCCAAATGGCCCTCAAAACTCACTAAAGCAACAGAAGCATAAAAAAGAGATGGTCCACACACCACTTACAACACCATTCAATGAAAACTGCCTCTAAATTAATTTCATAGGTAGTTCTATCCTCTTCTTGTCAATATAGTATGGATGGGAAAGTGCTGAATGTGTTCAAGATTCAAATCAGGACAAAGAACTGAATAAAATAAGGCTAACATTAAAACCACCAAAAAATTTAGACTGTTATGTCATTCAGCACTTGCAGCTGCATAATCTGTTTCATGATCATGTCACTTAATCTCCAAACTAACTAAACATACAACAGCAATATCCTCATATAACTATCTAACCTATGCCTTTAGTATTACGCCACATGACAATCCTGCGTAAACCGCCATTCATCTTCTGACAGCGTAAAAACTTAAAAATAATGTAAAATATTTTGATATGCGTAACACTAACGGGTTTTGAGAAAACATTTTATGTGAAATTTTATACATGCTTTGTAAAGAATTTTTCATATAAATAATAGGTGTGATCATGCAAACTGTTCACAGATATACTTTTAGGTGTGAACATGCTTTTCTTATGCATATAACTGTGTTACCAAACAATCATAAGAATCCAAACACAAACAGTTCCATTGTGAGTCGCTGCCACTGCCTCCCTCTTCTCCTTCACTCCATATAGGCAACCAGCAATGGTCCAATGGCCAAGAACCAGTTGCACTTATTAACAGCAACAAACAGCAAAAACCTTCCTTTCCTTCTCATTTTCCACCTACATCAAGCCCAATAAACCTGACAGGATTTATGGTTGTAGGCTAGATGGTGTTTTTACTTTCTCCTAGTCACATATTAGGCGCTCTTTCCAGAAACTAATGCAAATGGCATGTCTTGTGAAGATTTCAGGAAAACTAGCTTACCAATAGATTAAATAACTATATAGCAAACCAATAACACAAACAAAAACAACTTAACAACCATCTTGCATATGCTTCAATGCAAGAGAAATAATTAAACAGGGATTAGTGGGACTAGTATGAAATTCGAACCTCGGACCTCCAGGAAGCTTGTGATCTAAACTACGCCAATATGTCATGAAACTATACAACTCGGGAGCTTAGCTAGAATGTAGTTGGCATCCCAATCCAACTTGAAGAAATATGGTTAAAAGCTGGAGTAAATAATAAAAGCAAAAGCTACCGAGGAATATCATTTACCATTTCAAATTAGCACGTAACATAATATGTGAACAACAATATCCACTTATTTCTAAATGTCCATATTTAAGAAAAGGGTCAGAACCAACTACCATATACATTTATCACTTGATAAATCCATTTTGCTCACACCCTTTAGTTCGTTTCCTACCTTAACCACCACATACTTGTTTCCGGCTCCCAAGCACCAGAATAGCATGCCTATGTCAAGTCTCCATAGCAAGATAGCAAACCCAAACTACCATATGTTCATATTTCAAATATTAACAATGAGTTATATTTAACCAATCATATCGACAGCTCTCACTGTTATAAGTAGTCTCGATAACATTCTCAGAACAAAAACTATAACAATTCAACTTCATAAAATATGTTGGTGAGAACCATTAAATGCAATTTTAGATCTTTTGAGTAGATAAGCTAGTTTCGGACAGCAGGCAGTAAAGAGACAGAACTAGCATCTTTATGTATGTTTATCATTGGATTATATACAAAACCATTACAAGATTATTTAAATGAGTGCATTACATATTTACTATAGCAAGATAACAAACTTAAATCTTTGACCAAAATCAATGGGTAAACCTGGCTGTATTATTTGCTCGCCCGTCAATCTCACAGTGCCACACATTTATGATTTCATAGAATGGATACAATTTCTCACGCCGGTTTATTCCCAATCATAGACATCTAATAGGAGTTTATATCCATTTTCATTATTCACTTGGTCACTGGTGTAGGCACCTAAAACACCTGATTTATTTGGTAGACACCATTCAAGATCTAACTTGACAGACAAGGGGCAATACGTACTCCCATCTATTATCTGTTTTTGAATAGATTTGCTCACTAGGACAACCGAGTTGTAGAAAAAAGGGTTGGTAAAAACGACCGAGATTTAATCTTAAGACTCAAGGATTGAGATGAGAGTTTGCGAAACTTTTAGACGGAAACCGTAAAATTTTGGGGGAGATTTGAGGAAAATCTCAAAAAATTTGAAGGAAACTAAATATGGAGGGAACTAAATTTTGAGAAAACTAATTTAGAAGGAAACTAAATTTAGGGGAACTACAATTTTTGGCTGAAATAAATTCTCTGCGGAACTAATTTTATTTTAAAATTTTGATATATTTAAATTTGGACAAAGCTAAAATTTTAAATTTTTGGGGAACTAAATCTAAAGGAAACTAAACTTTTGGGGGCACTAAAATTTTATGGAAAAATAAATTCTCTGATGGAAACTAAATTTTAATTAAATGTAATTCAAAAATTTTATTATGAAGGTGGCTACAAATTTTCTTTATGGGGATTTTGAAGAAGCTAAAAAAAATTTGGGGGGACGATTTTGAATGGGTTGAAATTTTTCGTGGGAATATTTTGAATTATCTGTGACCTATAATCACTTGTTATGACTAAATTTTAAAAGAACTAAATTCTCTAGTTGGAACTAAATTTTAATTTATATTTTTGGTGGGAACTAAATCTGGAGGAAACTAAATTTTAGTATCACTATAATTTTAAATTTTAGTGGAAAGTACATCTAGAGGAACTAAATTTTGTTCGAAGGAATATTTTTGAATAACGCTATAAATTTTTTGGATAGAAATTTTGAATGGGTTGAAATTTTTCAAGAGAATATTTTGACTGCCCTGTGACCTGGTCACGAGTTATGACTGGTATATTTCATATTTCAAATACTACCATATATTCATATTTCAAATATTAACACGTCTGAGTTATATTTAATCAATCTGCTCGACGGCTCTCACTGCTACAAGTAGTCTCAATAAAATTTCCAGAACAAAAACTATGTCCATTCTACGTCATAAAGTACAATGGGGAGAACAACCAGTAAATGCATATTTTAGATCTTTTGAGTAGATAAGCTAGTTTTGGGTATAAGGTACTAAAGTGACAAAATATTAGCAGCTCTATGTTTGTTTATGATTGCATTATATACAAAACCATAACAAGATGTTTATTTAAATGAAAGCATTACATATTTATCATAGCAAGATAGCAAATCCGAATATTTGACCAAATCCAGTTGGCAAATAGGACAGTATTACATGCTCGCCCGTCAATCTCACAGTGGCACACGTTTATGATTCATAAAAATGGATACAATTTCTCATGTCTGTTTCCCAAGCATAGACACCAAATAGTGGTTCCTATCCATTTTTATTACTCACTTGGTCATTGTTGTAGGCACCTAAAATACCCGCTTTTTTCGGTTTACACCATTCAAGAACTTACTGGCAAACAAGGGCAAGGGCAGTAAGGGCAGTAAGTACTATCATATATTCAGATTTCAATAACAAGTCTGATTCATATTTGATAAATATTTTTGCCACCTCTCAATGATACAAGTAGCCTTGAAAAAATTCCCAGAACAAAAATTATGTCCATTCAACTTCATAAATTAGGATGGGGAGAACCTGCAGATTTTAGATTTTTTAAGTATGTAAGCTAGTTTCGAGTGGAAGATACTAAAGAGACAGAATTAGCAACTCTACGTCCGTTTATAATTGCCTTATATATAAAAACATAACCAGATGTTTATTTAAATTAATGCATTACATATTTACTATAGCAAGATATCAAAACCAAATCTTTGACCAAAATCAGTTGGTAAACAATAACGTATTATTTGCTCGCCTGTCAATCTCATAGTGCCACACATTTATGATTCATATAATGGATACAATTTCTCATGTTGATGTATTCCCAAGCATAGACGCCAAATAGTGGTTCATGTCCATTTTTATTATTCACTTGGTCACGGTTCTATGCAGCGAAAAAAATCCGATTTATTTGGTCGACACCACCATTCAAGACCTTACTAATAATAGACAAGGGTAGTATGTGCAACCATAAATATTAACAAGTCTTAAATTTAATCAATCTTCTCGACAGCTCTCAATGCTATAAGTAATCTTAATAAAATTCCTAGAACAAAACAGTGTCCATTCAACTTCGTAAAATATGATGGGGAGAACAATCAGTAAATGCGGATTTTAGATCTTTTGATTAGATAACTAGTTTTGGGTAGAAGGTACTGAACATAGAATTAGCAACTCTACGTCTATTTATGCTTGCATTATATACAAAACAATAACAACATGTTTACTTGAATACTTGAATGAATGCATTACATATTTATTCTAGCTAGTTTATCACTTTTTGTTAAATCCTAATTTACGAGAAGGAAAAACATACTTGAGAACTTTGTACTTCAGACTTGAATTTGGAGAGGTTAGCATCTTGAATCATCTCGCTCTACACAACGAATAATCACATATCACTATCAGATAACTAACAAACCCAAAGACACAATAAGAAAGAGAAATCAAATAATGGCTCGGTCAAGCAATCAATCGATACCTTTTGCATTTCCCCTTTGGAAACAAACGACTGAGCTACATTCTCGAGGCTATCGTTTAGAACCTCGGTGATGGCCGAGGTGATTGCCTCGGCATGCTTGGAGGGGACACCTTGCGCCTCCAATCTTCTCACCTAGCAAAAACAAAACCCTAACCAGTCAATACAAAAAATTCATTCAATTACAATCTATAAAATACAAAAAAAAAAGTTCAACAGTGGACTATACGAGTGCCAAGGTGTCAACAAGGAAAGCCCTCTTGCCATTGGACTTGACAAGCTGCGAGATGTGGAGGACCTGCCCTCGTCTGTTGCTGTAGAGAAACGAACCCGAAGATGACGATGATAAGGGGGCGTATGCAGTTTCATCGGAGAGTACGCTGCTGATGCTGCGGCCGCTGAAGGCGGCAAGGGCCGACGACCTAGACGGAGACGAAGATGATCCCAATCCCAATATAGCCCTTCCTCCTCTCTTGCAGACGATGCCAGCCCCAGACATTTGAAGGAGGAGAGATGAATTTATCACAAAATCAAGAAGAAAACTGCGGGAGATCTGATGAGAACCAAAGGGGATAAAATTCTGAAATAGAATTGGGAGATCTGATAAAAACTGCGGGAGATCTGAGGAGTTTCTTTTTTTCTTTTTTGACTTTCCCCTTTTTGATTCCCAGGGCCGCAAGAAATGAGAATTAGGCAAAAGTTTTTTTGAGTAAATTTTTCCGTCGATTTTTTGATCTTTCTAAAAGCGGGGGAGAGAGTGCCTCGGGTTGGAGGAATGGGATTGGCGTACGCTACAGGCTGAAAGTTTTGACACGGAAACGTTAAGATTGATTGGTCTGTTTCAATTAGGAATTAACTATATAGACCGGTGTGCTTCGGTGCATGTAAATATTAGTTTGCAAATTTGGAAAAAAATTGGAGAAATGAGTGAATGAAAAGACGAATAATGGGACATTGCTTCCAGTTTTGGCAAAAAAACCTTGTATACACCGAAAGACCTTCGGTGTATACAGTCCGAGCCTTCAATTATAAGCAGGGAATTAAAAAAATGTGTTAGATAAATAAAAACAGAGTTTAATAAATTACGTTGGCTCTTCAGAAATTTGGAGGACTATTGCTATTAATAGTATTGCCTCTCTATAAGTTTATTGATGGATGCTACAGAATCGGAAAGCGTGTGGTTTTATTGTTGATGTCCATTTCCACTGGACGGTCCACGTCATTGTCGCCGTCAATATCTTTATCTTGGCACCATGGACCCGACAATTTTTTTAGCAGGGAATTGTCGCAAAATGGGGTTGGCACTTCAAACTAAATTCAAGTTTAAACTTTTAATGAAATCGATAGAAATTAAAGGTGAAAATAACCTCATTTGATCTGGTATGAAAAAATCAAAAAGGCAATTAAAGGTGAAAATAACCTCATTTCATCTAGTATGAAAAAATCAAAAAGGCAAGAGGTTTATCAACTTTAAATGAATAGCATGAAAAAGATGCCATACGAACAATATTCCTGACAACCGACAAGTTTTTGTGAAATGTCATATTAGAGTCGAAAAGTAAGGTATAAAAGGGCAAAAATGTCGAGGAGGAATAACAAAGCCACCAAGATTTTAAAGCTCCAAATGGAAGTTTAGATATTGCTTCTTGAATTGGTTCCTGATTTCATTTGAAAACGAAAGTTATTAACTCGTTATATTTCGCACACTTTAGCCACGTAAATTCATGGGTGTCAAGCTGGCACAGCGATGCAACAACAGAGAGATCCCTCAAGCCATCACACTAGACGTTGCATTTCTGCGTTGCAACATAGCTTGGCACATGGAACCACCAAGTTGCTCAAATCCTTAGTTACATTCGGGCGTTGATTATTCTTAGTATCAAAAATTAAGGCACTACACACAAATAGCAGTCTGGTGCTTTAACTTTAGTACGGTATAAATTTTTAGTAGACAAGTTGCAATACAGAACGGATACAGGAGAAAAAGAAATCATACAAATCTTATGAACCCACTGCTTCATTCCCTCTCCCTCTCCCCATTGAAACATGGGTAGCGAGTTCCTACCTATCTGGGTCTCCGGCGATAAGGATACATCATGTCATTGAGGGTGTCTTTGATGTAGCTGCCCACTTTGTTCAGGTTCCTGGCCACTCCAGAAGCCACCAGCCCGGCGTTCCTTGAGATCCTGCACGGTTAAAAGAGTTCAGTCCACCGTTGTTATTTCCAATGAAAAACACTGGCTTCAATGAAGATGAGATGCTTGCCTGGTGAAAAACTCGTCGCCTGTGGGGTGAGCCGGTTGAGCTGGTTTGTGTGGACGACAACTAAGCAATGATACTCTGTTGGTTCCAAGCTTTCAATGGAAAATGAATCTTAAAATGACTGCAATGCAATGTATTCTCGGCTTGCAGAGTGGTTCGCCTAAGACGGGCCTTCTCATCGTAGTCCCAATTGCATGTGGACAGGCCCATAATTGACAAGGAAAATATAAGAGATTTGTTTGGGATTAGAATTGTTTTAAGCATTGGATGCCATAAACAGCAAACAAAAAGACAAGTAGACGGTAAAGCTTTCTAAGTGATGGTTTTACCTGCGTGTGTGTTTTAAGCAAGGGGGTGGAACGCAAGTTTACATACCTATAAGAGATTGGAAATGGTTACATGGATCAACCACAAGGTGCAAAAACATTGGGAGATGGGTAACAATGATGGCTGTACACGCAATTTCTTCACTATTTGGATTTACACTTCTTGTTTTCATTATTTATGTAGTCTCAAAGAATACCGACAGCATGAAAATTCGGGCTGAGAAC
This sequence comes from Scilla litardierei, assembly GCA_030789695.1. NCBI lineage: Eukaryota > Viridiplantae > Streptophyta > Magnoliopsida > Asparagales > Asparagaceae > Scilla > Scilla litardierei. Next base: position 1,084,617 of record CM061133.1, on the reverse strand, counting down.
TACAAACATGAAATGCAAAAAAGAAATAAGATAATTTCTTGGTGACTTCGAGCACGAGCTCCCCAACCAATATCTGCTAGGTTCTTTCCATCTTTTAACCTCGTTAAACGTTCCAGAACAACAAAAGACAACCTTCAACCTCAGTCCCAATGCACCAGGTAGTTACCGTTCCATGCCACCCCTACGGGCCCGCCCACCCGCCCACCCGCCATAACAATATGACGTCCCATCCGCCCCCTCTCTTGATCACAAGTTGCTGCTCACCACATTAAAAAGGCAGCAATCCATTCTCTCCCTCTCCCTCCCTCTCCCTCTCTCTCTCAGCTCGCCAAATCAAGAAAAACTGATGTTTTGTCTTGAGCTAGATCAATGTCCAGATTAGTAAATGAAAAGATATGTGCTATATACACCCCTATAAGTAGGGGTGTATATAAGATTTTGTGCCCAATTTTGCCTCAAATAGAAAGAAAAGAGGTTGAATTGAGAAATGACTTCATGTTTTTTGCAAATTTAGAAAATAAAGCTCCATACACCCCTTCTGAGAACTTGGCCCAGATGAAAATTTGCAATTAAAAGCCCTACTCTCATGCCCGAGATGAAAATTTGCAGCAGGCCAACTCAGTCAAAACTTTGTTTTTTTTTACATATGCCGTATTTGATATTGAAAGCGAATAAAAGGTATTAGGTGAATCCCGCTCCCCCTCCCCCAAAAAAACCCAAACTGAAAAGAGTTTCACTGCAATTAAAAGAATATGCAAGTCATGAAATCCTAATTTGTTAATGATCATATTTTAGCTTCTTTTTTCTTTTGTGTATATTCGACTTAATAAAGAACATTAAATGAAACACAAGCATTGCAATGACCAATTTATGAATTTATCACTTGTAAACTTTGAGACATTCCAGAAGGAACAGGTATTGCATAAGTCCACAAGGAAAATGAATTCTCAAGAGTATGCGCCAAAACCCCGTTCATCATCCTATACAGATACTTCCCAAAAAAAAGTGCATTGGCCGATATTAACGAAACATCACAAGTGTAAATGGGGTGTGTCCACACGCGTCCGCGCTCAGATGTTTAGCATCACATTTCAGCAGGAAAAAGGATGTGCACAGATTCAGTAACAGGTGAAAAAATAAGTTCCGTAGAAAATCACCATACCTTCTTTGTTGTGAACATGAGCAGGAGCATGGCCAGGGGTTGCTGCTCTTCTGTCCACCAATAACTGCAGCAGATTGTCATAACTATTAAACAATGAACCAAAATGAATTTTTTTTTAAAAGCATGCTAAAAATAAAATCGTCCCAAGAAAATATTGAATGAAATGACCAGAGGGAACTTCTCTGTATGGATAGCTCCATTTATTTTTGCATTTCTTGGAAGTGAAAAATGTTTATGTTGATGGAAATATAAATGCACAAATCATGCAGACCATTATAGCATTTAGAAACAAGCAAGCAGCATGCATCGGTTATACATTTAGCTCTGAAGTATCGGAATTGATTTCATTTGGCAAAGGCATAAAAGTCCATATGTGCCCACCAAAGAAATAACAAAGAACTAAACGTAAATTAGATAAGCATATATAGTGAATAAAAAAGCGACAAAAAATTTATTATCAGAAGAAAAGAAAGAGTAGGGAGCTAGACATTCACTATGAGGTTTGTCTCCACCTATATAAGACTACAAAGCAGGCTGCCCTAAAGGGTGATCAACATTGTTTATCCTTTTTCATACGGCATAAAATGTAAATGTATAGTACACAGTTTTGGAAGGTTCTTACAGTCCTGCATCATATGCTCCTTTGTTGTATATTACCCTTTTGCAACAACTGGTGGATGGATGGATAGATGGATGTTGCATGCATGTGCGGGTGCAGTTAGTTATTCTAATATTGGTCTATTATTTGCATCCATTTCGCAAGCAAGTATAACTTCCTTTGAATCGGGGATCAGTTTTGCTTTTAGGTTATCTATGTATTTCTGGTTTAAGTTACCAAACTTTATTCTTCCACTTTTATTGTGAATCTTCTTGTTCTCTATTACAAATAGCTGAACAGATATTGAGCTAAGACGATGCAAGCAATCAAGTAGTTATGTTCAATTGCTAAAAGCCTAAAACTCAAGATGGCAAGGGCGCAAGGCTGCAATGTGGATATGAGTAGTTTCTAAAAATGATGATCTAGTACACATTGATTCCAGTGAAATATCTGCTAATACTTGCAAAAATGCTATTAACAATACTTGTGCTGCAGTATTAGGTTGTCCCCAAAAGATCATCATATCATGCTTGTTAATTTTCAAAATAAAAAATAGTAAAAAACTAAAATAACCAATTGGTCCAAAGTTAATAGTTGATCCACTATGGACAATGCTTGACATACATGGACACACAAATCATGAAAAATAAAATGACGTGACAAAACTGAAAAGGCATTGAAAAATTAAAATGAGCATAAAAGTGAACGTTTTAGTTCATAAAGCTTAACTGAGCTCAAAGGTAAGTTGAAAAATGTCAGCAACAAAACACGTTCAAATTAAATATAAGAAATTATCATTTCTACAGTAGTTTTTAAAATTGTCTATATTAGTAAAAACCCAACAGTAGAATTAAAGTAGAATTAAAGCAAGATGGTTAAAATGAAGAGCCGTAACATGAGGGTTATGCGATCGAAATGTACCGTAATAGTAAAAGGGTAAATTTAGGTAAATTTTATATGACAACGTTGAGACCAGCTCTGTTATCTTTGTTATCTTTGTTATCGGATAAATAATATTGGGCTATCACCAAGAAGCATTCAAAGAGTATGTGTGTGATATAGATGATAATATTGTGATAAATGTGTGAAAACATTACAAAAGATAATGTAAGAAAGAAGGATATCTGAGCAAAACTAAGTATGGTCCCATATACGATAAAATGAGAGATCATTGCTTGCGATGATTTAGCAATATACACCGAAGATCTTTTAATGCGCCTGTCACAAAGATAAAACACATGAATGTTGAGATCATCAGGAAAAAAAGATAGACCAAAGAAGCCATGGATGGAAGTGAAAACAAAGTATATGAAAGATCCTGGTTGGACGGAAGAGAATTTTAGATTGAAATACATGGAAAATGAGTATTCGAAACCACGCTCCTACGTGATCACGATCTGGCATTCTTTCTATTTTTTGAGTCCATGAAACCGACCTTAATTTTTGGGATGATGGCGTAGAATATAATGATGAGGTGAATACCAAGAGTACAAAATTTCTTCCGTGGTACCAAAATTATCCCAAAATATTTAACTTTTGAATCAATGGACTCCCCCCCCCCCCGGACAAAAAAAAACCGCCACAAAAAAAGAACAAAGAAAACACTGAAAACAGAGGCAATTTTGGAATTTGAGCTCAACATTAGTAGGATGGACTTACATTGAAGCTCAAATTGCGTGCAGAGAGCAAAGTCCATCATAAGCAGCTACAAGTTACGAGTACATCAGAGTCAAAGCGAATTTTTGTTGGGATATTTTCTATAATTTTTTTGACTACTAATTAGGGGTTGGAATTCTTCCCACATGTTCCATGCCAACAAGCAAACTAACCAGAAAATTTGACAGGTGTACCGCATCCCTTTATAGTTTCCTGAAGCAGAAAATATATAATTGCTAATTAACTTAAGCAACATTTATACATAGAAAGTAGTATAGTGCTTATTGATGCCTCATATCAAATTCTCTGCGTCAACACTATTTCATCTGGAACCTAAAGCCACAGATACAATACATTATGGTTAAAGAAGGGGGCATAATTAACACATTAAAATGGAAAGTGAGATAGAAGTGGTAAGCTAATACCTCAATGCCAGCACAAAATGGCAACTCCGCATGGTTACCACCGTTTTTGATGGGATTATCTTTGTTATCCAGATAAACTGAGTAGCAAACACAGGCATACTTGAAGTCAGAAAGACTACGGCCATCTTCAGTAGCCTCCATCTCAGATTCTCCCACAATGTGAAGAGGAACTGACAAAACAATCAAGTTAACACTTAACAGTCATTCAGGTTCTCCAACAGAAATTCCCATTTGCGGAAGGATGTAGATGGTAGATCAACAGAAAGAAATCAAATTGCAGACAAAAATGAGAGGTGTAGGACGCCTGGACGAGAAATGAGATCTACTTGAAATAAAATCCTACACACTTTAGTGAGACTTTACTTGATGTCATGCAGGGTGAAAATGTGGCCTATAGTCTATAGATCAGCCAATGATATAATTCATGCGAACAATATTACTCTGGATGAGAATTACAATCAAATACAAAGTCATGATGAGTAGGCGTATATGTCTTTTCTTTATTTTTAAGGCATGATCCTATGTACAGGTTTGGAGGAAAAGTCTAATGAGTTTTAAATAATAATTTTTCTGCCTGAAGACAAGTATCTGTATTTTCTCACTACTCAACCTTGAGTACTGTTTCTTTCCTAAGACAGTCCAACTTGCTTGAATATTGCTTCTTCACTAGAAGCAACTCCGCATGGTTATCACCCTTTTTGATGGGATTATCTTGGTTATCCGGATACACTGGGTAACCATCACAGCATACTTGAAGTCTTAAAGACTAGCCACCATCCCCGATTCTCCCACAATGTGAAGAGGAACTGGCAAAACAATCAGGTTAACACTTAACAGTCAACAATGTTTCTCTAACAAAAATCCCCATTTAGAAAAGGATGTGGATCAACAGCAAGAAATCAAATTGCAAGAAAATGCACGTGTTGGACAAGAAATGAAATGTACTTGAAATAAAATCCTGCACGGGTCGATACCTTTTGCATTTCCCCTTTGAAAACAAAAGATTGGGCTACCGTTGGGTTTGTTAGTTATTTGGGATTGGGATTGAGATCATCTTCGTCTCAAACTAGGTCGTCGGTCCTCGCCGACTTCAGCGGCCGCAGCATCAGCATCGTACTCTCCGATGAAACTGCATCCGCCCCCTTATCATCGTCATCTCCGGGTTCGTTTCTCTACAGCAACAGGCGAGGCAGGTCCTCCACGACCTAGAAGGAGACGACGACGATCCCAATCCCAATAGAGCCCTTCCTCCTCTCTTGCAGACGATGCCAGCACCAGACATTTGAAGGAGGAGAGATGAGTTCATCACAAAATCAAGAAGAAAACTGCGGGAGATCTGAGGAGAATAAAAGGGGATATATTTCTGAAATAGAATTGGATAATAGGGGTAGTTTTTTTTTGTGACTTTCTCCTTTCTGATTCCCTGGGCCGCAAGAAATGAGTATTAGGCAAAAGTTTTGTGAAGTAAATTTTTTGGAAATTGCTATATACACCGAGTACTTTTCGGTGTATGGTAGTTTTTTATCCATTTTTAATAAAAAACATCACATCGGATGTAATGATTGTCATCTGCTGTGATACGTTTTTACAAAATTGGAAAAAAACCCACACCACACCGAATCTACTCGGTGTATTTAGTTCATGCCAATTTTTTTGGATCTTTCTAAAGGCAAGATTTTAATACGCTACAGATAGAAGAGAGGGGGAAGGAAAGGGTGCCTCGGGGTCGGAGGAATGGGATTGGCGTACGCTACAGACTTCTTTTGAAACAGTGAGGAAGCATTGACACGGAAACGATATAATTGATTAGTCTGTTCCAATTCTAGGTGGGGAATCGAAAAAATGTGTTAGATAAATAAAAACAGAGTTTAATAAATTACGTTGGCTCTTCAGAAATTTGAAGGACTATTGCTATTATTATTATTGACTCTCTATAGGTCAATTGATGGACGGAGCCAAAAAGCATGACGTTTTATCATTGACGTCCATTTCCACTGGACGGCCCACGCCATTGTCGCCGTTAATATCTTTATCTTGGCACGATGGACCCGACAAACTTTTTAGCAAGGAAATGTCGCAAAATGGGATTGACACTTCAAACTAAATTCAAGTTTAAACATTTTTTTTTATTCGTAGGAAAGCTGGTAAAGCGCGCGCGGGAAGCCCCCATCCGACCGGGTGCGAACCCGGGACGCCTCGCACTGAAGCGTAGGGCAGTGCCGCTGGAGCACTGCTCCGTTGGCAAGTTTAAACATTTAACTTAATGAAATCGATAGAAATTAAAGGTGAAAATAACCTTACTTTGATCTGGTATGAAAAGATCAAAAAGTCAAGAGGTTTATCAACTTTAAATGAACAGCATGAAAATGATTCCATACGAACAATATTGTTCCAGACAACAGGCAAGTTTCTGTGAAATGGCATATTAGAGTCGAAAAGTAAGGTATAAAGGAGGAATAACAAAGCCACCACGAATTTAAAGCTCCAAATGGAAGTGTAGATATTGTTTCCGGAATTGGTTCCTGATTTCATTTAAAAAACGAAAATAACTTGTTATATTTCGCACACTTTTAGCCAAGTAAATTCATAGGAGTCAACCTGGCACAGCGATGCAGCAACAGAGAGATTCCTCAAGCCCTCACACTAGACGCTGCATTTCTGCTTTGCAACACAGCCTGGCACATTGAACCACCAAGTTGCCCAAATCCTCATAAATATTTACAATGCAAAATTGACAGTCAATAGTTACATTCTGGCGTTTATTATTCTTGGTGGCAAAAATTAAGGCACCGCACGCAAGTAACAGTTTGGTGCTTTAACTATAGTACGGTACAGATTTTTAGTAGACAAGTTGCAATACAGAACGGATACAGTAGAAAAAGAATTCATACAGATCTTATGAACCCACTGCTTCATTCCCTCTCCCTCTCCCTCTCTCCCCATTGAAACATGGGTAGAGAGTGACTGCGAGTTCCTACCTACTTGGGTCTCCGGCGATAAGGATACATCATGTCATCGAGGGTGTCTTTGACGTAGCTGCCCACTTTGTTCAGGTTCCTGGCCACTCCAGAAGCCACCAGCCCGGCGTTCCTTGTGAACCTGCACGGTTAAAAGGGTTCAGTCCACTGTTGTTATTTCCAATATAAAACACCGGCTTCAATGAAGATGAGTTGCTTGCCTGGTGAAAAACTCATCGCCCGTGGGGTGAGCCGGTTGAGCTGGTTTGTGTGGACGTGGTTGTGATCGAACCGGACCCTCTGCAGGAACACACAAGAAATCCATAAGATTTAGTGCATGGTATATAACATCGGGCTCATGCACTGGATGATTGAAAAGTAATTGAGGACTACTCTAACATCAATCAATGTGCAATCAACAAAAATGGGCACACGCTCTAATTCTTTCACCTTAAATGTAGCTCAACCCAAACAAATTCTCAGCGTAGATATACTGCAAAAATAAAGACAGGGCAACATCCACTACGACATTCATAGCTCATGTGAGAGATGCTGCGAGAAAGCCTCTGAGCATCTGAACATATTCCAGAGGACGACAACTAGGCAATGATACTCTGTTGGGTGCAAGCTTTCAATGGAAAATGAATCTAAGATGACTGCAATGCAATGTATTCTCAGCTTGCAGGAAAGAGAACAGATGAATGCAGAGTGGTTCGCCTAAGACGGGCTTTCTCATCATAGTCCCAATTGCATGTGGACTAGCCCATAATTGACAAGGAAAATATAAGAGATTTGTTTGGGATTAGAATTGTTTTAAGCATTGGCTGCCATAAACAGCAAACGAAAAGACAAGCAGATGGTAAAGCTTTCTAGGTGATGGTGTATGTACGTGTGGAGTTTGTTTTAAGCAAGGGGGTGGAATGCAAGTTCACATACCTATAAGACCTTGGAAATGGTCACATGGATCAACCACAAGGTGCAAAAACATTGTGAGATGGGTAACAACGATGGCTGTACAAGCAATTTCCTCACTATTTCGATTTACACTTCTTGGCTTTCATTGTTTATGTAGTCTCAAAGAATACCGGCAGCATGAAAATTCGGGCTGAGAACTACAAACATGAAATGCAAAAAAGAACTAAGATAATTTCTTGGCGACTTTGAACACGAGCTCCCCAACCAATATCTGCTAGGTTCTTTCCATCTTTTAACCTCGTTAAACGTTCCAGAACAACAAAAGACAACCTTCAACCTCAGTCCCAATGCACCAGGTAGGTACCATTCCATGCCACCCAACGGGCCCGCCCACCCGCCCACCCGCCATAACAAATATGACGTCCATCCGCCCTCTCTTGATCACAAGTTGCTGCTCACCACATTAAAAAAGCAGCAATCCATGCTCTCTCTCTCTCTCTCACAGCTCGCCAAATCAAGAAAAACTGATGTTTTGTCTTGAGCTAGATCAATGTCCAGATTAGTAGATGATAAATCCATTCAACTGTTTCCAATCAATCTTCCCATCAAGAAGGGAATATATTTCAACTAAAACCCCTACTCTCATGCCCCAGATGAAAATTTGCAGCAGGCCAACTCAGTCAAAACTTTGTTTTTTTTCATAGGCCTCATTTGATATTGAATGTGAATAAAAGGTATTAGGTGAATCCCCCTCCCCCGCCCCAAAAAAACCCAAAAGAATTTCACTGCAATTAAAAGAATATGCATGTCAAGAAATCCTAATTTGTTAATTATCATATTTTAGCTTCTTTTTTCTTTTGTGTATATTCGACTTAATAAAGAACATTAAATGAAACAAAAGCATTGCAATAACCAATTTATGAATTTATCACTTTCAGAAGGAACAGGTATTACATATGTCCACAAGGAAAAATGAATTCTCAAGAGTATGCGCCAAAACCACCGTTCATCATCCTAGACAGATACTTCCCAAAAAAAGTGCATTGGACGATATTAACGAAACATCAAAAGTGTAAATGGGGGGTGTGCACACGCGTCCGCACTCATCAGATGTTTAGCATCACATTTCAGCAGGAAAAAGGATGTGCACAGATTCAGTAACAGGTGAAAAAATAAGTTCCATAGAAAATCACCATACCTTCTTTGTTGTGAACATGAGCAGGAGCATGGCCGGCGGTTGCTGCTCTTCTGTCCACCAATAACTGCAGCAGATTGTCATAACTATTAAACAATGAACCAAAATGAATTTTTTTTAAAAGCATGCTAAAAGTAAAATCTTCCCAAGAAAATATTGAATGAAATGACCAGATGGAACTTCTCTGTAGGGACAACTCCATTTATTTTTGCATTTCTTGGAAGTGAAAAATGAGCCGTAACATGAGGTTATGCGATCGAAATGTACCGTAATAGTAAAAGGGTAAATTTAGGTAAATTTTATATGACAACGTTCAGACTGTTAGGAATAAACTCTCTTGTATTATTCCAAGGGCAATAGCCCGATATATATAGAGTACAGGCAATGGTAAATAAGCACAAAAGACCCTATACAAAAGGGGTATATACATATACATCTAACACCCCCCCTCAAACTCATGGTGGATCAACAACACTGAGTTTGGAAAGATAAAAACTGTGCTTTGCTCTAGTCTGGGCCTTTGTGAAGAAATCCGCGAGCTGACACTCAGAAAGCACATACTGTAGAGCAATAACCTTATCCCGTACCTGTGAACGCGTAAAAGAGGCGTCCACACCAATGTGCTTGGTGAGCTCGTGCTTCACCGGGTCACGAGCAATACTGATGGCACCTGTACTGTCAGACAACAAAGGAGTAGGTGTGGAAATAGAGACGCCAAAATCCTCAAGTAACCAACGGAGCCAAATAATCTCTGCTATCAACAAGGCCATAGCACGCAACTCAGCCTCTGCACTCGATCGAGAAACCGCCTACTGCTTCTTGGTCTTCCAAGTGATGAGAGAGCCACCCAGGAAGACGCAATAGGCAGATAGAGACCGACGATCAGAAGGATCACTGGCCCAAGTCGCATCAGAGTAAGCATGGAGCTGTAAGGGACCAGAGCGTGGAAAGAATAATCGACGGTGGCTGGTCCCGCGCAGGTAACGCAGGACATGAATAAGGTGGCTATAGTGGAGCTGAGTAGGTGCAGAAACAAACTGGCTCAAGATGTGCACGGAATATGAAATATCCGGTCGAGTGATCCTAGATAGACCAGACTGCCAACAAGATGGCGATAACGAGTGAGGTCTGGAAGAGGCTCACCGTCAGTAGAGCGAAGATGTACATTCAGCTCCATCGGTGTATCAGCGGTACGCTGATCAACAAGAGAAGCCCGATCAAGAAGATCCTGAATATACTTCTCCTGAGAGAGATAGAAGCCATCAGGTGTGGAGGAAAACTCAATCCCCAGAAAGTAACGAAGAGGGCCAAGATTCGTCATAAGAAACTGCTCGCTCAGCCGTGCTTTCACAAAAGCAATATACTGGGGATCATCTCCAGTGATAATCATATCATCCACATACAAAAGGAGAAGCGTCCGACCACGAGATGAAGTATGAACAAAGAGAGCAGGATCATGATCACTCGCAATAAAACCAGCAGCAGTGACGACAGAAGAGAACCGTTGAAACCAAGCACGTGGAGCCTGCCGAAGACCATATAGAGAGCGAAGAAGGCGACAAACCATGCCCTCGGGGACAGAATAACCAGGTGGTGGTCGCATATAAACCTCCTCATCAAGAACGCCATTGAGAAAAGCATTCTTGACATCAAGCTGGGAAATAAACCATGAACGAACAGCAGCAACAGCAATAAGACTGCGAACAGTAGTCATATGAGCAACAGGAGCAAAAGTCTCCTCAAAATCTATCCCATGCTCCTGCTGAAAACCGCGCGCTACAAGACGAGCCTTGTAGCGCTCCAGAGTACCATCAGATCTGGTCTTGACCTTGTAAACCCACTTGCACGTGATAGGACGAACACGGGCAGGCAGGGATACAAGATCCCACGTACCAGTACGCTCAAGCGCAGCAATCTCCTCTTCCATAGCATGCTGCCACTCCTGGTGAGCAGCGGCATCCCGATAAGAGGTCGGCTCGGCAAGAATAGCACCCAAAGAAGTAAACCGACCAGGAGGGCGTAGTGACTCACGATCACGAAGGTGGTAACGAGGAGGGTCACTGAAGGAAGAGGGCAACTCAGGAGGGTCACTGGTGATGGAGGGCATCTCATGAGAAGGCACTGCAGGAGGATCCTCGACTCGCTGACGACGAGTGTAGTGAAGAGGAAAGGGAGAAGCATGTCCTGGGGTAGGTGCAGAGATGACCGGATGCACATGGGGCACTGGTGGTGGAGCTGAGGGCACAGGTGATGGGGGTATGGGTGGTGGAATGGTGGATAGTGGACTATCAGGAAAAATGAGAAACAAGAGATGCTCAACAATAGAAGCCGGACTGGAAGATGAAGAAGGACGAGGGAAGAAGGGACGAGACTCATCAAAAGTCACATCACGAGAAATCCGCATTCGTCGAGCTACAGGATCCCAACACCGATATCCCTTTGTGCACAACACTATATCCAAGGAAGACACACTCAGCAGACTGGGCTGTCAACTTGATGCGCTCACGAGGGGCCAACAAGACATAGCAGACACAACCAAAAAGACGAAGCTCAGGATAAGACGGCAGATCTGGAGGTGGTGTAGGAAGGCGCTCAAGTGGAATCGCACCCTGAAGAGGAGAGGATGGCTGCATGTTGCTGAGATATGTAGTAGTAGATACAGCCTCAGCCCAAAACTGAGGGGGAACAGAGGAAGCAATCATAAGGGCACGAGCAGTCTCAAGTAAATGACGATGCTTGCGCTTAACAACGCCATTCTGGGCATGAGCCCCCGGACAGGAAAACTATGAAAGAGTGCCCTGGGTATCAAGAAAGGCACGAAGGTGCCGAGATAAGTATTCTCCAGCAGAGTCAGCACGAAGAACCCGAATGGGAGTGTTATACTGTGTACGGATCATGGTAGCAAAAGATTTATAAATAGACAAAACCTCAGTACGAGAGGACATAAAGTATATCCAAGTGTAGCGAGAAAAATCATCTATAAATATAATATAGTAGCGATGACCCCCTTTCGAAACGAAGGGGGCCGGACCCCATACATCTGAGTGAACAAGATCAAAAGCACTCTGAGAGACAGACTCACTAGTAGGATAAGGTAGCTGTAACTGTTTGCCAAGTTTACAGCTCATACAGTCTAAAGACATATCACCAAAGACAGACCCTAATAAACCTCTACGAACCAAAGAAGAAAGACGCCAACCACAGAGATGTCCTAAGCGATGATGCCACTGGGCAAACGAACCGGTGGAGGATGCAGCAGAGGCGGAGGCAATAGTGGTGATGAGAGGACTGGCAGAGGCAGCGGAAGGAAGATGAAGCCAGTCAAGCTCCCAAAGACGCGGAGAATCACGCCTGCGGGGGCCAGAACCAACTAGACTGCCTGTGCGACGATCCTGGATAGTACAAGAGTCAGAATCAAGAATAACACGACAGCCATGATCAGTAAGTTAGCCTGCCGACATAAGCTGCATGGTGAGTTTTGGAACGAGGGACACATCAGGGACATGAAAAGTAGGATTAGAAAGTGTGCCTAGCCCTGTAACTGAAAGTGGGGTGTCATCTGCAGTGAGAACTGTGACAGGGCTGGAGGGAGTACTAATGGAATGTAAAGTGGTAGAGTCAGGAGTCATATGAAATGAAGCACCAGAATCAAGGATCCAAGGAGAGGTACCTGAGGTGGTGGACGATGGTGTCGCAGTACCTGGAGGCTGACTGGCAGAAGAAGCAGAGCCTGAGGCCCCAGAAGCAGACATCCGACGAAATAACTTGAGAAGCTCCTGCTCAGTATCAGATGGGATAGTGCTCCTCTGATAGGGGAAACCCCAGTGTCAGTCTCCTTCTTCTTGGCAGCAGCCTGATCCCTCCGCTTCTTGTGACACTGCGTCTCCACATGTCCGTCTCGGTGGCAATAGGTGCAGCGTCTGGTGTCACCTCGCACGGGTGCTGTAGCAGAAGGCAGATCTGGTGTGATAGGAGCAGAAGAAGCAGGAGCACGGGTCGTCAAAACAGAAGCAGAAGGTGCCACAAGACCAGCAGTACGAAGACGAGTCTCCTCAGTACGAATAGCAGCAAGAACCTCCAAGAACGTCACGCGTGGGTGACGGGCAAGCAATTGGGCACGTATCTGCTCGAACTCAGGCCGAAGTCAGGTCAAAAAGTCATAGACCCGACGAAGCTGCAGGTGGGAGTGCTGATGCTGACAACACTGGCAGATACGACAGATCGCTGGTCCCAAAGAGTCGAGCTGACGCCAGATAGCAGATATCTGTGCATAGAACTCATCGACCGTGGCATCACCCTGCTGAAGAGCCTGCTCCTGTCGGACGACATCAAGGTAGAGGGAGTCACCGGTAGGCTCATAGTGAGATCGAAGATGATCCCACATCAGCTGAGACGTCGCCAAACTCACAATGTCGTCAGTCAGGGACACATCAATGCTAGCAATGAGGATGTTGGCGGCACGAGCATCGTCATCACACCACCGCCGATAGAGAACATCCTGAGAGGAATAAGCAGCAACAGCAGTCGCATACACATCGGTTGCCGCCTTCTTGGCGGTGTCATCAGCAGTGGGGGGGAGTGGTGTCTCGCTGGGAAGCACCGGTCGCGGTGGGTAAGAACGATCGCCGGTGAGAAGGTCCCAAAAGCGCTGACCGCGCATATGGAGACGAATGTGCGGTATCCACTCCTTATAATTAAGGCCATCAAAAATCAACGAACACCGAGAGATAGCAACATGATGATGATGAAGAGGTAGATCCGTAGGAGACGCCATATGAAGGGGGCACCGGCAGCGGCGCGGATCGGGCTGCAGGCGGATCGGGGCCGGCGCGGATCGGGCGCAGGCGGATCGGGGCCGGCGCGTGGGGGCGCAGGCGGACGGGGCCGGCGCGGCGCGTGGGGGCGCAGGCGGATGACAGGGCGCAGGACGATGACGGCGCGTGCGGGCGCAGGACAGGGCCGGCGCAGCAGGCGCGGCCGGCGCGGCGCGGCGCGGCAGGCACACCGGTAGGCGGATCGGACGTGGGGTCGGCGCGGGCGGACGGCTCGGGTGGGAGACGCGGCGGGGGAGAGAGCAAAAAGACGGCTAGGGTTTAGGTTAAACCTAGCTCTGATACCATGTTAGGAATAAACTCTCTTGTATTATTCCAAGGGCAATAACCCGATATATATAGAGTACAGGCAATGGTAAATAAGCACAAAAGACCCTATACAAAAGGGGTATATACATATACATCTAACACAGACCAGCTTTGTTATCTTTGTTATCTGATAAATATTATCGGGCTATCACCAAGAAGCATTCAAAGAGTATGTGCGTGATATAGATGATAATATTGTGATAAATGTGTGAAAACATTAGAAAAGATAATGAAAGAAAGAAGGATATCTGAGCAAAACTAAGTATGGTACCATTGACGATAAAATGAGAGATCATTGCTTGCGATGATTTAGTAACATACACCGAAGATCTTTTAATGCGCCCATCAGAAAGATAAAACACATGAATGTTAAGATCAACAGAAAAAAAGATAAACCAAATAAGCCATGGATGGAAGTGATAACAAAGTATATGAAAGATCCTGGTTGGACGGAAGAGAATTTTAGATTGAAATACATGGAAAATGAGTATTCGAAACCACGCTCCTACGTGATCACGATCCGACATTCTTTCTATTTTTGAGTCCATTAAACCAACCTTAATTTTTGGGATGATGGCCTAATACGATGATGAGGTGAATACCAAGAGTACATAATTTCTTCCTTGGTACCAAAATTATCCCAAAATATTTAACTTTTGAATCAATGGCCTCCCCCCAAAAAAAAACCACCACAAAAAAGAACAAAGAAAACACGGAAAACAAAGGCAATTTTTGGAATTTGAGCTCAACATTAGTAGGATGGACTTACATGGAAGCTCAAATTGCGTGCAGAGAGCAAAGTACATCATAAGCAGCTACAAGTTACGAATACATCAAAGTCAAAGAGAATTTTTGTTGGGATATTTTCTATAATTTTTTTGACTACTAATTAGGGGTTGGAATTCTTCCCACATGTCCCATGCCAACAAGCCAACTAACAAGAAAATTTGACAGGTGTACGTCATCCCTTTATAATTCCCTGAAGCAGAAAATATATAATTGCTAATTAACTTAAGCAACATTTATACAGAGAAAGTAGTATAGTGCTTATTGATGCCTCATATCAAATTCTCTGCGTCAACACTATTTCATATTGAACCTAAAGCCACAGATACAATACATTAAGGTTAAAGAAGGGGGCATAATTAACACATAAAAAGGCAAAGTGAGATAGAGGTGGTAAGCTAATACCTCAATGCCAGCACAAAATGGCAACTCCGCATGGTTACCACCCTTTTTGTTGGGATTATCTTTGTTATCCAGATAAACTGAGTAGCCAACACAGGCATACTTGAAGTCAGAAAGACTACGACCATCTTCAGTAGCCTCCATATCAGATTCTCCCACAATGTGATGAGGAACTGACAAAACAATCAAGTTAACACTTATCAGTCATTCATGTTTCTCCAACAGAAATTCCCATTTGCAGAAGGATGTAGATTGTAGATCAACAGAAAGAAATCAAATTGCAGCCAAAAATGAGAGGTGTAGGACGAGAAATGAAATCTACTTGAAATAAAATCCTACACACTTTAGTCTTTTGTTTCTTAAAGTTGAGACTTTACTTGATGTCATGCAGGGTGAAAATGTTGCTTCTAGACCAACCAATGATATAATTCATGTGAACAATATTACTCTGGATGAGAATTACAATCAAATACAAAGTCATGGTGAGTAGGCGTATATGTCTTTTCTATATTTTTAAGGCATGATCCTATATACAGGTTTGGAGGAAAAGTCTACTACGTTTTAAATAATTATTATTCTGCTTGAAGACAAGTATCTGTATTTTCTCAGTACTCAACCTTGATTACTGTTTCTTTCCTAAGTCAGTCCAAATTGCTTGAATATTGCTTCTTCACTGGAAGCAACTCCGCATGGTTATCACCCATTTTTGTTGGGATTATCTTGGTTATCCGGATACACTAAGTAACCATCACAGCATACTTGAAGTCTTAAAGACTAGCCACCATCCCCGATTCTCCCACAATGTGAAGAGGAACTGGCAAAACAATCAGGTTAACACTTAACAGTCAACAATGTTTCTCTAACAAAAATCCCCATTTACAAAAGGATGTGGATCAACAGCAAGAAATCAAATTGCAGAGAAAATGCACGTGTTGAACAAGAAATGAAATGGACTTGAAATAAAATCCTACACATTTACTCCTCTTTCTTAAAGTTGAGACTTTATTTGAGGTCATACCAGGTAAAAATGCTTCTTCTAGACCAGACAAAGATATAGTTCTTGTGATCAGTATTACTCTGGATGAAAATTACAATCCAATTCGATACAAAGCTATGGTGAGTAGACTTATATGGTTTTTCTTTATTTTCAAGGCATGATCCTATATAGAGAGTTGCAGGGTTAGAATACTGAGTTTTAAATGATTATTGTTCTGCACGAAAACAATTATCTATAGTTCCTCAGTACTCAGGCTGGGGTACCATATTCTTTCCTACGTAATTTGAAATTGCTTGAATATTGCTTCTTTACTAGGTAATTTGTAATAATAAGCTAGGGAGAGTTACCATCAAAATAATCTTAAAAGGCGATGTCAAAGGTTGGGGGATGTATTTTAGAAGCTTCACACATGGAAATGCGTGTCTTGTCTGATATATGGGAACATGGTATTCAACTACTAAGGAGGTGTGTCCCCAAGATCATAGAGATACCCAAACAACAAAGAGCATGGATCCATGGCATGACCTTCAACAAACCAATAAACAGCTTCCTCAAGTTGCCAACTTACCGCAACTTACGACTGCATGTCATTTATGGCTTTCTGTAATTAAAGCAATCCATTTTCTTTTGTTATTTATCATGTAAAATGTGCCAGAGTACAGTACAAGAACAATCCAATTCTTGTTCCTAAAGCAGCTTGGCAATCCATAGGGGAAATTAAACCATGCTGAAGGTTCTCTATAATTAATTGAAATGAAAACATGTATGTTCGGTCCATTCTTCTGTCCTACCTCCTTAAACTTCCTTTTTCTTTTCATTTTGAAACAAGTCTTCTAACTCACTTGCTAGGCACAATGCCTTTAATATGTCTTCCTTTTAGACCAGTCATTTGTGATGGTGCGTGTCTCATCTATCTGCCAACTCCAATGTGCTCTACCCCATGTGCTATGCGGCATTCAAATATACACGTCAATGTAAATCATGTTCTAAGTTGATGCTCAAGATTGTCATGTAAAATACAATGGCTACATTGTTAATACAAAACATTTTCACCAAAGGTCGTGCAATCATCTTGTTTCCTATGTAGCATTAGAATTACGGAAATTCAGATGCACATCCCTTCCCTGTGTTTATTATTATTCAAGCCAGACTTCAAGGTCAGTTTGCCTAACTTAGCTGCATTCTCAACCATTGCCGACTAGTCATGTGTAAGTCTTACTTCAAAGCATTTATCTTCCTGTCATCTGCATCTGCATGAGGAAGCTGATATCACAACTAATGTATATGGGGCTTCTAGAGACAGACTTTGAAGTATGAGACCATATGCAGGCTCTCAATTGATGAGTAAGTCTTGACCCTTCAGGTAAGGCTCGTCTCCCAAATGTGGAGAGAAATTGTAAAATCCATCCGCCCATTGCTATGAGACTAAGTTCTGACCTCTCCTGTCCAAGCATTCATATTCAATGGACTGTGAACTTGCCTTTGATGATACAATTACCGGCTACTTGCCTTTGATGCTTCAATTGCCGCCTGGAGGCTTCATCACGGCGGATATCATCAGAAATCACTGCCGGGTGCAAATGGCTCCTTCATAGTCCATCAGCATCATTCACACCCGCCTTTTCAGTAATAGAGCATCTCTATCTTGTTGAAATTATTTGAGCATATCCAACTTGGTCCTCCGATTGTATTTGCATGGCAAGTGATTTATGCATGCTTGCTTAAACACGGATATGCCCTAACGCCCCCACACCACCTCCACCATGTCAACTCGATTTATGTCGCCTTATATTAAGAAATCAAATCAAAAACACATTGTTACACATTTAAATGGTCCCTGACCTCCGGAAATGGCCCATCTATAACTCATATCGCCACAAAGTTTAATTATTCAATTCATCAATGATCAATATTACAATAACTAACGCACCTAAGATCCCAACACTTCATCATTTGTTTTATCGACCAAATCAATGATATTTTACCAAGTTAAACAGCAGAGACATACGACTCGATAGAATGAAATCAAGAAGCATAGATCTGATTTTGGGATCACTGACCTTGAGGGAGACTTCTGGTGAGGCTGACGCACCTAGGGTTACGGCCGTTGGATTTGAATACAGACGAGTAATAGAGGCAGCCTTTGCACGACTTTCCCTTGCTCACAGATGGCGGCAGCGATGATGACTTTGGCAGATGATGGCGGTGGCCGCCATCGCTGCTGCCACCGTCGGGCGATCTCTCTGCCATTTTAGTTTTTTTCCCCTTTCTCCTCCCTCTAACACCCTTTTATTGCGATGATGAAGCGATTAACGAAAGGCGTCAGCGTTTGCCGGGTGTCGGCTCGTGTGATTGGCAAAGTGAGAAAACGCCTACTTCACGTTACTTCACTTTTTTATTTTCTTGTGAAATTCTATACACACGGACCTATTTCTTTACACACCCACAATATTATTTCAGTTTTTTTACTTTACAAAAATTTCTCCAAACTATGACTCTCATCTTACTCCTCCCATACCTTCCTCTTCTTATTGTTTCTCTTCCTTTATACACACCAAAGTTACTCGTCCGCCTCCTCATCTTCGTATTCTCAACTTTCTTTACTCAAACAGACATTCTATTTCTTCTACTTCTTCATCTCCTCCTCCTCCTCAATAAACATTGACTCTCTATGTGCATGGCCAAAAACGAAAACACGAGGGAGAAGGATACGTTAGCAACAACAATGGTAGAGGCGGATGAGGAAAGTGGCGGAGGAATGGAGGAGGTATAAGTTGAAGAGAATACGAGGGTAAAAGAGGAAAAAATTCAATGGTGAACTTGTAAATATTGAATGGCACATCTGTAAATAAATTATTAGTGTGTGAAGCAATTAGGTGTGTATGTATAGCAACTTCCCATTTTTCTCAAAGGATGTGCCGTGGACACGAGATTCTATATGCATATCAATTTTCACCTCACAATTTATTTACAAGATTACCATTCAAAACAATCTTTTATTATTTTATAATTCCCATTTTACCCTTAACAATCACTCAAAACTTTCTTTTTCTCTGCCGCCACCAGTCGCATTCTCCTTCTCCTATTCGTCTTCCATTACTTTTCTTCATCTCTTTTCATTTCATCGACATCATCAATTTCACAGATATTAACTGATAATTCACCGGGTCGACCGTCAATGATCACTAGGCTGATTATTTGAATGGCCTAGCCAAGTAAAGCCCACGACATCGGCATTCGGCCCAGCTCCCAGAGATCCTCACGTGAGGCTAGCTGAGATTCTTCATTAAAGGTGACAGCCGAGTTAATCGTTGTGTTCTCTCATCAATACTGATCAGTAAATTCATCATCAATGCTGGCACAAAATGGCCGACCGTTCATATCGCCATCACTGGCGACGGCCCAGATCCACAAGCAATAAAGCTCCATAAAGACTTTGACGTTCGCTGCCAATAAGTAACTTCTCAGACAACGAGGAAAGGATTTCTTAGCCAATCCCACATTCTCATTCTCTAACAATCATCAAAGTCAAGTACTCTAATCATCGTATCTCCTCCGCCTTATGCATTTTCTATATAGCTCGGCGTGAGAACGAGCGGATAATCTCCCAACAGGTCGGACATAGTTACCATGTGCCTTCCTTAAGTCACATGCTGACTTAAGCATCGAAGAAAACTATGTCAGACCCTAGATCCGACCCGTGACGAGTTCTTTGTGTTGCAGACAGCCTATATACAACTCAGAGCCAACTCACCTGGCTCAGATCAGAACCAGTTTAGCTTGTGGACAGCTCGTCCAATGCCCCGACAGCTGCCCAGATCATCCCACGTCAGCTGCATCACTCGACCCATCTTCCAATAATTTCATTGTTGAGAAAACACCCAGAAACACGAGATGATAGTAGTCGGAGTTCTAGTTATTGTACTTCATATGCCCTTCTAGTATTACGTGTTCTTAATGAATATAAGTGGTAACCGACTCATTTTGAATACATCGTATCAGCATGATTACCATTGATACCTACAAGTAATACATCTTGGTATTCGCCAATTAACTATGCTTAAATAAATATGAATGTAGAGAAACTTATATGATGCATATGTTATATTTGTTGGAATATTCAGAACTATAAACACCAAACTTTTTAGGCCGAAAGTTAAAAAATGAATAAGTCTAATTGGACCATTTATCTCAGTAGGCTTTGTATTTAACCGAAACAGATATCCAAAGATCTCGCTTGTCTTATTAGGACTGTTTAATATGACATTGGAAACAAACATGAATGAAGATTGTTTATATAAAATTTAAAAAACCATTACATTGTCTCGGCTATCTTGAGTGGAAAGAAAAGGTTAAATAGGATGTTGTGGATAGATTATATCATGTATTAACTGATACATAAATCCCAAAAAGGATTCAGCCTCAAGCAATGCGCCTTGTAACACCTAAGTCCAAAGATCCACCGTTTTACATCTCCCCAATAATAGTTTCAAAAGGACATTACAATAAACCGATCATAGATTGGCATTGTTGGATTGATCTTTCCATTGCTTTTCCTAAGTAGATCTTTTTGGATGATCTACTCGTATTTCCAGCAATAACCCCAAAGATATTCCCACTCTTGCTTCTTGTTTCAAAGTTTCCATTCTTCCCACCATTTGTTTATTTTAGCTCTTTTTTCATTGCTGGCATTAACACGAGAGCTTTGTGTTCTTGGTCTTCGTGTCAAATTTCTTGCAATTTTTTAGAATTATGTTCAACTTGGAAATACTTGATTACTTCTTGCATAGCCATATCATCTCTCGTTTTCTTTAGTTTTATTTAACAGTCCTACCACAAAAGTAATAACTTTGCAATTATTAGGAGACTTGCAAAGATTCTTCAAGTAGATAACCTTCAGGGATTAAAAAATACTTTAATACAAATCAAGGAAGCATAGGCATGAAATGGATACTGGTATATGTACAGATACGGACACGAGACATGGCCAAGTTGTAAAATATATGGGTACATGGATACTATGATCGGAATATTATATTATATTTTAATACACATGCACAAAAAGGAAACAAAATATAAAAGGTGGCATCTAACAATATAATCTTTAAATACGTAATTCAGATAATAGTATAGTTTAAGGACGTTTAGTGACACACTGGCCATAATCCAAGGTGTTGGTGGAATTTACCCGTCTTTATAACATGAGAGGAATCAATCAAATCAAATTTCACATAACGACAAGTCTTCTAAAGGGACAAGAACTTATCCATGATTTACTTTCTCTGCCCTATACTATACTGTTTGGAAAATCCCAATCATGGCCTACTACTTAACACATAAGGTCAATATGGAGGAGCTAACTGAAACACATCAGTGTTACATAAATAGTTTATTACATGCCACCACCAACACTTTAGAAGTGTTCTTCCAAAATGCCATTTAGCTTACAGGTTCAAATTGTGTCTCAAAGATGACGATCATTCACTCTTACAAAGCATGTCATCCTACAGATAACCCTTCTGGATTCAAGGAAATGCGAAGATGTGCTCTGTGAGATTACTACATAGCCAGAGATTACTACATAGCCAGAGAACATACACCAATCTGACAACTGTCCATCAACATGATGCGTCTAGGGCTTTTTGTGGGGATAAATGTGGGATTTTTATAGCTTTGGACTAATAAACTAGGGTTTTAATGCGAAGAACAGATCTGTATATTACTAATTAATTGCGGAAATAATTAATCTAGACAACGAACAATAAGAGATTAAAGGGAAATTGTTTTAGGGTTCTAGGAATCAAAATACCTTTTAGATCAATTCTTCGATATCTTTCCTAGGGCCGGCCGGCCGGCCCTCCTTTAAGGGGGGAATTAGCGAACTGTCGAATTACTAAATGACCCCCTGGTAGTCACGACAAGTTTGACACCGGGCCAATGGTGGACCCGATTCGCCTCCTCCTTTGGTAGACTTGAACCGGTCTCACCCCGTCTTCGCTGGACCCGTTGCACGTGCTCCCTCTGACCCGCACGGCATCACTACTCCCCCCAAAAGTGCCACCTTGTTCTCAAGGTGAAAGTCTGGAAATTGGGTGTGTATTACCGCAAAGAGCTCCCTAGTAGCACCGTAGTCCGGTAGGCCCCTCCATCTGATCAGCACCTCCTGTGTCACATCGGTAGTCTGTCTAATCCCAGTCAGCTCCTGAGGCTCAAGAAGCACCTCCATGTGATCTGTCAGAGTATGCGGTAAAGTAGGTGATAGTGTATAGTCCACAATGGCTCTCTGCAACTGTGAAACGTGAAAAACGGGGTGAATGGTGGAGGTAGACTGTAACTCTAGGTGATACGCCACCTTACCAATCTGAGTAGTAATCTCGAATGGTATAAAGTAGCGGGCCGACAACTTTTCAGTGCTTCAATGAGCCAAAGTCTTCTATCTGTAAGGTCGGAGCTTCAGGTAAATCCGGTCCCCACGGCAAACTGCACATCTCTCCGGTGCTCATCCGCTTTGGCCTTCATGATCTGCTGAGCCCGCAGTAGATGTTTCTTCAACTCCTATAAATATCTGTCCCGCTCCCAAGATGCTCCTCTACATGTGACACAGGAGTGGTACCTCTACTGTAATGTATCAACTAGGACGGGTCCCGACTATACAAATCCGAAACGTGGTGCTCTGCGCTGCCAAGTGGTAGAGGTATTGTACCAATATTCTGCCCATGCTAACCACCTGGCCCACTGTCTCGGCGAGTCTGATGCAAAACACCTCAAATAGGTCTCCGCACTCCTATTCACCACCTCAGTCTGACCATCTATTTGTGGATGATAGGCCGTGCCCCTCAGTTTGGTTCCATGTACCTTGAAAAGCTTCTGCCAAAAACTGCTCATGAAGACATTACCACGATCAGATATTATGGAAGCGGGGAAATCATGCAAGCAGACCACCTCTCGCATGAAGGCTGTAGCTACTATCACTGCCATGTAGGGGTGTCTCAGCGGCACGAAATGGGCATACTTGCTAAGCCGATCTATCACCACCAATATAGAGTTGTAGCCCTTTGACCGTGGAATCCCCTCAATGAAGTCCACGCTGATATCCTCCCAGACTCTCTCAGGTAGAGCCAATGGATGTAGAAGTCCCGCTGGTGTCATCGCCACATACTTGTGACGCTGGCAAACGTCACACTCCGCTATCATCTGAGCAATGTCCTTCTTCATGCCTGGCCAGTATAGCTCCCTAGACATCCTCTTGTAGGTCTGCTGTATCCCAAAATGCCCTCCAATGGCGCTGCCGTGGAACTCCTGGAAAATCAACAGAATGTGAGAGGAGCCCCTGGAATCACCAATCTCCCCTGATATAAAAGTCGCTGCCCACTCATGGTGTACCCCGGAAATTCCACTGATCCCTAATGCAGTGCCTCTCGAATCTGTGCCAAGCATGTGTCGGTCTCTATCTCTCTGCCCAGCAACTCTCAGTCTAGGAGGCCCGGTACGGAAATGACTGTCATCCCTGCTGGATCCTCTCTGCGAGACAAGGAGTCTACCGCCTTATTCTCCAAGCCTGGGCGGTACTGTAGCTCCTCTTTGCGAGACAAGGAGTCTACCGTCTTGTTCTCCAAGCCTGGCTGATAATGAATCTCAAAGGTGAAGTGGACCAGCTTGGATTGTCATTTCTGATGCTCTTCTGTGACCATGAGCTACTCAAGTAAGTATTTCAAACTCCGCTGGTCGGTCCTCACTATGAATCTCCTCCCCAACAAATTAGGCCACCATTTCTGTATAGAGAGCACGATTGTCATTAACTCCCGCTCGTATACTGATTTCAATCTCGCTCGTGCTGACAGAGTCTGGCTAAAATATGCAATAGGCCTTTGATCCTGCATCAGCACTGCCCCAACCCGTGTCCAGAAGCGTTAGTGTCAATAACAAAGGGCCTGCTGAAATCTGGTAGTGCCAAGATGGGCACTGTCAGCATCGCCTGCTTCAGGGCCTCAATGCCCTGGTGGCCTCCTCGCCCCAGTGGAAGCTGTCCTTCTTAAGATGCTCTGTGCGTGACCATGCAATCGAGCTATATCCATTGACAAACTCCATGTAATATCCCGTCAGACCCAAGAAGCCCCGCAAGCCTCGTAGTGTGGTGGGTAACTGCCAATCTAACATCAATGTGATCTTGGCCCGGTCTGCTGCCACCCTCTCAGTTGAGACGATATATCCCAAATACTCTACATGAAGCTGACCAAACAAGCACTTCTTCTAATTAGCACACAGCTGCTGGTCCCGAAGCTCTTGCAACACCGCCTGCAAGTGCCCAACATGCTCCTCCACACTGCGACTGTACAAAAGGATGTTATCGAAAAATAACAGAACAAATCTCCGGAGGTAAGGCCAGAACACCTTGTTCATCAATGCCTGAAAAGTCGTCGGAGCATTCATCAGGCCGAAAGGCATGACGAGGAACTCATAGTGCCCCTCATGAGTGCTGAAGACCGTCTTGGGCATGTCAGCTGCCCTCATCTGTATCTGATGATAACCAGACTTGAGATCGATTTTAGAAAAACATGCAGCTCCATGGAGCTCATCCAGAAGCTCATCGATCACTGGAATATGAATCTGTAACGGTTTCCTTATTCAGGACCATGTATTCCACACAGAATCTCCAGCTGTCATCCTTCTTCTTAACCAAGACTGGGCTGGAGTAAAGGTTCGTACTCAGCTGAATCACCCCTGCATGCATCATGTCCTCCACTAATCTCTCCATCTCGTCCTTCTGCATCTGGGGATGTCTGTAGGAACGCACACTAATAAGGGACACGCCCTCTCGTAAGATAATGGCGTGCTCGTGGTCTCAGTGCGGTGGTAACCCCTGCGGTGTCCGAAACACATCCTCATATTGGATCAACAGCTGCTCAATCTCGGGTGCCACTGCCTGTGCCTAATCCTCCCTTTGCTCTACTGCTGTCACTGCCTGTAGCTCTACCAGAAAATCTCCCCCTGCTGTGTGAATCGCTCGTGAACACTAAAGAACGACAGAGGCTGGGATCCCCCTGTAAAACCATTGTCCTTCCCCCATCCTGGTACTCCATCCTCAGCATCTTCCAGTTCGTCCTGGTCTCTCCTAGTGTCTGCAGCCACTTCATCTCCAGGATGACATCAGCGCTCCCTAGCTCCAAGGGAAGAAAATATGTGACAATCTGTACTCTATGGATCGACACGATCACTCGCGACAGACACTGTGACAATCTGTCTCTCCTAGCGTCACCTGACCAGTGCCTAGCACTACTCCATACCTCCCTGTGCCACTCAGCTGTAGTCCATGCTCGCTCACCAACCTGGTGGAGATAAAGTTGTAGGTGGCCCCACTGTCTACTAACACGATCACTTTCAGACCACCCACATGTCCCACCAATTTCATGGTGTGATTCGGAATGAACCCCACCACAGAATTGTGGGATACCTCTGCCAAGTCTAAGTACTGGTGCCCAGCCTCCTCCTCCTCTCCAGCCTCTAGCACTACTACATCGTCGTCCTCCTCATCGTTCACCAACAGTATC
This sequence comes from Scilla litardierei, assembly GCA_030789695.1. Classification (NCBI taxonomy): domain Eukaryota; kingdom Viridiplantae; phylum Streptophyta; class Magnoliopsida; order Asparagales; family Asparagaceae; genus Scilla; species Scilla litardierei. The sequence goes on along the minus strand of CM061133.1, from coordinate 1,058,835 downwards.
TGAAGAGTCCGATCCCCACAGCGGTGTCCTGGAGTGAATCTATCATCACATTTGAGCATAACCCCTTTGCCCGCTTCTCCCGCATCTCTGAATCAGTCATCCTCTGTCGGGTCCCATGGATGGCTGAAATCCTGAAAATTGTGCAGATCGAAACCCGTGCTGAAATTCTGTAAATTGTGCAGATCGAAACCCGTGATGGGCCCATGGGGGCCCCGAAGTACTCGACAGTGGCTGTCGGCCTCCCCCTACCTCGCCCATTGGCACCTCCGGGGGGTCGGAACCCCCTGGATTCAAGGAAATGCGAAGATGTGCTCTGTGAGATTACTACATAGCCAGAGAACATACACCAATCTGACAACTGCCCATCAACATGATGCGTCTAGGGCTTTTTGTGGGGATAAGGGGGGGATTTTTGTGGCTTTGGACTAATAAACTAGGGTTTTAATGCGAAGAACAGATCTGTATATTACTAATTAATTGCGGAAATAATTAATCTAAACAACGAACAATAGGAGTTTAAAGGGAAATTGTTCTAGGGTTCTAGGAATCAAAATACCCTTTAGATCAATCTTCGAAATCTTTCCTACGGCCGGCCGGCCCTCCTTTAAGGGGGAATTAGCGAAATGTCGAATTACTAAACGACCCCCCGTGTAGTCATAAAACTACAAGTTTGACATCGGGCCCATGGTGGACCCGAGTCACCTCCTCTGGTAGACTTGAACCGGCCTCACCCTGTCTTCGCTGGACCCGCTGTGTGCGCCCCCTCGGACCCGCGTCGCATCACAACTCACCCCAAAGTGCCTCCTTGCCCTGAAGGTGGAAGTCTGGAAATTGGATGCGTATTACAGCAAAAGGATCCCAAGTAGCATCATATTCCGGTAGGCCCCTCCATCTGATCAGCACCTCATGTGTCCCATCTATGGCCTGTCTAATCCCAGTCAGCTCCTGAGGCTCAAGAAGCACCTCCATGTCATCTGTCAGAGTGTGCGTCAAAGTAGGTGATAATGTATGATCCCCAATGGCTCTCTGAAACTGTGAAACGTGAAAAACGGGATGAATGGTGGAGGTAGACGGCAATTGTAGGCGATACGCTGATTCGGTCCATAAATTGCATATTCCCCCCATTTCTGGGCATTTTATGTGTATATCATGTTTATTTTGGCTTTGATACGGGCGTATTCGTGATATCGTGAATTATTAAAGCCAATTCCTATTTTAAACATAAAATGTGTTATTTATGGACTAATATTTACTTCCCTTATTTTTGATGGGATTTTTCTGGATGTTCTGGAATTTTTCCAGAATTTTTTGGAGCTTAGAGCTATTTTGGGGATTTATTTGAAGCAAAAAAAAGCAATTCTGGGAATTTTAAAAAGAAAAAACAAAAATATATATATAAGACCCACATGACTTGAACAGGGTTTTTGATGCGTTTTTCAACCTCGTTCGCCTAATTGCAGACCCAATTAGCTGGAATGGGTTTTTAGAGGCTTTTGGGGGCTGTTTTCAGCCCTATTCTCTTTCAAAAACCGAAATTCTTCTTCCAATATGATTTTTTAGGGCATGGAGGCCATGGGGATGTGGAAAGCTTGAAGGAGGAGCAAATGGGTGGAAGCAAAGGTTCATTTGGGAGAGTTCTTGGATGAAATCATTCCTCCCCCTTTTGTAATTTTGATATCTCTCATTTGTAATGAACTAGTGATGTTATTTTTGTATGAAGATTTCATCTTTCTTTTTCATGATGATTGAGTAGTGTTGAATTGCTTGGGTTGTGATTCATGAATGTTGGATGTTAATTTTAGTTATATTTACCCTTTGCACATTATCATGTTAATGTTGGATGTATCATTAGGGCTAATTTTATTAGTTAAGACCCAAAAGGGTACACTTTGAGAAAAGTCCATGATCATATTTTGATTAGTGACATGATGATGCATCCATCCTTATTGCAAATTATTGTGTTCTTGAATGCAAAATATTCCGATTGAGCTTCCTTAGCCGGATGATCGATTGTGTTATTTGTGGCATTATAGCTTGATTAACACCAATCTTAGTGTACCCACAACTCATGCTATCTCTCCTAACTATCCTAACTCCCTATTTGGCTCTCTAACCCTACTTAGGTTAGGAATATAGATTCACCACACGTTTTTCCACTTCCATTCACGTAGCGAGGTGGTTGTATCACGCTTTATCTTTTTTACCGATCAAACTTACGCGTGTAGAACGACTTGTCCCTGTGATCCGACCCGGTACTCACTGGTTATAAATTGTATATTGCATTGACGTTCCTACACTTGGGAGTGGAAGGCGTGCTCCCTTGCGCGTCTCCGGTTCAATCATACGCCACCTTCCCAATCTGAGCGGTAATCTCGAATGGCCCATAGTAGCGGGCCGCCAGCTTTTCATTACTCTGATGGGCCAAAGTCTTCTGTCTGTAAGGTCGGAGCTTCAGGTAAACCCGGTCCCCAACGACAAACTGCGCATCTCTCCGGTGCTCATCCGCTTTGGCCTTCATGATCTGCTGAGCCCGCAGCAGATGTTTCAACTCCTCTAAATATCTGTCCCGCTCCCCAAGATGCTAGTCTACCTGTGACACATGAGTGGTACCTCTACTGTAGTGTATCAACAGGAGCGGGTCCTGAGCATACAAAATCCGAAACAGGGTGCTCTGCGCTGCCAAGTGATACGAGGTGTTGTACCAATATTCTGCACATGCTAACCACCTGGCCCACTGTCTCGGCGAGTCTGATGCAAAACACCTCAAATAGGTCTCCACACTCATATTCACCACCTCCGTCTGACCATCTGTCTGTGGGTGATAGACCGTGCTCCTCCTCAGTTTGGTTCCATGTACCTTGAAAGCTCCTGACAAAAACTGCTCATGAAGACCTTAACACGATGAGATACTATGGAAGCGGGAAAACCATGCAAGCAGACCACCTCTCGCATGAAAGATGTATCTGTTGGATCCTATGGATGGCAAACACTAGAAGGGGGGTTGAATAGTGTTGTATAAAATAAACTTTTTCGTTCTTAATAGATTAGCCCAATTCAAATCCTTCTAATGTTGCCTAAGAAACCAAGTAGAGTGATCTACGCTTGGTTCGTAATCAACTTAATAAATCTTCAAAATCAAATCAGAGATAAAAATCTTCTGGTAGTCGACTACTTATGAACAGTAGTCGACTCCCGGAGGGAAATTAAGCACAGCTCATTTAGTTAAATACTTAATGAAGATATATAAGATTGCACAGTCATACAGATACAAAAACTGATCTTTGCTGTATATTATAAATGAATTACAAGAATAATATTCAACAAACAAATGAACAAAGAATTACGATAATAACAAAGGAAATGAGAATTGCGTACAGAGATAAATAATCAAACACAGATAAGCAAACGCAGACACAAGGATTTTTATCCTGATTCTCCACAACTTGGATACGTTCAGTCCCCGACCAATCCGTACAAGATTTCAACTATCTGTCTTAACAAATACAAGCACCTAACTTCACTCGTTAGGATTTCCAACAACCTAGTCTTGACCAGGATTTCCAACAACTGCAACACCTAGACTTGTCTAGGGTTTCCAATAACAACACCCTTACAACAAAGGATAAACACAAAGAGAAAAACGATGTCCAATTCACCACAATTGTTTGGTGGAGATTGGATTTACACCCAAATTCTATAACCAATAGTAATAGACAATTATGTGTATTAGTGGCTTGATAGAATAATATTCTAGATCACACAAAGATACGAATAAAGTCTTTGTGATCTAAATCAAATGTTTTTCAAAATCCTTTTAAATGAAATCAGAGAATAAGTAATATGGATTTTGAAAACAACTAGCCAAATAAAAAATTCGATCTTCAGAAAATAATATCTTAAAGAAATTACAAGATCAAGAATAAAAAACAGATTTGGCTAAGAGAGAATGAGAGTTGAGAATTTGAGAACGTTTTAAAACCTTTGCGTAAGAGAATTTTGATTTCAAGAGTTGTATTTTTCTCAAAGAAATAGTTCTCTATTTATAGGTGAAAATGATGATTCGAAATTCAAATTCATTTGACTTTTGCCCCGAAAATCATGGGAATAATAAATTAGAGATATGTCAACAGTCAAGTCAAAATGTCGAATTTCGACAGCTGGTAGTCGACTCCCTGGGATTGGTAGTCGACTCCCAGTGTGTTTCAGGAGAAATTAATTCTCAGCTGGTAGTCGTCTCCCACTCCTTGGTAGTCGACTCCCAGAGGAATTTCTTCTGAGACACGGCTAGTAAAACATGTAGTTAGCTACAGGGTGTAATGGAGTTTCACTACGAAAATGCAAAGCGATTAGCAAAAGCTCTCAATGACTTTGAAAATGATTTAAAAGGTATTTTAAAATGTTTGGCTTCGAAATCATTTGTGTGTGTGTTGTCTATACGTTTGGCTTTAACATACCCTAAGAAGGACACAACTCACACACTGTAGACTAGGACACGTCTTCGGAAGCTTGATCAACTGATGATGATGTAGATGTGAGCTTCTCTTGAGCTTCTGTTCCATTTGAGCTTTGAGCTTCATCATTGATCTAGCAACGTTCGTCCTTGTCTTTGAGCGTAGATTGCGCTTCTCTGGAGTATGCATAAAGCTTTTCATTTGTCGCACAACCAGTACACTTAGTCGTAGTGTAGTTAGTACACTAAGCTTCATTTGGTGTGATCATCATCAAAATCACTTGGGGCGGAATTCAATTTCCATCAGTAGCTCTGTCACTGTCGTGTAGGAGTGTCTCAGCGGCACGAAATGGGCATATTTGTTGAGCCGATCTACCACCACCAATATAGAGTTGTAGCCCTCTGACCGTGAAAGCCTCTCAATGGAGTCCATACCGATATCCTCCCAGACTGTCTCATGTAAAGCCAATGGCTGTAGAAGTCCCACTGGTGCCATTGCCATATACTTGTGACGTTGCCAAACATCACACTCCGCTATCATATGAGCAATGTCCTTCTTCATGCCTGGCAAGTATAGCTCCCTAGACATCCTCCTGTAGGTCTGTTGTATACCGGAGTGCCCTCCGATGGCGTTGCCGTGGAACTCCTGTAAAATAATTTTCATCATAGCGTCGTATTTATCTTTTGACAGATACGAGAAGATTATTCAAATTTTCAACTTTTTCATTTACGGAAAGAATGTCTTTTTGTAAAGAATCATTCTTTTCTTTAAGAAGACTATTTTCCTTAATGATTTCTTCTTTTTCTTTGACATCCCTTTTAATATTCCTAAGTGTTCTTCTATATTCTTTTATGAGATTTTCATGCATTTCGCATAGCTCCATATATGCTTACATATAGTCCATGTCTTCATCATCGCCTGATGACGAATCATTATCACTAGATGAATCATGATGCGAACTTACCTTAGAAGATGTGGAAGCTATGAAGCACATGTGTGCTGTTTCTCTTCTTTCATCATTGTCGTCTGCTGAGGATTCATCGAACGAGGAATCGTCGCTCTGGTCGAAAGCTGCGTAGGCTTCCTTCTTTGGTCGTCGGAATTTGTTTCTTCCATTGTTTCTCTTTTCATTGCTATCTCGGTTCTTCCTACGATCTCTGGAATCACGATTGTTTCTTTCCAACGGACAGTCTCTTTTGACGTGTCATGGTTTATTGCAACCAAAACAAATAATACCGTTAGTAGGTCTAAAAGAGCGTTTACCATACTTACTTGTGATGAACTCTTTAAAGTTCTTTAAGATGAAGGCAATATGGTCTGCTTTGTCCGTATAGTCGGAATCTTCTTCTTAAGCTTTAAACGGGAGATTCTTCTTCTTTGGTTTTTCTTCGATCTTCTTATCTTCGACTAGTTCAATCGCATACGCCATGAGGTTTCCCATTAGTTCTTCGATGGTAAGATCCTTTACGTTATGAGCTACTCTAATGGCCGTTGTTTTTCCCTTCCATTCGGTTCGGAGAGATCTCAGTATTTTCATCACCTGCTCGTATTCGGAAAGTTTCTTTCCTAATCCTGCGAGCTCATTTGTAATGCTAGTAAAACGAGCATTCATGTCGGTGATACTCTCTTCTTCTTGCATTTTAAAAGATTCGAATTTAGAATGTAAAACATTTATGCGGGATTCCTTTACCTTTTCAGTTCCCTCGTGACTTACTTGAAGAGTGTACCATATTTGATGTGTTGTCTGGCATTGAGAGACTCGATTGAACTCATTTCCTGTTACAGCGTAAAATAGTGCATCCATTGCCTTTGCATTAAGATTTGCTCTCTTTAAAGCCTCGCTCTGATGATGACACAACTCTGAATATTGCGCTTCTTTGGCGTATGCATAAAGCTTTTCATTTGTCGCACAACCTGCACACTTAGTCGTAGTGTAGTTAATACACTAAGCTTCATTTGGTGTGATCATCATCAAAATCACTTGGGGCGGAATTCAATTTCCATCAGTAGCTCTGTCACTGCCGTGTAGGGGTGTCTCAGTGGCACGAAATGAGCATAGTTGCTGAGCCGATCTACCACCACTAATATAGAGTTGGAGCCCTCTGACCGTGAAAGCCCCTCAATGAAGTCCATACCGATATCCTTCCAGACTGTCTCATGTAAAGCTAATGGCTGTAGAAGTCCCACTGGTGCCATTGCCATATACTTGTGACGTTGACAAACATCACACTCTCCTATCATATGAGCAATGTCCTTCTTCATGCCTGGCAAGTATAGCTCCCTAGACATCCTCCTGTAGGTCTGTTGTATCCTGAAATGCCCTCTGATGGCGCTGCCTTGGAACTCCTGGAAAATCAATGGAATGTGGGTCGAACCCCTGAGAATCACCAATCTCCCCTGATATAGAAGTCGCTGCCCACTCATGGTGTACCCCGGAAATTCCGCTGATCCCTAATGCAGTGACTCCCGTATCTGTGCCAAGACTGTGTCGGTCTGTATCTCTCTGCCCAGCGGCTCCCAGTCTAAGAGGAGCGGTACGGAAATGGCTGTCATCCCTGATGGCTCCTCTCTGCGAGACAATGCGTCTGCCGCCTTGTTCTCCAAGCATGGCCGATACTGTATCTCAAGGATGAAGTGGACCAGCTTAGAGAGCCATTTCTGATGCTCTTCTGTGACCATGCGCTGCTCAAGCAAGTATTTCAAACTCCGCTGGTCGGTCCTCACTATGAATCTCCTCCCCAACAAATAAGGCAACCATTTCTGTATAGAGAGCACGATCGCCATCAACTCCCGCTCGTATACTGATTTCAACATCGATCGTGCTGACAGAGTCTGGCTAAAATATGCAATAGGCCTCTGATTCTGCATCAACACTGCCCCCAACACGTGTCCAGAAGCGTAAATGTCAATAACAAAAGGCATGCTGAAATCTGGTAGTGCCAAGACGTGCACTGTCGTCATTGCCTGCTTCAGGGCCTCAAATGCCCTAGTGGCCTACTTGCCCCAGTGGAAGCTGTCCTTCTTAAGCTGCTCTGTGAGTGGCCATGCGATCGAGCTGTATCCTTGGGCAAACTTCCTGTAATATCCCGTCAGGCCCAAGAAGCCCTGCAAGCCTCATAGTGTGGTGGGTAACTGCCAATATAACATCGCTGCAATCTTGGCCCGGTCTTCTGCCACCCCCTCAGCTGAGACGATATGTCCCAAATACTCTACCTGAAGCTGACCAAACAAGCACTTCTACTTATTAGCACACAGCTGCTGATCATGTAGCTCTTGAAGCACTGCCTGCAAGTGCCCAACATGCTCCTCCATATTGCGACTGTACACAAGAATGTCATCGAAAAATACCAGAACAAATCTCCGGAGGTAAGTTCGAAACACCTTGTTCATCAATGCCAGCAAAGTCGCCGGAGCATTCGTCAGGCCGAAAGGCATGACAAGGAACTCACAGTGTCCCTCATGAGTCCTGAAGGTCTTAGGCACGTAAGCTGCCCTCATCCGTATCTGATGATAAACGGACTTGAGATCGATCTTAGAAAAGCATGCAGCTCCGTGGAGCTCATCCAGAAACTCATCGATCACTGGAATAGGAAACTTATCCGCAACGGTTTCCTTATTCAGGACCATGTAGTCCACACAGAATCTCCAGCTGCCATCCTTCTTCTTAACCAACAAGACTGTGCTGGAAAAAGGGCTTGTACTCGGCTGAATCACCCCTGCCTGCAGCATATCCTCCACTAATCTCTCAATCTCGTTCTTCTGCGCCCTGGAAATATCTGTAGGGGCGCACACTAATGGGGGACACCCCCTCTCGTAAGATAATGGTGTGCTCGTGGTCTCGGTGCGGTGGTAACCCCTGCGGTGTCTGAAACACATCCTCATATTAGATCAATAGCTGCTCAATCTCGGGTGCCACTGCGTGTGCCTGAACCTTCCTCTGCTCTACTGCTGCCACTGTAGCTCTACCAGAAAACCTACCCATGCTGCGTGAATCGCTCGTGACATGGCCATATAGGACACTAAAGAACGACAGAGGCTGAGATCCCCCTGTAAGACCATTGTCCTTTCCCATCCTGGTACTCCATCATCAGCATCTTCCAGTTCGTCATGGTCTCTCCTAGTGTCTGCAGCCACTTCATCCCCAGGATGACATCAGTGCTCCTTAGCTCCAAGGGAAGAATATCTGTGATAATCTGTACTCCCTAGATCGACATGATCACTCCGCAACAAACTGCTATAACTGACATGCTAGAAACTATCTGTGTGTGTGCGTGTGGACCCCATAGAATGAAAAGAACATACATTTCCCTTGTCTTGCAATGTATTGTCGTTCTTGAAATGTTTTACACAACCTGCGGGGAATAGGGCACTCTCCAAGATAGAGAGAGTGATCCCTTATCTGGAATACACAACCTGCGGGGAATATGGCACTCTCCAAGATAGAGAAAGTGATCTCTTATCTAGAATACACAACCTACGGGGAATAGGTCATTCTCCAAGATAGAGAGAGTGATCCCTTGTCTGGTCTTGTTTTGTGCATGGATTTGGGATTGGGTTGAACGGTCGCACGGTTTAGAGGGTTTGGCCGCCATCTATACGTAAGGTGTGAACCCTAGTATTACACGCACTTGTCTTGTCTTGTCCCGTCTTGTAGCCGGTAGCACACGCTACGGCTATTGCCATGCCATGTTTACTTTTTTTGCACTGTCCTTACTTTTCTTGTCATGCTATATAAATGACATGTTGTCGAATCTTACAAATTGCCACGTAAACAATATTTAAAATATCTGTTCTTAAATTCCTTTACACCTTGCAGTAGAGTCTTCTCACCTTTCACTTGTAGACCATGCCTGACGTACAGCTCCTTTTCTCTTGGGTGTTTGTACGTCAGCTACCGCGACAGAGTACGCAGACGAGCAAATCATACCTGAGGACTTGGAGCAGGAGGACGTTGTCCAGGAGTACGACCCGGACGAGGACCAGTCTTAGAGACCCCTTCCAGTTGCTGACGTGGAGTTCCGCTTTCTAATATGGGTGCATAGCACCATTTTGCTTTCTGTTTTAGGTTGAGTGCATAGCACCAGTAGTTTCCTTCTTTCATTTGTAGTCATGTCCGAGGCTTACTTTATTAGACTTCTTGTACTTGCTGGATTATTATCTTAATGAATGAATATTGTTTCTTTTAAGTACTATTATTCTTCTGAACTTTAAAATGCAAGAACATGTACTTCGTTTCGTGCACCTCTACAGATGCTTATTGGGTCCGAGTTTCACAGCTCAGGCCCATGCGGACCTTAGTCTCGTCCTCGCTACGTGATATCGATGACAAAGCGACTCAAATTTCTTTATATATTCTCACACGCTCCCATCCTGCTTTAATGAATAAAGCCTCTCAAAAACGACCCCAGACTGCACTTTGCCAAAACGCTCCACCAACAGCGAAGTGAACACCTCCCAAGTCTGAAATGGCAACTGCTGATGAGTCCACCTGAACCATCTCAAGCCCTCTCCCTCCAAGCAGACCCCAATCGCTCGAAGCCAGGCTTCCCCTGGTACTACCGACACCTCAAAGTACCTCTCCACCCGGTACAGCCAGTCATCAGGGTCTCCGCCCTCAAAAATAGGCATCTCCAGCTTCCTTAGCCTGCTCTCCCCAGGAAAGCCACCCCTCTCCTGCTGCTGAAATCCTCCTCTCTACTGATATCCAGGCGGTCTGTCAGGAAGGTGTCATTGTAGCCTCACGTGTGCCTCCTTCCGCTCCATCCCACTACCAGTCTCCCCTCGCGTCTCCCTGCGGGTGCACATACTCTGCCTGATGGCCTCTGGGGGGCCCTGGTATGCTCTCCAATCCCCGTCACAGTCCCGAAAGGTGGGGGCTGAGTCGACGGTCTTCCAAGAAACTGGTGACGCCCTCCAGCCTGTTGAAATCATCCGTCGGGTCCCATGGATGGCTGAAATCTTGAAAATTGTGCAGATCGGAATCCGTGCTGGGCCCACAGGGGCCCCGAAGTACTGGACAATGGCTGTCGGCCTCCCCCTGCCTCGCCGCTCCCGTTGGCACCTCAGGGGGGTTGGAACCCCCTAGCTGGCCTGCCGCAGCCCCCAGATAGGCGTTGGCCCTTGTCGGCCCAAATTCTGGGCCGGGGGGCACCGCTGAGTCCCCAGGGGCCTATCGCGGCCCCTGGGGTGTTCGGCGGGACTCCGCCGAGCCCCCAAGGGGAAGGCGCACCCCTAGGAGGGGCGGGCGGCACCTGCTGCCCCACCTGTGGGTTCGCCGGGCCCCCTTGGGGCTGTCGAAGGGGTCGCTGCCCCCCTCCGACGATCCTCGCTCCTTCCCACAGCGGAAAAGTGGCCTGAAAATCCTCACATTCTTGGTTGTAAGGGTCGAAGCCTCTGCCTTCTTAATTTTCCGGCACCTCGTTAAAAATCACATTTTTACCTTTGCCTGTTGTTAAAGGCGGCTCCTTTTTGCTTGGATCCATCTTTGGGATGAAGTTCATGGACAACACCACTATTGCCTCCACCAATCGCGCTTCAGTTTTCGTCGAATTCTCCGATATCGCCACTATTTCACCTCTGATCTTTTTGGCCACCTCTGCTTTCGGCCTCATTAAATCCTTCACTGATTCGGGCTTCTATTCTTTCCACTTTCTCTTCCAACGCCTCGATCCGTTCCATAGATCGTGTGCTCGCCGTGGATCTACTGTTCTGATACCAATTTGATACGTCTAGGACTTTTTGTGGGGATAAAGGTGGGATTTTTATGGCTTTGGACTAATAAACTAGGGTTTTAATGCGAAAAACAGATCTGAATATTACTAATTAATTGCGGAAATAATTAATCTAGAGCAACGAACAATAAGAGATTAAAGGGAAATTGTTCTAGAGTTCTAGGAATCAAAATACCTTTTAAATCGATTCTTCGATATCTTTCATAGGGCCGACCGACCCTCCTTTAAGGGGGAATTATCAAAATGTCGAATTACTAGACAACCTCCCTTGTAATCACGAAACTACAAGTTTGACACCGGGCCCATGGTGGGCCCGAGTCGCCTCATACTCTGGTAGATTTGAATCGGCCTCACCCCGTCTTCGCTGGACCCGCCGCGCGTGCCCCCTCTGACCCGTGCCGCATCACAACATGCTATGGCAAGCCCCCCTCTCATTCATAGTGTTACCTCGCCAAAATATTGGCACACACACACGATGTGATGTCATGTAGATTTCCGGTCAGTAATATGTGATTAGTGTTTACTTTCTTAACGAAGTTATGATCCATGATATCATGATTTCTTCAACATGACACATAGCTATCGGGTAGAAAACATGTTCATCATCAAAATATAACCAACCTCAACTTCCTAACCCCATGACATCCAAGCAAGGTGCTCTTTGCCATTCCAAGTTTAATATATATCAAAGTCTAAAATGTCCATCAGGCTCTGGACCTCACACCAACTTTACTGCTACTTGTGCAAGAACCAGAAATGGATGTTGATACATAAAGAAGCCAAATGGCCCTCAAAACTCACTAAAGTAACAGAAGCATAAAAGAAAGAGAGTCCACACACCACTTACAACACCATTCAACGAAAACTGCCTCTAAATTAATTCCATAGGTAGTTCTATCCTCTTCTTGTCAATATATTATGGATGGGAAAGTACTGAATGTGTTAACGATTCAAATCAGGACAAAGCACTGAATAAAATAAGGCTAACATTAAAACCACCAAAAAATTTAGGATGTAATGTCATTCAGCACTTGCAGCTGCATAATCTGTTTCAGGATCATGTCACTTGATCTCCAAACTAACTAAACATATAACAGCACTATCCTCATATAACTATCTAACCTATGCCTTTAGTATTACGCCACATGACAATCCTGCGTAAACCGCCATTCATCTTCTGACAGCGTAAAAACTTAAAAATAATGTAAAATATTTTGATATGCGTAACACTGATGGGGTTTGAAGAAAAAATTTATGTGAAAATTTATACATGCTTTGTAAAGAATTTTTCATATAAATAATAGATGTGATCATGCAAACTGTTCACATATATACTTTTAGGTGTGAACATGCTTTTCTTGTGCATATATAGTTCCATTGGGTGTCGCTGCCACTGCCTCCCTCTTTTCCTTCACTCCATATAGGCGACCAGTAATGGTCCAATGGCCAAGAACCAGTTGCACTTATTAACAGCAACAACCAGCAAAAAACCTCCTTTCCTTCTCACTTTCCACCTACATCAAGCCCAATAAACATGACAGGATTTATGGTTGTAGGCTAGATGGCTGTTTTTACTTTCTCCTAGTCACATATTAGGCTCTCTTTCCAAAAACTAATGCAAATGGCATGTTTTGAGAAGATTTCAGGAAAACTAGTTTACCCAATAGATTAAATAATTATATAGCAAACCAATAACACAAAACAAAAACAACTTAACAACCATCTTGCATGTGCTTCAATGCAAGAGAAATAATTAAACAGGGATTAGTGGGACTAGTAGGAAATTCAAACCTTGGACCTCCAGGAAGCTTGTGATCTAAACTATATGCCAATATGTCATGAAACTATACAACTCGGGAGCTTAGTTAGACTGCAGTTGGCATCCCAATCCAACTTGAAGAAATATGGTTAAAAGCTGGAGTAAATAATAAAAGCAACAGCTACCGAAGAATATCATTTACCATTTCAAATTAGCATGTAACATAATATGTGAACAACAATATCCACTTATTTCTAAATGTACATATTTAAGAGAAGGGTCAGAACCAACTACCATACACATTTATCACTTGGAAAATCCATTTTACTCACACCCTTTAGTTCATTTCCTACCTTAACCACCACATACTTGTTTCCGGCTCCCAAGCAACAGAATAGTATGCATATGTCAAGTCTCCATAGCCCAAGATAGCAAACCCAAACTACCAATATATTCATATTTCAAATATTAACAATCAGAAAAAAAACTATAACCATTCAACTTCATAAAATATGATGGTGAGAACCATTAAAAGCAATTTTAGATCTTTTGAGTAGATAAGCAAGTTTCGGACAGCATGTAGTAAAGAGACAGAACTAGCAGCTCTATGTATGTTTATCATTGGATTATATTCAAAACCATAACAAGATTATTTAAATGAGTGCATTACATATTTACTATAGCAAGATAGCAAACTTAAATCTTTGACCAAAATCAATTGGTAAACATGGCCATATTATTTGCTGGCCCGTCAATCTCACAGTGCCACATATTTATGATTTCATAGAATGGATACAATTTCTCACGCTGGTTTTTTCCCAAGCATATATATCTAATAGGAGTTCATATCCATTTTCATTATTCACTTGGTCACCGGTGTAGGCACGTAAAACACCTGACACCATTCAAGATCTTACTGCCAGACAAGGGGCAATAAAAACTCACATCTATTACCGGTTTTTGAATAGATTTGCTCATTAGGACAAAAGGGTTGGTAGAAAAAAGGGGTTGATAGAAAAACAGCTGAGATTTAATCTTAAAACTCAAGGGTTAAAATGAGAGTTTGTGAAACTTTTAGACTGAAACCCTAAAATTTTGGGGGAGATTTGATGAAAATCTCAAAAAATTTGAAGGAAACTAAATATGGAGTGAACTAAATTTTGAGAAAACTAATTCAGAAGGAAACTAAATTTTAAGGGGAACCACAATTTTTGGAAGAAATAAATTCTCTGAGGATCTAATTTTAATTTAAAATTTTGATCGAATTAAATTTGGACAAAACTAAAATTTTAAATTTTTGGGGAACCAAATCTGAAGGAAACTGAACTTTTCACCTCACTAAAATTTTATGGAAAAATAAATTCTCTGATGGAAACTAAATTTTAATTAAATGTAATTAAAAAATTTTATTATGAAGGTGGCTACAAATTTTCTTTATGGGGATTTTGAAGAAGCTGCAAAAAAATTTGGGGGGGGGGCAATTTTGAATGGGTTCAAATTTTCGGGGAAATAATTTGAATTCTCCGTGACCTATAATCACTTGTTATGACTAAATTTTAAAGGAACTAAATTCTTTAGTTGTAACTAAATTTTAATTTATATTTTTGGTGGGAACAAAATCTAGAGGAAACTAAATTTTAGTATCACTATAATTTTAAATTTTAGTGGATAGTACATCTGGAGGAATTAAACTTTGAAGAGAACTAAAATTTTTACATGAAACTAAATTTCATCAGGTTAACTAAATAGTAGTTTGAATGTATTTTAAAAAAATTGTTGGAAGTAATATTTTTGAATAAGGCTATAAAGTTTTTGAATAGAAATTTTGAATGGGTTGAAATTTTTCAGGAGAATATTTTGATCGCCATGTGACCTGGTCACGAGTTATGACTAGTATATTCATATTTCAAATACTACCAAGTATTCATATTTCAAATATTAACACGTCTGAGTTATATATAATCAATCTTCTTGACGGCTCTCACTGCTACAAGTAGTCTCAATAAAATTTCCGGAACAAAAACTATGTCCATTCTACTTCAGAAAGTACAATGGGGAGAACAACCAGTAAATGCATATTTTAAATCTTTTAGATAGATAAGCTAGTTTTGAGAATAAGGTACTAAAGTGAGAAAAAATTAGCAACTCTATGTTTATTTATGATTGCATTATATACAAAACCATAACAAGATGTTTATTTAAATGAAAGCATTACATATTTATTATAGCAAGATAGCAAACCCGAATATTTGCCCAAAGCCAGTTGGTAAATAGGACCGTATTACTTGCTCGCATGTCAATCTCACAATGGCACACGTTTATGATTCATAAAAATGGATACAATTTCTCATGTATGTTTCCCAAGCATAGACACCAAACAGTGGTTCCTATCCATTTTTATTACTCACTTGGTCATTGTTGTAGGCACCTAAAATACATGCTTTTTTTGTTTACACCATTCAAGATCTTACTGGCAAACAAGGGCAAGGGCAGTAAGGGCAGTAAGTACTATCATATATTCAGATTTCAAATAACAAGTCTCATTCATATTTGATAAATATTCTTGCCACCTCTCAATGATACAAGTAATCTTGAAAAAAATCCCAGAACAAAAATTGTGTCCATTCAACTTCATAAATTATGATGGGGAGAACGAGTTAATGCAGATTTCAGATCTATTAAGTATGTAAGCTAGTTTCGAGTGGAAGATACTAAAGAGACAGAATTAGCAACTCTACGTCCGTTTATAATTGCATTATAAATAAAATCATAACAAGATGTTTATTTAAATTAATGTATTACATATTTACTATAGCAAGATATCAAAACCAAATCTTTGACCAAAATCAGTTGATAAATACGAACTTATTATTTGCTCGCATGTCAATCTCATAGTGCCACACATTTATGATTCATATAATGGATACAATTACTCATGTTAATTTACTCCCAAGCATAGACACCAAATAGTGGTTCCTGTCCATTTTTATTATTCACTTGGTCACTGTTCTATGGAACTAAAAAATCTGATTTATTTGGTCGACACCACCATTCAAGACCTTACTAATAGACAAGTGCAGTAAGTGCAACCGTAAATTCATATTTCAAATATTAACAAGTCTTAAATTTAATCAATCTTCTCGACAGCTCTCAATGCTATAAGTAATCTTAATAAAATTCCTAGAACAAAACTGTGTCCATTCAACTTCATAAAATATGATGGGGAGAACAATCAGTAAACGCGGATTTTAGATCTTTTGAGTAGATAAGCTAGTTTTGGGTAGAAGGTTAGCATACTTGAGAAGGAAAAAACATACTTGAGAGCTTTGCACTTCAGACTTGAATTTGGAGAGGTTAGCATCTCGCTCTACACAACAAGTAATCACCATATCACTAACAAATAACTAACAAACCCAACGGCACAATAAGAAAGGGAAATCAAATAATGGATGAGTGAGTCAACCAATCGATACCTTTTGCATTTCCTCTTTGGAAACAAAAGATTGGGCTACCGTTGGGTTTGTTAGTTATTTGGGATTGGGATCATCTTCGTCTCCTTCTAGGTCGTCTGCCCTCGCCGCCTTCAGTGGCCGCAACATCAGCAGTGTACCCTCCGATGAAACTGCATCCGCCCCCTTATCATCGTCATCTTTGGGTTCGTTTCTCTACAGCAACAGGCAAGAGCAGGTCCTCCACATCCATAGCTCATCCAGTTCAATGGCAAGAGGGCTTTCCTTGTCGACACCTTAGCCCTCGTATAGACCACTGTTGAACTTCTTCTTTGTATATTATAGATTGAAATTAAATGAATTTTTCGTATTGACA
The DNA here is from genome assembly GCA_030789695.1 of Scilla litardierei. Classification (NCBI taxonomy): domain Eukaryota; kingdom Viridiplantae; phylum Streptophyta; class Magnoliopsida; order Asparagales; family Asparagaceae; genus Scilla; species Scilla litardierei. Next base: position 1,042,069 of record CM061133.1, on the reverse strand, counting down.
AAGTTAGGATTGCGTTTTTGTTAGGTGAGGAGATTGGAGGCTCAAGGTGTCCCGTCCAAGCACGCCGAGGCAATCACCTCGGGCATCATCGAGATGCCCGATGTGATTGCCTCGGCGTGCTTAAACAGGACACCTTGCACCTCTAATCTCCTCACCTAACAAAAACGCAACACTAATCCCGGCAATACAAAAAATCCATTCAATTTCAATCAATAATAAACAAAGAAGAAGTTCAACGGTGGGCTATACGAGGGTTAAGTTATCGACGAGTAAAGTCATCTTGCCATTAGACTTGACAAGCTGCGAGATGTGGAGGACATGTCCTCGCCGATTGTTGTAGAGAAACAAACACGAAGATTGTAAGATGGTTATGACCTGATATGGCCAAATCAACTGGTAACCGACAACGCCGCAACGCCTCTTCTTCATAATCTCCATCAGCAATCAAAAGCTAACATCCGAGGGCTTTCAACAATTTTTTTCGTAATCTCCATAGCAACGCAGCAACACCTCTTCTTCAAAACTCATTTCAAAAAAAGGGCTCAGCTTTCACCCCTATCTGGATGTTGACCCTACGTGTCAAAATTTTTCTCCCCACGACAATTGGGATCACTCCATAATCTGTGTACTACACCCAAAAAATTACTTTAAAGTGAGTGCAGAAAATAGAATGGAGTCAACCAAAAGGAATCTCCGCCCTCGTCCGCACTCCGCCCTACGCTTTTCGCCCGAATCCGCCGCTCCTAGCTGCCATTCATTGGCATTCTTCGAGAGAGAGCGCGCGCGCGCTTCGCCCTTAGTCACCGTTCCTTGCCGCCCTTCGATATGCCTTCTAGAGAGAGAGAGATGAGAAGAGAGCCACCCTTTTTAGACAGAAAGAGAGAAGAGGTTGATGGGGGAGCACGCAGGGAGTGTGTTTTTTGACAGAGATAGGAGGAGTTTAATGGGAAAGAGCACGTAGGGAGTGGGTTTAGACGGAGAAGGATAGAGCAGACTGGATTGACGCGGATCGCTGACGTGTTATTAAACTGGAAGGATAGATTAAAGATTCGACGGGTAAGATCATAAGGGCGTGTTCTTTTGAGACTATATCTGTGTTTGTTGGAATTAGTTAATAGTGTTGGAAAAGTAGAGTATTATGGTTTTTTTTTGGATGAAAGTGAGGTTGTGAATGTGGATGTTGGAATTTTTTGTGCGGGCCCACACAACTTTATTGTGTCTTTTTGTGTTGAAGTGAGTTGTGAATTTTGTTGTGAATGTTAGAGAGAGATAGAGAGAGGCGAGCCCTCCTCCACATTCCAACACCCGTAATCACAACATTTTCTGGCTTCTACATTTGTTGGAATATAGCTGCCACGTAGGCGAGATCGGCGGAGAAAGCATCCAGCCCAAAAGGACAGGATTTGTTGAAGTGAGTATTGAAGTGAGTGAATAGTGCCATAAATAGTGGAATCTCACCACTTCAACCCTCAAAACAACACAAAAGAACAGGCCCTAAGAATGCCCCTAATTTTCTAAGCAGTATTATGTAATTAGTGTTTGGTCAGTGGTCAAGATGCGAAAAACCCGAGGCAACGGTTATCTCAAATTTCAAACTTTTAGATTTTTCTTATATAGTTTCTAGCCAAAAAATTTCTGTTTTCTCTCCAAAATTTACACAAATTATCATCCTCGCTGTTGATTCTCTAAGATTAAATCTCAGCCATCTTTCTATCATCCCCTTTGTCCTAGTCAGTCCTAGGATTCAAAAAGAGGGTGTGTTTTAGCCATCTTTCTAACAACAAATTCGGCGTCGAACAACAAATTTGGCATCCGCGCCTTTGAGGCGGAACAACAAATTAGCGTAAAAAATTTAGCGTGCGTCTTCGGCACTGGCGCAGAACAACAAATCTCAGGGTATTTTTACGCTAAATTTTTAATTTTGTTTACTTTAGTGGATCATGCTTCTGCACAATTTTTCCCAAGACACTTTTAATTTCAGAGTTTATATTCCAATGCACTCCCCCCCAAATTTAATCTCCACAATCTTTCCCAAGGCACTTCTAATTTCAAAGTTTAGGTTCTCATGGCACTTTTCCTTCCAAATTTAATCTTCACAATCTTTCCCAAGACACTTTAAATTTCAAAATTTTGGTTCTCACGATACTTTTCCACCAAAATTTAAGTTTTTCTACTAAAATTTTCACAAAATCCAATCTCAACCATTGATTTACCAAGATCAAATCTCAGCCACTCTTTATCTTATCCTCGTCAGCCCTAAAATTCAAAAAACGTTGTCAAATATATAATAGACTATTGGCTTTCTATACTTCTTTTGATATAAATACGATTCGGAGGCGAAAAGCGTGCGATTTTATCGTTAATGTCCCTTTCCACGCCATTGTCACCGTCGAGATCTTTATCTTGGCACAACGGTCCCGACAAATTTTTTATCGAGGAATTGTCGCAAAATGGAGTTGGCACTTCAAACTTTATTCAAGTTTAAACTGTTAATTAACTCCATAGTGAAAATTAACTCACTTTGACCTGGCGTGAAAAGATCAAAAAGGAAAGAGGTTTATCAACTTCTAGTCTTCTAATGAATAGCATAAAAATGATGCTATATAAAAAAAGCCACCAAGAATTTAAAGCTCCAAATGGAAATTTAGATATTGGCTCCAGATTTCATTTGAAAAACGAAAATAACTTGTTATAATTCGCACACTTTTAGCCAAGTAAATGCATGGGTGTCAAGCTGGCATAGCGATGCAGCAACAGAGAGATTCCTCAAGCCATCACACCAGACGCTGCATTTCTGCTTTGCAACACAGCCTGGCACATGGAACCACCAGGTTGCTCAAATCCTCATAAATATTTACAATGCAAAATTGACAGGCAATAGTTACATTCTGGCGTTTATTATCCTTAGTAGCAAAAATTAAGGCACCGCACACAAGTAACAGTCTGGTGCTTTAACTTTAGTACGGTACAAATTTTTAGTAGACAAGTTGCAATACAGAACGGATACAGTAGAAAAAGAATTCATACAGATCTTATGAACCCACTGCTTCATTCCCTCTCCCTCTCCCTCTCTCCCCATTGAAACATGGGTAGAGAGTGACTGCGAGTTCCTACCTACTTGGGTCTCCGGCGATAAGGATACATCATGTCATCGAGGGTGTCTTTGACGTAGCTGCCCACTTTGTTCAGGTTCCTGGCCACTCCAGAAGCCACCAGCCCGGCGTTCCTTGTGAACCTGCACGGTTAAAAGGGTTCAGTCCACTGTTGTTATTTCCAATATAAAACACCGGCTTCAATGAAGATGAGTTGCTTGCCTGGTGAAAAACTCATCGCCCGTGGGGTGAGCCGGTTGAGCTGGTTTGTGTGGACGTGGTTGTGATCGAACCGGACCCTCTGCAGGAACACACAAGAAATCCATAAGATTTAGTGCATGGTATATAACATCGGGCTCATGCACTGGATGATTGAAAAGTAATTGAGGACTAATCTAACATCAATCAAAGTGCAATCAACAAAAATGGGCACACGCTCTAATTCTTTCACCTTAAACGTAGCTCAACCCAAACAAATTCTCAGCGTAGCTATACTGCAAAAACAAAGCCAGGGCAACATCCACTACGACATTCATAGCTCATGTGAGAGATGGTGCGAGAAAGCCTCTGAGCATCTGAACATATTCCAGAGGACGACAACTAAGCAATGATACTCTGTTGGGTCCAAGCTTTCAATGGAAAATGAATCAAAGATGACTGCAATGCAATGTATTCTCGGCTTGCAGGAAAGAGAACAGATGAATGCAGAGTGGTTCGCCTAAGACGGGCCTTCTCATCATAGTCCCAATTTCATGTGGACTGGCCCATAGTTGACAAGGAAAATATAAGGGATTTGTTTGGGATTAGAATTGTTTTAAGCATTGGCTGCCATAAACAGCAAACGAAAAGACAAGTAGATGATAAAGCTTTCTGAGTGATGGTTTTCCCTGCGTGTGTATGTACGTGTGGAGTGTGTTTTAAGCAAGGGGGTGGAACGCAGGTTTACATACCTATAAGAGCTTGGAAATGGTTGCATGGATCAACCACAAGGTGCAAAAACATTGGGAGATGTGTAACAATGATGGCTGTACAAGCAATTTCCTCACTATTTGGATCTACACTTCTTGTTTTTCATTATTTATGTAGTCTCAAAGAATACCGGCAGCATGAAAATTCGGGCTGAGAACTACAAACATGAAATGCAAAAAAGAACTAAGATAATTTCTTGGTGACTTCGAGCACAAGCTCCCCAACCAATATCTGCTTGGTTCTTTCCATCTTTTAACCTCGTTAAACGTTCCAGAACAACAAAAGACAACCTTCAACCCCAGTCCCAATGCACCAGCTAGGTACCATTCCATGCCACCCCTACAGGCCCGCCCGCCCGCCATAACAATATGACGTCCCATCCGCCCTCTCTCTTGATCACAAGTTGCTGCTCACCACATTAAAAGGGCAGCAATCCATTCTCTCTCTCTCTCTCTCTCTCTCTCTCTCTCTCTCTCTCTCTCTCTCTCTCTCTCTCTCTCTCTCTCTCTCCCCCCCCCAAAAAAAAAAAAAAACAAAAAAACAAAAAACAAAAACAAAAACTAAAAACAAAAAAAACCCAAATCAAGAAAAACTGATGTTTTGTCTTGAGCTAGATCAATGTCCAGATTAGTAAATGATAATCTCTCTCTCTCTCCTTCCAAATGAAGAAAACTGATGTTTTGTCTTGAGATAGATCAATGTCAAGATTAGTAAATGATAAATCCCTCCAATTATTTCCTATCAATCTTCCCATCAAGAAGGGTATATATTTCGATTAAAACCCCTACTCTCATGCCCCAGATGAAAATTTGCAGCAGGCCAACTCAGTCAAAACTTCTTCTTTTTTTCCATATGCCTCATTTGATATTGAATGCGAATAAAATGTATTAGGTGAATCCCCATCCCCTCCACACAAAAAAAACCCAAAAGAATTTCACTGCAATTAAAAGAATATGCATGTCATGAAATCATAATTTTTAATGATCGTATTTTAGCTGCTTTTTTCTTTTGTGTATATTCGACTTAATAAAGAACATTAAATGAAACACAAGGATTTTTGAATTTATCACTTGTAAACTTTTAGACATTTCAGAAGGAACAGGTATTACATATGTCCACAAGGAAAAATGAATTCTCAAGAGTATGCGCCAAAACCACCGTTCATCATCCTAGACAGATACTTCCCAAAAAAAGTGCATTGGACGATATTAACGAAACATCAAAAGTGTAAATGGGGGGTGTGCACACGCGTCCGCACTCATCAAATGTTTAGCATCACATTTAAGCAGGAAAAAGGATGTGCACAGATTCAGTAACAGGTGAAAAAATAAGTTCCATAGAAAATCACCATACCTTCTTTGTTGTGAACATGAGCGGGAGCATGGCCAGCGGTTGCTGCTCTTCTGTCCACCAATAACTGCAGCAGATTGTAATAACTATTAAACAATGAACCAAAATGAAATTTTTTTTAAAACGCATGCTAAAAATAAAATCTTCCCAAGAAAATATTGAATGAAATGACCAGAAGGAACTTTCTCTGTAGGGACAGCTCCATTTATTTTTGCATTTCTTGGTAGTGAAAAATGTTTATGTTGGTGGAAATATAAATGCACAAATCATGCATACCATTATAGCATTTAGAAACAAGCAAGCAGCATGCATTGGTTATACATTTAGCTCTGAAGTATCGGAATTGATTTCATTTGGCCAAGGCATAAAAGTCCATATGTGCTCACCAAAGAAATAACAAAGAACTAAACGTAAATTAGATGAGCATATATTGTGAATAAAAAAGCCACAAAAAAATTATTATCAGAAGAAAAGAAAGAGTACGGAGCTAGACATTCACTATGAGGTTTGTCTCCACCTATAAGACTACAAGCAGGCTGCCCTAAAGGGTGATCAACATTGTTTATCCTTTTCCATACGACATAAAATGTACATGTATAGTACACAGTTTTGGAAGGTTCTTACAGTCCTGCATCATATACTCCTTTGTTGTATATTACCATTTTGCTACAACCGGTGGATGGATGGATGGATGGATGTTGCATGTGTGTACGGGTGCAGTTAGTTATTCTAATATTGGTCAATTATTTGCATCCATTTCGCAATCAAGTGTAACTTCCTTTGACTGGATGATCAATTTTGCTGTTAGGTTATCTATGTATTTCTGGTTTAAGTTACCAAACTTTATTCTTCCACTTTTATTGTGAATCTTCTTGTTCTCTATTACAAATAACTGAACAGATGTTGATCTAAGACGATGCAAGCAATCAAGTAGTTATGTTCAATTGCTAAAAGCCTAAAACTCAAGATGGCAAGGCTGCAATGTGGATATGAGTAGTTTCTAAAAATGATGATCTAGTACACATTGATTCCAGTGAAATATCTGCTAACACTTGCAAAAATGCTATTAACAATACTTGTGCTGCAGTATTAGGTTGTTCCCAAAAGATCAGCATATCATGCTTGTTAATTTTCAAAATAAAAAATAGTAAAAATCACCAATTGGTCCAAAGTTGACAGTTGATCGGACAATGCTTGACATAGATGGACATACAAATCATGAAAAATAAAATGACGTGACAAAATCTCTAACTGAAAAGGCATTGAAAAATTAAAATGAGCATAAAAGTGAACGTTTTAGTTCATAAAACTTAACTGAGCTCAAAGGTAAGTTGAAAAATGTCAGCAACAAAACACGTTCAAATTAAATATAAGAATTATCATTTCTACAGTAGTTTTTAAAATTTTCTATATTAGTTAAAAACCAACAATAGAATTAAAGCAAGATGGTTAAAATGAAGAGTCGTAACATGAGCGTTATGAGATCGAAATGTATTGTAATAGTAAAAGGGTAAATTTCGGTAAATTTTATATGACAACATTCAGACCAGCTTTGTTATCTTTGTCGTCTGATAAATAATATTGGGCTATCACCAAGAAGAATTCAAAGAGTATGTGCGTGATATAGATGATAATATGATACTGACGCACCACCCGTAGCCCCTTTGGTGACTTACTTCCGGCGCAAAAGACGTGGGGACACCGCTTAGTGAGCTCAGGGGTATTCTAGTCTTTTCAGACTAGATTAGTAATTCCCCTCTTTTTCTATTTAATCTAGGGCTAGCCGTCTTCTCTTTTCATGCTTATTTGTGAAGAACAACTAGGTATCTTGTGAAGGTGAATTAGGTTTTTATTCCGTTCAATTAAAAGCTAGGAGAGAGAATCTCCTCTTCAAAGGGATCCAACTACCTTTCTTCTTCATTACAATCTTATAAAAATTCCACCTTTTTCATATTTTTCCACTTTTAAATCTGATTTGATTGATCGATCTACCGGATCGCATCAAATTGGCATCAGAGCAGTGAGATCTAATGGCGACGGGTACGAGAGCGAAGACGGATCTAATGGAAGAGAAGATTCAAGAGTTTCGGGAAGATCTCAATCGGGAGATTGAAGGGTTGAAGAAAACTATAGGGGATTTAATCAAGGATCACGCCCACTCGCAAGAAGACATCCAGGTTGAACTCCGGGCCATGAGGAGAGAAGCCGCGCAAGCAAGTCGTGATCTCCAAGGATTAAATGAAGCCACGTCGGATCTAAAAAATTTAAGAGAAACCACGGCGTCAATTCTAACGATGATGGCAATGTTACAAACCCTAACGGTCGGGAAAGGTGGAGATCGGGGCAAGGGGATCCAATGGGAGGAGAATCAAGTCGATTCCACGCACGAAACAGTGAACCAAGACCAGTCGGGGGGCTACGACGGCTGCGACAGGCCCCCTAGGGTTTGCCACAGCCTCGGCAAGCCCTCCCGGGCCTGTCCGGCCATTGACAGGCCCACTCGGGCCTGTTTTCCAGGCGGCATGCCCAGCTGGGCCTGCGCTGACCTCGGCAGGCCCATCTGGGCATGCAGCAGCCTCGGCAGGCCCTTCGGGGCCTGCGACAGCAGCGACACCCCCTTGCGGGGGTGATGGGGGATCGGCACCCCCTGTCGGGGGTGCAGCGGCATGGTCAGCCCCCCCTGGGGCGCCGCGAACATGACAGGGGCTCCGTGGGACTTGCAGGGTTCGCCCCCTTTCCGAGAAGGGCGTCGGGGCACGGCGGAGAACGATGGGCCCAAGGCGCCACCATCGGGGTCCCTGCGGGCCAATTCTGGAAGCCAGAGACTTTTCCACATGGACCGAGACCAGCGGTTGACCCCAAACAGGCTTTTGAGGGCTTCCGGGGACGTGGACAAGGTCCGGAGGCTATTTGGGAGGCCGGACAGCGCCTACCCAGCAGTACGGAGGAGCCCAATGGCCTACTTTTGCATGACCACCAGAGTTTCCAGGGTACTGCTACCAGACTGAGGCTCTAGAGAGGCCTAGGTGGCCTGAGGAGCTGTACGAAGGGGGTGATGGAGGCCTAGTGGATGCACGGGGTGATGTGGCCTGGGGTGGTGGTCGTGGCAGAGATGGGGGCAACAAGGTGACATCAATGCGGATCGTCGACTGATGAAGCTACAGATGCCAATATTTGATGGCACAGATCCTGATGGTTGGATCTACCGGTCGGAGCGCTACTTTAAGGTAATGAGGTTGACGGAGATGAGGTCTTGAGAGCCATCGGGATCTATTTCGAGGTCAAGGCCCAGGCATGGTACCGATGGAAGGTGGCGTGAACCCCTTTTCGCACTTGGGAGGAGCTGTCAGCACAGATCGTTGATCGATTTCAGGAGACCACAGGGGGAGACTTCTATGAGCAGCTGTCAGGTCTGAGGCGGGAGGGGACGGTGAGAGACTATGTAGAGAAGTTTGAGATGCTGAACAGCAGGATGAAGGGTGTGACGGACAAGGTCATGATTAGGAACTTCATGAAGGGGTTGAAGCCCTCTATACGGGCAGAGTTACGGATGCAGAACCCGGAGACCTTGGAGGATGTCCTTTGCCTGGCCCACAAGGCAGAGGAGAAGCACACGGAGGAGAGGAGGATACGGAGAGCTTAGGGGACCCAAAATTCCCGCCCAGCACCAGCAGCAACACTGAGGGCCCCTACAAGAGCACCTGAGCCTAGAGGAGAGGCACGCCCAACGACATTAGGGCAACGACTGACAGAGGCAGATGTATGGGAGGAGAGAGCGAATGAACTGTGTTTTCGCTGTGATGAGCGGTGTACCCCCGTCACCGTTGCGCGAGCCTGCTGCTGCAGATCACTATCGTGCCAGACGAGGATAGTTATGTTGGTGAGGAGTATGAGACCAAGGAGGCCGTGGAGGAGAAGTCCCATTTGGATGTAGCGGAGGTATCCCTGAACTCTGTGGTGGGATTCACACCGAACCATACCATGAAGTTGTCGGGATGGTTGGACGACACTGCAGTGACGGTACTCATAGACAGTGGAGCCACCAACAACTTCATCTCTAGACAGTTGGTGGATCGTCATGGGTTGCAGCTGAGCACCTTGGAGAAGTTCACGGTCCTGCTAGGTACAGGGAGGATGAAGGAGAGCAGTGGGATGTGCAAAGGACTATGTTTGACCTTGCAGGGCGTGCAGATCGTGGAGAATTTCTTGCCCCTAGAGTTGGGCAATGTTGATGTGATTTTGGGTGTGCAGTGGCTAAAGGTGTTGGGAGATGTCAATGTGAATTGGAAACCGCTCAGGATAGAGTTTCAGAAGGGGGGACCGCACGGTAGTTTTGACAGGAGACCCTAGCCTCTGTTTTTCCTTGGTGCCTTTCAAAGCCATATCACACGCACTGCAGAGATCATGAGAGGGGTTCCTGGTGGAGTGCCGAGGTACGGTGACTGAGGGTGAGGCACCACAAGAACCAGCCGAGGTGGAGCAGCTGATAGAGTGGTATCAGGTCTTTCAGGATTCGCAGGGATTACCGCCAGTACGGGGACACGAGCATGCGATAGTGTTGCGTGAGGGAGCAGCACCAGTGAGTGTACGACTCTATCGGTATCTGCATGTGCAGAAGGACGAGATAGAGCAGATGGTGCGGGAGATGATGCAGGGGGTGATCCAGCCCAGTGTTAGCCCATTCTCTAACCATGTGTTACTAGTGAAGAAGAAGGACGGGAGCTGACGTTTCTGTTTTGACTACCAAGCACTGAATAAGGAAACTGTTGTAGTGCACCTGTCGGGCTACTGCACACGTACTAGAGGGGGGTGAATAGTACTTTTAAATAATAGGGAGAGTTATTCTTAATTATCGTGCAATTAACAAACAACAATGCGGAATAACAACGATTAACAAGAATAAATGCAAACGCAAACAAATGGTTTAATGGGTTCGGATCCACCCAAGTCTCCCCGACTTGTTCCCGGTGATCCTACGTCCCAATCACCCGGATCCCCTCCGGATACTTGAGTTAGAAACCCTAACTCAAGATTTCCAATATGCCCACTTGCGAAAACCACGCAAGTGCAAACTAACTACAAAGGATGTCCATGAATCCCACAACCCGGGATCACGCAAACTCTCACAACCGAGAGTATACAATTCAAATAACGAATGTAAATGAAATGAAATGCTTACCAACAAAATACCTATGCCTTGAGTATTCTTACCAAATTAGGGCAAGGGGGATTTTGATGGAGGAAGATGGCACCAAACCCTAGCTTCAAGAAGATGACCAGCAATGGAAGCCTAGGGTGGAGATGGTGACCTAGAATCAAGCTTCTAGCTTGAATGGCTCACAATGGAGAGAATCTCTCTTGAGGATTTAGGGCTCAAGAACTTGAGGGAGAGATTCTTGTGAGAAGAGAGAGCTTTGAAATAGCTTGGGAGAGCTCTTCTCTTAGGTCTGAAAATGCTTGGAAAATGGACCTCTGATCTTGCCTCAAACGAATCAGGTTTGTATTTATAGAGGCAAGGAAAATCGTGTTGGAAAAGATCCCAACGGCTCTATTCTGAACCAGACTAGTCGGTCAAAGAAGGATCACTGACCGACTAGTTCATCAACTAGTCGGTCGGTGATACAACGTAGACCGACTAACGGTTGAACAGTCAAAAGGTCGAAGTACAGGAGATGACAACTAGTCGGTCTAAGAAGACTTGCCGACCGACTAGTTTCACAACTAGTCGGTCGGTGAATGATCTTTGACCGACTAACAGTCGAAATAGAGTAGGTTGACTTCAAGATGAATTAGTCGGTTTAAGAACAAATGTCGACCGACTAGTTTCTCAACTAGTCGGTCGACAAACGTTCTTTGACCGACTAACTCGAAACAGTAACTCAGGCTGTACAGAGGCAAGCTCAACTAGTCGGTCTAAGAAGGATTCCTAACCGACTAGATCGTCATCTAGTCGGTCGGTGACTCTTCTTTGACCGACTAATTGACCAACAGGGAATGAGCTGAAATGAGCAAGGCATTCTAGTCGGTTCAAGAGGGATTGCCGACCAACTAGATCGTCATCTAGTCGGTTGATTGTTCTTCTTGAACCAACTAACATGCACTAGAAGCCGAGGGAAGAAGCGATAGGCTTCGGGAAAGTTTCTAATGGCTTCTATGATAATCCTAGCTCTAAGACATGAGCGAAATGAAGATTATATTGTAAGTCCTACTCAAGGCTTAACATTCTAAACTATGAAGCTAAAAGACAATAAATAATACATGACGAACCGTCTTCAAAGCTTCAATCTTCATTCATCTTGACTTCAATATTGCTCCTTGAGCTTCAACGAAGTTTCAGGCACTCGATCATGCGTATTGAGAAGTCTTGAGACATCGCTTTAGATGTACGTAGTATTTTGGTGACGATCTCCATAACTGCGCTCACAAAGTGTTAGTTCACGATATATTTATGTTTGCTCATCATCCAAAACCAAATCCGGGGAATCAATACTCAACAACTGCTCCCGACAAGTTTCCTATTTCAGTGATCAATGAGTTGTTGGATGAGCTTCACGGGGCATCGGTCTTTTCGAAGATCGATCGGAGATTGGGATACCACCAGATATTGATGGGCCAGAGGATGTGTCGAAAACGGCGTTTCGCACACACGAGGGGCATTACAAGTTCTTGGCCATGCCTTTCGGCTTGACCAATGCTCCCTCTACCTTTCAGGCCTTGATGAACAAGGTATTCCAGTCATTCCTGAGGAGGTTCATATTGGTGTTCTTCGACGACACTCATCTACAGCAGGACTATGACAGAGCACCTTGGACACTTGGAGTTAGCCTTCCAGGAGTTGATGGTGCATCAGCTGTATGCAAACCAGAAGAAAGTGCCAGTTTGGCCAGAGGCAGATCGAGTATCTGGGGCACGTAGTTTCTGAGGCAGTGGTGGCAACTGATAGATCGAAAATAGAGGCGATGTTAGCCTGGCCGCTGCCTACGACGCTGAGGGCGTTGCGGGGCTTCCTTGGGCAGACAGGATATTATAGAAAGTTTGTGAATAGGTATAGCACAATAGCTTGGCCCCTTACCGAACAGTTGAAGAAGGATGGGTTCAGTTGGGGGAGAAAGCAACCAAGGCGTTTGAGGCCTTGAAGGTAGCGATGACCACAACACCGGTTCTGGCTCTACCGGATTTTAGTGTGCCGTTTGTGGTGGAGACAGATGCGTCGGGGTATGGCTTGGGGGCAGTATTGATGCAGGAGGGACTACCTGTAGCTTATTTCAGTCAGGTGCTATCAGCCAGAGCATGACTGAAGTCTGTGTATGAGCGGAAACTTATGACGATTGTCTTGGCGGTGCAGAAGTGGCGGCCGTATCTATTGGGGAGGGACTTCGTGGTCAGGGCGGACCAACGTAGTCTCAAGTATTTATTGGAGTAGCGGTTGGTCACGGAGGAGCACCGAAGGTGGCTCTCCAAGCTAGTGGGGTATCAATTTACTATAGAGTACATGCCAGGGTTGGAGAATAAGGCGGCGAATGCCTTGTCACGCATAGGGAAGGACATTAGTGTGAGAGCTCTATCTTTACATATATGGTTAGAGTAGGAGCCCATGATACAAGAGGCGAAGGATGACCCCGAGTTGAGGAAGATCCGAGTCATTACAGAGTGAAGCAGTAGGGCCGAAGGGGTACTCGATGGAGGAACGGTGGCTACTGAACCATGGCAGGTTGGTGTTACCGCAGGCGTCCACATTAATACCAGTCTTGTTTCAGGTGTTTCATAGTTTCAGGGGGGGTGGCCACTCAGGGTTGCAGCAGACTTACATGAGGATGGCTCGGGAGGTGTACTGGCCAGGGATGAGGAAGATGATAGCTCGTTTGGTAGTGGCTTGTGACGTCTGCCAGCATCATAAGTACATGGCCATGGCGTCCGCGGGGTTGTTGCAGCGCTGGCCCTGCCTGCGCAGGTATGGGAGGAGGTCACGATGGATTTCATCGATGGGCTGCCGAGATCAGATGGGTTTACGGTGATATTTGTGGTGGTGGATAGGCTGAGTAAGTATGCTCATTTCATCCCTTTGAAGCGTCCTTACACAGCAGTTTCGGTGGCAAACGCGTTCACTCGGTAAGTGATACGACTGCATGAAGTGTCTAAGTCTATAGTGTCTGACAGAGATAAGGTATTCCTGAGTGGGTTCTGGAAGGAGCTGTTCAGGATCCAGGGAACATTGTTGAAGAAGAGAACGGCCTACCAACCTCAGAAGGACGGCCAGACAGAGGTGGCGAACCGTAGCATAGAGACCTATCTGCGGTGTCTTGCTTCAGAGACGTCTCGACAGTGGCACATGTGGTTAGCATGGGCAGAGTATTGGTACAACACTTTGTATCATTCAGTAGCGGGTACGACGCCATTTCGGGTTTTGTACGGGCGTGACCCACCCTCTTTGCTTCGTTTTAGGGACAGCCAGACTCCGGTGTCACAGGTGGAGGAGTACATGGAGGAGAGTGATAATCTGTTGGAGGGGCTGAAGAAACACCTACTGAGGGCGCAGCAAGTGATGAAGTCTAAAGCTGATGGACACAGTCGGAATGTACACTTCCAGGAGGGGGATATGGTATATTTGAAGCTGAGACCACACCGACAGAAGTCATTGGCCAGGAGAAGGAATGAGAAGCTGACGGCCCGGTACTACGGACCCTATAAGATAGAAGCCAAGATTGGTCAGGTCGCATACAGGTTGAGACCGCCACCTACATCGACAATCCACCCGGTGTTACATGTGTCACAGTTACGAGGAGCCATCGGAGAGCATGCAGCAGCGCCCACGTTACCACTCACATTGACTGAGGACATGGAGGTGATGTTGGAACCATTGGAGATACGGGCGGTTCGATAGGATCCGGGCAGGCGCAAGGAGGTGCTGATATATTGGGCGAGATTGCCAGACTGCGATGCTACATGGGATGCCTACGACATGATCCAGGAGCAGTTCCCAGACTTCCACCTTGTGGACAAGGTGGCTCTTTTAGAGGGGTACTGATACGGACGCACCACCCGCACCCCCCTTTGTTGACTTACTTCCGACGCAGAAGACGTGTGGACACCGCTTAGTAAGCTCAGGTGTATTCTAGTCTTTTCATACTAGATTAGTAATTCCCCTCTTTTTCTATTTAATCTAGGGCTAGCCGTCTTCTCTTTTCATGCATATTTGTGAAGAACAGCTAGGTATCTTGTGAAGGTGATTTAGGCTTTTATTCCGTTCAATTAAAAGCTAGGAGAGAGGATCTCCTCTTCAAAGGGATCCAACTATCTTTGTTCTTCATTACAATCTTATAAAAATTCCACCTTTTTCATATTTTTCCACTTTTAAATCTGATTTGATTGATCGATCTACTAGATCGTATCATAATATTGTGATAAATGTGTGAAAACATTAGAAAAGATAATGTAAGAAAGAAGGATATCTGAGCGAAACTAAGTATGGTCACATAGACGATAAAATGAGAGAGCATTGCTTGCGATGATTTAGCACCATACACCGAAGATCTTTTAATGCGCATGTCGGAAAGATAAAACACATGAATGTTGAGATCAACAGAGAAAAAGATAGACCAAAGAAGCCATAGATGGAAGTGATAACAAAGTATATGAAAGATCCTAGTTGGACGGAAGAGAATTTTAGATTGAAATATATCGAAAATGAGTATTCGAAACCACGCTCCTACGTGATCACGATCCAGCGTTCTTTCTATTTTTGAGTCCATGAAACCGACCTTAATTTTTGGGATGATGGCCTAGAATATGATGATGAGGTGAATACCAAGAGTACATAATTTCTTCCTTGGTACCAAAAGTATCCCAAAATATTTAACTTTTGAATCAATGGACTCCCCCCCAAAAAAAAACCACCACAAAAAAAGAACAAAGAAAACACGGAAAACAAAGGCAATTTTTGGAATTTGAGCTCAACATTAGTAGGATGGACTTACATGGAAGCTCAAATTGTGTGCAGAGAGCAAAGTCCATCATAAGCAGCTACAAGTTACGAGTACATCTGCGTCAAATTGAATTTTTGTTGGGATACTTTCTATAATTTTTTTGACTACTAATTAGGGGTTGGAATTCTTCCCACATGTCCCATGCCAACAAGCCAACTAACCAGAAAATTTGACAGGTGTACGGCATCCCTTTATAATTCCCTGAAGCAGAAAATATATAATTGCTAATTAACTTAAGCAACATTTATACAGAGAAAGTAGTATAGTGCTTATTGATGCCTCATATCAAATTCTCTGCGTCAACACTATTTCATATGGAACCTAAAGCCACAGATACAATACATTAAGGTTAAAGAAGGGGGCATAATTAACACATAAAAAGGGAAAGTGAGATAGAAGTGGTAAGCTAATACCTCAATGCCAGCACAAAATGGCAACTCCGCATGATTACCACCCTTTTCGTTGGGATTATCTTTGTTATCCAGATAAACTGAGTAGCCAACACAGGCATACTTGAAGTCAGAAAGACTACGACCATCTTCAGTAGCCTCCATCTCAGATTCTCCCACAATGTGAAGAGGAACTGACAAAACAATCAAGTTAACACTTATCAGTCATTCATGTTTCTCCAACAGAAATTCACATTTGCAGAAGGATGTAGATTGTATATCAACAGAAAGAAATCAAATTGCAGACAAAAATGAGAGGTGTAGGATGAGAAATGAAATCTACTTGAAATAAAATCCCACACACTTTAGTCTATTGTTTCTTAAAGTTGAGACTTTACTCGATGTGATGCAGGGTGAAAATGTTGCTTCTAGACCAGCCAATGATATAATTCATGTGAACAATATTACTCTGGATGAGGATTACAATCAAATACAAAGTCATGATGAGTAGGCGTATATGTCTTTTCTTTATTTTTAAGGCATGATCCTATGTACAGGTTTGGAGGAAAAGTCTACTGAGTTTTAAATAATTATTATTCTGCTTGAAGACAAGTATCTGTATTTTCTCAGTACTCAACCTTGAGTACTGTTTCTTTCCTAAGTCAGTCCAAATTGCTTGAATATTGCTTCTTCACTAGAGGCAACTCCGCATGGTTATCACCCTTTTTTGTTGGGATTATCTTGGTTATCCGGATACCCTGAGTAACCATCACAGCATACTTGAAGTCTTAAAGACTAGCCACCATCCCCGATTCTCCCACAATGTGAAGAGGAACTGGCAAAACAATCAGGTTAACACTTAACAGTCAACAATGTTTCTCTAACAAAAATCCCCATTTACAAAAGGATGTGGCTCAACAGCAAGAAATCAAATTGCAGAGAAAATGCACGTGTTGAACAAGAAATGAAATGTACTTGAAATAAAATCCTACACATTTTAGTCTCCTCTTTCTTAAAGTTGAGACTTTATTTGATGTCATACCAGGTAAAAATGCTTCTTCTAGACCAGCCAACGATATAGTTCGTGTGATCAGTATTACTCTGGATGAAAATTACAATCCAATTCGATACAAAGCTATGGTGAGTAGGCTTATATGGTTTTTCTTTATTTTCAAGGCATGATCATATATAGAGGGTTGAAGGATTAGTATACTGAGTTTTAAATGATTATTGTTCTACTCGAAAACAATTATCTATAGTCAGTAATCAAGCTGGGGTACCGTATTCTTTCCTACGTAATTTGAAATTGCTTGAATATTGCTTCTTTACTAGGTAATTTGTAATACTAAGCTAGGGAGAGTTACCATCAAAATAAGCTCGAAAGGCGATGTCAAAGGTAGGGGGATGCATTTTAGAAGCTTCACACATGGAAATGAGTGTCTTATCTGATATATGGGAACATGGTATTCAACTACTAAGGAGGTGTGTCCCCAAGATCATAGAGCTACCCAAACAACAAAGAGCATGAATCCATGGCATGACCTTCAACAGACCAATAAACAGCTTCCTCAAGTTGCCAACTTACCGCAACTTACGACTGCATGCCATTTATGGCTAGCTGTAATTAAATTGCCAGCAATCATTTTCTTTTGTTATTTATCATGTAAAATGTGCCAGAGTACGGTACAAGAACAATCCAATTCTTGTTCCCAAAGCAGCTTAGCAATCCATAGGGGAAATTAAACCATGCTGAAGGTTCTCTATAATTCATTGAAACGAAAACATATATGTTCAGTCCATTCTTCTGTCCTTTGAAATACCTCCTTATAACTTCCTTTTTCTTTTCATTTTGAAACAAGCATTATAACTCACTTGCTAGGCACAATGCCTTTCATATGTCTTCCTTTTAGACCAGTCATTAGTGACGGTGCATGTCTCATCTATCTGCCAACTCCTATGTGCTCTACCCCGTGTGATATGCGGCATTCATATATACACGTCAATGTAAATCATGTTCTAAGTTGATGCTCAAGATTGTCATGTAAAATACAATGGCTACATTGTTAATACAAAACACTTTCATCAAAGGTCGTGCAATCATCTTGTTTTCTATGTAGCATTAGAATTGCGGAAATTCAGATGCACATCCCTTCCCTGTATTTATTATTATTCAAGCCGGACTTCAATGTCAGTTTTCCTAACTTAGCTGCATTCTCAACCATTGCCCACTAGTCAGGCGTAAGTCTTACTTCACAGCATTTATCTGACTTCCTGTCATCTGCATGAGGAAGCTGATATCACTATTAATGTATATGGGGATCCTAGAGACATACTTTGAAGCATTGGACCATATGCAGGCTCTCAATTGATGAGTAAGTCTTCACCCCTCAGGTAAGGCTCGTCTCTCTAATGTGGAGACAAACTGTAAAATCCATCCGGCCATGGCCATGAGACTAAGTTCTGACCTCTCCTGTCCAACCATTCATATTCAATGGACGGTGAACTTGCCTTTGATGCTACAATTGCCGGCTACTTGCCTTTGATGCTACAATTGCCGCCTGGAGGCTTCATCACGGCGGATATCATCAGAAATCACTGCCGGGTGCAAATGGCTCCTTCGTAGTCCATCAGCATCATTCACACCCGCCTTTTCAGGGATAGTGCGTCTCTATCTTGTTGGAATTAGTTGAGCATATCCAACTTGGTCCTCCGATTGTATTTGCATGCCAAGTGATTTATGCCTGCTTGCTTAAAACACAGCTATGCCCTAAAGCCCCCACACCACCTCCACCATGTCAACTCGATTTATGCCGCCTTATATTAAGAAATCAAATCAAAAACACATTGTTACACATTTAAATGGTCCCTGACCTTCAGAAATGGCCTACCTATAACTCATATCGCCACAAAGTTTAATTATTCAATTCATCAATGATCAATATTACAATAACTAACGCACCTAAGATCCCAACACTTCATCATTTGTTCTATCGACCAAATCAATAATAAATTACCAAGTTAAACAGCAGAGACATACGACTCGATACAATGAAATCAAGAAGCATAGATCTGATTTTGGGCTCACTGACCTTGAGGGAGACTTCTGGTGAGGCCGACGCACCTAGGGTTACGGCCGTTGGATTTGAATACAGAAGAGTAATAGAGGCAGCCTTTGCACGACTTTCCCTTGCTCACAGTCGTCGTCGGCGATGATGACTTTGGCAGATGATGGCGGTGGCCGCCACCGCTGCTGCCACCGTCGGGCGATCTCTCAACCATTTTAGTTTTTTTCCCCCCTTTCTCCTCCCTCTAACACCCTTTTATTGCGATGATGAAGCGATTAACGAAAGGCGTCAGCGTTTGCCGGGTGTCGGCCCGTGCGATTGGCAAAGTGAGAAAACGCCTACTTCACGTTACTTGTTGTGGAGTAAAACAGGTTTGGAGTAGTTTGAGGCTAGGAAACTCCTAGCCATTTTATATAGTATTCATATTGGTTACTCATGTGGGTAGATACCCAATTGGCTCAATAGGTACTATTCATAACACTTCCTCTTATCCAACCAACGTGGTATACTCGACTTATGAATACTGAATGATTCATTAGTACTAATGAGTATCTTAAAGGGTGTATACTTCTAGATCCAAGTTAGGAGTAACTGTCTCGTTAAAAACTCTTAGCTATGGAAAACCTTGTGGGAAAAAACCGATAGCGAAGGGAAAAGAGTACAGCACGCCATAACTTCTCCTGATTTGGGGATTTGTCGCGGGGTGGATACTTCTAGATCCAGAGTCAATGTGGTTACTTCATTAAAACCTTGACTATGGAAAACCATGTGGGAAAAACCACTAGCCAATGAAAAAGAGTACAACTGTACAGTTGACTCCCTCTTATCTGATCAAGCTTCAAGCTTGCAGATATCCTATATATCTATACATTAATATCATATGTGTCTATACATCTATCTCATCTACAACATTCCGAACGCAAATGTAAAGTACAAATATCACTCATCTATGCAAGTTTCACTCATATAAGGCAGTAGCTGAAACTAAAGGAGCGGGTGCGAACTTGGTAGACAGCTCCACGTCTCAATCATCATTGTCTGCGAGGTACTTCAGGACCTGGCTTTGTATATTCTTGGTCTGCTTCTTGGATGATGAGCTTCTTGAGATGGTAGGAGGATGTAGACTTGGGAGGATTCTGTGTAGATCTTCAGGAGGTGGACGTCCATTATATGTTATTCATCACGATGATCTGTAACATGCATATACAAATAGATTTAACATGGAGGATTTTTCCTCGACCTTTGGAGATAGCGCAGAAGCTACATATCTCTGATCCAGTGGCGCGCTGCAGGCGATGCACTGTACCTGGCTAATAGCTATACTGCTAACGCTCAAAAGAGACGCATGCAGTTGGCCAGGTAAAAGAGTGTTTCAAAGACACTTAATGTACTTCTGAACCATGTATATTCTTCCCCTCTTCCAGCTAACGGAAAGGGATATTTTAATATGTATCCATACAACCAAATAGGTGTATTTAGTGGAGAATGATTTTCATTTTTTCTTCATAAAGCGTCATCGTATGAAGTTTTCATCTTCGGGATGATTAACAATAGTTCATCTTCAGGATGATTAATGTCATCTTCAGGATGATAGTTCATTTCCAGGATGATAGTTCATTTCCAGGATAATAGTTCATCTTCATGATGAAAGTTCTTTTTCGGGATAATTAATGTCATCTTCAGGATGATAGTTCATCTTCAGGATGATTAATGTCATCTTCAGGATGATAGTTCATCTTCAGGATGATTGTATTCTGTAAGCCAAGAATTTATGCCCAGCTATGACTTTCATATCATATCATATCTGATAGATAGGCTTTAACAGATATTTCGGTATTTTCTCTTCAAGGGATCTGATAATATTTTGAGTTATTAAAATAATCTCAATTCTTTTAATTTGCTCTCTTAAAAACAATACTGTTTTTAAGAGGTGCAAATAACAACCTTTTAGTATGAGTTCTTTAAGGATCTCTGTCTAGGTTGTCTTTCCTTTAATCATATTATTAATATATGTCCCAAAAAAGAAAGAAAAGTAAAGAAAAAATTTATACACGCAGTTGAAGAAATTTTATATCGGTAATGTTGTCACATCCAATAGCAATATCAACCAAAAATTCATTCTTTTTGCCATTCGTTGAGTTACGCCTTGACATAAACCAGTCAATGCATCAGATTCATCTTGTAAGTGAGTTCAGCTCATCTTACATGATTACTTCCTGATTTGAGCGATTTATACCTCTAAAGCTATAGCAAATTAAAATGCGTATAGCTAACGATTTTATTTTAATTCTCCTACAATACTCAGTTATCCCACAGGATTTGATATCATTTTTGATACCAGGACTTCAGGTCCAACACCACATATTTCATAAGTGAGTCCAGCTCACCTTATTTTTGCCGCATTCCACATTATTATAATTGGCCAAATCTCTATGTTTGCTTCAGGCAAAGCAGAGTTGTGGAAACGATATATTATATTTAACTGGCAAAACGAAATATGAGAGAATTTGTCGACAAAATGTGTTCTTTCTTGTCTAAAACTCACCTTGTACGTACTATAATCATTTGATTTCTCCCAGAAGTGTCTCCTTCACGACGCATTAAAGAAGTGAAGGTTCTGGGACGGATAAAGAATATGGACAGATCCAGAATGGGTCCTTAGCAACCAAGTTGCAATAAGGTTCTTGATTTGAACTCACTTTCATGTGGTGGTATTGCTTTTTCGGTCTCCAGGAGTAGATTTCTCTCTTTGGAGCCTAGTGGTATGTCCTCTCATCTGTTAAGGACATCCACTTCTGCTACTGGTTGATTGCATCCATTATATTTGGTATGTCAATCCTAGCTGGATTTTTAGTAGCATGGATGTGAAAGTTTTGACAATATTTAAATTGTCAGTTTGATTATAATCAGATCATATGTATTTACTTTTTAAATGGTCAATTTGAGCTTCAGGCTCATAGATGATTTGAACCAAATAGGGAATTGAAGGATCTTCAGGATAATTATTACCATTAACACACAATCTATAAAACGTGTACAAATGCCTTACTCATACGAGATTTTGGAATCTATTCATCAAAGTTTGTTAGTCTTGATGAATGTGTTCTCTTTATGGCATCATGACGGTTTATGTAGTGTTTCTTCAGGAACACATACACAGCGGTGTGGACATACCATCTTTAAGATGTGCTCTAAAACCATTATTAGAGAATGTTTATATGGAGTTGATCAGACTCATATAAAAAGGTTCTAATGGTGTGTTAGCTGAGTGTACGCAACCACTGTTGCTAATTATTTATGATTTCCCATTTTTATCCAATGTTACCATCATTTTAAAAAAATGTGGTTGGATAATGACCATTTTTAGAGGATATATTGATGAGTACATCAAAGGTACATCATCAGTCCTATTAAGGGGTGGACAAAGCCTATTTATATCCCTTAAATACTCTCAAGAGACCTAAAGGTCTTCATTATCTTTAATGATGATAGTATATCATCTTAAATTCGTTTGAGGAATTGTGGAGAGTCAATGTCCATGTGAATGGAGATGATCTCATAATCATTTTTCCCTTTTGAATGGGACAATGAAAGTTTCACCCTTTTTGAAGAATCTTCGGGTTCGTCTGGTTAATGATGTCTTGCATCATCAATCCAGGGTGATATCGATCCAAAGTTGGTCGATTCTGGACACTTCTGGTGTTCCAAACTAATTCCTCTTTTTGAATTTATGTGTGACTTTTGAAAATCCCATTAAAATGCTCAAGTTAATTTTGTCTGGTAATAGTTGAACTGTGTTCAAACTGTGAAGGATTACATCTCCACATAGGCTATTGTGATGATCATTATGGGACAAAGCTTCAGGCTTCATTTATTTCTTGAGTCATTAGGGATTTCATTTTGACGAATATCCTTTGAAACTGTATAAGTTTCAGAGAGTATATGGCATCCTCATTTTATTTTTAGGGGTATTCAAGATAGCAAATCATTCGCAGTAAAATAAAATGTACTAAAACTGCAAGAGAATAATACTGATAATTTTGTTAAGTCAACAAGTGACATAGTGTGATGTGTGCTCTTGAAAACATACAACTATAATTATACTCATTAAGACTTATGTTATGACAACAAATTAAATTTGATTTCAAAGTTTATTTGCCCTCGGGGTGTAGCTAAATATACACAAGGTCAATTTGACTTTCGTCGTTTAGACTAGATATATATGTATTTTTATATGGCATAAGTTAATGTGCATTCATGTTTGCAAAAACATTATGGCTCTTATCAGAACTTCTGGTCTGATATTGGTTTGCCATTGCTCACTCCATGTCGAGGTATATCATATCTTCCCTTTCTCATTTTATTTAAGACTTCCCCTGTTTTAAGTTTTCCATATTTATAAAGGAAAAAGGAAATTAGTCTTACTAAGAAGACATAAGCAGGGGTTTGAGCAAATTATTATATACTTCCACTTTTCTAATTAATTAGAGACTTTTAAAAGTCTATTTGAATTCCCGAGTATGGCTTCAGGCAATTTTCTTGAGTCGTTCAAATTTTATGTGGATAGATTATCATGCTCAGAGGGAAACAAATACGTGGCTATGAAATTTATAATTTCTCACTTATATATTAAGTCACGACTTCAGGCGTACACTTAAAAGTAAGGGTTAGATTCAAGAATCATACCTTGTAAAGTGAGATGACTCGAAAAGAGTTTAGCGGTGTTATGATAACTGCTGGTGTCAATATTGGATTATATAGACAATAAGTATGATATGTATATTTACCGCAAAATGTGTATCTCTAAAAGATCGCATAAATGGTTTTCGCATAGTCCATCGTATTTGTTAATATTTATTTTATTATGGTAAAAGGGTCTTGACTTTTGATTTGATTTTGAACTTCAGGTTCATTTTGTCAAGGTGGATATGATGTTAAACTTTTTGAAATCATAACTGGCTTCTTGTCATAAATATCGTCATATCATGATCTCATCATACATATAATATAAAGCGTGTAACTAAAAAGTTATGCTCAATTAACCTGAATTGAAACAAGTATGATGTATACACATGCTATTTATATGTTGCAGGCATTTAAATAATCTCATCGCAGACATATAATTTTGTTACAGGCATTAAACTATATCATAGTGATTTTAGCATGCTAAATAAAATGTACATCACAGAAATCATTAAATATACGACATGCATATAATTTTCTATACATGCATTTAATTATCACAGACATGTAATAATATCAAATGTTAAATCATGCAACGGGCAATGAAATGTATGCAATATTACAGGCTTAGATTTAAGAAATAATCTAAAAAGTGAAATGCGTGCTAAAAAATTTAGTCATGATCCAATTTTTCATTTTTATTTATCTTTCCCCCAACCATATCACAATTTTAAATTTCTTTAATTATTGGGCTTTTGAGGCCAAAATAATTCAAAAAGAAATCTTTGTAAAAATTTGGCTAATTTACAGGCCTTTAGGGCCATGAAAACAACAAAATCGGGTTAATGGGCCTCCCCAAAATTAGCCCATTAGGGCTAGGGTTTCGAAAAACCCTAGGGGGGATTGCGGCGGCCGCGCCTGTAGGCGCCGCCGCGGCGGCCATGGCGGCCGGCGACGCCTGCAGGGCACCGCCGCCGCGGTCAGGCGGTGGCACAGCGCCTCCTTCAGGGGGCAGCCTGCCGGCGGCTGCCGCCAGAGGCGGCGGCCCGGCGGCTAGGGGAAAAAAGAAAACCCCTTTTTTAATCTATTGAAAAAAATAGATTTTTATCTAAAAAGCAATTTTTAGAGTCTAAATCGACGTTATATCTAATAAAAATTAGATTTTTAATGTAGAAACGTTGATTTTGCATATAAATAATCAAGTTTTTGATCTAATAATTTAGATCCATGCATAAACAGTTCTATTTTTGGTATCTAGATCTGTATTAGATCTAGAAAATTGTTTAGGCTTTCCCACTAGATCCGTCCTCTAGATCTAGCGACGTTTGATGAAGGATGCCTGAAGAATCTGTGTCATCTCGCGAAACTTTGCGTAGCGAAAGAAATTTGACGGAGCTTCCGCCGGACGCCTTCATCTCACGAGCCGTCGCTTCTTCCATCGAGCGTGATCGTGCTGATAACGTGTTGTGAAGTAGAAACAGGGTTGGAGAAGGTTGAGACTAGGAAACCCCCTAGCCCTTTTATATAGTATTCATATTGGTTACTCATGTGGGTGGATACCCAATAGACCCAATGGGTCCTACTCATAACATTACTTACTTTTTTATTTTCTTGCGAAATTCTATACACATTGACCTATTTCTTTACACATCCTCAATATTATTTCAGTTTTTAACTTTAGTAAAAATTTCCCAAACTATTACTATCATATTACTCTCCTCTCCCCCCTTCCTCTTCCTCCTCTTCTTATTGTTTCTCTTCATTTACGCACACCAATGTTACTCCTCCTCCTCCTCCTTCTCTTCTTATTCTTCAACTTCCTTTACCCACCCAGACATTCTACTTCTTCTACTTCTTCGTCTATTCTTCTTCCTCCTCCTCTTACTCCTTAATAAACATCGACTCTCTATGTGCATAGCCAGAAACAAAAGCACGTGGGAGAAGGAGACGGTAGCAACAGCAATGGTAGAGGCGGATGAGGCAAGCGTCGACAGTCGATGAAGAAGATGAAGGGGTGAGGTATATGTTGAAGAGAATATGAGGGTAAAGGGGGAAAAATTCAATGGTAAACTTGTAAATATTGAATGTCACATATGTAAATAAATTATCAGTGTGTTAAGCAAATAGGTGTGTATGTATAGCACCTCCCTATTTTCTCACAGGATATGCCGTGGACACGAGATTCTATATGCGTATCAATTTTCATCTCACATTTTATTTACGAGATTATCACTCAAAACAACCTTTGGTTATTTTATAATTCCCTTTTACCCTTAACAATCCCTCAAAATTTTCTTTTTCTCTGCCCACAACAGTCGCCGCCACCCGCTGCATTCTCCTCCTCCTATTCGTCTTTCATTAATTTTCTTCACCTTTTTTCATTCCATCGACATCATCAATTTCACAGATATTAACTGATAGTACACTGGGCCGACCTTCCATCATCACTAGGCTGATTATTTGAATGGACAAGCCAAATAAAGCCCATGACATCGGCATTCGGTCCAGCTCCCAAAGACCCCCTCGTGAGGCTAGCTGAGCTTCTTCATTTAAGGTGACATCTGAGTTAATCGTTTGGTTCTCTCATCAATATTGATCGTTAAATTCATCATCAAGGTTGGCATTAAATGACCGACCATTCATATCGGCATCATTAGCGACGACTCAGATCCACAAGCAATAAACCTCTAAAAAGACTTTGATGTTCGCTGCCAATAAGTAACTTCTCAGAAAACTAGGAAAGGACTTTTTTAGCCAGTCCCACATTCTAATTCTCTAACAATCATCAAAGTTAGGTACTCTAATCATCGTATCTGCTCCACCTTATCCATTTCCTATATAGCTCGGTGTGTGAACTATCAGATAATCTCCCAACCGGGCGGCCATAGTTACCATGTGTATTCCTTAAGTCACCCGCTGACTTAAGCATTGGAGGGGACTACGTCAGAACCCAGATCCGTGTAATGCACTGATAGCTACTGCACAAGTACTAGAGGGGGTGAATAGTACTTTAAAATAATCAAGAGTATAATTCCTAATTATCGTGCAAACACAACCAACAATGCGGAATGAAAATTGACAAACAAGAATTAAGCAAGGCAAACAAACGATGTAACGGGTTCGGATCCACCCAAGTCTCCCCGACTTGTTCCCGGTGATCCTACGTCGCAAAGACCCGGATCCCCTCCGGCTACTTGAGTTAGAATCCTCTAGCCCAAGTTTTGCACTATGAAATTCTTGTAGAAAACCTCTATAAGATCAAATCATACACAAATCGAAATGTGACTCTCACAAACCGGGATCACAAACTTCTCTCACAAACCGAGAGAAAAACTTGCAATATCAAAATAAATGAAACAATAAACACTTACCAACAAAATCCTATGCCTTGAGTAAACTTACAGATTTTAGGGCAAGGAAGATTTTGAAGGAGATATTGTCACCAAACCCTAGCTTCACCAAGATGAACATTGATCGAAGGCTAGGATGGAGTTGGTGAATTTGAATCAAGCTCTTGGCTTGATAGGCTCACAATGAAGAGAATCTCTCTTGAGGAAATATGGTTCAAGGAGTTTAGAGAGATTCTTTGTGAGAGAGGAAGCTTGGAAATGGGAATTAAATGCTTCTCTTTGAATCTCTAAATCACACTAAATGTCAGTCTTCAATGCTAGGAAGAAGCATCACAAGTATATATAGGATAGAGAGAAGAGAGAGCAAAAAATCGTGACATTTAATGCCCCAACGGCTCTATTCTGAAGCAGTCTAATCGGTCTAAGAAGGATCACTGACCGATTAGTTTTGCAACTAGTCGGTCGGTGATTCTTCTTGGACTGACTAAATGGTTGACAGCCAAGAAAGATAGTTCAGGAGATATAGAACTAGTCGGTATAAGAAGACTTGCCAACCGACTAGTTTGACAACTAGTCGGTCGGTGAGTGTTCTTTGACCGACTAAGCAGTTGAAATCAATAGGCTGAAAACAAGTAGAACTAGTCGGTCTAAGAACAAATTTCAACCGACTAGTTTCACAACTAGTCGGTCGATGGTTGTTCTTGGACCGACTAACGAGTCAACGGTATCTCAGGCTGAAAGGTGAAAGTATAACTAGTCGGTCTAAGAAGGATTCCAAACCGATTAGTTTGACAACTAGTCGGTCGGTGAACCTTCATGGACCGACTAATTGGTCAACAGTGAAGATGGCTGAATTGAGCAAGGAGATCTAGTCGGTTCAAGAAGAATTCTTAACCGACTAGATGACAATCTAGTCGGTTGGTTCTTCTTGAACCAACTAAGATGCACTAGAAGCCGCGAAATGAAGCGTGAAGCTTCGGAAAAGTTTCTATGGGCTTCTAAGATAATCCTAGCTCTAAGATATGAGCGTTATGAAGATTATAATGTAAGACCTACTCAAGGCTTAACATTCTACGAAAATAAGCTAGAAGACTATAAAATAAACTAGACGAACCGTCTTCAAAGCTTCAATCCGAATCTCTTGACTTCAATAATGCTCCTAGAGCTTCAATGATGCTTCAGGCACACGATCACGCACTTTGAGAAGTCTTGAGACGTCGCTTTTGATGTACGTAGAACTTTGGCGATGATCTCCATAACTGCGCTGACAAAAGTTAGTTCACGATATTTATGTTTGTTCATCATCAAAACCAAATCCGGGGAATCAATACTCAACAATCTGACCCCGTGACGAGTTCTTTGTGTTGTAGACAGCCTAGATATAACTCAGACCAAACTCACCTAGCACGGATCAGAACCTGTTTAGCTTGTGGACAACTCGCCCAATGCCCCGACAGCTGCCCACATCATCCCACATCAGCTGCATCACTCGACCCATCTTCCAATAATTTCAGTGGTGAGAAAACACCCTGAAACATCTCGCACCATCTGTGGTAATCTAGTCGGTGCCTATGTCATTAACCACACTGACAATGACTCCAACAACCAATCAAGGGCATGAGAAGCCAATTACCATGGGGACCGTAGATGGTGCACCGCCCTCTATGGATCCCAGTTCCTACATTTGTGGGATGCCCGAGTCATAATTGGTGACTTTGGAGCAGTTCCATGCATTCTCAAAAGAATTCAGTGTCAATATTTGATCACTGGCTGTCGTGATCGAACAACTGACACGAGCACCATCCCATCCAACCACGAACCCAACAGTCGTCCCAATTCCCCATCAACAACATCCTGTGATGTTGCCTGTCACGACGATATGCTAGGAAACAGTGCATTAATACCCACAGTAGTGGTTCATCCTACCTTCATTCTAACCGCACAAGCAGCAAAACCTCATGTCTCCCCATCTTGAATGAGTTCAAGGTGGTGAGATTTGATGAACACGTCTCATCTATAGCTGGTCACAGTGTCCTGTGGCCCTCACTTAGTAGAGTTGAGGACCCATGCCTCGTGGCTGGAGATCAATCTCAGAAGAACCATCATGGATGAAGTCAGAGCCCTCCTCGTAGATCTCATGCAAGCCTCAAGAGGAAGTCTCAAAGGGACAACCTTCGTCGTTCGAGCTCCTCTGACAGCTCAGATGAGGATCAAGGCGATTCCTCGAGTGCTTCCAACAGCTGGTTACTCATGTGGGTGGATACCCAATAGACCCAATGGGTCCTATTCATAACATTACTTACTTTTTTATTTTCTTGCGAAATTCTATACACATTGACCTATTTCTTTACACATCCTCAATATTATTTCAGTTTTTAACTTTAGTAAAAATTTCCCAAACTATTACTATCATATTACTCTCCTCTCCTCCCTTCCTCTTCCTCCTCTTCTTATTGTTTCTCTTCATTTACACACACCAATGTTACTCCTCCTCCTCCTCCTCCTCTTCTTATTCTTCAACTTCCTTTACCCACCCAGACATTCTACTTCTTCTACTTCTTCGTCTATTCTTCTTCCTACTCCTCTTACTCCTTAATAAACATCGACTCTCTATGTGCATAGCCAGAAACGAAAGCACGTGGGAGAAGGAGACGGTAGCAACAACAATGGTAGAGGCGGATGCGGCAAGCGTCGACAGTCGATGAAGAAGATGAAGGGGTGAGGTATAGGTTGAAGAGAATATGAGGGTAAAGTGGGGAAAAATTCAATGGTAAACTTGTAAATATTGAATGTCACATATGTAAATAAATTATCAGTGTGTTAAGCAATTAGGTGTGTATGTATAGCACCTCCCTATTTTCTCACAGGATATGCCGTGGACACGAGATTCTATATGCGTATCAATTTTCATCTCACATTTTATTTACGAGATTACCACTCAAAACAACCTTTTGTTATTTTATAATTCCCTTTTACCCTTAACAATCCCTCAAAATTTTCTTTTTCTCTGCCGACAACAGTCGCCGCCACCCGCTGCATTCTCCTCCTCCTATTCGTCTTTCATTAATTTTCTTCACCTTTTTTCATTCCATCGACATCATCAATTTCACAGATATTAACTGATAGTACACTGAGCCGACCTTCAATCATCACTAGGCTGATTATTTGAATGGACAAGCCAAATAAAGCCCACGACATCGACATTCGGTCCAGCTCCCAAAGACCCCCTCGTGAGGCTAGCTGAGCTTCTTCATTTAAGGTGACATCCGAGTTAATCGTTTGGTTCTCTCATCAATATTGATCGTTAAATTCATCATCAATGTTGGCATTAAATGACCGACCATTCATATCGGCATCATTAGCGACGACTCAGATCCACAAGCAATAAACCTCTAAAAAGACTTTGATGTTCGCTGCTAATAAGTAACTTCTCAGAGAACTAGGAAAGGACTTTTTTAGCCAGTCCCACATTCTCATTCTCTAACAATCATCAAAGTTAGGTACTCTAATCATCGTATCTGCTCCACCTTATACATTTCCTATATAGCTCGGTGTGAGAACTATCAGATAATCTCCCAACTGGGCGGCCATAGTTACCATGTGCATTCCTTGAGTCACCCGCTGACTTAAGCATCAGAGGGGACTATGTCAGACCCCAGATCCGTGTAATGCCCTGATAGCTACTGCACAAGTACTAGAGGGGGGTGAATAGTACTTTAAAATAATCAAGAGTATAATTCCTAATTATCGTGCAAACACAACCAACAATGCGGAATGAAAATTGACAAACAAGAATTAAGCAAGGCAAACAAACGATGTAACGGGTTCGGATCCACCCAAGTCTCCCCGACTTGTTCCCGGTGATCCTACGTCGCAAACACCCGGATCCCCTCCGGCTACTTGAGTTAGAATCCTCTAACCCAAGTTTTGCACTATGAAATTCTTGTAGAAAACCTCTATAAGATCAAATCATACACAAATCGAAATGTGACTCTCACAAACCGAGAGAAAAACTTGCAATATCAAAATAAATGAAACAATAAATACTTACCAACAAAATCATATGCCTTGAGTAAACTTACAGATTTTAGGGCAAGGAAGATTTTGAAGGAGAGATTGTCACCAAACCCTAGCTTCACCAAGATGAACATTGATCGAAGGCTAGGATGGAGTTGGTGACTTTGAATCAAGCTCTTGGCTTGAGAGGCTCACAATGAAGAGAATCTCTCTTGAGGAAATATGGTTCAAGGAGTTTAGAGAGATTCTTTGTGAGAGAGGAAGCTTGGAAATGAGAATTAAATGCTTCTCTTTGAATCTCTAAATCACAATAAATGTCAGTCTTCAATGCTAGGAAGAAGCATCACAAGTATATATAGGATAGAGAGAAGAGAGAGCAAAAAATCGTGACATTTAATGCTCCAACGGCTCTATTCTGAAGCAGTCTAATCGGTCTAAGAAGGATCACTGACCGATTAGTTTTGCAACTAGTCGGTCGGTGATTCTTCTTGGACTGACTAAATGGTTGAAAGCCAAGAAAGATAGTTCAGGAGATATAGAACTAGTCGGTCTAAGAAGACTTGCCAACCGACTAGTTTAACAACTAGTCGGTCGGTGAGTGTTCTTTGACCGACTAAGCAGTTGAAATCAATAGGCTGAAAACAAGTAGAACTAGTCGGTCTAAGAACAAATTTCAACCGACTAGTTTCACAACTAGTCGGTCGATGGTTGTTCTTGGACCGACTAACGAGTCAACAATAGCTCAGGCTGAAATGTGAAAGTATAACTAGTCGGTCTAAGAAGGATTCCAAACCGACTAGTTTGACAATTAGTCGGTCGGTGAACCTTCTTGGACCGACTAATTGGTCAACAGTGAAGATGGCTGAATTGAGCAAGGAGATCTAGTCGGTTCAAGAAGGATTCTTAACCGATTAGATGACAATCTAGTCGGTTGGTTCTTCTTGAACCAACTAAGATGCACTAGAAGCCGTGAAATGAAGCGTGAAGCTTCGGAAAAGTTTCTATGGGCTTCTAAGATAATCATAGCTCTAAGATATGAGCGTTATGAAGATTATAATGTAAGACCTACTCAAGGCTTAACATTCTACGAAAAGAAGCTAGAAGACTATAAAATAAACTAGACGAACCGTCTTCAAAGCTTCAATCCGAATCTCTTGACTTCAATAATGCTCCTAGAGCTTCAATGAAGGTTCAGGCACACGATCACGTGCTTTGAGAAGTCTTGAGACGTCGCTTTTGATGTACGTAGAACTTTGGCGATGATCTCCATAACTGCGCTGACAAAGAGTTAGTTCACGATATTTATGTTTGTTCATCATCAAAACCAAATCCGGGGAATCAATACTCAACAATCTGACCCCGTGACGAGTTCTTTGTGTTGTAGACAGCCTAGATATAACTCAGACCAAACTCACCTAGCACGGATCAGAACCTGTTTAGCTTGTGGACAGCTTGCCCAATGCCCCGACAGCTGCCCACATCATCCCACATCAGCTGCATCACTCGACCCATCTTCCAATAATTTCAGTGGTGAGAAAACACCCTGAAACATCTCGCACCATCTGTGGGAATCTAGTCGGTGCCTATGTCATTTTTCATACTGACAATGACTCCAACAACCAATCAAGGGCATGAGAAGCCAACAACCATGGGGACCGTAGATGGTGCACCGCCCTCTATGGATCCCAGTTCCTACATTTGTGGGATGCCCGAGTCACAATTGGTGACTTTGGAGCAGTTCCATGCATTCTCAAAAGAATTCAGTGTCAATATTTGATCACTGGCTGTCGTGATCGAACAACTGACACGAGCACCATCCCATCCAACCACGAACCCAACAGTCGTCCCAATTCCCCATCAACAACATCCTGTGATGTTGCCCGTCACGACGATATGCTAGGAAACAGTGCATTAATACCCACAGTAGTAGTTCATCCTACCTTCATTCTAACCGCACAAGCAGCAAAACCTCATGTCTCCCCATCTTGAATGAGTTCAAGGTGGTGAGATTTGATGAACACGTCTCATCTATAGCTGGTCACGGTGTCCTGTGGCCCTCACTTAGTAGAGTTGAGGACCCATGCCTCGTGGCTGGAGATCGATCTCCGAAGAACCGTCATGGATGAAGTCAGAGCCCTCCTCGTAGATCTCATGCAAGCCTCAAGAGGAAGTCTCAAAGGGACAACCTTCGTCGTTCGAGCTCCTCTGACAGCTCAGATGAGGATCAAGGCGACTCCTCGAGTGCTTCCAACAGCTGACCGAGGAGATCCAATCGCTAGGTTGGATGAGCCATCATACGTGGGTGATATACAACGATGTTGCTCTAATTCATCAAGCTCGGATGATGATCAAACCCCCTTAAAGAAGAAGATCACCTTGGACCTGTTGCCACTCAGATTTAAGATGTATGATCTGGACAGGTATGATGGCTCAGATGACCCAAAAAACACATTCAATACTAAAAAAGGGGTTATGGAGATCCAAGGGGCCGACTCTGCCCTCCTGGGCCGAGCTTTCCAAATCACTCTACGAAAAGCGACAAAGGAGTGGTACAATGAACTTTCCAACCGATCTATTGGGTCGTTCATGAAAATCACACCATAGAGGGGGGTGAATAGGGTGTATGCACAAATTAAAATATTAATCACAAAAACAATCAACCGAAATCACATAATAATGCAAGCAATGATTTTTCAACAGAGTAGCTCCCCGCCTAAGCTTCCTGCCTCTGCTCCTACCCCAAATCCTGGAGGCTTTCACCCTCTTTTATAACCAAAGAGAGAAAAACAAACCCGATCACACTTCTGGGTAGTGATTACACCGTAGAAGATATTGTTCAAAAAGTTTAAGCACAGTGATAGTTTTTGAGTAAATCCTATTCACAAATATGATCTAACACCAAAATAAAAAAAGAAAAATATCACCATGGTGTAGATTGCCCCTCAACAAATGTGCAGGTGCAAACCGTGTTCAATTCCGATGCTTGTAAAGAAAGATATCGCCTTTTTATATCCATGTATACAAATCTCATTTCTTCTTCTTCTTCCTCGGGCACCTGAAGCTTGAAGAGATGGAGAACTTGGGCCAGCTAGCAAGGATGTAGAACTCTATAATTTTTTTACTAGATGCTTCAATATTTTTTCTCCAATGGATGGCTCTCTCTTTTATAGGGGATGAGGAGTATTTTCTTCAAATTAGAACTCTTGATCTTCTAATCTTCAATCAAATCTTCATCAGTTTGATAGCCCTCAATAATTTAGAAACTCCTCTTGGTATAGTTCTTCAAATTGTTTAGAAACTCCTCCAAATTGATTGAAGTCAAAACTATGTGTTTAACTGATCAAACTGGTCAAATTGCGGCTCAATATAGATTCTGCAGCATGGCACGCCCGTGTGCCAATTGGCACGAACGTGTTGTTTGAGCGCTGGCCTTCATGTGCGATTTGCATATCTGGCACGGTCGTGTGCTGATTCTGCATGGCCGTGTGACCTCCTGCAAGAAATTTCACAAGTCACTATTTATTTTTGACATGGCCGTGTCAGCTCTAGCACGACCGTATGCAGTCTGCCAGAAATACTTCAAGTTACTATTTTATTTTGACACGGATATGTCAGTTCTAGCACGGCCTTGTGCAGTCTGCAAGAAATCTTTCAAGTTGCTATTTATTTTTGACACGACCGTATTAGATCTCGCACTGGCTGTGTTAGCTTTAGCCCTTTGTGCACACTTCATATTCTGATACGCACGGCTGTGCAGCTGACACGCACATCCGTGCAACCCATATTTTGCACATATCATTACAGTTTGACCTCCGATTGACCTAAAACTTACTGGATAGACATATTAGATCCATTTGACTTGTTTGACATCGTCAAAATTAAGTTTTGGCTTTAGTTAGAGGGCTAACTTTGGCCAACAGTTCAAGAGTCTAGCTCATTCTTTCTACCAACAATTCACGACAAGAAGGATAAACAAGCAGAGCTTAGACCACCTCTTCGCCTCGGTGTAGAGAGAAGGGGAGACGTTGAGAGGTTTTCCTAAAACGCTTCAATTCAGAAAGACTGAATGTCAAGAGCTACAACGACGAAATAACCATCGCTGCTCTCAAGAAGGGCATCCGCCGTAAAGACCTATTGAAGTATCTACGTCACAACCCACGCTGTAGGTTGGATTACTCCTTTCCAGAGCGCATCGGTACATGATGACAGAGGAGGCACTGGCTGCTCGTGATGGGGGCTCCTCCAGAGCTCCAACTAAAGCGAAGAAAGAAACCCGGCCTAATGAGGGGACTTGCTGAGAGCAAAGAAATTGTTTATGATTTGAGACGTAATGAAATAGTAAAACTCTTGGTTTCAAATTGATGGTTTGAGTTTTTTGACTATGAAGATAAAAATGAACTTTGTTATTGCGATGCGATTGAATATTTCGGCTTAGATTGAAGCTTCATGTTTTTAATTAAACCCATTTTAATAATTAAACCATATTAAGAATCAATTTTAGATACATTTACAATTAAATATATCCACTTTTAAATTCCGTTTAAATGTGGGAATTTCTAGGCGCACTGATGAGTGTTTATTGCATATAGTTTTTTCCTCTTTTTCATGCACATTTTACATCGTTTTCTTCACCATTCTTCCCCGTTTTGCCCATTTTGTTTTCTCTTTTGCTTTTATGGTCCCACCTATGCTTTTGCGAAATATGTGCTGATTAGGGAATATACGGCGTGATTCAAGCACAAATGGGTAAAAGAAGCGAGGCCGGGAGATAAAAGAGTACAAAGGGGGAAGATATATGAAGAACTACGACCGACGTGGCCACGTCAAGTTGATAGAAATAGCCGCGTCAACATGATCTGGAACCCAAATCAACGCGGCCGCATCAAAGACCTCCAAACGACCGTGTTGCTGAGTGGAAGAATTGAAGACACGCAACCGACGCGGCACACGTGACGACAGACGATACGGTCGCGCTATCCTAAAACCGAAGAAAACCGACACAGCCGTTTTGATGCCAACACAGTCGTCAAATCCATATTCAATGCGGACGCATCGATGTAGCTTCCACGCCTCCATGTTACACAAGGGAACAACACGACCGCGTCATTTTCAACGCGGACACGTCGAGTTGGTTTCTGTAGCTACATGGGCACCGATCTGGGAGCAGTTGGGGGGCTTTTCTGTCTTTTTGGGCATTATATATAAACCAATCTTCTTCCTCCAGCAAAGATATCTCTTGTTTTAGATATTTTTAGGGTTTTGGAGGTTTTATAAGAATGTCTAACTCTTTTATTCTTTTATTTTTAGTTGTTCTAATTAGTTTCCATTGTAATAGATTAGTCTTATTTAATAGAAATCTTCTCTTTTGTTATTGCTATTGTGTTTTTACAATCTATTGCTTACCCAATGCTTGAAATCACTTCTAGGTTAACGGGTAGTGAGTAGTTTCCATCTAGGGCAATGGGTTGAACCCCATTGAATTAGGGCTATGTGTTGGATGAATTAGTTAACTTATTTGCTAGGCTAATTAAGATTAGAGATATATTAGGATGATGATTATCATCGTAGATTCGACCTCTCACTTCGGGGCGATCGTATTGGCAGTCGACGAGAGTCGGGACCAATACGGGGATCCGATCCATACGATGATCCATGTTATCGATGCGACCGATGAGAGTCGGACACCGATTAAAGCCCTCCTAATATTGGTCTAATCCCCTAACACCACTGTGGTCGGAAGTAAGATTGGGGATGTTCGTCGAACGTAATGTGCCTAACGTATACAGATGGGTCGATGAGAGTCGGCATCGGTGTAGGTTTGGTAGGCCTATCATTGCATCACGAGCGCAGGGGGTGGGAGATGACATAAGGGAATACCTTATCATGCATATCACGCCCCGCTTCCCATTATACTTGGGAGCGAGGACGTGAGCGGGTCCGCGGTGTGCTTAAAACAAGGATGAATACTTTCTTCTTCTTTTTTCTCCCTCATTGGCTTAAACACATGAAGCGTCTGTGTAAAAACTGCAGGTCCTTGCATGCAGATTTAAGAAATAGCTCAAACGACATTTGTTAAGGCCAAAATTAACCGGTACAATTGTCAAGCTGACGAAGGCTCAAAGCGCTGAGCTGGAGCTGATTCGGAGTATAAATTGCATATTTTCCTCCCCATTTCTGGTCATTTTATGTGTATATCATGTTAATATTGGCTTTAATACGTGCGTTTTTGCGATATTGTGTAAAATTAAAGCCTATTCTATTTTTATACATAAAATGCAATTTCTATGGACTAATGTTAGCTCCTCTTATTTTTCAGGTACTCCTGTGAATTTTCTGGATTTTCTGGAATTTTCCAGGATTTTTTGGAGCATGGAGGTCCCCCTTTCGTACACTGCTGCTGCATTCATTGAATATCTGTTATCATTCCAGTGGGGGATTGGGTGATCTCTTATTTTTCTATCGTCGACATCGTCGTCAGCTTTCCAACGATAGGTCACATGCCTAAATCCGATTTTTCTATATTTTTCTGGAATTTTCTGAGCGCAGCTGGGTGCTGAAATTCTAGGCTGTCTGGAATTTGATTTCCACCTGATCTGTTGAACTTTCACCCGATCGAGTGGCCCTTTTTCAGCAGTTTTAGTGGGTATCTGTACCCGAACTGTTAGGGTTTTGGAGAGGCCTATAAATATGAGATGTTGGACGACTTGTAAGAGGGTCTCCACTTTTTGAAGCTGGTTTTTTTGCTTCATTCCTTCTTCCCCATTCTTCATCTTAGGGCTAGGGTTTTGGAGTTCACCGGAGCTTGGAGGAGCGCAAGGAGAAGCCGAACGCGCCGCCTCGGGAGTGACACCTCGGGTGACTTCGTTCTTTCTCTATTGTATCTTAGAT
Organism: Scilla litardierei; assembly: GCA_030789695.1. Classification (NCBI taxonomy): domain Eukaryota; kingdom Viridiplantae; phylum Streptophyta; class Magnoliopsida; order Asparagales; family Asparagaceae; genus Scilla; species Scilla litardierei. The sequence continues at coordinate 1,004,283 of CM061133.1, read as the reverse complement.
TTAGGGTTATTGTATGTAATTGGATGATTTTAGAGATGAATGATTTCATTTACATGCTTTCCTCTTGATCTATGGTGTTTGTGTGTTTGATTCGATGATTGGGTATGTTTTAATTCTCATTTCGTGCTTGGGCTTTCATCTTTTGTGATTGGGTTGTGAGTTCAAGCGGGTGATTCGAACCCAAACCCAGGTCGTCACTCATTGGTAGGCCTAACAAGCCACCTGTGGTGGGCAAGTTGCTTAGTCGCCCACTACTCACCGCATTGACCTCACTATGTAGTGAGGAATAACTCGAAAGAGCTCCTCCTACACCCTTCACCATTTCGCACGCCAAGTGTTTGGTTGAATGCCAAGCTTGCCTCTTTGCTTGATTGAGCCCCCGAACCCTTGTCCATAGAGTGTAGGGTTGGTAGTTGGTGACCATGCATCATTCCCACACTCTCGCACACGCTTGAACACCCATAAATATAGCGGGCAATTTCTCGCCATCCCGCATCCATTTTTGACCAAACGTGCATTTTGAAACGACTGTTTCCTGTGATCCGACCCGGTACTCACCGGTTATAAATTTATATTGCATTGATGCTCCTATACTTGGGAGTGGAAGGCGTGCCTTTGCATGTTTTTTGGTTCAATCAATTGGCGCCGTTACCAAGGAAGACGGTTTTGAAACTTTTCTCATTTTTTATCGAACTTGGATGTTTTGGCGAAGAATTCCTTTCTATTAGTGTGAGTCTTTTTCGATTCTTTATTTTTTAATTTTTGATTTGAGATTTCTTTATTTTTCACCTTTCAGTTTTTTTATTTTTTGTTTTTATTTTTTTAAAAAATGGCAAGTGCTTCAAACTCTCTTGAGTTTGACATACTGGTGACCAAATCCCTACCGAGATTCCTTGATAAGGATGAGGAGAGCCCTTACTTATATATTAAGAAGTTTGAGAGTGATTGTAAGCTTCATTTTGATGGGAACAGTGTGCAGAAAAGTTTTATCTTAAATTCTTTCCCTATTCTTTGGATGGTAGTGCCTTAAATGGTTTAAAGTTTATCTCCCGCATCTTATTCCATCTTGGCATGTACTAAAGCATAAATTTTGTACGAAGTTTTTTTCCATTTTTTTTGCAGGACCAAAGTATGGCGATGAAGAATGGTGAACTTTGCTCAGCGCATCGGTGAGACATTTTTTCAGGCTTGGACATGATTTTCAGAGTTAGTGTACGGTTGTCCAGATCATGGACTTGACAGGATGCGTCTTCTTGGATTCTTCATAGAAGGATTGCTTCCTGAGACGCAAGATTTTGTGGATATGTTGGATAACGGCCACTTTTTGGACATGGATGAGAATGCGGCTTGGCGTTATTTGGAGTCATATAAGGAGGAAGATCACACATTGATTGTGACTCCAAGTGAGCCAAGCCATGAAGTTTTGGTCCACCAAGCCCCGGATGAAGAAGTTTTTGTGGATCTCACACCACCGGTAGTTCATGAATTGAGTGCCACATGCCAAGTAGTTGTTGAGAAACTAAGTGTTGACTTGGAGGATTTGGTTGAGCCAGTGGAGGAAATTATCATGCCGGTACCTCCTATTTCTGCTCGGCCGTGTCAAGTAGTCGTTGAGGAATTGATCGTTAACATGGTGAAAATAGAGGAGCCGATCGTGCATACACTTGGGAGCGAAGTGGGCGAGGAGGATTGTTCTTGTGTTGATGAGCCCAAAGAAGAGGCAAGCGAGGTTGAGTTTATACCACATGCTATCATGGATCCCGAGCTTCCTCTCCTTCGGTAGTTTCTATGGAGATTTCATTTCCTCCCCTGATTGATGTTAAATGCCGCGGGGACGAGCTGCAAACCACATCATATTTAACCATCCAGGGAGTTTTCTCACACATTCATCATACTTGTCATTCCGTATTTTATATTGATGACTATGTGTGGAGGTTCTTTTTTGGGAATGTGTCCCCATCTCTCTCTTACACAACCCGTCTCCTTTCTTATAAAGGTACACACTTTGAGGAGATGCAGGGGGTTGTGTATGTGGCCACCATTGCCACGTTCGGACGAGGAGCATTAGCGGAGGAGCAAAAGGAGTTGATAGAACAGCTGCCTCCACCGATGTACATCCGAGATCCACCTTTTGACCGCGGTGATTTCTATCCAGTAGTGTAGATAAATAAAATAAATATTATATTTTATGGGTAAAATGCGCCTGAGCTCGTGCTCAGATGGGATTCCTGCGCTTGACCCCTCCTGACCGTCCGATCCGATCCCCCGGCTGTTGTTAAACGCGGAACATGAGGAACTTTTGGTGCAATTACCAACGCGCCCTTATGCGCCCGGAACTTTTGGGGCAATTACCATCCCGCCCTTATAGCCCCCTATGAAAGCAACTTTTTAGAACTATTGGTGCAATTACCATCCCGTCCTTTATATCCTTTTCAAAGAAATAGTTTACACTATACGGCACCGTTGTGCGCGTCGACCCAGAACGGAGTATATTACTCCCCGCGAACAACGCGCTACAGCCTACGGGTCGTGCGCGTCGTGGGCTTAAAACGCACAAGTGTTGAGAAGTTACCAACCGTGCGCACGACGGGCAAAATTACACCCGTCGTGCGCGAGGGGGAAAACGCAACGTGTAAAGAAATTTCCATCCGTGTGCACGACGGGCAAAATAAACCCTGTCGTCCGCGGGGGTTAAAACGCCTAGTGTGAAGAAATTCACATCCGTGCGCACGACGGGCAACATTACCCCCGTCGTGCGCGTGGGTTAAAACGCCTAGTGTGCAGCAATTTCCATCCGAGCGCACGACGGGCAAAATTAACCCCGTCGTCCGCGGGGGTTAAAACGCCTAGTGTGAAGAAATTCACATCCGCGCGCACGACGGGCAAAATTACACACGTCGTGCGCGTGGGTTAAAACGCCTAGTGTGCAGCAATTTCCATCCGAGCGCACGACGTGCAAAATTAACCCCGTCGTGCGCGGGGGTTAAAACGCCTACTGTGTGAAGCAATTCACATCCGCGTGCACGACGGGCAAAAATAACGTCGTCGTGCGCGTCGTCCGCGGGGCATAAAACGCACAAGTGTCGAGCAATTTCCATCCGCGCGCACGACGGGCAAAATTACCCCCGTCGTGCGCTTGGGTTAAAACGCCTAGTGTGGAGCAATTTCCATCCGAGCGCACGACGGACAAAATTAACCCCGTCGTCCGCAGGAGTTAAAAGGCACAAGTGTGCAGCAATTTCCATCCGCGCGCACGACGGGCAAAAATAACCTCGTCGTGCGCGTCGTCCGCGGGGCATAAAACGCACAAGTGTCGAGCAATTTCCATCCGCGCGCACGACGTGCAAAATTACCCCCGTCGTGCGCTTCGTGTGCGGGCAAACGCACAAGTGTGGAGCAATTTACAGCCGTGCGCACGACGGGCCAAATTACCCCCGTCGTACGCGAGGGGGAAAACGCAACCTGTAAAGCAATTTTCATCCGCGCGCACGACGGGCAAACTTACCCCGTCGTGCGCGTGGGTTAAAACGCCTAGTGTGCAGCAATTTCCATCCGAGCGCACGTCGGACAAAATTAACCCCGTCGTCCGCGGGGGTTAAAACACACAAGTGTGCAGCAATTTCCATCCGCGTGCACGATGGGAAAAAATAACCTCTTCGTGCGCGTCGTCCGCGGGGCTTAAAACGCACAAGTGTCGAGCAATTTCCATCCGCGCGCACGACGGGCAAAATTACCCCCGTCGTGCGCGTCGTGCGCGGGCAAACGCACAAGTGTGGAGCAATTTACAGCCGTGCGCACGACGGGCCAAATTACCCCCGTCGTGCGCGAGGGGGAAAACGCAATCTGTAAAGCAATTTCCATCCGCGCGCACGACGGGAAAACTTACCCCGTCGTGCGCGTGGGTTAAAACGACTAGTGTACAGCAATTTCCATCCGAGCGCACGGCGGATAAAATTAACCCCGTCGTCCGCGGGGGTTAAAACGCACAAGTCTGCAGCAATTTCCATCCGCGCGCACGACGGGCAAAAATAACCTCTTCGTGCGCGTCGTCCACGGGGCTTAAAACGCACAAGTGTCGAGCAATTTCCATCCGCGCGCACGACGTGCTAAATTACCCCCGTCGTGCGCGTCGTGTGCGGGCAAACGCACAAGTGTGGAGCAATTTACAGCCGTGCGCACGACGGGCCATATTACCCCCGTCGTGCGCGAGGGGGAAAACACAATCTGTTAAGCAATTTCCATCCGCGCGCACGACGGGCTAACTTACCCCGTCGTGCGCGTGGGTTAAAAGGCCTAGTGTGCAGCAAATTCCATCCGAGCGCACGACGGGCAAAAATTACACCCGTCGTCCGCGGGGGTTAAAACGCACAAGTGTGAAGCAATTTCCATCCGCGCGCACGACGGGCAAAATTACCCCCGTCGTGCGCGTGGGTTAAAACGCCTAGTGTGGAACAATTTCCATCTGAGCGCACGACAGACAAAATTAACCCCGTCGTCCGCGGGGGTTAAAACGTACAAGTGTGCAGCAATTTCCATCCGCGCGCACGACGGGCAAAAATAACCTCGTCGCGTGCGTCGTCCGCGGGGCATAAAACGCACAAGTGTCGAGCAATTTCCATCCGCGCGCACGACGGGCAAAATTACCCCCGTCGTGCATGTCGTGTGCTGGCAAACGCACAAGTGTGGAGCAATTTACAGCCGTGCGCACGACGGGCCAAATTACCCCGTCGTTCGCGAGGGGGAAAACGCAATCTGTAAAGCAATTTCCATCCGCGCGCACGACGGGTAAACTTACCCCGTCGTGCGCGGGTCTTAAAACGGACAAGTGTGGAGCAATTTCCATCCGCGCGCACGACTGGCTAAATTACCCCCGTCGTGCGCGTGGGTTAGAACGCCTAGTGTGGAGCAATTTCCATCCGAGCGCACGACGGACAAAATTAACCCCGTTGTCCGCGGGGGTTAAAACGCACAAGTGTGCAACAATTTCCATCCGCGCGCACGACAGGCAAAAATAACCTCGTCGTGCGCGTCGTCCGCGGGGCATAAAACGCACAAGTGTCGAGCAATTTCCATCTGCGCGCACGACGGGCAAAATTACCCCCGTCGTGCGCGTTGTCCGCGGGGCTTAAAACGCACAAGTGTAGAGCATTTTCCAGCCGCGCGCATGACGGGCAAAAATACGCCCCGTCGTGCACAGGGGTTAAAACGCCTAGTGTGAAGCAATTTCCATCTGCGTGAACGACGGGCAAACTTAACCCGTCGTGCGCGTCGGTTAAAACGCCTATTGTGCAGCAATTTCCATCCTAGCGTACGACGGGCAAAATTAACCCCGTCGTGCGCGGGGGTAAAAACGCCTAGTGTGAAGCAATTACCCCCGTCGTGGGCGTCGTGCGCGGAAAACGCACAAGTGTGGAGCATTTACCAACCGTGCGCACGACAGGAAAAAATTACCCCCGTCGTGCGCGAGGGTTAAAACGCAGCGTGTAAATAAATTTCCATCCGTGCGCACGACGGGCAAAATTCCCGCGTCGTGCGCGGGGCTTAAACTGACAAGTGTGGAGCAATTTCCATCCGGGCGCACGACGGGCAAAATTAACCCCGTCGTTCGCGGGGGTTAAAACGCCTAGTGTGAAGCAATTCACATCCGCGCGCACGACGGGCAAAAATAACCCCGTCGTGCGCGTCGTCCGCGGGGCATAAAACGCACAAGTGTCGAGCAATTTCCATCCGCGCGCACGACGAGCAAAATTACCCTCGTCGTGCGCGTTGTCTGCGGGGCTTAAAACGCACAAGTGTAGAGCATTTTCCAGCCGCGCGCACGACGGGCAAAAATACGCCACGTCGTGCACGGGGGTTAAAACGCCTAGTGTGAAGCAATTTCCATCTGCGCGAACGACGGGCAAACTTACCCCGTCGGGCGCGTCGGTTAAAACGCCTATTGTGCAGCAATTTCCATCCTAGCGCACGACGGGCAAAATTAACCCCGTCGTGCGCGGGGGTTAAAACGCCTAGTGTGAAGCAATTACCCCCGTCGTGAGCGTCGTGCGCGGGAAACACACAAGTGTGGAGCATTTACCAAACGTGCGCACGACAGGCAAAAATTACCCCCGTAGTGCGCGAGGGGTAAAACGCAACGTGTAAACCAATTTCCATCCGCGCACACGACGGGCAAAATTCCCGCGTCGTGCGCGGGGCTTAAAACGGACAAGTGTGGAGCAATTTCCATCCTGGCGCACGACGGGCAAAATTATCCCCGTCGTTCGCGGGGGTTAAAAGGCCTAGTGTGAAGCAATTCACATCCGTGCGCACGACGGGCAAAAATAACCCCGTCGTGCGCGTCGTCCGCGGGGCATAAAATGCACAAGTGTCGAGCAATTTCCATCTGCGTGCACGACGGGCAAAATTACCCCCGTCGTGCGCGTTGTCCGCAGGGCTTAAAACGCACAAGTGTAGAGCATTTTCCAGCCGCGCGCACGATGGGAAAAAATACGCCCCGTCGTGCACGGGGGTTAAAACGCCTAGTGTGAAGCAATTTCCATCTGCGCGAACGACTGGCAAACTTACCCTGTCGGGCGCGTCGGTTAAAACGCCTATTGTGCAGCAATTTCCATCCTAGCGCACGACGGGCAAAATTAACCCCGTCGTGCGCGGGGGTTAAAACGCCTAGTGTGAAGCAATTACCCCCGTCGTGGGCGTCGTGCGCGGGAAACGCACAAGTGTGGAGCATTTACCAAACGTGCGCACGACAGGCAAAAATTACCCCCGTAGTGCGCGAGGGGTAAAACGCAACGTGTAAACCAATTTCCATCCGCGAGCACGACGGGCAAAATTCCACCGTCATGCGCGGGGCTTAAAACGGACAAGTGTGGAACAATTTCCATCCGGGCACACGACGGGCAAAATTAACCCCGTCGTCATTGGGAGTTAAAACGCCTAGTGTGAAGCAATTCACATCCGCGCGCACGACAGGCAATAATAACCCCGTCGTGCGCGTCATCCGCGGGGCTTAAAACGCACAAGTGTCGAGCAATTTCCATCCGCGCGCACGACGGGCAAAATTACCCCCGTCGTGCGCGTGGTAAATAGCATGGCAGCTATTTACCCTCATCGTGCGCGAGGGGTAAAACGCAACGTGTTAGGCAAAATTACCCCCGTCGTGCGCGTGGGTTAAAACGCCTAGTGAGGAGCAATTTCCATCCGAGCGCACGACGGGCAAAATTAACCCCGTCGTCCGCGGGGGTTAAAACAACCAAGTGTGAAGCAATTTTCATCTGCGAGCACGAAGGCAAAACTTACCCCGTCGTGCGCGTTGTCCGTGGGGCTTTAAACGCACAAGTGTAGAGCATTTTCCAGCCGCGCGCACGACGGGCAAAAATACGCCCCGTCGTGCACGGGGGTTAAAACGCCTAGGGTGAAGCAATTTCCATCTGCGCGAACGACGGGCAAACTTACCCCGTCGGACGCGTCGGTTAAAACGCCTATTGTGCAGCAATTTCCATCCTAGCGCACGACGGGCAAAATTAACCCCGTCGTGCGCGGGGGTTAAAACGCCTAGTGTGAAGCAATTACCCCCGTCGTGGGCATCGTGCGTGGGAACCGCACAAGTGTGGAGCATTTACCAACCGTGCGCACGACAGGCAAAAATTACCCCGGTCATGCGCGAGGGGTAAAACGCAACGTGTAAACCAAATTCCATCCGCGCGCACGACGGGCAAAATTCCCGCGTTGTGCGCGGGGCTTAAAACGGACAAGTGTGGAGCAATTTCCATCCGGGCGCAAGACGGGCAAAATTAACCCCGTCGTCCGCGGGGGTGTTAAATCGCCTAGTGTGAAGCAATTCACATCCGCGCGCACGATGGGCAAAAATAACCCCGTCGTGCGCGTCGTCCGCGGGGCTTAAAACGCACAAGTATCGAGCAATTTCCATCCGCGCGCACGACGGGCAAAATTACCCCCGTCGTGCGCGTGGGTTAAAACGCCTAGTGTGGAGCAATTTCCATCCGAGCGCACGACGGACAAAATTAACCCCGTCGTCCGTGGGGGTTAAAACGCACAAGTGTGCAGCAATTTCCGTCCGCGCGCACGGCGGGCAAAATTAACCCCATCGTGCGCGTCGTGTGTGGGCAAACGCACAAGTGTGGAGCAATTTACAGCCGCGCGCACGACGGGCAAAATTACCCCGTAGTGCGCGAGGGGGAAAACGCAATGTGTAAAGCAATTTCCATCCGCGCGCACGACGGGCAAACTTACCCCGTCGTGCGCGTGGGTTAAAATGCCTAGTGTGCAGCAATGTCCATCCAAGCGCACGACGGGCAAAAATTAACCCCGTCGTCCGCGGGGCTTAAAACTCACAAGTGTCGAGTAATTTCCAGCCGCGAGCACGACGGGCAAAATTACCCCCGTCGTGCGCGTGGGTTAAAACGCCTAGTGTGGAGCAATTTCCATCCGAGCGCACGACGGGCAAAATTACCCCCGTCGTGCGCGTGGGTTAAAACGCCTAGTGTGGAGCAATTTCCATCCGAGCGCACGACGGACAAAATTAACCCCGTCGTCCGTGAGGGTTAAAACGCACAAGTGTGCGGCAATTTCCATCCGAGCGCACGACGGGCAAAATTAACCCCGTCATGAGCGTCGTGTGCTGGCAAACGCACAAGTGTGGATCAATTTACAGCCGTGCGCACGACGGGCAAAATTACCCTGTCGTGCGCGTGGGTTAAAACGCCTAGTGTGCAGCAATGTCCATCCGAGCGCATGACGGGCAAAAATTAACCCCGTCGTCCGCGGGGTTTAAAACGCACAAGTGTGAAGCAATTTCCATCCGCGCGCACGAAGACAAAATTAAACCCGGCGTGCACGTTTTCTGCGTGTCTTAAAACGCACAAGTGTAGAGCATTTTCCAGCCGCGCGCACGAAGGGCAAAAATACGCCCCGTCGTGCACGCGGGTTAAAACGCCTAGTGTGAAGCAATTTCCATCTACGCGTACGACATGCAAAATTTTCCCCAGTCGTGCGCGTTGTGCGCGGGGCTAAAACGTACAAGTGTGGAGCATTTTCCATTCGCGCGCACGACGGGCAAAATTACCCCCGTCGTGCGCGTCGTCCCGGGGCTTAAAAAGCACAAGTGACAAGTGTGGTGAAATTTCCATACGAAGGTAGCAATATGGGTAAACATATCTTTTAATTTCTTACAACAAGTGATTATTTTGCACAAAACCTAACATCAATTTTATACCGAATTTTTTTCAATATCAACATTCTTGTTGTCCCTTTTTACTCGGTGACGTGCATTATAAATTGATTTGCATTGAAGGTTGGTCTTTCAAAATCTCAGCCGGCCTCAGCGTGCTATTTGCCAAATCTCTCAATGATCCATCTATATTCCCTGCTAATGCCCTTCATCGGAATGGCCCTCGACATAATTAGCAGGTTGATGGTTGTGCCTGCCCTCAACGACTGTTAACCTTCACTCCTCACCGCCAACACCGACGCCCACCATTGCAACGCAATGAGAACAGACATTGACACTTCTTGGTTTTAACTGGCATGTCGGTCGTTTTTTCCTTTCCCTACAACTGCCCTTCATCGGAATGGCCCTCGACATAATTAGCAGCTTGATGGTTGTGCCTGCCCTCAACGACTGTTAACCTTCATTCCTCACCGCCAACGCCGACGCCCACCATTACCACGCAATGATAACAGACATTGAAACTTCTTGGTTTTAACTGGCCTGTCAGTCGTTTTTTTCTTTCGGTGTCACCTGTAAACCCCGCTTCTTTCACATGCAAAGTTGTTTACTTTGCATGTGAAAGAAGCGGGGTTTACAGGTGACACCGAAAGGAAAAAACGACCGACAGGCCAGTTAAAACCAAGAAGTGTCAATGGCTGTTCTCATTGCATGGTAATGATGGGCGTCGGCGTTGGCGGTGAGGAGTGAATGTTAACAGTCATTGAGGGCAGGCACAACCATCAAGCTGCTAAATATGTCGAGGGCCATTCCGATGAAGGGCAGCAAGAATCCTATCGGAAGTTTTACATGCAAAGCGACAACATTCTTGTTGTCCCTTTTTACACGGTGACGTGCATTATAAATTTATTTGCATGGAAGGTAGGATTTTCCTACAGGACTGTCAAAATTTCAGCCGGCCTCAGCGTGCTATTTGCCAAATCTCTCAATGATTCCATCTCAATTCCCTGCAACTGCCCTTCATCGGAATGGCCCTCGACATATTTAGCAGCTTGATGGTTGTCACGCCCCGCTTCCCATTAGACTTGAGAGCGAGGACATGAACGGGCCCGCTTGTGCAAGTCAGGAGGAGGTACTTTTGCTTTTCTTTCCCTTTGACTTATCACAATAAGCGTCTGTGTAAAAACTGCAGGTTCTTGCTTGCATTACTCAAAAACAACGCAGATAAAAAACATTATTACAATCTCAAATGTCTCAACGGTATTACAACAATGTAGAAAAGAGGAGTGGGTCTTATGACCCGTACAATAAGTGAAAAGAAGCGCAATGAAAGTTCTTGGTCCACTGATTCAGCTATCTCAGCTAGTCCTCCTGGTAACCTGTCTCGTAACCTGACATACATTCAAACAACATGAATGTATGTCAGCAAGGGTCTGCAAGTAGATGTCAGACGACCCAAGGCAAGATATATATATATATAACAAGTTATATATATACGGCAGTTTTACAGCAGTTAAAAGATTTTACACTAGCATGTATTTCAATGAACTGAAGCAGTTAAAACAATTATAAAAGTTACACTAGCATGGTAGTTAAAGCAACAAGTTACATTAGCATGGCATTTCAGTTGTAAAAATTAACATGGCAGTTGAGCAATGTAACATCAGTCTGTAATTAACTTTCTTTTTCGATTATTTAACTGTGTGTGCAAGTCCGTGAATAAGATTCTCGCCGTTAGACGAATAGTAAATAAATACACCTTCAAGTGCCCCCGAAGGCGACTCGTTTACTACCGGCTAGTGCCCGGAAACCAACCCCACCCAAGTGTATGTCCTGAATCACGTGCCAGGATGCTAATCCGTCATATACTGAAACACGAGTCCAAACTAGTCGCATGCGACGTAATCACATGTGACCGACGAGATTAACTAATAGCCAACGGCAGTAACATCTGGTAGCCAACGGCAACTGGTAGCCAACGGCATGTAACATCGGTAGCCAACGGCATTTAACTACGGGAGCCAACGGCATTTAACTACGGGAGCCAACGGCATTTAACATTCTATAAGAATCAACAGTTCTAAAAAGTGTGTTTGTGTCAGCAATTAAATGTACAACATCAAATATCACAAAAACATAAAATAACTGCACGCTTGCCTGACTGGGACTGTTTAGGTTGTCCGAGTAACGGTAGGAACGTTCGCAACGTATCTGCGTCATTAAATAATAACATTTATTATAATTAACGGAAAGTGTTAAAAATGAGAATTAACTAATCGGATCGGAAAGTTAATTATTCTAGGTATGGCTCTAAATTAAAATATACCAAATTATATGTCGTTGGGTTCGTTTTGACGGGTACTACATAATGGTGATACTGGTTCTCTGTTTTGGTTAAACAAGTTAATGAATTAAAACTATTGCGAGTTAAGCACACAATTAAGTTAAGCCCTAAAGTGGGTTCGTCTAATTTTTACGGGGTTCACTGGTTAGGGTGGTGTTCACATGGTGTTATAATAACATGGTACACTCTGCAATACTCTAGTTTTATTTCACTAACATTATTTACAATTAACAAGCTGAAATAAACATTAACAGTTAAATAATACTAATTAACAACTAACTAATATTAACTAGGTTAATCACATGGTTCATCACGATATTAATAATTCACCTACCAAGTTTTGACTATAGGGTAATAAGATAACATGCTACAACTTATATTATTTAATAAACAACTTTTCAATTACTCTCCCTCTCTCTCTCTTTACTCTCTTAGTCTTTCCCTCTCCCTGTTCTCAGTTCTTTTTTCTTTGTTTCTCTTTTTTTTTGAAACTTGACAGCAACCAAGGAACAACGCAAGGGAGAGGAGGCCTTACGTGCGCGGAGGGGAAGAGGAGCAAGGCCGGCGGCGTCGGTGGCTCCGGCAGGCGGCTCCGGCGGCGGCGCGCGCTGTGCAGGCGGCGGCGCGCACGGATCAGGAGCGGCGGCGGCTCCACTCAGGCGGTCGGCGGCAGGTTGCGGCAGCGCGCGCGTGGGCGGCCTCCGGTGATGCGCAGGTGAGGGGATGAGGGAGGAGGAAAGGGAAGAAGGAGAGGTGGGTTTGGGTTTCTTGGATTTCAACTTCAGATCTGAAGTTGTTTTTGCCTTGAATCAAAAGCTGTTGGATCTGAAATGGGTTGTTGTAGAGGGTTTAATCTTTTTAAGAATCTGAAGTTTTGATTTCAGATTTGATTTGTTTGCTCCTCCCTCTTGATTTCGGATTTTGGGGTTTGTTGGGAATTTGATTTTGGGGAGAAATTGTTTGGAGAAGAATCTGAAGTTTTGCTTGATTGATGGAAATGGGTTTACAGATAAAAGTGTGGGATTTTGCAGATTGGTTTGCAGGAAGAAGACATTGCCGTTCTTAAAGAGATTAGCGGGGGACAAGCTTAATCAGATTTGCTTTCCAATTTAATGCATCTTTTTGACTAGCGAGGAGGCGTGTTTGTTTTGATCAAAGACGGGAATAAATCTGCCTTGAACTGAAACGTGTGTGTTTGAAAAATTAAGTAGAGAAGTAATGCTGATGTTGAGAGGTAGAAGATGAAGCTGGATTTGTTTTTTTTTGTGGTGGTTGGTTTTGACCAATGGAAGAGAAAGGTACACGGGTTTAAGAATTTAAAACGTGAATATAAATTTTAGATGAAGCTGCCGACAAGTGATGTTTAATTACGGTAATTAGTAAGAATTAAAAGTGATTTAAAAATGTAATTATTAAAATAAGGTAATTAGTAACTTAATTAAAAATAAGTAAAGTAATAACGAAAGTGATTAGGAAGTTGTGATTAACGAGATAATTAAGTTACAGCGATTTGTTAAACTAAGTAGTTAATTACTTAGGATACAGTAAAAACGAAATACAGATATGTATACGTGTCGACGCGTAACAAAAGTACGGACGAAAAGATTATACAAACGACTGAGAAAATTACCGGTACGCACGATCTAAAATAGGTCTTAAAAATACAGGCCGTTACATTCTACCCACCTTAAGAAAATTCCGTCCTCGGAATTCTTATCAACTAATGAACAGGAAACAAGTATGGATAATGCTTCCGTATTTCTATGAGGTTAATAATGACCTGAAATATTTCGAGACTGGTTTAGAAGAAACACACGTGACGTGGTTAAGATTGAGTTTCATCAAAAAAAAAGGTCGGATGACTAAGCATCATCGATGGCCTTAACTGTCAATAGGTAAGCAAAATAACTAACGACGGCTACTAGCGATGTACAGGGACAATGGTGAAAATAATAATAATAATAATAATAAAACATTCCCAACTGCAATCCCAATATTCTAACACCCTGGTTGCTAAACTCATATACCCAAACAAGTGTTACAAAAATTAAATCATCACTTCTCATCTTGTCCCCGAATAATGTTACAACTTGTAAGCATATCCTGAACTTAAGTATGGGTCCAATACTTCCCCTTTCTTTGTTGACTTCTAATTCATAATTCTGGTCTTAAACAATTAATACTTTAAACAAGGCAACCTTGGAAGGGAAAATATCAATTGTCCTCAACCGATACTTCTTACAAATTTCCCGTTCAATCATTATTGCTATTAAGACAGTGACATGTTCTCATCTCATCATTTCTCATTGAATCTTATCCCAAGCAACTTAGATCAATTAACGTAACTATCCATTGTATTGACATATCATATCATTTCCGACGTCTCCATCACGCTATCCGTACGATGAAGTCTTGTTACTTTACATGCTCCACTAATCATCATCGTCATCATAAGTCATGTAATATCTATAAAATTATTTTCAGCCGCGATTAATATGAATTCCAAATTCGTGATGTATTCGTCTTCCTGTGCACCAATGAATGAGTATATACCAAATGTGAAATATAACACTTAAACACATTATTCTATCTATCTTATTGTAAACAATCAATACAACTACACCTTACATCATCTCAAATTACTCCTATCCGTAATTATAATCCCTTATAATAAAATCATCATATCTAAATTTCTATCAATCATAATGCATAACAAAATTTAACATTACTGATGATAGAAATAAAGGTAAAAGAATAACACTTTTTTTTAAAAAAAAAAAATTTAACGCAAATTGAAAACTAATCTTGCCAAAGTGGAAATAAGTGAATAGATGCGTTAATGTGTAACCAAGTGATAGTGTAGGATACAGAGTTGTTTGATGTAACGAATAGGTTAAGACGAGGCAATGATATGGAGTTAGCTTGATCAAAAGATGATCTTATAGGTGCAAGAAATAAGAACAGACATGTATATACGAGCGGAAAATAAAGCACTAGTGTCCGCTCAAGTGTGGTAAGTAAGCTCGTGTAATGTATGAAGTAAACGTGACGGTGCAAGTGCAACAGTAACGACGGTGGCATGGCATATGGTAGTAACAATGTTTTAACCAACAGGCAATGTGATGACAATAGTAAGACAATCAGGTAGACGCAGTAATACTGAAAAGGACAAGTAATTAGCGAGCATGAGGGAAAACAAACGTCGCTTAACTATCTAATAGCGTAGACTGGCCTAATAATAAGAAGTCTAGTTTAACTCCCAAACCAGCCAGGCAGTCAGGGCTCGAAGGCACAGGTCACTTCTATGACCGCAGGACAAGTCCTTAGATTGACCAACCCCCTTACCATTCCTTTCTAGACACTGATCCCGTAGCAATTTGAGACCGCTTATTATTATGTCGTTCTATCACGTTCGAGTAGTCTCGACTTAGTATGGTATCAAATCAGTAGTTGTGACAAGAGTTAGCTTGATCAGGTGACATAGAGATGGTTATGAATGATTAAATGGGAGAATGGGAGATATGTGTAAAAATGTGACAATATCCCTATAACGTATAAGGATAGTGAATAGGTAGTTTGAGTTAAAATAGTAGATACACAAAAGACGAAAGGGTCATGTAGTGTTTGTTTCGTAAATGGGAATTTTTTTTAAAAGTTTAAATACGATGAATACAGAATTAATACACTGAAATAGTTTAAGTTTTATTTGTATAAATACGATGAATACAGAATTAATACACTGAAATAGTTTAAGTTTTATTTAACATAAAAAGTATTTAAAATTAGTATATGGTTGGTTGTTTCGAAATCTGTTGTAGTATAGTAATGCCATACATAAGCATGAATCACGTCCTTGCGGTCCAGCGGACACGGCCAGGGAAGTGACTAAGCCAGGACCACTTACCCCAAGTCTAGCGAGGGTGATCCAACAAGCTTAGCCAAGCACATTGACCGGATCATGGTCCATTGAAGGAAGTTTATCATTTATATGCGTGCCATTAAAAGAGTTTAAAGATAGAGATTCCCATATGTAAGAAGTAAAATAGGATAGTATAGATTTGAAATCATTAAAAAGTTTGTGACTAAAAATTTTCAGTGAAGGAAACTCAAAATCAATGAATAATTTTAAGTCAGTGGAAAAGTGTGAGACCTATGTAAAAGATTTTTAAAGAAGTTAAATTGGGCGAGAAATTTCATAAAAGAGATATCGATAGTAAAATCAGCATAGTAATTGTAGAGAAATGTATGCCCTCGTGGCTATTTATCATAATGAAACATCTTGTTCAATAAATGAAAGTGTTCTTTCTGGTAAAGTATTATCTGAGTTGTTCATTGCTCGGATTATTCCCTTGGATTCAGAGTTAGGTCACACATGTTTCGAAATGTAGATTACGATTATGAGAAATGTCTGACCTCTAATAGCTTGAATCTTAAAAGTGTTCATGGTCATAGATGTGTCGAGATAAGGGATATCAACACATCAGACAGACCATTGCGTCCCTGTCTGGTTGGTCTCATAACCAAGCGACTTGGTGAAGTCGAAAACAGGACGCAGGTGCTCAGTAAAAGCTGAGTTCACTGAACGACCAAAACATGGAGTTATTAAATGGTTATGCATTAACTAAACTATCATTAATAACTCTAAGTGATAATAGGTAAGTTGGTCCTTAGGACTTGAGATCATTGTATGAAGCTATGTGTGGACAGTGTCACTTAGGTCTAAAGATCTAACTTCGAGGCCAGGCCTGATGAAAGATCTTAGGCTGGGTGACACTCGAAACATATGAGCTAAGTAGTGATCAACAGAGGATTCGTCTCTTCCGTTAATGGGAAGTTAGTGTCACAGGTCGGTACGGCTCTCGGTAAAACCTTGGCCAAGGTATGTTGTAACTTGTACAACCTGTATGTACCAGAGACCGATGTATACTGACCACTACTAGCCAATGGGGTTGATAGTATACCATACCCTAGACTAGCCGAGTGACATAGTTATGACGAAGGGACTAAAACTGCGGAAATTATCACAGTCACAGTCAGAGTGATTTCGTTGGCACTTTTGCCTAAACGAACCAATCACGTAATCGATGATCCCGAAACAGGGACGACACCTACTGCTAGTGGTCACTGTCGTCTTGAGACTTCGAGTCTCGACCTGTAGTAAGGGTCAGGCTGTAGGGTCTCACACCGAGTAACATTCACGTCGTAGTAACAAATAGAATGTATAGAGGATATCATTAGATGTAAAGAGAATACTAAATTCACAAGTTGGTTGTGAACTTGAAGCATTTGGGAATGGAGGAAATTTCGTATGAAATCCAGAGGATCAAACCGTGTAGGAATCGGAGCTCGGATGAGCCCAGAAACGCGAGAAAGGCGAAAGGGGAAGTGGGATAAAACCCACTTAGCATAACGGGCTAGGCCCGCTGGGCGCAGCGGGCGCGGCCCGCTGTAGCAGCGGGCCCGCCCGCTGCCACAGCGGGCGAAGCCCGCTGGGCGCAGCGGGCGCAGCCCGCTGTCCCAGCGGGCCCGCCCGCTGGGTGCAGCGGGCGCAGCCCGCTGGTGACAGCGGGCTGAGCCCGCACGGGCGTGCCCTAGCGGGCGCGCCCAGTAGCCTTAGGCGGGCGCGCCCGCTAAGCTTAGCGGGTCGCCCGCCACTTAAGTTATTTTAGGGTTTTTTCGTGGAAACCCTTGACGGCTACGAAATTGGGTTTTTGCTCAACTTTGAGCAATTGTTTGAAGGGTCAAACGAACTCGGATCTCGTCGCCGTTTGTTCCTACGCGTTCACCATCACTAGCTCTTCGAAATGATAACTTGTATCATCTCTAGAGCTCAACGATGAGTGAGGATTAATTGGTTGAAGGTTAAGGCTTTGTGTAAGCTAAACTAACCCAAATTGAATTAATCCAAATCCCTCTTCCTACAATTAGTCCCACATTGCTCATGACAAAAGAAGGGGAGCCGGCCTCCTATATAAATAGGTGGGCACTCCCTTCTTTGTTTCTTGCACCAAGTCTCTGATTAAGGAGCTCACGAATATTTTGAGCAAACTTAATCTAGACTAAATTTATTCTCTTCCTCTATAAATTTTCCTGTCCTCCAACCGAGTCCTAGCAAGACAACGAGGAGGTCCGAATCTGATTCGGAAGTCTACGACGCGGGTTTACTCAAGTGAAATCTTCTACGGCTTGTGATGGCTTCGGAGGCAAGGTGCGGTACGGGAGCTGATCTAGTCTGCGGCGAGGAGCGACGCAACACGGCTCGGAAGACGGCTCAGATCAATGAGCGCAAGACGGTGCGGAACATCTTGCCTGCTCCAGGGCAAGATTCCGGGTGAGTAAATTTTATATGCAATTAGATTAATTAGTAGTTAGAACTTTCTCGAGTTGGTCGGACCCAACTCGAGTCAGTAGATTTCCTGGCTTAGGGAATTTTTTTCCTTAGGGCTTTATTTATTAAATAGTTTAATAAATCATTTCTTCCGCTGTTTTATTTATTTTTGTTCGTCCGACTTAGGACGGATAGCAATAAATTAGCTCTAAGGGACCTTGAAAATCCCTACAGTAATGAGATTCATTCAAAGGATAAAGATGGCCGTTCGGAAGATCACATGGGTCGAAAGCAAGGATTAGAAATGTGAGTACGGGTAGGAATTGACTTGTGAAAAAGGCTACGATGGATTCCTAAGGTCAAACGTGGAATGTAAATCGAAGGAGATTAGAAATCAAGGATATATTGATTGGTTGACTAAGGTTCCGGAAACTTAGGACTGGAATTTCTAATGAAGTTGATCGGGATAGAAGATTCTAGGGAAAGTGTTGTTTGAGAGTTAAGATTGTAATATTATCTATGTTGTTTTAAAGTATTTTGCATGAGCAGAGACCTGCATGGGCCACCACTAAAACCTGTCACGCCCCGCTTCCCATTAGACTTGAGAGCGAGGACATGAACGGGCCCGCTTGTGCAAGTCAGGAGGAGGTACTTTTGCTTTTCTTTCCCCTTGACTTATCACAATAAGCGTCTGTGTAAAAACTGCAGGTTCTTGCTTGCATTACTCAAAAACAACGCAGATAAAAAACATTATTACAATCTCAAATGTCTCAACGGTATTACAACAATGTAGAAAAGAGGAGTGGGTCTTATGACCCGTACAATAAGTGAAAAGAAGCGCAATGAAAGTTCTTGGTCCACTGATTCAGCTATCTCAGCTAGTCCTCCTGGTAACCTGTCTCGTAACCTGACATACATTCAAACAACATGAATGTATGTCAGCAAGGGTCTGCAAGTAGATGTCAGACGACCCAAGGCAAGATATATATATAACAAGTTATATATATACGGCAGTTTTACAGCAGTTAAAAGATTTTACACTAGCATGTATTTCAATGAACTGAAGCAGTTAAAAAAATTATAAAAGTTACACTAGCATGGTAGTTAAAGCAACAAGTTACATTAGCATGGCATTTCAGTTGTAAAAATTAACATGTCAGTTGAGCAATGTAACATCAGTCTGTAATTAACTTTCTTTTTCGATTATTTAACTGTGTGTGCAAGTCCGTGAATAAGATTACCGCCGTTAGACGAATAGTAAATAAATACACATTCAAGTGCCCCCGAAGGCGACTCGTTTACTACCGGCTAGTGCCCGGAAACCAACCCCACCCAAGTGTATTTCCTGAATCACGTGCCAGGATGCTAATCCGTCATATACTGAAACACGAGTCCAGACTAGTCGCATGCGACGTAATCACATGTGACCGACGAGATTAACTAATAGCCAACGGCAGTAACATCTGGTAGCCAACGGCAACTGGTAGCCAACGGCATGTAACATCGGTAGCCAACGGCATTTAACTACGGGAGCCAACGGCATTTAACTACGGGAGCCAACGGCATTTAACTACGGGAGCCAACGGCATTTAACTACGGGAGCCAACGGCATTTAACTACGGGAGCCAACGGCATTTAACATTCTATAAGAATCAACAGTTCTAAAAAGTGTGTTTGTGTCAGCAATTAAATGTACAACATCAAATATCACAAAAACATAAAATAACTGCACGCTTGCCTGACTGGGACTGTTTAGGTTGTCCGAGTAACGGTAGGAACGTTCGCAACGTATCTGCGTCATTAAATAATAACATTTATTATAATTAACGAAAAGTGTTAAAAATGAGAATTAACTAATCGGATCGGAAAGTTAATTATTCTAGGTATGGCTCTAAATTAAAATATACCAAATTATATGTCGTTGGGTTCGTTTTGACGGGTACTACATAATGGTGATACTGGTTCTCTGTTTTGGTTAAACAAGTTAATGAATTAAAACTATTGCGAGTTAAGCACACAATTAAGTTAAGCCCTAAAGTGGGTTCGTCTAATTTTTACGGGGTTCACTGGTTAGGGTGGTGTTCACATGGTGTTATAATAACATGGTACACTCTGCAATACTCTAGTTTTATTTCACTAACATTATTTACAATTAACAAGCTGAAATAAACATTAACAGTTAAATAATACTAATTAACAACTAACTAATATTAACTAGGTTAATCACATGGTTCATCACGATATTAATAATTCACCTACCAAGTTTTGACTATAGGGTAATAAGATAACATGCTACAACTTATATTATTTAATAAACAACTTTTCAATTACTCTCCCTCTCTCTCTCTTTACTCTCTTAGTCTTTCCCTCTCCCTGTTCTCAGTTCTTTTTTCTTTGTTTCTCTTTTTTTTTTGAAACTTGACAGCAACCAAGGAACAACGCAAGGGAGAGGAGGCCTTACGTGCGCGGAGGGGAAGAGGAGCAAGGCCGGCGGCGTCGGTGGCTCCGGCAGGCGGCTCCGGCGGCGGCGCGCGCTGTGCAGGCGGCGGCGCGCGCGGATCAGGAGCGGCGGCGGCTCCCCTCAGGCGGTCGGCGGCAGGTTGCGGCAGCGCGCGCGTGGGCGGCCTCCGATGATGCGCAGGTGAGGGGATGAGGGAGGAGGAAAGGGAAGAAGGAGAGGTGGGTTTGGGTTTCTTGGATTTCAACTTCAGATTTGAAGTTGTTTTTGCCTTGAATCAAAAGCTGTTGGATCTGAAATGGGTTGTTGTAGAGGGTTTAATCTTTTTAAGAATCTGAAGTTTTGATTTCAGATTTGATTTGTTTGCTCCTCCCTCTTGATTTCGGATTTTGGGGTTTGTTGGGAATTTGATTTTGGGGAGAAATTGTTTGGAGAAGAATCTGAAGTTTTGCTTGATTGATGGAAATGGGTTTACAGATAAAAGTGTGGGATTTTGCAGATTGGTTTGCAGGAAGAAGACGTTGCCGTTCTTAAAGAGATTAGCGGGGGACAAGCTTAATCAGATTTGCTTTCCAATTTAATGCATCTTTTTGACTAGCGAGGAGGCGTGTTTGTTTTGATCAAAGACGGGAATAAATCTGCCTTGAACTGAAACGTGTGTGTTTGAAAAATTAAGTAGAGAAGTAATGCTGATGTTGAGAGGTAGAAGATGAAGCTGGATTTGTTTTTTTTGTGGTGGTTGGTTTTGACCAATGGAAGAGAAAGGTACACGGGTTTAAGAATTTAAAACGTGAATATAAATTTTAGATGAAGCTGCCGACAAGTGATGTTTAATTACGGTAATTAGTAAGAATTAAAAGTGATTTAAAAATGTAATTATTAAAATAAGGTAATTAGTAACTTAATTAAAAATAAGTAAAGTAATAACGAAAGTGATTAGGAAGTTGTGATTAACGAGATAATTAAGTTACAGCGATTTGTTAAACTAAGTAGTTAATTACTTAGGATACAGTAAAAACGAAATACAGATATGTATACGTGTCGACGCGTAACAAAAGTACGAACGAAAAGATTATACAAACGACTGAGAAAATTACCGGTACGCACGATCTAAAATAGGTCTTAAAAATACAGGCCGTTACAATGGTTGTGCCTGCCCAGCTGCCCTCAACGAATGTTAACCTCCACTGAACGCTGGATTTTTTACGACATAAATAGTACCTTGGATTTTTGTACCTTCTCGAGCAATCTCAACCGTATCTGCATGCATGTAAAATCACCAAATTTCTACATCATTTTCCACCCAATTGAATAAGAATTACACCTATAGTGTATTTAAAAGTATATACTTACCAAATGGAATACCTCGAAAATCCCTACTTTCACACCCAAGAAAGGAAGAAAGTGATCATGTATCCTAGAAGGTCCGCTGACCGCTGAGATCTTCTGGGAAGATTTGAAGGTGCATTTTGGTTGCAAATGCTACTACGCTGACCGCTGAGATCTTCTGGGAAGATTTGAAGGTGCATTTTGGTTGCGAAGTTAGACTGATTTCATTGGAGTCATCTTCTACCGCCATCCCATTCTCTTTACAGACATCTACATCATGAAGGAAATGGTCCACATTGAAATAGCAGGAGTAACTTTCAATTTTATCTTCCATTTACCATGGTATATATCTACATCAAGCAGAACGAAGCAATGGTTAGAATTTGTCCGGTTAAACTGAGAAACAAATATATTGTAAGAAAAATACGTAGAATACCGTGGCTATACGAGGAAGATCCGAGAAGCAGAATACTTGGCAGATGTAATTGAAACCGCTGTGGCGCGACCTCGGTGGTAATCGCTGTTGCCGGTTGCTCCCGAAGGTTAACACAGCAGCCCCTGGCCGCGTCCACACTTGGCCAGAGACTTTGGATTTTGCACAGTATAGCTACCCAGGAGAACGGGATGAAGCACAGAAGAATTTTTGGAGGAAGCAATTTTTCCGTGTATTTTCTTGAGGAAAGCAGTGGGATATAAATAGAGTTCAAAAAATAGCTGTTATGAATTCAAACGGTCAAATATTAAACGAGTATTAAAATAGGCTTTGAATGCTGCGTATTAAAGCGAGGCTTTAACTGCGTATTTATTGAGAGGTTTTGAATGCTGCAATCAAATTAGCAGTTACCAACATTTTAGAATGAGACGCCATTTATTATAGACGATTTGGACTGCCCATGGATGAGGATGAGACTACAGTTGATTTACTGTGAGTCATGGAAAGAACCCGTGAGTCTATAGTTGTTGAGCTCGTGAATATACAGTATATACAGATGTTGCGGTGTAAGTAATTTTTGAGGGTAATCTCAAACACAAAGCGAAATTTTTGAGGGCGTTCACGGTCAATTTATAGTGAAATTGACCATTCAAATTGATGAGTATAAGTCCGTTATCTTACAGCGAGCCCTTCATTGCAAACATCTACGTAGACAATCATATGTATCAGTTTGTAAGAGCATAGGCTAATGAATCAGTTTGGGTCTGTATCAGTATGTACATCAATATAGTTGAATTCGATTGAATATGCCTTCAGCTTGAATAAGTATCAGATTTAATTTTAAAGTTTGCATGTAGTTTCTGAGTCAGAGTGAATAAGTATCCGGTTTAATCTACAATGCTTCCAGATTGAACAAGTATAATAAGACTTAAATCTAAAAGCTTGCATGTAGGCTTGATTGGGATTCAGAATAAGTATGATTAAATTTATTCCCGTGGTCATGTTGAGAAAATTTGTCATCGATGAAACATCAGCTTAACGCGCACGACGAGTAAATTCTGCTGGTTGTGCGCGTTAAACAATTGTTCATAAAATACCTTAGATGCTCAAAGCGAACAGCTGGCTCTGGCTGTGCTTGTTGTGCACTTTGCGCAATTAAAGTAACCATTATAAATATCATCAACGCGCACAACGGCCATAAATTAGTTGGTACTGGGCGTTGAGCAATTATGTAAGCGGCTATTAATTTTTCCAGCTCACGTCCCACCGACCGGTCAAACATTCTTGAGAAATGCACATGTCTGGTATCAATCAGCTGTAGATTTACGAACAGTCTTTTGTATATTCACGAGAACCCCTCAGTTTGTAAGAGCATAGGCTAATGAATCAGTTTGGATCTGTATCAGTAATTCAGTATGTATATCAATATATTTGAATGGCTGGGTAATTTTCAAAATGTCATCAATTTGAATATGTATGTGATTTAATCTAAAATTTTGCATGCAGATTCTGAATTCGATTGAATATGCCTTCAGATTGAAAAGGTATCAGATTTATTTTTAAAGTTTGTATGTAGTTTCTGCGTCAGAGTGAATAAGTATCCGGTTTAATCTACAATGTTTTCAGATTGAATAAGTATAATAAGACTTAAATCTAAAAGTTTGGATGTAGGCGTGGTTGGGATTCAGATTAAGTATGATGAAATTTGGAATTTGATTGATTCACTGCGGTGGCGCGCAGTGGGAGTAAACTTATAGCATCTCACAAATATGATCAAAGAGCAAAACGGTCAAATTTATTCCTGTGGGGGCGTTGAGCAAATTTGTCATCGACGCAACTATAGAGCTTAACGCGCACAACGGGCATAATTCTGCATGTTGTGCGCTTTGCGCAATTATGTTAGCCATAAAAAATTTGCTGAACGCGCACACCGGCTCAAAGTGAACACCTGGCGATACTTGTTGTGCGCTTTGAGCAATTTTTAAACTATTAAAAATTTGCTCACCGCGCACAACGGGCATAATTTTGTATATTCACGAGCATCCCTCAGTAGCTTGACGGGGTCTTCGATGTAGCCACACAGTAAATATGGTACTGCAACAGTCACATCCTCATTGACCTATCTGCGTTGCGCACATTGAGCAATTCCCGTTTTCCATGCGTTTTGCACGGTGATCAATTATAATAGTTTCTCTCTTCTGTATTATTTAGCCCGGGTTGCGTGTCGAATAAAATGTATTAAAAAATCTTAGTGGAGAGTAGTATTGTTGGGAGTAAGACTAAGTTTCCTATTAGCATCAATGTTGATCAAGGCGAAAAATCGTTGAGTTTCATTGTTATGCGCGGAGAGTAATTAACATATTTTGATCCAGATGCTAAAATAATTGGGATTACGCGATTTTCGCGTTAGTATTACGCGGTTTGCGCGTTGAGTAAATAATTGTTGATTCCCGAGATCCATTGCATTACTGTAGGATCAAGGACTTATGATACGCTTCATTTTGATTGCTCCAATTCCCATATAGCAACTCCAACCCAAATCTCTTAAAAACCCCCTTCAAAATGGAATATCTTCAAAATGGAACATCCTCATTGTTTCTGCATGAAAGAAAACTATAAACAATATTATTCTTCAATGCTAATTTTTTTAATTTTTAAGTATTTAGTATTTCTTGTAATGTTGTAAATATTTTAAAATTTGCTCGAAAAATATCCAATATTGGTCTCATGTAGTAGGTATAATTGAGATATTTCCATCGGTACTAAACTTATTAAATTTGGTCATGTGACTTGTCAAATACATTTGTAATAAATAGCTGTTACCAAGCTATGACGGTAATAAACGCAACGAAGGGCTGATATCAATTATCCGTTGTGCGCGTCGTGCATGGTGGTTGCCTCAATTATCAGCCGTCCAATCATTGCGGGATTAAACCACGTCTCGCCACGTAGCCTTTAATTTTCGTGCGCAGCCCGCTTCCTTCGAATCCGCTTCTCATTTGGTCTCGTTCGTCCGATCGCCATCGGACCGTCCAACGGAAGCCACGTCGCCAAGCGGTTGCCGCTTCGCGTTTCGATTTCGAATTCGAAGCGGGAGGAATTTGGGCCGTCGGATCTTGAGCGCGTGGTCTGAAGCGGCCACGTCGCACGATTTTCGCCCGCTCTCCGAACTCAGCTCGGGTTCGATCTGGAGCATTGGATTGAAGATCAACAAACACGGAACAGCCACGTCGCCCGCTCTCCGTTCAAAATGCAGGGATGAGCGTAGCCGTTCGATCGACAATCAAGGGTCACGATATCGCCACGTTGCCGCTTTCGTATTCTCCTTTGAATCTCTTTCGGACCGTTGGATTTTAATCCAACGGTTGTTGAATTTCCTTGCCCCAACTCGCTGTGCCCGTTGGATTGAGTGCGGATGGTCTGGATGCTGCCACGTGGCGCCATTTCATTGGACGGCGACCGTATTTCGTATTTTCGTGTGTATTTCTCCATTTAAAAGGTATTCTGCATTCAATAAATCACAGAAATTAGCACAGATCTCAGAAAAATACAAATAAATAGTCGTTGGAATCGTGAGATCGAGACCAAGCTAGGAAAAATATAAAAAATGCATAAATACTCCATTAATTACTGTTTTATGCTCAAACAAGGTGAATTTTCTAATAAATGATGATATATAAAATACGCACGTATTAGTAATCAATTTAGCATCATATGAGCACAAAATAGGGCTAAATGGGGAGGTAAATATGTAATATTGAACTCGAATCACAGCCACCTGCTCGGTCGAGTAGCGTAGGCTCATGAAAAATTGGAAGAAACGACGTTCTGTCTGCACGGCCTGAGCAGCCCCTGCTCGATCCGAGTAGCGATCTGCTCGACCGAGCAGCCACCTGCTCGGTCGAGCATATGAGGGAGTGCTCTTAATATTTTTAATGTTTGTTCGACTCGACCGAGCAGCTTTGCTGCTCGATCGAGTCAGTTTATCCTAATTCCTTGGGCCCCACTTCCAAACGAGTTGGGTTTTAAACCCAACTCGTTTCATTTTTAACCCTAAGCTCTCAAAATTACCCTAATCTCTCAAAATCACTGCCCGAGCTACCCCCACGCCCTACTCGCTCTCCCTCGTTGTCGTTCACTCACCCTCCGCCCACGCCGCTGCCTGCGCCGCCCGTCCGGTCACTCCCTCTCCGGTACTGTTTGCCTATGTCAGTGGCCACTACTGAGATTAGCTTGGGGGAGACTTTTGCTGCGCTCGCTCAGTCAGTACACTCTTTCCTCTTTTTACTTTTTATACCGACACATCATACCGCCATCTCCACGATGGTTCGCACTCGAGGAGCCCCTATACCTCCCATTCGTGGGAAGAGGCCGTCCACTGGTGCCTCCTCTTTCTGACCCACACATCGCCCTCGCCATGCCACCACCCCTTCCCTCGCAGAGGAGCACGTGCGCGATCCATCGTCCGCGTCTGACTCCTCTTCCCCACGTCGCACACACACCCACACCACTTCCGCGCCTATCCCCACCACCGCACCTATCGTACATACCGCACCTCCCACCATTCTCGCGGCTCTGCTGTCCCGTGTGCGGACGTTTGGCATCACCTTTCGTGACGACGAGCACCGCGAGTGCTTCGTCAGGCTCTCACCGCGTCGTCTCGTTCCCACCCTGTTTATAGACGTCCCCACCCTCCGATCCCTTGGACTCCTGCAGGGAGTCCATTGGCTCTATTGCACGATTGGCTTTGATCGTTTCCTAGGCGTCCACGCCCCCACATACACACACCTAACCTTGGAGGCCTTGAGCTCCATCGCCCGCTTCGAGGCGGGCGATGGCATCACTTTCCGTCTTATGGATCACGATTTCACGATCACATACGAGATGATCCACGCACACTTCCATTTCCCCATCCATCCACAACCCCCGAGCCGCCTTCTCTCCAGACTACGACCTTGGCACGTTCGATGCCTCAGACTTCTGGCATCGCATTTCATGTCTGGACCACTACCGCCTGAGACGGGCGAAGGCATCATGCATTATGCATCCCTGCCTTCGTTACGCGCAGCGCCACCTCGCCACGACCATCTTTTGCAGGCCAGAGGTTGGGACCATGCCCCTTCCCGAGCTATCCCATCTTATGGGGATGACCCGACCGATGCGCTTCCACCGAGATGGCTCCCTCTGCCCCTTTGTACTTTCTGACGCAGCCCACTAGCTGTGTCATCGCCTTATTCACACCGCCCGCACACACTACGCGACAGATATCTGCTGCGACGGATTTTTCACGATGTTTGCACGTATGCTTTGTATTCATATTCCCGATGATCTAATGACCCCTCCTGACCCCATACGCTTGACTCTTGGTGTGCTCGAGCACATGCATATCATCAGGCCCTATGGAGCCCGTCACTGGACTTACCTTGTAGGCACCCACCACACGCCCCACATGGTACTTTCCACCCCTCACCTCACCCACATTGCACCCATCCAGCAGAGCTGGATTATTGACATGGTCCGCCCACTCCCTGCACTCCACGCACGCAGGTGTTCCCGTCGAGGCAGTCGCCGATGACCGGGTGCCCCGTTCCTCCGAGTACGAGGAGCACGGCCTATCAGCCCTTGTGGCCGCCCTCCCAGCTCTGCCCGTTCGACCACCACCCCCAGGAGGTCGTTCTTCTTCGACCTCTGTCCCCTCCACCTCCAACTCTATCGTGTCATCGGGGACTGTCACCACCTCTTCCCCCACTGACCCTTCCTCTGTCTCCACCGTACTTGTGCCCAAGGGCACCGATGTTCTATCTGCTCCCAACCATACTAATCTAGACTTTCCTGAGCACGACCCAGCCCCCACTCTTCCACCGCTTTGTGACCTTATAGCCTCACTGCACATCTCCTTAGGGTCCCACATTCCGCTCATTGGCACATCTTCATCACCGGCAACAACTGTCCTTACCGAGAGCGTCTCGACATCTGTCCATACTTCTGTGTCGACGACTGCTCTGTCCTCTGCTGCCCCCTTTTCCACCACAGTTTCTCCTGATATCAACCACACCGCACAACACACCTCCACTGCTGAGATCCCGTCGAGCACACCCTCTCCGACTTTTCACCACAGGCACCGTGGATTATCTCCACGGGGCCGTTTTACGAGAATGGTGTCTCACGGTCACGTTACTCGCCCTCCCCTCGACTCCCATACCACAGATTCTCGTCTGACGGCGTTGGAGGAGTCGACTTCTCGCCTTCAGCGGGATTTCGACGTCTTCGTATGCTCGTCGGTGACACATCATGAGAGATTTAAGGCAGACCTGGCCTCCATTATTGACTTGCTTCGGACACGTGGCCCCCCACCCGTGATCCTCGCTCCTGCCCCTCCACCCCGGCCATCCACTATGACTACCGTTGCACCACTCAGTGCTCCACATTCTCAGGCTTCTGCAGAGCCTACTTCTCCCACACCTGGGTCGGTCATCACAGTCCAGTTCACTACAGCTCTTGTCCTATATTCCCCACCCACATTACTTGGCCCACATCAGAAGGATCCATCACCACCTCCAGAGGGTGGTGCCTCTGCTTAATGCTGTCCCCTATCCATTTTTGCCTCCCTCATATTTTATCGTGCCCATCTGTCTGTTTGGGGCCCTGATCTTACATAGCTTGGGGGAGGACCCACCATGCATCATTCCTGCGTACGTTTCTGTATTACATCATATCACGTCTAATTTTCTTCTATACAGTTTTACTTTTCATTCATTTTCTATCCCCCCACCCATCCATTCTAGCATCATCTCCCGCATACTAGCGTTTTCTCAGCAGTGAGGACACTGCTGGGTTTAGCTTGGGGGATGAGCGCTATCGCTTTATTTTCAGTTTTCTTTTATATTTTTCTTCCTTTTTCATCTTTTTAGTTTACTTTTCCACTCATTTTCTACCTTTTTATATTTTTTTCTCATTCAACATCACATTTTTCTTTTTGCCATGCATGCATGTCTGTTTTTCATTCTTTTATTTTCCCCACCCTTTTTCTCTTTCTGCTGAGATGGTTCTGCATGATGATACTTCACGTTGCCCTCATTAGCTTTTCACGGTGCTTATTATTTGATGACATGCTATTTATGGTAGTTTCGGTTTTACTTTCTATATGCGTGCATATTCTTTTGCTGATCTATCTGAATTAATGCCTGATATGAATTGAAAATCAAGTGCATGAAATAGTATCTACTAGGAGACATACATGATTGTATGTCAGAGTATAAAGGTGCATGCGTATATATATTAATATATTGTGACATATGAGGAGTGTGTATTATGGACCTACATAGTTAATTGAGCTCCAGGCGATGTATAGATATGGCATGATGTCTGTGTTTGTTATATGCGGTGTATGTGTACATGCTGATTGTGAAGATCCATGTGCGAATCTTTGTGTTCTGCTCAAGTATGAGTGGGCATGCCCTATGTGTATTAGTGTTATGTGTTATATATATATATATATATATATATATATATATATATATATATATATATATATATATATATATATATAGAAGATGTATAAGATTCGCCCAAAGACTAAAGTAAGTGCCACGGCTAACAGCAAATCCCACGTCAAGCAGCAGCATGTAGCCGCAATATAAAAAGTGTGGCCGCAATATAGTTAATTTGTGTTGTAATCCTTTTGCTTTTTGGGTTTGTAATTCTTTTGATCAATGCTAGTAAGGACATAGCTGATAGTAGAGAGTGACAACGCTTGTGTCCGCTCCTTTCTCTATTGTGCGAACGTCCCTACTTCTTGTTGATTTGTACAGTTGAGTACTACTAATATATTTACTTTACCTTTCAAAAAAATATCTTGAAGATGTATATGGTTGCATGTCTGGCTGTAAGTGGATACGCTTACACCGGTGTTCGGATGGATAAATCATTAGGTGAGTATCTGCGTGTATTGATATTGTTGTATGAGACTTTATGTGATGACATGTATATGTGTGCTTGGATATATGCTAGGAGACATACAAGATCGTATGTCTATATCTATATATAGATATACATGTGTATGTTTGTACAAAACCATGAATGCGTGCATTGTGAAATGATATAAGTGTTGATATATGAATGTGTTTATATATAAGTTTGGGGTAGATTGACCATATATATCTCTATTCACCCTTAGCTATGTTCAGAGTTGGAAAGTCCGAGGACGGACTTTATTTTAAAGTGGGTAGGATGTAATGACCCCAAAATTCATATACGTGTATTAATACACATTCTTGGACGTATATATATATATATATATGCGTATAAATTTTTGGGAGTCCTTATGTTTTTTATTTAATTTTGTCAAGCTAAAAATTATTTTTAAATAATTTGTATGACATGATTTTATTAAATGAAATATATGGGTGGAATACTAATGTCTTGATGAGCAAGTATTGCATGTGTATTAAGTGTGTATAATTATTTTTCTAAAAGACAAATCCTAATTTTACCTAAGTGACACCTCACCCTTTGATGTGTCAATAGCTCCTTGATTCTTACCTAACCCAAGGCTTGGTGGCATGCTTAGAGGATTTTAGGGAGATGAGGTGGCTACTCTAGGAATTAGAGAGAATATTTTATTCACTCACTCTCTTCCCAAAGATCAGACCGAATTCATCCCTTCCAGTTGCTCTCTCTTAGACATTAGGGGGACTGAGTGTAATGCCCTACGAAGCTACTGCACAAGTACTAGATGGAGGGTGAATAGTATTTTAAAATAATTAAGAAGATAATTCCTAATTATCTTGCAAACTCAACCAACAATGCGGAAATGTAAATATTGACAACAAAGAAATGCAATCGCAAACAGACAATATAACGGGTTCGGATCCACCCAAGTCTCCCCGACTTGTTCCCGGCGATCCTACGTCCCAACCACCCGGATCCCCTCCGGATACTTGAGTTAGAACCCTCTAACTCAAATTGCACTATGAAATACTTGTAGAAACCTCTACAAGATCAAATCATACACAAATGAAATTGTGACTCCCACAACCCAGGATCACAAACAAACTCTCACAACCGAGAGTAAAACACTTACAATATCAAAGTAAATGAAATACGAACTTACCGACAAAATCCTATGCCTTGAGTACAACTTACGATTTAGGGCAAAGAGGATTTTGGGGGAGATGAAGGCACCAAACCCTAGCTCCAAGATGTAGATCAGCAATGGAGGCCTAGGAAGATGTTGGTGACCTTGGATCAAGCTCTTGGCTTGGAAGGCTCACAATCAATGAATCTCTCTTTTGAAATAAGAGTGAGGGAGAGATTCAAGTGAGAAATGAAAGAGCTTTGAATGAGGATTAATGCTTCTCTTTGATTCTCTAAAGATCAATAAATATCAGCCTTGAATGCTATGAAAGCAGCCCTCCAAGTATATATAGGATAGAGGAAAGAGAGAGCAAAATTCGTGGCATTTAATGCTCCAACGGCTCTATTCTGAAGCAGACTAGACGGTCAAAGAAGGATCTGTAACGACTGGTTTTTCATGTATGGATTTTATTATATATATATATATATATATATATATATATATATATATATATATATATATATATATATATTTGGTTGCTTCTTCTTGATTGTGATTTCCATTTCCGTCTCCGTAGTTTCATTTTCGTTCGTTTCGTCATGATTCTCTAGATTCTTCCGTCGGTCGGCTTGTTTGAAGTAAGTCATTCGTGACGGGCTTCATAACGTCGATATCTTAGAGTTAGAACGAGCCTAGGAGACTTAGGAAACCATCCCGGAGCTCCGCGCTCCATTTCGGAACTTTTGGTGCATGTTAGCCGGTATAAGAAGGGGCACCGACCGACTAGATGACGATCCAGTCGGTCGAAAAACCTTCTTGAACCGACTAGCGGGCTTGAAAAGTTATTCAGGAGTTATTGTTTGTCGTTAGTCGGTCTAAGAACGTTGGTTGACCGACTAGGTTGCAAACTAGTCGGTCAGCAATGCTTCTTTAACCGACTAACTCGTCTACTAATTTTAGGTATCAGTACTGTTCATTCTTAGTCGGTCTAAGTTCATCTTTCGACCGACTAGTTGTTAAACTAGTCGGTTAAGTTTTGTACTCAGACCGACTAATTCTTAGTTCTTCTGTACAGTCGAGTTAATGTTTACTCTTAGTCGATCTAAGAACGTTCATCGACCGACTAGATGTCAAACTAGTCGGTCAGTAGTTGTTCTTTGACCGACTAACTCTTAGTTCAGGTTTTCGACTGGAGCTACTGTTTACACTTAGTCGGTCTGCGTTGGTCAACCGACCGACTAGTTCTCAAACTAGTCGGTCAACAGTTGTTCTTTGACCGACTAAGCAGTGCAGGAAACCCTAGTTTTGCCCTAGCCGCCACCAAACTCTATAAATACCCCTCTAAACGTTTTCTTCTCCTCCCCCACGACCGAAAACCCTAATTTCTCCCCCATTGAGCCCCCATCTTCCTCAAACCCTTATTCCTTCATCCCAAGTCCAAAATCCATCATCCAAACTCTCCCTCAACTCATACTACCTCTCATCTTCCCCAAATCTCCATCAAATCCCCAAAATCCCCCAAAACCATATTTCTCCAAACTTCTCCAATCATTTCCAGATCTGAACCCTAGGTTCCCCAGAGCGTTTCTTCCGTCGCCGTGGTTGCTCGGCGTTATTCTCCTGTTCCCTACACGTGATCCATTCCGTAGTTGCTTGTGTGACGATCTTCATTGCTCGTCAATCCCGGTATCAGGCAAGTGAAACTTGCATCTCTTGATTTGGGCCATGTCTTAGGCCATTTCCATTGCTTTAGCGTAAAAGAGACTAGACGGTGAAAGGATAGCCGTCTAGACGCCATTGACCTAGCTTGACAACGAAGCTTGGTCTGTCACTCTCATCATGCTTGTATGTCACATTTACTTTCCCTTAACGGTACGCGAATTAACTGTCCATGCCATCAATGCATTCTTAACTGCTATTGCATTTTAACTGCCATGTTTAATTTAAATTAACGGTACGCGAATATGTTCATGTCATTGCATTTTGCCTGTCACGTTTAAATATAATTAACGGTACGCGTATTAACTGCTCATGTCATTGCATGCTTGAATACTCATCGTGATTGCGTAGCTTTGCTACATACGTGTACTATTTGTTCCGGCTAGGCACCCACCTTGCGTGGGCACAATCATATGCCAAATACACTTTCTGGCTCGTGTTCCAGAAGACGAGCTCAACACAGCCTGCGGGCAATAGGGCACTCGTTGAGTGATCCCTTGTACTTGATACTTGAACACAGCCTGCGGGCAATAGGGCACTCGTTGAGTGATCCCTTGTACTTTACTTGTACTTGACATTACATGTCACCCCTACCACTTGATACTTGCTACTTTACTTTACTTGTCACCACCTTACTTTACTTGCCATGCACCATACTTTAACTGCTAGGTTGCTAGTTTACCTTTCTTCTGTTTCCTTGCACAAGTCTTTTGACTTGCTGACATGTGCCCCTTTTCTCTTTTGGGTGACACATGTTAGAGCCCGAGCCCGAGTTACTTGCTGAGGACGTGGTGTTCGCTGACGCTGAGTCAGAAACCGCGTTGATCGAGGACTACGTTGACACTGGGGATCAGTCTTAGTGTCTTCGGTTGGCTTCTTTTGTTAGGCTGCTTAGTTGTCGGTGCGTGGCACCTAGTTTGATACTCTGTTATGTTTGTGTTGCTTTTGTTTGGCCTTGTTCTGGGCCTTAGACTCTTGCCTGTTAGCCTGGTGGCTTTTCTGTGATGTTGAATATTTTGTGGACAAACTTTGGGATTGGTATTTCATATCCGTCTCTTTATTATTATTATTGTTGTTGTTCCTTTTGCGATTACAGGGACCTGCTTATACTAAATTGACGCTTAGCGGGTTTGGGGCTTCACAGCTCCACTCTCGTGCGGACCTTTTCACGTCTCGCCTCCATTTTAGGGAAGCGGGGCGTGACAGGATCACTGACCGACTAGTTCATCAATTAGTCGGTCGGTGAAACAATATGAACCGACTAAGAGGTGAACAGTCAATAGAGAAGTTCAGACTTAAAGAACTAGTCGGTCTAAGAAGACTTGCCAACCGACTAGTTGTGAAACTAGTCGGTCGGTGAGTGTTCTTTGACCGACTAACAGAAGAAATAGAATAGTCTGAATACAAGTTGAACTAGTCGGTCTGAGAACAAATTCTAACCGACTAGTTTCTCAACTAGTCGGTCAACAATCGTTCTTAGATCGACTAATGATAAACAGTAGCTCAGGCTCAAAAATGGAAGTTCAACTAGTCGGTCTAAGAATGATTCCTAACCGACTAGTTTCACAACTAGTCGGTCGGTGAACCGACTAACTGTAAACAGTAACTGAGCTGAAATTGAACAAGACATTCTAGTCGGTTCAAGAAGCTTTGCCGACCGACTAGATTGCCATCTAGTCGGTTGGTTCTTCTTCTTGAACCAACTAACATGCACAAGAAGCCGCGAATCGAAGCGCAAAGCTTCGGAAAAGTTTGTATGGGCTTCTAATATGATCCAAGCTATAAGATAGGAGCGTTATGAAGATTAAAACGTAAGACCTACTCAAGGCTTAACATTCTATGAAACGAAGCTAGAAGACTTTAAATAAAACTTGACGAACCCTCTTCAATCGATTCGATTCGAATCTCTTGACTTCAAAAATGGTCCTTGAGCTTCAATGAAGCTTCAAACATACAATCACGCGCTTTGAGAAGTCTCGAGACGTCGCTTTTGATGTTCATAGAAGTTTGGCGACGATCTCCATAACTGCGCTCACAAAGAGTTAGTTCACGATATTTATGTTTGTTCATCATCCAAAACCAAATCTGGGGAGTCAATACTCAACACTGAGCACCCATAGGGCTACACCACCCTCACTCTGCACATTCCTGTAGCATCCATGTCGTTGTTGGGGCGCTATTGCTCATTCTGGGAGCCTATATAGGAGAAGAAGGAATTAGAGAAGGAGAAAGAGTTTGAAGAAAGAGGAGCCATATGGATTTGGGCTACCCCCTTGTCTCTCATCACCTCTAAGGTAGGATTCCATCTCTAACTAGTATTAGAGTTGCATGCTTAGTTTCATGGTTGTTGTTGTTGTGGTTTTACCTTTTCTTATGTTAATCCTGAGTTTTGTATGGTTGTGTGCGGTGAGTAATCCTCAGTTTTGTATGGTTGTGCGCGGTGGGTAATCCTCAGTTTTGTATGGTTGTGTGCGGTGAGTAATCCTGAGTTTTGTATGGTTGTGTGGGGTGAGCAATCCTGAGTTTTGTATGGTTGTGTGCGGTGAGCAATTCTGAGTTTGGGGCGGTTGTGCGCGGTGAGCAAATCTGGACAGATTTACATGCTGATTGTTCTGCTTAGTCCTTCTAATCTAGAATTGAGTTTGCTCTGAAATTTGTATGGCTTAAATATTGGACTGTTATCTATAACTTTTATGTTGTAAACTTTTACCAATTCGAACTGGAAATAGGGTGAAAAATTCTATCTTTACAACATGTCGGAATTTCATCTAGTCTGGAGACAGTTTGGCAAAACGTAGATCAGTCTCTGCACACTCTATAGAAATTGATGAACTTGGTCTTGTTGGAAAGAAAACAACTTTTTCTACAACTTTCTGTGAGTGCACATTTTCGAGATTCTAACTGTAACATGTCCTAAACTAGCAATCTTTACAGCTCTTAGAATCTGTCTGAAAAACAGATTCGTCAGGTCTTACCAAACAATTCACCATAAATCACCCAGTTCATATTTCTGCATGAAAATTTATAGGTGAATCCAACACAACTATATCTACAACTTTCATTTGTATTGTATATGCATGTTTGATACAAAATTATGGAGAAATGTGCTTCTTAATCTGACTGTTCTGTTTTTCCAGCAAGTTGAAAGATTTGAATGTTGTTTTAAGCTCTCTTTTTGAGGTTAAACTTGCCATCAATGTTCTTAATTATTTATGTTACATGGTGATATGTGGTTTATGTTCTTGGCACATCCAAAATGATGATGTGAATATGGTTATATGTTTCATGTATATTATGTGAAATGAGAAAGGGAATGCACAAGGTGATGCATGTCCCAAATATGTGATGAACTGTGGAAAGAAAAGAAATGGAAAGTGTTATGTTTCATGAAAATGACTAAGTCCTCTTAAAGGAGGGTGCCATGGGGTTTGGGGGAAACACGGGTAAATTATAGGAGTTAAGAAGCGGACAGATGATATGAATTCTCACCCGCTGTATCACTCCCGGAAGGGCGAGTTGAAAGGGTTGGAGAGGCCGCTGGTGTACTCGTGATGCACCATGACGGTAAATGATGGTTTACTCCGTTTGTCCGACAGAAAAATCGAGCTGGTCTCGCTCCAGTACCTTGCCCGGTTCGGGTACGGAGTTGCGAGAGGCCTCCTCCGGTGCTCGTGTTGCTGGTTGCGGTACCACTTTTCACCCACCCTGTGTGAAGTCCGGCTCCTTAGCGTTCTACGATTTACCCGGGTTCCAAAATGATAACCAATGAATTAATTGTTAATCCTTATTACTCGTGTAGCAATGGTAAATGTATGCGTTGTTTACTTGTGTTTCTTTATTATGGTTCTTTTATGTTGTATATCATTGTTGTACACCTTACCTGTTGCACGTGCACGCTTTCACATGTTCATAACTATAGTTATTACTTCCTTTACTTTAGTAGATGTTTATGCCATGACATACACTCTACCTGCTCACGTGCACCCTTTCTACACTTCATATAAGGACTAGTTGAGATATGGAATTCCTACTGGGTCACGCGTTGACGTGCCCCACTGTTGACTTTTCAGGTTGGTTCTTTGAGTTGGAGGCACTTGACTCAGTTGGTTGGAGTTGCGGGCTGTGAGAAGTGTGGATGACTTGGGAGTGTTGTTGTATTTGGGTGAGATGTGAGTTTTTGTACATTATTGAGATGTGGATAATATTGTATATGGATTTGTATAAGGAAGTTGTATATGAATAGTTTTATTTATATACATTAGTGCTTGGGTTGTTGGTTCTCTTGTGTTTTGGGTTGACTGGAATGCTATATGTACTATCCCAGCAGTGCGTAGTGGACCTGCTTGTGTTTGTAATTTCGTATTTTCTTCGTAGCACCCGGCTCTTTGGGAATACCTGATACGGATTCGTACTTATCGGGTATCCCAGGGAGCGGGGCGTTACACCATCCATTTCCATTCTCTTTTATTCTTATTTTTATTTTCTTTTGTTTATCTTCCAGCATACCTAGTATTCATCTTCCTCGAGGACGCGTAAGAGGTAAGCTTGGGGGATTTTGATGTGTCCATATTTTACATCTTTTCATAGAATCATGACATCGCATTTCATGCCATTTCCGCATTCAAATCCCGTATTTTCCTGAGCTATTGCAGTTCTAACGTTATATTCGAGTTTCGTAATGTTTTATGGATTTTCAGGGATTTTGGAGCGATTTGGGACCCATTTTGGATATGTACACATTTTGCATGCCCGTGAGCCCGTTGGCGAAACTCTACAGGAGTTCGCCGAGTTATGGGAGCCATGGGAGGAGTGGAGGAGAGAGCAAGAAGAGAGGAGAAGTTACAGGAGCTTCAGCAATTATTTTCACAGGTGACTCGACCGAGCAGAGCAGCTGCTCAGTCGAGCAGATGCAAGATGAAGGAAGATAACTGATACGCAGGCTGCTCGGACCAAGCACATATGGTGTTGTGCTCGGTCCGAGCAGCTCCTATCTCCGACCTCAAGCGACATCATACTCGAGCCGAGCAGATCTCATGGCGATCGAGTCAATTGGCTGCTCGATCGAGCAGAGCTGACTCGGGCCGAGCATACAGAGTGGCATTTTGTTGGAGAAGCGCGACTTCCTGATGTACTCGACCGAGCAGAAGGGTTGCTAGACCGAGCAGCCGACCGAGCGATCTCCTGCTCGACCGAGTCACTGACTCGGTCGACGACACTGAAGGCTAATTTTGGAAATTTCGCGTGGCCGTCTGTTGCACGCTTGGGAAGTGAAGTGTGGATCTGGGCTACTGCGTTTGGGAGTTCACTCATTATTGTAGTTTTTGAATTAATTTTTAGAGATCAGATGAGATTAGAAAACGTTGTTAGATCTAAACCTAGTTTTTGGGAAGATTATTGAATTATTTCTTGGAGATCTACTATTCTTACGTTCTGGAATCTTGGGCTTTCTTTGGAATTATTGCTCACTATTTTTCTTCGTCTTCGGCACATAAGCTTTTCAATCTTTATTCGATTAATTTGCTACCATGTTTTCTCCTATAAAAATCGTATCTTTATTCGTTAAAATCGCTATGAGTGAGCAGTATCCTCTAGGGTTGATGGGCTAGCCCTAAGACTTTAAGGGGAAGATGTAGATCTGGATCTCTAGGTTGAATTAGGAATAAAGGAGAGTATTTAGGTCGATCCTACCAGATCCCTAGGATAACCCGTACTGAAATCATGCCCACGGTCTGTGGAACTGATGAGCTTAAGAGGTATCCTTGGGATTTGAATAGGAATATCGATGGATCCAATCAAGGCTCGTGACCATGCCCGGCTCGTGCCTTGAGGGGATTCACCGACGAACTATATCGCTACGTTGATGGCTACCGCCATTGCGTCAACGAGAGCCACCGAAATACCTCGTAATTCTAACACACGAGAGTGGTACGAATTGGGAGATTAATCCCCTAACCCTAATACAACGTAAGGATCCTATTCCAACATCGATCCCCGACGGTCTTAGCGGTGATCCCTAATACCATAGTTCCTTTTATTATTGAATCAACTACAATACCACAACCAATCCTTTCAACTTGACAGCTATCTCACTTCGAGATATAAAAGTAAGCTGAGAATCTAAATACACTGTCACCATCTATGTGGGATCCGACACCTTTTATACTATAATTTGACACCGTCTGCTTGCAGATAGAGCCCGGAATTGACACCTATGGGCCATACTATGCCTGGCGACCGTGACACTGCTGGGTGGAATCTAGGTGTAGGTTCCGGGTGCGTCAGCTCCTCGGAGCTTTCGCTCTGTAGACTTGCTCCTTGCTCCTTCTCTCCCATGGTGGGTTTCATCAAGCTGTGTAAGCTTTGTGGAGTTTGTCCGACCCTCGGATTGTTCGGGCATTTCTTTAGGATGGTTGCCAACCCTCGCTGAGTGTGGTATCATATTGTTGCTCACCCGGGTACGAGGCTTATGTACAACCTCCCAGTTTCTGACATAGGGTGGTCGGATACCTTCGTATTTGTCGCTCTACCTGACCTGCGTCCGTTGCTCAATGGCTAGAGTTCCCTGAACCCCGCGCTTGCGAGGGAGTCTCGTATGTCCCTGGAGCAA
Organism: Scilla litardierei; assembly: GCA_030789695.1. NCBI lineage: Eukaryota > Viridiplantae > Streptophyta > Magnoliopsida > Asparagales > Asparagaceae > Scilla > Scilla litardierei. The sequence goes on along the minus strand of CM061133.1, from coordinate 964,805 downwards.
TCAGAGCTGGGTTGTCGCTGAGCGAGGACGAGGCAGGGAAGACTCTTTTGGATCAGTTGAGACATGATAGATCGATTCATTACCTGCTGGATGACCGAACGATAAAGGTCCTTCTATGGTGCCCGGGTGAGGTATTCCGCATCGATGTCCTTATTTTTGCGTCTCACGGTAATTGTAACGACTGGTTTTCATGTATCTGGATTTATTATATTATATTATATGTTTTGGTTGATTTTCTCCTCATGTGTGTTTTTCGTCTCCGTAGCTTTCATTTTCGATCGTTTCGTCGTGATTTTCTAGCTTCTTCCTTAGAATCGTCAATTTTGGAGTAAGTCATTCGTGACGGGCTTCATATCGGTCATATCTTATTGTTAGATCAAGCCTATGAGTCTTAGGAATTGATCCCGGAGCTTCGCGCTCCATTTCGAAACTTTTTGTGCACGTTAGCCAGTACAAGAAGGGGAACCGACCGACTAGATGACGATTTAGTCGGTCGGTAAACCTTCATGGACCGACTAGTGGGCTTTGTAAATTTCTCAGGAGTTACTGTTTATCGTTAGTCGGTCTAAGAACGTTCGTCGACCGACTAGGTTGTAAACTAGTCGGTCATCAAATGTTCTTTAACCGACTAGCTCTATGATCATTTTTGATACCAAGTACTATTCATTCTTAGTCGGTCTAAGAACGTTCATCGACCGACTAGATTCGAAACTAGTCGGTCAGTAGTTGTTCTCTGACCGACTAAATCTAAATCCTATTTTTGTACAGGAGTTACTGTTTGGACTTAGTCGGTCTGCGTTGGTCAACCGACCGACTAGTTCACAAACTAGTCGGTAAGTGGTTGCTCTTTGACCGACTAATCAGTGTCGAAACCCTAATTTCTGGGCAGCCACCAGGTCATTTTCTATAAATACCCCACTTCGTTTCTTTTCTTTCTTTCTCTTCTCCTGGACTCTTTCCTTCCCCCTTGACCTCTGATCTTCCCCAACCTTCCTCTAGCCTTCCTCCTTCGTCTAGAGCTTCTCCCCCTCTCCATTTTGACCAACCACCATGCCCTAGGTCATCTCCAACCCCAAAAATCCCCAAACCCCCTTTTCTCCAGATTTTCCCCATCCATTCCAGATCTGAACCCTAGGTTTCCCGGATCGTTTCTTCCGTTACCGTGCTTGCTCGGCATCATTCTTCCGCTTCCGAATACGGTAATAACTCGATCTCTTAATATCCTCATAACCCAATGTGTTTTTGTGAAACCCTAATAAAACTAGGTTAGATGTTGTTTTAATGTTGTTTTGCCATGGCAGCGATCTCATCTCCATAGTTAGCATTTGTGTGACGGCCTCGTTGATCGTCATTCTCGGTGCTAGGCAAGTGAAACTTGCATCTCTTGATTTGGGCCATGTCTTAGGACATTTCCCTTGTTTTAGCGTAAAAGAGACTAGACGGTGAAAGGATATCCGTCTAGATGCCATTGACCTAGCTTGACAACGAAGCTTGGTCCGTCACCTTCATCATGCTTGTATGTCACGTTTAATTTCAATTAACGGTACGCGTATTAACTGTTCATGTCATCCATGCATCTTTAACTGCCATGTTTAATTTAAATTAACGGTACGCGAATATCTGTTCATGTCATTGCATTTTGCCTGTCATGTTTAATTTTAATTAACGGTACGTGAATATCTGCTCATGTCATTGCATGCTTGAACACTCATCGTGATTGCGTAGCATCGCTACATACTATGGCTACTTGTTCCGGCTAGGCACCCGTTTTGCGGGCACAACCCTAGGCCAATTACAAATCTGGCTCGTGGTCCAGAAAACGAGCTCAATACAGTCTGCGGGCAATAGGGCACTCTCATGTGTGTGAGTGATCCCTTGTACTTGAATACAGCCTGCGGGCAACAGGGCGCTCACATGTGTGTGGGTGACCCCTTGTACTTGTTACTTGACAATACATGTCACACCTACCACTTGTACTTGTCTGTGTTTTACTTGTAAAACTTGTTATCCATGACACACTTGTTACTTGTCACTTGTACTTTACCTGTCACTTCCATACTATACTTTCCATGCCATGCACCATACTTTAACTGCTAGGTTGTTAGTTTACCTTTCTTTCAGTTTCCTTGCACAAGTCTTTCGACTTGCTGACATGTGCCCCTTTTCTCTTTTGGGTGACACATGTTAGATCCCGAGCCTGAGTTTGTCACTGAGGACGTGGTGTTTGCTGATGCTGAGTCAGAGCCCGCGTTGATCGAGGACTTTGTGGACACTGGAGATCAGTCTTAGTGTCCTCGTGGAGCTTTCCCTTTTGCTTTAGACTGCTTTTAGTTATCGGTGCGTAGCACCCATACTTTGTTATGTGGTCCCTTTTGTTGGCCTTGTTCTGGGCCTTTAGACTCTTTCTTTTAGCCTGGTGGCTTTTCTGGATGTTGAACATAACTTTAATGTTGGACAATTTCTGAGATTTGAGATTTTATTTTTGTCTCTCCTTGTGTTATTATTGTTGTTCCGTTTGTGGTTACAGGGACCTGCTTATGTTTTATTGATGCTTATCGGGTTTAGGGCTTCACCGCTCCACTTTCGTGCGGACCTTTTCACGTCTCGCCTCCATTTTAGGGAAGCGGGGCGTGACAGGTTTTATTGGTGGCCCATGCAGGTCCTCTTCTGTAACTGCGATTATCGGAATAACGATAATAATATTAGAATGTCCAATAAACTAAGTTCGACATCCGAGTCATAAGCTATGAGTCTAATCTGCTTCGTTTTCTGTGTCACTAGATGGCAGGAAGGCGATTCACCCGTGGTGGAGGTAGTGGTGCGTCCCCTCATGACGAGGAGCCTGAGCAGGAACCCACCAATGGAGAGATGATGCGGATGATGCTCCAGATGATGCAAGTGCATGAGGGCGTGCTCCTGCAAGTCCAGAATGCTCCACTTGCTCGAGCTGCCCGGACACTTCCGGATGCCCCTCGCTCCGAGCCGAGAGCGAAGCAATTTCGGGAGCTGGGTCCCGCATATTTTGATGGGTCTGAGGGTCCTCTGGCTGCCAATGAGTGGATTCAGAACATTGAGGATAACCTGGCGATGGCAAAGATTAACCCGGCTGGATGGGTTGATTTGGCTAAGAGGCAGCTGAAGGACAATGCCAGAAACTGGTGGGATGCTGAAGAGAAGATGCTGGTGGAGCCGATAGTTTGGGCTACCTTTAAGTCCAGATTTGATGGAGAATTCTTTTCGAAGGCTGCTAGACATGTGATGCTGCAGCGCTTCATAGATCTGAAGCAGGGGAGCTTGTCGGTGGATCAGTACCACCAAGAGTTCACGAGGCTCAGTCGGTTTGCACCAAAGATGGTGCAAGATGTCGATGAGAAAGCTCAGCGGTTCCTCCAGGGACTTTCCTTGGAGCTTCAGAGTTTTGTGACCTCTTCTGGCCTGGAGACATATCAGAAGGTTCTGATTGCTGCGAGGCGGCAGGAGTTGAATTTGAACCAGAGGAAGGGACATGTTTCCGGAGCTGGGAAGAGGCCTGTGGAGCAGGCCAGGGCGGTGGTTAGGCCTGGTTTCAAGCCTAATCAGCCAGTTCAGTTCAAGAGGCCAGCAGGGCCTATTCTGAAGACTTGCCATTTCTGCGGCAAGACCGGGCACCGCAGGAATCAGTGTAGGAGGTTCTTGGGGCAGTGTATTGTCTGCGGAGATCCTGCCCATACCATCAGGGAGTCTCCCAAGTCGAAGCAGCCTTGGCGGGCTCCTATTGCAGCACAGCCGTTGCAGCAGCGAGCTCCTGTGCCCGCTGGACGTGAAGCGCCTCTTGTTCCACAGAGACATGCCTTTCAGCGGGATGTTCCGCCGAGAGGGCAGGCTTTTCTGATGACTGAGGAGGAGAGCATGGCCATGGATGAGGTTATCACAGGTAACTTCCCTCCTAGCTGTTTCTTCCTTAGTTATGTTTGATTGTTAGATTATGTTTGGTTTCTTGCTCATGTTTGTTGCTAGACTAGGGCTTGATTGTTAGACTGTTTGTAGGTGTGATTTTGGTGTGCACATTTCCTGCACGAGTTCTCTTTGACTCAGGTGCATCGATGTGCATTATTTCTCAGAGCTTCGTGGAGAAGCATTCCTTGTCGACGTCCCCTCTTTCCAAGAGTTGGAATATCGTTACATGGAATGGCGTGGTCTCGGTGCAGCTTGGTTGCAATTCTTGCCCGTTGGTGGTCTGTGGACATGAGCTTTACGCTGATTTCATTGTCCACGACATCATCAACTACGATGTAGTTCTTGGGATGGACTGGCTTGCGAGCTTCTATGCTACGATCGACTGTCGGAGGAAGAAGGTCGTGTTCGAGATTCCCGGACACCCAGTGTTTGAGTTCAGCCGTGGTAGCAGTTCGCTCGGTCCTGTCAGATTTCGGGCCAGACCAGTGGAGGTTGTGGCTATGCAGATGGAGTTGGAGAGGCCAGCTGTGGTGCGAGATTTTGATGACGTCTTCCCCGAGGAGATGTCTGGATTACCACCTGATCGTGCTTTGGAATTTTCTATTGATCTTATTCCGGGGGCGCAGCCCATTTCGAAGGCACCATATCGTATGGAGCCAGCAGAGTTGGAAGAGTTGCGTAGGCTGTTGGATGAGCTTATGTAGAAGGGTTATATCAATCCTAGTGTGTCCCCGTGGGGAGCACCGGTGCTGCTGGTGAAGAAGAAGGATGGTTCGCGTCGCATGTGCGTGGACTATCGGGAGTTGAATGCGGTGACCATCAAGAATAAATACCAGTTGCCTCGCATCGATGATATTTTTGATCAGCTTGGAGGTTTGAGGGTGTTTTCGAAGTTGGATCTGAGGAGCGGTTATCATCAGCTGAAGGTGAAGAAGGATGATGTTTTGAAGACAGCGTTCAGGACGAAGTATGGACACTATGAGTTTGTGGTTATGCCTTTCGGCGTAACCAACGCACCCGCAGTTTTCATGAATCTGATGAACCTGATTTTCTATGACTTTTTAGATAAGTTTGTCATTATCTTTATTAACGACATTCTGATCTATTCGAAGTCGGAGGAAGAGCATGCCTCGCACTTGAGGACAATGTTGGAGATTTTGAGGAAGCATCGGTTGTATGCTAAGTTTTCGAAGTGCGAGTTTTGGCCGGACAGAGTTGCTTTTCTCGGGCATGTGGTGACTGGAGAGGGTATTTCAGTGGATCCCGAGAAGATCAGGGCCATCAAAGAGTGGCCTGTTTCGCAGTCAGCGTCTGAGATCCGGATTTTCTTTGGGCTTGCTGGCTACTATCGGCGCTTCATTAAGGACTTTTCCCGTATTGCCGAGCCGATGACCAGATTGACGCGGAAGGATGTATCTTTTGTTTGGTCAGGTGATTGTGAGAATGCTTTTGGTGTTCTGAGGGAGAGATTGACGACTGCCCCTATTCTTGTTGTGCCTGATCGCAGCGGTGGATTTGAGATCTTTTGCGATGCTTCTGGCAAGGGTCTCGGTTGTGTGTTGCATCAGCACGGGCACGTTGTGGCGTATGCATCTCGTCAGCTCAAGGTTCATGAGAAGAATTACCCGACGCATGATTTGGAGTTGGCTGCTGTTGTGTTTGCTCTTAAGATTTGGAGGCACTTCCTGCTGAGTGAGAAAGTGAAGATTTTCACCGATCACAAAAGCTTGAAGTATATTTTTACTCAGAAGGAGCTCAACATGCGACAACGTCGATGGTTGGAGCTCATGACGGATTATGAGATCGATTTACAGTATCACCCTGGCAAGGTGAATGTGGTTCCTGATGCGCTGAGTAGGCTTCCAGCGGTGATGGTTTTGACCTCGTAGTGGAGATTGCAGCAGGATTTTTGCGAGTCCGGTGTGGAGATTGTTCTTCCTGGGGAGGCTTCTTCGTTGATGTGTATGCAGATACAGTCGACAATTGTGGATCGGATCAAGGCTGGCCAGGCTGAGGATCCGAAGCTGGTGAAGATTCGGGAGCAGGTGGAAGCCGGTCTGCGGACTGACTTTTTGATTCATGAGGATGGCTCGCTGAGGTTTGGAGCCAGGTTGTGTGTGCCAGCTGGGGATATTAGAGAGGAGTTGATGGTGGAGGCACATAGTTCGCCGTATTCTGTGCATCCTGGTGGGACCAAGATGTACAAGGATCTTCGTCTGAACTATTGGTGGCATGGTATGAAGAGGAGTGTGGCTCGGAGTGTAGCCAAGTGTTCGGTTTGCCAGCAAGTGAAGGCGGAGCATCAGCGTATGGCAGGGTTACTGCAACCGCTTTCGATTCCGGAGTGGAAGTGGCAACACATCACTATGGATTTTGTGACTGGACTACCTCGGAGTCCGAAGCAGAATGATGTGATTTGAGTGATCGTAGATAGATTGACCAAATCAGCGCACTTTATTCCATTCCGAGTGGGACAGTCCACTGAGGCGCTAGCGAGGAGATATATGGAGGTAAATTCTTTACTCTCCGTTTTTATTTCCTTTCCTAGTTTAGATAGTGATGTAACGTGAATCGTGCAGGAGGTCGTACGACTTCACGGAGTCCCTGTGAGCATCGTGTCGGACAGGGACACGAGGTTCACATCTCAGTTCTGGCAGAGTTTGCAGAAGAGTTTGGGTACGCGTCTGAGTTTCAGCATGGCGTACCATCCGCAGACGGATGGCCAGTCCGAGAGGACGATTCAGATCTTGGAGGACATGTTGAGGGTGTGCATGTTGGATTTCAAGGGTTCGTGGGAGGACCATCTACATCTGGTAGAGTTTTCTTACAACAACAGCTTCCAGGCGAGTGTTGGCATGGCGCCTTTCGCCGCTCTTTATGGGAGGAAATGTCGATCGCCATTGAGTTGGGATGACGTTGGTGATCGGGAGTTGTTGGGACCTGAGATGATTATGGATGCCGTGGATGTTGTCAGGAATATTCAGGAGAGGTTGAGGATTGCTCAGGACCGTTTTAAGCATTGGGCGGATGCTAAACGTCGTCCTTTGGAGTTTCAGCCGGGCGACCATGTGTTCTTGAGGATTTTCCCAAATCGTGGTGTGATTCGCTTTGGGAAGCGAGGGAAGTTGAGCCCGCGATACATTGGACCGTTTGACATTCTGGAGAAAGTTGGCGAGGTAGCTTATCGCTTAGCCTTGCCGTCATCTTTGGAAGGAGTTCACAATGTTTTTCATGTGTCGCAGCTTCGTCGATACATTAGCGATCCATCTCATGCTGTGGATTTCTCGGAGATTACCGTTCGCCCTGATATGACGTATGACCAGCAGCCAGTGCAGATTCTGGACAGGCGTCAGAAGTCACTTCGGAACAAGGTTGTCAATCTTGTGAGGGTGATGTGGCGACACGGCTCGCCTGGGGAGTCTACTTGGGAGAATGAGGATGAGATGCGAGAGCGCTACCCACTTTTATTTCCGGACACGTGAGTGTTGGGAAATTCCGAGGACGGAATTTTTCTTATGTTGGGGAGGATGTAACGACTGGTTTTCATGTATCTGGATTTATTATATTATATTATATGTTTTGGTGGATTTTCTCCTCATGTGTGGTTTTCGTCTCCGTAGCTTTCATTTTCGATCGTTTCGTCGTGATTTTCTAGCTTCTTCCTTAGAATCGTCGATTTTGGAGTAAGTCATTCGTGACGGGCTTAATATCGGTCATATCTTATTGTTAGATAAAGCCTAGGAGTCTTAGGAATCGATCCCGGAGCTTCACGCTCCATTTCGGAACTTTTTGTGCACGTTAGCCGGTACAAGAAGGGGAACCGACCGACTAGATGACGATTTAGTCGGTCGGCAAACCGTCATGGACCGACTAGTGGACTTTGTAAATTTCTCAGGAGTTACTGTTTATCGTTAGTCGGTCTAAGAACGTTCGTCGACCGACTAGGTTGCAAACTAGTCGGTCAGCAAATGTTCTTTAACTGACTAGCTCTATGATCATTTTTGATACCAAGTACTATTCATTCTTAGTCGGTCTAAGAACGTTCATCGACCGACTAGATTCGAAACTAGTCGGTCAGTAGTTGTTCTCTGACCGACTAAATCTAAATCCTATTTTTGTACAGGAGTTACTGTTTGGACTTAGTCGGTCTGCGTTGGTCAACCGACCGACTAGTTCACAAACTAGTCGGTAAGTGGTTGCTCTTTGACCGACTAATCAGTGTCGAAACCCTAATTTCTGGGCAGCCACCAGGTCATTTTCTATAAATACCCCACTTCGTTTATTTTCTTTCTTTCTCTTCTCCTGGACTCTTTCCTTCCCCCTTGACCTCTGATCTTCCCCAACCTTCCTCTAGCCTTCCTCATTCGTCTAGAGCTTCTCCCCCTCTCCATTTTGACCAACCACCATGCCCTAGGTCATCTACAACCCCAAAAATCCCCAAAACCCCTTTTCTCCAGATTTTCCCCATCCATTCCAGATCTGAACCCTAGGTTCCCCGGATCGTTTCTTCCGTTGCCGTGCTTGCTCGGCATCATTCTTCCGCTTCCGAAAACGGTAATAACTCGGTCTCTTAATATCCTCATAACCCAATGTGTTTTTGTGAAACCCTAATAAAACTAGGTTAGATGTTGTTTTAATGTTGTTTTGCCATGGCAGCGATCTCATCTCCGTAGTTAGCATTTGTGTGACGGCCTCGTTGATCGTCATTCTCGGTGCTAGGCAAGTGAAACTTGCATCTCTTGATTTGGGCCATGTCTTAGGCCATTTCCCTTGCTTTAGCGTAAAAGAGACTAGACGGTGAAAGGATAGCCGTCTAGACGCCATTGACCTAGCTTGACAACGAAGCTTGGTCCGTCGCCTTCATCATGCTTGTATGTCACGTTTAATTTCAATTAACGGTACGCGTATTAACTGTTCATGTCATCCATGCATCTTTAACTACCATGTTTAATTTAAATTAACGGTACGCGAATATATGTTCATGTCATTGCATTTTGCCTGTCATGTTTAATTTCAATTAACGGTACGCGAATATCTACTCATGTCATTGCATGCTTGAACACTCATCGTGATTGCGTAGCATCGCTACATACTAGTGCTACTTGTTTTACGGGCACAACCCTAGGCCAATTACAAATCTGGCTCGTGGTCCAGAAAACGAGCTCAATACAGCCTGCGGGCAATAGGGCACTCGCCTGTGTGAGAGTGATCCCTTGTACTTGAATACAGCCTGCGGGCAATAGGGCGCCCACATATGTGTGGGTGACCCCTTGTACTTTCTACTTGACAATACATGTCACACCTACCACTTGTACTTGTCTGTGTTTTACTTGTAAAACTTGTTATCCATGACACAGTTGTTACTTGCCACTTGTACTTTACTTGTCACTTCCATACTATACTTTACATGCCATGCACCATACTTTAACTGCTAGGTTGTTAGTTTACCTTTCTTTCAGTTTACTTGCACAAGTCTTTCGACTTGCTGACATGTGCCCCTTTTCTCTTTTGGGTGACACATGTTAGATCACGAGCCTGAGTTTGTCGCTGAGGACGTGGTGTTTGCTGACGTTGAGTCAGAGCCTGCGTTGATCGAGGACTTCGTGGACACTGGAGATCAGTCTTAGTGTCCTCGTGGAGCTTTCCCTTTTGCTTTAGACTGCTTTTAGTTATCGGTGCGTAGCACCCATACTTTGTTATGTGGTCCCTTTTGTTGGCCTTGTTCTGGGCCTTTAGACTTTTTCTTTTAGCCTGGTGGCTTTTCTGGATGTTGAACTTAACTTTAATGTTGGACAATTTCTGAGATTTGAGATTTTATTTCTGTCTCTCCTTGTGTTATTATTGTTGTTCCGTTTGTGGTTACAGGGACCTGCTTATATTTTATTGACGCTTATCGGGTTTGGGGCTTCACCGCTCCACTCTCGTGCTGACCTTTTCACGTCTCGCCTCCATTTTAGGGAAGCGGGGCGTGACAGTAATTATCTTCGTTGTTTACAGATATGACCAATGGGAACCGACGCAGTGACGAGTTCAACCTAAACCGAGTCTAGAGGGAGTAGATGAAGAAGAAAAGGATAGTCGAGAGGCCAGGCACACGGAACGAGTGCTCCAGTAGAGGGGTCGGACTCTCGGCCCCCCTACCTGTCCACCAGAGCTCCTCCTCCGAAGGAGGAGAGACCAGACGGGCGTCCATGCCTCCTTCTTGAGCCTCTTCAAGGGAGGCCTCTAGCCGGGCTCCCCCGCGGACCCCCTCTCCTTTGGCTTCCGTCGTGGTCGCAGTGGCACCCATGATTGTTTACGTCGACTCTGCTGATTTTACCGAGACGACTGGGGGAGTCGGTCAGAAAAGGGAGAATCCTTCTCGTGAAGAGGAGGGTCCCCGAAGAGGAGATGTGTGGACGAAAGAAGACCACATGGGGAAGGGCAAGGGAGCTGCTCCCCTCGGGGTTCCAGAGGTGACACAGACCCTGTCGATCTCCCAGAGTTCCACGACGCCCCTCATGGATCTGTAGCCATGGGGGGGATATTGTGTCGCCCACCCCGCTGGTAGGCTCAATTCCTGGGGAGTTTGATCGAGCACTCATGCTCAATCAGCTCTCGACTCGGTCTTCGATACCGATCGAAGGGGATCTTCACCAGCCTCCATTCGTCGTTGTAACGACCCGCTTTCGGGGGCCCGTTACTTATTTGATAATTGCGCAGGTTCTGCAGTTAACCAGTGAAGTCAAAATAGCCACGATGCAGAGATGTACAAAGATACCCAAATAGTGTCCAACTATTACAATCAAACCGTACAAATATTCCAACGATACATGAAAGAAAGAGAGTACAGTACACAACTGAAAATAGCTCTGGAAGCTGCGGTCTCATGGTCGAAGTCTGGCGCTATTAACTCAAGAGCATCTGCATCCAAATGTACGTCATCTGCGGTGCCACGGAGATGGAACCGTAGGTAAGTCACAACAATTCTAAATAAAGAAAGAGAGGTACTGTACAAGTATGACAAAGCAGACCAAAGTGAAAGTAAAGTACGGTGCAGTGTCTGTACAAGTGTAGAAAGTAAAAGTACGGCAAGTAAAGTGCGGTGACTGTACTGGCAAGGAAAGTAAAGTGCATGTACTGTAAAGAAAGTAACTGTGCAAGCTCTGCTAGAACTACGTGACTCAAGTCGGAGAGTACAATATGTGACCGTTCAGTTCGTCTCTTGCCTGGGTGCTACCCAGACGAATGCCGGTACCCAGGCAGCAGTATGGTTTGCCGAAACGCAGGCAGCAGGACAGGGCACCGAAACACAGGCGACAGGACAGGTAGACCAAACTCTAGTCACTCTCGTACTCTCGCAAACTATGAGTTACCCCAATACCCCAGTGATGTGTCAAGTACAAGTTCTTCACAAGATTGTTCCACAGGATGTTCCACAGGAATGTTCCACATGTTAGTCACACCAGGTCAACTGGTTGACTTCCTCATTGAAAACCAGCAAGTAGGATAAAGACAAGCACAACACCAAAAGCTGTTACTTCCGTGCTTTGAGCACGTGGTAGTGTGGCTAGCACACAATTTACCCAAGTTGATAGTTGTGTGCTACAACCACCAAAGTTGAAAGTTGGCAAAGTAATCTTTGGTAGATTACTTTCATTTAGTTCTCTAGTTTGGTTTAACTTGAATAGCCGTTCTGATGCTATAAGTGAAGTGTCACAAGTTCACGCAAGCACGGTAGACAAGTTTTCTAAAGTTAGAATATGTCGTGACTTACATTATTCGGGCTCGTCGTGGCAAGACGAGTTTGGAGCTGGAAGAGCTGGTGCACGAAGATTGGTACCTGAAATCACAAGAACAATTGGTTAAAGCGTACCCTATTTTCTATTTATTAAACTCGATCGTTTTGATTTTTAAAACTGATTGAAACGGTATCGAAAACGGTTCTAAAATTTTATATAGACTATATATGGTGAAAATAATTTTACTGCAAGAAGGAATATTTTTCTGAGGCTTATAGTAATTTCTATAATTTTTAAAAGCTTAAAAACAATTAAAAACCCATTTTTCAATTAGTAACGTATTTATTCAAGAATTTATTCTGGGTGCAATCTACATCGGAATGTTGCAATTGAGGTGTCAAAACGACCGTCTCAAAGAGTATTAAGACATATATTTTTATCAAGTATTAGTTTACGTAAAAATAAGAAGATACGGATTTTTGAACGAAAATAACGGATTAACTTATAGGGTTAAAAATTAATTCTGGAAAAACTAAGCATCGGATTGAGATGAAACTAGCGCCATTGGGTCCAGAATATTATTTCTGATTTTCTAGAGCTAGCCCCACATTTTTCTGGGGTCTATATTTCAAGTTAAGGATTTAAAACCATAAAACCCTATTTAATAATTAATAAAATACAAAAAATACGAAATTAACTCGTAATTACGAAAATGCCATCGAGATCTCACCCTCCGTTCTCTCTCGCGTACGCATGCAGTGAGGGTGGGGGGAAACGTCGACGTGCGCTCTTTGACGGCGGACAACGGCGGAGGAACGCGGCGGTGAGTCTGAAGCGGCGGACGGCGGTGCCTCAGGCGCCTCAGGCGACGGCGGATTCATCGGAGCTCGTGTGCGGCGACGTCGGGGCGAGTCGGGGTCGAGGGCGGCGGGGTCGTTGGAGCTCGGGGATGGTGGCGACACTAATGGCGAAGGCGGGCGGAGCCGTTGGTGGCGCTGAGCGGCGCTTCGCTGGTCGTTCGAGCGGTGCACGGGGACCTCACGGCGACTAGCAGCGGATCAGTGTCGGGGGTTGGTGTCGAGCGTTGGGGGCGGCGGCCTCGACGTCGGGGGCTTCGACTGTGGAGGGAAGGGCGACGACGGGCGGAGCTGGGTCCGGCGTGGGTCGAGCTCGGAGAAGAACGAGGGGGAGGGAAGAAGACGTCGGGGTGAGAGAGAAAGAGAGAAGAGGGGGAGAGCGGGGCTGAGCTCCTGGGTTTCGAAAGAGAGATGTGAGAATGAGAGAGAACGGGAAAGAGAGAGAGACAGTGAACTGGGTGCGGGTTAATACAAGGGGGATGGGGGTTTAATATATAGGGTTAGTGAATGGCAAAATGGTGATTAGTAGGGGTAGATGAGAGGGGTAGATGAGGGGGTGGACTGGTCAAGGGGAGGAAAACGTGAGGGTTAGTTGGAAGATTAGGTGGGGTAATTAGGGTTAATTAGGTAATTAGCAAGGTAAAACCCAATTAACGAAAGGTCATTAGTGTAACGAAATTACGGAAATGCCCCTACTAGTAAACGTGTCCGAAAAATTATGAAAACATACCCACGGGATCGTATCGTCGCGAGGATGGCGAATACGATGACCGTTTCAGGGTTTGGACTACGAAAATACTAGATTTTGGCCAAAACGTTTAGAAAGCGGGTTTGCGGGTTCTCTACTGAAATGATATCAGAAAATTACGAAATTAATGTGGGAAGCCTCAATGATCATAGGATGCTACTGCAGAAGTTTGAAAACGTTTTGAACACGTTTGAATAGAAAATAAATTCATTGACCTAAAACTGCAATATCTGAAAACGAATTTTTATCAGATCTTTTAGAGGTATTTGACGAAATCCGATTTTACCAAAATACTCCATAACTAGTCTGATACTTCAAAATATTTTTATAGGAAATTTTTGAAATCAGTTTTGTTATAAAACTCTTGACTACATTTATAAAGAGATTTTAAATTGTTAAAAATACGTTAAGCACGTAAATTGAAGTGTTGAAAAATACAGGTCGTTACAGTCGTCAACAAGGAGGAGTCGGCCTTACGAACTTTGTGACGACAGCCATGGTGGTGGAGAACTCGATCCTCCCCAAAGATTCAAAATTCATACGAAAGCTGGTCCTTGAGCGGATGGCCAACTTCTTCGTTGGGAGTTGGTACCAGGTATGTCACCCGAGCCCATGTTTTTTGGTACACAACTTTGTCGATGTTCATGACTGACCTTCGTTTTATTTGCAGATGTCTATTCTTGGGGCTGCGTTGCATCGCCAGGCTGTCGACTTGATCGATGGAGGTCGGCGGGTTGCAGACGAGGAGCGTAGAGCCCTTGGGGCCGAAGCACGGGCAAAAGAGGCCGATGAGGCCTTGGGGAAGACCCTTGCTGTTAAAGCGGCGGTCGAGTGGGATGCGACGCAGGCTAAAGATAGCCTTTCGTCGCTATCGACCATCCATAAATCTACCGAGCTCCAGTGGCGGACGGAGAGGGCCCAGCTCGAAGAGGAGCTTGACACTTTCAAGAAAGAGATAAACGAGCTTCGGACCACGGTCTTCGACCTTGAGCGGTGAGTAGAGGCTAGCCAGGCGGAGAAGGTCGAGCTCCAAACTAAAGTGGCGGCGCTCGAGGAGGCTGCCGTGAAGGAGAAGACCGAGCTGACTGCTAAAGTCATGAAGGCGATGGAGGCTTTCACCCATGTCTTGATGTCGGGGAGCGCTCCCCCCTCTTAGGTTATAGGCAGTCCCTTGGTAACTTAATTTTGTAATGTCTCCGATTTTAAATCAATGAAGAAATTCTTTTTGCGTCTTCTTTCTTTATCCGAAAACTTTCTAAATATCTGCGTGTGTACGGCCACTCGACGACCTAACTTGAAAGAACGCAGAAGTCCTTAGGCAAGTTATGTCGTGGATAGGTTAGGTGGATTCACTGTGAATCACGCTTCTTTGGTCGTACAGTGGTCGTTCGGTGGCGAGGGCGTGGCCCCTTCGACGTACGGCCGACGAGGGTCGTTCGGTGGCCCCTTCTACTTACGACCGACGCAAGTCGTTCGGTGGCGAGGAGCGTGGCCCCTTCGACTTACACCCGACGAGGGTCGTTCGGTGGCGAGGGGCGTGGCCCCTTCGACTTACGTCCGACGAGGGTCGTTCCGTGGCGAGGGGCGTGGCCCCTTCGACTTACGTCCGACGAGGGTCGTTCCGACTGATGTCCAAGAACGATCTGCTTTGCATTCATAAGGAACATGTGTAGGGTAAAAAGCTGAACGATTGACTTACCCTTTTGGTACAATCACTGTTAATACTCTTGTGGATGTTCCGCGCTCTAAGGATGAGGAAGTTTCCTACCATTTAAAGTAGAGAGTAGGTAGGTGGTAAGACCGAGTACGTCGATCACTGTGTAGGTCCCTTCCCATTTCACCTGCGAGCTTTCCCTGCTTGAGGATCTCAGAAGAGAAAGCGGAACTGTGTAGCACCAAGTCTCCCATACGGATATTGCGCTTGCAGACTTTCGAGTAGAGGTAGTGTGCCATGTGCCCCTTCTGCACGAAGAGGGTCGCCAACACTCGTTCGTGGACCTCGTTCACGGGGTATCCCGAACCTGGAGAAGATGGAGTTCCATACAAAGCTTTTCGCTTTCTTCCAGGTGATGGTGGCCAGTGGCTCGGCCTCGATACACTTAGTGAAGTAATCCACAGCCACAATCAGAAATTTTCTCTGCTCTTTCGCGGAGGTGAAGGGACCGAGGATGTCCAGCCCCCACTTGGCGAAGGGGACGAGGCTGATTATCGGGACGAGTTCCACCGGGGGACGAGCCGAGCTTAGCGAATCGCTGGCACTCTGGACATTTCTGAATGTACTCAGTCGAGTCGTTGACTAAGGTCGGCCAGTAGTATCCCTGCCTTAAAATCTTCATGGCGACTGTCTTGCCCCCGTGGTGATTTTCGCAGATCCCTTCATGGATCTCTCGAATGACTTAGTCGGCCTGCTACGGCCTAAGCCACTTGAGGTAGGGGAGGACGTCGGTCTTCGTCCAGTGCCTTCTGTATAGCACTCCCTCATGGAGCACGTACCGGAGGGCTTTTTGTTCCAGCGTCCGATGCTCGTCTTGGTCTGTTGGGACTTCTCCAGCGGTCAGGTACCACACAATTGGGTCCATCCCGGTGGGCTCTGCATCGATGACCATCAGCTCTTTTATATCCGTGCTGGGGCACAAAGACTCTTGACGTAGATGGCGTGACCCAATTCCTTAAGAGAAGATGAGGCCAGCTTCGATAGGGCGTCTGTACGAGTGTTCTCCGATCGCTGCAGGTGGAGGGTCTCGACGTGTTTGAACCTGGACAGCTCGGTCTTGGCCGAGACTAGGTAACATTGCATCGCCTCTTCTCGGGCCACATAACCTCCTTGCAGCTGGTTGATGATTAGCTTGGAATCATTAAGGAGGCGTATGGAGTCCAACCCTAGCGCCCGAGCTAGCTTCAGGCCGTTGATGGCGGCCTCGTATTCAGCTACGTTATTGGTGGCCGAGAATTCGAACCGGAGCGCATACTCGATGGTGTTCCCGTCGAGAGACCGTATGACAATGCCGGCCACGCTTCCCGCCTGGGTCGCAGAACCAACTACATGGACTACCCATGCATCTTTGCCGCCTGGTTAATTGGCAAGAACGATGTCAGCCAAAAGGAAAGACAAAGGTTGATTCGTAACCATGTTCGGGCTCATCTCCTCGGAGGGTGTTCCTCCATTAACGGTGCATTCGACGATGAAGTCCACCAGCGCATGCCCCTTGATGGCCGTCCGCGGCTTGTATCAGAGGTCGAACTCACTCAGCTCTATTCCCCAATCCAACATCCACCCCATCCTATCGAACCTCTTAAGGTTCTGTTCGAGTTGGGAGTCGGTTAGGACCAGGATCGTGTGGGCTTGGAAGTAGGGGCAGAGTCGTCGTGCCGAGAGCACGAGAGCATAGGCAAGTTTCTCCATGGGGCTGTACCGCCCCTCACATCCCTCAGGATTCGGCTGGTGTCGTACACCGATTTTTGCACCCAGTCGTCTTCCCTGATCATCACCGAGCTTACCGCTTCTCCGATACTGGCCAAGTAAAGGCTCAGCGGTTCCCCATCCCTGGATTTGGAGAGGAGTGGGGGACTGTGGAGGCACTCCTTTAGCTCGATGAATGCTCGGGTGCAGCTCTCGTCCCATTGCACAGCCTTCCTCTTCTCGACGGGTTCGGCGAGAGCCTTTCTCAGGGTCCTGAAGAAGGGGAGGGATCTCTCGCGTGGATTTGGACATGAATCGCCCTAGGGTGGCGATCTGCCCGTTCAGCCTCTGAAGCTCCGTGATCGTCGTCGGTTCCCTCATGTTGACCAGAGCCTCGATCTTGTCGGGGTTGGCCTCAATGCTACGGTTGGTGATCATGAAGCCTAGGAATTTTTCGGACCTTATCCCGAATGTGCATTTAGTGGGGTTGAGTCTGATGTTGTGTCTTCGTAGCTGCTCAAAAGTCTCTCGAAGATCGGCAATGTGGTCGGAGGGGTCCCTGGACTTGACCAGCATGTCGTCCACGTAGACCTCAAGGTTCCTTCCTATCTGGGAATCGAACACCTTATTGACCATCCTTTGGTAGGGCGCCCTCGCAATCTTTAGGCCAAAAGGCATCTTCTTGTAGCAGAAGGTCCCCCGATCGGTGATAAATGACGTCTTCTCTTCGTCCTCCGGGTCCATTTGAACCTGATTGTACCCGGAGTAGGCGTCCATGAAGCTGAGCATCTCATAGCCTGAGGCGTTGTCTACGAGATGGTCGATGCGGGGCAGCGGGCAGCTGTCTTTGGGGCAAGCCTTGTTGAGATCGGTGAAGTCTACGCACATTCACCGTTTGCCACTGGACTTTTTCACCATCATGGCGTTGGCCAGTCACTTCGGGTACCTGACTTCTCGTATGAAGCATGCGTCGAGCAGGTGCTCTACTTCCTCGTATGCGGCCCTCATCTTCTCACCGCTCAGGTTTCTCTTCTTCTGCCTGACCGGCCTGAAATTTGGGTCGGCGTTTAACTGGTGGGGGATCACTTGGGGGTCTAAGCCCGGCATATCGTTAGGCGACCGGGCGAATATGTCTGAGTTGGCTTCCAAGCATCTGATCAACTCGACCCTCAAGATCGGGTCGAGTTCTGATTCGATGGAGATGAACCTACCATCAATTTCCGTGACGGGAATGAGTTCCGGCTCTTCAACGGGAGTGGGTCTCGGGCCGTACCTTTGGTCGAGAAGGTCCATCGGGTTGTTGTGCTCCTTATCGCATCCCACACCAGCCAGCTGGTAGCAGATCTTTGCCTTCACCGGGTCGCCTCTAATCTTTCCGATCCCTTTCGGGGTCCGGAACTTGACCATCTGGTGGAGGGTTGAGACCACGGCCCAAGCCGCGTTAAGGAGCAGGCGACCGATGATCCCATTATACATCGACCCAATCCTCAATGCCACAAACTCTATTGTCAGAGTGGTCGAGTTGGGCGGCTCCCCGAGCGTGAGGGGGAGGTGGACCATCCCCACGATGGGCATGGAGTGGCCTGTGACGCCTATCACGGGCCCAGAGCAAGGTTCCAGGTCTTCGGCTCGCAGCCCCATCCTCTCCAAATTTGACATGAATAGGATGTCGCATGAGCTGCCGGTGTCGACGAGTAGTCGTCGGACTATGGTGGTGTCGATGACTGTCGAGACGATTAGTGCTTCATCGTGCGATGGTTTTTCCTCCTTCAGGTCCTCTTCGGAGAAATAGATGGGCTGGGGGGGGGAGCCCTGACTCCTTCGTGATCTATCTCCATTGGTTCTGCCCGCGGTGTGCCAGGCCCCTCGGCTCGGGACGGGCGCTGGGTAGTTGCGGTTTTGCCCAGACGATCGTGGGTTGGCCCCGGTGCTGATTGTTACCTCCGACACACTCCTGCGTCTAGAGGCGCGTGGCCGCGTCATCTCGGGTGTGGTTGTTTGACGTGTGTGCTTCTTCGTTTCCCACAGACGGTGACAGATGTTTCAGGGAGGTTTATCACCACGGATTGGTTGACTGAAGGCCGGAGGTTAACGCGATCGTGCGGGGCGCACGTGGCCTCCGGGAGATGGACGCAGCTCGTTTGGCTTCGGCGAAGAGCGTGCGGATCCGAGCGTTGGCGTGCCGAAGGGGATCCTCGACAAGGCAACGGCCTCCGTAGGAGGTGGAGATGAACGAGCTCAGGACGAGTGCGTTCGACTCAGGACCGGTTGGGCACTGAAGGGTAGCCTCGGTGCGGCTGGAACTACTTGACCTGAAGAGACGAGAAAACTTGTCAGTGGGGTCGGACATTGGTTCCGACCAAGTCCCCTCCGATGCCTAAGTCAGAATGGATCTGAAGGATGCTCGGTGGGATCAGTATAGCTCACGGGAAGGCCGATACACAAGTCTTTGGGCCGAGCTGTGGATGAGAATTATAAAGTGGAAAACAAGGCCAAGTAAGAGGAATACCTCAGTGTTTTCGGTATCCATGAAGTGATCCTTTGCACGTTGTTCCTCGAGTCGCTTTATATGAGTCTTCCCCAACGACGTCCTCGCATCTCGCCACGATCATCTGCCCATTAATGGCGCCTTCATGGGTCATAAGGTGGATGTAATGAGGCCCCTTAATGGTGATTAAATAGGCGCATTTTAAGGGGAGTTGTTAACTACTGCCGGCGTGGGTCAGTGGTTGCGTCCGTTTCGGTTCGAGGCCGGCCCAACTCTAATTCTTCGTGAGGGACTCGTTCTCTCCAGGCCCGTGGGCCCGCGACACGGGTCTAGGCTGTTCGGCCTTGGCCCAACCCGGGAGGGTCGTAACAAAGAGAAAAATTAATCATTCGTATACAACTATTCAGTACATTTAGATTTAATATTGTTATGAATCAACTACTGAGGGGAGAGCCCTCAAGTCTATATTTATAGCCAAAGGGGAGAATACAAGTGGGTATGGGCCCAACCACTTAGGTTGGCCCAATAACTCATCAACCCAGTAAATACCCATTCACAACACTCCCCCTTATCCAGCCATGGTTGTGGACCCCGCTCATGAATACTTCAGGATTCTGAGCCTGTATGGGTCTCACATGGGGTGGATACTTCAGGATCCTGAGTTGGTGAGATTTGCCTCGTTAAAACCTTTGGCTATGGAAAACCCAGTGGGAAAAACCATAGTTAAGGAAAAAGAGTGCAAACGCTCTTTAACTCCCCCTGATTTGTACAAGTGACTCTGCTCATGAATACTTCTGGATTCTGAGCGTCACAGAGGGGTGGATACTTCGGGATCCAGAGTTGATTTGATTTGCCTCGTTAAAACCTTTGGCTATGGAAAACCCAGTGGGAAAAACCATAGCTAAGGGAAAAGAGTACAAATTCCCTCAACTCCCCCTGATCTGTAAAAGCTCTTAGGCTTTCAGATCTCTTAGGCTTATCTCATCACTCCTATTTACAATATTCCGAAAATGTACACAAATTACAAATTTTGTCACCATCAAGCAGCTGCTGAATCCAGGGACTCTGAGGAGGTTGCTAAGTTTTGTCGCCTCTGATGTGGTCTTCAGACTATATGGTTAGCTCCACAGAACCAGCCTCTATCCCAGTCGTCACTGGGATGTGATGTACCACCAGGCGCCCTCAAATACACCATTGGTGTGATTCTGGAATGGTGAGGATCTCGGAATGATAGGATGATGTTGCCTTCATAAGTTGCTTTGCAGATATGCAGGGGATGGCCATCCCACTGTGGGTACCCGTTCTGTGATTTCTCAGCATAGGGACTGGACCTGAAACCTGCATTTGCATAAACATTGGATGATGCTACTACATTTTGTAAGTCCGAATATTTCGACCCTTGGAGTAAGCGCAGAAGGCTTAACTCAGGTCTAATGGCCCTTTTTAGGTGCCAACTATCTATGGCTAATGAGTTTACTGCAATTGTTATACCGGGACACATGCAGTTAGCCAGGAGTGCATGATTGCACTAAGATAAGGGACTTTAGGACCAGTTATATCCTCCCCCTCTTCCAGCGATCGGAAGGGTTCTTTTTGTTCATCCAGTAAGTGTACCACCGTAGGTGTACTTTGGATGACAATGGTCCTGTTAATATCTCCAACGCACTTCTGGGCGTTTGTAACAGGATTCTATGAGCCATGACTTTATATTTGCCTAGGTCTTTTTTATTTCATGTTTAAAAGTCAGGCTAGTACATTTATTTCGGTTTTCTCTTCAGGAGATCCGATGAGATGTTAGTTGTCTACAACTAAGATCTCTAATCCTGTTCTTTGCATAGATGCAAAGACAACCTTCAGTATGAATCATTGACTTCTCAAGTGATTCTCTTGGTTGTACATTTATTTGTTATACTTATATTTCTTCATTTGAATAGACGTCCCGAAGTCTATTCAGGCATTTTAAGGAAATGTGGAAATTATCTTTACAAGATATCCACGAAGGTATGCCGTCACAACATCCAATAACAGCATATCCAAAATTTTCCTTCGCCAAATCGTAAGGTATTCGCTTTTGATAACTTAGGGAGACTGATGCATCATTTATGAGACATGCTCATTTGAATTTGTTCGATCCCTAGTTTCAGCGAAATTTTCCTTGGGCTATAGGTTGTACCGTATAGCATACGATTTTGTATTTATTTTTCTTATGTTTGCAATACTTTGTTTTATCCACAGGTTTGACACCTTTTGGTGTCTGGACTTCAGGTCCGAACATTTCACGTTTCATAAGTGAGTCCAGCTCATCTTCTATTGCCACGTTCCACATTTTGGCCAATCTCTACGTTTGCCTTCTAGCAACGGAGTGTGGAACGATAATTTACAAACATCATCGCCATTGCGATGTATATGGCAATATAATACGTGAATATATTGTCGACAATTTATGTTCTATCTGTCCAACACCTCCCCAGTACGTACAACATTTACTTAATTTCACTTTTTCCCGGCAATTCCTCTGCAGTGGATTCCGGGAAGGGTGATGGTGTGGACAGGAGCTCATTGTCCTGTGGTAGTATTGTCTTAAGGTCTCCAGGAGTTTCTGTCCTTGGAGCCTGGTGGTCTGCCTCTTTTCTGTTGAGGATCAGCCACTTCTGCTGCTGGTGGATTGCATCCATTCTCGGGGATGTCAATCCTAGCTGGAGTTTTTGCAGCAGGGATGTGTGATCTGACAATCTTCTGGTTGTCAATAAATGATTCCGGTAATTGGTGAACAGTGTTCTGTATGTGGAAGATCTTCTGGATCTCATCTACACATTGTATTGTTACCGGATCATAGTGGGTCAAGCTGTTTGTATCCCACGTTATAATTTTCTTCGCGCCAGATTTTCCAGTATCTGGGCCTATTTTTGGGAAAACTCGTCTCATCGAGATCACAGTCTTCAAGATGTGCCTTAAATGCGTCCCCCGTTTGGGGTTCTAGGTATCGTATAAGTGAGGGTGAGTCAAACACTGCATGGATACCTAGGCGACGCTGAGTACCGTTTTGGTCCTCTTTGGTGGTGCAATGGGGATTTAAGACTGCGCGACCGAAGATTCTCAGATGAGAAATGTTCGGTGGCATTCCATATGCAAGTTGCATTGGAGACTCTGACCTCCAGAGGGTCTTATTTTCATTTACGATGCAGTATGCAGAGTTTGCATGTCCCCATGCATCCATAGGCAATCGGGATTTAATGGACGTTCAGTCCATTGGAGTCTACTTTTCAGTGACTCTGCCGACCCATTTTGGGTATGAACATGCGGCACTTGTATGTTCATTTTCAATTCCCGTTGATTGGCAGTACTCTTGAAAAGACTGGGAGGTATATTTCCCAACATTAACCAGACTTATTTACAATATTTTATTGTCTGGGAAATGTGCCCGCAACATTTTTATTCTTGTGCCAATAGCTTTTGGAAAAGCTAAGTTGCGGGTCTTGTAGTAGACATACGGACGAATATTCTGAGGATGCATTTATCAGTACAATGAAGTACCAAAATAGCCCACTAGGGGTGGTGGATTTTATCCACATCTGTCTCCTTGTATTCTTTTTGAGGAAGCGTGGAGATCCTTTTTCAACTTTTCGTGGAGATGGCCTTGTAATTAATCTTCCCTTATAGTAAGGGATGTGAGGGAATTTTCCCTTCTGAAGAATCTTCTGGTTCTTCAAGTCATACCCATAGGATAAGATGCTGTGCATCACAAATCCAGGGTGGCCAAGTCCAACATGCCAGAGTAAAAACTCGGCTGATGTAGGGCACTTCAGGTGCTCCGTTTAATTCTGCTTCCTTTCTCCGAATCTTCGTATGGTAGAGGCCTATAAGGCTCTCAAAACGTTCAAGTGTGGATTTTACTCCTATTTCTTGAGACGTCGCATACGGTAATTTTTCATTTACATTTGCTGTTTCCAAGTGGGATCCGTTGAAACGGATGTCCTTGAAACTTAGAAAGTTTCTTTTTGGAATTCGGAGGGATTAGTGCATCCATTATTTTTGTGTCGTTTGGGGGCAACTGTGTTGCATTCCCTGGATCTTCAATATAGCCCTGATATTGGGCTCTGTATTGAAAGAGATCGTTCGTGTTTATTGTCTACTAATTATTAATGAGAGCAGTTTCAAAAGATGAAAGGCACATGCATATTCAGATAGACATATTCATATATTGTCTACTAAAATTTTTCAATCAAAACAGATTGCGTAATACAAAAGCTCTCATAACGTGAGATGTTCTAAACAATTTTGCAAGATAAAAGTAAAGGCTAGTCAAGCATGTCATTATTTTCGAAGTCGTCAGCTGAAAAACTTAACTGGAGCATCAGATGTCATCAGGTTTGTTTCAGCTTTATTTTTCTTGTTCTCTTTATACAAATCATGGAGATGATGCGGAGTTCGGCACATTCTGGACCAGTGGCCTTTTATGCCATAATTTTGGCACTGGTCTTCCCATTCCCTCTTGGGTGGGGGTATATCATTTCTATTTTTGTTATTTCTGTGCCTCGTGAACTTCCGCTTACTTTCATTATTTCGCTGCTGCTGTACATGGCCCTTGGCATTTTTTCTGTTGACCCCCCCTTCTGTGGTCTTTCTTCTCTTTTATTATCCCTCTTCTTTTTGAAGGAAGAGGAATAGTGAGCTTCTGGTGGGGGGCAGTGCCGGGGAGCGTATATTGTGAGTGGAGAGAAGAAGCTCTCTGCTTTGCTCGGCCATGAGTAAACATGACGGCAGCAGCGGCAGCTCGGAATACTTGGTGAACTTGCGTTCACGGTATTGCTGCATGAGTATCGCATCTTTTTCATGGAAGGACGTATACGTCTTTTCTAGCATGCGATTTTCCGAGACTCTTTCACCACACAACTTCAGGCGTGCGGTGATGCTAAAAAGTGCTGAGTTGTACTCAGCAACGGACTTTAAGTCCTGCAGTCTCAGGTTCTCCCACTCGTATCGTGCCCTTGGGAGTATAACATCTTTCTGATGTTTATACCTGTCCTCAAGGGCAGTCCATAGCTCAAGTGGATCTTCGACCGTAAGGTTTTCAGCCTTTAAGATCTTGTCCACATGGCGGCGAATATAGATGATGGCTTGCGCCTTCTCTATATCGCTAACATTTTCTTTTTCAGTCACAGCAGCGATGAGGGTCTTTGCCCGCAGGTGAAACTTTACATCTAGCTGCCAGCTTAGATAGTTTCTACCTGATGCTTCAAGTACTTCGAAATTAACGCTTGCAATATTAGCCTTTTATCTAGCAGAGCACAAACATGCATGAATGAATAATTAATTCAGATAAAACATTTTCATGCGGAGGCAATATTTAACGAAAAACTAAATGTGTGGATCGGCCAGTCCCACAAGAAAGAGTCCAAAAAAGTCCACAGTCCAAATTATACAAATTTGCAGCTTAAAGAAAATGAAAATACAACTTTGGAAACCCCGTGGGTCCCATATGGTATCTCCATCTTCAAGCGTGGCCTCCGTCTCCATGGAAGTTGGTCTTCTTTCTTTGACATTTACATAAATTCCTCACTACAATTTCTCTCAAAAATAAAAGGAAAATGCAGGAAATAAACTTGGGACTAAACGGCCGATCCAAAAACCACATTTAGCAATTCATGCAGAAATATTGTGCTCATCAACATTTTCATCAGACATTTTCATCACAGGCATCACAAGCATTTAATATTCGCAGAGATGGATAAATAATTTAAACACTTAATAATTATTGGACCACTGGGCAACGTCATACACCGTTAGGTTGCTAACGGCAGAGCGGTCGCAGGATCTTCCTAATTATTAAGTTTTAAATACAATGCACAACCACGCATATAATATCCAACAGAATATACCAGAGATGCAAAGCATGTAAATATGATATTTGCAGAAAACATCATTACAATGCACAGGTTGTAATTTGAATGCGGTTTAATCAATTAAATTGATAAAGAGCTCAAAATAAACATTTTCGTTGTTAGAGGGAAAAGTTTCCCTCATCATCCCAAAAGCCCCCCTAAGGATCCCCAAAAAGTCCTCGCCTGCCCGATATTTGTCCCGTAATTTACCGTGATTTTTCACGAATATTTTGCCCTTAGAACCCCCTTTTAAATAAATTTTTAGGCTAGCAAGTTGCCATTTAAGGCTTGTTAATAGCCTTTGCCTCCCCCATTTTTTTTTCTTTCAGATAAAACGGACTGCGGGTCTGAAGCCCGTAGTCGGCCTATGAGCTTCAAGCCCATAGGCTTTTTTTTTTGAAATCTGTGGGCCTGAAGCCCACAACAGGTCTGTGGGCTTCAGGCCCACAGACTCTGTTTTTTTTAAAGAAATAATTGGCCTGTGGGCCTGAAGCCCACAGCCGGCCTGTGGGCTTCAGGCCCACAGGCTTTATCACCTTTTTTTTGAATGTTAGGGTGTAGGGTTTGGGGGGGGGGGGGGCCGGCGCCGCCGCCGCCCCCTGCAGGGGGGGGGGGGGGGGGGCGCGGCCGGCGGCGCCGCCGCCCCCTGCAGCGGGGGGGGGGGGGGGGGGGGGGGGGGCGCGGCCGGCGCGGCCGGCGCCCCCTGCAGGGGGTGCGGCGGGGGCCGCCCCCCCGCAGAGGGGCGCGGCCGCGGGGGCCGCCCCCCCTGCAGGGGGGAGCGGCCGGGGCCGCCCCCCCTGCAGGGGGGCGCGGCCTCGGGGGCCGCCGCCCCCTGCAGGAGGGGCGGCGGGGCCGCCCCCCCTGCAGGGGGAGGCGGCGGGGGTGGGGGGGGGGGGGTTTCCGGCGAGGGGGGGTTTTGGGGGGGTCCGGTGACGGGTAGCCGCCGGAGGGTTCAAAAATAGGGTTTTTACCCTAAAAATTGAGTTTTTACCCGAAAAATTGGGTTTTTGGGATGGAAAATCCGTCGTTTTCAAGGCGACGATGAATCCCCACGACGATCTTGTGAGATCTAGGGGAGGGGTAATCATACGTATGATTAAAAATATCGTTTTTAGTGTTTTTACCTCTATATCCGTCCTCCGGATATAGCGACTGTTGCTTGAAGCCCTACGCGGATGACGACCCTTGATGAAGGAAGCCTTGCACCGCGCTCGTGGATCTCCCGTCTCGCCTTCGCCTTCGCCTTCGCAACGAACGGAAAAAATTTGTGGAAAAAAAAAAATTTTTTTTAGAGACTCGTGCTGATAACGTGTTATAAATCAACTACTGAGGGGAGAGCCCTCAAGTCTATATTTATAGCCAAAGAGGAGAATACAAGTGGGTATGTGCCCAACCACTTAGGTTGGCCCAATAACTCATCAACCCAGTAAATACCCATTCACAACAAATATTGGTTTTTTTTTGGATTTTTTAAAAAGTCAATTTTGTTACCGTTTATTACAAAAAGCGGATGTGAAAGCAATTCGATAAGTAGCAATTCCTTAAATGTAACAACCACTCGCTAAACGCGCCGGCCATTTCTCGTCCCTTTGCTTTCTCTTACGCCCCACGAACACAAAAATGGTTGAAAATTTCAATAAAAAAAGAAAAATTAAAAAAAGAGAGAGAAAGAATCACGTGATCAATGCCGCCGTCCGCCCTGACATCATCGCAGAGATACGCAACGGCAGCACTGTTGGGCCTCGCCCTCCGCCGGGTCCAGATCGACCAGGCCCGACCCGTTAACTGGGAGGGGGTCGACGACGACAACAATCACCGTCAGCATCTGTCGCCAAATGAGGATGTTTCCGGCCATTCTGAGCCCACCAACGCAGCCAATGTGGCTGCGGCGGCCGACAGCGATTCCGACTGCTCCAATTTCTGGACCCACAAGTCACAGGGCCTACTGCGGCCTGTCTTTCAGTAAGACTAATTATCTTATTAATTTCATCTTTATTCTTGAATTTCTGAATACTATATCTTCATTATTGAATTTATGAATCGTTATTATTATTATTATCATTATTATTATTTGCAGGTTTTTGGAGATTGATCAGAAAGCGTGGCCGGGGCTGGAGAAGGTGGCTGCTTCTGCTCCGGTGAAAGATCATGCCCTAACTGTCTGTCTTCTCTCCATATTAAAATCATTTTCATATTAATTTCTAAATTTGTTTAATTGTTAGATTCCTTAAGAAAAATATATTTATTTTTTAAGGAGAAGTGTGTAACATAACCAATGAAATATGGGAGTTGCTACGCGTACCCACCGTTTTACTCACGTGCACAACCAAAATACCACTTATTTACAAGTTTCACTCAAATTTACTCACTGCGCAGTCAACAAATTTAAACTCCGACAATGTCTCGTTGTGCACGGGGAGTAAAACGACGTCCGCCGACGGATTCCTCAGCCCAGCCCCCACGACTGACCCTCTTCATCTTTTGCCGCCCCACCCACTGTCGCCCCCTCCTTCGACCTCCACAGACCCTCCGCCGCCAACTCATCCGACTACTTAGCCCCGCCACTTCAGTCGCCCCTTCGCTGACCGTCTTCATCTTCCACAGCCCCACCGCCACCGCCACCCCTTTCATGTCCCATCATCTGACAACCCCTCAGATGTCCCCTCAGCCGTCCATCTTCTTCTTCCCCAGCACTCCACCTCCCCCGTCCCATCCACCGACAACTCCGTCCCATCCACTGACAAACCGATCCCTCCGCTGCTCCCTTTCCACATCACCCATTCCAAACCCTTAAAACCCGTGGTGGGTGGCGGCCCTGGAGGGATGGAATAAAAGAGGTGTAAGTCTTGAATGGCAAACTTGTAAATAAGTGGTTGTGCACGCGAGTAAAACGGTACGTGTGCGAAGCAATTCCCATGAAATATGCATGCATGAAAATATATAATGAACATCCATTATGGCATGACATGTAATCCCCTCACTAAAGAATATTCTCTGAAGGAAAAAACAAAAAGCAAAAAAAGAAAGGAAAACATAATGAAACTAGATCCGGCTCACTTGATGATGCACTGATTCCGAGCAACTAGGGTCTTCTCATGCGCCACAAGCTTCGAATTTGACTTTGACCCACAAGTGGTTCCATCTTATCAAAATGCCGGTCGCCGGTGTACAACTACTAGCTGCACATCCCTAGTTCTTAGGCCTCATGCATCATTGATTCACCTTTGGATGAAACCATGCAAGAGCTAGAATTGCACATGATGGCCTATAAATGAAATGTCATTACTTGTTGAATTGTTGAATTGCACACCTAAAAACATGGCTGACATGGCCAGAAAACCAGTAATCATATCATATTTGTGATGATTTGCTCATGGCTGGATCTAATTGTGGGCCTCTCAAATCCATCCTCCCCATGGCGAGGTCCAGTTGCATGGAATGCATGAATGCCTTCTCAAATCATGCTACCCATGGTTGAATCACATTATAAGTACCTTGGATTTGACCCTCAATGGTTGCTTTCCACTGTGATTACTGCATCATGAACTTTAACCAGCAGACACTAGTGGGCGAGGGATGAGAGCCCGATCACCTATATTTCCCCTCTATATGAGATGTAATTTGATATGAACGACGATAATTTGGTGGAAAAATTTGTGGGATTTGGGTGAAAAGTTGATTTTTATAAATAATCCAAATGATATATAAGATAGTGTGCTCCAATTTGAGTAGAAACCGCTCTCCTACCTTTGATTCGAGATAAAGGTTAACTCTCCCATGCTCTATATCTAAACTCTACTCCTAAACTCCTACTCTTCTTCAATTTTCTTCATATTTCTAACCCTAAACCTTCACTCCTATAAATAGGGCTAATTTGTCTAAATTTACAAAAATGCCTCTAGGGCCCAACATTATAAAATTGACCCTCAAGTCCAAAATCACCAATTCGACACTGGTGTGGCTGCAACCCCCTATTTCCAACACTACTCTACACCCGAAAATCACTTTGTCCTCAAGGTGACGCATAAAGTCCGTGTGTGTTCTTCTCTGAGTGCGGATGCTTGTCCCCGTGCCTCCTAGATCAAAAATCCATCCAAGCGCTTTGTCCACCTCGAAACGTCGTCGCATGAGTGGAACGGTGCCCGTGGTTGAGTTGTCTAGGCTTTGGCGCATTTCGTTCTGAATTTATACTCCAAACGAGCACAGAATCGTCAAAATACAGAAGTTACGCAGAAAATCCTCCAAAACAGCCCAGAAATTTGCAAAACATGGGACGACGCACTATGCAGCCGTTGATTGGTTTACGGCTCGGCTTGAGCCGGCTCAAGTCGGCGGCTCGGTTGAGCCGGCTCGGGTTGGCGTGCTGGCGGCTTTGGCTCTGCGTGGCTCACGGCTCGGCTCCTCCGCGAGATCGGCTGGATCGACCCGCTACTGTAGCGGTGGTTGCTCGACGATGCCAATGACTTTTTCCGATGGATTCGACGACGGTTTGTCGTTAAACTTGGTCCGGTGAGTTTGCCTGGATAAAAGGAAAAAGTTGGTGCGGTCGACGGTCTTGGATGTTGCTGGAGACGACGCCAATGAGCATTACAAGTTTCAGCATAGTCACGAGTTGGGAGATCTGGACCTTGTCAGGACTCACTGGACCCCGACGTGCTCTGGCTGGGATCGTCGGCTCCTGGCAAAGTCGCTAATGGGCCGCAAGCCCCTGACGACCTTGCCGGAGGTCGCTGACCTTAGGTTGTTAGTTGCCAGCCATCACCGGCCTCATATCTTCACCAATTAATGTCGACATCTTTTGATCCGCACCATTTGACTCCTCCAGATTTGGTGGCTCTCTTGTGATCTTCAGACTTGGGCTTGTTGTTCACAGATTTGGCTTCCAAAGCTTCGCATCG
Organism: Scilla litardierei; assembly: GCA_030789695.1. Lineage (NCBI taxonomy): Eukaryota > Viridiplantae > Streptophyta > Magnoliopsida > Asparagales > Asparagaceae > Scilla > Scilla litardierei. The sequence continues at coordinate 934,875 of CM061133.1, read as the reverse complement.
GAGAAGTAGCGGCGATCAATCTTTGCAAAATTCTTCGCTATTAGATGAAGCATCTCCTCACGGATTTGCTTCATCTTTTGCTCCACGGTGGCTCTCAACTTCTCGAGGGCTTGCTTTATCGCGGCTCTGATCTTCTCTACATCAAACATTAGCGCCATGGATCGTAGAGCCATGATACCAATTTGATAGGAACGGCGAAGGATTTGGTGGAAGAACTTTGAGGGATTTGGGAAAAATGATGATTTTTATAAATAATCCAAAGGAAATACAAGATAGTGGGTTTCAATTCGATAGGGAGCCACTCTCCTACCTTTGATTCGATATAAAGGCTTACTCTTCCAAGATCTAGATCTAAACTCTCCACATAAATTCTTACTCTCTATTTTCTATTCTTCTTCTTCAATTTTTTTCATATCTATAACACTAACCATTCACTCCTATATACATGCTGATTTGTCCATATTTACAAAGATGTCATATGGTCCAAAATTACAAAATTGCCACCACGGCCCAAAATCACCAATTCGCCACCGGCATGGCCGCAACCCCCCATTCCCAACAAAATTGGTCCTTACCATATGTCTTCATTATTAGGAGCTGTCTCTCTGGAGGCTTGTGCTTGTCGTCACGAGCTGCATCCTTGCATAGCCTTTGTTGTCATTGCGAGAAACAACTTCTCATGATATGCAGCTACCGACTTGTGTGGCATTTGTTTGTCGGCATGCGTGAAAGCTCCTCATACTTCTATTGCTGGCACAAACAATGACCCAACTTAGGCTTTGCTCACTGACGTAAGGGGCAACCTCGTTTTGCCCTTCTTACCCCATATTGGATCAAGCAGCCAATGACCGACTTTTACAGCCATACCTCAAATCAGCAAGTTTGTGGCCATATCCTATTACAGCGTGGTCGGTCTACAAGCTCATATGTAATCTTGCAGCCTTTGATCTTTGATGCAACAACCCTTGGCTGAAACAAGTGGCCCTTACTCAGATCTAGCAAAGATTGGCCAGATCTAGTAATCTTTATGCCATAGGTTAGATTTTTTATGAGGTAGGGTATAGAATTATTGGAGGGTGGAGAGGAGAGCGATGAGAACAATCAACGATGCAGGCGTTCCGGCCCATCCTCCCCCATTGGGGGTTGCCTTTGAAGTATAAAAGAAAATATATTTTTTATCGCTGCTCTAAATCTCCACATACATAGAGAGAGGCGGCAGAGCGATGTTTTATTACCTCTTAAAGATGAGATAACATAGAAAAAATTGTTGAATATTGTTGAAGAGGATGAGAATTTAGGATCAATGGATTAGTGCTGGGAATTTCATGCGGGATGCAACAGTGTCCCAATCCAACCCTCAAACCAGTTCTAAATCAAAACTCCTTTTAGATTCCTTAATGTTAATGTCTGACATATTACAATATATAACTAGTCTATCTTTGGCACATGCAAAAGAATGTGATTTTAACATCGGGAGGGTTTTGTTAAATTTATAAATATTAGAAAATCACTACTCTTATTATTTAGATAATTAGACACGTCTCAAATTTACTTCGAGAAACAAGTACTGACTTGAATGTAAGAAAGATGATAATTACTAGAGCTATAGAAATGGGTGCATGAAGTTAAATATAAGTTACTATAGCTGAGATCCTACTTAATAGTGATAAACAAATGGCCAGGTATTAGTTTTGAGAGCAGTTTGAGGACATGCCATTATTCCATTCCCCCAAGCGTCTGCATTATGTAATAGAAATATGATAGAAGTATTGCTTCATATATATGATTTCCTAAATTTATGTTTTAAGCCCCACTTTTGGAGTTGACAATGCAATATTGTTTTAGTTAATAATTTTGTACCAAGTTATTTTGGCATGTATGTTTCCCCACTAAAGGCTTAATACGTTGTTAAATGCGTTATATTTTTATCATCATCATCATTCTTATTATTTTCTTTCGCATGCTTTTGGCTTATTAGTTCCTCCTCTTGCTTAATTCATGTTTTTATGATTTTCCAGTTTCTGAGGATTTTGTCTGAAGAAGATAGTGAATCATCTTTAGAAAACTTAAATCAAGAACACGTCTTGGCGGAAACAGTTGATTCTATGGCAGTAAAGTTGGAAAACAGTTCCGCTTCAGATGAATTACCAAAGCAGCAGCATGAAATCCAGAGTAATTATGACATTATGCATAAAACTTCCGAGGACACCCATAGAAGTTCTGAAAGTCTTGAATTGACAAATTGTAAGACGGTGTTCAAAAAAGAAGAAGAAGAAAGGAAACAGTTGAACAGTGCATGTTATGGAACATCCATTATGGGAGAAGCTCCGGTCAAGTATCAGCGGAGAGTGACATTTCTATTTGAACTTCTTTCTGCCTGTGTCGCCGATCCCCCTCAAGAAAGTGGTGAAATTCCTCGATTAAGAAAGGGATATGATGCACGTTACCGCACTGCGCTACGATTGTTGGCGACATGGTTGAACGTCAAGTGGACAAAAATGGTTTGTATTTTTCAACTGCTTATATTGCATAGAAAAATGCCTCTTAGATATCATTGAAGTTTTTTTATCCATGTCCTGTTTATTGTTAGTCATTACCCTTGTGTCTTCATTAATAACCCTATGATATATAGCCTGAAGAAGGGTGCCATTCATTTGAAGACATATAGTGCTATATCTTTCCTTTATCCATTAGAAGCATCATGCACTTTAGTAAACTAAGTCTATTTTTTGAAAACTTGGGTTAAGTATAGTGCTATATCTTTCCTTTATCCATTAAAAGCACCATGCACTTTAGTTAACTAAGACTATTTTATAATGATTGGGCCAAGTAGGCTTTGTTGGATCCTGGGATGGACAAGGATACATTAGGGAGAGGTGAATAGTGTCATTTAAAAATTTAACCAACAAAGATATTAAATGAGTTATCAATTAATATCTTACATAGCTGAATTTGCAACGAAAAATACTATAAGTGTACACAATTATATAAAAGAGTTAAGATACAAGCAAATCAGAACTTGTTCGGTCTTTCAAATCTATTCCAGTTTACAAGCTCACTGCTTGAGATTTCTAGTATAATCCTCATGCAAACCCGTAAAGAAAACTATGCAACTTGACAAACACCATTGTCAATTGCACATACTAATCTCAACAACCTGAGACTGAAACCACTCTCAGACTAGAGAACAAAATCACTTTGCGCTCTCAGACCAGAGAGCAAAATTACATCTCTTAACAACTGAAGGAAAATACCTTTCGGTAGAATGAGTACATTTTCTCCCATAGTCTTACATTCTTGTGCATGTGGATATAGAAGTGGCTAAGGAGATGGATTTAGTTCTATATGATATAATTTTTGAAGAATAGAATATGTATATAATTTTGTCTTTGTTCGGCTCAAAGAAAGATGAGAAATTAAGGATTACATTAGCCAAAGATGATGCTTTCTTGTTGTATTTTTTTGTGTTGAACAACTGATGGTTAATCTCAATTTATTGAGGAGAAAATCCATTTAAAACATTTTAAAAATATATCACACATCGGATATAAAACCGTTGGTTTTAGAAGTCAACATTAGCCAATAGATCCATTAATTAGTCGACTAGAAGAATAATTAGTCGGCTAATTGTTCGAAAGAAGGCTGACAAAACTGCATTAGTCGAATAATGGACATATTACTCGGCTAATAGATGTATTAGGCGACTAGTAGACTAGTTAGTCAATTAATCCGAGTTTTAAGAAATAATGTGTTGATTATACATTAGTCGACTAATTGTCCTGTTAGTCGACTAATGGTATTGAGGGTTTGGGTATGGTACTTGGATATGTTAGTCGACTAACACCATAATAGTATTATAACAACACTATTTTGACGTAAAATCTGTTTTGATATGATTTGAGTCTATGATTTTTCGAAGTCTTAAACCTATGATATGATGTTGGTGGGTGGATGTGTTTTCAAGGCTTTAACATCACTATTATGACAAGTAAATAAAAATACATCAATAAATAAACTTACAACTTTGTTGTGCTCGAATGATGTCGCTAATGTCCAAGTTCTTGTCATATGTGTTTTCATCCATTTTTGAGCATTAACACTTTGTCTAATGCTTCCTAATAGCTTTTTAATAGCTGCACAAATCATATTAGTACAAACATAACGTTTGATCATTATCAAAACATACATTGGGGCAATTCAGTATTTAACGTTTTCTTCCTTTTTGACAATGACAAACACACACACATAAATGGATTAATGGAGGACAGATGACACTTGACCAACTTGGGTCGGGTGCGCTGATGTGACGGCCTATCATTGGCCATCCAAAAAGCAATTGCTTTTGGGCGGCCAATGGGAGGCCTGCACGTCGGCACACCCAACCCAAGTTGGTCAGGTGCCACCTTTTTACATTATTCTTAAGTATCAAAATAAAAAATTTATAAAAATTTAACATACTCCCTGAATTAAGTATCTCTCCTAAATTGATGTTTCTCTTAGGATATTGATGTTCCTTTAGTATTTCTTTCTTTGACATCACCAAAAATGAGTTATATCAATTGAGATTTTCTTTTAAAGTATGCTCTTTCTTTTCTTTTTGGATACATGAAAAGATAAGCATGAAGCTTGGTACTCTTTTTATTTCGGTCTTTGGGGTTAATCATTTGGAACCTAAATCCATTTAGGATTTAACTTCCTAGAATGCATATATGAATAATTCTTTGAATTATGCATAGTTTTCATAAAATTGTTAACATATGCATTCTTTTTATATTCACGAATCCACATAGAAATCATATTCTTTTTAATGTATGGTTTGTCAAAATGATTATCATGATTTATTTTTTATGAATGACTTGCATGTCTGTTATATATATGTAAGCATGATTTTTAGCTTGTTTGATATGCAACTTGTTTTGAACATGTTTCTTTTGAGTATAACCTAGACCAAGCTTAGAGTTTGAAACATGTTGAAATAATTTATGTAATATTTTTACACTTGTTAAAATTATATACATTTATACATACTTTCATATTTAAGTTTAATAGAGCAAATATCTAAATCAAGATTTTTTATTTTTTATTTAAACCATTACATTCCGTTTTAAGAATAACATTCTCATCCTTTAAGGTATTGTTTTCTGTAATTTATTTTTCATGAATTAAATGAACATAATCCAATTGTAAAAATTTAGATAAAGAACTTGCATGTTTATTTATTAATGAGTCATGTTCAATTTTTTAATGACTTATATATTTTACTAAGTTTCTTATGCCTACTATATAAATCATTAAAAGCAGTTAAGAGTTCGTCCATATCAAGGTCGGATTATACCTTATCTTCAATGTGCCATGAAGCACATGTGTACTCTTTCTTGTTGGTCTTTTTCATCATTAGAAGATGATTCTATGTCATCTTATGTAACAACCAACACCTTCAATTTTTGAGGTTTCTTGCATGCACTCTTATGTTTCAATTTCAGACAATTGTTCTTCAAATGCCCTAAGTTATTTCAATGAGAGCACGAAGGTAAGTCATTAGTTCATTTACCATTAGACTCATATTTACCTTTAAGAAAATTTTTAAATTTCCTTGCAAGCATATCACTTTCATCTTTTTCGTTATCCGAATCTTCGATGTCGGAAGAAGCATGTTATGTAAGGCATTTCTTCTTTGGGGCCTTTTCTTGTTTTCTGTCATCTAATTGTACTTTGCACGCCATGATGTTTCCGATTATGTTTTCTATAGTCCAGATTGAGTGACAGTTTACTTTATCAATCGTCGTCGTTTTCTTCACCCATTTCAGAGGACTTGAAGAATCTTTCAGACCATCTCAGATTGAGTGCAAGTTTTTCCCAACGTGATGAGGAAATTTGTGATATCTGTTAGATGCATATATATCTCTGAGATCGTCTCCTTTTCTTTCTTCTTGAATAGTTCAAATATGTGAACAAGCACACAAATTTTAGATTCTTTAACCCTAATTGTTCATTCGTGAGTTACTTTAAGAATATGTTAAATCTGATGAGCTGATGAAGCATTTAACATGTGGTTGAACTCGTTATCCAAAGCATGACGAGGAAATTTGTGATATTTGTTAGATGCATATCTCTCTCTGATATCGTCTCATTTTCTTTCTTCTTGAATAGTTCAAATCTGTGAACAAGCACACAAATTTTAGATTCTTTAACCCTAATTGTTCATTCGTGAGTTACCTTAAGAATATGTTAAATCTGATGAGCTGATGAAGCATTTAACATGTGGTTGAACTCGTTATCCAAAGCATAGAATAATGTATTCATAGCTTTGGTGTCAAGGGTTGCTGAAGCTTTTTCTTCATTCATTCATCATGAGTATAAAGTGATTGGTTTGATATACGCCATCTTCATAATGTTCCATAGTTCATAGTTAATTGACTAGAGGTACATCGTCATTATTCTCTTCCAGTAACTCTCTTCCAGTAACTGTAGTTAGAACTTTGAACAATGAAGATCTTATCGTGAAGCGGTGTACAGGGAATTGTGAACTATTGGTTGTTGATGTCATCCGTTAATCTTACTTTGATACCAAATATTGGATCTTGGGATGGACAAGAAGACACTAGAGAGGATGAATAACGTCCTTTAAAAATTTAGCCTACAAAGATATCAAATGCGTTATCACTTAATATCTTAAGCAATTAAATTTACAACAGAAAATAATAAGCATACACAATTATATAAAATAGGTTAGAGAAGCAAATCAGAAAATGATCAATCAGAACTACTAAATAATTTATCCTAGTTCGGTTTTCCAGACCTACTCCAATCCCCAAGCTCACCGCTTGAGATTTTTCATCATAACCCACTTGCAAACATATAAGAGAAAATCGTGTAACAATTGCACACCCCAATCTCAACAACATAAGACTGAAATCACTCTTAGAACAAAGAGCAAATCTCCCTCACGCTTTCAGACCAGAGAGCAAAATCACATTCCTCACCAACCGAGCGAAAATGCCTTTCGGTAGAATGAGTACACTTTCTTCCATAGCCTTGAATTCACGCGCATGTGGATATAGTAGTGGCTAAGGAGATGGATTTTGTTCTATATGATATAATCTTTGAAGAATAGAACATGGACCAAATTTTGGCTTTGTTTGGCTTAAAAAAGATAAGAAATCAAGGATTATATTAGCCAAGATGATGTTTTCTTATTGCATTTCTTATGTTGAACAACTGAGGGTTAATCCCTATATATAAAGAAGAAAGTCCATCAAAAATATTATAAAAAACCTCATAACAGATATAAAATGGCTAGTTTTTAGCCGTCAACATGGCCTACTGATCTATTTATTAGTCGACTAGAAGAACCATTAGTCAACTATTGGTTCAAAGAAAAGAAGGCTGATAAAACAACATTAGTCGACTGACTAATGAGTATATTAGTCGACTAATCTGAGTTTTGTAGAATATGTGTTGATTGTACATTAGTCGACTAATTGTCCTGTTAGTCAACGAATTGTATTGAGGTTTTGGGTATGTATTCGGATAAATTAGTATACTAATACCATTTATTAGTCGACTAATAGTCTTGTAAAAAAACTATTTTGACTTAGAATCTAAGGGGTTTGATATGGTTTGAGTACATGATTATTCTAAGTCTTAAACCTATGATATGATGTGGGTGTGTGTGTTTTAGGACTTTAACATCACTACCATGACAAGAAAATAAGAATACTTCAATAAACAAAATTACAAGTTTGTTCGGCTGAAATGATGCCCGCTAATGTTCAATTCATTGTCATTGGTGTTGTCATCCATTTTTGAGCCTTGACACGTTGTCCAATGCTTCCTAATCCTAATAGCCGCACAAATCATATTAGTGCACAAATAATGTTTAATGTTTGATTATCATCATAAGATATATTGATGCAATCCAATATCCAATATGATTTAGAAATGATAATTATCAGTGGTTTTTTTCCGAATAACTTCTGTCAAACATTGAACACCATGGCTTGGAAATCCCAAATGAGAACAATGCAATACTGGAATAGGCACTATGGTTTTTTTAATATCATGTCAGTTGGATTTAAGTGTATCTTTCCTTGGTTACAAAATGTGGTTTGTCAGACCTAACTATGGGGATAAATATTGCTAATTATAACCACTATATTTCATGCATTTTCACTTTACACTATTCTTTTATCTGCTCTGTGAATACTTCTGTTCTCATTAGAATGAATTTTTTAACAATTGTGATTAATAGTCTAGTAATTTTTTCCTTCAAAAAATTGATTCTTAGCAGCAAAGGTATTAGTATCATTCCAGATTATTTAATATCACTTTGGGTTTCCAGTTTTCATCCTTCACGTGTCAGTTCATATGTATTGTGGCCACATTAATCTATAGATGGCTATCATGACTTTAAATGGTGACGATTATACTTTATTTATTCCAATTTGGTATCACACTATTATATTTTAAAATCTCTTAGAAAGTCTACTCATACCTTAACAATGTTAGTCAACAATCTGTTGATATATTGAGTCTTATCACGTATAGTTTTGATGATGAACAAACGTATCATTAAAATCATTGAGTGCATGCATGTATAAAAAGTTTAAGGAAAATCAAGAAAAAACACTTAAGGTTAGGAATGAGCTCAACAAGGTCATGGATCAATTAGAATAAGACAGATTTTGAGGAGTTGAGAATGCATCAAATGGTCTTCATTGTGATATTTATTTGATCAATTTTTCTTTTCTTTGTCTTAGCTTGTTAAAGCCTTGCTAGAAGCCTACCACACTTAGAATTGCACATAAAATAATTTAAGATGGTTGAAAAATGTTTTCAAATTATTTAGATATAATAAAGTACTCTTCTAAGATACATCTCTATGTATCTAAGAAGTAGTCGACAACTATTAAAGTAGGAGTCGGCTACTTTGAACTACGAAGTTCTGAGTACTTACTGTAATATTAAAGTAGCCGATTAATGTTGTGCATGGAGTCGACTATTGTGGTCCTAATGGTAAAATTTGACCAGCTCCGTGATTTGCGGAAGTGTGTCGAATCTAGCCATTGGACGGGCAGTTTTTGAAATCTGTTTTGTGCAGAATTCACCCATATATATAGGTGATTGATCTTTGGTTTTAGTATGAAGTTTTGATCAACATTTTAAAAAGAAAAGTGATTTGAGCTAAAAAGTTTCCAATCCCCCCTTGGCCAAAATTCTTCAAAAGTTTCAATCTTTTCTTGGCCTAATCTCTTGATCTCCCAAAGCTATTTTTCTCATCTATTAGGAGATCAACTACTATCGTCATTACACATCTATACAAGTCTTCAAAGTACGGCTATATGTAAAAATGTATCTTTTTCATTGAAAGTGAAAACCCTCAAGGGTGAGGTGGTAAGTTTGTAAGTTGTATTCTCTTGAAAAGAGATAGTTTGTAAATTTCTCTTGGGAAGAGGTGTTGTAACCAAAGTTTTCGGTCTCGTTTTCGGTCTCGGTATTGTTCTTTCCAAAATTTAGGTTTCGGTATCGGTATCACCTGTTTCGGCGGTTTCAGAAGCAAGTTTCGGTTTCTTATGTATCGCCAGTTTCGCCAGTTTCGTTTCGGGTATCAGTTTCGGTTTCAGAGATACTTTAAATATGTATATAATATATAGACATAGTGATGGTTTTGGAGATTCTTAAATCTAAATCTATCAAATACTATTAAATACTTAACAAACTAAAATATTAATCGTATACTATCAAATACTACATACTAAATAGATAAGCTAAATTTGAGTTCGAAATCATATCAAATACTAAATACCTAAAGTTTGGTACTTAAATCTAAAAAGTAGAAAAATGAATAGATCCTAAAGTTTGCCTTGCGCACTCACCGTTTTACCTTGCGCACAAACCACTTATTTACAAGTTTGCCAAAAAATCGCTGGGTATTGCTTTGCGCACCCACCATTTTGCTTTGCGCACATACCACTTATTTACAGGGTATCACCTGTATCGGCGGTTTCAGAAGCAAGTTTCGGTTTCTTATGTATCGCCAGTTTCGCCAGTTTCGTTTCGGGTATCGGTTTCGGTTTCGGAGATACTTTAAATATGTATATAATATATAGACATAGTGATGGTTTTGGAGATTCTTAAATCTAAACCTATCAAATACTATTAAATACTTAACAAACTAAAATATTAATCGTATACTATCAAATACTACATACTAAATAGATAAGCTAAATTTGAGTTCGAAATCATATCAAATACTAAATACCTAAAGTTTGGTACTTAAATCTAAAAAGTAGAAAAATGAATAGATCCTAAAGTTTCCCTTGCGCACCCACCGTTTTACCTTGCGCACAAACCACTTATTTACAAGTTTGCCAAAAAATCGCTGGGTATTGCTTTGCGCACCCACCATTTTGCTTTGCGCACATGCCACTTATTTACAGGGTTGCCACAAAAAATCCGCTTGCTATGTGCACCGACTGTTTTACTCTACGTACATACCACTTATTTACAAGTTTGCCTTTTAAAAAACGCAGCCTCTCTTGAAAGGCGACTCGGGCCTCTCTTTCTCTCTCTTTGCTCTCTGTCTCTCATGCTAGATGGTCGAGGTGGGGCGACGAGGCAAGAGGCGTGTTCGACGAGGCAGGAGGCGGGTTCGGCGAGGCGACGACGCGATGCAGTGAGTTCAATTTTTTCATCTTCCTTTTTTCCCTTTTCTTCTTTTTTCAGCAATTTGTTCTTGGTTTTTTCTCTTCTTCGTCTAATTCTTCATTATTTTCAAGTCGAAACCCTAGGGTTTTCACCTCTCTTTTAACCGAGCTTTCTTTGCAACCTCTTGATTCACGAAATTTTTTGGGGTTTTTTAGAGAATTTTTATTTAATTACACATTCTTATTCCCCTGTTTTCGTTCGATATTGAACGGTACTGGTCTGTTTCGGCCGAAACTGAACGATATCGATCGGTATCGGCCGAAACTGAACGGTACCATTCAGTATCGGCCGATACCGAAACTAACCCCTAGTTTCGGTATCGTTACCCACCGATACCGATACGATACAGGCGATACGCATGGGTATCGGCCGAAACCTCAAACTTTGGTTGTAACTATTTGGAAAATAGTGGATTTAGCCGAGTGGGACTCGGGTGGCTGGATGTAGCCTAGGATTTTGGATGAACCGGGGTATCTCTTATGTTTGCTATTGCTCTCTATTTTCTGCGATTATTCAATTATATCTTGCTTGTGTTATATTTCCGCTGCATACTCTTTAGCAAGTATAGTTGTTCATTAAGTTAAAATTGAGTAACTTCAATTGTTAACTTCGGTAGAATTTTCTAAAGGAATTTTTATACACTAATCACCCACTCTAGTGTCTACTTGCCGTCCACAGGATCCAACACAATCTTCTCAAATACGTTGAGGAGATCCAACTTTAATGAATTATGAAGTATTCTGTGTGCTTCTTCAATTATTACAATTGACAAATTTTATAGTCTTTTCACAATCAAATGCTTTTGATATGATTCTCTTGCATATGATTAAGTTATCTTTCGCTCTCAGATTTTATCTGTAAATATAGTCAATTTTGTTTCTTTGACAACTTTTCCTTGTGCAGGAAGCAATGGAAATAATGGTTGCGTTCTCTGCAATGGATGCTTTGAAAGAAGAGGGAGGACAAACAGATGAAACTGAATCGGAGAACAGCACATGGTCTAAATGGAAGCGTGGTGGCATCATTGGTGCTGCTGCATTGACTGGGGGGACCTTAATGGCCATCACTGGAGGTTCAATATCATTTATTAGGAGAATAGTAGACAACAAATTTTGTACCCTATCAGCTCTTTTCCATCATGGTATTAAATATAATTTTAAACAGGTCTAGCTGCTCCCGCGATTGCTGCAGGAGTCAGTGCTCTAGCTCCGACATTAGGGAGCCTTGTCCCTGTTATTGGAGCAAGTGGTTTTGCTGCAGTAGCCAGTGCTGCAGGATCTGCGGCTGGTTCCGTAGCTGTAGCGGCATCTTTTGGAGGTGAAGCCTTTGCATTAGACAACTGCAAATCTTTTGTTTTAAACAGTATCTATAGTGACAAAGTCTAAAGTTACGCATGTGCATATGCTCAGACTTAAGTGATTTCACTTCAGTGCAGCTATATTCTCAGCAATTATATCTTTGTTATATCAATTATGGCTTCCCTGTCACGCTGGCTAAATGTGATTTCCATTCACTGCAAATACATCCTAAACCCTTTTTAATACACCTTTCTCTTTCTAGTCATTACAGCTGCATAATTTAGCTAAAGCTTATGATTACAGATGATGGTGTCCTTTCATCCATGAAGCCTCATTTTCTGTTATTGAAATTATTTTCTCCAGACTGCCATATCATCTTCTCTTTTACTTGGATAAGTTTGATGTTGACTTATATTATGTTCTACTGGTTTGCATTTTGCCGACTATGGAGCATTTAGTTGAACACGAATGATGGGTTTTTATGTTTTGCTTTGTAGTTTGTGTATTCATTAACGAGTCTTGTTCAATGACAGACCTCCATATGCATTCAAAATCAACCAAAGACATGTTTGATACATCATAATCTTGAAGAACTGGTATGGGAATGCTAAAGCAGTTGTTTCCTGAGGAACTTTGTGCTGATTTACCCTGAATTACCTCAGCTTGGTCATTTGTAAATTCATATTTCATTACCCGCCAATATATCCTCTTATGGCTCATGCGTTTTCCTTTTCTAGTTTTCAATGACATTAACACTTGCTCCTAAATGATGAAGGTAATCTCACATATATGCTAATTGATTTATCGTTATGGCAGTCTTATCCTAATTAATAAATATATCACGCCCAAAAAATTTAATAAATATCAATGTGGTTCAAAATACAATTAAGCTGAAGATTGTTTTTTGTAATTCACCATTATAGCACTCAACTTTTTGAACACGTTGGCAATCAGTTCCCAGAAAAAAGCTCTTGTATCTATCATGAATTTTCCATGGTCAAGCTAGTCTAAATGTTCTGCAACAATATGCAGTCTTGTATCTAAAGTTGCTCATTTTTGTGTGGGGGATGTCATAAACTGTAGATCACATGCTTTGTTGCACCGAAAAGAATGACTTGTTTTAGGGATTTTAAAATGCAGCACACCACTTGTGCTTCTTCATTAGACACTTCCAGTGAGAAATGTTTGTCTCCTTCATGCTAAGTGTTAAAGCTCATAAATGTTGTGCTTGTGCTAATCCTGAGTGTAGGATATCGCTAATGCAATATAACCCGATGAGTCGGGGTTGAATCCATAGAGACAACTTCTAGAATACATGTGATGTGATTTCAAGGGGTTGGAGCATGATCAATTGGGATGAAAACCATCTTTTGAAGGTGAAGAGTGTCGTTTCAAAGGAGCTATAGCTATCACAATCAAACAAATTCAACACAAGTGATCAATGCAAAAAACACCAACGAATTAGCTCTCATGATAAAGAAATCAACAAAGCTATTATAAGAATCCATCATCAATAGCTCGAATAGGAATATAGAAGTAAAATTGAGAGAAGATCAGAATTATATCACCAAATTGACAACAAATTTGATTACAAAACACTGCAGATCCCTAGAACATCTTCACACAGCTGCTACAGGGAAACTCACGCACGCCCCCTGCCGTAGAGCTTGAAGAAGAAGAAAGAAATGATAAAATTTTGATCTAAAATTAATTCTGTTACAAAAGATTCTCCTCTCCCTCTTATATACACTAATCTCCATTCAATCTCCACCATTGACTCAAAAATTAAGTTTTCTGTCGCTTCAGTCGATCGTTCGATCAAACAAATCCATCGCGTCATCGAGCTGAGTCAGCAATAGCCGCAAATGACCGATCGAAACGGTCGTTTCTCTTCTTAATCTTCATCATCGACGCGGTCACGTCGAAATTCGACTCGACCATTTCGCTGTAGTGCAAAAGATAGGGTAGAATTAGGTGGATCGACGCGGTTGGTAGATTGACGCGACCGTTTAACGCTGACTTTTTAATTCTCGAATGAGCTCCTGACACAACCGTTTGGTTTTATTGAAACGGCCGCGTTGTTTGCTTCTCATGGTCTCCAAATCTTTTTGCTATGCGGTCGTTTGATTGAGAGTACATGACCACATCAGCATCATCTTCGAGGCTTCAGATTGATTTGGGAATTAGACTTCCACACGGCCGGTTGGCAGGTAACACATGACCGTGTGAACTTCTTTGACAAGTTCTCTTTTGTTAGCCTCCACGCGACCGTTTGAGGTTGTAATTCTCGGCCGTGTGGCCTATAATATCTTCCTTTTGATTTCAAACAATTTCAGAAAAATTCCAAAAATTCCAGAAAAATATTTAACACATTGTTAAGTATTGGGAAGAGTATTTTAAGCCCAAAAATTGATTAGCTCATAATAGAAGACGTTATTCTCAAAATGGACTTAATTGAGCTCGATTATCCACATTTTGTGCACAACATCCTATGATTTAAGGGGGGTTATATGCAATTTTCATCCGTAATCATGTTGCAAGCAATCTCGTGGATGTTACCTGATATGACCATATATTTGTAGATAAAATGGTTTCCTAAGCAAGAAAATTCACGAACATGCCATCTTGTGACATGGTAATAATTAATGGTATCCATATATTGTGCTTAAATGTTTATCAGGGAACATTGATCAGTATGCTTGCACGGTGAAATGCAGCTGCCGGTGCTGGACTTTCTGGGAGCAAAATGGCTAGAAGAATTGGAAGCATTGAGGAGTTTGAGTTCAAAACGATTGGTGATAATCATAACCAGGGAGTAAGTGTCCCGTATTTTCGCACGCACCCACACACCCACGCATATTCTCACTGTTTGGGTCTAAATTGGTTACCTTTCTGCAATCTGTATTTTGTACACGAACTAGGGTTCTTATCCTGGGGATGGACTATATTGAACTCACTTGAAATGAGTACTATCTTTTTTACAGCGTCTAGCAGTTGGTATCTTAGTTTCTGGTTTTCTTTCGGAGGAGGAAGATTTCATCAGACCTTGGGAAAGAACAATTGAGAACTTGGAGAGGTATACCACAGAATAAGCATGTGCATATGATTCATGAAAGTTAAAGTAGACCATTATTTTCTGTAAATCATTAAATATGCTTATCTGGCTTTGTCTTCTATGTTCTATGTAGATTTGTTAATCATGGTAACCATTCTTAAAAGTATCAAAGGTTAGGTAAAAGGTAAGCAAGGTCATTATCTTGTTAACATCAAGCATCATGGGTCCCGATTTTGGCTTGAATAGACACTCTTGCAAAATTCTCAATTTAATCCTGAATTTGTTTGTTAGTCATTCCTCTTGGGGAAAGAACTGTATTAATGAGTCTATGTATTGTTGATATTCCATGTCACTATCACCAACAACATATGACCAAGGGAAAAAATTTAGAAAGCATCCAAGATAATACAATTCTGGTCATACTGCAACATGTCCATGTTATAATTCCCATATGCCAAAAATATCAGGGAATGGAGCATTTCAAACATACAGATTTGGTAGAGTTCGGAGATCTCAGTTTCCTCAAGCATTAGCCTTTTTCAGAGTGAATAAAAAAATGCTATTACAAGGAGTGAAGTTTGTGTGAAAAGGCATCAATATATGGTAGCATATGTTTGAAGCACAGGAGACGACTTGCAAGTTGTGAGAGCATCATTAGACGATATAATTGAAGTAGAATTTCTGTTATCCTTTCAGATGAGATTTACAAGATTTTCTGGACCATTCGACTCTAGTTATTAGTTGGTCATGGAGAGCGATAAGTGTCTCTTCTGTAATATCCTAGTCTCCAGCAAGGATGTCAATTAGAGGCCACCCGACCTAGTTCTACTTCCACATCAGCGTGCTTAACATGGAGTTTCAACCACATGTTGTCTCACAAAAGTCTGTCTATGATTAACTCTCGAGTTTATTTGTTTATAATACACCAGATATTTCTCTCGCACTAATCTGGCACAGAAATGTTTACTTTTGAGGTCAAGATAATTTGCGTCATCTGTATCTTTGTATAGGCCAGACCAAATATTTTTTTTGGGATCAATATAACAGCTATATCTCTAATAAGCGTACCTACTTGTTTAAGATACATCAAAAAAATTAAATCCTTCCAAGAATGGGGGAGAATGGAGTAGAAACAGAAAATGACCACTATGTTCTGTCAGCATTTCATCTCTAAAGTCTTGTTTTGAAAACCTGGGGCATATCCAAGGGTCTACATGCAAGTGTGTGTGAAACAAATAATGCACACATACATATGTGCACAAGACATCCACGTCAACAGATATGCAGATTGAGATTCTTTACAATACATTTTAAGACTGAATAGGTGTTCTTTTAACTCTTTTACGTCATATGAAGAAAGAGAGACTTTATTACCCATTTGGAAAACAGAATGCTTGATGGACCAAGATTTGGAAATTTGGGTGCATAAGTTTTGATGTATTAAAGGCAATATTTGTTGTATTATCAGCAAATAGTCTGTTATAAAGTGGAGTTCGGAATGATTTTTCAATGGAAGTAAATCTAGAATGTTGTCGGAAGAAATTCCACAAATATCTTAAATCAAAAGAAAACCATGCTGGATAAAATGAAGTTTGTTGTGAGCTAGGCTACATGGTTGCTTAATATCTTTGTTAGTTATGGATGGTGTTAAGTTAGCCCAATATTTGACCCTGGAAGAAAAATCTAGAAGGCCCACTACTTAGACTTAACACAAAATATCTAGAGACTTAACACAAATTATCTATAATATAGAAACTTCACATGAAGCCTATATATAGGCATGAGTGCCTTCTTAGTATGTGTGTGTTGAGAAGTGTGTGTATTGAGAAAAGTGCATGTAATTAAGTGTGGTGTGAAAGGTGAGAAAGAGGAGTGGTGTAAGTGTGTTGTGTAATATTACTTCTGCACCGTAATAAAAGTTATATTTAGTGTTCAACAATTTGGTATCAGAGCTAAGCGCTTTGGGACCGGATTTCTAAAGGTGCATGGATACTTTTTTCCGCTCAAGGAGCAACTGCTTGTATACAGTTTGGGACTGTGAAGCTAGTTGGTCTGGGACCATGCTTACTTAATATTGACTAGGTTCATACTAAGTCATCATGGCAGAATTCAACTCTGTCAATGTTATTAAAAAAATTAAATAAGCAGAATGCAACACATAGAAGACGTGCATGGAGTCCTGCCTTGAAAGCCTAAATTTACTAGACATTATCAAGGGGGAAGAGACCACTCCACCTGCAGAAGAAGATGCCACTACACTCAGAAATGGAAGATCAAGTCCGTTAAGCCATGTCTGCTATCAAGACTATGATTGAAGAAGCAATGTTGGAGTACATCAGAAACACCACTACACCTAAACAAGCTTGGGATATTTTGGCTGCTCGATTTTCTCAGAAAAATAATGCACGCCTCCAATTATTAGAAAATGGATTTATGTCACTAAAGCAAGATAATATGATGATAAGGAATTATTTTACAAAAGTAAAAGCCATTTGTCGAGAGATTTTGGAGTTAGACCACGAATCCCAAATCTCCGAGTCAATGATGAGAAGAAAAATAATTCATGAATTAAGATCTGAGTTTACAAGTATCATTCCAGCTACCCAAAGTGGGCTACCGAACCAATATTGGAACAGTTAGAAAATATCTTAGCTAATCAGGAAACTTTCGCCAAACAAATGGCTAGGCTTTCTGTGAAGTCGTTGGAGCATGCCTTATTTAGCGGACGTATGAATCAACGATTAAGAAGGCCGAGTAACCCAAAGTTCATTCGGTGAAGAGAAGAAAAATCAAAGGGGTAGCCAAAGAGGAGCTACCAGAAAGGAGTAGCATCCAAGGGATGCGACAAAGAAGAAGTGCCCCTCTAGCAGTTATAAGCGCATATCTGGTGAGTGCTTCAACTATGGAAAGAAGGGACTTTTTGCCAAGAACTGTTGGTTCAAAAGGAGATCGGTCCAAGGAAATACAGCCATGCCACCCACTCAGTAAAACTGTGAAGAAAAATAGGACATCCTAGCCATATGTGTAACTGTTGATCTCGAAGTTGGAGAACTCTACCAGGATCCAGATTCTTCGCCATGAGACACAAAAACAAGTCAGGCATTGTTAGCCACGAACCGAAGAAGTATAGACTAAAATAAACATTAGATTGTTGGCTCTGGAGCTACACGCCATAAGATTGGTGACAAAGTGAAGCTCACAAATCTAATAGTATATAAATGGGACCGAGTTGTGATCACTGCAGATGACACAACTTCTGATCAAGCACGTCAGAGACACGATAACTCCCCAAAACAGTGATAAGAAGGTTGAAGTCCATAACGTTCTACATGTTTCTGGAATAAAAAATCTCTTATATGTATCACAGTTAATAAGTCCAAGAAATTATGTTGTGTTCGGCCTAAACGATGTCAGAGTCTATTGAGTTGTCAAAATTATTGGCACACCCATCTTGCAAGGAGAAAAAAGATTCAGTGTACGTAATAATGTCAGCCGAGTCAACATACAAGGCCGACAAGAATGGTGTAGAACTATGCCATGCACGCTTAGGGCATGTCAGTTAACATAAAGTTGAAGGTGATTGCTGACAAGTCACTTGTGAACGGGATTCATAATATAGAGGTGTGAAAAGACACGATTTGTACCGGGTGCCAGTATGGAAAGCGGCACCAGCTTCCTTATCAAGAATCAAAGTACATGGCCAAGCAACCTCTGGAGCTAGTACACCCATTCCAAAGGATCTTGGTCTCTTGCTGGGAACATCAAACTTGATATTGACCTCTCCTTCCATAGTATACTTTCTCATATTTCATTCTATAACATTATCTCCTCTTATTGCTCACCGCTCTCCCATTTACCTTTTTCATGTCGATTCTCCATTCTTCTTGTTGGTACATGACTTCACATATAAACGTCTCCTCTAATTTATCTTCTTCAAGTGATGCATCAGCACTCCTTTGCCTTATCGATCTCTGTTCTTGTATTTTAGGTTCCTTGGTGATGTTCTCAATCTTGCTTGATTGCCGTTCCTTGGTGGTAAACACTAGATTGCTCCTCTGAAAAGTTTGGAGAACTGCACTTGACCTCTTCAGGATGACATAGATCTTTTAGCTTTTTCTCCTTCAACATCTCTTGCACATCGACTTCTGGATATTGGTCTTTCAACGTCTCTTTAGATTAACACACTTGTCCTTATGGTTGCACATGAAATCTGGACCTTCAAAGTTGATGATCCAGTCATCATCGTAATTAATCACCTCATGATTCATCATTGGTGCAGCAGCTGGAGATATTATCTGTTGTGGTGGATGTCAATGCTACGCAGCTACCCTCTTCCACATATCTTCCATCTTAGCCAAGGATGCTTCAATATCCCAATCTTCACATCACCTTTGTATTTACTCAATATTGCAATATTACCTTCCATGCATCTCCTTTTGTGACGACAGTTCTATGAAATGGCCCTTCTTGTTACAATCATACCATCTTTTGTTGTGTTAACATGCTTGATAATCATCTTACTGTTCACTCTATTCTTTGTAATTGCATGTACTCCTTTCTAGCTGCTTTAGTGGGCCACCACTTTTGCACCACTTGCTGGTCTCTTCTTGACCTGCATCTTTGTCTCTTTCTTAACTCTTTGGTGAAACACCATATGTTTGTTTGAGTAGTGTTTTCTAATTAACTATTAATCTTTCCAGCTCTAAAGAGCTGGTTAAGGTTGCTAGCGACAATTACCAGCATTGTACCCTTGTACTCAAGGTTTAAGCCATGGGTGATGACTCTAGATTCATTACATTTAGATTCTGGATCTATGCCTACAATTTCCTGAAGAGTCACTTTACCTTTTCAAAGTAATTTTTAGTCATCAACTCTCCCTAGCTGATGCTTATTTATGTAAGTCTAGAGCCGTGCAACATTCTTTCTTGAGAAGAGAGTTGCAAAATTCAAATGCATCCCATGCTGTTGTGAAGGTGTCAGCATCTTGAAATTTAAATCTTTATCACATATATAACATTGCCAGCTTTTATTATCTATCTCCTTAGTGCATCATCGCTTCCTTGATATGCCTTAATTATAGCACCTCCAATGACTTCCCATATGTTTGGTATTGTAAATAAAACTCTATGCAACTCTTCCAATAGGCACAGCTGTGCGTGTTTAGTTTCTTTACTACACCCACGGTGTTTGCCAAATCCGACGTCATCGTGTAGTATGCTCCTATCTTTTCATGCAAGCCTGGCCCCTGACAAACTAGCTTTACAGTCTCGGTTTGTGTGTGAACCTTTGACTCCACAGCCAAATCATACAAAATACCAATGGGAAAAGAACCAGCCTCTAACGAACCACTCCAATACCACTTGCTGATTCTGGAGTGCTGGGAACATGCTCTGATGCCCCTTGTTGAAACTCTTTCGCCAAGTATGAAAAGGATAGGCAGAACTTTGATTCACTAAGTGAAATATGCTTTCACTCTGCAAGACTTGTTCTTACAACATTAACACTTTCTCTTGCTTACACATGCGCCTCATACTTCTCCTCTCTTGGTGGATATCTACTTGTTTCTTTGGCTAATTAATGCCAAATGAATGGCACCACACCCTTATTTATAGACATCATATAAAATTCCAGGCTCGACTTCTAAACTCTATTTCTTTAATCTTCTAGACATAAGAGAGAAGTTTCTAGATACTGAACATGGCATACATATTATCTATAGTTTTCTCAATATTTCTCTAAAAATATCTAGATTGTTATGAATGAGGGAGGCTTTTGGCCTCCCCTCCTTCATTACCCACTCATTGGTCCCCATTACTATGGGTAATGGGGACCCTTGGTCTCTGATGGGCGTGGGCCCAAACCCATGCGGGTTTACACCCGCCGGCCCAGGCCAGCCGCCACACCCCCCCTCTAGCCGACCCCTTGCCACACCCTCTTTTTTGTACTTGCCCTTTCCGAGTCCTCCTTGGAGTAGGATTCCCCCTCCCGCCCCGAGTCCTCCTTAGAGTAGGATTCCCCCTCCCGCCCCGAGTCCTCCTTGGAGTAGGATTCCCCCTCCCGCCCCGAGTTCTACTTGGAGTAGGATTAGCCGGACTAGTCCTACTTGGTTTAGGATTGTCATGGTTTCTATTATAAATAGGGGGTAGCCTTCTCTTATTTTCTCATGCTTAATATTGGAATATTTCTATTGAGCATCCATTAGGAGTAGACGAGTGCGGACGTCCTCTAGGCGTCTTGGGAGGAGGGCACACCTCTTTTGTGTCCAATTATCTTTTTATTTCGCTTGTTATTTTCTAATAAAAATTCCATCTTCGTTAGTTCCCAACAATTTGGTATCAGAGCACGTGACGATTCATGGCGGCTTCCACAAGATCGCAAGACAAATTTGAGGCGTTGGAGGCAAAATTCACGGGCGAGATCGAGGCGATCAAAAAGTCGTTGGCGGGGAACGACGAATCCATGGCCAAGTTGACTACTTCCATCTCCCATTGGCGTCAAATCAAGCAAAACACGACGACCAATTCGCGCAATTGATGGGTGCCTTGAATCAATTAGCAACAAACCCTAAAGGCGAAGGAAACCCTAACCCATCACCAAATGCGGCACCTTTGAAGAAGGAGAAGGAGAAAGAAGAGATTTTTTTCCAAAATCAACCCTACTTCGTGGAGGAGTTGGACGAGGACGACGCCGAGGAGCCATGGAGGGACGACTACCGCGAGGAGGTGCGGCGGAGGGCGGTACAAAGCCAAAGAGAGGCCGGAGGACCTAGCCGCGCGACAAGGGGGACTCACGGCATGGGAGAAGGAAGATCAGCCCCCCACGGCACGTGGGGGGGTCGACCAGCTGCGGAAGGGGACCCTGCCTGGGCCCGCCAGGCTCCGGCGACCTTGCTGGAAGGCCGGCAGGGTCCGCCGACCTTCTAGGGAGGGCCCAGGGGCCCGCCGAGCCTGGCCGAAGGCCGACAGGCCCCTGTGGGTCCGCGACAGGGCAGAAACCCCTCCTGGCAGCCGCAGGAGGGGGTCGGGGGCTTCGGGCAGCAGGATAGGTGGGTTTTTGAGCCCCCCGAGCAGCGGACCACGACGACGGGAGGCCGCCGACAGATTTCGGGAGACTTTTGTGACCCTCCAGGGCACCGACCAGCACTTGATGATCCTTTCTACGGCCATGGACGCGGGAGAGGCTATTACTCCGACGGAAGGAGTGGATATGAGGCAGAGTTCGGCGATGACGCCGGATGGGACGACTTTGAGGGGCGTCGCGGAGGTCACCAGGGAGACTGCGGGAGTCACGGAGGCGGGCCACCCCGGCACTACGAGACACTAGAGGAGAGGCGTCAGCACTACCGTCCGCCGCCCAGACAGGAGGGGAGACCCGAGCAGGGGCGTTTTGGAGGAGATTGTCGCGTCCGGAAGCTGAAGATGCCGTTATTTTCCGGAGAGGACCCATACGCCTGGTTATTTACCGCAGAGAGATACTTCACGGCCCACCACATGACCGAGGCCCAGAAACTGGAGGCGGCAGCGATCTGCATGGAGGGGCGTGCTTTGGGATGGTTCCAGTGGAGGGAGATGCGACAGCCGGTGAGGAGCTGGGAGTAGCTGAAGGATATGGTGCTGGAGAAGTTTAGAGACCCCCGGCTGGGAAACTTGCACGAGCAGCTTTACGCCCTCAGGCAGGAGGGGTCGGTACGGGATTACATCGAGAGGTTCGAGACACTGGCCGGGCGAGTGCATGACGTCTCAGACGAGTCACTGGAGGGAACCTTTCTGAAAGGGTTGCGCCCCAGCCTGCGCGCAGCAGTGAGACCCTACAAGCCTAAGGGGCTTTCAGAGGTCATAGAGATGGCACAGATGGTTGAGGATGCGCAGACCGAGGACAGGCGTGTCCGGAGCAGTTTCAGTAGTCAGACAGCGAGAGGCAGTCCGTCTGGGACGGGAGGAGCTGGCACCTCGGCAGGGGTGGGGCAGGCGAACCGGGAGAAGGCGGGGGAGAAGAGTAGCACACCACTACCTGGGGGCAGTTCAGACGCATGACGGACGCAGAGATGAGGGACAAGAGACAGAAGGGCTTATGCTTCCGGTGCGATGAAAGATTCTCACCAGGCCATAGATGCGCAGGGCGCAAACTCCAGGTGATCCTACTGGAGGACGACGAGGGCGAGTCTGATATCGAGGAAGAGACCGCTGCGGCAGAGGATGAGCTTGAGGGCCAGCAGTTGGATGTAGCGGAGGTGTCCCTCAATTCCGTGGTCGGGTTCACACCGAATCATACCATGAAGCTGAGGGGAGAGGTCAGAGACCAGGA
Organism: Scilla litardierei; assembly: GCA_030789695.1. Classification (NCBI taxonomy): domain Eukaryota; kingdom Viridiplantae; phylum Streptophyta; class Magnoliopsida; order Asparagales; family Asparagaceae; genus Scilla; species Scilla litardierei. Next base: position 911,511 of record CM061133.1, on the reverse strand, counting down.
GGTGACGGTGCTGATCGACAGTGGGGCCACCCACAATTTTATTTCCAGGAGGGTGGTGACACGGCTGGGCCTTCAGCTGACAGATTGCGGCAGCTTTAGCGTGATGATGGGGACAGGGAAGAAGGAGAGCAGCCGTGGAGTTTGCCGGGGTTTGGTTCTGACCATGCAGGTGATACAGATTATTGCAGATTTTTTACCTCTAGACCTTGGGAGCACCGACGTTATCCTCGGCATGACTTGGCTCCAGACTCTGGGGGAGATGACCATTAACTGGAAACTACTGCGGATGAAGTTTCAGGAGGCCGGGCGATCGGTGATACTACAGGGAGACCCCAGCCTCTGCAGGACATTAGTCTATCTGAAGACCATGGTTAGGACCATTCAGACGGAGGGTGGCGGATATTTAGTGGAGCTGTACTCGCTGACCAGGGAGGGAGGAGCCGAGGCCAGTTCTGAGCAGCCCATTCCGAGGGAGGTTCAGCAGTTGATGGGGCAGTTTGAGGAGATATTCCAGGAGCCTCGGGGACTTCCACCGCCACGGGACCACGAGCACGCCATTGTTCTACGAGAGGGGGTTTCCCCCATTAGCGTGCGGCCCTACCGATACCCTCAGCACCAGAAAGATGAGATCGAGAGGATGGTTTCAGATATGGTGCAGGCCGGGGTAATCTAGCCAAGCATTAGCCCGTTTTCCAGCCCTGTTCTATTGGTCAAGAAGAAGGATGGTAGTTGGCGGTTTTGCGTGGACTACAGGGCACTGAACATGGAGACGGTCCCGGATAAGTTCCCTATTCCAGTGATTGATGAGCTCCTAGACGAGCTACATGGAGCGACTTGGTTCAGCAAGCTAGATCTGAAGTCGGGCTATCACCAGATTCGGATGCGGCGGGAGGATGTGCCCAAAACGGCGTTCAGGACGCATGAGGGCCACTACGAGTTCCTGGTCATGCCCTTTGGGCTGACCAATGCCCCGGCCACCTTTCAGGCTCTAATGAGTAAGGTATTCCGTCCCTTTCTCAGGCGGTTCGTTTTGGTCTTTTTCGACGATATCTTGGTTTACAGTCGTTCGCTGGAGGAGCACTTGGACCACCTGCAGGTAGTTTTTCAGGAGCTGCAGTACCACCAGCTTTATTTGAACAGGAAGAAGTGCCTGTTCGGGCAGCCACAGGTGGAGTACCTGGGACATGTGGTGTCAGCGGGAGGAGTAGCCGCCGATAAAGCTAAGATAGCGGCCATGCTGGATTGGCCACGACCTACTACTCTCAGAGGGCTGCGGGGCTTCTTGGGGCTTACAGGTTACTACCGCCGCTTCATAGAGGGATATGGGACGATCGCCTGGCCATTGACAGAATTATTAAAGAAGGATCAGTTCCATTGGGGTGACGAGGCGACGACAGCTTTTGAGGCCCTGAAAAGGGCAATGACCACGGTCCCGGTCTTAGCATTGCCCGATTTCACCCGACCTTTCGTGGTCGAGGGACATGGGCTGGGCGCGGTACTGATGCAGGACCATCGTCCTATTGCATACTACAGCCAGGTGTTGACCACCAGGGCCCGATTGCGGTCAGTCTATGAGCGGGAGCTGATGGCGATAGTCTTGTCCATTCAGAAGTGGAGACCTTATTTGTTGGGACGGAGCTTCATCGTTCGCACTGATCAGCGGAGCCTGAAGTACCTACTTGAACAGCGGATGGTAGCAGAAGAACATCAGAAGTGGTTGCGCAAGCTGATGGGTTACAGATTCGAAATAGAGTACCGTCCGGGACTAGAGAACAAGGCAGCTGATGCTTTATCCCGACGGGAGGAGGAGACAGAGATAACAGCACTTACCGTATCCATCCTGGACGATTGGGGCCCACTGCAGCGGGAGGTTGAGACAGACCCGGATTTGGCGGCTATACGAAAGCTCTTTTGCAGGGGTCGACTGAGTACCCGGGGTATTCATTGCAGGAGGGACGATTACTGTACTGGGGCAGACTAGTGATACCAAGGACTTCTCCTTTCTTACCGACCATACTCAGAGAGTTCCACGGCAGTGCTATTGGAGGACATTCTGGGGTCCTCAAGACCTACCAGCGGTTATCACGGGAAATTTACTGGAAGGGGCAAAAGAAGGATGTGGCTAGGATGGTGGCGGAGTGTGACGTGTGCCAGCGTCACAAATATCAGGCTATGTCTCCAGGAGGATTATTACAGCCACTATCCCTACCAGACAGAGTGTGGGAGGACCTTTCTATGGATTTTATTGAAGGGTTGCCTAAGTCGGGAGGGTTCAGCGTCATTTTTGTTGTGGTAGACCGCCTCAGCAAATATGCACATTTTATCCCACTTAAGCATCCTTACAGCGCTGTGTCAGTGGCCGACACTTTTGTGCGCGAGGTTATCCGTCTACATGGTCCCCCAAAGTCCATTGTTTCGGATAGGGACAAGGTGTTCCAGAGTAAGTTTTGGCAGGAGCTTTTTCGCCTACAGGGGGACATCATTAAAAAAGAGCACTGCTTATCACCCCCAGACAGATGGCCAGACAGAGGTGGTCAACCGCAGTGTAGAGACGTATCTGCGATGCTTCATCTCGGAGAATCCTAAGGAGTGGGTTCGCTGGTTACCATGGGCAGGATATTGGTACAACACTTCATACCACACGGCAGCCCAGACGACACCCTTTAGGATTTTATATGGCAGAGACCCTCCACACTTACTTCATTATGGGCAGGAGACGACCCCGGTTTCTGATGTGGAGCAGTACTTAGCTGAGCGGGACCGGGTTCTAGAGGAGCTGAAGCTCCATTTGGCGAGAGCTCAGCAGGTGATGAAGGCTCGGGCAGACCTCCACCGCCGAGATGTACACTTTGAGGTGGGCGACATGGTATATCTGAAGTTAAGGCCCTACCGGCAGAGGTCGGTGGCTCATAGGAAGAATGAAAAGCTGTCACCACGATATTTTGGGCCTTTTGAGGTCGAGGCACGGGTTGGATCGGTAACTTACAGGTTGCGCTTGCCGCCAGGATCGACAATTCACCCGGTATTCCATGTTTCACAGTTACGCCAGGCTATTGGCACCCACACTTCTTCTCCGACATTGCCCAAGTCACTTACTGCGGATATGGAGGTTGGACTGGAGCCAGAGCTACTGAAGGGGGTACGCCGGACCGACACAGGCGTGCGACAGGTCTTGTTGCAGTGGAAGGATCTACCAGAGCACGACAGCACTTGGGAGGACATGGCTGATATGGTGTTGCGATTCCCAGATTTCCACCTTGAGGACAAGGTGGCTCTTGGGGGGAGTATTGATGGGCCTGGGCCCAAACCCATGCGGGTTTACACCCGCCGGCCCAGGCCAGCCGCCACACACCCCCTCTAGCCGACCCCTTGCAACACCCTCTTTTTTGTACTTGCCCTTTCCGAGTCCTCCTTGGAGTAGGATTCCCCCTCCCGCCCCGAGTCCTCCTTGGAGTAGGATTAGCCGGACTAGTCCTACTTGGTTTAGGATTGTCATGGTTTCTATTATAAATAGGGGGTAGCCTTCTCTTATTTTCTCATGCTTAATATTGGAATATTTCTATTGAGCATCCATTAGGAGTAGACGAGTGCGGACGTCCTCTAGGTGTCTTGGGAGGAGGGCACACCTCTTTTGTGTCCAATTATCTTTTTATTTCGCTTGTTATTTTCTAATAAAAATTCCATCTTTGTTAGTTCCTAACAGTCTCCTTGAGGCCCTTCATCTCCTCTCTAATTTAATATATAGAGAACCATGGCCTATGGCCATGGTTACTCATTCCTATCTCTATTTTTCCTCTTGAGTTTGATTACTCTCTAACACGTTATCAGCACGTGTTATTCCTTGAGCACAAATCCAAGCCAAAAATCCCCACCAAATTGATCCCCTACGCGCTAGGAATCTTTGGTTGCTGCATCGATTCGTTGGAGCGTTGCGGCATTCTCGACGTTTTCGGGAGCTTGGATTTTTATTTCTACGGATTTCTTTTTCCACTACGGTCGTCCATAGATCATCGATCTAGAGGTATATTTCTAATTCCCGTAGATAAATAATTTATATTTTAGCCATGATTTTTTACAACCCTATTTTTTTATTTGGCTTGTTTAAAATCGGCTAAATACAATGAAAATAAACAGAAAAAAATAAAAAATTTTTTAACCCATCTACTCTGCCGTCCGGCGACAACCCCCCGGAAGGGGGGGCTCCGAACAAACCCCTCGGCAGCGGGGGGGGCTCGGACCAAACCCCCCCGGCAGCGGGGGGCCGCAGGTGAAACCCCCCGGCAGCGGGGGGGCTCGGACCAAACCCCCGGCAGCGGGGGGGCCGCAGGTGAAACCCCCCCGACAGCGGGGGGGGCTCGGACCAAACCCCCCGGCAGCGGAGGGGGCCGCAGGTGAACCCCCCGGCAGTGGAGGGGGCCGCAGGTGAACCCCCCGGCAGCGGGGGGGCTCTGACAAACACCCCCGGCAGAGGGGGGGCCGCAGACCAAACCCCCCGGCCGCGAGGGGGGCGCAGGCGAAACCCCCCGGCAGCGGGGGGCTCGTGACAAACCCCCCGGTAGAGGGGGGCGCAGGCAAACCCCCCCTCCGGCAGAGGGGGGGCGCAGGGGATAACCCCCCGACTGTGCGGGGGCTCCGGCAGTAACCCCCGCAAGTGGGGGGGCTGCGGCAATTTCCCCCCGACTGCGGGGGGCTCCGGCTGTAACGCATCCCCGACATTGGGGGGGACTCCGACAGGGGGACTCGGTAAACGTGGCATGGCTGATGCTACAGTTTTTATGGTTTGGGGACTCTTGAGATCCCCTACATACCTAATGTTTTGATTTAGGGTATAAGTTAAAATTACCTTAAATTAAATTTTTTTAACGGTAGATGGGCTGTTTATTGGGCCTGAAGCCCAGTAAATACAATTGCACACTTAAAAATTAAACTAAAATTTTACTAATGGGCCTGAAGTCCACATATTGAATTGGCTTATTGGGCTAGAAGCTTTGTTAATACAATTGCTTATTAAATTTATTAATATTTTTTTGATGGGCCTGGAGCCCCAATCATAATATTACTTTACTCTACGCCAAATTTGTCTTTTTGCTAATATTATATTAAACATTACTCTGGCATTATTATTAAATTATGGAATAATAGGATTCTATTTTTCAAAATATAACTATCTTAAAGATCCTGAGACCGCTCTGCCGTTAGTCAACTAACCTAACGGTGTATGACGTTTCCACGTGGTCTACGGGATAATTATATTTTCTAGTTTTCTTTACCATATGTTATGCTTGAGATATATGCGTGGTTGTTTATTTTTATGCCTGTAGCATATTTAGAACTGCGTGGATGTTTAAAAAAGTAAAAATGTGTTTTTCGGGATCGGCCATTGTATACCTATTTACATTCCTTGCACTTTTATTTTCTTTTGAGAGAATTTGTAAGTGAGGAAATTTGTATAAAAAGCCAAAGCTCGGTGCAACAGCATATGAAGACGAAGATATTGGGACCCACTTTTGGTTTCCGAAGTTGTATTTTTGTTTTCTTTTATGGACTGTAAATGAACTGTGGACTGTGTACTTTTTTATTGGGTATCTGGCCGATCCCCGCATTTTTACTTATTTATTTCTTTATGCATGAATTTTGAATTTTAATTAATTCATGCTCATTTTAAATTGCGTAGATAAATGGCAAAATTGGCAAGAGTCGATTTCGAAGTCCTTGACTCTGCAGGGACGAATTACCTGAGTTGGCGAGTGGACCTGAAGTTCCACTTGCGTTCGATGGCCCTCCTTGGGTCCATTTTGGCTCCTTCTCGGCCCCAGCAGCGGCCGAAGCTTCTGCTACATCTAGCAGCAGCCCTCCAACCACGGTATCCGATGTAGATAAGGCGAAAGCCATAATCTACATTAGGAAACATATAGATCGGACCTTAAAGGCCGAATACTTAACGGTTGAGGAACCAATGGACCTGTGGACAGCGCTGGAAGCTCGGTATAAACATCAAATTGATGTTATATTACCGCATGCCGGTTATGAGTGGGAAAACCTTAGACTTCAGGACTATAAGTCCGTCGCTGAGTACAATTCTGCACTTCATAACATCACCTCACGCCTGAAGTTGTGCGGTGAAGAAGTGACAGAACAGCGCATGTTGGAAAAGACATTTACCTCGTTTCACGAGAAAGATGCAATCCCCATGCAGCAGTATCGTGAACGCAATTTCACGAAATTCTCCGATCTGATCTCATGCCTACTTAGGGCAGAGCAGAATCGAGACTTACTGCTTGCAACTCATAACTTACGTCCAGCTGGCACTGCCCCTATCCCTGAAGCCCACCACGTTTCTCCCCAGAAGTGGAGAAACAAGAGGAAGGCTAAAAACACTAAAGGGAAAGCTGTAATGAAGCAACCAAGAGGTGCAGCTCCCCAGACAAACAAAAACAATAAGGGAAAAAGAAACTTCACATGGAAGCGAAAGAACACCGAGCAAGTGTCACTTCCAAAGAAGAACCGGGAGGATAAATGCCGTAGATGCGGCATGACTGGCCATTGGTCCAGAAACTGCCGCACTCCTCGTCACCTCCAGGATCTATACCAGGCGAGCCAGAAGTCTCTATCTGAAACAAACTTGGCGGCTGTTCAGCCGCCAACAATGTTTACTGCAAAAGACTTCGAGAACGACGACCTTCTCGATCGAGCATTATCTTTTATCTATGCATTTAGAATTCAATGTATCTTCATCTTTTATTTGCTTTAGTACGAACTTTTATTTTCAAATGAATGTCTACATTTTCGCTCAAATAAAATTTCGTTTTTGCTTATATAGATGATGTCTGAGTGCCTAGTAGACAGTGCCTCAACGCACACAATCCTTCGCGATCATTGCTATTTTAATGGCGTAAATAAATATGACGGTCATGTTATCACAATTTCAGGACTGTCCCAAATAATCGAAGGATCTGGTGAAGCAATTATATTGCTCCCAAATAACTCAAGACTTCAAATAAGAAATGCATTATTCTCTCCTAAATCAAATAAGAATCTCGTAAGTTTCAAGGATTTCCGTTTAAACGGATATCACTTAGAGACCAGAGATGAAAATAAGGTTGAATATCTGATTGTCACTCGTCATAAAGATGCCCAGAAGATCATCTGCGAGCGATTCAAGGGCCTCCCGTCGGGTCTCTACCAAACATACATTCACCCAATAGAAGCCAATATGACTGAGCACCAGACGTGCCAATCACTGCCAGAGTTCCAACTCTGGCACAATAGACTTGGTCACACTGGAACAACAATGATGCGACGCATCATCACTGAATCCAGTGGACACAAATTGAAGAACCTGAAGATTCTTTAAAAGTGTGAATTTCCTTGTCTCCCTTGTTTCAAGGGAAAACTTATTACGAGACCATCCCTCCTGAAAGTGGGATTAGAGTCTCCTGGCTTCCTTGAGAGAATTCAAGGTGACATTTGCGGACATATTCACCCCGCAAGTGGCCCATTTCAGTATTCATGGTACTGATTGATGCATCAACCAAATGGTCTTATGTGTGCCTCTTGTCCACCCGCAACCTAGCTTTTCCAAAGCTATTGGCACAAATAATAAGGTTGCGTGCTCATTTTCCTGATAACCATATCAAGAAACTATGTCTTGATAATGCGGGAGAATTTACTTCACAAGTCTTCGAAGACTATTGACGGGCACCGGGTATTGAAGTTGAACATCCTGTAGCACATGTTCACACCCAAAACGGATTAGCTGAGTCCCTTATAAAGAGACTCCAATGGATTGCACGTCCATTGCTTATGCAATCCCAGTTGCCGGTGGCTGCTTGGGGGCATGCTATTTTACATGTCGCATCACTTATTAGGATAAGACCCTCTGGAGGTCATACTTTATCCCCGATGCAACTAGCATATGGCGCACCTCCGGATATCTCTCATTTGAGAGTGTTTGGTTGTGCGGTATATGTCCCAATAGCACCACCTCAGAGGACCAAAATGGGTCCTCAGCGTCGTCTAGGTATATATATTGGGTTTGATTCGCCCTCTATTATCAGATACCTTGAACCCTCTGACGGGTTACGCATTCAAGGCACGTTTTGCTGACTGTGAATTTAATGAGAAAGTTTTTCCTAAACTGGGCACACAGTCTAAGAAGCCAGAAGCTCCTGAGACCATTAGTTGGGACCAGAAGTCTTTGTCCCTATATGATCCGCGTACTAATCTGTGTGAAGATGAGATCCTGAAGATCCTTCACATCCAGAATACAGTACATTTTTTGCTGGATAAATTCACGGACAACCAGAAGATTGTCCGTTCACACGTCCCTGCTGCCAATACGCCAGCTAGGATTGACATCTCCATAGATGGATGCAATCCACCGGCAGCAGAATTGGCTGTACCTCAAATGAAAAGAGGACGTCCACCAGGTTCAAAAGATAAAGTTCCTAGAAAGAGGAAGACTCCTGGAGATACTAAGATTATCCCTCCACAGGATGCTGAGCTCAGACCAGCTACTTCTCCCCTCCTGATATCCCCGGCAGAGGAAACAATAGGAGAAACATCATTAAATTTTGTACGTACTGGAGAAGTACTGGACAGAAATAGCATAGTCGTTGTCGACGATTTTGCGTTCGATATTGCCGTTCACGTCACTGAATATGACGATGACGTCGAACCACGATCTCTAGCGGAATGTAAACGCAGAGATGATTGGCCAAAGTGGGACGAGGCAATAAGAGTAGAGCTGGACTCACTCTTGAAACGCAAAGTCTTTGGACCAGTAGTCCAAACACCAGTAGGTGTAAAGCCTGTGGGATATAAGTGGGTATTCATAAGAAAAAGAGATGAAAATAATGTGATCGTTTGCTATAAGGCACGCCTTGTAGCCCGTGGATTTTCCCAAAGACCGGGGATTGATTACGAAGATACGTATTCCCCGGTCATGGATTCGATCACATTCCGATTTTTAATAAGCCTAACTTCTCTGGAAAGCCTAGAAATGCAGCTCATGGACGTTGTGACTGCATATCTATAAGGCGATATAGATAAAAATATCTATATGAGACTTTCGGATGGGTTTAATCTACCCCCGGAGATGAAAGAGATACCTCGGGACGTATTCTCTGTAAGGCTACATAGATCATTATATGGTCTAAAACAATCGGGCAAGATGTGGTATAACAGACTTAGTGATTTCCTTGCACAGTAAGGATTCACGAATAATGAAGTCTGCCCGTGTATCTTTATCAAAAGAACCGGAACAGGATTCGTCATCATAGCTGTATATGTAGATGACTTAAATCTCATAGGATCTCCTGCAGAGATCAATGAGATATCCGAGAGCCTAAAACATACTTTTGAAATGAAAGACTTAGGCAAAACAAAGTATTGTCTTGGCTTACAGATAGAACACCTAAGAGGTGGAATCCTGTTACATCAATCTAATTATGCAAAGAAACTTCTTCGCAAGTTTCATATGGATAAATGTCATCCTTTTGGTACTCCTATGGTCGTAAGATCACTAGATGTACATAAGGACCCTTTCCGGCCACTGGAAGAGGGGGAGGAGATACTGGATCCTGAAGTACCCTACCTCAGTGCCATTGGAGTACTTCTATATCTGGCTAACTGTACGCGTCCCGATATAGCGTTTACAGTTAATATTCTAGCCAGACACAGTGCAGCGCCCACAAAGCGCCACTGGAACGGAGTAAAGCATCTTCTGCGATACCTCCAGGGTTCCATTGATCTTGGACTTTACTACCAGAGAGGTGCCTCCCCCAAATTATTTGGTTATGCTGATGCAGGTTATCTCTCAGATCCGCACACTGCAAAATCCCAAACGGGTTTTGTTTTTACCTACGGAGGTACTGCTATCTCCTGGAGATCGGTAAAGCAAACCACAACAGCTACATCATCCAACCATTCGGAGCTCATTGCGATCCATGAAGCAAGCAGAGAGTGTTATTGGCTACGATCCATCGTCCAACACATTCTTCAATCTACTGGCCCGAAGACCGGTGATTTGGAGCCTACCGTCCTGTTTGAAGACAACGCTGCATGCATTGCTCAACTTCAAAAGGGCTACATCAAGGGCGACAGGACGAAGCACATATCTCCCAAGTTTTTCTGGACCCATGAGCTAAAGGAGGACAAGCAGATCGAAGTTCATCAGATACAGTCCTGCAACAACTTAGCTGATCTTTTTACTAAGTCTTTGCCCAATTAAAAGAACATTGGTATGCGACAATTAAAAGACCTGCAAGCCTGAAGCTTGTACATATCAGGGGAAGTAACATGTGGGTTGCACTCTTTTTCCTTAAGCTGTTAGGTGTTCCCACTGGGTTTTCCACAGCTAAGGTTTTAACGAGGCAAACACACTTACTCTGGATCCAGAAGTATCCACCACTCTTTGCCTCATATACTGAGACCAAAGTGATGAATGGGTAAGGGGGAGTGTTATGGATGAGGGGAGGCTTTTGGCCTCCCCTCCTTCATTATCCACTCATTGGTCCCCATTACTATGGGTAATGGGGACCCTTGGTCTCCTTGAGGCCCTTCATCTCCCCCTCTCTAATTTAATATATAGAGAACCATGGCTTATGGCCATGGTTACTCATTCCTATCTCTATTTTTCCTCTTGAGTTTGATTACTCTCTAACATAGATGACTTGTGTCTTTTATAGAGTATTCTAGAGAATTTTTGTCGCTCTAAAAATATTAAGAAGCTTCAAGTTGTTGATATCAACATGTTCAATCATAAATTAGTTCAAAAACGTGTAGCACAGTATTATGGAACACTTCCATATTTCAAAATGAAAGGTGCGTGAAATCTCAAATAATGTGTCTCAGTTTGGCTTCTGACTAGTAGATTTTCTTGGTAAATTCCTTGTTTATGTGCATGTGCAATAATGCATGGGGTCCGACTAATACCAAGTAATTTAAGCAATTAGATCAATCAAAATTAAATTGAAGGGTAAATGTACTTCTGTATCCGATGGAATCCTAAACACAATTTATTAGTTTGAATCTTACTGTAATTAATGGCCAAAAGAAGTTTAAATTAAAAAGATTAGAGCATGCTATCACGAATGTGCATGTTATATGTTTCAGCCACCTCTTTAAATTAAAGTCTCTAACACTTAACCATAAGCTTCTTAATTTTTTTTCCTTATAAATCCTCCAAAACCTAGGATTATTTTCATATAAACCCAAAAATTAGAACTTTTTTAGATAAAAATATCATAAAATAAAGAAACATAAATTTTTATAAAAATCCAAAATTGAACTTTTCGATTTGTATCCATAAAATCATAACTCACATTTTTGGTTCCGTATGATCAGACTCGAAACCGACTCATTGGGGGGGCATAAATTGGAATAATCATCTATAGAGATAGAATAATGGATATGTGCTATTAGTGCATCACATGTTCATGAGTTTTTTTGATGGTTTTCAAGTTTTAATTATTTGGAAATAGTTTGCACATAATATAACCTAACACACCAAAAATCAAATAAACCCAACCTTTTGATCATCGATTGGATCGTTACAAATACACCGGTTTTACAATAATAAATTTTTTTGTGGCAATCCTATCAATGATCAAATAAGCTTGAGTTCACATGGTTTTTGTTGTGTTGGGATTTTAGTATGTGTAGTCAAAACTTAAAAATGTCAACAACAAAAAACTCCATGAACATGAAATTTTCTATATTGACATCATATATTCATTATTTTCTTTACCTACGCTATTTATTTATGATAAGATATGAATTTATTTTTTAATTGCATAAAGTTTGTCTTGGGAAATGGTATTTGTTATATTAAAATTTTAAAAATATATCTATTACTTTATTTTCTCAAAAAAATTACTTCTCCATTAGTAGTTTTTTAAAAATACAATCTTTTTATCATGTTTTTTTTGCTTCGTACAAATCTATATAAGTGCAAGTTATACAGATACATTTGTTGGCTGCAAAGTACTCAAAAATATGGACGGTTATGTTTCTTGATAGTTTGAAAGAGTAAATTATGTTTGCTCCCATGAAACCACGTATAATGAATTTTTTTAAGATTTCTGTGTTAACGAGAGTTTTGGATGATAACCAGAGAAATTAACTATTGGTTGATTCTTACATGGGAGAGGTCGGAGAAGTTGGTTTTTTTTTTTTTTTTTTTTTTGGGGGGGGGGGGGTGGTTTTTTTTTTTTTTTTGGGGGGGGGGGGGGGGGGTGTGTGTGTGTGTGTGGAGGTGATGGGACATGTGAAAAGGTGGTTGAAGATGGTGTCGTCAGGCTGTATGTTGGTGGGGCATACATTTGGTGTGTACTTGACCAAGGAGATGAAGAAAGAAATAAAGAGATTTGAAATTCAAAATGTGAAGAGTAGTAAAGTTGAGCATTCTAGATTTTTAATTTTTTAGTTTTTCATTTTTTTCCTCCTTTTGAGGCATGGCACATTATTAGAAAGAAGGAGAAACCTTCCTTTTTGCTTAGTATCATGCAATAAGATGATATATTAGCAAATTGTTTCATTCCATATTTATCTCAATACTTTGTTTGCCTGGCTGGGATCTAAAGTTTGTTTCTTTTGTTTCATCAACGTGTATGTCATGGCTCATGACTGACAAGGTAGGAGTCCCTTTACCCAGACCTCTTAAGTTCCCCAAGCCCCCGCCCCCCCGGTTATATTCCGATCTTCCTAACATTTGACACCAAACTAGCCTGGCACATGCTAATTAACACAGTCGCACATTTGGTCAGTCATACTGGTGCCATTTCAAATGAGATAATCGCTTCATGGCATATCAATCTCAATGTTAAAATGCTTATAGGATGCAGCAATGAACGGTGCTGCCGAGTTTTGTATGCGTACTGGCACACCATATTTTTCAATCATGTTCTTATGTAAGGAAATTTATGATGCCTTCTAATTCTCAGGTATGCTCTTCAGTGGGAATCAAAAAATATTATTGCCGTGAGTAATGCAATTCAGGATTGGCTCACATCAAGTAAAATGCTGGACTTAAATGTTTCTTTGCTGTTATTTCTGTCTTTGATGTTACTGGCTTGTGTCTGTAGAACTCACAACGGAAATGATGAAGCAAGGGGCCATGATGACTGTGTTAGGCTCCCTTGTTACTGCACTTTCTTGGCCAACGGCGCTGCTTTCAGCACTTGATTTCATAGATAGCAAATGGTCAATTGCTATCGATAGGTGCAACTATGATTTTAATCCCAGTATATTTTCTAAAACTTCATCCTTTTAGTTTAGCAAGCAGCTTAGTGAGTGTTTTCCTTGTCCTTTGAACTGCAGATCAGATAAAGCAGGATTGCTCCTCGCTGAAGTGCTATCAAAGAATCTGCAAGGAAACAGGCACAATTACTCAGATTTTCTTTTTCTTCGTTTGCTTTCCCTTTGCCCCTCTTAGCCAAGTTAATTGGAGTATGTTCTTGGTAATGATGACATTTTTCAGGCCGGTGACTCTAATAGGGTTTTCGTTAGGAGCACGAGTCATATTCAATTGCCTGCAACAGCTCGCTGAACTAGGAGAAGGTGCGTTATGTTTCTGTTGGTCCTGATGCACGAAGTTGATTAAGTTAAAATGGTCAATGGTGATGAAGTTGAAGTTTTTACAGATGGACTCGTAGAAAAAGTTGTTCTTCTTGGTGCACCGATATCTTCCAATGGCAGCGAATGGGAGAGTGCTAGAAAGGTATGGATATCAATACATCATTGTCTGGATAACATGCTTATGTTTTCTCTATTTCCTAGTTGGATGACCTTTTGCGGGTTCTGAATCGTTTGTTTGCAGATAGTTTCAGGGAGATTTGTAAACGTTTTCTCGACAAATGACTGGATACTCGGAGTGACCTTTCGCGCAAGGTTTCTCTGTTTATTTCCCCCTTGTATGGTTTTCTTGCCTCTTACTGATCTTTTGTGATTTCAATCATGCAGTCTACTTTCAAATGGACTGGCTGGCATTCAAGCTGTCGAATTTCCTGGAATTGAAAATGTCGGTACATTTCACTTGATCCCCCTGCATTTTTTTTTAAACCATTAGTTTCTTCGTGACAAATTGCATGGATGTAATGTGATGGCCAGGTTGATGTTACTCATCTTATCGATGGCCATTCTTCATACGTGTGGGCTATACCGAAGATCCTGGAACAACTCGACCTCGACTCTTACCACCCTGTGTTTCTATCTGACCCTGTCGAAGCCCAAGACGTTCCGCTTGAATGATGATTTAAAGGGAAACGATGGAAGAAAAATTACGTTCTTCATGATATTGTCTATTTGCTAGGGGAACCATTTTATGTGTGGAATATAAACCAAGTAGGAAGATTAAGGAACTCAGCAACAGTTAGCTTGCTGTAGCGGCTCTATGCAATAGTCATTCAGCAACTTACAGAACAGGAAATTTATTAATCTATTCATTTTTTGGATCAATAAACATGGGAAAATATGAAGAGGCCTCTTCTTTCATTAGAGACTAAAACGTTAAAACTACTGGTAATCTGCACGCGTGCACTCTGCACGTGCCCAGAGACCAGAAGAGGGGGAAAAACAAAAAACCGAAAAAAAAACTTAAACATTAATGCTAGCTTTACAAAGGCTTGAAATACACATGTTTAAACTGCTGGAGATTCTAAGATTTCTTCACATGCATGCCAGTACGCAAACGACGACTGAAATTACCCAGCGATTTGATCTCAGGCTTCAATTTAAGAGTTAACCGTGCATTTGAGACCACTTGTGGTTCGATCCTCAATTCAAAAGGAGAGCAACTTCTTTAGGATGAGAGTGATCCTAATGGCAGCACTCGTCCCCGAAATTTCAGGCTTCAATTCAAAACAAAGAATCCTGTGGCTTAACTTGGCCTGAAACTACTTATTCATAGAAGAACACTCGACTACATGCAAAAGTTAATCTCCACATCCACAACAATGCTGAAACATCGTGCCAAATATCGCAAGGGCTGCTCAGCTTTGTATCCTCAGATGAGATTTGGATGCAGACTTGTTCCTGGAACATCTTCACCAGCTTTCAAATCGGATATTTTCCAGGTTTCCTGCATTTGCACTCACCGAAGGATCGGTTCCTCAGAGTCAAACTCGTGTTTGATTACAAACAATTTACAGCTATAAAATTCTTTACAATAGTTGCAAACAGAGTGATCAGCATGTTGTATTCACAGCATGGATCAACAAATCATTTCTCAAACTTCCATGGAGTTTAGAACTCAACTGTTCAGCTAAAAGATCTTAACATAAGCACACTACAGTAATGTCAGAGCTTCAACTCATATTCACAAGTCATGAATTTAGACACTAGTAGTACTAGGGAACTAAGCGATATCATGGGCCAAGTAGACATCAAAATAGTTATAAATAAAAACAGTGCTGCAGTCAGCAATCTTGGTACTGCAAACTCTACAACCGAAAATCGAAATTAATCAAAGGATACAAAGCAAAAAAGCAAAACCATCAAGCGCCATCCGTGTTGCTTTAAAACAAAATTCATTCAAGCACGAACTCACCGCAAAAAAAAGGACCACATGAACATTGTAAATGAAAATTGTAGAACCTATTCATTATTGCAATAACTCATTGTGATTATAGGAACATAAACAAAATTGCCAGAAGAGACTTGGTACATATAAACCCAGTTGATATGTTAGACAAGCTCCAAAGATAACAAGACTCCATAAAGATAGATATCAAAATCAAGACATTTTTAGTAAGAACTGTCGTGTTGTTCAAATAATCCAAGTGTTGGTGATATTTTACTATTGCTTAAGTATTATTCTGATATATGTATGTGTGTATCTATGAGTAAAATGGATATGTAACGTCATGCAAGAAATTTCCCGCAGTGGCAGCATGTCTGGTGCTTTTTTGTTTTGTTTTTTGTTTTAAATTTTGATGATTTGATATTGGTGTACACATTAAACATCTTAAAACACCGAATTTGGATGAACACTATGAGGATTTGGTCCTCACTAGGATCATGACAAAAAGTTCAATTGGTTAAAATCATTGAATTTATAGCAAACGGATCAAGTGCCAATTAGTGTTAGATTCACTTTATCTTTGATATGTTGATCATCCACATGTGTATATCAATCTATAAACAATTTGAAAAAAAAATAAAAATAAAAAGCGTGTATAAATGTGTCAGTACAGGAAACATATATACATTTTTTGTACGTATATATAGGGCGGTGGTCTTGTGTGAAAATTTGATCACCATACGAAAAGTAAGTTTTTTTGGATTTTTTTTAAAACAATTCTTAAAGTTCTGTGTGTGTGTGTGTGTGTGTGTGTGTGTTTGGGGGGGGGGGGGGGTCTAGGATCCACTCGGATGGATGAAACATGCGGATCCATCCAAGTGAAATTTAAAATTGGACCATCTAAATGGAAAATCCGTTCCGTTGGATGTGATCTAAATGTCTAAACTACCTACAAACAACATTTCAGCTAATTTGGATATTTTTGCCCATACATCAAGTAGTTACAAAATCAATATTTTAGAATAGTCATAAAATC
Source organism: Scilla litardierei (assembly GCA_030789695.1). Lineage (NCBI taxonomy): Eukaryota > Viridiplantae > Streptophyta > Magnoliopsida > Asparagales > Asparagaceae > Scilla > Scilla litardierei. The sequence goes on along the minus strand of CM061133.1, from coordinate 894,955 downwards.
GACTAATTTTGCAACCACTTGATACATGGGCAAAACATGTCCAAATTAGCTGAAATTTTGTTTGTAGGTAGTTTAGACATGTTAGATCATATCCAATAAAATGAATTTTCCATTTAGATTGCTCAATTTTAAATTTGACCTGTATGGATCCGCATGTTTGATCCATCCGAGTGGATCCTAGTCAACACACATAGAATAATGTAGAAAAGGTGGCACCTGATCTAATAGATCAGCTGCCAAGACGCATAAAGTTGGAAAATACAAGCCCCACATGCGCTTGTACTTTCCATGTGGCCCTCCTTTTTGTGTCTTGCACATGATCTATTAGATCAGGTGCCACCTGATCTACATGAATCTCATATATATATAGGGTAAAGTGTTCCTAGGGTGACTCCTTAGATGAAATCTAAGGAGTCGCCCCTATTTCCCCCCATATCCCACATTTTTTTTTCGAATTTTTTTCTTGGGATTGTTGTTCACCTCATGGAAGAGCAACATACCAAAAATCAAATCATTCCAATATTTTTAGAGCCCACATCTACCCCTTGCAACTTCATGGGGTTTTCAGCATGTTTTCAGACCGTTGAAGTTGCAAGCGGTAGATGTGGACTCAAAAAGTATAGAAATGACTTGATTTTTGGTATGTTGCTCTCATCCATGAGGTGAATAAGAATCTCATGAAAAATAAAATCCAAAAATGTGGGATATGGGAGAAAATGGGGGCGACTCCTTAGATTTTATCTAAGGAGTCACCCTAGGAACACTTTACACACACACACACACATATATAATAGGTATCATATGACATGGAATGCATCTCCTCATATACAAGATACAAAATGGGGTGGTACAAGCCTATATGAACTTGTACTTATTGTACCACCCCACTTTTTGTGTCATGGTATATGAGATGTCTCGCATGTCATGTGATACACATTATTCTCATATATATGAGAATAATTGGTATCACATGACAATGGAGGCTTACACTCATATACCAAGACACAAAAGAGGGAAAGTACAAGCCCCACATGAGCTTGTACTTGTTGTACCACCCACTTTTTTGTGTCTTGGTATATGAGGATAAGCCTCCATTGTCATATGATACCCATTATTTTATATATATTTATATATTATATATATCCCAATATAAAATATAGGTAAACCCCAAAGAGATTTGGCATTCAATTAAGTCATTATAATTTTAACGATTTTGGAACGATAGAACCATTTCTAACAATAGAATGATTCACTTGATTTTTGATATGTACGTGTATTCACATTCAAGGGTTGGGATCTATAAAAAACCTGTTTTCGCACGATTTTCACACGATGCTTTTTGCACAGAAAAATTTCCATGTGTGAGATTATGGATACATGCTATGAGCCAAGGAAATTTCTTATGCTGACAGCTCACAATTTGTTAAGAAATTTAAATTTTGATGGGTTTATACACATTCTAAAACCTCAACTATGGATATAACCTAGAGGTATTTGACCATCGATTCACTCGTTGTAAATAGTTCCATTCTTTCAAAACCGTTGAATTTGTAACGGGTAGATCGAGAATCAAATAGCATTGACTTCACTTGATTTTTGGCATGATGATTATTCATGATGTGTAAAACAAAACATAATTTTTTTTACCAAAAACGTGCCTCAGTGCAGGAAAATTCAAGTACTATCAGCACATAACCATCTTTCACACACACACATATATCGAAATAATGGAAATATCTGAAAGAGTTGAAAATATTCCTACGCTGCAGCATATTTTCATCATTTTTTTAAATTTTTAAGAAATATGGATGTTAAGTACACATCGTAGATCAACAACATACCAAAATTCAGGTTAATCCTTCTTATATGCCCAACAATCCGATCATTACAAATATAACAGTTTGGGAATTATAGAACTTTTTGTAACGATCCAATTGTGGGTCAAATCCCCTTAGGGTTCAACCATATTTGGGGTTTTAAAATATGTACTACAACCCCCAAAAACATTTGAAAAAAAAATTAAAAATGGGTTAATGTAATGTCATATAAGCCGAGTTATATATATATATATATATATATATATATATATATATATATATATATATATATAATAAGGGTAAAGTGTTCCTAGGATGACTCCTTAGATGAACTCTAAGGAGTCGCCCCCATTTTCTCCCATATCCCACATTTTTTTGATTTTATTTTTCATGGGGTTGTTCACATGATGGATGATCAACATACCAAAAATCAAGACATTCCAATACTTTTAGAGCCTCCATCTACCCCTTGCAACTTCAACGGACTGAAAACGTGCTGAAAACCCATGAAGTTGCAAGGGGTAAATGAGGACTCTAAAAGTATTGAAATGAATTCATTTTTGGTTGTTGATCATCCATGAGGTGAACAACAATCACATGAAAAGAAATTCCGAAAAAATATGTGGGAAATGTGGAAAATGAGGGCGACTCCTTAGATTTAATCTAAGGAGTCACCCTAGGAACACTTTACCCATATAATAATGGGTATCATATGCCATATGAGGCACCCCTCATATGCCCTCTTACATAAAGGTTGCCAGATACAACAAGTACAAGTAAGTGTTGGCTTGTACCCGCCCCCTTTATGTGAAAGGGCATATGAGGGATGCCTCATATGTCATATGATACATAATATTCTCATATATATATAGAATAATGGGTATCATACGACATATGAGGCAAAGCCTCATATGCCGTCTCACATAAAGGAGACATGTACAAGCACACATGTGCTTGTACTTATTGTACATGTCCCCCTTTACGTGAGATAGCATATGAGGGGGTGCCTCATATGGCATATGATACCCATTATTCTATATATATATATATATATATATATATATATATATATATATATATAATGGGTACCATATGGCATATGAGGCAATGCCTCATATACAAAACACAAAAAGGTGGCAAGTACAAGCCCCGCATGTGCTTGTACTTATTGTACTTGCCACCTTTTGTGTCTTGGTATATAAGGCAATACCTCATATGCCATATGATACCCGTTATTCTCATATACATATATATAATGATATTGTCCTTCGTGGCATGTTTGTCCTATGTGACAATGTCACATCGTCGCAAAGGATGTCACCTCATCCCTCAAACTAAAACCCCACCCCACCCCACTTAATTACATGGTTGCCATTGCACTTTCAACATACCAAACAACCCCCCTATCCAATTATTTACATGCTTGCCATTCCTTTTTCATAACACCCTAAAAACCCCATCACTCTTTCTCCTACTTACGGGCCTACGGCCTTGCCATCGGGCATTTTTCCACTTTAGCCCTACGCTCTGCTTTTATCCCTTTTACCCTCAGATGCTAACCCCACACACCCACACTTCCCTCTCATTTCCGTCGGCGCACAGGTAATGCCTTCGTTGTATGGGTTTTTTCTTGTGTCCTCGTACACCATGTGCAAGGACAATTTCTTTTGTGTGTGTGCGTGTGTGTATATATATATATGAGAATAAAGTATATGAATATTCGGTGTAGGAAATTTTCTACACTAGCCCTATACAACTTCAAATCTCGATTTTTTTTCCAATGATCAACACCATTTGTTGCAGTTATATACAGATATCTTGTAACAGCTGCTGTTTTATGATAAATTATGATAGAAAAGTGCAAAATACACCATTCATGTATGTGTTTGTGCATACAAAATTTATTTATTACCTATTTCCATGCTCTTTTCCACCTTACATCTTTGTCCAGACTCTGGCAATCCTGGAGTACTCACAGGTTCGCTTCTTAGTTGCATGATCTTTTGCTGCGAAAAAACAAAAGAAAAGGCAGGTAGTCCACCTGCCAATGGACAGGATCCTGAAGTTTTTATTAACAGGGCACTTGCTTATAGTTATACTTAAAGCTGGGTTAGCAATAAAAGGATGGAGTTCGTTGTCACAAGAATTAATGGACATCAACCATAAATAACCCAAATCCATGAAATTGATGTGCCTCCTCCAAAGCAACAATGAGCAAGCCAGTATCAATATTGGAGAACACACAAACACACCCACCCACCCAAATAGACATCTTCTATGTTGATGTTTTCGGAGCTTCAATACCTGCATGTAAACCCTAAAGGCAGCAGAAGCTACACAAAACTTAAGATATCACTTCAAGGAAATCCTTAATGCTGTATATTTCATTCGAACCACACAAAGGTCCACATGAGATGACACTACAGCCATTATGCATATACATAATTTTTAGCGAGTTCCCATGGTTAAATAAGAAACATACTGTACACCACAAAAACAAAAATGCATCTTTACCTCCGCATCAGATCATGAATGGATATAGTTACACGATGCTCCTTTCTTGCAGTGCCCGTTCTTATGGTATGGGCAAATTCCCCTCCGCTCTTGTGGAAGAGGACGGGATGACCCTCCATCGCCGTTGGAGTTAGTCTTCCCATCGCCACTGATCTGATTTACAGTACTGTTCATGCTTCCTTGTCCACTTCCCAGCATTGGTGTTGCCCAAGCAGCATGCTGATTTGCATGTCCTTCTGTTGGTGCAACCCAACAAGGATTTGGGTTTACATTCCCAGTGTTAGGTGCAACCCATCCAGGATTTTCTGCTGAACTGACCTGAATTGGCATTCCCCAGCCAGCGTTAGAGTTCACCTGTGCCTGTGCCTGTGCCTGTGCCTGTGCTCCCCAAGCCATAGTCGCATTTGCATTTCCCTGAACTGGAATTGCCCAACCTAGGTTAGCATTCATATGTGGCTGAGCTGGTGGTACCCAACCCATGTTCACGTTTGCATGTGTTCCCCATGTCATATTCATGAGTCCATGTGCCATCATTCCCCAACCCATATTTGCAGCTCCGGGCATTGCAGGGTAGACCATGTTTCCGATTTGCTGTACCGTTCCGGTACCTGGGTTTGGATTCTGAGTAGCTGTTACCCAACCCATGTTTGATGATTGAGATGAAGCAGGTGCCCAACACTGGGATCCAGTCTGCACTTTGGAACTTGAAGCTTCTGGCCTCTTGGCCGAAACAGAATCTTGAGGTAAATCAGAAGATCCTAATGCAGCAGGAGCAACAGAAGCAGGATGTAATCCCGTACCAGTGCCATCAACTTTTTTGTGTTCAGAAGCTGATGTATCGCGTGATTCAGGGCATTTTTTTTCAGTATCAAGTTCATGTGAGGGTGCTGTAAGATCGCCTATCTCATTTAACTGGGAATTGGCTGGCTGAATGCATCCAGAATTTAGAACATCAGAAGGTGGCTTGCTGGTTGGTGTTGCATTGGAATGATCATTTTCCACCCTCTGTTTCCTGCCCGATCTATCCACAAACTCAGCGGTACTGGAACCACTATAAACAGAATTGTTTCCGGAAGTAACTAGTGCAGCTGTTTCAGAAGGTCTGTTCTGCGGCTGGATGTTGCTCAAGACAGCTACAGTCTCTTGTGTCATTGGAGCATTAACATTAGGAACGGAGTTTGAAGCCCATCCTCCAACTGAATTCATTGTCGGAGCGGGTAGGTTAGCAAGAGATTGCTGCACCTCACTGCCCACTGGGACGGTAGCAGGGCCAGAGCTCACAGGCTGAACAGGAGACGATGACGGAAGAATTCTGTTTATAGCACCCTGAAGACTTGCCCAATCTATGCCGCTTGGCTGTGGAGCAGCATGGGCAGGGTGATTGGAACTATTCCCCGTTTGACTTGATGAGCTCTGATATGAATGCTGCCTCTCATAACCTCGACCATTAGTCTGAAATCTCCTATGCTTGTTTGAGTTCCAGTTATTTTGATGACCTCTAGCCCCATTCCATCTACCATTATTTTCTCCTCGACCATCTCTCCCTTGAAAGGATGGTTGATGTGAAGAATTTCTGGAATACGAGCTTACTGGTCTGGGATTGTTATATGCTTGGGATTGTCCAGACCATGCATTAGAATTCTTTGATGACTCGCATCCAGTTGAAGATGTTGCAGGCCTCCTGTCCATGGGATCAACCCTTCCAGTGTCAGTCGGAGACAACTGAGATGGTTGAGCAGTCCACCTATCAGACTGTGCCACGTTGTAACCACCAGTAGCAGGGAAACTTGAAGTGTTCTGGTGGACGTTATTGTCTCTCACACCACCACCCAAGTTATTTAACCTACTGTCTGCAATAACTGCAACATTTGTAGGCTGGGAAGTGTTGCAATCTTGCTGTTCCTGCTGCTGCAAGCCCTTATGAAACTTCCCATTAAGTGCATCAGTCAGTAAAATAGATTTTTCTTGCTTCTCAGATGTTCGCCATATCCTCAAATTGGTTGGAAAAAAGCCACTTTTGTTCCATTTCCTCAACTGTGTCATTGAAAACGGCCCCTGTATTTTACCAGCTGGGTCTTGATAGTGCCACATTTTCTCCGTCTCATTGGTGTCAGATGACACAACATTGGCTGACAGAGGTTGCCGGGAAGTTTCAGGTTGAACGCCAGACACGCATCCAGGTTCTACGCCTGGCTGATCATTTCTCAAAGCATTAGTAAGCACACCAGTTGTGTTTGTCTCGGGTTTTGCCTTTTTTGGACTGCTTGCCTGGTGACTGTAATTTTCCTGGTTCCTAACAAATCCATCTGTTCTATCGGCAGAAACAATAGGTACACCTGCATCCTGAACTCCTGGCTTCAGTGCAGATTTGTTTAAATCATGTGCTCCAGAATTTTTCCATGTAGCGGAACATCCCCTTCGTGCTGAAAACTCATCCCTAAGCATAAATGAAGAGTTCCTCACTCTATCTTTGTCTGCATGAAATGCAAGAAAATTTACAAATACAGGTAAGAATCATGCCGTAATCAACATATGTTGCTGGAGGATTGTACCAAACATGATAATGTACCTTGTCCTTTGGCATTTAATTCATCTTCATCCTCGGTAGAATCGTAATCAGGATCCATATTTGGGTCAATGTGTATTTCAGGAACTTCATTTAGCCTCCTGATACGCTCTTCAGGCGTGCTCAGAAGCTGTAGTTTCTCTACACATTCTCTATGCGTGAACATGGTTAAGGAAGAATCGATGTTTGGAAGTTAATTCATAATAAAATATTTAATACTACATGATTTTTCCAGTTTAATTATATCAATGTTATGAAGGCATCTTAAAGGTGCTTCTAGAAACATAGCTAAAGACATTTTCTAAGAAATGAATCTATCCTTCAGAAATATAGAGGTTATTAAAAGATTGATTAGGGCCAAGAACCAGTCTGTGAATGACTTCAGCACGAGAGGAAATGGGAAGAGCAATCTAAAAAGAATTTTAGATTTTTTTTTTCAATATTACACATACCTTCAACTTACGCACATATTGACATTACGCCCTCAAATCTTCTTATTTGCTATTAGGTCTACTAAATTTTTAAATCATCAAATTAGGACACGACTATTCAGTTAACTCGGATACAAACAGAATATCATCATCCCTAGCACAATACCTTCCTTTGACCAATTTGCCACTCCTATAACTCTCTCATTAATTAAACTTAATTAATTCATTCATACCAATCTAAACCCAATCAAGTCACTTTCCACAAACTCAAATGTGCTTAACTCATCTCCATCAACCAAACCCACTTAACCCATTCTCCCTAACACAAACCTGGTGAAATCATCTGCACCAACCGTAGCCATGCTTCTAGTACCAACATGCATCATTTTGCATCCCCCCCCCCCGGGAAAAAAAACAGAAAAAAGGAAAGAAAAACCAAACCCTTGTTTCTCTCTCTTCTCTTCTCCGATTTGGTCCTGTCATTTCCCCCTTGAGCAATCCTCCCTCCCAAAGAACGTAATCTCCTCCTCGAAAGATTTTTTTTTTCCTCTGCCGTTTTTATTTTTCTTTTTGGGGTCTAGGCAGAGGAAAATGAGTGTGATTTGATTGGCACAAGTGACACAGGAACTTCATATTTGAATAACCCTCGTTAAGGATTAACAAATATTTCAGGTTAAATATTAACGACAAACAAAAATGTGACATAATTTGACGCAGCTTAATGAGTTCTGGCGGGGGGAGCTTAATAGCAAATATGAAGATCAGAGGGGGGTAATGTTGAATATTTAATATCTAAAAAACCAAATGCTATAAAATGAATCAAGGTTAGATGTCTTGATCTCGGTTTCGATTTCTTTCTTTCAGGATTTTTAGGTTTCGGGATTTTAAGGTTTCGGTCAAGTTTCGCCCGTTTCGGTGATTTCGGAGTTTCGTTTCGTTTCGTCCGTATTGGTAGTTTAATATTATTATGTATTCTTGAATTATAGTGCAAAAAAAATATTGCTAAATTTGTTGAGAACTGTAAATAAAAAATCTTATTATTATTATGTAGTCTTTTTGTAACATTAGTAATTTTAAGTAATATTATTATGAATTTCTAAACTGGTTTCAGATATGAATTTCTGAACTAGATTCAGGTGAGAAACAACAGTTTCTACGGGCTAAACCTATCGAAATTCGCTAAACGACGCCCTATTCTTGGTACAGCTATATACGTTTCTAGTTCACTGCTTGTAGAAACCTTACAGTGCTGAATTATAGTCCACTGCTTGTAAAATCCTTACAGTGCTGAATTAAAAGGGGAAAGATTACAATTTTCTACAGATAATTAAATATTACCTCTATGTTGCCTTTCAAAGAAAAAGAGCTAGGCTATATTCCCTTAAATCTGGCAGTGATATTAGAATAATTTTAAGTAATGGCAAACTTGTAAATAACAGTAATGGCATACTTATACTTGCAAATAAATCAATGGAAACTTGTAAATAAAAGAAATCGGAAAAGAGAAATGTGTAATGTGACTAGTAGCAGCACTCGAAAGAGGGGAAGGGCTTGAGGCGGGAGGGCTTGGGGGGGGGGGGGTGTTTTGAGGGTTAGAACCTAGGGGGATCGATGTGGCGGGAGGCGGCTGCCGCGGCCAGGTATGCACCCCCCCCCACCAAAAAAAAAAAAAAAAATCAAAAAATAACCCCTCCCCCAAACCCCCCTCTTCCTCTTCCTCTTCCTCTTCCTGTTCCTTTTTTTAAATATGTTTTTATTGATTTGGAGCTTCGCCTTCTTCTTTTCGTGTTCTTCCTCTTCTCTCTCTTCGTTTTTTTATTTGTTAGGTTTCGACTGGAACGGCAATGTTACGGATGAAACCGAAACTATCGGCCAGTTTCGTCTCTGTTTAGCTCTAAAACCGAGATAAAACATCCGATACATGTGTGTATCGTACACGTATCGGGCGAAACCTATTACCTTGAAATGAATATAAATGTAGGCCAAGATAGCTAAGCTGTCTACACAAATTAGAACCGGGAAATGTTATGTAACCCTATGTTGCACTATCAGAAGTATTTTAGGCCTTTTAAGTAGGGCAATAAAGAAGATCACTAGCTGCTGTCAAGTTAGAGATAAACAGAGAAAGAGGCAGAAAAACAAAATAGAAGAAGGGGAAAACAAGAAGACCTGTTCTTCAGTAAAAGCTCACGCCCACCCACAAAGAAACACTTGCTACATTCACCATCATTCACTCATTTATCAATTACATTTGACTTTATATGGGCTATTGCAAAACATGCTCCTTGGGTACTATAACTAACTCCCGTTAACCACCCGGTAAATGCATGACTCATGGAATATGTTGCTGAATAAAATACACCATCGAATAAATTACTTGCACTTACCCTTGTAACAAAGTCAGAAATGAAAAGGTTAACTTTTAACTAGAAACTGAGTCCATCTGTTTAAGACCTGAACCGTACCAGTTTGTTAGATAGGGAAAGGCAAGCGAACTTGAGTTACTCATATGTCAGAAGACCAAATATAGCTGACAGTGAGACTGTGCAAATGGAACTGAATTATGTGTACTGTATCAGGTTTCATATTCAATATGGATTTCCATATACGATATCCATTTAAAATATGGATACGAATATGGTAATGTAAAAAGGGATTAATGGGTATCATACGCCATATGAGAGGGTGTCTCATATGCCCTCTCACATATAGGGGGTCAAGTACAACAAATACAAGCCCATGTGGGCTTCTTCTTGCCCCTTTTATGTGAGAGGGCATATGAGACACCCTCTCAGACACCCTCTCATATGGAGTATGATACCCATTATTCTCATGTAAAAATATCCAAAATACCGGAAAGCATGTCCAAATATCCGAAAATATCCAAATGCACCTCTGCTTCAAATATATCAAGTATTATATAATGTGGTATCTTCACAAGTAAAAAAATATGTCGCATGACTTCTGATAATTCTAACATGTTCTCATTATAAAAATATTAAACTTAGGAGTATATATCTGACAACTTTTAATTTCATCCGAATCAGAGTTCATATGACTAATATGGTTTTGAGTTAGAATAGCCATATTTTTATCCGTGTTCATTAAAAGAAAACAAATATGTATAGGATAATACCTATATCCCCTCTGTATCCAATCTGTTGCATCTCCCTTACTCATGTCAATAAATGGTGAAAGTTCAGGTCAAACCTTATTGAGTTGGATATAAGTTTAACCAATTGATCCCACTGCCACCCTACTCTTATCACATGAAAATATGAAAGTACTTCTGCACTTTAACCAATTGAAATTTTGAATTTAAACAAACATCCTCCTCAATTCAGCCATCTTCATGAAAGCATAATCTCAAGCGACAAGAATTGATCAATCACACTTCCTAGCAACAACATGAACAACATTTTTGGTTCTTCTAAAACATCACATTTCATATTACATATGTAACAAGGTGTTCCCCACATTCTAATATAGAAATTATCTGTTCTGTAATCTCGTCGACTAATGCGAATAAAACATGGAATTTCATCTTCAATATGCCTTGTAAATTCTGCAACATCCAATCAGAGTGAAAGACGATAGGATTTCGTTTCTTACTTACATCTTCTCCTACTACTTTAAAGGTTTTCTCCTACAAATGCTACCACCAAATTTTACCAAAACTTGCTAAAATAATGAATTTGTAAGATCATTCGGTAATAGTTCTACTCAAAATAACCATTAATATCAAGGTATCATTGGATAAGGAATAACAATCAAACATGTCCCTTTAGACATCATATGGGCATAATGGGATATGAAAAAGATGGAAAGAAAAGAAAAGACACAAAACAAGTGAAACAAATGCAATTCTATTGTTTATATAGCCTTCAAGCAACATGGAAAATTATATGCCAGCCAGAGTTTACCTTGAAGTTTCTCCATTGGTTCCTTCTTCCATTAGCAATCAAATAAAACAAAAAAGGTCTTGACTAATTTATCTTCCCTTTCACCCAGTTCCTTGGAACTCAGCACCAATTTAGAAACGTCGACTCTAGGAACAATCACAAAGGGGATCACAGATGTTTTAGAAACTCTACCAGCCAAACAAAATAAGGCAACCTATCTTTGGATGGTTGATACTTGATCAGATTGGTTGAGACTCCTTAGAAGTGTCATTTATGTCACGCTGAATGAATTGCCATTTGTTTCATAAAGGCGGCATTGTCGCTACTGAATATCTTTTTAATATTTTCTTTAGTTATCAATTCCCCACAATGGTGTAGGGGTAATTGTATTTTTAGTTCCCAAGGGACGTATTAATAACTATGTACTACTTAGGTATTGCTGAGGTGTCAATCCAGTGCTAGAATGCATCCCTCTATTATTTGCCAAAACAAAGAAATCTCACATATTTCCTACTTTTACCTCTTCACTCCCACTTCCATGATACTAGATAAGGGTGTAAAACCTAAGAAGAGTACTTCAAGAACTAATGGGAGATTAGTAACCTCTAGAATTGGTTTAGATTAAATCATTAAATGTTCATATTTTCTTCTCTTTTCACTTTTTCCCCTTTGTTAGGATCTACTAGGGATTTTGGGGATAAAATAGGGTTTTTATTGAGATAAAGAGGAATTAGAAGATAGATGGCCTCGATTAGAAAGGACCACTGTCCTAGCCTTTCATTCGAAAGGAAGGCTTAACTCTCTCACTAATCTAAGGCTCTACCCTTTTCTTTACTGATTTCTCTCTCAAATTCAGAATAATCCCTAATTACCACTGCCTCCTTTATATAATAAGCCGATTTTTTAGAAATTACAGATCTGTCCCTAGCACCTAAAATTACAATTTTACCCTTATATCCTAGCCCTTTAGCCGCCGCATTCCGAGTCTATCATTACTCCGTCCCTAAAACCCCACCTTGTTCTCAAGGTGATTGCATGAAGTCCATGGGGCATGCACTCCAAATGAGGGTTGCTCGTCCCTTCCTGACTCTTCGTCTCAGCTACTATGACATCGCCTCTCCATCTTCGACCATCGATATCTAGAGAGCACGATCGAGACAACGATGACCCGGCCCAAACCTCTCGTTACAACGGACATAATCTAGTTTGTGTTTATTGTGGATCTCCACTTCCGTGAGACGCTTGATCCTATTGTCGGATTGAGACTCGATGTTCTTCTCTTGACCGAACTAATCCGTCACTGGCTGATACTTTTGTACTTCCGTAGTGGCACTAATGCTAGAGGAGACCCGGCTCATTACTCCCTTGGCAGCCCGCTCTGTGATGTTCCTGTCATCCACCAACCGGGCTAGCTCCATCCCCTCTCCCCGCCCCCTCAGCCTCGGTATACAAAGCTCGAATCGTATGCTCACCTTTAGCCCCCTCAAAAAATTTCCTCTAACACTGCTTCAGGTATCCCCTCACCCAACCTGCGAACATTTCGAACCTCTCCCTATAGTCTATGATGATGTCTTCCTGTTTGAGGGTAAGGAACTGCTCATATAAACCTTCCCCCTGAATATCTCAAAATCGATCCAGCAAGCAGTCAACGCATCCCATGAAAGAACAAGCTGCCCCTGCTCCCTACATTGATATCATTGATATCAGGCCAATGCCTTTTCGTTTAAGCATATACCTGCTGGCATCAACTTTCCCTCATTCGTCAGACGATTCACGACGAATTATCTCTCTATCCGATAAACACATCCATAAGGGTCCTCCCCCTCTAAGACCGGCATCTTCAGCTTGTGGACCCTGCTACCAATTGCCAAAATCCACATGTCATGCTCTCCAATTGGGATGCTCATAGTAAGGTTGTTGGTAGATGTTTTGTTGTGAGGCAGTGGGACTTCCAAATTCCCCGACGGGAATCCTTCTGCTGTATCATCATCCCACCATCCATCGTCCCCCCTGCCTGGGTCTCCACCGCCATCATCGAAGACCATGTAGTCGTCTCCACGATCGCTGAAGCCCCCGTGTATAAGTCGGCCTCGATGTTTGTCATCATGTCTTGGTGGGTCCCCCAAGTGAACCCTAGAGGCCATGGGGCCCCTGGTCTCTGTTTCTAGGCCCGCGAGCCCCTGGAAGGCCGTCCGAGGATCGCCAGGCCCTGGAAGGCCTTACCCGGGGCCACGAACCCCAGTGCGGCCCTTCCAGAAGCTGTCAGGCCAAGGCGACCCGCCTTGCACACCCCTGGCAGCCTGCCCAAGGCGGCAATGCCCTTGGTGAGTGCCCCAGGGCAGTCCCCGGCATTTGCCACAACACCAGATCTACTTCTGCCTCAGACGCTCCCCCCATAATTTTGGAGGATGATTTCACCCACGCATGATCCGTTTTTCGGTTGGAGAACTTCAAATATGGTGACTTTTCCCTTATTGTCAACCAAAACTTTCACCTTTTATATCAAATCTAGACTTACACCGTTTGGTGTTTGATCTTTTGCAAAGGTGACAACTTCGTCTTTTGTCCTAAATATGTGCTGACTTCGTCGTTGTTCAGATTTGACTTCGCAGTCTCCTCACCACGCCTAGGGCGACGACTGATCATTCAAGAGTTCCTTGAGTATAGATTCTATCGTCGAAAAAATTTCGTCCACCATGCCCAACATTTCTGTATCCTTTTGATGTTGATCCTGGAGGATCTCCACTTCACTTCACAATTTTTCTTCCACGACGTCAACTTTCCTCACCGTCGTTGAACCTCTTTAATACCAATTTGAACTGCTTTAGGATTTGCTAGAGATTTTGGGGATAAAATATGATTTTTATTGAGATAAAGAGGAATTACAAGATAGATGGCCTCGATTCGAGAGAAGGGAAGCTCTCCTAGCCTTTAATTCGAGTAGAAGGCTTAATTCTCCCACTAATCTAGGCTTCTACACCATTCTCAGTAGGTTTCTCTCGCGAATTCAGCATAATCCCTAATTACCACAGCCCCCCTTTATAAAATAAGCTGTTTTCCAGACATTACATAGATCTGTTCTTTGACGCCCAAAATTACAGTTCTACCCGTCTCCCCTAGCCCTTCAGCCGCCGTACCTCGAGTCTATCAGCCTTCCTCTCTCTCTTGCTTATTTCTTTCCTCTTTCCTCTATTATTTCCTATCTCCTTCAAACCAGCCATAATCAATACTGATCTGGATTTCGGACTATGCTTTCTGCACATGCAGCTATCACCAGCAAATCAATAAAAAAATTGAAGAAAACTGATACTTTCTGCAGTATAGATTATCTAGCGGGTCAAAAACACATGGGAAAAAAATATCTACTCTCTGTTTAACTATTTGTTTCAGCTGAATATGTTTAAGCTTAATCCACTCTTGGTTTGTTTTAATCTCCTCTTTTGAGCATACAATGTCTTCTGTTGATTTATATGTAACTTTGCATCCTTGCGTCATACATAGCCCATTCAACTCGTGTTCCTGAAGCTGGTTTTAACGCGCGGTTGAACCAATATTGAATGCAGCTTGTAGAAGCTACATCGTTAGATTCATTTCTACTGTATTTTGCCACATAAATCAATGATTCAACAATATCAACTTAGTTCCACATGAACTTTTTTGTTATATCCATCTGTGCATGCCTTTTGTACTGTGTATTAACTTGAAGAAGATGATTGGTGCTTTTTCAGAGATGGAATTGGCAAATCTACACAACGAACCTTGACCCAACTTTCTGGAAGTGGAACAATGTGATCTTATATGCAAACATTTTGAATATTCTTGATTGTATGAAAATAAAAAAATTTATGTGATTTAAATCTACTGTCCATGAGGATCTCACCAATTATTGCAGAATTTACACTTGAATATAAATTCAATGCTATTCTTGGGTTAAACTAATAAATAAGCATGATTAAGCCTTTATCCTTGCATGTGTATGACAATCTAGAGGAATTCTAGGCTGCCCGTGAAAATAATGTAGTAAATGACATGATAAATGGAAGTGTAGGATATTCCTTTTTGCGACCTTTTTCACTTGCGCGGTCACGGAGATGACCCAGCCGTAATTTCTCGCTTTCCAACCACTGGTAAAGAAGCACGTGCAAGAACGGTAGAATTGATTAGCACACACAAAAGAACAGAAGGTATTATAAGTTGCAGTGATATTCTTCCATAAAAGTAATACGCTCTGCAAGTAAAATTCTCACGTCATTGAATTTGATAGCATGGAGAGCCCTAGCCTTCTCCTGAACTTCCGCCTATGATTAGTGAAATGAAACTGAAATAAGATAATGCTGGTAAAGAATATCATGATGAACTAGCGGTGTGAAAGTTACAATTACCGCTGTTAGTCGATCAATAAATCCGCATTTTACACTTTGCCTTAAGCGTTTGCATTCCTCCTGTAAGCATAGCATTCAGCACATTGGGAAATAAACTATAAAAAAGTACAACTAAAAATGTTATAATTATAATGGGTGCCCATGATCGTCCATGCTTCCAATGGTACACATGTCCAATATAATGATACATCGCAACAGATTTTAATGCAGCAGAATCTTCAAATAGCCCTTTAATTTTTTCAACAAGGCATTAGATGCATTAACCAAAATAAAGAATTGTAAGTAATTTTGGCTAAAGACGCAATGTAGGTAATGTGCAGATCACGGTAGATACATACAACACATCCATATCATCATGTGACATTCCATTATTACATATAGAAACGACATCAGCATGAAAACACGTTTCCATCGGATTTTTATGGTGATCGTTGCAACCCCATCCTTAGTCCAGAAAGAAACATATTGAATTAGCTGGAACAGGGAGCCTAGTACGTGAGGAGAAGGGTAAGATGCACACAGCATTTAGCCAAAACTGCAGATAGGAAGGTTTTGTGCTTGAACTTTCCCGGATGTGACCACCAGGTCATAATGGAGCAGCATCAAGTTCATATTGAATTATAAAGAGCAGAACAACAACAAAGGTTCCTAAATTTGTGAGGCTTCCTCTTCCACAAAACAGAAAGCTCCTTATTTGCTGTCATTAACATCAATGTCCAACTATTATAAGTGAGTTCCGACGTCAGGAACAAGGATGTACACTGAGGGAAGTTTCAACTGAGAATTGTAACATGAATGGTATTTGGAATGTAAAATTCTGATCTCATCTCAACTCTTAGAGAGATGAAAAAGGTTAGAGACAAGGTGAGAAGAACAGTTGTCACTGAACATTTCAGCCAAAAGAACAAAGAATGTCAAACGTCAGGAGGATATCAAGGCCATGAATCCAATGGCATTGAAAGGATAGATCACATATTCAACCTTACA
Source organism: Scilla litardierei (assembly GCA_030789695.1). NCBI lineage: Eukaryota > Viridiplantae > Streptophyta > Magnoliopsida > Asparagales > Asparagaceae > Scilla > Scilla litardierei. Next base: position 878,356 of record CM061133.1, on the reverse strand, counting down.
CGGGAACATAAAGAGGAAATTTATGAAGGAGAAAAGTTGAAGAGAGCATCCATGATGGTTCTGAAGAACTTTAATCCAAGACAAGTGAAAACAATAAAAATGGCCCTAATGACATGATGAAGTCACTGAGAATAAGCTGAAAAAAAGATCCCACTTTCCAGCTCAGCAGATATCATTTAACCAATGCCCTGAGAGACATTGTGACACTCGCCCACTACAGAACCATCTTTACATGGCAGTAAAATAGATATACGAGAATATTTCTTTACCTCCTTAAGCCCAAGTGAATTATTAGCCATACAGCAATACCAACTCCAAGTTTTACTCCTAAACCAAATAAAGGATGGGAGGAACACAAAGTGAGGCGCTTCAATGAGGTTGTTATTGTTGACGATAGTGGTAGTTTTCGAAGTGAGAGAGAAGAAACTTCCAAATATGACTTAGATGCTTCAAGCCTCAGCAATCTTAGCAATCTTGGCTGTATTTCTTTACCAACCCCATCTCTACTATGATAGATCTGGCTTTTTTCTGCGTTTTGGGCCCATTTGGGGCGTTTTGAGAATTTTCGGCTTTTTAGGGGGTGTTCTGGGAAATTTTCAATCTTTTTGGGTTTTTGTGTAATTTTCTTTATTTCTGAATTCTATTTATAGGTGGGAGTCATTGAAGGATTTCTTAGGCTATTTTTGAGAGAATATTGATATTAGAGTTGAGATTGCCCCCCTCGTTCTTCGGGAGAGTGCGGACGTCCTCTCCAATTGGCGACTTGGAAGGACGATCACACCTTTAATTGTGATCAATGTATCTTATTTTCAGTTTTATATTAATAAAAAGTTCAGATTTTTCTTCGTTCCTATAAATGTGGTATCAGAGCATCAAAGATTCATGACGACGGCGGCGAGATCTAAGGACAAAATTGACGCTTTTGAGGAGAAATTTAACGGCAAACTAGAGGGCGTGAAGCAAACCCTAGCGAAGCAAGGAGAAACCCTTGAAGCCCTAAGGAAGCAAAGCGAAACCCTTGCAAAAATGGTGGAAAATCAATGGAAATAAGGAGAAAACCTAGCGCAACTCATGCAACAATTCATAGCGGCGAAGGAGATTGGCGTGGTCAAAACCTCTAAATTTGGAGCGAAAGGTGACAGCTTTGGAGAAGGTGAAGGAAAAGATGAAAGAATACGAAGAGAGTCTACTTTCCGACGCCGATAAGTACTTCGAGGCGGAGGAAGAAGGGCACTTGATGGAAGAAGGCCACAAACCATGTGAGCAAGGGAGTCGCCCAAACCCTAAACACAACACATGGGGCAAGCCGAACACTAGGGGACCTCTGCAGGGCCGCCCTCCCCTGCAGATGATCTGCAGGGCACCCGCCCCTGCAGGTTGGTCGCCCAGCCCCCTGGGGTGGCCGGTAGGGCCGGCCGACCCTGCATGAGGCCCTGGGGGCCCGCCAACCCCAGGCACCCTCAACAGGGGCGACAGAGAGCAAAACCTACTGCCGGGCTCTTGGCAGCAGCTGAGGTGCTTTTCTGAGCCCATACAAACACGAACAGGAACATGGCAGCAACAGCTAGGTTACAACGCAGATTCTAAGGATCGGCGAGGATTTCGGGGCCAACCGGGAATGCACTATGACGTTGATGACCCTCCGGAGTTCGCGATGGAGCACAACGACGGAGAAGAGTTTCGAGGGCACCATGGCCCCCGATATGTTGCAAGAGACGACGACGACCACCCACATGTCCTGAGGAGTATCGAGGAGGCTTCGGAAGAGAGAGGGGCTTGGAGGAGGATGACAAGGACTCTGTTGTTGGCGAGGAGGGCTGGGAAGACCACGAAGATCGAGATGAAGGCCCATATAGGGGATTTGAGTGACATATGGAGAGATGACAGCACTACTACCAGCTTCACCAGCCCAGGCACACATGCGGACAAGCAGATCGGTGGACTTGTGGCATGGACAACAGGATTTGAAAGCTGAAGATGTCCATATTTGAGAGAGAGTATCCTTTCGCTTGGATATACAGGACCGAGAGGGTTTTTACAGTGTCCTGTATGACTGAGGAGCAGAAGTTGGAGACGGCGACAGTGTGTTTAGAAGAGAAGGCCCTCGAATGGTTCCAATGGAGGGAGCATCGGTGCCCGTTTCGTTCGTGGATGAGATTAAGGATGGCTTGGTGAAAAGATTCCGCGAGACTCATGTAAGTAACTGGCAGAAGCGGTTTTCTCTCAAGCAGGATGGCACGTTGAAGGATTACATGGCGCGGTTCGAGGCCTTGTAAGGACGTGTACGATGGATCTCTGATGAGACAGTGGAGAGCAGCTTAATGAAGGGGCTGAAGGCCATCATTCACGCAGAGCTTCGCATACAGAGGCCCAGAACCTGATGGAGGCCATGGAGTTAGCGCAGATGGTGGAGGACCGCCTGATGGAGGAGAAGAAATCTAGAGGGACTGGAGGCGGCTCATCTTTCCACAGCCAGCCCACGATTAGCGGACATAAAACGACCTTGACAGGGACAAACTCGTCTAGTCAGGAGAAGAGCGGAGTGCCACCGCCAGAAGGGTAATTCAGGAAAATGACCGATGCGGAGATGCAAGTGAAGAGTTAGTATGGTCTGTGCTTTAGGTGCGACGAGAGGTTCACCCCATGGCACCATTGTAGGGTACGCAAGCTGCAGTTGCTGATAGCGGGGAAAGACGAGGAGGACATAATGGAGAAAGAAGAGACCGGAGGAGATCGACATCCCCACTTGGAGTAGGACCACCGCAGACTTACCACAGACTTCATGCACCATCTTGAGGACAATGTAGTTTTCGGGAGCGGAGTAATGATAGATCTGGCATTTTTCTGCGTTTTGGGCCCATTATAGGTATTTTGGAAATTTTAGGATTTTTAGGAGCATTTGGAAAAATTTCAGTGTTTTTGGTTTTTCTGTAATTTTTCTTAGTTCTGAATTCTATTTATAGGAGGGAGGGGCTGAGGGATTTCATAGGCTATTTTTGAGAGAATATTGATATTGGAGGTGAGATTATCCCTCATTTTTCGGGAGAGTGCGGACATCCTCTTCAATTGGCGTCTTGGGAGGGCGATCACGCCTTTAATTGTGATCAAGGTATCTTATTTTCGGTTTTATATTAATAAATCCAATTTTTCTTCCTTCCTATCATACTTCTCAAGACTCTAGAAATATAAAAAATAAAATTCAAAATGGCGGATGGCGGATTAAGGAAGTCAAGCATGCTGCAAATAAACCTAATGACGAAATTTGTCCACATGTATTCATGTGACAAGAAGAATCTAAATATAACATGTATTCATGTGTATCTTGAAAGTCAGCTATCTATGAGACAATGTGCTCATTTGGCATTCTTAGCATCATGGACAGCATACAGTCAGGCCATCAAAGCATAAAAATCATTTATAAAGTAAAGAAATGTCTGTTTCTTTCTTCTTTTTCTTCTTTGTGTGTGGGTAAGTGGGTGTGCGGGTGGGTTGCGGGAAGGGGGCTGCTTCGAAGATCAATAAGTGGATATTTCCCCTGTTTTACTTTTCCTTTCTACCACTTTCTCGTGCTCTTCTTATATATAGAAGAAGGGTCTTCAATGCTCAGTAATTATGGAAAGTTATAAACTTGAGCCATGCAAGTACTCCTTGGTCAAAACTGTAATTGATAACTATTCTTTACAGGTATATGGGAACTATGTTGACAAAATATTAAAAAAAATGATGACCACGTACATATATTGGCAAAACATGGACATTTGCTCAAGGCAAATCTCAGCAGAATGACCCATGCAAATGCCAGCATGTAAATTGAAATCGTTTACTAAGCTAGAGCCATCCAGTAAAGAGCTACCACCATTACATTTTGCTTTGTTTAGATGAATTAAAAAACTTGCATATGTGATCTTAAAATTAACTGAAAGAGTTGTCTCAAATACTTATTGGAAGAGGTAGGTACCAAGGTTAGGGTAAACCAATCAAGCCGGTACTATATATCTTACATTTTTATACAAGAAAGGCTTACATTTCTCCTATACATTGAGGACGGTATCTTATTTTTCATATTTTCTGTATTGCTGTGTCCATGTCACTTGCACATGCCTTTGCTACATGTAATAACTTAGGTAAGAGGATAAGAGTAACGAGCATTAGAATATTTTAAAATAATAATAAGCTTCCTATGATATTGATACTTGAACATAATCCCATGATAGCATTCAACCTTGATCTCTACAATGCATTTGGCATGGCCCAGATATTAAAGATACACCTAGTCTGAGTTGGATTTCCACATTTGTACGCATAAGTAATTAGGCATACGCCCACCATTTTAATTTCCAAAAAGGAAATAAAGAAACCAATCATATGAATCATGATATCTCTAAAATCTCTTGTTTATCAGTTTGATATGTTTTGTTAGTTAGTTTAGTTCTTATCTTCAATCTCAAAGGTGCTAACATTTGAATGTGGAATTCTTCATTTGTTGCTTAGTATTCAACGTTTTTCAAATAATGTGGGTAACCTTTCGGGTTAGGATCGGCATCATTTTGCAAAATGTTGCTCCTCTTAAAGCTAGCATTCTGATTTGGCTACTTGAGCAACACAAGATCTTAATAATCTAGCAAGAAAAACATTATGTTACATAAGACTTCTGTGTTCCTTCTATGTTTGTATTATTGTACTGCTTTAAGGATGATCTGAATTGTTGTGGTCATTTATTACTGAGGAAAAAACGGGATCTCTACACTTCCAGCAGTAGTTTATCCGTGGGGACGGGGGCAGTGGAAGTAGGAAGTTGTTCAACGTGTGGGAAATGTTTATGATGTCAATGGTATGGAAAAAATGAACCGAGAAAAATACTAATATCTTTAATCACAAATCCAAATCTGCTTCTGATCTGGTTGATTCTATCATATTATTTGTGTGATCTCCATGTTTCCAGATTGCCTGTTAATTAACTTAATTCTTAAGTGAAAGTGGACTCTGGTGTGTTAACTTGTGCAAAAAAGATGTTCCATGGCATGCAAAAAAAGAGTTTACATTGCAATTTAATTACGTTCCTTCCAATGGCCAAGTTTGTCTGTCCGGTGCTGCTGGAAAGGATGGAGTCTATTGCCGGTGGAGTTTTATTATCTGACGCTAGTGGATTAAACCGGCGCCAATGTTGCTATATTCTTACGAGCTTTTCAGTCTGTGATAGTTATTTGCGATGACTACAGAGATTTAATCAAGGAGTACCATGCATAGGGTACGATAGGAACTTAGGTTCCATCATATATTCTTGGTTATTAGGTGCTTTTGAGAAGACTTTATATATAAATTATATACATATGGTACAATAGGAATTTAGGATCCATCGTATATTCTCCAAAAAGAAGAAGAATAAGACCCACCCGCATATGTATTTCATACAGCTATTGACAAAGAAAGACTCCATGTTGCTACTACAATGAAAAACAAAACATATGAAAATCGCACTTCATTATGAATTACCTCTGAAAATTCCTGGTTTGAGATGAGATCAATAGTTATAAACTCTCGTTTGTTTAAATTTAATATCTCCAGTGTTATATCAGTTGTCTTCTTACCGGTCTTATATTTTCCAGCTGCCTTGCCGGTCCCTGAATAAGACAGTGATAATTACAAATCTGAACATTGTGGTGAAAATTTCCAGCAAGGCAAGGGATGGTATCAGGAAAACTTACCAATAACTTTAACAAGCCGATACATATCTTTATTTGAAGAAGAACCAGAAATCCTTATTCTAACAAATGATCCAACGACATTCTCATTGAACATGTCAATGTCATCCAGAAAATCTTCCATCAAATTACGGCGCAAGTACATAAGACCAACATTGTGAACATCTATTGCTGCATAATCACCAATGTTGGTCCACCCCTTTTCTTCTACTCTTCTACATGATTTACGCCTTGTGTCTATGCTCATCTTTGTGGATGCATCACTGTTTCCTTCCACATCAGTTTGACTGGGATCGGGATCTACAACACCTCCTTGATTGTCATCTGTGGCAAGTGGGGAGGCTTCCTTTATAAGAAAGTGTGGTTCGAGAAGCTTCAACATTTCAAGATGCCCTACACGCGATTTTCGAAAGAGAGTCCTAAGCCTTGAATCACAAACTACTTGACTTTTTCTATGAGGATCACGTAGATTGTTTTGTTTTATATATTCAAGGAGAAGAGCCTGGACATCAAAATGAGATAGAACAGATCTATCACCATCTTTCATGTGTGCCACGAACTCAAGCAGCTCCTTAGATGCCCATTCAATGTCCTCAGAAACAGATGTGCGCCTAAAACCTACTTTTCCAGAGCGCTCCTTGTTGGCTGTAATCCTTGGCCGTTTTTTCACCTTCTTCCTTGAAGAAGTGCTTTCTTTACGACACCTCGATGAGCTCGATGAACTCCCTCCTTGGTCTTCACTGGCATTACCTGGATTCTCTGAAGGTTCATTATTCCAGTCGGCTCTCCCTTTTTCATCTAAGAGTTCCTTGTTGCCAGCAGCTGCATTTGTTTCCTTGAATGGATTGCTAGCCCCTTTCAGTTCCTCGGTTGTCAAAGACAACTTTGCTTTCAGGTCTACCCAATAGTCCTTGAACAAATACATCCAACTAGCCTTGTCATCAAAATCAATCACATCCTGATAAGAAATCCAACTGAATCAATTACATGGAGGTAAATAAGAGAAGATGAAGTCATCAACACGATGAACATACATAAACATCTGCCATTGGAAGCAAAAGCTAGCAAGAAGAGGACAACATCAAAAAAAAATGATTTTTTTTCATGAGGAAATATTTTACAATCCTACAACATTCTACTGTTTAAAACGTTCCCTACAGTTCATATGCTGGAGCAAACGCTCAGTCATTTAACACTGTAACAAACGCACAGTCAAGTAACACTGTAACCGAATTGATATTATTATTATTATTATTATTATTATTATTATTATTATACAGACTCGTGGCTTAACAAAAGAGGAGTGAACCATAACAATCACCAAGATCACCGCACAATTCGGAGTCAGGGTTATGAATCCATTAACAATCACCACCAATCAATAAATCCAACAAGGGAAACACCAAGAATAGGATGATCATCGAAATTCATATAAAATTAAAGTTAACTAAAGATATCAGAAACAAACTCAGACTCCATGCATTGTTTAAAAAACAAAAAAGAAGACATGTTGAGCGTCTGAAAGTAGCACTATGATGGGAAAGTTGTCGCAAGAACATAAATGCCAGACACATCCTTCTTCTTGATATTCAACATATCAATTATAAAGAATATAAGTAACAGAAAATATGTTCCTTAATGTTAGAGCCTTCAAATAGAAAAGGAGATGAAAAAAAAAATCAGACCCCATAAAACAAACGGAGAAGTCAACATCACCATCATTCAATGCAAAAAATAAAGAAGGTGCCTCTCTATCTAAGAGAAATGGTCTCATTAGGTTGGACAAAACGAAAAAAAACTACTCAAGCACAAGAATTGGTCAACATGATCATTTTTATGGTCAGCCATGCAGACAAATATCTACAAATTCTGAAAAAGGAGTTTTGCACAATAAAACAACATAATCCAAGTGCAGAATAAAACACACCGTGGTCTCATCTGCATGCTGATTCATCTCTATCAGCATCACTGTTTTCATACAAGTCTCACAGAATCCTTTATTCTCTCTGACACATAAAAAATCAGCTTCTTTTATGCACCTTCTACACAAAGAATATGTACATGTATAGCACATATAGCGGGCAGATTTCTGACAGTTGCTACATATATGCCAACCTGTGAGGCGCAGAATTTTTAGACAGACGTTATAACATGAAACTAAATAACAAAGTACAAAGCACTAGAACTGAACATGGCTTTTGCTGAAATCAAACTTATCATGGATAAAGTGATCATAACTGCACATTTATGATAACCAGAAAAGTAATGACATAGTCAGAAAAGAACAACATTTCCAAAAATAAAACAATAATAAAATTCAATACAAGACATGAGCACTGAACAGGAGAGTAGCGGCGGTAAATTGTACGGTGGGCATTTATACAGACGTCGAACACAAGAATTGTGAATCTCCAGCAACAACTAATACGTCATGGCCTAAGAATGAATCTTCAAGATTCATGCTTATCTAGCAGAATGTCTTATTTTATAAATGAATATCATTGCAACAGTTGAACTGGTGTCCTCCATAAACATGCACCTCATGGACTCACTTGGTCTATTTTACAGAAGAAAAGAAGTTATTTATGTTACAAGATAAAAGGGTTCATGTGATTTGGATAATAGACACCTTGATAGTGATCTCATCAATTCTATTCAACCAGATGTTTCTTCATCCACAAATGAATAGGCAAGTGTGCAACTACCCTGTTGGTAAAGCAACCCAAGATTTCGATTGTTTCATGTTTGACTGTGTTATAAGATTAAGTCAGCATATGATACAATTCGGGCACATCAGTAGTTAAAATTTATGTTGCCTAAGGACAAAAATGCAAGCTTGGTGGAGTCTCTGTCATTTGATTGGTCAGTGTAATTGCTTTGAAGAATATAAAGTTTACTGTATTTTTCTTAGTTTTTTCATTCGATGGTGTTTATCCATTCTCATTATTTTTCGCACTTTCACTCAATTCTTTCATCAGCCATGGTCAAAAGTTCTGACGGCGACAAGAAAATAATGGGCTGTGAAAAGACATCGACATTTTGAGTGATCAATGAAGATGCTGCCGCAGTTCTGTCCATGCATGCTATGATAGTCAAATACAATGATGCATTTTGACACTAGAAACTTAAACAATCCAGCATGACTCATGTGACCACACAATCTGATACGATTAGGGTTAATCGTAACAAAAAGTTCAGTGGAAAGAAAGAAAAAGATATTTTAAGTGGACAACGAAAGAGATACGAATAAAGAGATAATGATCTTTTCTGGAATAGATCGCTTCCCAACTTGAAATATATGATCAAGTCTATTCCCCCAAGCCCTAGCCGTCACAATGACGATTTATCTCAATTCGATCCTTAACACCATTAGGGTTATTCCCTTTAAATGCTCACCTAACAAACGACTAAACACACTACAACTTAAAAGCATAAAAGATAGTGCATAAAGCAAAAAGGCTAAGTCGCTCCATTGGTTGCTCCCACGCTCGGATCCGTGGCCCGACCCGTGCCCGCGCGGCGTCTGCGGTATACGACCGCATCATTACTCCCCCAAAAAACGAAACTTGTTCGAAATCTAGAAATTGTGCTGTGTTGGTGCCCTCCAACTGCCAAGTAGCCTCATGATCGGGCAGTCCCGACCAACGTACCAACACTTTTCGGCCCCCACCCTCACTGTGCCGCACCTGTAGAATATCATGTGGCTCCAGACGTACCTCCGAATTAGCTGTCAAAGTAGGTGGTAGAGTGGCCACCGGCGTATGCGATCCAATTGCCCGTCGTAATTGAGAGACATGGAAAACCGGATGTAATGCAGATCCTGGGGACAATGCCAACCTGTAAGCCACGGGCCCAATCTTCGCCTCTATCTGAAAAGGGCCGTAAAAGAGAGCGGCCAGCTTCTCGTTCCGACGTCGTGCTAGTGATCGCTGACGATATGGCCTCGGCTTCAGATATACCTGGTCTTCCACCGCGTAGTCAACCTCCCTGCGATGCACATTCGCCTTCGCCTTCATAATCTGCTAAGCCCTCGTCATGTGCTTCTTCAGCTCCTCCAAAATTTCATCTCGCTCCTCGAGATACTAGTCCAACTGTGATACCGGTGTCGTCCCGCTACGGTAGTGGATCAACGCTGAGAGATCCCTACCGTACAAAACACGAAATGGTGTCGTCTAGGCCGCTGAATGGAAAGAAGTGTTATACCAGTATTCGACCCACGCCAACCACCTAAACCAATGATTAGGGTTCAATATTGTATATTTTACCCCTCATTAGATGGTATTTTATGCATAATTTGTATTCATTTTGGCTCCGATACGCGCATTTTGATGATATCACTTAATATTGGAGCTTACCGTTTTTATATGCTTAAAACATAATTTTTACAGCTTATTAGCATCTTCATCTTGGTCTTCTATTATTTTTCAGTTGAATTTCGTGAAGTCCCGATTCCAACGCATATTTTTCCAGAATTTTTGGAGGTCGGAGCAATTTACTACATTTTTTGGAAGACAATGTGACGGTGCTGAAAATTTCTGGGCTAGAAAGTCTGCTTTTCCCCTCTTGTGCAGAATTCTGCTATCATTGCAGTATATATTCCGACTTAATGATATTTTTCTGATATTCTACACTTTGTTACGGTTCCATCGCCGCCTGGAACACGTCATTCCGAGGTCGGATGATTTTTCTAGAATTTTCGCAAGACAGGGTGGCGGTGCTGAAAATTTCTGCAGATTTGCCCCCTATTGTGAAGAAATCTGCTATCATTCCGGTATATATTTCGGCCTCCTGATATTTTTCAGTGATAGTACACTTGGTTACGGTTCCATCGCCGCCTGGAACGCGTCATTCCGAGGTCGGATGATTTTTCTAGAATTTTTGCAAGACAGGGTGACGGTGCTGAAATTTCTGCAGATTTGGGCATTAGTTGCGGGTTTGGGCGCGGATCCGACCCGTTTGGGCTGTTTTCAGACCCGAAATTCTGAGTCTATTTCTTGGGCTTTCCTCCCCTCTTTTTCCCTCATTCCTTCTTCCCCATTCTTCATCTTAGGGTTAGGGTTTTGGTGGAGCAACAAAGAAGCAAGGAGGAGCATTTGGTTTGGGTTTTGTTCTTCATTGGAGATATTGGTGAACTCTTTCCCTCACCTTGTGTATTTTGATTTAGTGAATTGTAATGATAATGGATGATGTTTTTAGAAGTAAAAATCTCTCTTTTCTTGTTATAATGAGCTAGATCTTCTTCTTGCGTGGTTGTATGGTGATTTGTGTTTGCTTTGGCTTTGGTTTTCAATCTTGCATGTTTTAATGATTATGTGGTAGAATTGATGAGATATAATTTGAATTAGGGATCCTAGTGGGTGTCCCTAGAGTGGAGTTTGCCTAGTGGTACCATTCTTGTATGCTTGGTTGTTTATTATCTCAATTTTTCATACCCTACTTTCATTGCACACCAAGTGTTCGATAAAATGCCACATCCACCGATTGTGTTTTCCTTAGCCGGAAAGACAATTGAGTTATCCTCAGATTGAACCCATATGCTTAGCAACCTCATTCCCACACACCACACAAGCTTCCTCGCCTATTTGCCTCTCCAATTCTTGAACCCTAGGATGTTGGTTTGGTAGATGGTTTCACACACATTTTCACACACTTCCACCCCGTTAGTGTAGTTGGTTGTTAACCGCCGTTACCCTTCCTACATCAATTGAATTTGTGATTGCAAAACGACTTGTCCCCGTGATCCGACCCGGTCTCACCGGATATAAATTTATTACTTGACGTCCTCCTACACTTGGGAGTAGCGCTCAAGCATCACATACTTGAGACGCGTTCAAGCAATTGGCGCCGTTGCCGGGGACAACGGTTTTTGCATTTACATTTTCGATTGATTTTGAAAATTTTGGCGAGATACTTCCCACTATTAGTGCGAGTCTTTTCCGATTTTTTATTTTTCACTTTTTGATTTGAGATTTCTTTATTTTTCAATTTTTGAGTCCTTTGCTATCTTTATTTTCATTTTCTTTTATTAAAATTCAAAAAAAAGTTATGGACTTTAACGGCATAAATCCTTTGTATGATGCACTTTCATTTTCTTTGCACAGGACCACTTCTTTGAAGCTCAAAATTGCCGGCTTTGCTCAAATTGATGGTGAATCCTTCTATCAAGCTTGGAGGAGGTTCATGGATTTATTAAGCGACTGTCCACATCATGGATTCACGATAGACCATCTTTTCCAGTTTTTCTACGAGGGGTTGCAGGAGGAGATGCAGGACTACATGGCGATGTTGGACGATGGAGCTCTATTTGACATGTCACCTGTGGATGCTTGGGAGTACTTGGAGTCCATGGAGGATATGGCACGACCATTGGATGGGACTTCAGGGAGTGATCCATTAGCGCCAGATCAGGAAAGCATTGGAGCATCCCTTGACCAAGGAGAGCAAATCGTGGACGCACCCTTGCAACCCTTGGGTGAGGAACTTCAATTGCTTATTCAGACACAGGAGGCTCAATCCCAATATTTTCTGCAGAGCATGGAGACTCGAAGCCAGTATATTCATGAGATCATTTCTAGTCTCGCATTGCTTGCCTCTTGCTTGGGAGAAGGTAATCAAACCACTCAAAAACTTTTATTATCTGATTTGGATTCATCTTCCCTTGCAGGAGATTTGTGTGAAGATGGAGAGGACGAGTGTAAAATTTTGGATGGAGTGGAGGAGACTAGCAGGGCCACGAGCTTATCGATCATTTTGGTGGAGTCCGAACCATGCTCTCCTCCAATCTTGTCCCAAAATCCATCATTCCTCTCCCCCGTGGACATGCATCATATGGAGATGGACGCAATCACTTTAGGGAGTTTTCGTCAACTTGATTTAAATTGGCTCATGAAGACCGTGTCCCTATCCGACACTATGGAAGTGGAAAACCCGTGTAGACGAACCACCTCCCACATAAAGGCCGTAGCAACTGTCACTGCAGTGTAAGGATGTTGCAGCCCGATGAAATGAACATACTTGCTCAGACGGTCGACCACCACCAAGATCATCGTGTATCCCTCCGACTTGGGCAGGTCGTCAATAAAGTCCATGCTGATCCCCTCCCACACCTGCTCAAGAAGAGCTAAGGGCTGCAATAGCCCCGCCAGCACCATGGCAAGGTATTTGTGACGCTGGCAGACGTCACAACTGGCTATCATCTCCGCTATGTCCTTCTTCATCCCCCGCCAAAACAGCTCTCTAGCCATCCTCAATATAGATCTGCTAGACGCCAGAATGGCCCCTACCGCACTCCCATGGAACTCCTGAAAAATCAACGGTATGTGTACTGAAGCTCGCGGTATGACTAACCTCCCTCGGAATAACAGCCGCCCCTCTAGAGAATAGCCAGGGTGCTCAGCCACCCCCTGAACCAACTCCTCGCGGATCCTAGACAACTCCTCGTCGGCGTCCACCTCCCTCCATAAAGGCTCCAACTCAGCTAACAATGGTACTGACAAAGCTACCAAAGATGTGACCTCCTCTCTCCGTGATAGCGCATCTGCAACCTTGTTCTCCAACCCCGGCCGATAGTGTATCTCAAACTTGTAGTCCACAAGTTTAGATAACCACTTCTGATAATCCGCCGCTGCCAGCCTCTGCTCCAGTAAGTACTTCCGCGATCTCTGATACGTGCGCATAATAAAATGTCGTCCCAACAGGTAAGGACGCCACTTCTGAATCGACAAAGCGATCGCCATCAACTCTCTTATACACGGACTTCTGCCACACCCGTGATGACAAAACCTGGCTGAAGTAAGCCACCGGTCGCTGATCCTGCATCAGTATCGCTCCGAGCCCATGTCCCGAGGCATCAGTCTCCACCATAAAGCGCCTGCTAAAGTTGGGAATGGCCAACACGGGAACCGTCGCCATCGTCCGCTTCAGTGCCTCAAATGCCGCACTAGCCTCCTCATTCCACTGAAAACCATCATTCTTCAATTGCTCTGTCCGCGGCCAGGCGATGGTACTATAACCCTGTACAAACTTGCGGTAGTATCCCGTCAAGCCCAAAAATCCCCACAACGCCCTCAATGTCGTCGGTTGCGGCTAGTCTAATATGGCCTCAATCTTGGCTCTATCAGCTGCGACCCCCTCTGTCGACACTACATATCCCAAGTACTCCACCCTCTCCTGAGCGAACATGCACTTCTTCCTGTTGGCATATAGCTGGTGAGCCTGCAGCTCCTGTAGCACCGTCTCCAAATCCCGTATGTGCTCCTCCACCGTACGGATGTACACAAGAATGTCGTCGAAGAACACCAAGACAAACTGCCGAGGTATGGCTGAAATATCTTGTTCATCAATGCCTGAAAAGTAGCAGGCGCATTCGTCAGCCCAAATGGCATGATGAGGAACTCATAATGCCCCTCATAAGTCCTAAAGGCGGTCTTCTACACATCCTCCGCCTTCATTCTGATCTGGTGATATCCCGACTTCAAGTCAATCTTCGAAAAGATTGTCGCCCCATGTAGCTCGTCTAATAACGCATCTATCACCAGTATGGGAAAACGATCCGCCAAAGTCTCCTTTTGAGGACACGGTAGTCTACACAGAACCTCCCACGGCCGTCCTTCACCAAGAGCACAGGACTAGAGAAAGAACTAACACTTGGATGTATCACTCTTGCCTGTAGCATCTCCCTGATCAGCCGCTCAATCTCATCCTTTTGAATATGTGGATACCTGTAGGGCCGAACACTGACTGGGGCCGCTCCCTCACGCATCACAATGACGTGCTCGTGGTCTCTCTGATGAGGAAGTCCTTGTGGCATCTGAAACACATGTTCATAACTGTCCAATAACTCCCCCACCTCTGGTGGCATCACCTGCTCCTCTGCCACTGCCCCCAGCTCCTGATATGTCACAAAAAATGCCTCCCCTCCAACTAGTACTGCCCGTGCCAAGGACTTGAGGGACGCCAGGCGACAGCACAGGCTGGGATCCCCCAATAAAATCATGGTCCGCCCGTCCTCTCGATACTCCATCCCCAGCATCTTCCAGTTGAACTTGGTGTCCCCCAAAGGTCTGTAACCACTGCATCCAAAACACCAGGTCCACCTTCCCAGCTCCAGCAGCTAAAAATCCGCTACTATCTGAGTCCCCTGCACTGCCAGTATCACCGCTCTGCAGACCCACTTGCTCTCCTCCCGCTGGCATGTGCCCAAGATCACCCCAAAAATGGCCGTCTCACTCATCTCAAGCCCCTGCTGCTCCGCTACTTTCGTCGAGATGAAGTTGCGGGTTACCCCACTGTCCACCAGTATTGTCACCTCTTGATCTGCCAACCTGTCCGCCAGCTTCATGGTGTGATGGGGAGTAAATCCCACCACGGAGCTAAGCGACACCTCCACGGTGTCCAAGTGTGGATGCTGCTCTGCCTCCTCATCCTCTCTGTCGAGTAGAACTGTAGTGTCTCCCTCATCCTCGTCCTCGGCAGCCACCTCCAACTGCATGGCTCGCCCCGCACACCTGTGTCTTGGTGTGAATCTCTCGTCACACTTGAAGCACAGCCCCTTGGCCTTGCGCTCCATCATCTCAGCCTCAGTGATCCGACGGGTCTGACCCCCCGGACATGTCTCCTGGCCAGCCACCTTCGCTGGCGTCGATGCTCCTGTAGGGGCCTTGGGTGCCGTTGTCACTCCTAGACTCCGAAAAGGGGATCCCCCAAGCTCCTCTCGCCTTCCTATCCTCCGCCAGTCTGTCTTCCACTTTCCTGGCTATCCTCATCATGGCTGATAATCCATTAGGTTCTTGAACCCGTAGCTCAGCTCAGATCTGTGGCTTGAGGCCCTTTAGGAAATTTCCCACTATGGACTCAATGGAAACTCCCTCTACCCAGCTCGCGAGCCGCTCAAACTTCTCCTCCCCAATGTCCCCATACTCACCTACCGTCCCTTCCTGCCGCAGAGTGTACAACTGCTCAAATAGGCCGCCTGCCTGCGTCTCCTAGAACCTCTCCAAGAGGCACTCTGTTAACTCTATCCAGGTGTGGATAGGCCTCTGTCGTTGGCTCCAACGGAACCATCCCAAAGCTTTCCCTTCGAAGCACATCCCCACCGTTTGCATCCTCTCCGCCTCAGCCAGTCCCAAGAGATCGAAGTACCTCTCCACCTTGTAGATCCAGGCATCGGGATCCTTTTTCCTCGAATAGGGGCATGGTCAACTTTCTCAACCGGCTATCTGGACCGGCATCACCCCGTTGACCCCCTTCCCGATTCCCCTCCCGGTATCTCAGACGAGCAGGCTCTTCCACCCTCCATCTGGGCCGATTTGGCTGCCCATATGCCCCTAAACTTCCTCTCGGGCCCTTTCCGCTGCTCTCTGCTCCTTGTCATCCCATTCGTCTCCATCACCCCACTCCTCCTCATAAAGGTTATCGACGTAATATGTGTACTCCTCGTACTCCGACACATGCCCCACATCCTACCCGGTCTCTTGAAGCCTCCTGGCATTCTCTTTGGCGTGCCTCAAAGTCTCCAACACCCCCGACATGCCCAGCGGAAACCCCAAAGGGGCCTGTCGGCCCATCAAGCCCCCGCCGGGGGCTGTTCCTACAAGCGGGGCCCCTGGCGTGTCACCAGGGCCCCGCCGCCCACTGTTGGGCCTCGCCAGCCCTCGCCGAGGGTCTGGCGGGCCGCCGGACCCACGCGGGGGTCGGCACGTGGCAAGGCCCAGATCTTGGCCACACGGGGGTCGGCGCGGCCCCTGGCGGTCTGCTAGGGGTCCGCCGCTCCCTAGGGGTGTCTCGCCGCCTGCTGGAAGTCGCCACGAGGACCGACAGCTCTTCCGGTTGGCCCGCCGGTTTCCTGGAACTGCACGAAATGGCGTTCTGGCTCTTCGTTCGCTGGATCTTCTTCACATGGCCATAGATCCAAGGGAAATTTCAGATTTGTCGAAGTTGATGCCTTAGCTTCATATTCGGGTTGTTTTTGTTGATGTCGAAGGATCTGAAGAATATCTTGAATGTCGGAGGCCTTAGCAACCCCCTTCATCTCCTGATGGAAACCGTGGATCTCGCCTTGAAGCCCATCGATCATCTTGTTCACTTCTTCAAGTTTGCCGTCAAATCTCTCTTCTACAAGTTCCGCGACCGTCTTTGCCCTAGTCCCCACCATCGGATCTTAACGCTGTGATACCAAATTGATACGATTAGGATTAATCGTAACAAAAAGTTCAGATTTTTAGTGGAAAGAAAGAAAAGAAATTTTAAGTGGACAACGAAAGAGATACGAATAATGAGATAATGATCTTTTCTGGAGTAGATCGCTCCCCAACTTGAAATATAGGATCAAGTCTATTCCCCCAAGCCCTAGCCGTCATAATGACGATTTATCTCAATTCTTCGATCCTTAACACCATTAGGGTTATTTCCTTTAAATACTCGATTAACAAACAACTAAACACACTACAACTTAAAAGCATAAAAATAGTGCATAAAGCAAAAAAGGCTAAGTCGCTCCATTGGTTGCTCCCACGCTCGGATTCGTGGCCCGACCCGTGCCCGCGCGCCGTCTGCGGTATACGACCGTATCACAATCCCATCAAATCTTTATTATAGTAATTCAATGTCCAAAACAAACCATGAATGCATTCAATAAAGGGATCGTTCATTTATTACATGTGTGCGAACAATTTACATGCACATCTAAAGCAAGAAGGCATATCAATGCTGACAATAGGCCACATCACAAGCTAGCTCTTATAATATCATCCCCTCTAACAATCAAAGTTCCTCTCAATTGCCTCTTTTCCGGTTGTATATCAATTTTTAAAGCTTTGTTTTTTAACAATCTTAAATGAAATGGAACAAAGAGGCAAACTCCCACCTCATATTACATGAAAGTAGAAGGTACAAGCTAGGACTGGAAATTTGAAAGCATACCACAGCTCCATTGACCCTTCGCTTTGAAGTATGCTTCGTCGCGATTCACGCATGAAGGATGATAGACCTTCGGGCAACCCCTATATAACAAGTATCCATTAATGGAGAGTAAGAAACCAAAGATTCAGAGAGATGAATTGAGCTCACCTATGATCACAGACCACAAGATCTCCACCATCAAAGCAAATGAAGCACAGTTCTTCATCCTCTTTTGGCCTGGGTGGCGCCCTTGTCCTTCTGCCCTGAGCAACCGGTGGGCGGCCACGCTTCCGCTTGGATGCCATCCTTTTTCCAGCTGCCATTGCTGGCCCTCCCTCCTCCATGTCCATCTCATCATCGTCCTCTTTCTCGTCAGACTCATCATTGTCTTTTTCAGCTGATTCTTCTTGCAATGAGTAAGCATTTTCTTCTTCTTCTTTCACCAATCCTCCTCGTGATGAGGATACTTTCTTGAGTTTTCTGACTGACTGCGGCTTCTCCTCGTTCAATTGCTCTTCAGATAGCTTCTGTTCATCATTTTCCTCCTCTGCTATGGAGCCGGACAGATGAGATGTGGGAAGTTTCTTTTCCTCTCCAACAAATTCTTCTTGCAACGAAGAAACTTTCTTGCCTAGTTTTTCCTCGTCCAATGGCTCAGATGGATCTGTCCCATTAAAATCTGAGAGCTTCTCCATGATATCTTCTTGCATGATCTCATCAAAAATAGGGACTTTATCCTCTCCTTCTTTTCCATCTAATCCTCCGCCCAATGTGGAAACTTTATCGCCCCTATCCATTAATGCATCCTCCACTGAGTAAACTTTCTCATCGACTTCGGCTACTTGTTGGCTCTCCCCATTCGATTCCTCGGCAGGATTATGCACATCGACATCCAAAAGCTTCTCATCCACGTTCTCGTGCATGACTACATCCACAACAGCAGACTCAAAGATGGGGTCTTTGGCTTCTACTTCGTGTTCTTTCAATGAATGAACTTCGAGTTGTGGCGTCTTCCCATTCGATTCCTTGAACAGGTGAGGCCCATTAACTTCTGAGATCTCCTCCTCCATGCCCTTTTCGGCATCAAAAGCAGCAACAGGCTCTGGAGCCTCGGATATGGGAACTTTCCCTTCATCCGCTCCTTCCTCTTCTTCTTTCGATGGGGAAATTCTCTCATCTCCTTCGTCTAATTGAGGCATATCCCCATTCAATTCCTCCTTCGGATGGGACCCAACATCAAAGAGCTCCGCCTCCGCGTCTTCTTGCATGTCGTCACAAAAAACAGGTTCGACGATGGGAACGTTATATTCCCTTTCTTCTTCTTCTTCTTGCAATGTTGAAACTTTCTCTTCGTCTATCTGCGGCTTCTCCTCTTGCTCTCCGTCGACCGCTGCGGATCGCTGCTCAACTCGGCCGTCTAATTGCGGGCATGAAGCAATGGGAGTCGAGCTATCCTGGTCCAATTGAACGAGTTCTTCCATCGCCGATTCCTCCCCGGAATGAATCGGTTGACTACGTTCGACCTCGTCGCATTGGGGAATCGCTTGCTGCAGCTCCTCGACGGCATCCGCTACGAGCTGAGGCGTGTTGGCGGTTGAAGGATCCGTCGGTGGCAGTGGTTCTTCCTCCATGGATCGAAACAGTGAATTAAGGAGTTGCCGGTAAAACCCTAGGTTCTTCTCTCGCCCCTAATTATTCCTCATAGTTGGAATTTAGGGCGGGTTTTGTTATTTAGGGCCGATTGGAAATGATGGTTGCTACACGCACCTGCCGTTTTACTCTGCGCACGACGATCTTATTTACAAGTTTGGCATTACACATACCTCTTATTAACAAGTTTGTCCTAAAATTACTCACGTACAACCACTTAATTGTTGCCGATAATATTCCTCGTGTGTGCGATGAGTAAAATGGTCGGCGTCGACATCGCCCCTCCTCCAACCTCCCCAGCCTTGCACCCTCCTCCGACCTCCTCAGTTCCACTTCTCCCTCTTCCATCGCCCACTCCGCTACCCCCTCCGTCGCCCTCCCCAGCCCCCCTCCCCCTCATCTGACCTCCCCAGCGCCCCTCTTAATCTTCTGCCACCCTCTCCCCCCTCCCTCTTCCCCACCCCCGATTCCAACCAATAGTAAATTGTCGTCGGAGTCATTGTCTGCCCCCCCCATCCCCCAACCTCTGCCGCCCTCCCCAGCACCCATCTTCGTATTCTCTTGCCCCTTCTACTGACCTCCCAGTCCCCCTCTCTCTTCCCCGCCGCCCATTTCAACCCATAGTAAATCGTCGTTAGAGTGCTCGTCGGCTGGGGAACAGACGCGGGTAAACGAGTAATAAGCAGTATACCATATGAATGGCAGACTTGTAAATAAAGTGGTTATGCACGTGAGTAAAACGGTCGGTGCGCGTAGCAATTCACATGATGGTGCTTGCCATTAGATTCGATGCACGGATTGGTTGGGGATAGGTTGGGACCCGATAAGCCTATTAGGGAGCCGACCTGAAGTATTGCGTGTATATGTAAACCTAGTCGCAATTATGATAGCTCGTAAAATATTCATGATCATTTCACTTGATTCCGCCTGAAGTTTCCTTGTACTTTTTAAAAAAAATTCCCGGTTTACATAATTAATATGGTGTTCTTTGGATTCAAAATCGAATACATTGTGCAAAAGGATCTGTTTTTAATTGAACTTAGGACATCTAAAACAAATAAATGAATTTTCTTCTGCAACACAGTTTACTGACACTGGTATAATTTTTAATGGGTATGCTTATATCGTAATGGATCATGTTTGCTTTCGGAATGGTGTGGTTCTACTGGAGCTTGACATGGCCGGCCCGATCATCCCAACCCAAACACAACCAACATGGACGGCTCCAACAAATGTAGCTATGGTGCTGTCTTTATCGTCAACTTCTACTTTTGACAACAGACTGTTGGGTGTTTTGTTGATGTTTAAGAAATGTAGAAACTGTGGAAGTTGGCTTGATTTTGGCGCTGATGAGTCATTGGTCCTTCAGTCGAGTCAATGTGTGCCGAGATAGCTTGTATTCGTCCGGATACGACCCATCTGACTCGGCACAAGTCGGATAGGTCGAACGCCGAGTTATGTGACTTCATCAGCGTATTGGACTCTCAGTCGTGAGGATCGTGAGAATCGGCGGTTTAAATGGAGCGACAGCTCTATGGGTTGACCTACCGAATGGGTCGACCAGATTGGGACAGCACGTCGGATCGATCTGTCTTCAGGATGAAGCTCAGGCGTGCGAAGCGGGGTCCACTTGGATGTGACGGAGTCCAGTAGGGTGCGGCACATGCCTACTATGGTTCAACGCATTAAATGCGTAGAGTTGTGATGGTATATGAATTACGTTAAAGTCGGGATTCGTCTCTGTTGGGAGTATTGGGACTCATCCTCAATGATTGCACCTATTGTACCATATGGGCAAGTTAGTTCTAGAGGATGGTGTCAGTGTACCACTATGTGGAACACATTGAGAGTTCTTGAGCCGTCATTTGTGAGAGCCAATTTTGATAGATATTGTTGTGAACTTATGGATAGATCACTGTGTGCTTCTTTTTTCAGTTGTGAATAGTGAAGATTTGTATTTGTTCGCTTCTTTCGTAATAAAGCTCACTGGTGCTCCTTTGGCCGACCACCGGCCTACGTTTGTTATCTTTCGTTGTGCTTCTCGTTTGTTTGGTTGCTTGTCCTTATACTCGGTCATCGACAATCATGTGTATTGCAATGTGTTGTTCTCAGTCGATGCACAACAAATTGGTATCAGAGTTGTACGGTGTCGAAGATCAACGTATGAGGCAAAGATGAGTATCAGGGGCGATGATTGTTCCTCAAATGCGTCGACTTCCGGCGTGCATGCTCAAGTTGGTCGGACTATCGTGACCAATACGAATTTCGAAATTGAAAAGTTTGCTGGAAAGATCAACTTCAGTATGTGGAGATGCAGAGTCTTAGATGTCTTGAACCAACTTGGTCAAGACATCTTATTTAACGAGAAGCCGACGTGCGTGTATGATTTGGAGTGGAAAACTCTGAATCGAAATGCATGTGGTACCATCCGACTGTAGCTGTCGAATGAGAAAAAATACACAGACATGGAGGAGACAAGTGCGAGCAAGTTCTGGAAGGAGCTCAGCGACACATACACGAAGAAGAATATCCAGAACCGGCTACACCTGAAGAAAAATATTTTCTGTTTGAAGTTAGCCAAGGAGGTTTCTCTGGAGGAACATCTCGACTACTACAACAAGCTTCTTACCGACTCGATGAATGTTGACGTGAATGTAGATGATAGAGACAAGGCGATGATTCCCATCAACTCTCTACCCACTGAACATGGGTACTTGGTGTCGGTTCTTACGTATAAATTGCACAAAAACTCTGCACGTTTTCCTGGAGAAAATTACAACACTGTCCAAATAGTAGCCACACGATGACAGTGTAGCAAACGATAAGAGGAAAAATAATATCAAGGTGTCATCAACAAAAACATAGTGAAGCTAAATTCAAAAGACAACAACGAAACAAATTATGTCGTCCTTCCAAATTACCAATAAAAAGAAGAGGAAACGGTGTGTTATACCTCTGTGCGCTGGGCGAAATGCGAATTGGATCCAAAATCTATCAAATTACCATCTAGTGTGGCAAACGGGTCGGGTGGGTTCAGGTTCGGGTCGGGTCAAATCTGACCCGACCCGGATAGGGGTAAACCCTAACCCGACCCGGATTGAATCCGGATCGGGTTTGGGTGACCTGAAAATTGGTTAACCCGTAGGGTTAAGATTTGACTTATACAACACTGCTCCTTTTTCAATATCCAGCTATTTATTAAGAGCCACCGACAATTTATTAAGTGTTGCATAATTTTCAGTAGCTCGTCACTTAAACCGCACTAATGACAGCAAAGAAGTATAATTAACGTTACCATTTTATTAACGAAAGTAATAAAATTAACAAAAAATTTGTAAGTAAATGGAATTGAATCAAATACCTCTTAAAGAAGATGTAACGACTGGTTTCCTTGTATCTGAATTTATTATAATATAATATATGTTTTGGTGGATTTTCTCCTCTTGTGTGGTTTCCGTCTCCGTAGTTTTCATTTTCGATCGATTCGTCGTATTTTCTCACTTCTTCCTTATGATTGTCGATTTCGAAGTATGTCACTCGTGACGGACTTCATAACGGTCATATCTAACTACTAGATCAAGCCTAGGAGTCTTAGGAATCGATCCCGGGGTCTCGCGCTCCGTATCGGTACTTTCTGTGCTCATTAGCCGGTGTAAGAAGGGCCACCGACCGACTAGATGACGATCCAGTCGGTCGGCAATCCTTCTTGGACCGACTAGTTAGCTTTCTAAATTTCTCAGGAGTTACTGTTTATCGTTAGTCGGTCTAAGAACGTTGGTTGACCGACTAGGTTGCAAACTAGTCGGTCAGCAATGCTTCTTGAACCGACTAACTCATCAAATTATTTTTGTATCAGTTACTGTTTACTCTTAGTCGGTCTAAGAACGTTCATCGACCGACTAGATGCTAAACTAGTCGGTCAGTACTTGTTCATGGACCGACTAATTCTAGATCCTAATTTCACCTGTAGCTACTGTTTACACTTAGTCGGTCTGCGTTGGTCGACCGACCGACTAGTTGTCAAACTAGTCGGTCAGTGGTTGTTCTTTGACCGACTAAATAGTGCTGTAAACCCTAGTTTTGCCCTAGCCGCCAGCCTAGCCTATAAATACCCAACCCAAACGTTTTCTTCCCCTCCAACTCGACCCTAAACCCTAAAATCGCCCCCATTGATCCCCCACCTTCCTCCAAGCTTCATTGCTTCATTCCAAGCCCTAGAATCATCATCCAATCCATCCATTCACTCCATCTACCCCTCATCTTCCCCAAATCTCCATCAAAACCCATCAAAATCCCCAAATCCCTAGTTTCCCCAAACTTCTCCATTCGCTTCCAGATCTGATCCTAGGGCTCCCCGGAGTGTTCCTTCCGTCTTCTCTCGGTAAGAAATCGATCTACCGTCGTTTTCATAGCTTATTTATAATTCTATGAAACCCTAATTAATTTCATGTGTTTGGTGTTTGTTTCCCCCCCAAAACAGCGATTTCCTCGTAGATAGCATCCGTGTGACGAGGTTGATCGTCATCCCCGGTGCTAGGCAAGTGAAACTTGCCACTTAGGGTTTAGGCCATGTTTTAGGCCATTTTCTTGTTATAGGCGTAAAAGAGGCTAGGCGACGAAATGATACTCGCCTAGGCGCAAATTGGGGAATTAGCTTGACAACGAAGCTAATTCCGACTTTTAGCATGTTGCACAATTAACATGTCATGTTTACTTTCAATTAACGGTACGCGAATATGTTCATGTCATTGCATTTCGCCTGTCACGTTTAATTTAATTAACTGTACGCAAATAAATTGTCATGACCTCGCATTCTTTAGGTATTGCTGTGATTGCGTAGCTTCGCTACAATGTTGTGTTCCTGGCTCGTGTTCCAGAAGCGGGCCATGTGTTGGTTGATAGCCAATGCCCGAATTGCGTGTTCCGGCTAGGTGTTCCCTACGCCATACTTGTGTTCCTGGCTCGTGACCAGAAGCGAGCATAATGAGTTGGAAACCCCAACGCTCGATGTAATGAATTGTGAACTAAGAATGCGAGCTCAATGTGCGGGGCAACCCTAGGCTCACTAGATGAGCTCAATGTGCAGGGACCCCAGGCTCCATATCGTGTGAATATTGGGTAGTGTTTAGTGCCGATCGGTCTGAAATGCTATGCCATTCAGCGAATGGCGTAAACACCTACAAAATGTGAATGTATTGAATTGATAGTAGCTTGGCTACTCTTGTCTTGTCCCGATGATCGTTCTCTTGTACAAATTGTCTCGCCATGTTTTAATTGTGCACTCATGTTATAACTGCCATGTCATGCATACTAAACTGCTAGGTTGCTAGATGCCTCACTTTCAGTTTCCTTGCCCAAGTCTTTTAGACTTGCTGACATGTGCCCCTTTACTCTTTTGGGTGACACATGTTAGATCCTGAGCCCGAGTACCTCGTTGAGGACGAGGCGTTTGCTGACGCCGAGCCCGAGCCCGTGTTTGACGGGGAGTACGTGGACACTGGGGACCAGTCCTAGTGTCTTCGTTGTGCTTCACTTTTGATTAGACAGTTGTTTTGTATTCGTTGCGTAGCACCTATACTATGTTATGTCGTTTCTTTTGTTGGCCTTGTTCTGGGCCTTTAGACTCTTTTCTTTTAGCCTGGTGGCTTTTCTGGATGTTGAACTTAATTGTGATGTTGGACAATATTTGTGAGATGTGAATTTTATTTCAGTCTCTCCTGGCGTTATTATTGCTATTCTGTTGTGGTTACAGGGACCTGTTTATGTATTGTGGACGCTTATCGGGTTTGAGGCTTCACAGCTCCACTCTCGTGCGGACCTTTTCACGTACTCGCCTCCATTTTAGGGAAGCGGGTCGTGACAGAAGAGGACATCAATTCAAATCGTATAAGCACAACTCCCATTGCAACAGTGTATTAAAGTTATTGTATAAATTTATATATATATATATAGAAAGTAAACCGGGTCGAATTCGGGTCATCCGGGTTGACACGCCAAACCCATATCCGACCCGGATTTTATCCGGGTCGGGTCGTGTCAACCCGTTTCATACTTGACCCGGATTGGCCCCTACCCATACCCGGTTAAGGATGTTAGGTCCGGGTCGGGTCGGGTCGGGCTCATTTTGCCACCCATTTATACCATCCATGCAATAAAAGAACAGATGATCGAGAACTGAAACCTCCTCGAAATAGCGCAAATCTATACAATAAACAGATCAGGAATATTAAAAATCTAATTAAGATCCAAGAACAACAACAATAATAATGAGATGAATCTTCCAGATCGCAATATCAGGACTGATAAAAAATCGAGTCAAAACTTAAGTACCTCGATCAAACAAACCCAAAGAAGTCGAATCCGTATCTAATGGGAAGAAATAATTAGCGCGTCGCTAGCGATCTGCGAGACGCGAGCGAGAGAAGAGTGAGATTTCAAGGAATTTCGTTACAAATGAGTTGCAGGGGAAAGAAAAAGAGGAAATGAAAGAACGAAGAACGTGTAGCCCAAATTCATAATGATGAAAGAATGGGCTGCGGTTCCCAAAGAATGACGATGGAAAATGTGTATCCCAACATGGTGGAGAAGTGAGATAGAGAACGTGGGCTGTGGTTTTCATAAGTTTTTGTTTTTTTAAAAGATACAAAAAATCACCTCATCGTCAGAATGCACAATCATCAATTTTTGTCGTAATCATATTTTGGATTACACACAAGAAAAAATTCAAAAAATATCACCTATTATATAATAAATATTTTTCAAACGTTGATAAATACAACGGTGAGTTGTCATCCAAAACCATTTGAACGGTACCGATTACGTTTGACGATCAACATACACCGCACCGATTCCGGAGAGTTATTGCGGGGCCCACCTCCGCATAGGCAAACGTGTTAGATAATCGCAACTCACAAGCAAAGACTTTATTTGCTAAAATAAAGGGGACGACGAAAAAAAGCAGCAAACAATACCAAAAACATGGTCTAAGAAAATCGAAATCAAGGGAGACAGCGATCAGAATGCAGCAGAGATCGGTGGCGGCGTCCGCAACGGCGGCGGCGGGAGTCGGGACTGCGGTGGGACCGGCGGCGGCGGCGAGGAGGCGGTGCGAGGGGACGGCGATGGGATCCATCACGCTCGACCTGCGGCCTGGCCTCGGGATTGGTCCATTCACCCTCGGTATCGATTCGTTTATCGTTGTCATTCAATTCGTTGCGATTCTTCACTAAATGAAACGAGTTAGAAGGATCATCGAGTCGTTGCAAATCATTCTGTTTGATCCCAACTGTGATCTTTCTGTTTCAAATGAACGATGATGGCGCCAGCACGTTTGATTCGATGGAAAGTTATAGTCTTCTGTATTTAAAAATATTTTGATATCATAATTAATGATATTAATTATGGGTTGATTGTAAATTCTGGAATGATGATTAGATTTTTGCAAAACTAAGGCTGGGGTAGAATCAATAAGAAAGTAGTAAAATATGCATTTTGTATCGAAGTGTTTGCACATTTTGATGCCAACGGAATTCACATCTGCTGGTTAAATTGTTGAGAAGTGTTCGTGAATGACAGATAAAAGGTGTTTTTAGAAAGCTATTTTTGTTTAGTACATAAGCTGTTGTTCTTTATAGAATTGAGACTAGCCAAAATCTTAAGCCGATTTCATTAATAATGACACAATTTGAGTTTTTTGATTGGTAGCTACATTGCTTACTTCATAGCTGTCAGCTGGTTAATGGTTGGAATTGTTTCTTTTATTTCCATTTTATTGGACCATGTTTCTTTTTTTTTAACGTATCCAACACGAACACGATCCCAACATGGACACGACACGCTGACATGCCACAAATATTAACAAATACATTGGACTTGTGTGTCCTGTTGGATCTGGATCGTAGCCTAGAGGGGGGGTGGGGTGAATAGGCTAATAAAAATATTCGTGCAACCCACGAACAATCCCACGCAGTTATAGGCACAGACAGAGCAATAAAATAGCAATCACAGAATACACACAGATATACCCTGGTTCGGTCGTCCCCACGACCTACTCCAGCCCCCGAAAGCAACTACTAGATAGATATGTAATCATGTACAGCTACAATGAGTCAAGATCCCTAATCTACTCTCACCTAGCTCGTACGCACACCACGGGCTCTACACTATCAATCTAGTCAGATGCTCTCCCTCCGTGACGACTCCCACAGTCGTCAGGTCCCCAAAAGTAACACAAAAGGTGGTAAAGTTTCCCCTACAGAGATCACTACACCAATACAAAGATAAATAAATAGAGTTTTAGAAATGCTCAGTAATGGTGTGTCGTCTCTGTCGTTCAGCGCGTGGTCAGATCAATCTGACAAGTAGTATTCTCTGATGTCCCCTCAATAGTTTGGCTCACCTCTTGATGAAACTTGCGCACTCCACCAAAGATTGAATTTGCGGCGCCTCAACTTGAAAACACTGATTCCTTGCGGCCTGTTCAATTTTTGAGACTGGCAAAGAACAATACACTGCGGCCTGCTACTTCTTCAAATTTTGCAAACAAAAAGGGTTTCGGCCTGCAAGAGGAAAATAAAGAGCAACTGTAACTTGGAATCACAATTCTCAAAGCAAGTAAAATTCCAATACACCAAGCTTTGAATTCTCAACAGAATAGTTTAGCTACAGAGCTTTGATTCAAGATGCTACTGGCTTTTTAATGCATGAATGATTCTTGCTTGGTTTCTTTGAGATTTAATGGAGAGAGACTTGTGATTAAGGGCCCTTTGTGTTTTCGAAATAAGCAGCCATGTGCTTGAACGTTTCAAAGAATCAAAAGACAAAAGATAATATCCCTTAAAATATATGGCCGGCTCTTGGGTGAAAAAGATTCGGCCTTGCAAAAAAAAACCCACGGTTGCTTTCTCCAATGTTCGTTTCCCTTAGAGAGACCTGCACAAAAAAAACTGAACACAAATCTCAGCACAAAAAGAATCTAGCACCAAAAAGACTTTGCTTCCACAATAATTTGGCTCTTGGGAGTAAAAGTGACGGCGCCTCTGTGCTTAGAGATCTCCACGGGCTAGAGCATCAAAAATCGGCCACCTGCTCTTTTGATTTTGATGAAGTGCGGCTGCAAGCAAAAAAAACATTAAAAATTAGGGTTCATGCTCTTGGACTTGTAAAAAATCGGCAGGCGGCTGCTGATATTTTTTTGTGCGCCTCTCTAAAATTTTTTTATAAACACAAATACAACACCCCCTCTAAATGATGCGGCACTCCAAAAAATCGGCTCTCCTTTTTTTTCTTTTGAGAAACCTAGCCCACAGGTTAAAAAAACATGGGCTTTTTGATTTTTAAAAATCTAGCACACAAAACAGATGTGCTGTGATATATTTCGGTTTCTTTTGTTTTTTTTAATAATTCGAAACAAAAAAAAGCCATGTGTTATATTTTTTGGTATCACCAATAAAAAATGGCATGGGCTTTGAGAATAGGAGATATGTTTTAAGATTAGAGGACACCCTTCCATTGGGATCCTAATGTGACTCTCCTTTGATCTCATCTCTCTTTAGTGGACTATTTCTCCTTTGCACATTGACCAAGCCTTTCCGTGAATTGGTCGCACGTTTGCCGTTCCTGAAACAGTTAACACGCGCGTTAAAACGTTCACACACGTTTGTTATCATCAAACACGACGTTCATAGATCGTTGCTACCAACAATCTCCCTCTTTTGATGATAACAAACTCAGTATAAGATTTGAGCATTAAGTTTTCAAATAGTGTGTGTGAAAGCGTGACGATAGTGGGTGACATACAATAAGATACAATGATGTGCAAACACCGATGTGCAAAGTTAACAATATGCATGCTCCCCCTATTTTTGTGCTCCCCTTGAACCAATAATCATGTATGTTCACGAGCATTAGGCACAAATAATACCAAATACCGAATGCCCAATTTTTCTCCCCCTTTGTTATCATCAAAAGTCATACCACGAAGTCAAAATCATATATCATGCAAAAAAGAGAGTATTATTAACCATTATCAACAATTGCATGCTTACTATCATATAATAATCAAGTCAAAATCCAATGAAATTAAACAACTAAGACTTCAACACCAACGTGTACGTGTGATGAATAAAATTGAAGCACATAGGGAGAATCATTAAGAAAGTCAACCGGAACCAATCCACATTTTCCAAATAACATTCTATCACCTAGGATTGATTTTTCTCACCTCATTAAAAATGAGTTCAAGGTACCACACTCCAAAATATAGCCTATAAGTACTCTTAGATGTGGGGGTGGCATTGCTTGACGAGTAAATACACCAACGCTAAAGTTTACCCATAAAGCTTATGTTGGATACTCGTGGGTAATACCGTTGCCAAGGATTGTATCCATTTTTCATACGGAGCAATTAACTTTTGTTTTCACATTTTTTTTAATACTTATAACAACCATTTCTTTTGCTCAATTTTTATCCATGGCAAGGTATATCATATCCCTTAGATTTTCAGTTACGTTTTCCTCCTACATTCACTTTCCATACTTTATAAATGATATCTCCAAATGTGCAACAATAATAATACATGTGGAAGTGAAGTAGGCGACGTAGAAATCAAGTTATTTTCATTCATTGAATATGCCATGAATATTTAGAAAGATGAACATGCGCATGTGGCAAAAGAAATAATACACCAATTTCTACATAGATATGAAAATCTTTCATGAATACTTCTTTTAACGAATCAAAGAGAAAGATACACATTTAAGCACAAAAAATTTTTTTTTTCAGTTTTTTTATTTTAAAAAGCATGAAGTACTAAAGCAAACATGAAATGCAAGCACACAAACAAAAAAAATCATGCACACATAGAAATGCAACTACTAGCACACAAACAAAGAAAAAGTCATGCACACAAAAAGATTATGAAGATATTCATTAAGTTCAAAGAATGAGATATACCTTCGCGTCACCGTTTGACTAAGGAGCTAAAAAGTAATGAGACATTCAATTTATCGCTCCTCGTCAAATTTCCATTTACCTACAAAAGAGGTGTCGTGTGCGACCTTGGAATCCAACAAGGTCCACTCACGTTAGTCATCAAAGATTTAGGAACCCATATTTGTTTGAACTTAATGTTTTTGTTCCTATATTTGCAATAATATGAAGTATGACCAACGCATCCACATGTAAAGCACTTAGCATGAAAATTTCCAACCTTTGTTGATTCAATGTGAACTTTTCTATATTTTGATTTTTCAACATTTTTAAGACCATATCCTAGTCCTAGCCTATTATTGCCATAAATTTGATTTCCAAGAATAAAGTCCAAATTTTGTTTTCCAATGGAAAATCTCTTTAATGAAAATTCTAGGGTGGTGACTTTGGATTTCAAGATATCGTTTTCATCCACACGCAAAGTGCATTTACTAATGAAAGCTTGCTTGTTTTCATCTTCTTTCTTTTCAAAATCCCTCATTTTTTCTTTAAAGTCAAGATTTAGCATGTTAATCTTTTCAGAGAGCAATTCATTTTCAACTTCAAGCTTTACGTTATCTAGCTTATACATGCTAATATCTTTTAATAAAGAGGGACATGAAATACAGTCAATTTTTTCAGGCACGTTAGCTTTCTCTTTTTCTAACATGGTAATGGTAGATTTGCATGCAAAAAGCTCTTGTTTTAGATTTTTCATTTCTATAGACATGTCATACTCAGTTGGTTGCATATCAAAATTATCATTTCTATAACTATCCACATCAGCTTCTAGTTCATCAATTTTATGTTGCATTCCTTTACAGATTTCTAAAAGTTCAGCTTTAGTGGGAGATTCTACCTCATTGTGTTTGGCCATTAATGCCATGCAGGAGTGGGCTTCATGTTCCTCATCCTCCTCCACAGCTTCGCTATCCATGTCCCACGTCAGCACTTTCGTTTTTCCTTTTGCAACTTGAGCTGTGTGTTGTTGTGGGCAATCCTTTATGTGGTGCCCTTTCTTCCTGCATTTAAAACATTCACTTCTATTAATAGCTTTCTGATCATAGGAATTTCTACCAAAATTAGAATTATTAGAACGAATGAACCTTTTTCCCATCTCAGCTCTTCCTTGATCAGTCTGAATGTATCTCCTGAAGTTTTTGACCATTAGGGCTTGCTCTTCATCAAGATCGTCGTCATTAGCTTGAAGAGCTAATGGTGTGGAAGCTTTGGTCTTCTCTTCAGGTTTCTCTCTGGCTTCTATACTCTGCAACTCAAGCTCGTGTGACATTAGGTTGCCTATCAAGTCCTCTACTTTCATTGTTGATAAGTCCTTAGCTTCTTGAATAGCGGTGACTTTAGGCCTGAACGAGCTTGGTAGCGCCCTTAAGATCTTTCGCACCTGTTCATGGGTAGAGTATGGCTTACCGAGGGAACTGGATTTGTAGACGATGTCCGTAAACCTCGCAAACATCTCTTTCACAGATTCTGTTGGTAGCATGCGGAAGCTCTCGTATTCTGTGCAAAGCAACGCAAGTCTGGATTCCTTCACTTGCGATGTTCCCTCGTGTGTCACCTCCAGAGTATGCCAGATTTCCTGCGCAGTTAGACAATGTGAGATACGATTAAACTCAGATTTATCAAGAGAGCATATAAGCGCATTCATAGCTTTACCATTAAGAGTATAAAGTTTCTTATCAGCTAAATCCCACTTGTCTTTAGGCTTAATCATAACAGTGTCTTCAATTTTAATAGTGGGTAGACTATAACCATTTTCAACAATATCCCACACATCATAATCAACAGACACTAAATAGATTTTCATCCTAGCCTTCCAATATGCAAAGTCTACACCGTTAAACTTAGGGGGACGGGCTATAGACTGACCTTCAGCAAAAGCACAATCAGATATATTCATGGTCATCTAAAAATCTAGACTAGATCCTCTAAACTGGCTCCGATACCACTTGTTGGATCTGGATCGTAGCCTAGAGGGGGGATGAATAGGCTAATAAAAATATTCGTGTAACCCACGAACAATCCCACGCAGTTATAGGCACAGACATGTCAATAAAATAGCAATCACAGAATACACACAGATATACCCTGGTTCGGTCGTCCCCACGACCTACTCCAGCCCCCGAAAGCAACTACTAGATAGATATGTAATCATGTACAGCTACAATGAGTCAAGATCCCAAATCTACTCTCACCTAGCTCGTACACACACCACGTGCTCTACACTATCAATCTAGTCAGATGCTCTCCCTCCGTGACGACTCCCACAGTCGTCAGGTCCCCAAAAAGTAACACAAAAGGTGGTAAAGTTTCCCCTACAGAGATCGCTACACCAATACAAAGATAAATAAATAGAGTTTTAGAAATGCTCAGTAATGGTGTGTCGTCTCTGTCGTTCAGCGCGTGGTCAGATCAATCTGACAAGTAGTATTCTCTGATGTCCCCTCAATAGTTTGGCTCCCCTCTTGATGAAACTTGCGCACTCCACCAAAGATTGAATTTGCGGCGCCTCAACTTGAAAACACTGATTCCTTGCGGCCTGTTCAATTTTTGAGACTGGCAAAGAACAATACACTGCGGCCTGCTACTTCTTCAAATTTTGCAAACAAAAAGGGTTTCGGCCTGCAAGAGGAAAATAAAGAGCAACTGTAACTTGGAATCACAATTCTCAAAGCAAGTAAAATTCCAATACACCAAGCTTTGAATTCTCATCAGAATAGTTTAGCTACAGAGCTTTGATTCAAGATGCTACTTGGTTTTTTAATGCATGAATGATTCTTGCTTGGTTTCTTTGAGATTTAATGGAGAGAGACTTGTGATTAAGGGCCCTTTGTGTTTTCGAAATAAGCAGCCATGTGCTTGAACGTTTCAAAGAATCAAAAGACAAAAGATAATATCCCTTAAAATATATGGCCGGCTCTTGGGTGAAAAAGATTCGGCCTTGCAAAAAAAAACCCACGGTTGCTTTCTCCAATGTTCGTTTCCCTTAGAGAGACCTGCACAAAAAAAACTGAACACAAATCTCAGCACAAAAAGAATCTAGCACCAAAAAGACTTTGCTTCCACAATAATTTGGCTCTTGGGAGTAAAAGTGACGGCGCCTCTGTGCTTAGAGATCTCCACGGGCTAGAGCATCAAAAATCGGCCACCTGCTCTTTTGATTTTGATGAAGTGCGGCTGCAAGCAAAAAAAACATTAAAAATTAGGGTTCATGCTCTTGGACTTGTAAAAAATCGGCAGGCGGCTGCTGATATTTTTTTGTGCGCCTCTCTAAATTTTTTTTAT
Source organism: Scilla litardierei (assembly GCA_030789695.1). Classification (NCBI taxonomy): domain Eukaryota; kingdom Viridiplantae; phylum Streptophyta; class Magnoliopsida; order Asparagales; family Asparagaceae; genus Scilla; species Scilla litardierei. The sequence continues at coordinate 844,834 of CM061133.1, read as the reverse complement.
AAACACAAATACAACACCCCCCTCTAAATGATGCGGCACTCCAAAAAATCGGCTCTCCTTTTTTTCTTTTGAGAAACCTAGCCCACAGGTTAAAAAAACATGATGGGCTTTTTGATTTTTAAAAATCTAGCACACAAAACAGATGTGCTGTGATATATTTCGGTTTCTTTTGTTTTTTTTAATAATTCGAAACAAAAAAAAGCCATGTGTTATATTTTTTGGTATCACCAATAAAAAATGACATGGGCTTTGAGAATAGGAGATATGTTTTAAGATTAGAGGACACCCTTCCATTGGGATCCTAATGTGACTCTCCTTTGATCTCATCTCTCTTTAGTGGACTATTTCTCCTTTGCACATTGACCAAGCCTTTCCGTGAATTGGTCGCACGTTTGCCGTTCCTGAAACACTTAACACGCGCGTTAAAACGTTCACACACGTTTGTTATCATCAAACACGACGTTCATAGATCGTTACTACCAACATGTCCTACACGGCACTACTGTTGTTTTCCACGGGTGTAAATATGGTCGTCACGGTAGGATCTCCATATTGGTATGATATTGTCCGCTCTGGGTGCACTGGTCCGCACGGCTTTGTATTTGGGCTTTCTCCAAAAGGTCTTATACCAATGGAGATTCAATTCCCATATTTATACCACACCAAGATCCCCAACCTAGTCGATGCGGGACTATTGTTCGCAACTCAACAATCCCCACCCAAACAATAGACCACATGGGAATGAGCTCGGCAGAGCCTCCTACCGAGCTCCACTTGAGCCTCCCAACTCCATCCGCTTCCCATCTTAGCTCGACAGTGGTGCACCTACCCAAGCTCCACCTGAGCCTCGGTAATGGGAGATGTTTGCCGAGCGCTTCAAACCAAACTACCCGAGTCCCATTATCGACAGTCTGTCGAGCTGGAGGAGTGTCATGCCGAGTTTGGGGTCTGGTGGACCAACCCCGAAATATTGCGGTTACGTTTCGGCAGTTCAGTAACCAGGGAGCTCACAAACTTCATATTGTTCAACAACTAATCGCTAGAGATTGGGACCGGCTCTGATACCATGTTGTTTTACTTGAATATGGCCCACTAGATCTCCATACTAGTATGATATTGTCCACTTGGGCCCAATTGGTTTTGCTCTTGGGTCTCTCCAAAAGGCCTCATACCAATAGAGATACTAATCCATATTTAAGCCCCAAGAACCCCCTATGTTTAGTCGATGTTGGACTATTTGTTCGCAACCCAACAAGCCTCCCCTGGAACACATAGGACCACGAGCCTCTCCTTGAACGATAATCCATTTGTTCTTGCTCAATCAAATCAATCATTCAGCCCCCACTGCGTTGAGTGCGCTTCTTACGTCAAGCTCGAATATTGCTCGAGAGCCTTTGCCTCTATAAACTGTGGTCAAGAGTATTGCTCTTCAAGACCAACTCCACCTATCACCGTTTTGGAGCACACGTCTTATGTGAAAGTGCATGGAGTATATCTCCCTTCATCGTGTGTGGGAATGAGGACACACAACCCAAAGAACGATTGAAGCTCTGTCGTCTTTCCAATATAGTGTAATGCACAGATTTTTGCATCATTCCTCGGAGCTCGTCAATTTGTGTTTGGCGCTTGGAGGAATCCTTCCCGACATTGGTAAATCTAATAATGTCCGGCTCTGATACAATGTTGTTTTCCAAGGGTGTAAATATGGTCGTCACGGTAGGATCTTCAAATTGGTATGATATTGTTCGCTCTGAGCCCACTGGCCCTCACAACTATGCAATTGGGCTCCCCCAAAAGGCCTCATACCAATGGAGATTTAATTTCCATATTTATACCACACCAAGATCTCCAACCAAGCCGATGTGGGACTATTGTTTGCAACCAATGGACCACATGTGAATGAGCTCGGCAGAGCCCCCTACCGAGCTCCACTTGAGCCTCCCAACTCCATTTGAGTCCCATATGAGCTTGGCAGGGGTGCACCTGCCCGAGCTCTACCTGAACCTCGGTAATGGAGAGGTTTGTCGAGCGCTCCAAACCCAAACTACCTGAGTCCCATCCTCGGCAGTTTGGCGAGTCGGAGGAGTGTCATGCCGAGTTTGGGGTCTCGGCTGACCAACCCCGAACAGTCGAGGTTGTGTTTCGACAGTTCGGTAACTAGGGAGCTCACAAAATTCACATTGTTCAGCAACTAATCGCTAGAGATTGGGATCGGCTCTAATACCATGTTGTTTTTCTTAAATATGGCCCACTAGATCTCCACATTGGTATCACTGGGGCCTACTGGCCCAATTTGTTTTGCTTTTGGGTCTCCTCAACAGGCCTCATACTAATGGAGATACTAATCCATATTTAAGCCCCAAGAATCCCACATGTTTAGCCGATGTGGGACTATTTGTTCAACCCAACAACTACTTCACGATATTGATTGTGCTACATAACTTATGCCTTTCCTTATTCAATATAGTATCAAGCAAACACATTTGTGGTCTTCTGTTGCTGGAATGGCTTGTCTTTTCAAATCTCTACATGCATCTTTTGCTTCACCTAGCTTCAATAGTGATGGGGGTAGGGCCAGTTGAGATTTGGCCTGGAAAACTTGTGCATGCCACATCACATGGCATTGCGAATTAATAGAATTTGGTGGGCACTGAAGTCTGAATTTTCTTTATGTGACGTTCTTCTTCCTCTTTCTTGTTTTTTTAGTTTAATTTTTGCAACTATATCCCTTGGCATGATCTGTTTGTTTTGTAAGGTCCAATCCTCTTTTATTCTGTTAGGACCCCTTAAATCTCCAACATTCTGACCCAATTCACATTACAGCGGCATCAAGTCACTCTTTTCTTATTTTTTAATGTCAGATTTGTTAATGCTTTTGGAAGCCGAATGTCTTCATGCAGTATCTTCCATGTTATTCCTGACACCATAACGACGGGGATTCAACTGCTAACTGCTTCATAGAATGGGGAGAGATATGATATGGTTCTTCCTCTTAGGATTATCAGACCCTTTACACCTTTGATAGATCCCAAAATATGACTCATGCATGTTTTTGTCATTTCTTCCTGTGTTTTGTCATGGCAGAAAAAGATGTTCGCAAAATTTTCTCTTTCCATATCTTGACCGCCCATCATATTCAGACTTCCATATCTACCTTAGTTGTTTTCCCATCAATTTTTATTACATTTTCTGGAAAAGGTCTTTTAATATCGTTTACATCTTTTAGTCAAAAGTTATACAATCCATGTATTCTTCATGTATTCTATACATACACGTCTGTTTCCAGTAGTGAATTAACATAATCCAAATTGTTCTCAATGCTATCAGTACAAGCGAATAATACTCAAGAGTATAATACTTTGACAAACATGAGAATATAAAATATAATATTTTAACAAATAATAATCCAAATTGAAAGAAGTTAGTAGTTAACAGTGTTGTGATTTGGGTAAGATTTATTTCTAAATTTGACTCAAATTATTATGCTTTGTTAGCAAATGTTCATTGGATATTGTTTTTAAATTATTTTCCTACTTTAGTGTATCTTGTCTTTTATTTGATTAATGGTAGATTAATTTTAGTCATACCATTGTTCCTTCCTATTCCCTTTCATTATGCACCGAAATTTTGATCACGTACTATTATTGATTGATGAATAATACTCGAACATATGCATTTCCAAACATTTAACATTCATTGCCTTTATTACCGAATTTATACTTGTCTTATGAAATATCTACCTTGCATTATACACGTGCATTTCCCTATCATACTTTTGCCATACACTGAATGATTACCAGATTCTAGAGACAACAAATATTTTGATCAATCATGGAGAAATCCCCTAAACATTACTTTGTTGCAAATTAGTCCATGCAGACTGAGCATAAGCTCATCACTACTAAAAGAAAGACCAAATCGGTTTAGACAACTATTGATCATCTTATCTGTCATTCTGTTTGTGCTGCTATCGAGTTTTCCATTTAAACGTGATCCTATTGTTGTATTGTTCTCCACCTAATATGTTAGGATTTGCTGAATCATCATCCATGTGCTATACTCTGATTCTGGTTTACTACATTTTTTAAATAAATCTAACTGCAATATCAGATTTACATCTAAGGTTTCCAAATGTGCTCAAATGTGAAATCAAATCAAAGGAAACAAGAAACAACAAACTTTCTATAAAAGAACAAAGAACAGTAATTTATGTTAACAACAACCGAGATTGTGGTAATGCTTAGCTGTAAGCGTTAGAGTCTAGGAAATATTTCTCTTTCATTTGGAGGTAAAGCTCCATAACTTTTAAGGATTGCCTTTCACAGTCTTTCAGTTAATATCCCTGACATCCTACCTAGATAGAAGCTCAGAAAAGAGAAGCACATAAGCATTGTACGCCAGTGAGAGAATAAGTGAAGACAATGTTAAATATGGAATCAAGTCATCAACCAATGGAAACCATGTCAAAACACTTTTCAAACATGATAAACATGAGGAACAATCACTTTCTCCTCTTATATTCTTGCTTCTTTTATGACTTTGCTCTTCTACCATCACTTGTCTCATGGAGGGGCTTCATCTTTTCCTCCCCCTTTTTCTTCTCATTTTCTCATTACAGTCTTCCCTTCATACCTTAGACCACAGTCTTCTGCCCCCCCAACACCCCCCACCCCCCCACCCCCCAACAAACACAAACACACACAAACACAAACAAAAACTAAAACAAAAAACAAAAAAACACATTTTCTTAGTAGACATTTCATACGTTAGGCTGGACACATTCTGCTGTGTCTAAGTGGATCTGGATGGCCCAAGTAAGGAGCCCTGATCAGTGTAATTTACTCATTGCATTGCTTAATTCTCTGTGGCCTATGCAATAGAATTTCAGAAAATAATTATATTGTTCTCTTCAGTCAAAGCACTGAGCTATGGTTTTGGGTTATATAATCTCGCTGATCTCTATTAGAGATGTCTTTCACTCTTTTGTAAGCTGTCATCAAGATATCATGTTTGGAACTCATAAGTCACAAGAAAAAAACTATAATGCGACTATTCATTAGTAATTTAATTATATGAAGTGAGAAAGCTGTTTACATAACTTCCGTTTTAAATACATGTTCGAAAGCATAAGCTAATTTCCAAGTGTATGATGTTGGTTTTCTCACGGTAAAAGGTATTATTTTCAAATATTGCCTGCAAACCTTTTCTCCATTATCTCACATTGCATTTTTGGGGGTACAGGGATGTCTATACGTGAGGCATTTACTCAAATAGAGCACCAGCCTAACATATATGATGTGGTCCATGTCAAATATCTAGATGAGGTATGTGCTTCCTATTTTGTTAATATTGATTATGTGATATTTTCTACTTGGCATGAGTGTTGTAGTCCAATAAAATGGAACAACATGTTACAACGTTTTCATTTACACTTTGTCTGTGTGCATACATGCAGCATTCTCTTATACAGACCAGTACCTGCATATATGCATTAGCATATAATCCTGTCTATGTAGAGAGTGAACAAATCAGGTGTAATGATGCGCATAAAGTAACATGGATAATATTACCTTACAATAATTTATTTGGACATCGATCAATTAAAGGTGCTTACTCAATTTTGGTTTTGTTGCTTTTTTTGACTGCTTTAGTTTTTTCTTTGCTGGTCATCTCATCATTACTGCTGTGTTTCTTTAAACGAGAGTGTTGATGAATAAAAGAATGAGATACATAAACCAATGTTTCATAAATGTGAGAACGCATTACCATGTGATGGTAATTATATAGATGGTGGTCATATACAGAAAAGAGATGCCTTTTACATTGATGTTGTCTTTTATCTTAAAATACATTTGAAAATGCAATATCCTATGTTAGGTTTATTTGCATAATGATAATCATGTCTCATTGAGGTTTCTGTTCTCTATTTTCTCTTGTTGTTGCATACACAATAGTTTGTGCACATTTTCTCTATGCTGTTTCCAGGACATTGAACCCCCAACCCCCCCCCCCCCCCCCCCCCCCCCCCCCCCAAAGGTGCACTTTGCCACTTTCTAAGAACCTGTAAAGATAGCATGACCTTAAGACCAAATATCTGTAAACTACGTTGGGGATCATGTAAATTCTCTTCTTACACGGACATCGAGAAAAAAAAATATATTTTTCTGATAATATCTGGAGGCCTCCATGAGAATTCACAATGTATTTAATTTTTACTGCAAGGTTTTCTCTAAGTTCACATTCAGACCATTGCGTGCTTTCTGATTAAAATGAAACAACAGTTATACGTGAAGTCCATAGAGTTAATACATTGTAAACAATTTGCTTATATAGTGTTAGTGGGGTAGTATATTGCTGATAGCAACTGGACTTTTAATTTTTGGTCTCATTATCATTTTCTTGTAGGAACCACTAAAACTTGACACTGTTATTAGCTTTCCGGATCATGGTTTTCATCTACGTTTTGATCCATGGTCACAGGTATGCCTTCTTCTTTATCCATATCGTTCATGTTGATTGCTGTCATCTATTATTCATAGATGTAAGTACGTGATGGAATTGACCGTGTTATCCTTGAAATTGATTTTTTTTCCTCCTCTTCTATAGTTAAGTTATATTGTGTGTTTTGCCCTTGTATGTCTATTTACTGTAAGAACTTTTCTTGGATTGAGTAGCAGAACCATTATATGTTGTTTTACTTCCTTATATTACCAACGCCAATCTTCCCAATAATACCAGCCTTTATTGATGAAAAGCTTTTATCATGATATACACACTAGAAAAAAAACATGACTCATCTTTTTAAACAAAAAACAAAATTGTCTGAATCTTTTTCTTCTATTCAGCTCTACTAAGGACAAGCTTTTCACTTATATTAACAATGCATATTGATTATCTCATGCAAGTTCGCATACCATGATCCAATAACTACGATCTACCTACCTTGTCCCACTTGTTGCCATCCATGTGAATCATCTTTATATTATTTTGTTCTACTGCTGCTGCTGCCACTACTACAGTTGGGAGAAGGTAGGCCATAGCCTTTCATTTACTTGATGTAGAACTACTTACATCCACAGTACCACAGTAAGGGTTTCGGTAATTTTTTTTGGAATATCAAAACTCAAATGAATTATGCTTAAGACCATTGCTTGCGATAAGGTGGGAGCCTCTGTCCAGGCCCCTTGGAACAAAAGAGAGATTCACGCCAATCTCTGGATGATCCATTGCAGTTATGTATTATAGCTACTATTGTTGCTATTGTGGATATGATTGGCTCCTCGTGTACAAGCGGCGCACCAAAGGAGGAGGCCGGCCCATGCCAAAGACTTAAAGGGGTGTTTTCGCAATTCTCTACGTTCGATTTCTATTTATTATTATTAATAATGGCAAACTTGTAATTAGAGGGAAGGGGATATTTAATAGGCTAGGGTTAGCCGCCGGTTTTGTTTTTATGCTTAATTTGATTTTTGTGTGAGAGAAAGTTCTTCGTGTTCTTCAGGGAAGGTGCAGACATCCCTTATCAATCGGCGTCTTGGGAGAGAAGGTTATCTCTTATTTGTAGCCTATTTATCTAATAAAAATTCGGTTTTTATTCCAATAAATTTCAGTTTTGTCGAAGTCCTATCATTTTGGTATCAGTGCACGTCGATCCATGGCGACGGCTACGAGATCTAAGATCGGATCAATGTGGTGGAAGAGAAATTGTCGGGAGAAATCGCTAGCATGAAGGAAACCCTAACGACACACGATGAGCGATTTACGAGGGTGGATTCGAAGTTGGATCAACACGGCGAAGCCTTAGCCAAAATCATCTTCGAACTTAGGGAGATCTCAACGCAATTGAAAGGAGTGGACGCAAACACTAAAATAGCGACAAAGGTGCCACCTTTGGACAAGGGGAAGCATGTGGCGGCGGATACGGAGGACGGACGACTCACATATCTTGATAGCAGCAATCCGGAAGCGGAAGAGGCGAGATGGGAGGCTGGCGGGCCTAGCCCCCCCAGAAGTTGCGACAGAGATTTGGGGGGCCGCGGGTCCCTCCCCACGCCCCCGCAGACCCTTCGGAGCCTCGGCGGTGGGCTGGCGTCACCCCCAGCTTCGCTCGGGGCCGGCGAACACTCCCAGGGCCCCGACTGGCCCCGCCGACCAGCAACAAGGCTGCTGGGGCCTCGACAGCCTTTGGCCGGGTCTGGCAGCCCCTTCTCAGGGCCGCTAGGGCCCCGTCGACCAGAGGAGAACCCCCGCGGGGATGTGCACGGCAGGATGATTTGCAGCCATTCGGGGATTTTCAGCCGTATTCGGAGGACCCGACACGTGGTTTCGACGACAGATTTGACCCGTGAATTTTTTCGGAGTATGCTGATGATGGAGGAGGGTTTCGGGACCCTCCCGACCCTCGGTATGGTGATGATAGATGACGACCTCCACCCTACACTCATGAAGGACGCCTTGAAGACTTTGGGGGAGGGTACATAGACTACCAGGAGGAGCACGAGGGCCGGTTTGGAGGCGACAGAGGGGGATGATATGGGGGTCGAGGAGGAGGCCCATGAGGGGTCATGGTTTCCATGATGAAGGCCAATGTTGGGGCTATGAGCGACACCGGGAGATGTGGCAACACTACCACTAGACCAGACACGGCGGGGACGAGAAGACCAGGGGCATTTAATATGGACAGGTTGCGGAAGCTGAAGATGCCTGTATTTGAGAGAGCAAGAGAGGATCCAGTGTCGTGGATATACATGGCAAAGAGATTTTTCAGGGTCTCTCGTATGACCGATGAGTAGAAGCTGGAAGTGGCGGGTATATGTCTGGACGGAAAGGCCCTCGCTTGGTTCCAATGGAAGGATGCGAGTCGTTCTTTTCGCTTTTGGGAGGAGATCATGGATCAGATGGTGGAGAGGTTCAGAGATACCAATCTAGGAAATGTGAGTGAGCAGATGCTGTTACTCAGGCATGACAGCACCGTGAGGGACTATCTGGAGAGGATTGAGGCCCTGTCATGGCAGGTGCACGGGGTGTCGGATGAGATGATGGAGAGCACCTTCATGAAGGGGCTGAAGGCCACGATTCGAGCAGCGGTCCGCATGCAGAAGCCTCAGAGCCTGATGGAGGCCATGGAGTATCTCAGATGACGGAGGACTGTCAGTTTGAGGATAGAAAGGCGAGGGGTGGTTGGAGCGGGCCAACTTCTCGTAGCCAGACATCGACAGGAGGGCAGCATATGGCCACTACGGGAGCGGATCCTATCACCAAGGAGAAGAGTGATGAGAAGAGTAGTGCACCACATGCTGGGGATAGTTCAGGAGGATGGCTGACGTGGAGATGAGGGAGAAGCGCCAGAAGGGTCTATGTTTCAGGTGCGACGAGTGGTTCACGCCAGGCCACAGGTGCGCGGGGCGCAAACTTCAAGTGCTGCTACTTGAGGATGAGGACGACGAGGCTGATGTGGAGGATGAGACCATTGAGGTGGAGGAGGAGACTGAGCGTCACCAGCTAGATGTGGCAGAGGTTTCCCTTAACTCCGTGGTAGGGTTCACACCGAACCATACCATGAAGTTGATGGGGGCATATCGCGATCAGGAGGTGATAGTGCTTATTGATGGTGGGACGACCCACAATTTCATTTCTAGAAGAGTGGTGGTCCAGCAGGAGCTCCAGCTGACAGACAATGGCAGTTTCAGCGTTATGGTGAGAACGTGGAAGGAGAGCAGTCGAGGAGTCTGTAGAGGGCCGGTGCTAACACTATAGGGGGTGCAAGTGATAGCTGACTTTCTGTCTCTAGACTTGGGGAGTACAGATGTCATCCTAGGCAGGACTTGGTTACAGACGCTAGGGGAGATGACTGTAAACCGGAAGCTGCTCAGGATGCAGTTCTAGGAGGATGGGAGAGCAGTGGTCCTACAGGGGGACACCCGCCTATGCAGAGTATTGGTCTCGCTGAAGACCATAGTGAGGACCATCCAGGTGGGGGGTGGATACTTGGTGGAGTTATATGCGTTGGCAGGAAAGGGCGGCGCTGAGGCTAGAGGGGAGAATCCCATTCGAGGAGAGGTACGCGGCTGTTGGAGCAGTTCGAGGAGGTCTGATGAGATCATTACGTATCGACGGAGAAGACGCAAGGCAAGATCAGCGGAGCAAAATAAGTCGTTAGGCATTTTGGAAGGTTTTGGGCTGATTTAGTAATTTCCATTTTTGGAAGATTTTGTGCTGATTTAGTAATTTTCCTTATACGACCGGATCTGCTCCTATATATGTTTAGGGCAGCCTTCATTTGTTCTTATGCGAATTGTGAGTGATAAACCATAGTTTTAGAGTGGTAGTTCATAGATCTAGTGAGTTTAGTAGTTGTTTGTCGTAGATCTATTGCGGAGAGTCGGCTCCCTCTCGAAAGGGGTCTTTTATCTTGTATTCCTCTTTGATATCAATAAAAATTTCCAAATTTCAGACCTAAATCCTATCAAATTGGTTTTAGAGCGAAGATCCGTCATGGCGGCTACGAGAGCGAGTTCCAAGATGGAAGATTTAGAGAAGAAGGTGGGGGAGATTGATGCCCTAAAGGAGATGGCTGATGCCAAGGATGTGAAGGTTGATGCCATGGATAAAAAGATCGACTCCGTCAAAGGGGAGGTCTCCGCTCTCACGGCAATGATAAAGGCGTGGATGGAGAACCAATGCAAACTTCGTTGCGAGGAAGATGAGTCCAAAAATGGTAATTTTGGTACCCATTCTTCAGATTTAGGGCCAAAGGAATCATCTTTGGACAAGGAGAAGAGCAAGTTCGTGATTTTGGGTGAGTAGACGACCGAGGAAGACGGCGAAGATCGCGAGGGAGCAGATCTGGACGGAGCGAGGTGCCGGGAGAAGACCATCGGCACCCTAACCCTCATTTGGGGGCAGGCGGCCTCTCTGGCCCTCTTGCGCAGCCCCATGAACATCCCAGGGACCGCACGGACCCCATGATCAACCTGTGGTCCGCGCGACTCCCAGGGGCCATCCTAGGGGCCGCGCGGACCCCCAGATGATTCCTGGGGCTGTGCGACCCCTAGGGTACTTCCTGGGGGCCGCACGACCCCCAGGGCACAGGGGGCGCTCGGCCTCCCAGGTGACACCTGAGGGTGCATCGACCCCCAAGGCACGGGTGGGGGTTGCAGCAGCCCTCAGGAGCTGGTTCAGGTGTTCGTCGTGGCCCGACGCATTCTCATTTCGCAACCGAGCACACTGAAGATCATCCTTAAGGATCATGGATGCTGACGAACCATTCAGGAATGGTGGCCACCAGTGGGAGCCCGACAACAAGGAGGAGGTCATGGAGATCCTTGGGGTAACCATTGGGAGCACCGATGTCCAGTTAGGGACGAGGGTTGGGAGAATGGCGATGCAGGAGGAGGATTGTGGGATGAAGGGAGGGCCCAACGTAATGCGTAACACCAGTTCCATTTTTGTCTGCCAAGAGTGAGGGCAAACTAGGGGAACTTTGGGTTGGAGAACAGGGTCAGGAAGTTGAAGATGCCTATTTTCGAAGGAGAGGATCCGTATGCGTGGATCTACAAGACGGAGAGATATTTTCAAGTGAATGGGTTGACGGAGCCTGAGAAATTCAGGTGGTAGGGCTCTGTTTGGAGGGGAAGGCCATTGCATGGTATCAGTGGAGACAGCAGTGGCGGCAGGTCAGATCATGTGAGGAGTTCAAAGAGTGCTTACTGGATCGTTTTCGAGATACACATGGAGGTGATTTGTACGAGCAGCTCTTGGCTCTGCAGCAGGGTGTACCGTGAAGGAATATATAGAGCGATTTGAAGCGCTTAGTGGCCAGGTGAGGGGGATTCCGGAGGCAGCTTTGATGGGAAGCTTCATGACGGGGCTTAAGTCCGACATTCGGGCTAAGCTACGCATTAAGCGGCCGAGGGGGTTGATGGATGTTATGGAGCTGGTGCAGATGGCGGTGGATAAGAACACAACTGAGCGACGAGTAAAGGAAGGTTGGAGCGAGGCAACTTTTCGCAGCACAGGCCAGGCAGGAGGGCAAAAGCTAGCAGCCGTAAGAGGTCAGACTGGGAAAATCAGATGAGTAAGGAGAAGAGTAGCGTCGCACAGCCTAGTGGGCCTTTTCGGAGGATGACAGAGACGGAGTGGGCGAATAAGAAGGCGAAGGGCTGTGTTTCCGATATGATGAGAAGTACTGCCCTGGACATAGATGTCGGGAGCGGTCCTTACATGTACTCTTGGTACATGAGGAGGATGGAGAGGCAGATGTTGAGGGGGACGTTGAGCAACCCTTGGAGGAGATAGAGGTGGAGCAGGAGCACACACATTTGGATGTAGCGGAGGTATCACTCAACGCCGTAGTGGGGTTCACACCGAACCACACTATGAAGTTGATTAGGGTAATATCGGAGCAGAAGGTGGCGATGCTGATTGACACTGGGGCCACCAACAACTTCATTTCCAACCGAGTGGTAGCACAACATGGGTTGAATTTGGTGGATACAGGTAGTTTTGAGGTGATGATGGGTACCAGCCAGGTAGCGCGTGGGAGGTGAGTATGTCGGGGCGTGGTACTGACCCTCCAAGGGGTCAAAATTGTAGATGACTTTCTACCGCTGGATCTGGGTAGCACAGATGTTATTTTGGGGATGAGATGGCTGCAGAGTTTGGGAGAGTCCGTGACTTAATTGGAAGTTGCTCCGGATCGAGTACTAGGAGGGGGCAAGTTGGTGACGCTTCAAGGGGATCCAGGCTTGTTCCGTTCACAGGTTTTCCTGAAGGTGATGGCTAGAACCCTACATGCGGAGAGTGGAGGTTTCTTGATGGAGCTGCAGGGTTTAGCGGTAGAGACAACATGCCAGGAGATGGACATATCGGCAGAGATGCAACAGGTACTGGACCAGTTTGGGGAGGTCTTTCAGGAACCTTATGGACTTCCACCCCACGAGACCACGAGCATTCCATAGTGCTTAAGGAGGGCGTTGAACCGATCAATGTAAGGGCTTACCGCTACCCTCAGATTCAGAAGGGGGAGATCGAGAAGATGGTGGATGAGATGATACAGACGGGAGTGATCCAGCCCAACACTAGCCATTTCTTCAGCCCGGTGCCACTTGTGAAGGAAAAGGATGGAAGTTGGAGATTTTGTGTAGACTACCGGGCACTGAATAAGGAAACTGTATCAGACAAGTTTCCTATTCCAGTGATCGATGAGTTACTGGACGAATTGCATGTGGCCACAATATTTTCGAAGATCGACTTGAAATCGGGATCTCCAGATCCGAATGAGGGGGGAAGATATGGAGAAGACGGCCTTCAGGACCCATGAAGGCCATTATGAGTTTTTTGGTCATGCCCTTCGGGTTGACCAACATCCCAGCTATATTTCGGGCCTTGACGAACAATGTGTTCAGGCCTTACCTGTGGAGATTCGTGCTCGTCTTCTTCGATGACATATTGGTTTACAATCAGACCAGGGAGGCACATGTGGAGCACCTGACGATGGTGCTACAGGAGTTACAACATCAACTTTTCGCCGACAGGAAGAAGTGTTTGTTTGGCCAGCGGAGCGTGGAGTACCAGGGGTCATATAGTCTCAGTTGATGGTGTAGAGGCAGAGAGTTCGAAGATCGCGGCGATGGTGGAGTGGCCGCGCCCTACCACATTACGGGGGTTGCGAAGATTCTTAGGCTTGACGGGCTATTACAGGAAGTTTGTCAAGCACTACCGCACTATTGCTTGGCCTCTGACGAAGCAACCGAAGAAGGACAATTTCCACTGGGGGAGAAAGCCACTGTTACATTTGAGGACCTGAAGAGGGCTATAACGAGCATATCTGTGTTGGCACTTACAGATTTTAGTAGGCCATTTGTGGTGGAGTCCGACGCGTTTGGATATGGGCTAGGGCCCTGATGTAGGACCAGAGGCCAGTCGCGTACTTCAGTCATGTGTTGTCAGCTTGAGCACGGCTTAAGTCCGTGTATGAGCACGAGCTGATGGCCATAGTCCTCGCGGTTCAGAAATGGAGGCCATACTTGCTGGGCCGACTATTTCTGGTGCGTACTGATCAGAGGAGCCTCAAGTACTTGCTGGAGTAGCGGATGGTTACAGAGGAATATCAGAAGTGGTTGGCAAAGCTTATGGGGCATAAGTTTAAGATCCAATACAGGCCGGGATTGGAGAACAAGGCAGCTGATGACTTGTCGAGGAGGGAGGTAGACTCTCAGCTGGTGGCTCTGTTGTTGCCAGTGTTGTTGGATTTGGAGCCACTGATGAGGGAGATAATAGAGGATGGGGAGCTGGGCAAGATTAGGGCGGCATTACTTCAGGATCCAGCAGCACATCCGGGATACGAGATGGACGTGCAGCGCTTATTGCATAAGGGACGTTTGGTTTTACCAAGGAGCTCGACTCACATTCCTATACTACTACACGAGTTACATGGGAGTGCAGTGGGGGGCCATTCGGGTGTCCTTAGGACTTACCAGCGCTTGAGCATGGAAGTATATTGGGAGGGGATGAAGAAGGACGTGGCAGCATAGGTAGCCTAGTGTGACGTTTACCAGCGTTACACGTATATGGCGGCAGCTCCGAGAGGATTGTTATAGCCGCTCTCGTTGCCAGGCCGGGTTTGGGAGGAGGTCATCATGGACTTCATCGACGGGCTACCGAAGTTGGAGGGGTACACGGTTATCATGGTGGTGGTTGATAGGCCGAGCAAGTACGCACATTTCGTGGCGTTGCGGCACCCGTACTCGGCAGTGAAAATGGCAGTATCATTCATTAAGGAGGTGGTTCGATTGCATGTGGTACCGGAGGCGATCGTTACAGACATGGACAAGGTTTTTCTCAGCCACTTTTGGAGAGAGCTTTTCAAGATGCAGTGGACAAAGCTGAAGCGGAGCACGGTGTACCATCCACAGACTGATGGCCAGACGGAAGTCGTCAACAGGAGTATCGAGACATATCTCTGTTGTTTCGTCTCGGATGCGCCGAAGCAGTGGGCCAAATGGTTGGCATGGGTGGAGTATTGGTACCATACTTCGTTCCATATGGCGGCTCGGACCATTCCTTTCAAGGGTTGTACGGGAGGGACCCCCGCATTTGCTACATTACGATAGGGGTTCCACACCAATCTCTCAGGTGGAGCAGCTGTTAGAAGAGAGGGACCAAATGCTTCAGGAGTTGAAGCATCATTTGTTGGGGGCGCAACAGCTGATGAAGGCCCAAGCTGACCGGCTCAGGCGGGACATTCAGTTTGCAGAGGGTGACATGGTGTACTTGAAGCATTGCCCTTACAGACAGAGATCACTGGCTCATAGGAGGAATGAGAAGTTACCTCCTCGTTACTTTGACCCTTACAAGGTGGATGCACGCATTGGGCAGGTGACTTATCGGTTAAGGTCACCCTAAGATTTAGCAATTCACCCCGTATTTCATGTTTCCCAGTTGAGGCGTGCCATCGGAGACCACACGCCGTCTCCTTCGCTACCACCGACGCTGACAGTTGACATGGAGGTGCTTTTGGAGCCATCGGAGGTGATAGGAGTTCGCCAGGGGCAGACATGGGAGTGCGAGGTTCTGATTAGGTGGTCGGGCCTACCAGACCATGAGACGACATGGGAACCCTGCGGTGTCATTGAGCAGAGATTTCCTGATTTCCACCTTGAGGTCAAGGTGGTTCTTTTGGGAGAGTAATGATGAGATCGAGAAGACGCAAGGTGAGATCGGCGGAGCAAAATAGGCGTCGGGCATTTTTGGAAGGCTTGGGCTGATTTAGTAATTTCCATTTTTGGAAGGTTTTGTGCTCATTTAGTAATTTTCCTTATATGACCGGATCTGCACCTATATATGTTTAGGGCAGCCGTCATTTGTTCTTATGCGAATTTTGAGTGATAAAACCTAGTTTTAGAGTGGTAGTTTATAGATCTAGTGAGTTTAGTAATTGTTTGTCGTATATCTATTGTGAAGAGTCGACTCCCTCTCGAAAGGGATCGTTTCTCTTGTATTCCTCTTTGATTACAATAAAAATTCCCAAATTTCAGGCCCTAAATCCTATCAAGGTCTTTCAGGAGCCACGAGGTCTTCCACCGTCGATGGATCGCGAGCATGCCATAGTTCTGCGGGAGGGCGTGTCCCCCCCATCAGTGTGAGGCCCTACCGCTATCCTCAGGTGCAGAAGGACAAGATTGAGAGGATGGTGGAGGAGATGGTGCAGGCTGGAGTTATCCAGCCTAACGTGAGACCTTTTTCCAGTCTGGTGTTGCTGGTGAAGAAGGATGGAAGCTGGTGCTTCTGCATGGATTACATGGCATTAAATAAGGAGACAATGCCAAATAAGTTTCCCATACCAGTGATTGACGAGCTCTTGGACGAGTTACATAGGGCATCCATATTCATGAAGATAGATCTCAAATCAGGCTACCATCAGATCTGGATGCACGGAGAGGATGTGCCCAAGACTGCTTTCCGGACGCATGCGGGCCACTATGAGTTTTTGGTCATGCCATTTGACTTGACCAACGCACATGCTACTTTTCAGGCTCTTATGAACAAGGTATTCCGCACATACCTTCGACGATTTGTATTAGTATTTTTTGATGATATCTTGATGTACAGTCGTACATTGGAGGAGCACTTGGACCACCTGCAGATCGTTTTTCAGGAGTTGCAGTACCATCATCTATTTGCAAACAGAAAAAAGTGCTTATTTGGGCAGCCACATGTGGAGTACTTGGGGCATGTGGTGTCCTCAGAGGGGGTAGCAGCTGATAGAGCAAAGATTGCGGTGATGTTGGACTGGCCACGCGTCACCACTCTCAGGAGGCTAAGGGGATTTCTGGGTTTGACTGGCTACTATCGAAGATTTGTGCAGGGTTACAGTACGATCGCTTGGTCACTCACGGAGCTACTCAAGGACAAGTTCTTTTGGGGTGAGGAGGCAACGATTGCTTTTGAGGCCCCGAAGAAGGCCATGACTACTGTGTCGGTCCTGGCATTACCAGATTTTTTTCCAGACCATTCATTTTGGAGGTGAACGCTTCAGGACACGGATTGGGGGCAGTTCTGATGCTCAGCGGCCCATAGCATGTTACAGTCAGGTGTTGACAGCTAGAACCAGACTGCGGCCTGTCTCAAGAGAGAGCTGATGGCCATTGTCCTATCCATCCAGAAGTGGATGCTATACTTGTTGGGGATGAGTTTCCTCGTACACACGGATCAGAGGAGTCTCAAATACCTTCTAGAGCAGCGCATGGTGGTGGTGGAGCATCAGAAGTGATTGCGGAAGCTTATGGGGTACAAGTTTGAGATTGAATATCGCCCGGGGTTGGAGAACAAGGCGGCTGACGCACTTCACGACAGAATGATGATTTACAGTTGGCTGCCTTGTCAGTATCGGTGCTAGGGGTGGCAAAATGCACCCGACCCGACCCGAACCCGGCTCCTTTAACCGGGTATGGGTAGAGGGATATCCGGGTCGGGTAGAATTCAGGTCAACCCGACTGACCCGGATAAAATCCGAGTCGGGTGCGGGTTTGACCCGTCAACCCGGGTTGACCCGGATTCTACCCGTTTTCCGTAACATATATATATATATATATAAATTATACAATAGCATAATAACAAGTCTGTAATTTGGTCTTCTGGTTAGTCGGTGCGAGTTGTTTTCGGATATTGCCTGGAGATCACGGGATCAACTCCTTGCGCCTCCCAATATTTTTCGATTTAATTCAGCCTTTACTAGCAGTAATTAGTAAATGTATTTAAAAATTGAAAGTCTTTCATAACCACCAAGCAACTTATGAGCAGTTGGCTAGTGTGTTGAAGGCTTGGGCGTTGAACCTGCTCGAGCAGGTCGCGAGTTCGAGCTCTCCCCCATGCAATTTTGCTGCAAAAAAATCAAGTTTTAAAGAAACCTGGGTCGGGTTCGGGTGACTCGGGTTATTACCGTGTCGGGTTCGGGTTTCATGATCCTGACCCAAATTTAATTCGGGTCGGGTTCGGGTTTACCCCTATCCGGGTCGGGTCAAACCCGACCCGGACCCGACCCGACCCTTTTGCCACCGCTAATCGGTGCTACAGGATTGGGAGCCGCTGCAGCAGGAGGTTGAGTAGGACCAGGAGTTGGCGGACATACGATCAACGCTTTTACAGGGGTCTTCAGAGCATCCAGGCTACACTATAGAACATACAACTATTATATTTGGGCTGCTTGGTCATACCGAGGACCTCAACACACATCCCAGCTATACTTTAGGAGTTTCATAACAGTGCAGTGGGAGGACATTCTGGGGTTCTCAAGACCTACCAGAGACTGGCGAGGGAGGTCTATTGGAAGGGGATGAAGAAGGATGTCTCGAGGATAGTTGCAGAGTGTGACGTTTGTCAGCGTCACCAGTACCAGGCGATGGATCCAGGGGGTTTGCTTTAGCCGTTATCCTTGCCAGAGCGGGCGATGGTACTTGTGACGTTTGTCAGCGTCACAAGTACCAAGCGATGGCTCCAGGGGGTTTGCTTCAGCCGTTATCCTTGCCAGAGCGGGTCTGGAAGGATCTCCCCATGGATTTTATTGATGGGCTGTCACAATCATATTTGTTATGGTAAACCGCCTCAGCAAGTATGCACACTTTATACCATTTAGGCATCCCTATAGCGCGATGTCGATGGCAGAGGTATTTCTGATGTTGGTTGTTCGCTTGCATGGGCCGCCAAGGTCCATTGTCTCTGACAGAGACACGGGTTTTTTGAGCAGATTCTGGCAGGAGCTTTTCAGGCTACAGGATATAGTGTTGCGACGGAGCACAGCCTACCACCCACAAACAGACGGCCAGACTGAGGTCGTCAACATGAGTATTGAAACGTACCCGAGGTGCTTTATTTCAGAGATCCCAAAGGAGTGGGCCCGTTGGCTAGCGTGGGCGGAGTATTGGTATAATACGTCTTATCACACCGCAGCCCAGACGACACCCTTTAGGATTTTACATGGCCATGATCCTCCACATTTATTACATTATGGGCATGAGACGGTACTAGTATCAGAGTGGAGCAGTACCTGGCTGAGAGGGATCGGATTTTGGAGGAGCTAAAGCTCCATCTGGTTTGAGCGCAGCAGATCATGGCCTCGACGATGTCTGACCTTCATCGCTGAGACGTGCAGTTTGCAGTTGAGGACATGTTGTACTTAAAGTTGAGACCTTATACGCAGAGATCCTTGGCCCGCAGGAGGAACGATAAGCTGGCTGCTAGATATTTTGGGCCTTATGAGGTAGAGGCCATGGTGGGACCAATTGCTTATCGGTTGAGGCTGCCCATAGGATCGGTTATTCATCATGTATTCCATGTGTCCCAGCTTTGCTAGACGATTGGAGACCATACACCGTCTCCTTCACTTCCACAGACATTGACAGATGATACGGAGGTGATCATTGAGCCCGAGGAACTGAAAGGGGTACGCAGAGGGAGCACATGAGAGCGGGAGGTACTGTTACAATGGAAGGGTTTGCCGGAGCATGAGAGCACGTGGGAGTCACTGGACGTCATGTCGCAGTAATTTCCTGACTTACACCTTGAGGACAAGATGACTCTTTTGGGAGGGAGTAGTGATGGGCTCCTCGTGTACAAGCGGTGTACCAAGGGAGGAGGCCGGCCCATGCCAAAGACTTAAAGGGGCGTTTTCGCAATTCTCTACCTTCGATTTCTGTTTATTATTATTAATAATGGAAAACTTTTAATTAGAGGGTAGGAGGGATATTTAATAGGATAGGGTTAGCTGCCGGTTGGTTTTATGCTTAGTTTGATTTTTGTGCTGAGAGAAAGATAGTTCTTCGTGTTCTTCGGGAAATGTGCGGACGTTCCTTATCAATCGGCGTCTTGGGAGAAAAGGTTACCTCTTATTTGTAGCCTATTTATCTAATAAAAATTCAGTTTTTATTCCAATAAATTTTTGTGAGGAACATTAATCTATCTCCTTATAGTGAGGAACATTGATCTGTTTATTTTTCACTTTTATTTCGACCTTTGCAACTTTCATTTACAATGTTGTCCCATAATGCATAGTTTTTTATTGAAATATTTTCAAGAGATCAAATTGCCATAATTGACATGCATTTTAAATTACGGTTTTAGATATATAGCCTTCTAAATCATTCATATTTCAAAATTTAGTCCCAAATCTTCATATTTTGAGAATTTCTGTCCAAATTGTCTTAAGTCACGTGAAAGTACCCTTTCCCGTTAGCGAAAAAAGAACATTTGTTTATTTACTTGTGAACATAATAATTTTTAAATGATCCGAATTGCCTTCATCTTCTACATCCCTCTCATAAAGTAAGTTCTCTCTCAACTGGAAACCTGAAAACCTAAGAGAAATATTTCAAAAAATCAGCTGGCCCACTCTCTTCTCTTTATTATCCTTTTCACCTCCCACCGAACAAGAAAAACTCAACATCTTAGGTTCTTCTTCTAAGAAAGAAAACATAATAACAATAATGACAAGTTGACGACCGTATGGGAAAGGATGCGTGGGCAACAACCGGTGGTGTAAGAGGCAGTGGTGTTGAACTGTGAGGCAGATCCTAACAAATTGCTCACTACTATGATTTAAGATTTGAGTTTTTCGGAGGGAAAATGAAAAAAAAACAGAGAGATTAGGGAGTTGGGATTAGTGGCAAAAATGGGAAATATACCCTAAAACTAACTAGAAGATAAATTCACAGTAGTTAAGCTAAATTGGGTGTAAAATTTCTTAATACGAAGATTTGCTGGTAAATTTCTAAACATATGAATTTTTTTTTGGGGTGGGGGTGGGGGTGGGGGTGGGGGTGGGGGTGGGGTTATATAGAAACCTCTGTAAATTTGTATTAAG
The DNA here is from genome assembly GCA_030789695.1 of Scilla litardierei. Taxonomy (NCBI): domain Eukaryota; kingdom Viridiplantae; phylum Streptophyta; class Magnoliopsida; order Asparagales; family Asparagaceae; genus Scilla; species Scilla litardierei. The sequence goes on along the minus strand of CM061133.1, from coordinate 823,977 downwards.
ATTGCAATTGGGCTTGTGAAAAGTCTACCTAAGTGAGTATCAATGTAATATACAATACCTTACTCAGGAAAAGGGAGCCTATCAAGTAGATCCAATGAGAGCAATATATTAAATTAATATTTAACCTTAAAAAAGAGCTGTAAAAACGAGAAAATCATGAAAAATCTTAATAAGAAAAATAGTCATTCATTTCTTTTGCTCCAGAGAATCCGGAGTGTCGACATAGTTTCTTTCTGAAATTGTATCTGGATGATTAGCATGCATAGGTGCAATAAGAAATTGATCGTTAGCATAACAAGCAGCGACATTATCTGAAGCAATTTTGGGTTTTAGGATTATTAATTAATTAATTTATTTTTGTTCCATATTTCAATGCTGATATGACTTCATTAATTGTTTTGTTTTTTGTTTATTTGTTAAAATATTTTGACTTTGTATTTTCTATAGAGGTTACGTCTCATCGAGGTTTATGATGTCAAACGTCTACAGATGCGTTATGCTACTTCTTTGATTGGGTAAATGATTTTTCTATTTTATTGTTTAAGTTATGCCCCCAATCCCTTCTCTTTTTTGCTGCCCACATATACGTCATAATCTTTTTCCTCCTCAGTGGCCCTTCCACTCTAGCCACCTTTGTAGCAGTATATGCTCTTTTTGGACCGACATTCCCTGGAATTTATGACAAAGAGAGAGGAATGTATACTCTGTTTTACCCGGTATGGTTGGTGAAGATGCATTCATGGCTTGTCTTTTTCTTTTGGTTACATATCTACTTTCTGGCTTAATTTTTTATACACATTTCAGGGATTATCATTTGCTTTTCCCATTCCCAGCCAGTATACAAATTGCTGCCATGATGGGGAAGGTACATTTCCTTGTATATCAAGTTTACATTAAAAATTGTGCTTTCCACTGCTGTTAAAATTTGTGTTGCTTGATTGTTCCTAATTAATGTTGCAGTGTCAGCAGAGCTGCCACTAGAATTTCCTGATGGAACTACCCCAGTGACATGCCGCGTATCTGTATATGATAGCTCCTCAGATGGTAAGGTAGGTGTGGGTTCCTTGATGGATAAAGCTTCCGTTCCCCCATTGCCTGCTGGCAGTCTATACATGGAAGAGGTGCATGCTAAGGTTCGAATCAATTTCTTCTGCATTTCCTCTCTCACTTTCTTGCTCTCTCGCTCTTCTCCCTCCCTCCAACACACGTTCTAAATAATATAATGTTCTGGCTATGGCATATCTAGAAGAAGATTGGTTGGCAAAAATCATGGTAGCTGTCTTGTATCCCAATCCTTTGGGTTTGCATGCATGATTTGTTTGCTTTTGATATATCATTTGGAACATTGCTAGAACTTGATCTCAACACTTTCATGGGAAGCTCTCCTTTCTCCTTCATTTGGGATTCATTGCCTGTTTGTGTCTTTGTAGTACAGTATAATCCAAGATTACAAGTAATGCTAATGACGAATTAGACTGTTTTAGAAATATAGAAATATAAATGCTCAAAGAAAAAATGGTTATTTCATATGTTGGCCAAATACATATAGTTGTTTCATGTTTAGATTATCTTTCTTAATGGGTTGCTGCTGTATTAATTTGAATCTGACATAAATTTCTTCATTCTAATTTGGAAGCTGATCCAATTCTGAGACACATGCCTTTGGATAATAGAAACTTGATATTAAGTCAGATCTGAAGTGTGAATTCTCATTTTATTTGCTTTTTTCTTCCACAGCTTGGAGAAGGACTGCAGTTCACAATTGGAGGTCAATGCATACCATTTGGTTCATCACCACAGGCAAGACTCTTACTGTTTTGTGAAACAATTTTTGTCTTGATAATTAATTTTTAGTTAGTAGTACCATCCAAGTTTCGTGGCATGCTACATTTGTTTACTTAGTACATTATCTTAACAACTCGAGCTTATCGATTGAAATTTGTGAATATTGTGGGCTAATCCTAGACTTGTTTATCTTGTTAAATTCGTAGCAGGCATGCGTATTTTCTTTGTATTCTTAGTTTGACAATAACATGTTTGATGTTTCATGTTATATTAATTTTAAAGCTCTTTTCTTGTTTGACAAGGCGTTTTATAATTGGCCAACTATTACAAAACATCTGAATCATTTATGCAGGATGTGTGGACTGAATTAGGACGCCCTTGTGGAATCCATCAAAAGCAGGTTTGCTTCACTTATTAAAATTTATTTATAGTCGTTATAAACAAAACATATAAATCAAATTACTTTCTACCCTGCACTTTAAAGTCATATTCCTTTCCTTGAAAGCATGTTGATCACGTGGGTTTAATGCATTGTATTTCTGTGAACTGTTAGATTTCTGTCAGTATAAAAGTTGATTCAGAAACTTGATGTCTGTAAATTTTGCGAAGCTAGAAAAGAATGGGTAATTTTCTAGGTTTGTAGAAATTATTTGACTGTTTTTTCTCCTATTTTTTTTTTCATGTTCTGAGTATTATTATTCTCTACTTTTCCCACATGATACCAGCTTTTAGTGAATCGAGACTGTCATTGAAAAACTTGTTGAATCATTTAAAAGGACACCATCTAGAAAGCGTACTGGTATTTTGTTCCTGAAGCACATATTCATTTATTTTAACATTGACTGCATGCTGGCCAGTTAGGATGGCTGACGGTTTATGCACTATTTGTTAAAGTGTAAACACAAAGTATCAGTGGTTGCATTGCAAAAGGGAACACGACAATGTAAAATATCATATAGAAGATGGGGGTAAAAAAGATAATACAAGCTCCTGTAACTTTGTTGTTTGATTTTGGATACATATGGCATATTTTTTAGAATGCAGTTAGCATATCTTAACCTTCATCATATTCTATTAGCAGATCTGTCAGCATATGAACGGATAACGTTTGCATGCATAGTGATAGTCTCTATTTGCACATGCCTTTCGGGCATGGCGAATGTATTGTATATGTCGTATCATGTTGAGCTTAATAGGTTATGTGGTTTCAAGACTTCTAGCACTTGATAGTGCACATTAGCCATTTCTTAATTAAAGTGTGGGAACAAATTCTAGCTAGTGTCCTTTGTCATTGTTTGTTAGCATTCTGTGTTTAATTATTTTAAGTTGATTTATGCCTTTTAAATAAATATCTCTGAAATTAGTTTGGGTAATTTTAAGAAACTTTCAATCTATAAGTAGTATTCGATGAAAATAATAAATAATGTATTTCATATTATAGGTCGATCAAATGGTGATTCACTCTGCTTCAGATCCACGTCCAAAGACAACTCTCTGCGGGGATTACTTTTACAATTACTTCTCCCGAGGTCTGGACATATTATTTGATGGACAGGTATACTTGTTTCTGACTTTCAGTGTGATTCTAGCATTACAGCATCTTTGTTTGCCAACTTGGATTGATCTCAATAAAGCATATGCAGACACACAGAATCAAGAAGTTCGTTTTACACACAAATTTTCCGGGACATTCAGATTTCAATTCCTACATCAAATGCAACTTCATTATCTATGATGCTGACAGTGAGTTTCTGCCCAATATTTTAGTTGACCTAGTTTTTTATGGGAAATAATTCATTAGCGCATTCTATTGGCAGCTGAAGATTCTACTCAAGGAGGGAACCCTCCAAAAAATTGCATTTCACCAAGCACTAAGTGGGAACAAGTGAAGGTAACAGTGAGTAATCTGGCTATAATGTCCTTGGCAAAGTACACAGAGAGACTTGAATTAATGACCTCCAGTTTCGAGTAGGAGTGTTCCTATTGCATTCTATACTCGGTTGGTGATGTACAGTTATATCTTTAGGAGGATGAATGCTCATTCTCGATGTCATGATACTACCCTTCAGTTAAACATTTAGTTCTTACATAGTCTGCTAATAATAAAATGAATGCCCAAGTAGGAGATGTAATTATAGTTGTAGCTACATTTTGTTCTGTTCACAATCTTATGGACACTTAAGCTATGAAAAGTAAATTTGATACACATTACTATCATTTAGGATATCCTTGGGGATGGTGGTCGTGCTGCAATTCAAACACAAGGCTCAATGAACAATCCTTTTGGATCTACTTTTGTTTATGGCTACCAGAATGTCGCATTTGAGGTAAAACATTGATCAGCTTAATTTTATGATTTATGTTTCCAGCCATTTTGCACAGTTGCACTAAACTTCTATCGTGTTACTTCATCTCATCAAATCAACGATAGGTTGTTATGAAGTAATAATAATTGTGTTTTATAATTCTTTGCTAGGTTATGAAGAATGGGTACATAGCAACTGTTACTTTATTCCAATCATAAGGTATGATTTATGCGTCATGCTCTAATGCAATGCGTCTTCCTACACTTACATGTTATGAATTGTGTTACGAGTTCATTGTTTCTATTATACTGTACGAACTTGCAATTTTTATGTAAAATACATCCATGTGAATTATTAATTAAACTCATCTGTATCAAGCCTACCGATCATACTTCAATATCATGATATGGGATATTCTCATAGGGTGCATAGTGCTGTCACATGATGCAGTTTTTGGTAAATTCTACATGTTAGGCATGCAATATTGATGGAACTTGGTATATGCTTACTGGTTGAAAGTTCTTATCAAGGTAATTAACTTGCTTTGTGTGTCATGGGAGTTCAGAACATGTAATTGTTCACCATTGATGTTGAGATTATCCAACAAGCCTCATTGCTGCCATATCTGATATGTTCATCTCTAAGCCATCTCTAATCAAAATGGGGTGTTTGTTCCACGGGCCGTGCTGGTTGTCAACCCACCAAGTGTGTATCCTTTTTTTTCGGCCACGGAAATGATTTGCAAGCAACTGCCTTGCCATAATGTAAAGTCTATTTGCTGGTCGAGAATCATGCTATATTGGGTTTTGCAACCGAGAAAACAACCCTCCATAATTCTCCTAAGCTATGACATGGCAGATGCAAAAGTATATATTTTCCCCTCTCCTTCTGTGCTCATTTTTCTAGATGTATATTAGCTTTGAACATTAACTGTATTCGAGTTTCCCCAGCTACTAGACTAACTACAGAAGAACGTATAGCAGTCGTGATAAGACTATATAATTTCCCTTCAGCCGTTACAATGTTCTTTGCATTGCAATTATATAGGAATGTTGGATTTAGATTATTTTTACATTCAATCATATAGGAATGTTGGTTTAGATATTCAATTCAAATTTTCTTATCCAGGCCAAAATTACACCATCTTTGCAGGAAGGTTGGATTAGAGGCTTAAAGCACGGTGAAGTATGCCGACCTTTGTAAATTACTGGCGACAGTTGAATATCTTGTCACCGCACCGCAACGATCCTTTGTACAGAGAAACCATTCTCCTATGTGTATAACATGTAATTATCTGTAAATAAATTAAATTTAATGAAGAATAGAAAGTGGCAACATTTGGAATTGATTCTTCAACTAGCAACTGGAAGGCTGAAATTCAGTTTAATTGGGCTTCGCACAATAATATTGTTGGGAACTTGGGTAGTCGAAACGCACTGCTTCTTCATCTGTTTCTCTTTTGCTGTTAACTGTTACTTGTTTAGCAAGGAAATCATACAGCAGAGCAGACTGCTTTGAATTCGAAATTTTTCTTGGCAGAAAGGGGGCTACTCCCCTTGAATACAACGATGTGCTCAATGGTCCCAGTTCAAAGAAGCATGCAGACAGTGAAGCTGGGTAGTTGGTTGCTTCTTCGTGCATAAAGCTCTCTCTGCTTTTCTGGTTGCATCTCTGACTCTGGCATTGCTTGTTCTGGACTCTTGTCATGATTTTGATCGGACTTTTTAGCATTTGGCATCTGGGGCTTTTGCTCCTCGCAAGCAAAGCTAAGCAAAGCTTTCCTGCAGGTGGTGTGGGCGGTGGGAGGGAAGAAAACAGTTAAGGGCTTGATTTAAAGCCTTTAAATCTTGATGCTGAAATCTGTTGGTGGCCCTTTAAGTCCAACTGCATGGGATCTGCAAACTTTTGTCACGCACACGAAAATTATCATGCAGTGCTGTTTGGGGGGGCAAATGGACAGCCTTTACTGTTGGAAGTTTAATGAGGGGAGTTTGAGGCATGTGAATGAGCCTTTAAGGGCTTGGTGGTTCATGGAGAATGTATGCCTCCTCTCGTGGTGCAATGATGCGCGTAGCTATTAACCGATCCCTGTAAATATTTGTGCAAACATGATGCAAAGGTTAAAACTCGCCATGTCGGCAACATCTCTCGCTCTCACCGAGCAACGATTTATGATTACAGGTGATCGATCATGAGGCATGGCCCATTCTGATTCGGTCCATCAAGCCTGGGAAGTGGTACGGACTGAATCGGTCCATGCTGCCGGGATTGCGTACAGAAGCCGTTATCGTACAGGCCTCGTACATCAAAACCGTTGGGCCCAAACCCCCGTCATCGACCCATCATCCCACCCCTCAGCTTGTTTCATTAAGCTCTTTTTAATGGAGAGTTCGAAGTTATTTTTTAGAAAAAACTTACGATTATCACCAAAATCCATTGTTAGAATATATATAAAAACGCTCAGCAGCACGCCTCCCATAATTTAATCCATTTTAATGAAGTAGCTGCATGGAGCATGGAGCCTGTGTCTTTTTCAGGCTTTATTACACTATCAATTCTGGAGGAGGGGGATGATGATGATTAGAGATCACAACCACATCATTTTTTTTAATTATATGAATAGTGCCAAAACTAGAACAATGTTACACAGCACAAGTAACAGATTCTCATCTCGTGGGACTCTCCCAGACCCACCACCTCTCTCTTTACGCTCTTCATGTGACTAATGAGACCAATGTTTTTTTCAATTTCAACCTTGCATATTAACATTTTGTGTGTGTGAAGATTTGTCGTTTATTGAGGAGGTTAACGAGGGTAAAAGTTTATGAGGGGGACGGTCGGCCCTACTCAACCTGTGGGCTGGGCCTCAACATGTGATCTTCCTGACAAACATAATCTTCTTTCAAAGTTTCAATCACCCTCCCCTCTTTTCATCTCTCTTTCACGTGCTCCGAATTGTCTCTTCTCTCTCTCTCTCTCATCTTGGATTTTTAACGTTAACCCCCCGGTTTTTTTTCTATAAATATATCACCACCTCAACATAACCCACATACCCGCCATTTTTGGACTTGCTGGTTGAAAATGAGACCCAGGCCTCATCTCAATCTACTACTCCTACTGCTGTATTTGTTACTAGCATCATCGTCGTCATCAAGCCATGACTACCACGATGCACTCACCAAATCCATCCTCTTCTTCGAGGGCCAGCGGTCCGGGCGGCTGCCGCCGGACCAGCGCGCGAAATGGCGGGGGGACTCGGCCGTGGCCGACGGGACGGACGCCGGAGTGGACCTCGAGGGAGGATACTACGACGCGGGAGACAATGTCAAGTTCAACTTCCCCATGGCCTTCACCACCACGATGCTCGCTTGGAGCGTAATCGAGTTCGGGGACTCGATGCCGCGGGACGAGCTCCGCCACGCCGCCGCCGCCATCCGGTGGGCCACCGACTACCTCCTCAAGACCGTCGCCCATCCCGGCCGAGTCTTCGTTCAGGTCGAACTCCGAGCCGATTAATTTCTTGAATCTTGCGAGGGCGGTTAATTAATTGATTAGCCGCTAATTAATTGACGTTTTATTGTTGATTTAGGTAGGGGATCCTGTAGGGGACCACAACTGTTGGGAGAGGCCGGAGGACATGGACACGGCCCGGACGGTGTACGCGGTGAGCCCGGATAAGCCAGGGTCGGAGGTGGCGGGGGAGACGGCGGCGGCGTTGGCGGCGGCGTCGATCGTGTTCCGGCCGATGGACCCGGCGTACTCGGGGAGGCTGATGGAGAACGCAATGAGGGCGTTTGAGTTTGCGGACAATTACAGGGGAGCCTACAGCGACGACCCTGGCCTTCGATCTGGTGTCTGCCCTTTCTACTGTGATTTTGATGGTTATCAGGTATAACTTAATTATGTTTCCTACCAAAATTTTCTTTTTTTAAGTGTGGTCCTTGATCTAATTATTGAAATATTAACCATTACACTGCAATAACTTTTTTTTTCCCACACCAAATTAGTTGAATTTTTGTTTGGACGTAGTTTAGACAGGTTAGTCCTAGGATACTAATGAGTGAATAGATTCCCAGCTACAAGGGAAAAGTTGGTTGGGTGACGACTAGGGATGGGCCAAAAGCTGAGACCATGGGGATGAATTATCGGTGGCAGTTGCATTTGTGGTCAAAATGAATTATTGACAGGCGTACATGGTTGTTTGGTCACTAACTAGCTAGTTACTGTTAACCCCACCCAACAATTCAGTTGTCCAAATTTCAACTAGATTCTACCTGCGCCTTTGTAGTTAATATTATCTTGTCGAAATTTGCTAAACATTGGATGCTATATCAACCTATGTGACACAAATAAAGACAGGGTCTCTGTTTTATATGGCAAAACAGGACGAGTTACTGTGGGGGGCGGCTTGGCTGAGGAGAGCGTCGAGGAACGATTCCTTCCTCAGTTACATACAGAACAATGGCAAGACCCTGGGAGCCGAGGACAACATCAATGAGTTTGGTTGGGACAACAAGCACGCTGGCCTCAACGTCCTCGTCTCCATGGTCTGCATCACACACCCTGCATTTATGCCGTTCATGAAATTTATAAGCTCGATTGATTTGGGTATGTTTCAGGAGTTTCTCGATGGGCAGACGATGACGCTGGAATCGTACAAGGAGTCGGCGGACAGCTTCATGTGCACGCTGATACCGGAGTCGTCGTCGTCGCACATTCAGTACACGCCCGGCGGGCTGATATACAAGCCCGGCGGGAGCAACATGCAGCACGTCACCTCCATCTCTTTTCTCCTCCTCACCTACGCCAAGTACCTCTCCAGATCGTCGCAGGCCGTGAACTGCGGCAGCGTCTCCGTCAGCCCGGCCTCCCTCCGTCTCCAGGCCAAGAAGCAGGTCGACTACGTCCTGGGCGACAACCCGATGGGGATGTCGTACATGGTCGGATACGGCGACAGGTTCCCGCGGCGGATACACCACCGGGGCTCCTCATTGCCGTCGAGGACGGACCATCCTAGTCCGTTTGGTTGCAAAGATGGCACGGTCTACTTCAACTCCACGGCCCCCAATCCGAACCCCCTGGTCGGGGCGGTGGTCGGCGGGCCGGGGGAGGACGATGTCTACGACGACGACCGTGCCGACTTCCGGAAATCGGAGCCGACCACGTACATCAATGCACCGTTTGTTGGGGTGTTGGCTTATTTCGTTGCCAACCCCGGCCCTGGTAGCATTCATCTTCATTAACATATACAGATATGTGTCCGTAACAAAGAGAAGCAAGAGGGGGGGTGTTGCGTGGGATTTGTTTTGTTGGACTTGGGGGAAAAGAGAGAGAAGAGAGATTTTCTCCTTTCCTTAATATTATCTTTAGCTAATCAGGGCAATCGTCACCCGGTTTTAGAGGGCGATGAGGAGAGAGAAGGAAAGCTGCAGTTTTTGATTTGATTGTTTTGGAACCATATATATATACATGTATAATGTTTTTTCGTTGGAGAAACGTGATGAATTGGAGTGAAGCCGTTTGGTTGCTTGTAGCTGCTGTTCGCATGTGAAATGTTTTTGGTGTATACAAGGCACATATGAACAATATATCATGAATGGGGAGAGAGACCACAACAAATCACTAGGACGGGGACACAGATGATTGATTGATTGATTGTACATTGTGCCATTCACCAAAAGTCTAAAGCCTTGGCGTGTTGTCGGGAAGATGAAAGCCTTTGCATCTTCATAGATTTGACCCCTTGTATTGAATCTTAAGATTTCACCACATGAGCAGGCCTTGAACTCTGTTTAACTTGTGTATAAAATCTATTTAAAGCAAAGACATTCACATAAAAACTCGAAAATCATTGATAAGCTTTGAATCTATTTTGCATCTTTTAACCTACTGCTTTGAAAGATTGTATATTTTTCTCTAAGATGCAATTTTTGATTTAAAACTTTAACAAGGCCTAACAGTAACATGCCCAACAAACAACAGGACCGGTCCAAACTAGCAGAACAAAAATCCCAGGCACTAGAAGCCCGAGCCCAAATCTAGGAATTAGTCAGTCCTTCATAGCCCAGCGGTTGCAGCCTATGGGCTAATGAATCTAGTAGGCCCACCCAAATATAACAAGTAGCTATAGAGAGTGACCGCGGCAACGCTAAAGCCTAATAACCGGGGATGATTGTGGGCCAGGGCCTGCCTGAGGGGCCATCGACACAGCCCCGAAAAGGATTGGGCTGCCATTTGGGCCATGGAGCCTTGACAGGGTCCATCTTAATTCCAGCTATAGCCCAAGCCTTAAACCATATATTCAGATATACGTGTTAACTTCATAAAATTAAACCACATATATTTATATATGTATAATTTCTTCATACATGTATTTTCTTTCATATATATATATATATATATTTATATTTCTCTTTTCCTTCCTTAATTTTAGATCCATATGAAGAGAAACCCAAAAACAAACACAAAAAAGATGAAGAGAAAAGAAAAATAAAAAAGTACAAAAAAGGCTACTATTTCTTAGTTCTCATGGGTTGTTAATGGAGCCAAAACCTCTTGCTTCAGATCCTCTCATTATTCTCAGCCGCTTGCATGCTGATATGAACATCCTACAACAAATAAGAAATTTAAAACTAATTCAATTAATTGGGGCAAAAATGTTTTAATTAACATGGATTAATTAATTAAGCTACGAATTAATCATGTAAACTTACTCCCAAGGGACGTCTCCAACCATCATCCAATCCCCATCCTTATCTTCATAAGCAATCACATGCTCACCTATAATTAGTTAACAAAAAAGCCAAGGCAAGAGTGAGATAATTTAATTTTCCCACAAATTTAATTAACAAATTGATCCTTTTAATTAATTAACTAATTAATTACCAAGGGAGAAGCAATCGAACATGCCATCCAAACTCCCTCTGAGATCCTTGTAGCCATTGCAGGCCTTGAGATCGATCTTCCTCAAGTACGGAGCCCCAGCCATGCTCACCTTCACGTAAATCGCGCCGCCGCCTGCCTCCGATTTCCTCGTCTGCACGGCGTTTCTCCGGTGGGACCTCACCGGCGGCCACCCCACCACTTGAGCCCTGCGTGCGCGTGTAATTGATTAATTAATTAAACTATAAAACGTAGCTTAATCTCGTCATTAAACAATAAGCATGGGCTTACTTGGTTTCAATATTCTCGGCGTCTTCCGGCGGGGCTCGCTTGTTGCTGGCCCGAGCCACGGTTGGGCTTGGTTCGGTCCCCGGCAGGCCGAGCCTCAGCTCGGTCGCGTCGAGGCCGTCGTAGGAGCTCCGGCGACCAGATCCTTCCATCTTTGCAGTGTATTGTTAGTTTTGATGAAATATTAGGAGAAATTTAGAAGAAGCGAGGTTGAATGCTATCTATATAATGAGATTTGGTGATTTGTGGTGTGAGAGGGAGAGTTGGTCGGTGGGAAGGGGTGCAAGCGTGACGAGGGTGTTGGCTCGTATTGGGACAAGGTGGGGGCATGGGTTGGGCCGCCCAATTGGACTGGGCTCGGCCTGGCCCGGTCTAGGTGGGACCGGCCAGTGACAGGGGCTGCTTGCTCTGCTTTGTGGAGTTAATTGAGGGATACGTTGTGCTTAGAGGGTAGCAGGCAATTATTACACGCCCTAATTTCTCGGGATCATGTAAACGCTTTAGCTGCATGTGTCAATTTATATTGGATCATGCTCCCCCAAAATCATTACAACTAACTATTATTAGGGATGGGGTTAAGGGCTGGCTTGGATCTACGCTACGCGTGCTTGCACGCTGAAATTCGAAGTTTAAGTTTTAGTTCTGAGTTTATTTAAGATGAGTTTTATATGTTAAAAGAAGTGAAGTTGATGGTCATTAAGGAAAACTACGCGACGCCCCCTATGACACGGGCACATGTTGATGGCGCAGGAACATGGTACTAAATTGAGACACGTGTAATGATCTCCTTCCACTCTCTTTCGATCTCTCTCCTGTCTCCACGTTAAAACATCAAGCCAAGGATTTTAGGCCACACGTGGGCATATGGGGGAAAAAAAGGCTGAAATTCTAATCAATTCGAAAGTCAATGATGATTGATGACGTGTCTATCGGTCTCCCAACATCTCGTGCTTACTGCTAAATCAAACAGAAACATCTGACCGCCCTTCAACTAATGTCATGGTGCATCACTGGTGCCATACTATTCCCCCTTGATCTGCTAATGGCATGTTTTTTTGTTGGAATAGAGAAAACTGGAATATGGGAAAGTTTGTATTCCAAGGAGAAAGAAAATGGAGTTTTGTGTTCTTTTTGGCGGAATAGAGTATGGAAAATGGGGTCCACATTCTATTCTTGTTTCTTTTAGGATTGAAGAGTTTGAATGAAAAAGTGGAAATGCGATGAGTTGGAGGAGAGAGAGAGAGAGAGAGAGATGAGAGAGTGGGGCCCACCATTCCCAAGGATTCCATTGTATTCCAAGCAAAAAGCTTGGAATACAAAAGTGCTCATCATTGCCAAATTGGGATAGCCACGCATGATTCTATTCCACGCCCAAAAGAACAACCGCTTGGAATACAAACTTGAAATATGGTGAATAGTGCAGGAACAGTGTCCCTATTCCCATTCCAGCCCCTGTTCATGGCAAAAGAACATGCCCTAAGAGATGGTCATGCGATCTTCACGTCACAATATCTAAGAGCGTTAGCGAGTCGAACCTGGACGAGAGCATTGAAAAATAAGCTCAACTACTTCCGCTTGAGATGGAGATATACAAGGTTTATGAAGGGACATTTTGATAATTTAACATTGAAGGCTTATTAGGACTGATTTGCCTTCTAGACCTCCGTGCACTTATTGAATCCACGTATTAGTTGATTTGTACTCATTGAATCCACGTATTTTGTAGGGCGTTTTTCTTTATAAAATCATTATCTTGTAGAGTTTTAGAATTAAAAAGTTATATTAAATAGAAAAGCCATTAAATAAAGAGATTGGAACAACATGACATATATGTCTAAGCCACGACGCGCCGCGAAAAATCTATCGTCCATAACTTTTTTTCTGAATGACCGGAACCGGTCATTTTGATTCCCATATTCCCAGAAAATTTTTGTTATAAAAAGCAGTATGCAGTTCTCGTTTGCATTGGACTTGTAGGGCCCTAGCAACACACAGCTTATTAATGAGGAGCAAAGGACCCAAGAAACAAACTAGATATTTTAACTTTTTTTTAAAAAGGTATATTAGTCCAAACATCCCTTTCTTAAACTTGGTCCTCCTGAATCATGCTTTCTTAAATTCATCCCCTAAAAACTAACAATGCATCTAAACATAGTTGAAGAACACGATAGAACACGTCTTAGGAAAAATTCAAAGCCAATTGAAGGACCATAAAAATTCACTGCATTTCAACACAATATCACAGCAAAATAGAGGACAGGAGCACTGAAACAGTTTTGAGTTGCTGGCTCAAAAACACAATATCTGTTACTTCTGTTACTGGTATACAACAGACATGAAGAGAAATGTACACACCTCCACCATTGAATTATACCTCACTCTTGACGTTTGTTCTCTGATGTTCCCCCCACCCATAGAGAGCCAATCATGAACCGTTGTCATTACTGCCGCTCAGATGCTCCATGCCCTGACTCTTCATTCATGAAAAAAAGTAAATTGATACCCAATGTAACACGCATATGATACCTAGAATTATCCGCAGCTCAATCTACATTCAAGTTGGGAAAAAACACACAAAGTATGCGTACCCTGGAGTTTGAACCTTGCCCGAAGTTTCGATAAGGTCTTGTGTTTAGATCGATCATCTTTGCATCCATCTTTCCATTATCGTCATTGTTTTGACCCAACAGAGGAACTTCAGCAGCTGGCAGTTGGTGATTTTGCATTCTCTCTCTCATCATCGGCTTAACCACATGATTCTGACCCTTGCTGGTTTCAACTTGGTCTTTGTATGGCATGGCCACATCGTCTGCATGGGATTGTTTATCGCCAGGAAACTGGATACAAACATAACAAACTTTTATTTATAATCAGAAAATCCAAGCGGCGAATATCAGACATAAATTACGGATTGTTTATGACATAGATACACTGACCTCAACCCTCTGCCTTAGCAGGAGGTACCTTCCATGGGTCCTTTTCCCCCCAACATGTACAATCATATCACATTGCAAACACAGCGAAGTTCCATCTATCCCACAATAAAAGAAAGCTACACAGACATCCAAATGGAAAAGACGTTTCAGCAGCTGAAGATAAGCTGAAGATAAACAGGAAGATGCACCCATTGAAGACTAGCAAGAATACCAGGCGCATTTTCACATATATCACAGCGAGGAACTTCACTGGGGTCTGCAAGTCCTACTCTTACATGCCTGCTGGCAAGCTTGTTACACATGTGGACCTGCAAGCCTCCAATTTGTAAAATGAATAGGAGAATCGTAACGGGATGCAACTCCAAAAAATAAACACATGGTCACACTGTTTTATAGCCAATTTAGTAGTCCGACTCAAATATAGGTGACATCACATGGTGTAAAAATTCCTATATTTCAATTTAGATAGATCAATGAGATACAAAGGAAAGACAGTTGAACATACGTATGCACACATGCATACCGTCTAGTTAATTCACAATGCATGCAGTAAAAATGGTATTGGGGGCGAATCATATAAAAGTTGCATGTCCCTTTCTATGTGTGTGCATGTATAGTATGTAAGAAGGTATGTATACATGCACTGTGATAGGGTACCAATTCAGGCCAATGTAAATTATGTTCAAGAAAGGATACCAACAAAATGACTTTGTCACCAACTTTTGGGATGAGTCCTTTCTCTTCAAGAATGTCTGAAAGGGGTCACCTGTGTTACATTAACACCATCATATCTTTTTTGTTGCCCCCTCCATGTTCACTTTTGTTTACCCATAGGCCTACTGATGTCTTCCACTATGTCCTTAATAATATACTATATTGTTGATAGCTAATGCAGAGTTCCCCACAATGTAAATCAGTTTATTCCCAGTAAATACATAATTAATGTAGATAATATCCTAAGGCCAATGTGCATTAACCATCCAAAATGCTTATGCTTCTTTCTTCTCTTCTCTATTTGCCTAACTTAAGCATCGATCTCCCTCAGTTAATTTTGTTGTATTCAATGGAAGAGCTCCCCTGGAGACAAGTAAAATTTTGTAGTCCTTCGGAACATGTAAGAAGTTGACACGACTGACATACAGAGAGTATAGTAGAGAGACGGGGCTTTGTTCAGTTAATTGGTGATGTATTTTGATGAACCCATAGACAAAACAGCATGTGCCCACCTCTCAAATAATGCACTGCCCATCATGTGCCCCATCTCTCTCTCTCTCTCTCTCTCTAACAAGCTGAGTACCAATCCCAAGCTATATTTTGGCTCTCTGATGCCTTACATGATATATACTCCTACAAATATGACCCTTCCTCCATTAAAAATGACCCTTCTTCCCGGAAACGCATCAGGGCAACAGAACTTCCCACTTTTCATGGGCGATTTATTCATCTCCTTGTAAGTGTCAACAAAAACTGTACAGTTTTGGTAGCAAAGGCTTTTCCTTTTTGAATTTTCTCAGTATTGCTTTCAACTTGTTTGGGTTCACTCTGAAGATCCTAAAATCCTCCAAGTTTTTGTTGGGGTTTCTGATTGTTGGGTTGTTCTAATTTGGAATTTTATGAAGTGGCATCATTTTCAAACAAACATTGTTGTCCTATACAAGCATGATTAGCGCATCGAGTACCAGACAGTGAGTGTAGAGTGGCTCTAGAATTCTAGATCCCATTAGATTCTGAAGGTAGCCTCCGAATCATTCTAAGAATCAACGGTATATCACTCAGTCTGTATGGTACTCAGTTCAACAAATGCATGGTTCAGTGCATGTTGAGTTGGTGATGTTCCTGATACCTTCTTAACACCCGACGGCAATTTGCAGTCACCTATCCTAGAATTTCTCTAGCCTAAGAATGTTTTACCATGGAGTATGAAGGTTTCACAGTCCCTAGTTCTCTACCAATAATTATTAATTACACACCAGATGGTCCCGACACCTTCATAGAACACAGCCAATTCAGATTTACACTGACGGCCGTGACAAACAACCATTAAGCTCCAGCACTGTCAGGATATATATAATACATTATATGCAACTTAACATAATTGATGATTCTGAATTGCCGGGCCTTTATTGCATGTTTAAAAAGCATAACAGATAAGATATAAGCCATATGATTCCTCCCAAAATGTACCCTTCTAGCATCAAAGGTGGTCCCTTCTGTTGCCTTAATTTCTCATCCAGGAATTTCACACACGGCACCATGTAAGGAAGTTGATGGTCGATACAAAACTACTAGAAAAATTTGGTCAGCTTTTGATGAAGCTTCTGACTTAAAACACAAGCTTGATATTGTTAGATTGAAAACTAATGGTGCAAATTTGGTCAGCTTTGGATGACCTTCTGACTTTAATGACATGCTCATAAACAATCCCAATCTCATAGGAAAGTGTAAAGATGCAACTAAGAGTAAGGTAGTGGGTAACAAGATGATAAGGATGTTTGATTGATGTATATCATATATAACTTCTTCATGCATATAAAATTTCATTACATAATAAATGTTCCATTACTTAGAGGTGAATGAATATTTTTTATTAAAACCACAAGTAACAGGCATATAGAAACAAGCTACAGGCAGATTAACTGAACTGAGAGACATATTTCATGTATCTTTAG
Organism: Scilla litardierei; assembly: GCA_030789695.1. Classification (NCBI taxonomy): domain Eukaryota; kingdom Viridiplantae; phylum Streptophyta; class Magnoliopsida; order Asparagales; family Asparagaceae; genus Scilla; species Scilla litardierei. Next base: position 807,111 of record CM061133.1, on the reverse strand, counting down.
GCATAAACATGCAGAAACCTTTCACTAAATTGCCCAGATAAATGTTTCGTGAGTAGACGAAGAAACGTCCAAAGAGCGGCAAGTTTAATATGTGTTAGCCACTAGCTATTGTGTTGCTTTAGCATGCTAACTGAGCCAAATGATGCCCTTAGGAACAGATAACATTCTAGTTTTGATTTTAGTTACCTACTATGCGACTGTACCATGTTGTATCAGGGAGTTTCTCCCTCCTTTAGCCATTTGAAATGAGTTGGAGACCATAATATATCAATACCAACTACCAACTACAAATATCTCCAAGAACATAGATTCTGTCTCAAATATGAAAGAGCCACATGTTGAAAAATAATAAAATGAAGTAGAATGAAGCTACAGTTTAATTCAACAATGTTAAAAATTAGTGCATCTTACTGAAGTATTTTTTTTATGCTTGTTTTGTTTACTTAGTCAAATAATTCTGTTTCTAGTTTCATGGAATGTTGAAGTTTGTTAGAAGACTAAGTCCATTGTTGAAGTTTGTTAGCAATTCTAGGAAGTTTGCTAGGAGGCCAGTGCTATATATAGCCTGCAAGTTATTGTAATCATATAATTAAGTGTCAAAGCAATAAATATCTTTGTTCTCCACTTCCTATTTGCCTCTGTCTCCATATATTTCTTCCTATGTCCTTTTGTTTTATGGTATCAGAGCCTCGTTGAGGTATCTTTAAGTATCTGTGTTTCTTCTTGTCTATCAAGTGTGTTCTGCTTGTTGGAGAAGAATAGAAGGTGTTGAGAGGAAGGCTTGTTTTACATCATGGAGTTACCAAAGGGAGAAAATAGTGTAAACACACAATAAGGTGTTGAAAAGCTTGTAGGCACAAACTACAAGTATTGGAGAATGTGCATGGAGACTTATCTTCAAGGTTAAGATCTGTGGGAACTTGTTGCTGGTGCTGAAGCAGAAATTCCCGCAGATACTCCAGAAAATGCTGAACCACGAAGGAAATGGAAGATCAAATGCGGTAAAGCTCTCTTTGCTTCGAGGACTTCAATTCGCAAGGAGTTTATTGATCATGTTCGTGATGTCAGTTCACCAAAAGGAGTATGGCAGACACTTGAAAGGCTGTTTTCCAAGAAGAATACAGCTAGACTACAATGGCTAGAGAATGAACTAGCAATATCAAAACAAGAATATATGTCTATTTCTGAATATTTCTTAAACGTTAAAAGCAAGGTTTTAGGTATCGGTTTCGGAGAGGGTATCGCTCTCTCGAAAATTTAAGTTTCGGTATCGGTATCGTCCGTTTCGGCGGTATCGGACGTGGGTTTCGGTTGATCAGTATCGGTAGTTTTAAATACATAAAATCTATCAGATATGTAAAAAACTAAAGTAGCTAGAATTTTGCCTTGCACACCCACCGTTTTACTTTGCGCACGTATCACTTATTTGCAAGTTTGCCTTGGAGTTGCTTTGCGTACCTACCATTTTGCTTTGTGCACATATCACTTATTTACAAAGTTGCCATAAAATATCTTCCTATACACATTTAACTTATTTACAAGTTTACCATTCACAATATTCCCCCCCTCTCTCACGCATTATTCCCCCCCCCCCCCCTCCCTCTCTCGCGGTCCCCCCTCCTCCCTCTCTCGCGGTCCCCCCTCCTCCCTCTCTCTCGTTCTCTCCCGGAAGCGGCAGCAGCGGCATCAGGCGGCAGGCGGCGGCTGCCGGTAAGTTTGATTTTTTTTCCAGTTTCTTCTTCTTCCTCCCCCTTTTTTTGATTTTGGCCAGTTTCTTACCCATTTGCTAGCCGAAACCCTAGGGTTTTGGCCAGTTTCGTCCGATACTGGGCAAAACCGGCCGAAACCCTAGAGTTTCGGCCGATACCGATTTTTTGCTGCCGTTTCGGACCGGTATTGGGCGGTACCGGTCCGATACGCCCGATACCAAGAGGTATCGGGCGATACCTCAAACCTTGGTTAAAAGTATTTGTCATGAAATTTCAGAATTGGACGAGGAAGAAAAGATAAGTGAAGCAAGACTACGATGATTTCTCATTTGAGGATTAAAGAAGGAGTACATTCCTTATGTTACCTCCATTCAAGGTTGGGCAACACAACCTTCAGTTGAAGAATTGGAAAGCTTGATTGCTAACCAAGAGGCGTTGGCAAAGCAAATGGCAAAGAATTTTGATTCAGATGATGTCTTATTTTCTAAGGAAAAGTATATCTGGAAGAACACATCGACAGAAGGTAAGAATACTGAACGGGAGTCAAGTTTCAGGAAAGCTATTGATGGAAATTCACAAAATCAACATGTAATCAAGTGCTATAGATGTGGTAAAAGATGACACATCAAGAAAAATTGTAGAGTGAAGTTGTCCAAAGCAAATGTAGCAAGTGAAAACAAGGAACATGAACAACTCAAATGGGAGCAATGCTTCACTGGGGAAATATCTGAAGAAAGGAACCATGTTGCTGCAAAACCAACACCAGTACAAGTGTTTTACAACCAAGAAAGTTGCAAGGAGGAGTGGATCGTTGATTCCGCTTGCTCTCACCATCTAACAGGAAATGGTTCTCTTTTCTCGGAGTTGCGTGAACACAATGAAGAGCGAGTTATTTTCACAGCTGACAACTCAACATATCCAGTGGCAAAAGAAGGAATTGTGAAGATAGAAGCTGGTGATACAAGGACTGTCAAGCTGAATAATGTTTATCACGTTCTAGGTTTGAAGAAAAATTTAATTTCAGTTTCTCAAATTACTAATTCTGGAAAGTACGTTTTATTTGGACCAAGTGATGTGAAAAATAATTGATAATGTTGCTAATATAACTACTGATGTTATTTACACTGGTGAGAAGAAAGGTTCTTTGTTTGTTTTGTCAGTAGGCGAAGCATATGTAAAGAAGACAAGCCAAACGGATAATGCAACAATTTGGCATGCCCGATTGGGCCATCTGGCCATCTGGGTTATCAATTTCTACAACAAATTTCTTCCAAGAAATTGGTGGAAGGCATCCTAACTCTAAGAAATGTTCATGAAGATGTAATTTGTCAAGGTTGTCAATTTGTAAATCACATCGTCTTCCTTTCAATAAGTCATCAAATTGAAAATCCTTTATGTTTGAGTTGGTTCACACAGACTTGATGGGACCAACAAAAACATCCAGTTATAGCGGAAATCGCTATGTCAAGGTGTTAGTTGACGATTTCTCAAGGTATACCTGGGTGAAGTTCGTGAAAGGAAAGAATGAAGCATTAGCTCTATTTGCCGAATTCAGATATACTGTAGAAAAAGAGTTTGAAAAGAATATTAAATGTCTACGAAGCGACAATGGAGGAGAATATATGTCAGATGCCTTCTTTCAATATTGTGACAAGCATGGTATTCAAAACAGATGACATGTCCAAATACCCCCCAACAGAATGGCGTTTCTGAAAGGAAATTAGCTCATCCTTCTTCGGTAAGTATTTCATGGCTTCATGATAAAAATCTCCCTCGAGAATTGTGGGCTGAATCTATTCAAGTTGCATGCCATGTGATAAATCGTTTACCTCCATGGTCAGGTAAAGAGAAGTCTCCTTTTGAAATTTTATATAATGTCGATCCAAATGTAAATTACTTTCGGGTGTTTGGTTCAATTTGTTATGTTCATCTTCCAAAAACTAACAGAACTAAACTTGACCCGAAGGCAAAGAAGTGTATATTTGTTGGCTATGATCCTTGTAGGAAAGGGTGGAGGTGTATGGATCCAAAAACAAAGAAGTGTGTCACTTCTAGAGATGTGGTGTTCGATGCAGTATCATCTTATAATCAAGAAGTTCGTTATGGCGATCTAGTGAATTTTCAGTTGCTACCTGAAAACAACATGAAGCCTTCAAGCAATGATGAAATTTCTTCGTCAAACACCTTAGATTCAGAAGGCGAACACCAAGTTGAAAGGTCTACACTGGAGAAAAGACATCCATAATAATCGAAGATTATGATATACAAGTCAGCCATTGCTTTGTTGCTTCATGCTTCTTTACAGGAGTAGTAGATGATGATGAACCGGTGAGTTATAATGAAGCTAAGGAAAGATCAAAATGGGAGGCATCTATGCAAGAAGAAATTGAAGCTTTAAACAAAAATCAAACATGGGAGTTGGTGTCAAAGCCAGAGAATTGTGGGCCCATTACTTGCAAATGGGTTTATCGTTTAAAGAGAAAATTGGAGGGTATTGTTGAGAGATGCAAATCCATACTAGTTGCACGTGGTTTCTCTCAAAGCTATGTGTTGGATTATGAGGAAACGTTCAGCCCCGTTGCAAAGATGTTAACAGTAAGAACGCTTTTTTTCTCTTGCAGCTTTTAGAGGTAGGAAAGTGTGGCAACTTAATGTAAAGAATGCTTTTCTTTATGGAGAATTGGATCGTGATGTGTTTATGGAGAAGCCTAAAGGTTACATTTCCGAGGAGCATCCGCACCATGTTTGTCGATTGAAGAAGGCGCTATATGGCCTTAAACAAGCATCACGTGCTTGGTATGGTAAAGTTGCTCAATACTTTATCTTTTGTGGATTTAAGGTGTTTGGTACAGATTCTAGTTTATTCATTAAATTAGAATCAAATGTGCATTTGCTGGTCTTGCTGTACGTGGACGATATGATAATTACGGGAGATAATGAAGCTGAGATTACTAACTAAAAAGTGAACTATCTGTTCGATTTGAGATGAAGAGTTTGGGAGAAGTTGGATATTTTCTTGGTCTGGAAGTTGAAAAATCAGATGAGGGATTCTTCATCTCTCAAAAAGGTTATGCAAAGAAACTTTTGCAACGTTTTGACATGGGGGAGTCAAAAGAAAAGGCCACCCCAATGGAGCAACATCTCAAGCCGATGAAAGATGAAGGGAAGTTATTAAATGATCCTACAAGATTTCGACAACTTGTCGGTAGTTTAATTTATTTAAATATCACAAGACCTGAAATTGCTTATTTTGTTGGTGTAGTCTCACAGTTCATGCAATGTCCAAGAAGTTCTCACTTAGATGCAGCGAAGAGAATTCTGCGGTATGTAAAAGGATCTCTTGAGTATGGTCTTATGTACGAAAGATGTGAAAATTTCATGTTAAGTGGCTTTACAGATGCAGATTGGGGAGGAGATGCTAATGATAGACATTCAACCTCAGGTTATTGTTTCAACACTGGTTCAACAATGATATCTTGGTGCACTAAGAAGCCAAATATGGTTGCTTTATCCAGCTTCAAACTGAAGCTGAATATGTGGCAGCAACTATGGCTGCACAAGAATGTATGTGGTTGAAGAATTTGATGGGAGACTGATGTGGACCATGCCGCATCATCAGCCGGCACGCGCACCGAGGAGGCCGCACCACGTGCAATGGACGAGGAGGGACCGCCCATGGTCACTTACGTGCGCAGGAGGAAACGTGGAGGCGTTAATTAGTTATTATTAGCCTTAGGAGTATTTTGGTCGCTCTAGGCCAAATTAGTAAATTCCCTCATTCTCTTTATTAGGGCTAGCCGCCATTGTATTTGGTTATGCTTAGATTATTGAGAAACTCTTGAGCATCCTTAGTGAAGGAGATTTACGCTTTTGTTCCGTTCAATCAAAAGCTATGAGAGCAAGTCTCCTCTAAAAAGAGGCTTTTATCAATTGATTTCCATTGTTATTCTCAATCTAAAACCCTAAAAATATTCCTCTTTTTAATTTTCCACCTTTAAATTGATTTGCTTGATCGATCCAAGCGGATCGTATCAAATTGGTATCAGAATGATAAGATCCGATGGCGGCAAGCACGAGATCGAAGACGGATGGTATGGACGAGAAGATTCAAGGATTGCGTGACGAGTTCCAAAAAGAACTAGCGGCCACGAATGAGAGGATCATGGGCGTCGTCCACAAGCAAGAGGAGAACCAAGGAGATTTGCGCGCAACGAGAGGGGAGACGAAGGCGGAGATGGGTAACATCGGCCAAATGCTTCAAACCCTAATGGCGGATCTAGGGACGAAAAAGGGGAAGAAGGTCCAAGAAGAGGATTTGAGGGACTTGTGGATGATGGGGATGATTCGGATCCGGAAATTCAGCGACAAAGGATCCATGATGCTAAAATAGCGAGGATGTTTCCCGGATCTTCAACCACTCAGGCGGCGGCAGCAACGGGGGAATCCGGAGTGGAGGGAGGACGGCTGAAACCCCTCCACGCACAGCAAGAGAACCCGCCGGTGGCCGATAAGGGCGCGCCGGCAGGCGGTTGGCCCGCGGAGGCCGCGCGACCCCCTCCTGGGGTCGGCGCGACCCCCTCCATGGGCTGCGGGGGCCGCGCGACCCCCTCCTGGGGTCGACGGGACCCCGCCGTGTGCGGCAGAGGGCCGCGCGGCCCGGCATGTGGCGCCGAGGGCCGTGCGACCCCTCTACAGGTGGGCGGGGGTCGCGCCGCCCTCGCCCAGCCACGCCGAGCCCTGGGGGCTCCGTTTCTGCCTTTTGGGAGTTCCGCCGAGGTGGAGGGAGGTCGTGTGGGTTTATTCCAGGGACGACCAGAGGCGACGAATCCTCGGGATGCGTTTTTGGGCTTTCCGGTATGTGGGGCTGACACAAGAAGACGTTTTGGAGGCCTGAATGGGTTGGGACCTGATGGTAGACCACAGTGGCCAAAGGAGGAGTATGCTTGGGAAGAAAACGACCCTCCTCGGAGTTATGTTCCTCAGGAGAGGAGACTAGAGGGGTCAGCACAGGGAGATGCCAATGCGGACCGACGGTTGAAGAAGCTGAAGATGCCTGTGTTTGATGGCGCAGATCCAGACGGATGGATTTGTCGGGCTGAGCGCTATTTTCAGGTGATGGGATTTACGGAGGAAGAGGTTCTCCATGACGTCGGCATCTACTTTGAGGGGGAGGCGCTGGCGTGGTATCGGTGGTGGATCGCCCGACATCCATTTGGCTCGTGGGCGGAGTTGACAGCCTACTTGATGGATCGATTCCAGGAAACACCAGGAGGAGATTTTTACGAGCAGCTCAGGGTACTCAGGCAGGAGGGGACGGTGCGGGACTTTGTCAGGAAGTTTGAGCTACTGTCGAGCCGAGTGCCTGGGGTTACGGAGGAGGTGCTCATGGGAAACTTCATGGGGGGCTCAAGCCCTCCATTCGAGCTGAGCTGAGGATGCAGAGCCCGGGGGGCTTGGAGGACCTGATTCGCGTCACACAGAAGGCGGAGGAGAAACATACGGAGGAGAGGAGGATACGTGGGGCTTGGGGGACCCAAAATCCCCGACCCACACCAGCAGCGGCATCGCCGAGGGCACCGACCGGTGCACCGGAGACGAGGGGAGAGACTTGCCCCGCTACTCTTGGACGACAGATGACGGAGGTGGAGGTGAGGGATAGGCGTGCCAAGGGGTTGTGTTTCCGTTGCGATGAGAAGTTCACCACTGTCCACAGATGTTCGAGCCGCCTGCTACAGATTACCATGGTACCAGATGAGGAGGAGTGTCGGGATGACGAGGAGGAACCCAGGGTGGAGCCACTCGAGGAGGAGGAGAAGTCTCACCTAGACTTCGCGGAGGTCTCCCTGAACTCCGTGGTGGGGTTCACACCGAACCACACCATGAAGTTGTCCGGGCAGTTGGGCGATATGTCGGTGACAGTGCTAATAGACAGTATGGCCACCCACAATTTCATCTCTAGCCTAGTGGTGGAGTATCATGAGCTGTAGTTGAGCACCATGGAGAAGTTACTGTTCTGTTGGGGACATGGAAGATGGAGGAGAGCAAGGGGCTCTGCAAGGGGCTGTGTCTGACCTTGCATGGAGTGCAGATTATGGAGGATTTCTTACCCCTGGAGTTGGGGAATATCGATATCATTCTGGGCGTGCAGTGGCTGAAGAAGTTGGGGGACGTGCGGGTGAACTGGAAACGTCTCAGGATGGAGTTTGAGGAGGGTGACCGCATGGTGGTACTCACAGGGGACCCCACCCTATGCTTTTCGTTGGTCGCCTTTAAGGCCATTACTCGGGCCTTACAGAGGGATGAAGAGGGGTACTTAGTGGAGTGTCGTGTAGTTGGAGTTGAGCAGGAGCAGCCGACAGAGGTTCCCGAGGTGGTTGAGCAGATGCTGGAGCGGTTTCAGGACGTCTTTCAGGACCCGCAAGGGCTACCACCAGTGAGGGGACATGAGCATGCGATAGTATTGAGAGAGGGAGCAGCACCAGTGAGCGTGCGGCCGTACCGATATCCTCATGTGCAGAAGGACGAGATTGAGAGGATGGTCGGGGAGATGTTGCAGGTGGGAGTGATCTAGCTTAGTGTGAGTCCTTTCTCTTCACCAGTGCTGTTGGTGAAGAAGAAGGACGGGAGTTGGCGGTTCTGCGTCGACTACAGGGCTGAACAAAGAGACGGTGGCTAACAGATTTCCCATTCCCGCGATCGACGAGCTGCTAGATGAGCTGCATGGCGCAGTTGTGTTCTCGAAGATCGACTTGAAGGCGAGTTATCACCAGATCCTGATGAGGCCCGAGGACGTGCCGAAGACGGCGTTTCGCACACATGAGGGGCACTACGAGTTTCTCGTCATGCCTTTTGACTTGACGAATGCTCCCTCCACCTTCCAGGCCTTAATGAACGAGGTATTTCGGTCGTACTTGAGAAGGTTCGTCTTGATTTTCTTCGACGACATCTTGGTTTACAGCAGGACCATGGAGGATCATGTGGGGGCATTTGGAGACAGTCTTCCGGGAGTTGGGGGCGCAACAGTTGTATGCGAACTGGAAGAAGTGTAGCTTCGGCCAGCTGCAGATAGAGTACCTTGGGCACGTGGTGTCGGCAAAAGGAGTAGCGACGGACATAGGAATGTCAATATTGCGGGGCGGGGCGGGTATTTAATTACCCAAGCTTGCCCCGACTCATCTACAGGCCGGGGCGGGGCGGGTCGCGGGCCGGGACGGGGCGGGTTCTTTCTTACCAAAACCGGGTCGGGCCGGGTTGGGCCGATCAGGTCAGGTCATTAGTGCCATGCGTATGAATCACAAATAAAAATTTTATTTGTGAATTGGGAGAATTTTGATTTATTTGGTAATTTAGAATTGGGAATTGGCCCAATTAGGATAACCGTGGAATATAGTATGAATTATGGGTTATTCGTGACTGCATGGTCCGCATCAAAATAGTAAGGTTTTTTTAGAACCTCAATAGTTTACCAGGGCGGGCCGGGGCGGGCCGGGGCGCATACAAAGCCTAAGCTTGCCCCGACCCGGCTGCGGGCCAGGTCGGACCGGGTCAAAACCGGGTCGGGTCGGGCCGGGCGGGTCAGGCCATTACTGCCATCCCTAGACGGACAGGGTGAAGATAGAGGCCATGTTGGACTGGCCAGTGCCTACTTCTTTGAGGACATTGCGGGGTTTCCTTGGACTAACGGGCTACTACCGGAAGTTCGTGAGGGGGTGCAGTACGATTGCACGGCAGCTTACTGACCTTTTGAAGAAGGATGGGTTCGCTTGGGGGGAGAAAACGACCAAGGCCTTTGAGGCCTTGAAGGTGGCAATGACTACGGCCCCGGTGTTGGCGATGCCTGACTTCAGCATCACGTTTGTAGTAGAGACGGATGCATTGGGAGTAGGTTTGGGGACGGTGTTGATGCAGTTGGGGCGGCCCGTAGCCTACTACAGCCACGTGCTTTCTGCTAGAGCCCGGCTGAAGTCGGTGTACGGGAGAGAGTTGATGACGATCGTGTTGGCGCTGCAGAAGTGGCGGCCGTATCTACTTGGGAGAGAGTTCGTGGTCAGGACAGACCAGAGGAGCCTCAAGTACTTGCGTGAGCAGAGGTTAGTGACTGAGGAGCACCAGCGTTGGCTTTCGAAGCTGGTTGGGTACAGGTTTGACATTGAGTGTCGGCCGGGGTTGGAGAATAAGGGGGCTGACGCCTTGACTCGGCGAGAGGAGGGAGTGCACCTGAGGGCGCTCTCGTTACCGATGTGGCTAGACGGGGAGCCCATATTACAGGAGGCTGAGACCGACCCAGAGTTGAGACAGATCAGGGAGCGACTACAGGGCAGCGGGGAGGCGCCGAAGTAGTACTCTTTGGAGGGGCGCAGGCTGTTGTACCAGGGACGATTGGTCTTACCGCGGAGGTCGGCCTTCATACTAGTGCTGTTTCAGGAGTTCCACAGTTCAGGGATTGTGGGACACTCCGGGATGCAGCAGACTTACATGGGGATGGCCCGAGAGGTTTACTGGCCAGGGATGAGGAAGGCGATCGCCCTCTTAGTGGCGGCTTGTGATGTCTGCCAGCGTCACAAGTACATGGCCATGTCACATGCATAGTTGCTGCAGCCTTTGGCTTTGCCTGAGCGGGTGTATGAGGAGGTGACGATGGACTTCATCGATGGGTTACCCAGGTCGGATGGGTACTCGGTGATTTTCGTAGTGGTAGACAGGCTGAGTAAGTACGAACACCTTATACCGCTGAAACACCCATACACGGCAGTTTCGGTGGCCACCGCGTTTACTCGAGAGGTGATACGGCTGCATGGGGTCCTTGGTTCTACAGTGTCTGACCGGGAGGATGTGTTCTTGAGTGGATTTTGGCGGGAGTTGTTCCGGGTACAGGGAACGGTGTTGAAGATGAGTACCGCCTATCACCCTCAGACAGACGGGCAGACGGAGGTGGTTACTCGCAGTATCGAAACGTATCTGCGGTGTTTTGCCTCGAAGACACCCCGACAATGGTATCGTTAGTTGACCTTGGCGGAGTATTGGTACAATACTTCGTACCATTCAGCAGCAGGGACGACCCCTTTCCGGGTGTTGTATGGAAGAGATCCACCAGAGCTGATTCGATTCGGGAGTAGACAGAAGCCAGTCTCGTTGGTGGAGGGTTACATGGAGGAGAGAAATGAGATGCTGGAGGAGCTGAAGACGCACTTGCTACGGGCTCAGCAGATGATGAAAGCGAGGGCAGATTGACATCGCCGGGATGTGAGCTTTCAGGAGGGAGATATGGTACATCTCAAGCTGCGGCCATACAGACAGAGATCAGTGGCAAGGAGGAGGAATGAGAAGCTGTCTGCCAAATTCTTTGGTCCCTTTGCGATTGAGGCCAAGATTGGCCAAGTGGCCTACAGGCTGAGGTTACCCACGACAGCTACAATCCATCCGGTTTTTCATGTTTCGCAGCTTTGCCGCGCTATTGGAGAGCAGACAGTGTCATCCACTCCGACACTGAAAGAGGACATGGAGGTGATGCTGGAGCCGTTGGACGTCAGGGCGGTGCGACAGGGTCCGGGGCGTCGGCAGAAGGTATTGATACATTGGGCGGGATTGTCGGACTGCGATGCCACGTGGGAGGCGTTCGATGTTGTTCGGGAGCAGTTTCTGGATTTCCACCTTGAGGACAAGGTGGATCTTCTACGGGGGTATTGATGCGGACCATGCCGCGTCATCAGCCGGCACGTGCACCGAGGAGGCCGCACCACGTGTGGTGGACGAGGAGGGACCGCCCATGGTCACTTACGTGCGCAGGAGGAAACGTGGAGGCATTAATTAGTTATTATTAGCCTTAAGGGTATTTTGGTCGCTCTAGGCCAAATTAGTAAATCCCCTCGTTCTCTTTATTAGGGCTAACCGCCATTGTATTTGGTTATGCTTAGATTGTTGAGAAACTCTTGAGCATCCTTAGTGAATGAGATTTAGGCTTTTGTTCCGTTCAATCAAAAGCTCGGAGAGCAAGTCTCCTCTCGAAAGAGGCTTTTATCAATTGATTTTCATTGTTCTTCTCAATCTAAAACCCTAAAAATATTCCTCTCTTTTTAATTTTCCACCTTTAAATTGATTTGCTTGATTGATCCAAGCGGATCGTATCAGAGACATGCTGTGCAAAGGTGAGTATGCTCTACCGATTATATGTGATAATGAAAGTTCCATCAAACTTGCAACAAATCCGATTTTTCATGGACGAACAAAAGCATATTGAAGTTCGTTATCATTACATTCGAGAGAAGGTGTTGGATCGAGAAATTGAGCTGCAAGGAATTTCTACAAACAACCAAGTTGCAGACATATTCACAAAAGCATTGGGAAAACCTAAGTTTGAAGAATTTAGAGCTGCACTCGGTGTTGTCTATCTTAAGCATGCACTAAGGGGGAGTGTTAAAAATTAGTGCATCTTGCTGAAGTATTTTTATGCTTGTTGTTGTTTACTTAGTCAAATACTTCTGTTTTTAGTTTCATGGAAGGCTGAGTCTTTTCAGTTGAAGTTTGTTAGAAGACTAAGTCCATTTTCTGTTGAAGTTTGTTAGCAATTCTAGGAAGTTTGCTAGCAATTTTAGGAAGTTTGCTAGGAGGCCAGTGCTATATATAGCCTGCAAGTTATTGTAATCATATAATTCAAGTGTCAAAGCAATAAATATCTTTGTTCTCCACTTCCTATTTGCCTCTATCTCCATATATTTCTTCCTCTGTCTGTCTTTTGTTTTAAACAAGAAGAGACTTATCATAGTCGAGGAATGCTACTATCTTTAAAGATAGATTTCCATTACTCGAAGACAAATCTCAATGCAAGGAACGATTGCCGGATTACCATTCAAAATATAATAACCTCTGATTCTGTAAACGTGCACTCGCAAATTCAGAACTCCGGCAAGCAACAGGGTTGATTCCTTCTCAAAAACAGAATGAAGAAGTAGAACAGAAAAAACATATAAGATGTAGGAGGAGGATGATAATCGGGCTTATCCACTCTAGTTTTCATTGTTCTCTTTTAAGAAGAAGAGAAACTAGCCGTTTTCAATTGTATAATTGTGTACAACTTGGGAATGTTAAAAGATACCTGAGAGATCTGATGTGAATCAAAGATATATCTAACAACATGATGATCGGTTATATCAAGATCTCTGACAAGAACAAGATTTCGGATATGAAAGACTGACAAAAAGATCAATATCAATAATCTTCTTACAGGAAAGACTGCATGGGAAGATCAGTCAGGTCGGGTCAAGTCAAGCTAATCGAGTAATGGACTGTGAGCATAGAGCCGGGTTGCAAAACAAAAAATAACGAGCACCTCCAAACAAAAAATTATATAGAAGTGCAAAACGAGGCCCAATCCGTGTGCACCCACAAAGCACAAATCTGACATTTTGCCCCTGCACATGGGCGCACATACACGGTTAATATGTTTCCAGATCAGCCATCTGGATTTGCATTGGTCCCTTGCTTAGGCTCGTGTGTGTGCGAGCCTCCACGCATTCCTAACCCATACTAGAAACCCAATAGTTCAATGAAGGTAGTCTTAGTATAAGCTCATATAGAGATGTGGTCACCTTCAATGTGGGACTAAACACAAAAGGACATCTCTTTAAATTGTGAAATACCCTACATGTCCAACACCGCCAAGGACATAAGTTGCAACTCATCCTCAAGTTCCTTGGTTGACATATTACCTATGCATCACAAATTGCTTTCAACACATTTTTCCAAAGATAAGACATTCAAATGAAGGCATCTCTAATGAAACAGAAACCTCCTACTCCAAAACCTGGAGGACCCTTTAAAACACATCTCTTTCAAGAGAAATTTGTTTTCAATTTCACATCACATCTGCCATTATCCCAAACCCATATGCATTTGTTTAAATTGCATAATCAATAATGTAAATTTTCATATTGACTACTCACTGTCAAAGACTTGTGCTAACTTACTCTCTTCTTCATAGTTTCCTTGCCAGTAATTCTCGAGGCTGATTTAAGGATGGCAGAGAGCCATGAGGTCAATGCCGAGTGAAACATTATAAAATGTTTCTTATGAGATACGAAAAACATATTGATTGTAAATCTGAATTATTTGCTATGCATCATGTGTCAGATGATTGACCACCGTGATGAAGCAATCTCATTGTCGCTGGCCTTTAAAAATCTGAACAGTTTATTTACTGGTATAAGAGTACATCAGCGGATTCTTTATTGCCGTTGAGAGCTAGACAATCTCTGAGCATGTCATGCTGAGTTAGTGGATTGGCTCAAGGTTTATGTGTGATCATCACTAGACCATTTGTTGGGAAGAATAACGTGGGTGCTTACATCAAACTTGAGAAACTGAGTAGTTCAATACTAAAAGAATGATAGATGTTTCTTAAAAGTATTTTTAAAAATGCTACTAGTTTTGCTCGTCCTTCGGTCTGTTTTGTTTTGTTTTAGAAATTTGTTTAGAAAGAAACAAATGATATCTTGTAGGAAGAAGATTCAAGAAAGTTAGAATTTGTAGTTAGTTTCAAGCTGATTACTTTTAACTAAGTCAATCATTCAAGAATTAGTGAATATTAGTTGCTAATTTTAATTGTTGCCTAATTCCCTTGTGTCGCTTTCACTTTCAAGTGAGTAGATGACAGTTTTTAAAAGTATATGTATGTATCTAAAAGTGGAGTGTTTGAAAGTAGTGGTAACCAGAAGGGATCACTATCTAGAAGAGCTTCATTTAGTTAAAGTATGAACATTTTAGATTCATAGTTAGTTAGGAAAAAGGGTTAAACAATGACAGTGAGAATGAGTTTATCATCCATGTCAGGTTCTGGACATACACTCTTTCTAAGAGATGGAAAGTGCGCAATCAACAAAACATAAAGGCGAGTGTAGCTAACAGCTTAATTGGGCCTATGGTGAGAGGGAAGAACTTGGAACTGCATAATATTGCAAAAACAGACCGTTTAAGCGCATATGCTTTTTATAATATTTCTGTGAAGATTTGTGCTCCATCACCAAGCCAGTTTGATGAGAAATGCCCAAGAGTATCCGATAATGGTGGTGTGGTAGTGTCAATGAGCATCGCTCCACCTCATATTAACAACCTAGTTAAAACTAACAACAAAGCCTAACTGTGTTGAATCTTCTTCCTGCATCTTTTATTTATTTCGACACCAATTTCAGAAAAAGCAAACAAACAAACAACATGCTCAAACAAAATTAGCGGTGTCATTGAGATATTTTTTTAGTACCCAAAAAAAAAATATTTTTAAGAAACGTTTTTCATCATTTCTGTAAATCACTGATCTTCTCCAGTTTGATGTAAGCACCCAAGTTACTGTTCCCATCAAAGAGTCCTTGATGCTCATACAATGCACGCATAAACCCAAGCCGATCCACTAACTCAGCTGCTCAGAGATTTCCTCTCTCTCACTATGTCAACAGATAATCTACTAATTTACTCTAACGTGCTCGGGCACATTGTTTCATCATGATTTTCAGCAATCCAATGCATAGTGTGTACCAAACAATTCGAATTTACTCTAAATACTTTTTGTACTTGATAAGAACCATGATATACGGTTACAGATTTTCTCGCTGTCATTAAACAAGGAATAAGCTATCAATCAAAAATAACACATTACCCATTCTATCTTTTTGTATGTAAAACCTAACAAACCCAAATCAATTAGGAGTTCAGCTTTTCATTTAGAATCCATAAAAGGGCACCAAAATCAACAAAAATTTGATAAAATCGACGTCTTTGCAATCCAAAAAAAAATCCAGACCTTGTCATCGCAGGATTTGCAGAGGGCGGCCTCATCAGCAGCACAGAAGAGCACAGCAGCCGCACTCTCGCAAGCATCGCATATTGTTCGCATCTTTCTCTCTCCCTCTCATCTCCCTATCATCATCCTCTCTCTCTCTCTCAGTCTAAAAATAATCTAATAGATTAAAAGTGGGGGAAATATGATGATGATGCTGAAAGAGGATGTGAAAAAGAAGATAAAAACAGAAATTTGTGACCGTAGAAAGATGCGGGTGTTGGCCGCCGCTGCGTTCTCACTTTCCTCCCCTCTTCCCCAAATTTTTTAAAGCCAAAAAAGAGCACAAAAAAAATGAGAAATTTTGTTGGCTGCAACAGGAGTGGGCCCCATTCTGTTCTGGACTCGTCATGTGTGGCTGACGTGGCGGGCCGTGGCCTGTGGAGTTTGAGGATTTTGGATCCTGTGTATTTTTGAAAGGAAGATGAGATGCAACGAGAGCCAAGCGTTCGTCTTTTCTCTTCTCCTCTCTCGTTTTTTTTTTTGGGAGAGTCTTTGAAGACATGACATCTGTTTGGACTCCAATTTGCTGGCCGCTCTCTCTCTCTCTCTGATATTTTTTTTTTTCAAATTTTATCTTGTGGCTCTGCATGCTCCGATCTTCTCGCTCCCACTCTACCCCGCCCCTGCCGAGTTCTTGATAGGAAGGCTTTTTTTGGAAACTTTTGTTTAACCAAAAATGGGAATTTACCATGATAAAGCAAAGAAACCATGCTTCTGGCCGTCCTCTAAGCTCTAAAATCCAGGGAGGAAATTAGATTGATCGCAATTACGATGACATATGTCAGTTTGGTAGTAATAACTTAGTTTAATATGATAATAGGTTTATCTTGTCTGATTTGAAGGAAACGTTGCGGAAAATTGATGAAGAAACACAGAGTCTTGATATTTTCTTTACTCGGATGATTGGAAATATAGGGTGTGCAAATTAAACTTATGCTTGCTTCCCACCTGGGCGGTAAGCTTAGTGATCCCTGACAAAAATTACTTCTGCAATACTAGCTAAAATTCTTAAGCTTTTTAAAACTAAAATTAACTTTTATGTCTATCAATTCTTTTATAAATTCATTCATATTTACGGGTGTTTTCTCACCACGTAATTTATTACAAAAGAGTTCTGGTTGGACCTGTTAGTGGTTGTGCCCTAGGCCAAATATTTGGACCTTTATGTTATGTCATTTTCATTTATAAAATGTTTCTCTTATTATTGTTATTATTATATTGCTTGCATGTTTCTTTATAATAATGTTTGAATAGTTGTTTATGCTATTTTAAGCATCCCTAGTTATTCATCAGTAATGGTTTAATGATGAATTAAGACTAGTATGAATTTGATAGATAATTATGAGATAATTATATGTATGGTGATACAAATCAAACTTATAGGTACTTGTTGGAAAACATGTACTGGATAGACTCGCTATGAGATCATTGCATGGATTAATGTCATAAATGATCTCATAATAGTTATGTCATTAAATCCTTCGACCTGAGCTCATCACAGTTTCCTACATAAGGAACATCATATTTTGACATAATCAAACGTTATCTTTAATCAGATAATCATAAAGGTTATGATCGAATATGATGTGAATTATGCAGAGGAAAGTGAATGAACAAGATGGAATTTGTCCCTCCCCTATGAGAGATATCTAATGGGCCCCTCGATAAGTAGGACTGAGAAATGCATGGCCATGCTCAAATGAGTGTCATTTGATTTTATCAGTCTACTTAGAAAGCGAGAAATTAAATGTTTGAACTACATAAGTATGACATTGCCCATGACTTATGTTCAAATAAGATATCGTGTGACAAAATGATAATGACATGTTCTATTGGTTAGGTTAATATCGGACTAACGATATTCATATTAATTGGGTAGTCAAAATGTCTTGCTAGAGACCAATTATGACTCGTGGGCTTCTAATGAGATTAGGCCCACTGCCAATTTAATATGAGCCTATTGGGTCGCACACAAAGAACGAATTGGATAGGATAGGGTTTAAACATGATTTCGAATATGATTTGAAATTCGTAATAAGGTGAAATATCTTAACCGTCAGATATCGTATCTCGTTAAGATATTATCCCTAAGATATCGTCGCTTAACTGAAATACGTTAATGTGTTAACGTGGGATTCTTATCCCTAAGATAGCGCCGCGTAACTGAATGTGGTTAAGGGGTTAACGTATGATTCTATATAAGATATAGAATCACGATTTTCAGTTTTACGTTTTTCAATCTATCTCCTCCGTTTTTGAGAAAAACAAATAGCGAGAGAAACCCTAGTTGCGGAAAAGGAGCTAGCACCCTCGCAAGTCCTGTTCGTGACGTTCGCGTGTGGATACCGATTGAGGGTGGTCGTTCGTAGAACAGCACCTATAGTCCGACAGATTCAGATCGTCGCAGCACCTACAGTCCGACAGATTCAGATCGTCAGAAAGGTTAGTAATCAATTCAATTAATTAGAATCGCATGGATCTCTTGGTAGGTTTCTATTTTCCGCTGCGTATAAGTAAGTTGTACTATGATAGAAACCCTAACAGGACCACGTCGGCAGTCGACTGTGGTTGGGACAAGCTAGACTCGGGCTGGATAGGCTTTAGTGTCCGAACTACTTGCGACTGATAGGGCATTGGCGAGCTGCGAGTTGGTCTCGATCCGATAACTGATGATGGTGGTTGCACCCAACGGGGTTGATGTGTAGTGGCTTGTTGGGGGGATGGAGTAGACTTCTGAGGGCTATGCGAGCAACACCTGATCTGAATAAGCCTAGGTCTTGATTGGTGAAGCCACGTCCAAGATATGCTCGCTTGATCCGGGCTATTCCAAATCAACTTCAGACTCCAGTGTACTCGGGTGAGACGATCTTTGGCAGAGTGGTCATCGGCCCGAGCTATCCCCGACACGTCTGAACTGTTCGTGATCTGGTCCAAGTTATCACTGGTCCATCCAGCACGGTTTGTCATAGTCACAAGCTGACTGAGACAAACCCAGCCCCGTCAGCAGCACTTTTTTAGGGTTTTGGGGTTTGTTTTGGGTTACTTTTACCCCGCGACGTTACCGACACATGCACGCACAGTTCTAACTCCTTTTCGGTTATGCACGTGCACCAAATTCCGTTCGGAAGATTTTTTTTTCCCGCACAGTACATTGTGTATACGTGTTATTTCTCGTACTAATTTGTTAGGATGCGCACGTTTCCAATTTAGACCTAAAAAACTAAGGAAAGACAAAAAGCAAAATCTGAATAGGCAGTAGTCAAATTTGAGACCAACACTGGCCTCCATTATGAAATAATTGCTTCTCCTATGGAAAACTCTCCTTTATTTTATTAATTCAATCGTCTCACCTCACTTCTCGATGGGCCTCCGCCTCCTCCTACCGTCGAGACCTATTCTCTTCTCTCCGCCGAGGCCCCCTTTCCCTCTCAAAACCATCTCTCAAGGCCTCCATTGCTCCATTTCCGTCTCGAGCTCTCGAATCAGAACCAACTCCTCCTGCAACCTCAGGCATAGGGTTTCTTGCTCGCTTGAATCCGCCAGCAATGCCGTCGACAGAACCTTCGATTCGGAGCGCACGCTTGTTTCGGGTTCGAATCCGGCCGATTCGTCACCGAGCATCTGGAAGCAGATGAAGGAGATTGCCGTGTTCGCGGGGCCCGCAACGGGGCTGTGGATCTGTGGGCCCCTTATGAGCCTCATCGACACGATGGTCATTGGCCAGAGCAGCTCTCTCGAGCTTGCCGCATTGGGTAGTGAATTTCTTTTATTCATACAATTTCCTTAATTTTATTGATTTTATGGTTCTGACGGCGATGATGATGGTATGTGTAGGGCCGGGGACGGTGTTCTGCGACTACCTGAGCTATGTATTCATGTTTCTTTCTATTGCTACGTCCAACATGGTTGCTACTTCCCTGGCAAAAAAGGTCAGGACCTTCACAAAAAGCTAGACAAGGTCTTGAATTTGTCAAGTCACAAGCATGCATAATGTAGCGAAACCGACAAATTATGAGACATATGTTAATGGACGTGCTAATTATTTATCTTTTTCTTTGCATGTCAAAGAATTGCCACATTATCTACCATAAGCAATCACAGAGATCAGATTTAGAAATGTATCGAAAATTCTTCAACGGTTTGATATGGGAATATGTTGTCAATCAAAGTTTTAACGGTCCTAGGTTGGTCCTTTTCATGCTTGTTGTATAATTGCGTAAACACGAACTGCATGGCTAGATGTTTAATTTAAATGCAGTAATAGGAATGTTCACGTGGAAAATAAAAGAAGTCTATTCAGACTTGTTTCAATTTTGATTATTTAAAAGGTTTACATACTCTGCATGTGTATTCTTGTTGTTCCTTGCCGTGCCATACTCTCATGTTTTAGGATTTGCTGTGCCAACATTGTTCCGGTTGGTCTGCTTCTACGATTGCTGTCCGTGTTGGTCTGCTTCTACGACTGCTGTCAGTGTCCTTGGTTCATAGGCAGGGGCGGAACCAGAATTAGATGCGGGGGGGGGGGGGGGGGGGGGGGGGGGTTGCAAAAAGGCAGTTTGGAACAAGTATAATAGTGTTGGATTTTTATATTACAAATTTTTGTAAGACTTTAAGCATGTTAGTAGTTTCGTATTGTGGTTAAAGATCTTGTTCACGATTTGGGCAACCCGAGTTCGATTCTCTCTGGATTTGTATTGTCTTTTTTTTGCATTTTTAAATGTATGTTCCTAATATTTATTTTTTAAAAAAATAAAAAATAAGAAAAGATGGCTTTAGGATTCGAAGCTCAGCTCCTTTGCCTCTTGAGTTGATGCTCTGACCACTGCAGCAATGAGAAATTTGTGTTACTTGACTCACAAAATACTATAATATAAACATACTCTCTATATAAAAATGTAATTTTTCAAAAATGGGGGGGGGGGGGGGGGGGGGGGGGGGCAACCCTTACGTGGGTCCGCCCCGGTTCATAGGGATAAACAAAAATGATAACAAGGGATTTATCCCCACATTTGCATTTGGGTACAGTCTACGTGAATCCTTTTTCCCCACTCAGCTGTATGTCTTAATGACTGATAGTCTTTGTTCCGATACATGTGCTTTGATTCACTTGCTCAATAATATAGTTCTTAAAATATGAGTTCTCATGACAAATATACGGTCGAAGATCCATAATTTTAGTTTATGTTCCTGTTTACCAACTGTTTTCTTTAGTGCATCTAATGCTGGTAGTTCTTATCTCTTGGATTTGTTGGTAGATGCGACAATCAAAGTTTTCATTTCACAATTATTTTTATCCCCGTGTTAAACATTGTATGGGTATTTGCAATGATGTTTATATTAAGCAGCCACACCTCAAAAATCTGTGCTTGCCAACAATGTCATGTCATAACATTTAGTGTTTATGTTATGTAATAGCACACTAATAATATATTTCAGTGCAGGATAAAAATTTGGCACAACATCAGATATCGATATTGCTATTGGTTGCACTTGCTTGTGGCTGTGGCATGTTTTTAATTACAAAGTTACTGGGTATACAAGTCCTTACTGGTATGTAAAAATCTCACATAAATAACCCGTTTTATTGTTACTGATGTCTTTAAGTCAGCCTTGTTAATTAATTGATAATTATTTACTCGTTTAAAAATTAATCTATGTTACAATAGTTCTTAGGTTCCGGTTGGGCCCACTACAATATCTGGTTTTGTTAGGCTGATGGATAAGCCCATTCCATTGCGTCTTAGTACTGTTCACTTTGAGATACCAAATGCCTTTCTTTGTTCTCAACCTCAAGGCAAGTCTTTTCAGAGGAAAACAAGAAAATGGCTATTAAAAAAAAGCTGAGAATGTTGTGTTGGAAGGTGACGTTGGAGATTGTACCACATGAAATTATGGCAATCTCAGCCTCATTGCTTTGTTATGTTGAGCAGATGCAACCACGTCAATGAACAAACATAGTCAGAAAACATCATGATTTTCCATGAAATGACATCTGCCTCATGTCTCTTCTTCTTCTTCTTTTGTTAGAAATGAGCCATTGCTCTTGGTATTCAGTATTTGATCCATTTTAATTGGAAAGAGAAGATATTGCGGAGTATAAATTTGTGACGTAGACCTTTAATTGAATCTAAAAATAGCTCATCTAAATGTTAAAGTGATGCATATCCAGATGATTTCACTTAAACTACATGCAGGAGAAAGTTTCAAAGTTTTAGCTAAAGAACTTCTATTTGATTTTATAAATTGTACCTTTCCTTATTATTCTTTGGAGCCACTGAACACAAAGACGCTGATCTTGCCATTCAGCACACAGTTTATTCATTATAATTACATCGAGGAGCCATGATCGTCATTAAAAGTGGATTTGTATACATAATTAATTGGTGGTATTTTATAAATGATGTAGTTGACGACTTATTTTTTATAGAAGTAATCAAATGTACATGTTACTTAAAATCAAGGTTTGAAATCTCAGTCGATATCGATACACATCGCTCGTATTGTATCGGATTTTAAGCATGCTGATGTGATACATCCGGAACTGGTTGATACTAACTAATAGCAACTAATTTAAGAGAATTTTCGATGGTTGAATTATTAAAGTTTGAAATTTTATTATATTTCTTATAATGGTAAAAAAAAACTCATTTGACAATCACAATAAAGGTTTATGATATCGACTTGTTACTTGAGTGTATTAGAAAAAGTGTAGATAATATGATGAATGATAGAGATACCATATATATAAATGGAGCACTTAGTGAAGATGAAGATTTACCTTCATTTTACAACTATGTTAGAGCTAAGGCAACATATACGTGAATGCCAATACTTATGATACATATTATTTGATATTTCCGATATAACTGCTATCAATACCGCAAACCATCAGCAATGCCGAAACCAAAACCAGGCTTTTGAATCTTGCTTAAAACCATATAAGATTTCTAGACCTTATAAAAATCATTTGTTATATTGTTCAAATGCTTAGTTCTTAAATTTACTTTTAAAACTGGAAAGACGGCAGACGATCTTGTATTTGTGTGTAGCGTACTCAAGTAGAATTCCAGGCGTAACGTATGTACGATGGAGTAGATTATATGCTTTTTTGTTTCTAAGTTGGAAAAGATCATTGACAATGAAGTCAGTACCCTTTAGGCCATTGACAGTAGAGGTGCAAGTATTAGTTTTAATAAGGTGTTAAATATCGGCTGATACGGCCTATATATCGGTATCGGACCCAGTCCGGTCCGATATCGATATATATTGAAGAAAATAAAAATGTGCATGATAATTATCGATACGACCGATATATTGGGACGATATCGGCCGATATGTGCCGTTACTGTTTTAGACGGGTTTGCAAATTCTTTTAAATGGGTTTATATCATTTGGGTTTTAATCACTTGCTCGATCGACTTTAATCGCTCAACCGACTCTAATCTCTTGCTTGACCGACTTTAATTGCTCGCGCTTTTCGTTCTTTTCGCTCGACCAACGAAAAATTAGGGTTTTAATATTTTGATTCTTTTGACATCATTGGAAATTGAAGTAATTCCACAAATAAAGTAAGTTTTTTGATTTTCATCTTAATTCTACATTTTTTACATATTTTAGGGATTTTTTTTCATGATTTATACTTTCTTCTTCGCTGCTGCGGCTGCTGTTGATGCTTCTTTCTATTACTTCTTTGTCTTCTTTGCGATTGATGCTTCTTCGTTTTATTATTTCTTCTTCTTCTCTGCTACGACTACGGCTATTGCTGTTTCTTATTATTCTTTCTTCTCCTTCTTCTTATTTCTCTCTGCTATGGCTGCTGCTGCTGCTTTCTTGTTATCTGCTACGGCTGCTGTTGCTTCTTCTTCCTCCTTCTTCTTTGTTATGGTTGCTGTTGCTTCTTATTCTCCACATGCCCGTCGGCTCCTGTGCGCTGTCACTCTGTAATCATTGGCTCATTCCTCTAGACCATAACGGTTGCAATTCATATAGCACCAGAGCATCTTAAACGGGTTTGCAATTTTGTGCTCAGTCTGAGACTGAGAATAGTAGCAGGCCATCGACAAGATGAGTATGAGAATAATATTGTTGGGTTGAGACTTGAGAAATATTTTGTCGATAATGCCATCACTCTGAGAAAAAATTGTCGAGTTGAGATGTTGGGTTAAGACTTGAGAAATATTATTTTGATGACGATATTGTTATGAGAAAATAATAAATATTGTTGGGTTGAAAAATATTATTTTGATGATATTGTTCTGAGAAAATTGTGGGATGTACCTGGATGATTATAAAATAAAATTGATTCAAATTAATCTTTGTAATCAAGTATTGGGCCATGTTATGAATCTATGATAATGTTATTGCCTTATTGACTTATTGGAGATATAACACCTGGATTGGTTAATGCTTCATTCATTCACTTGTATAGTTGTATAGTTGGATTATTTTAGTATTGGAGAAGGGATATTATAGTAATTTTGTGTGACACTTGACATAGAGATTGTGAATTGGATATATCCCTTATTGGCTATCGCATATGCCCTATTCTTGGTTATAGAGATCGACACAATTATATTATCTTTGAGCTACACGTAGAGACATTGTCTCATGAATCCTGAATATGTGCTATGTACATATAAATCGCAAAATTATTTACAATCATGAGACATGATATGTTTTAATAGTATAATCATCAAAAAGGAAGGGAAAGGGAAAGAATCAAATGCTCGAGAAAGAGGAAGCTTTAGGTTCTGATTCATGGATCCTAGATTCATCTTTTTCAGATAATAGTTCTTCATCAGATGCAGAATATGTTGAAAATTTATTTAAGAGATGTGTGAAGAATGAGCTTGTTAAAGAATGTGAGGTAAGTCACTCTTGCTGGTAATCTTTTAATTCATTTTCTATTTTCTATTCATGTAGTAATTTAAAATTTTAATATTTTTTAATTTATAGACGTGTAGTAGTACATTGTATGTTAGTAATAACGGTTACTTAATACATTATTGTAACTTTATGTGATCATATTTTGATAATATGAACAAACATGGATATTTACGATATTATAATTGTATATTTATACTGCCCGCTATGAGCAAACATGATATTGGCGCGTATCTCTGATTTATCCGCGGATAGCTGATATCCGATATGAAAATTAGCAATCTGATACGAAACCGACATCTGATATTTGAACCCTTGAATTTTAAACTTAGATTACAGATGACGAGTCCATCCAGTCTGGTGGAATTTTGTTGGAGCTTGTTCTAAACAGGGTTGAGGATGCAAGCACAATTCAACATACATTAAACTTAAATTACATAGGTTGAGTTCCATCCAATCTATGTGACTTTTGTTGGGGTTTGTTCTAGATAAGGTTAAGTTGGGATCCCTAAACTGGGAGCGAGAATGATGTTTTTCTTTTTATTTTGGTTTTGCAAGGTTCTCAAAACATGTTATGTTTAGATTGCTTTGGAAAATTAAATATTTTAGCCTTTCATGATTGATTTACAACAAGCTCCCATAATACTTCCAATTTCCAAAAACTTGAGAACTTGTACAAGTGCACTGAACTTCAAACTAGATGTGAAGTATGAAGAATTGTGAGCGTGCTTTCTTCAACTCTTCACTGGGATAGTCAATACAAAACTCATCTAGGCAAGCACAACTTTACGCTACATGCGTGGTGTTTCAGTTGACTTTGTAATCCGCTTAAGATCACGCAGTGAACCACTAGCACGCCATCAGTAAACACTAGGACTGTTCTAACTAATGTTTTATGATGTCCTTTCCTAATGCTTTATCTTCAAAAAGAGCTGGAAGGATATTAACATGGAATGAGCAGCGGAATGGATTGATATCTAGGGCATTTGGTGAGATTAGGAACGAACTAACTTAAAGTTTATATGGTGAGATTAGGAACGAACTAACTTAAAGTTTCTAAACTAAAGATAAATATAATGTTTTATACCTCTTTTTTCTGGAGATCGAACAAACACCGACTTCAACACCTTGCATGTAGAAAAGTTCTTCGTACAGTATACCAGACTATTGCACCTTCAATGGATTCACAATACAAAGTTTACAAACTCAATTTTTTATATTTAACATTTCATGGTCTCTTTACAATGAAAGGCATAAATGTATTGTCTAGAAAATAAAACTTGATTACTAAGAAAACTAATCCTACCCAAACTGAAATTTATCTTTTATAATTAATGTTACAAAAAGATACAAATTAAATTTTAAATTCTCAAACTCTAATAAAATAAATCAAATAAATAGAAAAGTCATAAACTCAAGAATAAAATAAAGAATCTTTTTTTAAAGAAAACTCAAAAAAAATCTAAAAATACTAAACGACTAAAAAGATATAAAGGAACTCAAAAATCAAAAGATTAAATCGACTCAAATTTCTAAAGTAAATCCTAATAAAACTTTAATTTTTAGTTCTTCGATCATAAGTTATTGCTATGTTATTTGCTTTAATTTACAAATAAACTCGGACATGCTCCATGTTTGTCTCGCATCAAATCTATACTGATTGGAGAAAACTCAACCTTGAGTTTTGAAATAGCACAATATGAAGAAACTTAGGCAACTGTATTGGAGGAAAGCTCTAGTGGAGACATATATGTGTATAAAAAGATTCAATATTTGTCGGCTTGTAGGCAATAGATTTTTTGAAATAATAATGTCTATATGATTTATCTCAAGCTCAACAAATGACTCAGATGTTGGTTTAAATGAGGACTCTATATGGGACATTAGTTCAAACTCTGTCGTTTATTTTGATTTTAACTGTAGGTCCATGTCATGCTTGGGATCGAACTTATGATCATGATCTAGCTGAGGCTCGTTCATGGACTCGTGCTCGGGTTCAAGCTCGATCGTGGACTCAGATTCATGCTTAAGCTTGGGTTATGGCTCTCCTTATAATTCTTTTTAGGCTTGTATCTTTCGACACATTAAACATGCATTCTTGTTTGCAAAGCTTGTTAACTTCATCTCTTAGATTAGACTATGCAAGTCTACATTTAGGTGGTCCTGTAGGGTTAGTTTGATTTTGAAGATGGTTGAGAACAACCATGAATTGGTTGGTGTGATACCACTTTCAAAGTTCGGGCTTCATTTGCGATTATGCGCTTAACTTTCATCATAATTCTTCCAACAATAATATGCCTCTCATCTAGCTTGCGTCAAGCATATAAGTCTTCTACTCATTTGTTAATTTGTAGTACATGAAGAAATATTCTATACATAGCTTTCAATTTTTACATTTATGATACCCCCCCGAACAAGAACATCACTGTGTTTATCAAACTAATCCATATATGGACAGCTCTTGTAAAAAAGTCATAGAAAAAAGTTGAAAAACACAGTAAGTCACATAATGAACTTCAAAATATTCAAAATTTAAATAGCTGGCTTCCTCTTAATTTTGGTTCAAATATGGCTTTAAACAATTTGAAAATAGCTTAAAATTGTTGTAGATGTTGGAGATAATCAACCATAGCAATATCTCATGATCCCATTTTATTATATCAACATGTTAATGAGGGGAGACCAATGGTCTCTAGTATACCAAAGGTCCACCACACTACCATGTAGTGGGGTGTTTATGGTGGATAAATGAGGGGGGAGACCATAAGTCTCCTCCACGCATAACACTCCCCCTTATCCATCCATTACCTTGGACTTATATATGAATACTTCAGGTTTCATGATCCTAATGGGGTGGATACTTCTGGATCCAGAGTAAACGTGTTTGTCTCGTTAAAATCTTAGTTGTGAAAAACCCAGTGGGAAAAACCAACAGTCTTAAGAAAAAAGAGTACAACCCCACAGGTTACTTCTCTTGATCCGAACAAGCTTCAGGCTTGTAGGTCTCTCAGATGTCTCATCTCGATTCCTTTTACAAGTTTTACATAAATACATCTAGGCAGAGCCTTAATGAACAAATCAGCTAAATTATTACAAGACTGAATCTGCTGTATTTCAACTTGCTTCTCCTTTTGTATGTCGTGCGTTCAGAAGAACTTAGAAGATATGTGCTTCGTCTTGTCGTCCTTGATGAAACCAGTCTGTAGTTAAAGCTATGCAGGCTGCATTGTCCTCAAATATCGTGGTTGGCTCAAGGTCACCAGTCTTCAGGCCGGTAGTCATTAAGATGTGATGAATCACTGAATGAAGACATACACATTCTTTGCTTGCTTTATAGATCGCGAGAAGCTCGGAATGGTTGGAAGAGATAGCTGTAGTGGTTTGCTTCACAGATTTTCAGGAGATGGCCGTACCACCGTAGGTCAACACAAAACCAGTCTGTGATTTCTCGGTGTGAGGATCAGACTTGTAACCTGCATTTGCATAACTAATTAAAGTGGGAGATCCACCTTTAGGCAAATACAATTCCAGGTCAATTGACCATTGGAGGTAGCGCAGAAGCTGCTTAACTCCGTTTCAGTGGCGCTTTGTGGGCGCTGCACTATATCTGGCTAGAAGATTCACTGAAAACGCTATATCGGGATGCGTACAGTTAGCCAGATATAGAAGTGCTCCGATGACACTAAGATAAGGTACTTCAGGACCTAACATTTCCTCCACCTCTTCCAGCGGACGAAAGGGTCCTTATGTACATCCAAGGATCTAACGATCATTGGTGTACTTATAGGATGCTATTTATCCATGTGGAAATTTTTCAGTAATTTCCTTGTATATGTGGATTGGTGTAACAGGATACCACCACGTAGGTGTTCGATTTGCAAGCCAAGACAATACTTTGTTTTGTCTAGGTCTTTCATTTCAAAAGTATTCTTTAGGTTTGCAGATATCTCAGCGATCTCTGCAGGAGATCCAATGAGATTTAAGTTGTCCACATAAACGGCGACTATAACAAATCTTGTTACCGATCTTTTAATAAAGATTCATGTGCAGACTTCATTATTGGTGAAACCTTGCTGTGCAAGGAAATCACTCAGTCTGTTATACCACATTTTACCCGATTGCTTACGACCATATAATAAACTTTGAAGCCTTACAGAGTAGACGTCCCGAGGTCTCTCTGCTATCTCTGGAGGTAATTTATATCCTTCAGGGAGTTTCATATAGATTTCTTTATCTATATTATCATACAGATATGCAGTCACAACGTCCATGAGCTGTATTTCTAGGCTTTACAGAGATGATAGGCTTAATAAAAATCGGAACGTGATCGCATCCATAACAGGGGAGTAGGTTTGTTCATAATCTATCCCCGGTCGTTGTTCATAATCTATCCCCAGTCGTTGGGAGAATCCCTGTGCTACAAGTCGTGCTTTGTAGCGTATGATCTCGTTATTTTCATTTCTTTTTCTGACGAAAACCCACTTATAACCCACAGGGTTTACACCTTTAGGTGTTTGAACTACTGGTCCAAAAACTTCGCGTTTCAAGAGTGAGTCCAGCTCTACTCCTATTGCCTCGTTTCACTTTGGCCAATCATTTCTGCGTTTACATTTAGTAAGAGATCGTGGTTCGATGTCATCGTCGTATTTAGCGACGTGAACGACAATATTGAACGCAAAGTCGTTGTCAACGACCGTGCTTTTTCTGTCCAGTACCTCCCTAGTACGTACAAAATTTAATGATGTTTCTCCTATAGTTTCCTCTTCAGGGGAATGTAGGCGGGGAGAGGTACCTGGTCCGAGCTCAGCATCCTGTGTAGGGTTCATCTTAATTTCTCCAGGATTTTTTCTTTTTCGAGGAGCTTTGTCCTTCGAACCTGGTGGGTGTCCTCTCTTTAATTGAGGTACATCCGATTCTGCTTCTGGTGGACTGCATCCATCTTTTGGGATGTCAATCCTAGCTGGCGTATTGGCAGCAGGGACGTGTGATCTGACAATCTTCTGGTTGTCAGTAAAATTATCCGGTAGTTAATGTATTGTATTCTGAAGATGAAGGATCTTCATGATCTCATCTTCATATTGACTAGTATGCGGATCATAATGAGACAAAGTCTTTGTATCCCAAGAAATGGTCTCAGAAGCTTCTGGCTTCTTAGACTGTGTGCCTAGTTTTGGAAAAATATTTTCATCAAACTCAGTCTTCAAAACATGCCTTAAATGCGACATCCGTCATGGGTTCAAGATATCTAATTATAGAGGGTGAATCATACCTTATTAGATACCCAAACGACGCTGTAGACCTATTTTGGTCCTTTGAGGTGGTGCAATGGGGACGTAGACTGCACAACCAAACACTCTCAAATGAGAGATATTTGGAGGTGCACCATACGCTAGCTGCATCGGCGTTAAAATATGGCCACCAGAGGGCCGTATTCTGATAAGCGATGCGGCATGCAGTACGACATGGCCCCAAGCATCCATAGGCAACTGAGATTGCATCAACAATGGACGTGCAATCCATTGCAGTCTCTTTATCAGAGATTCTGCTAACCCATTCTGTGTGTGAACATGTGCTACTGGATGTTCAACTTCGATGCCAGTTGCTTGACAATAGTCTTAAAAGATTTGAGAAGTGAATTCACCTGTATTATCAAGACGTAGTTTTTTGATATGGTTATCGGGGAAATGAGCCCGCAACTTAATAATTCGTGCCAAAAGCTTTGAAAAAGCTAGGTTGCGGGTGGACAAGAGGCACACATAAGACCATTTTGATGATGCATGTATCGGTACTATAAAGTACCAAAATGGGCCACTTGCGGGGTGAATAGGACCGCAAATAGCCCCATGTATTCTCTCCAAGAAGCTAGGAGACTCTAATCCCACTTTCAGTAGGGATGGTCTCGTTATTAATTTGCCCGTGAAACAAGGCAGACATAAAAAATCATCTCTCTGAAGAATCTTCAGGTTCTTCAGATTATATCCTAAAGATTGGGTGATGATGCGGTGCATCATTGTCGATCCAGGGTGACCAAGTCTGTTATGCCAGAGTTTGAATTCTGGCGATGAAAGGCACTTCTGGTGCACAGTAAAATTAGCTTCTATAGCTTTAATATACGTATGATAGAGACCCGACGGGAGTCCCTTAAATCGTTCTAAGACAGTTTTAAACCGTCTTTTTGACGAGTATCATACAAATATTCATCCTTATGTATATCTATAGTTTCTAAGTTATATCCGTTTAAACGAATATCTTTGAAACTTAATAGATTCCTATTTGATTTAGGAGAGAAAAATGCATCTTTTATTATTAGTCTTGTGTTATTTGGGAGCATAATTATTGTTTCACCAGATCCTTCAATTATGTTAGACAGTCTTGAAATAGACCATCATAATCATTTAAGCTAATAAAATAGCTTTTTTCTCGAAGGATTGAGTGCATCGAGGCACTGTCCACTAGACACTCACACTTCATCTATAAATAATGAAATCAATACTTTAATAAAGGAAGACATTCATTTATTGAAAAAGTAAAGATTTAAACCAACTACAAATGACAAAGTAAATGCATAATAGATAAATATGACATCAATATAGGAGGTCTTCATTCTCAAAGTCATCCAGTGTGAAGTTGGCTGTTGGCTGGTTGTCCACCAGATTGGTTTCAACGGGAGACTTCAGGCTCGCCTGATACAGATCTTGGAGGTGTCGTGAAGTACGAAAGTTTCTGCATCAATGTCCAGTCATGCCACATCTGTGTCATTTGTCCTCCCAATTATTCTTGGAAATAAACGTCTGTCCAGTGTTCTTTTTCTTCCACTGGAGCTTCTTCTTTCCCTCATTTTTGTTACTCTGGGGAGGGATGTTGTGATGGGAAGGACCTCTGGCCTACCTCTTAGGGGCTTTCCATTTGTTGAATTTTCCCATCTGTTTGTTCTTCTGTTTTTTGGAAGAAACTCTATGAGCCTCAGGGAGAGAAGCCGGGCCTGCAGAGCGTAGGTTATGGGTGGCCAGGCCAGTAGTAAGTCTCTGTTCTGCTCCGCCATGAGAAGGCAGGAGTGCAGGTCAGAGTACTTAGTGAACTTGCGTTCACGGTACTGTTGCATGAGGATTGCATCCTTCTCATGGAAGGATGTGTAAGTCTTTTTCAACATGCGTTCTTCCGTCACTTGTTCACCACACAACTTCAGGCGTGTGGTGATATTGTGAAGTGCTGAGTTATACTCAGCAACGGACTTGAAGTCATGTAGACAAAGATTTTCCCACTCATAACGTGCACGTGGGAGGATCACATATTTATGATGCTTATACCTGTCCTCCAGTGCAGTCCACAACTCTAGTGGGCCTTCTACAGTGAGATACTCGGCCTTCAGTGTCCGATCAATATGTCGCCTGATATAGATTATGGCTTTCGCCTTATTTACATCAGAGCCTTTTGGTGTAGAACTGCCTCAGCAGTGCCTGTTGCCGTGGGCACAGGAGTAGAGATTGTGGCCATTAGGCCCTGTGCGCGCAAGTGGAACTTCAGGTCCACATGCCAGCTCAGATAATTCTTTCCAGCCACTTCGAGAACTTCAAAGTCGACGCTCGCTATTTTTGCCATATTATCTGCGCATTTAAAATGACATGAATTAATAAAACATATTTAAAATTCATGTAAAGTTAATACATTAGTTGCGTGGATCGGCCCGTCACCATATAATAATGTCCAAAGTCCAAAATTACATAGCCCAGGAAGTACAAAAGACAAATGAAAAAGTACAACTTGGAAACCCACTGGGGTCCTTGCAAATTTGCAATTTGGCCTCCGTCTTTAAGGAAAGAAACTCCGGTCTTTGGCTTTATACAAATTATATCCTCACTACAATTTCTCTCAAAAAGAAAAGAAAATGCGAGGAATATAAAAAGGTGACAAATTGGCCGATTTAAAACCACAATGTAATTTATTAAACATCCACGCAATTTATAAATTATGCAACAAACACATGCGTAAATAATTGCGCAACATTACATGCATATCAAATTTCATTTAATCAACATCGCACACAATATATTGGAGAAATATAAAATATTTAATAATTGCTTGGGCCACGTGGGGATATATCATGCACCGTTAGGTTAGATAACTAACGGCATAGCGATCTCAGGACCTTTCATAATTATTAAATAATAAAATCTAATTAATCCAAATTATGCAGATATTGACGGTATTGATATTATATGGATAAAAAACAAATAGCATCCCAAAAAGAATATATTAATGCAACACATCAATTATCTAGTTTTTTAGAATTTCCCGTAATTTTCTGGTATTTTCTGATATTTTTCTAGATTTAATTGAAATTTTCTGAGTTTAAATTTATATTTAAATCAGAAAAATAACATAACCCAATTATTTCAATAAAAAATCCCTTAGGCTTGCTGCGGGCTTCAGGCCTAACAACAAAAAAAATCTTTATTTATATTTATAATAAATGGGTAAATGCGCTAAAAGCCCATATTTTTAGTGTTGCAAAAAAATTATATTCCTAAACATAACCTTAGGGTTGAGGATTAGATAAAACCCCCAAAACAATGAAATTGAAAACAATTTCATCTCCCATAATACCCAATCCTCAAAATCGTCATCTCTCCCAAATTTGCTGTCAAAACCCCAAAGGGGTCGCAGGTAAGAGTCCCCGTACTGGGGGCGGCGCTGGGAGGAACCCCTAGTTGAGGGAGCGCAGGGAGGATCCCCCTCCGACAGGGAGGGGGAGGCCGTTTAAAACGAAGAGCCCCACTGACAGGGGCGGAGGTGCCGGAAAAGAGTTCCCCTCCGGCCGGGGGTGTCGAAGGAGACCCCCCCAACACGGGGGCGGCGTCGGGACAGAGACCACCCCGACAGAGGGGGGCGGCGCGTCTGAGAGCCCCCCGACAGAGGTGGGGTGGTGCAGTCGGAGACCCCTCGACAGAGGGGGGGGTAGCGCCGTCGGAGAGCCCCCTGCCACGACAAAGGGGGGGCAGTGCAGGGCGGCGCGGGGATGGCCAGCCCGACTCGGGGGGCGGCGACGCGGGACATCAAATCCCCGACAGGGGCGGCGAGGCGACGGCCCCCCGACGAGGGGGGCAGAGACGCGGGACAACGATTCCACCATGTGGGCGGTATGGCGACATCGCCTCCCGGCAGGGGGGCTGCGGCGGAGCCCCCCGGCAGGGGGGTGGGGCGACACCCTCCGCCGGTGTGAAGGATCAAGACCCCCTTCGGGGGGATTTGTGGGTTTTGAAAACAGCTTTAATTTTTTTATGTTATTTTATTTGATATGTTGATTTGTGTAACATAATCAACATACATATGTAATAGAAGATTGTCCATAATATATATCTACGGGAATAGAATTTTACCTCTAAATCAAAGATCTAGGGAAGCACAAATAAAATCCGTAGATAAAAATCCCCGCTCCCGTCGATCGCTCGTTGTCGCAAGAGCTTTGCCGCAACTACAAGATTCCTTCACAAGAGGGAAATTTTGTGGGGAGTATGAAAATTTTGCGGCTCAAATTTTTTCTAGAGCTTGATCGTGCTGATAACGTGTTGGAGATAATCAACCATAGCAATAGCTCATGGTCCCATTTTATTATATCAACATGTTAATGATGGGAGACCAATGGTCTTTAGTATACCAAAGGTCCACCCCACTACCATGTAGTGGGGTGTTTATGGTGGATAAATGAGAGGGGAGACCATAAGTCTCCCCCGCTCATAACAGTAGAAGTTTATAAAAATCACTATATTAGTTTTACGATAATGTAGCAATCATGGTACTTTAGCAATCATGTTATTGTAGCAAATTTTTAATTTTTATCCGTCTTTTTTTCTATTTTGACTCTATTTTGATTTTTTTTATTGGCAAAAAAACCAAGCCTTCAAGAATAACAAAAAATATATATGATAAATATGATTACTGATACAAAATTTAGAGTAAATATTACTTGACATTGAGTCGGTGAGCGAAAAGGCTACAGATATATGGTTTTCATGATGAGATTTGGAAAATAACTAAATTAGGGCTTTTAAACTAAGATAAAGACAATGTTTTAAGCTTCTTACATCGAAGATCAGACAACTACCAATTTCAACCCCTTGCATGAAGAAGATTTTTACCGATCTCATGCCCAGAAGATTCCTCGCTTACTTTAGTATTTCGCATGCAAAAGTGGATTCGTAAACATAAAGTTTACAAGCTCAATTTCTCTATTCAATAATTCATGATCTCTTTACAATAAAAAGCATAAAAGCCTTTAAATAGAAAACAAAACTTCACTCATAAGAAAACTAGTCATACTCAATTTAGAATTCTAACAAAACAAAAAGAAATTTGCCGTTATACTTAAGGGTACAAAAGGCTCAAATTAAAATCATGAACGAACTCAAACTCTAATAAAAATCAAATAAGAAGAAAATTCCAAATAAATTCAAACTCGGGAATAAAATCAAACTCGTCTTTAATAGAAAACTCAAAAAGATCTTAAAGAGAAATCATAAAAGTCCAAAAGAGATACAAAAGGACTCAAAAATCAAAAGACTAAATCGATTGAATCTCCTAAAGGAAATCATAATAAAACTCTAATTTTTTTGTTCTTCGATCATGAATCCATCTTGGAGTATGATTTGCTCTAGTCCTTAATAGAACTTGCACATGCTCCATGTTTGATCTGCATCTGTATGCATGTTTTTAACTAGTACAATAATCTCCTAGAATGAAATTGAAGTAAAGTTTGGTAAGATGTCTATAAGACTAACGTTGCTTCATGGGTTAGGATGTTATGCGATAAAGAAACATTTCCAAGAAATCAGCGTGGCTGAGGTGAGAATGTAGATATGGATAAGTATTACTATGATTAGAGATTGGATAAACATGGGTGCATCTGCAAGTAGTATATATTATAGTAGTTAATGAAGCAACAGAGGCAAGTGGTTGGACGAATCAAGCATGTATGAGGTTAAAAGAGAAAAGATGGTTAATTTAATCAAGAAGATGCCCCTTAACAGGGCTTAATGGAAGAAATAGATCAAATAAAGCTTACCCAGTGGATTGTAATCAGAACTCTGTAGTAGTAGTTGTATGTATGTATGTATGTATGTATCAATCTTCTCCCATCACTTGCTTCATAAGGAACACTTAACATATTCAGATATAGCAAGTGAAATGAGTCTGATAAGCATAATTAAAAAAGCTTATTCTGAAACAACCTGAAGGCATGAGCTATCTTCTATGTGCTTATGCCTACAGGTTTCATGTGTCTATAAAGGGGGGCCTTCCATGAAACGTTTGGCTATCTGTAATGAACTTTCATTGACAGAAGCAAAGTTTCAGTTAACCAAAACCAAACATGAAGCATTAGCGCCTCTGGCAATGAGGCTTTATTTGCTTTGACTGGCTAAATGTTCCACAAAGCATAATGTTCCTTCAGAACCAAATGTCCTTGCACTGATTTGAATTTGAGGCCAACTGAAAAATGATCATATGGCTAGTTTGGATGCAGCTCCAGCCTGAACCTTAAAAAGTTTGAGGATTTGGTTGGGATTTCTTTCCCTGTTTTTAAAAGAAAACTTCTGCTTGGTGGATCTGTGGTCTTGTTGGCAAAAAGAGATTAACTGCCTTGTAGAACAGAGAAAAAAGAGAGCTCCAAGTTTTTTTTATGCATCCAGAAGTAATAGAAACTTAAAATTATTAGGAAAGTAAGATTCTTGCATTTTTAGAGTTTAACAGAGGTGAACAAGATAGTTGTAAGAAAAATAAAATTTCCACTCAGTGTAATCAGAAAAGTTAACACATGGAAGCTTAATTCAAAATGAAAGATCGAGGGACTTTCCCGTTCCATTATAGGAAAGAAAAAGGAGGATGAAAAACTATTTCCCACATTTTGCCCCACCAGTGAGCAACTTTTTTGTTTGTTTTTTGTTTTGTTTTGTTTTGTTTTGTTATTTTTGGTTGGGGTTTTTTTGTTTGTTTGTTATTGTTTTTTTTTGCGGGACTTTGAGTTTTAGATTAAAATTTGGACAACATAAACGATCAAGCATTGCTCTCTTGGATGAATGCAGTTGGTCGAATGTATATGCCTTTAATATGGTTTTCACACCAAATATCAATATAAATTATGTATGAAGAGTTAGGGGTCATATATTGACATTTAATTTTTTATGTTTCTTCTCCATGTTTAGCATTTGCTGGATCTGAGAATTTGCATCTTCTTCCTGCTGCAAATACATATGTTCAGGTACATACATTTGTCAACGAGTTTCTGCAGATGCTTTGGGAAGGCATAATTATAGTTTTATATTGTAACTGATGAGTAATGAAAATGATAATTCATAAACTTGCAAATTCTTCAGTCTGATTGTTTCCTGTGTAATTTTGGTTCATATAAATTTTTCCTGAAGAATCAGGATAATAGAGTTTGTTGTTTATGTTGCATTTTTAATGAACAATTATTTTCCTTAAGGTTAACACAGTCTGAATTTACAAGCGATTTAATTTTTCTCACAATCAACTTCATCTATATAATTAGAAGATTAAAGTGCATGCATAAGATCAACCTCATGTTAGTTTCTTGTGGAGAACCAAGTTGCCCTTAATCTCACACACTCACACACATTCGCACACACTGATTCTTTTCTGGAAACCAATCCTATCAAAAGGGACGGTACTTTCTTGATTATTGGTTATTATTTACATTTGAAAGATGTTGAATAATTTTAAAACTTTGCATTTTAAAATCATCTACAGCCTGCATTCAATTTTTGTAATTATCCTATTTCATGTATTACCCATAATTAAGAAGACCACATATGGGTATAGCACTGTTTAACAATGAAGATTTATGATTATTTTGGCCTGCCATATGGTATCACCCTTTAGCACTCATTACATTCTTGAAATAATGCACCTTTGGTTTTTTCTTCCTCTTCTTTTTTGCCTTTGAATTTTAAATAGTTTCCTGATACATATAAATGGCTTTTATTAGATTCGCGGCTTCGCATGGCCTGCAGTTCTTGTTGGTATGGTTGCTCAAAGTGCTAGGTATATTTGGACATACTTTTACCTAGGATGTGTAAATGGAAACTGCTAGCATCATGTTTATTTAATATATTGGTTTATAAATGGAATCTGACATATTTTTTTGCTTGCAGAATTTCAAAAACATGGATATGATATTAGTATTTCATTAAAATATTGTAGCATTATTTAGTCTTTACTGATTTTTAGTCAGTAGGATGCCTGCATCTCTGTATAGTCCCTATGTTTTTTCATATAAATGCAATTCTAAGTTAGATGCATCAACAACTTTTATGAATGTTTAACTTGCCTTTACATGGATTTAACAAATTGCTGTCTCACTAATAGCTGTGCATACTTCATCAACTACTGATGGGAATATAAGTTGAATTAATGGAAACATCAACTGTATTATGCATTTTCCTGTTGCTTTTTAGATTGCATGTAACATTCATCTTCCCCTCTTATTTTTTTCATTCCTTAAAAAGAGATGTGAGTGCATATCTTTACCAAGCATCCTCAGCTGTCTTGTGCATGCACACTCTATACATGAATTACTTGTAGAGTTTTATGAGAGAAGATGTGATACTCATGAAATTGTTGGGTGTTTTGACCATATGTTGTATGGACAGCTATGCTTAATCTATCAGAATATTTTACGATTACAAAACGTGCCAAAGAAATGAGGCAAGCTGAAATAGGAACATTGAGATAGTCGAGGGGTAAAAATAAAAGTAAGAATTGAGTGCACTCACATGGATTCAATAGAGGACAAAGCTGAAGAGAACTTTTTGAGATGGATTGGACTTTTGCAACAAAGACCAACCACTGTAGCCATTAGGAGTAATAGGGTCATTATCAAAGGAGTGGCTACGACTATAAAAGAAACTAAGATGCCCATGTATCGAGGCAGTAGAAGAGGAATGTGTTAGGATCTAACAAAGATGGAATTTTTATTAGAAAACAAATAGCAAATAGAAAGATAATTGAGCACAAAAGAGGTGCGCTCTCCTCCCTAGACGCCTAGAGGACGTCCGCACTCGTTTAATCTAAGAACCACTCCTAATGACGCTCAATAGAATAATCTCAATATCAAGCATGAAAATCACAAATGACGGCTAGCCCTATAAATAGAAGAAACTAGGGTTTCTAGGCTAATGGGGCGCGCGCGCACAAGCAACCCAAAGGAGGGCCGGCGGCCCTAATGGGCTCGGCCCAAGTCTAGACCCAGGCGGGTCTATCAATACTCCCCCCAAAGAACCACCTTGTCCTCAAGGTGGTGGAAGCCCTAGTGGTACTACTTCGAGTGGGAGTCGTCCTCCCCGTCGATCCGTTCGTCCTCCACATCATCATCCTCGTCGGCTTCCGCTATCAACACTTGCAGCTTTCGATCCACACAGCGGTGTCCGGGAGTGAAGCGCTCGTCACATCTGAAACAGAGCCCCCTTTTCCGCTTCTTCCTCATCTCTGCATCGGTCATCCGTCGGAACGGACCCCCCGCCGGTAGTGGGTTCTGCTCACCCGTCTTCGCAAGCCCTGCCGGAACTGTCTCCTCTCCTCCCCAATGCTCCGCCTGCCCAAGTCGTCGTGCCCCGATGTATCGGTCCACTGTAGCTGCTCCCGTCTCTCCTATCCTCAGCGCGGGAGTCTTCTACCATCTGCGCTATCTCGATGACCTCGAAAAGCCCTCGAGGCTTGTATGGCCTCACCGCAGCTCGAAGACTAGGTCGCAGCCGCTTCAAGAAGGTGCCCTCCGACGACTCGTCCGACACCCCATGAACTCGCCCTGTC
Organism: Scilla litardierei; assembly: GCA_030789695.1. NCBI lineage: Eukaryota > Viridiplantae > Streptophyta > Magnoliopsida > Asparagales > Asparagaceae > Scilla > Scilla litardierei. The sequence goes on along the minus strand of CM061133.1, from coordinate 767,868 downwards.
AGTGTCTCAAATCTCTCAATGTACTCCCGCACCGGCCCCTCCTGTCTGAGGGCAAATAGCTGTTCGTGTAGGTTCTCCAAGCGGGGGTCTCGAAACTTCTCCAGCACCATGTCCTTCAGCTCCTCCTAGCTCCTGATCGGCTGCAGCCTCTCCTTCCACTGGAACCATACCAAGGCACGCCCCTCCATGCAGATCGCCGCCGCCTCCAGCTTCTGGGCCTCGGTCATGTGATGTGCCGTGAAGTATCTCTCTGCGGTAAATAACCAGGCATGTGGGTCCTCTCCGGAAAATAGCGGCATATTCAGCTTCCAGACGCGGCAATCTCCTCCAAAACGTCCCTGCTCAGGTCTCCCCTCCTCTCTGGGTGGCGGCCGGTAATGCTGACGCCTCTCGTCCAGTGTCTCGTAGCGCCTAGGTGGCCCTCCGCGACCCCCGTGGTCCCAATGGTGATCTCTGCGTCGGCCCTCAAAATCGTCCTAACCTGCGTCGTCGCCGAACTCTGCCTCGTAGCCACCCCTACCGTCAGAATAATATTCTCTCCCGCATCCGTCGCCGTAGAGGGTCTGCTGCTGCTGGTCGCCGCTCCGGAGGGTCAATGACGTCTCCCGAAATCTGCCCATAGCCCTCCTCGGCTGCTGTCCGCTGTCCGGAGGCTCAAAAAAATCATCCGGGGGCTGTCCGCGCGCTCCATACCCCTCGGGAGGTTGCGAGGGGGTTCCCGCCCCTGGCGGCCTCGGCCGTGGGCCCCGCCGCCCCCTGGCGGCTGCTAGGGAGCCTCCGGCCCCTCGCGTTGGTTGAACAGCCCCCTCCGGCCCCCCCGGAGGGGCGGCAGGCCCTGCCAGGCTTTTGGCAGGGCCGGCGGGCCCTGCCGGAGGTCCGACAGGGTCGCCGGGCCCTGCCGAGCCCCGGCAGGGCCTGGGCCCCCCTGTCGGGGCCCGGCGTAGGCGGGGGGGGGGGGAGCCCCCCGCCCCTCCTGGGCCGGCCGACCCCCTCGGCTGCTGTGGGGGTCCGGCCGGCCACCCTCTTGCACGTGGTGTCCCCAATTGCTGCGGCTAGGGCCTCCGCCTTCCTTTTGGCTCTCCAACGCCTTCCGTCGTGCCTCCTCGCGATAATCCACGCGCCATGGCTCCTCGTCATCTTCGTCATCCAATTCCTCCACCAAAAAGGGTTGATTTTGGGTCAAAAGCTCCTCTTTTTCCTTCTCTTTCTTCAAAGGTGCCGCCTTTTCCACCAAAAAGGATTGATTTAGGGCTTTCCTCCACTTTGTTGTTCGCCGCCAATTGATTTAGGGTTGCCATCATTTGCGCGAATTGGTCATCGTGCTTCGCTTGATTTGCCGTCAATTGATTGATGGAGGCCGCCAATTTTGTCATGGATTCATCGTTCGCCGCCAATGATTTCTTGATCCCGTCGATTTCGCTCGTGAACTTGGCCTCCAACACCTCAAATTTGTCGTGGTCGCCATGGATCGTCACGTGCTCTAATACCAAATTGTTAGGATCTAAATGGAATTTTTATTAGAAAACAAATAGCAAATAGAAAGATAATTTAGCACAAAAGAGGTGCGCTCTCCTCCCAAGACGCCTAGAGGACGTCCGCACTCGTTTAATCTAAGAACTACTCCTAATGACGCTCAATAGAATAATCTCAATATCAAGCATGAAAATCACAAATGACGGCTAGCCCTATAAATAGAAGAAACTAGGGTTTCTAGGCTAATGGGGCGCGCGCCCTAATGGAGGGCCGGCGGCCCCAATGGGCTCGGCCCAAGTCTAGACCCAGGCGGGTCTATCAGAATGGTGCTTGCCGGTTTAAAAGATGTGATGACCCTTGATAGAGCTCAATGGAGAAAAAAGACTTGTGCATCCACAGCGTGAGATAAATGCACTGTTGCTTCACTTTTTGTTGTCTATGTGTATACTGCTATACATCACATAATTTACCTAAGTTACCATCACTTCGTAACATCTTATATTTTCTAATGTCTGCACACTTGGCTTATATATCTCTTACCGCAGTTTCAAAATTCCCATAAATTACTGATTTTTCTCCTTGTACTAAAGTGAGATTTATTCCAAGTACTTTCAATTTTAAGGTATATCAACTATACTGTACCTACTTTAGATAGTAAGGAGAAACATTAAAAATAATAATAAAATAGACAATGAATCTGGGCGACACATTTAAAGGAAGTTCTTGGTGATAGCATTCCCAAAATCAGGTTTTGGAATCAAGGAATCGCTAAGAAAGGAAATACTATCCCAATGCTGTAAGCATGGCCATATCCAGCATTGGACGAATGGTGAAGAAAACATGAATATAGAAGAAGTTCCATAATCAACAACTGGAGGCTGCACCAATGGTGGCAACTGGAAGTAAGTAATTGACAGCCAAAACATGGATGGAGGTGATGAGAATAAAATATTACAAGATGTTGTTGGGAATGTGGATTGTAGCCACGTTAGTGGCAATTTTGTATTTATGGGGCATGTGGGGCAATTTTGTAATTTGGTGCCCGAGGGGCAATTTTGTAAATAGGGTCAAACCAACTCTATAAATATGAGGGAAGGGGTTTAGTGTGATATATGAAGAAAGCGGAGAAGAAAAGTAGAGTTTAGAAATGGGAGTTAGGAGTAGGTGTTAGATCTTGGGAGAGTGGTCATCCTCTCTAATTGAGGCCCATATCTTTGTATTCTTCGTTTATCTAATCGAAATCCCTTTTCCTATCCCATCATCTTTCCCATCAAGTGGTATCAGAACTTAAGATCCATGACGCTGATTTGGGGAAATGTGGAGGAGATCAGAGCCGCGATGAAGCAATCTTTAGAGGAGATGGGCCACAGTGTGTCGGAGGACTCGAGATACTCAATCCATCATATATTTGACGAGACGCACTGTCAAATGGCAGAGGATCGTGCGGGAATCAAACGCCGCTACCCCTCTGTGGCAGGCACGAAGACTGATCTGTAGCTCGTAGTCGTCGACGTTCCAAATTTGACTCCGACGAAGGACGATGCGCTTCCAGCGGGGCATCGGCCTCCTCCTTGGCTGCACGAGCTCCATTGAGCCCCTGGAGTGCGTCGCGTCTGCGGGGAACCCCAGGAAGCCCGCCACAAGTCGGACGAGCCCCCAGAGGGCCGTCCAAACTTCGAAGACCCCATGGGGGCCCCAACTCCGGCACCCCCAGGGGCCGCTTCGACTCCGGCGTGCCCCCAAAGGGCTGCCATTAGTTGGGCGAGCCCACAGCGGGCCTTGGCAACGCGATTGAGCCCCCAGAAGAAAGCCGAGAGGGGTTTTGGCTGGCGCTGGCACCGGCGTCGGTGAGGGTGTCCCCACCACCACCACGCATGGGTGCGTCCGGAGGAGACGAACCCAGAGTAGCCTTCATCACGGCTATCGGACTCCGGTGCCGTCGGAAAACCGGAGGGACGACGGTGGCAAGGGTTTTTGAGCGTCGTCAACGACGACGAAATTGCCGACGACGACCACCTCTTTCAGATGCGTCTCGAGGAGACAAAACCAACGGACCAAGAATCGTCGGCAACAGCCGCTGGAATCGCCGGAAAAGGCGATCGGCGCCTTGAGCTACCACTGCTACAGTGTTGGGCTCAAGTCGGCTAAGCCAAGCCGACGGACCGAGCCGACGGACCGAGCCGATGAACATTGCGGCTTCACATTTTTTCCAGATTTTTTGGAGAATTTCGGCTGATTTTCTTCGCGGTTTCCGTATTTTGACGGTTCTGGGCCCATTTGGAGTCCAAATTCAGAACGGAAAGAGCCAAGGCATAGAAGACTCAGCCGCGGACACGCTCCCACTCCTGCAACAACATTTTGAGGAAGATAGAGCTCGTGGATGGACTTTTGATACATGAGGAGGCAAGTATACATGCTCCAACACTCGAAAAAGCACACTTGTAGACTTCATGCACCACTTTGAGGACAAGGAGATTTTTCGGGGGCGGAGTAGTGTTGGGAATGAGATTGTATACATGATAGTGGCAATTTTGTATTTATGAGCCCCGTAGGGCAATTTTGTAATTTGGTGCCCAATGGTCAATTTTGTAAATAGGGTCAAACCAACCCTATAAATATGAGGGAAGGGGGTTAGTGTGAGGTATGAAGAAAACGGAGTAGAAAAGTAGAGTTTAGAAATAAGAGTTAGGAGTAGATTTTAGTGTTAGATCTTGGAAGAGTAGTCCTATCAAATTGAGGCACCTATCTTTGTATTCCCCGTTGTCTAATCAAATTCCCCTTTCCTATCCCACCAGCTTTCCCATCAGATGTCTAGAAAATTTACATTCTTTTCTAAACTTATTCATGCATCTTAATGTACTACCTAAGGACGAGATCACTGGGGTATTGAGATCTAGCACAAGGAAGTGCTTTTTGATTATTTTGCACCAACTGCATGTTTCCATATAAAATTTCAAGTGGTAGCAACTCAACCCATGTTAGATGTTTAGTATAAATTGATAGTCACTTTTTAAACTGTTTTGTTCCTATCACTGTTAAAGAGTATGCATACTCTTTTTTATCATGAGGCTGTGCTGCCATTTGCTTGAAACCTGAAAGTAGAAAACAACCATTGTTGTAGTGCTAAAAATTTTCTATATGTCATGCTCTTGCATGAAATATCACGATTAGTTAACACATGTTTGTAGTTTATCTGGACTGGAAGTCCACTACCCATTAATTTAAAATTGGGCAATGTGTTAAACATATGGTACCACCTGATTTTTGCTTATCAATCTAGTAAGAATGTACTGATGGTTGAATTACGTACTGATTGATCTTTATTGAAGGTGGTAGTGTAATCAATTTTGCATGTTGTTTTCTACTTTTTATGCAGTTCATTGTTACTACTATTATTTGAAGTTTTACCATTAGTCAAAGTTAGTCTTATAATGAGTTAATACTTCTTTTTAAACCTACAAGGCGAATGCATTAGCAGCTTTGCTGCTTATTTTTTTTCTATTGCTTTTATTCTCCACAGTCTTGGCATGAAGGATTCCTGGGGACCTTTGAAGGCTTTAGCTTTTGCTAGTGCTATAAATGGGATCGGGGATATATTACTTTGTTTAGTATGTGGCTATGGTATTGCAGGTGCTGCATGGGCAACTATGCTTTCACAGGTATGACCATCATTGTTTTCAAAATTATATGCAGCAACTTTATATATGTCTCTATCTGCCTGTAATTCTGAAATATAAATGTAAATCTGACATGCTAAACTTTATGTCTTAATGCATTAGTTATATTTGTTTTAGGAAACTAAATATACTTATGTATAAAATATATGAGAATTTAAAATTACAGATAAACAAACATTATAATACAACAGAAGAAAAAGCTATGGAGGCTGCTTAATTTTATGATCTAACTGGAAGTTAATGGAGTATGTTACTGAACCAATTTAGTTACTGACAAGGAAAAAATTCACTACAATAGCAGAAAAAGCCGTGGCGTTTGCTTAATTACTCATTTGTGATCTAATTGAAAGTTAATGGAGAATGGTAGTTAACTGATTCTAATTGAGGAGAAATGCTGATAAGCGAAGGGCATCATTACTAAATTGACTGTGTGTGGCAGTTAAGTAGTTTTGGTTATCTTGTAGTTGCAGCTCAGTAACTACCTTCCATGTATCAAAATCTGGTTTCAACTTTTCAAAGAAAGTAAATGAATATCAAGTATACGTTCATGTTGTGGTTATATAATGATAAGAATTAAGAATTGAAGTGAGCAAATCTTTACTCCATTTATAATGTAATTTATTTGGATCTTTGGCTCATCATCCTTTATAAATGTTGAATTTCATATAGAAAATATTTCATCCTTACATTTCTTCCAATGGATCTCATGGTATATGAGAGTTTCAGTGGAAAAAAAAGGCAGTGTAGGAAAGTTGAGACTGCTAAGATGGATGACTGGCAATACAGTAAGAGAGAAGATAAGTAATGTTGTATATATAAGAATTTATAGGTTACCCGTATTTAGGATAAATGAGGGAAAACTGATTGAGATGGTTTAGGCATGTGCAGTGGAGGCCTATGAGTGCACCAATAAGAAAAAATGATATGATATTAGTTAATGCCTTAATGGGGGTAATACGGATTAGAGGGAGACCTTAACAAACTTTGGAGAAAATTTAAAAGAATACAATGGTATTTGATTTAACCAGTGATGTGGTCCTTAGCGGAGTTAAATGGTAGAAAAATATTTTTGTAGCTGTACCACAAAAATTTGGGATAAAAGCTGAGTTGTTACGAATCCTACATCTTTACTATTATAACTACTACTATCCCTCTCCTAATTGGAATTGAGATTCCAATTTGATGTCATAAACTAATTGAACACCTAATGATTTTAATAAAAGAAAAATGATTTAACAGTGATTTCAACAATAAATTATCTATTATTAAATAACATTTAATGTGTCTCGATTCCCAATAATATACCATGTTTTCCACCAAATCTCTTGTCTTTCACCAAATCCCTACTAATGATTAATGAAGATTAAACTCCTCTTGGATTGCCAATGTAAGAATCATTAAATTATTAACACAATTAAATACCTTTCAACATATGCCATTTGATAAATTAAAATTTATAAGATTTCATTATTTAGTGTTAATTTTAAATTTAGTGTTAACTTTACCTCTTGCATTTGCACATGCTAAGAAATCTACCAGTTCTTAGTAGCATGGACTTATATAATGAAAGGGCCATGTTTTTTCTTAAATAGAATTTATCTCATTGTCTTTCAAAATATTTTATATGGATGGTTCTAATGGAAATTTTCTTTATAGCTATGTCATATGATTATTTTTCAAATTTGTTCACCTACCAGGTTGTTGCAGCTTTTATGATGATCAAATCATTAAGTGACACCGGCTTCAAGGCTTTTCAATTATCCATTCCATCACCCAGAGAACTTCTCGAAATTTTTGAGATTGCTGCTCCCGTGTTTATAACTATGACATCAAAGGTTCTATGTTGTTCTGTCTTATTTACAATATTGCGTTCTTCCTGCACCTATTGCTTCACATTGACTAAGGCATATCTTTCAGGTGGCATTTTACTCACTGCTTACGTATTTCGCAACATCTATGGGAACAATAACCCTTGCTGCCCATCAGGTTCATATTATCAGTTTAGCAGTTACTTCAATGCAGTCCCTTTTTCATTTGGCTGAATATAGTTCAAGGATTTTCGTGAATTAACATGCTTGATTATGTAACTGTAGGTTATGCTTAATGTTTACTGTATGTGTACTGTATGGGGTGAACCTCTCTCACAAACTGCGCAATCATTTATGCCGGAATTGATTGTTGGTGTTAATAGGAGCTTATCAAAGGTTTGATATCTTCTGTATCTTTCGTAACTTAATGCTCAAGCTTGTATCTGTCTTTATCTTTGCTTGTATCATCTGCACATATTTGTAATATTACTGTTGACTCATATATTGACATCATATTGTCACACAAACTGGTGAATGTTCCCTGGTCATTGTCTACCATAATTTATTGCCCTCTTCTAGGTCTAAAACTGCCAAACATCTATGTGAATTCAATGGTCAAAATCTGTGTATATTCCCCCAGCAATTAGTTCTCTACCGTCAATTCAATGGTCAAGCAATTAAAGCTAAATTATATTATCAGATTTTGCTTCTTTTATTTTTCCCTCTTCGCTTTTACCCTCTCCAGATTGAAAGGAAATAATCATCTCTATCTGCCGAGTTTTTCAATGTCCTCAAGTATCATTTTCTTCACATGTTTTGTCTTCCGTTTTTCTAAAAGAGTTGGTTTCTATTTTTTTCTTTTGAAATGATTGTCCTATGTTTCCAATCTTTCTCTTGACAAGTTACTTTGTTTTTCTCAAGATGTAATAAGCTGATCCTGTTGATCCCAAATTTAAAACACATGGAAATTTTGTCAGCTGATCTATCCTCATGGACTCAGTTTTAATGGTTGTGCCCAATGAAGTCTACATTGAGTTCTCTATTTTTTGTTAAAGTTTGGGCTCCATCGTTTGACTGCTGATCCTTCACTATCTGATTATCTGACATGAAGCACACGACGTCCCCAGCTGAAGGTTCTCATCTTCCCTACATACATAATATCTATTATTGAGTTAAAAATATTTTTTTGATATTTGTATATAGTGAAATTTTATCTGTTAAGGAAAGTTAACTTTGATGTGCTTGTTTGCCGCCGTTTACAACTGTTTGATGATAGTCCAATTGATTGTCTCAGGAAGAGATTTACTTCATGTTACAAAAAGTAGGGACATGTTGCAGGGTATGTTCTTACCAGTTTCATAGATATGCCTCCTTGATACGTACATAATATGCGACATTCACATCTTACAAGTTCTATATGTTGTGAAATTCTATTTCTGACTTTTTTAAATAAAAAAAGTGGTAGTAGGCAGCTCTTTCTTATTCTGCAATTATTTTCAACTTGTTACCACAACCACATTCAAATTGGATATAAGATTAATATTTTATCGATGCTTCATGTTTTTAAGCTTGATTTTCCCCATTGCTTTAATTGGTTTACAATTTTAGCTTTATAAGAGATGTGGAGATGTGTACACCATGATGGTTGGTAACTTGAGAAGAAATTTTGCACGATAATGTGAAAGATGCTTTAAACCTCTCTAGTGCTCATAGTATGGAACACCTTTCTTTTTTCATCTTGACAGGTTTGCACATTGTGTTCGTGATTCAAGTATTATTGTACATTTTATTGATTATAGGTTCTGAACTGCAACCACTGGTTTAGATGATTACTACTTGTTCAAGCTTTCACATATTAATAACCGAAACACAACTATTCTGACAATTTATGATTAGCTTTACTTGATGAAAATATGCTTTTCTACTGTATATAATTTACTGAGTCTATCAGCATCTCAATCTAGGCAAGGATGTTGCTGAAGTCACTTGTTATAATTGGAGCTATCAGTGGAGTGACACTGGGAGTTATTGGAACATCTTTGCCTTGGTTCTTCCCATATATCTTCACATCCGATATCTTGGTCGCTGGAGAGGTTGGTCATGACTTATATCTTAAATATCTCATCTGTATTTCTCTGTTGGGTTGTTACCTTCTATTGAAAATTTTCTTACATTCCATTTCTCATCCAGCTTGTTGAATATTTTGGGCAAATGCAATATTATTTTCTTAAAGCAGTTTTTGTTTCTTAAATCAGCTCCATATTATGATTTCTTAAAATTTAAATTTAAATTTTTTAGAGTGTTTAGCGTAAATTAGTGTTGTTATTCTCAACAACATAAAATCCAGCTGTTACTAACATAACTTTGATGATTAATTCCATACGATATAGCTGTCTAAAATTGTCTTTTGATGTCATACCCATTGTGTGTTTCCACCTTGGGACGTGCAACTCCCCTGCATGCGACTACATTGAGGTGATGTACTGTGGACATGGAGTTTATGAACATTGGACGGTAACATGGAAGGAGAAACGAAAACAGTTAGTGTGAAGGATGGACGAAACATGGCAGCAGTTATGCCTTTTAAGTCCGATGGGTATTTAAGGACTGAGTACATTAAGGAGAAAGAACATGATAAAATAGTTTTACTGACATCTTACTTATCTCCCGCGGTATAATACGTATCTCAGCAGAGCTAGTCGATCCACTTGAATATCTGGACGATACCATTTCAATTTGAGATCATAAAATATGGTCATTAGTTGATCAAATGTCATCCATAATCAAACATGTTTTTGATGTCATGCACTCACTCGGATGGCTCAATAGTCTTGGTCGAACTGCCTGGATATGTTGGTGATGAAACTCACGGAATATCTAGAATTGTGGTGATCAAAAGCAATAATGGTGCAACCACTCAAGTTTGAATCCGGATGGTAACATCAAGAGTTTAGCACGCTTATAAGGATTTATAAGAAAAATTAAGCAGGTCTAATAATTTTCCATTATGCTAAGTGCATTCCACATTGTGTCTGGAAAAGGGTCATAGTTTGATATAATGAAGCAAACATGCTAGGTTTTAAATGCTTGTAGTGCAAGTGTCTTCGAGTTGCGTGGACGGTACTTTTAGTTTGGTCTTTACACAGTTCATGGATAGTAAGGTGTCTTTTGATCTGATCAGGGTTTTTGGTAACGCAAGAAATGTTTATGGGGGCATTTCAAGCCTTAATCATAGTAAAGATACAAACTAAGACTGTTTACATAATAAATAAAGTGTGCTTACATGGTTCTGACTGGAAAATGAAATCAGAATCAAAATCAATTAGGCAGTAAATGTTTATATTTTTAGCATAGATTGATGCATATCCCAAAAGCAAATCAAATGTGGTCATGTTGTTTCTTCTTGGGATAATTTTCAGTTGTACTGAATTTGGAGTTGTCCTGATTTGCACGAGTAAAACGTATGTGGTCAGTAAGGCAGGTTTTGTCCTAAACAATACATGATAAGTTCAATTGCGGCCTCTTTTCGCTGCTGTTTTGGAATTTCTCCACAGAAAGTTGACCTGTTGTGGATGGTGAGATGGTCATATAAAATCTGAGCAGCCTGTTCTGGATCTTTCTCGACTTTGGGTTGTGTTGCACAACCACTTCCCTTTGAATGGGGACAAGGTGGTGATGGTGATGGTTCTATCATATATTATCGTGCTTTACTTCCATACATGCAAGGGTAAGCTTAAGAATATTTTAGAACATCCATCGCAATGGAAATTTCAATTTGCTAGCATATACAACTTTTAATGGCATAGTGCTCTTTAATTTATTGATTGTAGCCAATTTACCGGTCTTTAATTTATTGATTGTAGCCAATTTACATTTTCAGCAGTGCTTCTTGATGTAGGACGAGATGGACTTGAGGGATTTGTGGAAGATTTGGGAAAGATTTTGAGGAAGAATTGATAAATTAAGTTTCTTGGTTTCTCACCAAGGGTTCTGAGGCTTCTCATCAAGGAATGGGACCTCTCTCAGGTTTTAGGGATTCGATTCATTGATTTATTCATTGATTTCAATAAACCAATCTAGGGACATTTATATAGGCTTAAAACCCAATACTTCGGTTCTAAACTAAACTGATGTGGGACTAAAACTCCAAAATTATAAAAACTCGTATAAAATAAATAAATGACTCCTAATAACTAAAAGACTCAAACTCGACTCATAATAACTAAGACTCAAAGTCTATACTTATATAAAACCTTTAAAAAAGAATAAAAAGAAAAAAGAGGACTCGATCTCTAAATTGGATCCACATCATTCTTAATGACTTGAGAATTTCACCACTTGGTGGATGACGACATGCGCAACATGATGCGGAATCAATAGTCCATTGTAGTTAGAGAAGATGTGTTCACGTACTTTGCAGTATAACATGGTGCAGATTTGTTGATGAACGTCTTTTGAAAATTTCTTTCAATTTATCAAAGATAGAAAATCATATAGAATCCGTTTCCTGGTCCAAGTGTAGAGAATCTGTGATAACAAACTTAATATACTTAATCGGATACGACAGTGCTCCTGTCTGTAGCTCTGATGCATGCTCAACAAATCACCCAAGATAAGGCTTTAGCTGAGATTATGGTGCTGGATCAAGCTCTGGCTTTGACTCTTACTCTGGTTCGGACTCATGTTCTTGTTCTGACTCTAATGCTAGCTTGGGCTTCCACAAGCTTAAACTTTGTCTCAATCTCATGGTCGGTACATGGCTTAAGCTCATGTTTAGGTTTACATTCTCTCAGGTGTTGGATCAATCTTTATCGTGGGCTCTGGCTTGAGTTTAATCATTTGTTTCCTTTCTCATTGTTTAATCATTTGAAGAATTCTATTGTTGCTCCCGTATATCTCTTAATATGACCATATCTCTGCTTTTGGGGTTGAAAATTGCTGGCATGTGTAGGAAATTAATTGATGCTTGGAAAGATACCGAGATCATAGAATGGTTCTGAAAACTGATCATCGACAATGATGAACTGGACGTTGCCTATGCCAGAATAGTGATCATCCTTTGAACGTGCGATATGCATATGTATATTTCACTTCTTCTGACAAATCAAAATGAAAGAAGAAATATTCTAGATGGTATTCCTAATAATCATATCCATACCTATCATCGAAGTCATAAAAAGTCTGGGACCTGATCATAACATGTTGGTAGATGATAGTCTTTGTAGTAATCATCATAGTAATCATCGAAGTATCTCATAATTTTGAACAGATTTTCCTGGACAGAGGTATCTATCTGTACTTGGCTGAGTCACTATCCATTTGATGTAGAACACGAACGATTTAGGGATTTGGGGAAGAAAATAATTTGGTTTCACACCAAGGGATCCAAGGCTTCGCACCAAGGAGATGACCTTTCACAGGTTTTGAAGGAAAATTGCTTTCAAGCTTTCATTGATTAAAAATATCCTAATACATGGCTTTAAATAGGATTACAATCATTCAACCATCACATTTTATCCAATGTGGGACTAAACCAAAGAAATAAAAAAGATACAAAATTCAGATCTCAAATCGGTTGGGCCCATCCATAGCGAACTAGGTTGATTACGATGTCGTCTGCGCGTGTAAACCCTGATGTCCCCATCAACTCTCCCCTGGTGGGAAGAACTCGGCTCTGACGAGTGTAGGGCATACTGGCTGTCATAGTACTCAAGAAAATCTTGGTCTAGCCTCTGGAGTTTTGTTATGTTAATCCAAGTATAGTCTGATTCTGGCCGGCCTTTCCAACTCACCAAGTAACACTGATAACCATCATGCTTGGTTGATATAACCTGTTCATCTAATATGCGATTAATCTGCTCTCTCTGTAGATGTATGTGTGGTAAAAGAATAAGAGGAATAGCAGGGACACTCAAGTCATCTTGGGAAGGCTCGAAGAATGGGTCTGTGGGTATAGCTGATGGACCTTTATAAGCAACTAGATCTTCAATATTAAAAGTTGAGCTAATCCCATAATCAACAGGGAGATCTACCACATATGCATTAGGACCAATTTTCTTTAAGATTTTGAATGGGCCAGCACTACGAGCCTGCAGCTTCTTCAAGGTTTCAGGAAGAAACCTCTTAGATGTGATTCGCACCATAACATAATCACATTCATTAAACTCTTTGAAGCGCTTGTGAGTATCTGCAATAGCTTTATATTTTTCATTGCTAGAATGAATTCTCCTGCTGATCTCTTTATGCAACTCATGAATGTGTTGTGCACATGACTCAGCTGACTCTGACACTCTATGATGATGCGACATATGAATGAGGTCTATATGCTTTCTAGGTTTGTAACCATAAACTACCTCAAATGGACTCATGGCAACACCTATTTATTGACCCATTATATGCAAACTCGGCAGTGGACAATATCAGATCCTAATTCCTAGGATTTTCACCCACTAAGCATCTGAAAAGATTCCCTAAACTACGGTTCACTATCTCAGTTTGGCCATCGGTCTGGGGTGGTAAGCAGTGGAGAACTTGAGCGTAGTGCCCATCATCTGCCATAGGGTTTTCCAGAAGTAGCTAATGAAGTTTACATCCCTATCAGACACTATACTCTTGGGTAGACCATGGAGACGAACAACCCATCAAAATAAAGCTTGGCAATGTGAGATGCATCTAACGTTTTGGAGCAAGGGATGAAGTGTGCCATCTTGGAGAATCGTTCCACAATGACAAAAACTGAATCGTGCTTCTTAGGTGTGTGTGGAAGTCCTAGCACGAAATCCATACTAACGTCTTGCCAGGGACAATCTGGCACATGTAATGGTGTGTAGATGCCAGTATTCTGTGTTCTATGTTTAGCCATCTGACAAACTCGACATTGACCCACCAGAGTGGCAACATCTCTCTTTAGGCTCGGCCAATAAAACTGACTCTTTATCGACTCAATAGTCTTATCTTCCCAAAATATCCTGATAAACTGATAGATTCGAAAGAAGGATCCAATTTTTATAGAGAATAATAGCAGAAAATAAGATAAATGGCAACAATTGATAGGTGTAACCTCCCTCCCAAGATGCCGTTAAGAAGACGTCTGCACTCTCCTAGATCTACCTAAGAACTCTTACGAACAAATCAATAATCAAGCCTCCTAGGGTCGGCTACAACCCTCCCCTTTAAAACAATTTCCCAAAATAATCAATTGCTCAAATGCCCCTATTCTAATAAAATAACCCAAAAGGCCCCAAAAGTGGGCCGGACCCATCATTACTCCGCCCCGAAAACCACCTTGTCCTCAAGGTGGTGCATGAAGTCTCTGGCGGTCCTACTCCAAGTCGAGATCGTCATCCACTCCTGTGTCTTCATCCTCCACGCCATCCTCCTTGTCATCACCGGCTATCAGCACATGCAACCTGCGCACCCCACAGTGGTGTCCTGGGGTGAACCTCTCATCGCATCTGAAACACAGCCTTTTCTGTCTCTTCTCCCTCATCTCGACGTCAGTCATCCGCCTGAACTGTCCCACTGCTGCCTGTGCGCTGCTCTTCTCCTCAATTTTCTCCTCACTCGCCTGATCTGTCCTTGTGGTAGCCTTCATCCCTCCTGACACAGCTGATGACCCGCGCTGCACCTGACCACCATACCCACTCCTAACTCTCCTCTCCTCAGCCTGAGCATCCTCGACCATTTGTGCCATCTCCATGACCTTTAACAGCCCCTGGGCTTGTATGGCCGAACCCCCGCGTGAAGACTGGGCTTTAGCCCCTTCATGAATGTGCCCTATAGCGACTCGTCAGTACTCCCTGCACTCTCCCAGACAAGGTCTCAAAGTTCTCAATGTACCTCACCGGCTCCTCCTGCCTGAGGGCAAACAACTGCTCGTGAAGGTTTCCCAGGTGGGGATCCTGAAACTTCTCCATAATGAAATCCTTAAGCTCCTCCCAACTGCGAAAGTGATGTCTCCTCTCCTTCCACTGATACCATCTCAAAGCTCTCCCCTCCATACAAATGGCCGCTGCCTCCAACTTCTGAGCCTCCGTCATGTGATAAGCAGTGAAATATCTCTTAGCCTGAAACAGCCACGCATGTGGATTCTCCCCATCGAATACTGGCACCTTCAGCTTTCTCACCCGGCCATCACCCCCAAAATGTCCTTGGTCTGGCCTGCACTTTGCGCGCCTGTGTTGGTGATGATGTTGCCACCTCTCGTTCTGTGTCTCATACCATCCATATTGCCCTCCAGTGCGGTCTCCAAAGTTCCTCGCTGCCCTCCAATATGTCCCCAGTAATCTTCCCCCATCACCAACACCAAAATCACCTCCGGATGCTCCGCCTTCGTCGTAATGATTTCGGCCCCCACCTTCATCGCCATAGTAGTAGACTCCTGCCTGCCCGTGCCCCGGAAACTCGGGGACCCCGAAACTGATCCTCGTGCCCTTGACGACACGGCGGAACTCCAGAATTTTCAGATCTGCGCAAAGGGGGCTCGGACTGCTCGAAAATCACCCCTAGCGACTGCCAGGGGTGCACCCAGGCCTGCGCGGCCTCCGGCAGACCCTGCCGGGGCTGCCGGTGGCCGGGCGGCCACTCCGGTGGGCCTGGCAAGGTCGGCCGACGCTGTCGAAGGCTGGCAGGGTTCGGCCGGCCCTGCCGGCCTGCCTCGGGGGCGGGGCGGTGACCCCCGCCCTCTTTGAGGGTCTACCGCCCCTAGGGCTTGTGTGGGGCGGCGGTCGACTCCCTTCGGCTTCGCGTCGTTGATCCACGCGCTCCTCAATCCTCCAGGGTTCCTCCTTTTCTTCCTTGAAGTACTCGTCGGCATCCGAAAGCAACCATTCGTCAGAAATTTCCATCTTTTCCTTCCACTTCTCCAAAGGTGTGACCTTTGTTGAAGAACTAGGGTTTGCGCCGTCGATCCCTAATTTTCCGTTGAGAGCCGTAAGTTGGAAGACGATTTGAGCGATGGCTTCCTCCGTTTTGTCTTGCTTCACCGCGATCCGCTTCACGGCCTTCGTTAAATTAGCGATAGCCTCGCTATTCGCCGCCATAGTTTTCTTCACCTCCTCGAGCTCCACATGATTTTTCTCCTCCGCCTCGCTTCGATTCTTGCTCCTTGTTGACGCCGCCATGGATCGTAGTCGCTCTAATACCAAAATGATAGATCCGAAAGAAAGATCCAATTTTTTATAGAGAATAATAGCAGAAAATAAGATAAATAGCTACAATTGATAGGTGTAACCTCCCTTTCAAGACGCTGTTAAAAGGACGTCCGCACTCTCCTAGATCTACCTAAGAACCCTTACGAACAAATCAATAATCAAGCCTCCTAGGGCCGGCTACAACCCTCCCCTTTAATACAATTTCCCAAAATAATCAATTACTCAAATGCCCCTATTCTAATAAAATAACCCAAAAGGCCCCAAAAGTGGGCCGGACCCATCATAAACCTCCAGTATGTATCTCCCAAACAATAAAATCTCTCACAGAAGTATGTGGAATACATAACTGTGCGGCCATAAAAAGATACCCATCTTGCAGGAAATAACTATATTGTTCTCGTACTAACTCATCCTGAAGGATAGCAAAAATCTCACCAAAGTCTGGGTACGACATGTAATCTTCCTTAATCTTCTCGAATCCTATTACCTGAACACTTATAGCAAATAGTAGAGCAACTCTGCGACTGAGTGCGTCAGCGGCCTTATTCTCAACCCCCACCTTATGGTTGAGGACAAATGTATACTCCTGAAGAAAACCAACCCACCGAGCATGTCTAGAGTTTAGTTTCTTCTGGGAATTGAGATATTTCAAGGCCTCATGATCCGAGTACAATACAAACTCTTGCGGTAGGAGATAATGTCTCCAATATCGTAAGGCCTGAACTACCGCATAGAATTCCTTATCGTATGTGGAGTAGCGTAGTTTGGCATCACTAAGTTTCTCACTAAAGTATGCCACATGATGTCACATATGCCTATACCTGACGCATCACAGGCGACCTCGAATGCTTTCATGAAATCTGGGAGGCGCATAATGGGCGCATTAGTCATACTTCTCTTTAAATCCTCAAACGCCTTGGCGGCAGATTTAGTCCATGTAAAGTCCACCTTTTTCATACAGTCGGTGATTGGGGACATGATGGTGCTGAATCCTGCTATGAGTCGACGGTGGAATGCGGCTAACCTATGAAAACTCCTAACCTCGTGTAGGTTGCGGGGTTCAGGCCAATCTACTATCGTTTGGATCTTTTGGGGATCCGCCTGCACTCCCTCTGAGGAAACAACAAAACCTAAGAAGATGACGTCATCAGTTAAGAAGGAACACTTCTTAAGGTTTGCATAGAGGCTCTCCTTCGTCAGGGTAATGCATACCTACCGTAGGTGGTCTATGTGTTGCTCCCTAGATCAGCTATAAATAAGGATGTCATCAAAGTATACGACTAGAAATTTCCCCATGAATGGTCGTAGTACTTGAGTCATCACTCTAATGAATTTACTAGGGGCATTGTATAGGCCAAAAGGCATGACCATACACTCATATAAACCATCCTTCGTTTTGAAGGCTGTTTTCCATTCGACCCCTGGGCAGACTCTAATTTGATGATAGCCACTCTTAAGATCAATTTTTGAAAATATTGTGGCGCCAGTCATCATATCAAGCATGGCATCAAGCATCGGAATTGGAAAACGACACTTGACCGTGATCTTATTAATGGCATGGCTATTCACACACATTCTCCATGATCCATCCTTTTTGGGTGTGAGGAGAACTGGCACTGCACACGGGCTCAAACTTTCCCTGATAAAACTTTTGACTAACAATTCGTCAACTTGCCTTTTCAGCTCAGCATGCTCAATAGGGTTCATTCGATAATAATGCAAGTTGGAAAGTGTAGCTCCCGGGACTAAGTCTATGGCGTGCTGAATATCATGCATGGGTGGAAGATAGTCTGGGAGGTTTTCAGGGAAAATGTCACGGAATTCCTTCAATATAGGTGTTATCTCTTCTGGGATCTCCTCCTGACTAATTTCACAAGTCTCCCTCGCAACTAAGGCATACATGATCGAGTCCTTTCTAACTTCTCTCTTCTGCTCATTAGGACTAATAATATGTAAGCTCTTGCCCTTAGTTGCTTCATTCTTTTAAGGAGTGGTCATCTTGGGTTGTATGGTATTCAGCTTGATTTTCTTGCCTTCATGTGTGAATGTGCACGAGTTCGAGCGATCGAAAATCGTGACATCCATGTCAAAAAGCCAAGGCCTCACCAAGATGATATGACCAACATCCATGGGCATCACATCACACCAAATCTTGTCCTTATATGATCCAAACTGAATAGGTAGAAGACATCTTTCTTTGATGCCAATGGATGAAGCATCCACCCATGATACCTTATAAGGACTAGGGTGGGGGACTAGCTGTAAACCTATGCGGGTAACGAGCTTAGATGGCAGCATTTATGCAACTTCCGCTATCAATGATCACCTTACTATGCTTGTCACCATGCGCCACAAAGTTGTGAAAAATCGCGGTCCTACGCCAGTCATCGCTCTCTTTGGCCTGAGCCAGGGCACAACATACAACACCTAGTCTAGGGTTTTCAGAGCATGTATCGATAAACTCTACTCGCGTGGGTATGTTCTGAATACAACCTAGTCTAGCCAATTCTTCGTTGGTCTCATAACATGCCTTTACTGGCTCAAACTTCTTCTTCCTCATTTATTTGGTCATCTCCCCCAGGATCGTGTACTAACAGGGCGTTAGAAGGGCAACTTCATGCGAAGTGACCAAAACCTTGACACTTGTATCATTGGGTACGTGGACTGGCTCTAGAAGACTTACCCATAATCCCTTTTCCTTTGTCATTCATGTGGGTGGGGGGTCTCGGGTCAGGTCTAGGTTGGGATTGACTCTGGGTCATTTGCTACTAACTGGTGCTGGACAACGTAACAAATCTCGTGAATCGTAACGCCTAGCAACTGGAGCTTGATGAAAGCTATCAATATCCAACACAATCTGATAAGCATGCTCTAGTGTGTGGATATCACGAAGGATGAGCTCTTTACATGGGTCAGGTCTAAGGCCAGCCCTAAACCTCGACAATGTCATACTCACATCTTCCTTTACATCACATCGCATCATATACTCGTTAAACTTATCGACGTATGTGCGAACATACCCACTATCCTGGGTGAGGTTCTGCCACTGGTCTAGGAGTCGCTGGTGATATGACGTGGGCAAATATTTCTCCTTTAGCTTCTCTTTCATCTCATCCCACATACCTACGGGCTCTTGCCTACTCTGGGCTAACATGCGCTCAATATTCTGCCAATACAACTTAGCAGGTCCAATAAGCTTCATCCTCGCAAAGCTCATTTTTCTCTCCTCAGACATGTCATACCATTCAAAGTAATGGTCCATATCAGCCATCCAATCAATAAAAGCCTGGGGTTTCAGACGCCCATTAAACGTGGGTGCGTCTACCTTAATACCCTTGATGACACTATCGACTCTGTCATGTTGGTCGTGATGGGGTCTATCTCTAATTCGCCTAGGTGGACTAGGCGTACTATGTGCATGTGAACCCTAATCTGACGCCCTCTGCCTAGTGTTCTCTAGGCGTATCACTCGGTCTAGACACTCGCGAGACTCAGACCTACCTTCACGGACTTGTGTTTCTAACGCAGCTAATCGGTTAAGGACATCTCTCAGTGTAGGTGGGTCAGCATCCATGGTATTTGACATTTGATATATTCTGCCACTACGTGTGGTCATGCAATGTATTAGTCCTAAATGATGAACACTTGACTAATGCTCTCCTTTTGTTTTGTTTTGTTTTGTTTTTGAATGTAGATGAGATGTTAATTAATGAAACTTCCTATATGATGTAGGTGAATGATGGAGAGATCAACTATCAGAAGTCAACGAGCAATTCAAATTTTAAGTCATATGTAGTTCTCAGAGCAAATTCAAATATTTTAATTTGGTGAATGTGATGATGTTTAGTGAGCTGTACTATGCACTCTTAATGAAAATTAAGTCTTATTGCAATGTGGCAGTAAATTGAAGCTCTTCTTTTAGTATCAATTTTTATGGCTTTAGGCAAAATGTCGATGTTTTGTTTGCAAAGAAGGCCAGCAATAAAGTGACAAGTGGCTGGTGAAAACTCACAGCAGATCTTCTCGTAAAGAAGATAAACAGGTCCAAGTAGGATGGTGATGTGTCCATGGATGAGTTCTCTAAGCACTGACATGAACCGTTCTGAATTTGGACTCCGAACGAACCTGAAATCTCCAAAATATAATGTTTGCGCAAAAAATATCCTGAAAATATGTAGAAAATACTCTGAAAATGACATGAGTTACTGTATCGGCACTATAGCAATCCCGAGGGAGATGGATCGGCTAGCGGGGGACGACGGTCTCAGATGCTGCCCGAGATGGAGTTGCAAGGATCGTCGTCGGCGAGAGATGGGGTGCGGTGCTATGGTGCGGCCGGATGAAGGTCGGAGGTGCAAGGCGCGAGGGAGTCGCCTGCGTCGGACGGTGACTGGTGGGGCGGGGTAGCGTCGCGGAGGACATCCAGTAGCGCTGGAGTGAGGGTGACGGCTCATCTGCGACCCAAACGAACAATCCAGATCTCGAGAGTTGATCGAACAGGCTCGGGAGGTGGTCGTTGGAGACCCTTCTGGTGGGAGATGCAGGCGGCGAGACTGGCGGTGGCATACGGAACGGACAGATCAGGGGCGGTAGGCGTTAGATCGTCATCGCACGGCGAAGATGGTGTTTGCTTCGTCGTCGGATTGAATTTGCGGGCTCGCTTGGACGTGGCGAGCGATCTGAGGGTTTCAGATCGAAGCGTGTGGTGTTGTGGCGTGGGATGTTTAGGCGGATTCGATGGAAGGCGGCGTGCAGGCTTTGCAACAAAGGGAGGGTGCGTGAGGGCTTCGCAATGAGGCCCGAATGAGCAAAATGGGGAGCCCCGAACGAACAGAAAAGGGGGCGGTCGTCAAGAAATTGTTTGGGTTAGGTCACTGTTCTCCTTTGGTTTGAGGAAGAATGAAATGTTTGGGTGAGGTTATTTGAGATTTTGGTGGGAAAAAAGGCGGCGGGGAAGAAAATCTAGGGTTTGGAAAAAAAATTTGGGGTTTTTTTGGGAATATGGCGGCTGTATTAGGGGTTTGAAAACTTGGGTTTTTTGATAGGAGAGGAGAATCGTTCGGCTTTGATACCAATTTGATATAGAACACGAACGATGTAGGGATTTTGGGAAGAAAATAATTTGGTTTCACACCAAGGGATGCAAGGCTTCGCACCAAGGAGATGATCTTTCACAGGTTTTGAGGAAAAATTGCTTTCAAGCTTTCATTGATTAAAAATATCCCAATACATGGCTTTAAATAGAATTACAATCCCTCAACCCTCACATTCTATCCAATGTGAGACTAAACCAAAGAAATAAAAAAAGATACAAAATTCAGATCTCAAATGGGCTTGGGCCCATCCGTAGCGAACTAGGTTGATTACGATGTCGTCTGCGCGTATAAACCTTGATGTCCCCATCACCATTAGTGCAAATGTCACCGAATTTGGACTTGAAAATAAAATCAGAATCTTCAAAATAACAGAACCGTGTAAAAATCATCGAAAATCAGCTGCCAAATCCCGAAAAATGAAAAGGCTCATTGTTTGGAGCCATGGCTCGGTCAACTCAGCTCGAGGTCGACTTGCCTGCTCAGTCAGCTCAAGCTGGCTCCGGTCGGCTTGGGCGGAGCCGATGAACAGTATCGGTGCATTGAGGGCTAAGCTCGATGCATCATTGGGGTCGGCCGGACTGTGCCAACACCGTAGCATCGTGGCTCGATTAGCGTTGCTCGCGTTTTTCGGTGATTTCAATGGTGAATCACTGTCGACTTCTTTGCTAGAGCTTTGCCTTGACGTGTGGGACCTTTCGGTGTGGTTGGCTGCCTCAGTCATCGTCGACAGTGGCACTGGCAAGCTTTAAAGATTTTGACGGCGGGACAGTGGCACTGGCGAGCTTTAAAGATTTTGACGGCGGCAGTTTTGCGTGTATTTTGAATGACGACGACGATATGGGGTGCAGGTGGGATCAACGATGTTAGTGGAGCTGCATGGTGGTGATGTTGAGGACCGTGTTAGCTGTTTGAAGAGGAGGCGGTTGTAGGAGTTGTGGCAGCGGTAAGTTCCCTTTCTTTTTTTCTTTTTCCTTTTTTTCTTCATTCTCTTTCACTTTAGTTTTTTTTCCTAAAGAGACCGGGGGATAGATATCAATGCATTGGCGGCTCTGCAGTTTGTAGAGGAGAGAGAAGAGGCGTGTCTGAGGGATGCTGATGGCGAAAGCTAGTGTTAGGATTCAGGTTTTGATTTGATTTTTTATGGATATGAAATCAAGAATAAAGATTGGATCTTTCGCTCTGACACCAAATTTGATGTAGGGCGAGATGGATTTGATGGATTTGTAGAAGATTTGGTGAAGAATTTGTGGAAGAATTGATAAACTTAGAGTTTCTTGTCTTCTCTCCAAGAATTTCGAGGGTTCTCACCTAAAAGGGGATCTTTATCAGGTTTTAGGGATTTAATTCATTGATCTATTCATTGATTTCAATAAACCAATCTAGGGGCTTTTATATAGGCTTACAACCCAATTCTTTTCCGTTTCCCAACTGTTGTGTGTCTAAAACTTCAAAAATAATAAAAACTATTAAAAATAAATTAAAGACTCCTAATAACTAAAAGACTCAAACTCGACTTCTAATAACTAAAGATTCAAACTCTATACCTATATAAAACCCAAAATAAAATAAAAATAAAAATACAGATAAAATAGAAAAGGCTCGGTCTCTCTGTTGGATCCCTATCAATTCTATACGTGTATGCATTTGTAATTAATCTAGTTAAATTTAGTTTATAGACATGGATAACCAATTATTAGAAATGCCTTGGTATATCCTGAGAAAGGAAACTTTCTTGAATGGGGCATTTCAATTCTGTTAGGTTTCTATTCTACTCCGGGAAAAGATCTATTCGGATTCTACCACCCACTCCCACATATAGCAACAATGCATTAGGCATTTCATTTGATATGTGATTCAGAATTATGTCTCATTAATTTTGATCTGTAGTTCTAATTTTTCCTCTGGAGGATTATATGCAACCTAGCCTAATCACGCATGTCTTTTGTTTGATTGAATTTCTGTTACTGAGTATACCAAGTATTTCAACTATTGTTGGAGTGTTGTGTGTATTCATGGTAAACATTAAATAGCAGTGTGATCAATTTCATGATTCTAATTGGGTCATATACAAATCCATTGGGAGCATAACATAATCATCTGACAAGACACTGTTACCTGAAGTGTGATCAAATAATTCTTCTAATTGTCTTATATCATCCTGATGTGACTATGGTGGAGGGTGGCAATTTGGTAATATTTAGGGTTCGGGGGGGGGGGGGGGGGGGGGGGGGGCATTTTTGGTAATTTTAGGCACCATGGGTATTTTTATAATGCCGAACAAAATTAGGCACTATAATTAGGTGATGGCTATGGTTTTAGGGATTATGCGGAATTTTTTTGAAAGAAATCACTAGGAGATTGGTTAGAGCATTATTAGTTTGTGGAGAGTTAGGCCCTTTTCTTCGAATCAACGGTTAGGAGGCCATCCTCTCGAAAGAGGTCAATTACCAAATTTTTACTATTGAAATTCAATAAAAATTTCATCTTTCCCCCAAATCCATTAAAATCCTAAATTTGTTCATAATTCTCATCTCGATCGTATCAAATTAGTCGGTATCATAGCATAGATCTTGATGACGACGACGAGAAAGGTGAAAGCTTTGAAAGAGATTCAATGGAGAAATGAAAGAATGGAAGAAAACAATGGAGGAGATGATATCAATCGAATCTGGGATGAAAGCATAGATGTAGACCTTCAATCAAACTCTAACTCAACAAATATCTCAAAAATATCACAACAAATCTCAGGTTGAAAGGAGAGAAGTAAGATTTGGGCAACGTCGAAGACGACGACTCAGATTTAGGGCGAAAGATGTGATTTTTAGCCAATGGAAAGGATAAAGTCAACGACTTTGCTGAAGAACAACCTTCGTACGATGTAGATCGGAGGTGAAAGGGGAGATTTTTGGTTGACAACAAAGTGAAAATCACCATCTTTAAGGAAGAATGCCTATCGGAGCCGGATCTAGGACCCCACGGTCCTCGGGAAGAAGCAACGGGGCACGACAACCCCATCAATACCGCTAGGACCCCATGAACCGAGGAAGACCCGGCAAGGGGCTGCTGGCCATGGCCGGAGCGCTAAGGGCCCTACAGCCCCCGGGAAGCCTCGCTAAGGGCGGACAACCCCCGACAGGGCTGCCTAGGGACTTACGGTCTCCGGACGGCCTGCAAGGGCATCCGTGATCCCCGATAGGGTCGGTGCCCTGGCAGGGCCGCCTGGGGCCTCGCGGCCCATGGCAACCCGCTAGGGCATCGGCGAGCAACGGCATGGCTGCTTGGGACTTTGCAGCCTCCAGATGGCCCGCCAGGAGACGAGCAAATATTGGGGACCCGTCAGGAGTTTGGCGTTGATCTGTAGGACTTCCAGGGGCCCCACGGCTTCTGGTTTTTAGGAGAAAGGCCATGGTGACATGTTCCGAATAAACACAAACGGGACCTGACTGCAGGTTCAAGCGTCTCACCGATGCCGAGGTCCAGAATAAACACAAACGGGACTATGATTTCGATGTAACGAGAAGCTGACACCAGAACATCATTGCCGGGACCGCGCTCTCCAGGTTTTGATGGTCGAAGATGATGAAGACATAGCAACCAAGGAAGAAAAACCATAAAGAGACGAGCATCCTCATTTGGAGTAGCGTGCCTCACGGATTTTATGACACCATCTTGAGGACGATGTGTTTCTTTGGGGGCGGAGTAATGATGCGACTAGGGTGATGGGGGGCAATTCAGTAATATTTAGGGTCCATGGGCATTTTTGGTAATATTGGGCAGCAGGGCATATATGTAATTTCTGTAGTGATGAACAAATCAGCCACTATAATTAGGTGACGGCTAGGGTTTGGGGATTTTGCGGAATTTGTGAAAACCACACTAGGAGATTGATTAGAACCCTAGTTTGTAGAGAGTTTGGCCTTTTCTTTCGAATCAAAGTCTAGGAGAGCTGTCTCGTCTCGAAAGATGTCTACTATTGTGTATTCCCTATTGAAATCCAATAAAAAATCCATCTCCCCCCCCCCCCCCCCCCCCCCCCCCAAAATCCACTAAAGCCCCTAAATTTGTTGCTAATTCTCATCTGGATCGTATCACATCCTTTGCAAGTGTGATCATTGCTTTAGGCTTATACTTTATTAATTTATTTTGAGCATATGAATGTAAAATTACAGATGCAGTCTATTTTGAATTCTGACGTTGCTAATTCTGTGAAAGCCACAAGCTGCCTTCTCACTGGGGTGATGGTTTTTCCCGTACATGAGACTGTATGTACCTTACATACATGATTTTGTTCATGAGTTGCAAATATGATGAAATGATCCACAGGAAAAGAATGTCAGCACTGTAGGCTACAATGTGTTAGATTATTGCATGTAATGTGGATGGGAGCTAACATTTTAAAGAAAAGTTATATATGAACCATTGATTGTTTATGTGACCAACGGCCCCTATGCTGTTTTATGGGGTTGACTTGGTTGAATGTCCATCTCTTACAACATTTAGTAGTCATGTTCATGAATTCCTGGAAATCTCATTTTAGTTTTAATGAACCAATAGTTTGTCAGAGCTAACATGTCTATATACAGATGCGCAAAGTGGTGCTTCCATACTTTATCGCATTAATGGTCACACCTTCGACACATAGTCTTGAAGGAACTCTCATGGTACGCTTGTCTGATCCATTGCTATTTTTCAATGTTCCTCATGGACTACCTGAAACTTAGTATTAGAACTGCATAATATTTCTTCATATTGCTGAGGAAAGTAGAAACTAATATCATGTTAGCACTGCATATATTCAATTATTTTGTTGACAATGACAATACACTTGTTCTTAATGCATATATTAAGCATATGCTCAATGGGCATGCAGAGTATTGCAAAAGTATTGTATTTTGAGGGTACATTAGGGTCAGCATATATTTTACTATGTAACCTGTAGTTAATCTAATGGAAACTGAATTATAAGAAACTGGCATATCGTTATGGAAATCTTATCTATTCTAAAGAATGACTTCAATTTAGGAAATACCCAATCAACATAAATTCATAGCCTTCTGCATCTTCACATGTTATTGATCATTGTCTCTGTATGCAGGCTAGCAGAGATCTTAGGTTTTTAAGTTTATCTATGACTGGTTGCTTATGCTTTGGCGGGCTTTCACTACTGGTATTCACTTTTTAAAATTTTACCATTGCATTTGCAAATAATATTAGCATAACATGTTTTTTAGAATGTGTTTTTTCATTGTTTATGAGGTTGTAAATGAATTATTTAATCTGATGGTAAGATGGTGTGGATTTGAGTCACATTTGGTTCTTATTGGATGAACTTGTGAATTTTTTTGAAATCAGCTGCAACTACTTTTCTCTTTCAAACTTGTCTCGCAACTACATGAACCTTGTTAATATAGTAGAACATGAGAGCTTGGTGTGGTTTCTATGTATTGTAACTTTAGTAGTAGTAGTAGGAGGTTATGTTTTGCTATCTAAAGAAGAAAAGAAAACCAGAAAGCCAAAAGAAGAAAAAGAAAAAGGAAAGGAACCAGACAGCAGCATGCCACATCTTTAGAAGGACTGAAATCTGCATCGTGTGTGAATCGATGGATTCCCAAAACCATATGGCATGATTGACAATGCACAAATGAGTCTCATGTACATAGTACCATACCAAACAAGAGAGTAAACATGAACTTACTTTCTTTTGATTGTGTGTGTGTGTGTGTGTGTGAAGGGTAATTGATTTCATAAATATAGTCAAAAGATACAATCAGCTCGGCAGAATTTGGAGTACATGTGGACTAGGGAAAAAGAGTGAAGCCACCCAAAAACCTAGACCCCTAGCACCCCAAAACTAGCTAAATTCAACTACTATCCATTCATACAACCAGACCAACCAATCACTATGACTACTCACAGATCAGGCCGTGTACTCGCGCCAGACTCGCCCCACATTGACCCGAGAACTCCTGCGAGGAGGAAGTGACACCTGGTTACTTCTTCTTCACAGAAGTAGCAACCGGCTACTCCCAATCGGGATTGTTGGTGACAAGGGAAAAGGGTGTCAGGTCGTCCTCATCGTGACAGTCGTCATCGAGAAGCGAAGGAGTAGAATGAGCAATCACAGCTGTCTCCAGTGGAGCTGGTCGAGAGGATGTCGCCATAGCAGCACGCAAATAGTCCCCAGTAGAAGAGGTCATCCCCCAACCTTGTCCCTAATAAGGGACAATAAGGGGAGCCGAAGAACTAGATTCCCCAGACAAGAGCTTAGGCCAGTGCTCTGCATCCAAATCTTCAACCTCATCCTCATCGGATAGTAGCTCCACCCCACAATCAACACACTTACCTTTGTCTCTAGCCACCTCAGGGGCAATAGGCTTAGGATCAACAACACAAGTGTCAGCGACAAGTCCACCATCACCCTGCTCCTTCAACACACCCCCACCATCCTTAGCATCCATCACGTTTTTTCCAAAATCCATAGGGGGACCAGGCCGCCCCATTGACTCCATCGGGCACTGGGTGGCAGTATGACCAAATGATAAACACCTGGTGTATCTCGGAGGTTCGCCCTCATACTCAACCTCAAGAGCAAGTGATGATCCGTCTTCAAACAACAGGTTGACTTTTCTAGGGAGTGGCAGGGAGGCGTCTACATCAATGAAGCATCGTGCAAATTCAATCCGCTCAAGATTGGCAGTCGCACGATCCATGCAAATAGGGTCACCAACCAAACTGGAGATAATGTTCAGAATCTCAGGCGACCAAAGGTTGAGAGGAAGATTGGGGAATCTTACCCAAACTGGGACGCGGCGAAGGAGATCTCTCTCAAGCTTGAGCTCAGGGGACCAACATCGTAGAACTATCAGACAACCATCAAAGAGCCACGGCCCCCCCTGAAGCACGTTTTCACAATCTTCAGCCTGCTCAAATTTGAAGTAGAAGAACCCGTTGTCACGGAAGAACACCCATAAGACTGCATTTAACTTCCATAAGCGATTAACACAAGCTTGCACTTGGCTGTAGAAAGGGTCGTCTGATAGTTCTACAACTTACATAAACAATCAAGGATTTGAAGAGTCAATATATATATATATATATATATATATATATATATATATATATAATGGCTATCATACGCCATATGAGATAAGCTCTCATACTCCCTCTCACATAAAGCAACCAAGTACAACCAATTACAAGCCCATGTGGGCTTGTACTTGGTTGCTTTATGTGAGAGGGAGTACGAGAGCCTATCTCATATGGCGTATGATAGCCATTATTCTCATATATATATATATATATATATATATATATATATATATATATATTTGAAACCCAGAAAAATCCCCAACCCCCTCCCCCTGCCTTCGGCGTAGGAGGGTAAGGCGAGAGCCCGGCCGAGACTATGTAAACTGGGAGGAACCGCCGTGCCCTCAACGGCCCCCGGGTAAATCCGAGAGGGGGGATAGCCCCTGGGTAAATAATCCCCCAACAAATACCAACCCATGGAGGCTAGAGGCCTTGAACCCATGACCCTTGGCTTTGGAGTGGAATGACTTACCACCAGGACACCCTCTCGTGGGCCCATATATATATATGTGTGTGTGTATATATATATATATATATATATGAAGAAACCCCTTCAATTTTATTGTCATTCTTCCCTGCAACACCCACTTTGTAGCTTCTTTGATGGGAGGAAGAATTAATCTGAAAATAGGCATTAATTCGTGGAAATTAACAAATTCTCCATTCTTCATTGTTTCTCTCCATTCATGAGTAGGCAAGGACTCCTCTTTATATAACCCTTCCATCAAGAAGGTATAATAACTACCAATGTAGTTATGATAACTACACTAACATTTATATAGTTATAATATGTCAAATGACATATCAATATGTCCTCATACTTAAATGCATATATAAAAATATATCATGCTATAATTAATAGGATTTGAAGAGTCACATAAGTGCAAATTTCTTACATTCTCTCACTTGACTCGAATAATACTATTAATATTTTTATAACTAACCATATTGCAACTATACTTTATGGCCAAAATTGCACTTTAATGAGCAACACAAATGTTTCATTAAGACGATTCAATAATTTTACACTTTGCAAATAACTTCATGCAAACAATCTTATGCAAATAACTTTATGAATAGATACTTGACTATTCCGAGTCCAACTTTTATTTGCTTTATAATTAATTATCACATGGCTTAGATATAATGTGCACACTTTATAAGTCATGTCTGAAATACTAACAATAACCAAAATATGTTTAGACACCATGTGTAAAATCGTTACAATGACAAACGTTATATAAACGAGTTCATATTCTTTATATGGCCTTTTACTATAATGACTGCGAATACTTTAGTCAGTCGATCAACATTATGAATATAACTTCATGTGCTCAAATGTCATCAATGATCATAATTTTAATTTCAAACTTATGGAACTTAGCGTCAATTCTTCTAAATTGACAACTTATTGTATTGTTAGAAAATACTATCCGCAAAGGAATAGATACAAGATTACTATTTTATATCTTGTTACACTTAATCATAATTTCTATAAAATTTCTTGTGGCAATTTATAATTTATGTTTTCATCATTAAGAATGAAATAACTTTATAAAACATAAATTAACTGCAATATATAATCTTTATTTTATTAGTGATTAATGGGCCTTTCTATGGTCAACGATCCTATAAATTCATCACTAAACTTTGATTAAGACCAATTTAATTAAATTTACTATTAATGGAAGAAATCTCTATACATGTGGGAATAAGAGATTGCTTCCACTAAAGTCTAGAATTGTCTTAAACCAATTAATCTAAATAAATAACCACTTCCCCACTTTCCTATGGGGTATGGTTGATATTAAATATAGAATTAATTGCAATACTAGATGCATAACAAGAGATTATATGGGTAAAACATAATTATCACTTAACTTATATATGATGTGGCTATTCCATAAGTTTTGCAATAATTAATACCTGATAGTTTAAATATCTACATCTTGTTATCTAAAACATCCATACTACTAATACTTGTATTTACAGTTTACTCGATCCAAATAGTAGAATTATAACTTTATGTAGTGTATGATAATTTGTTTCCCATGAAAGTATTAAATTTACTCCCAAAATTTTCATATATAAAAGGATATATGCATAATGAAAATACATTAAAAACCAATCTAGTATAAAGTAAAACATAATTTCAAAGGCTAATTTCTTTATAGAGTGGAACAATAATACCAATCTCATATAGAGTATAGCACAATGTCAATGCTAATCTCTATAGAGTATAGCCATAAAACCAATTAGATAGAGTAGAGCACAATTAAGTTCATGTTTACTCTAGTCTGGCATGTACATGAGTCTCATTTGTGCATTGTCAATCATGCCATTTAGTATTGGGAATCCATTGATTCCCTAAGTTGGTATTAGAGCTTCATAACGGTTCTATTTTTTTACAATTCATGTCTTATTTGTTTCATGCTTTACATAATTTTATTTCTATTATCTTTGATCACATAGAACTAATTATAGCCATACGTTGTAAGCATGATATAAGTAGACTAAATGTTGGTATCAAAGTTTTTTAGATATACATTACCATACAACTAATGGAATAGCCATATCATCCTTGAGTTAAGTGGTGATTGAAATTTATCCATTATGCCAACATAATTTATTCACTTGTCTACTTTTGTTAGCATGTGTATAAGTAATCATTATGATAATAATGCTATTTAGTTTTAATAATTGGCTCTACTCTATACGAGATTAGATTTATTGCTCTAATCTATAGAGACTAGTCTTAAAATATTGTGGGAATCGATTTTTTGCTTTAATCTATAGCGACTAGCCTTAAAATAATCATGTGTATATGGCATGATTGACAATGCACAAATGAGACACATGTACATGCCAAACAGAGTAAATATGAACTTATCTTCTTTTGATGATATATATGAAGAAACCCCTTCAATTTCATTGTTATTCTTGCCTACAACACTCACTTTATGGCTTCATTGATGGGAGGAAGAATTAATTCGAAAATAGGCATTAATTGATGGAAATTAACAAATTCTCCCTTCATTATTTCTCTCCATTCATGTGTAGGTAAGGACTCGTCTTTATATAACCCTTCCCTCGATGAGTTATAAATTATAATAACTACCAATGTAGTTATGATAACTATATTAACATTTATATAGTTATAATATGTCAACTAACATATCAATATGTGCTCATATTTATATGCATATATAAAACTATATCATGCTAAAATTAATAGGATTTGAAGAGTCACAAGTGTAAATTTCTTACATTCTCCCACTTGACTCGAATAATCATATTAATATTTTCATAACACAACCATATTGCAATTATACTTTATGACCAAAATTTAGTAGTTGCACTTTAATGAGCAACATAAATGTTTCTTTAAGAAGTTTAAATAAGTTTACACTTTGCAAATAACTTTATGCAAACTACTTTATGAAAATAACTTTACGGATAGATTCTTGACTATTCCGAGTCCAACTTTTATTTGCTTTATAATTAATTATCACATGACATAGATATAATGTGCACACTTTATAAGTTAAGTCTGAGATACTAACAACACCCAAAATATGTCTAGACACCATGTGTAAAATCGTTATAGTGACAAACATTATATAAATGAGTTCATATTCTTTATATGACCTATTATTATAATGACTGTGAATACTTTAGTCAATTGGTCAACATTATGAATATAACTTCACGTGCTCAAATGTCAATAATGATCATAATTTTAATTTCAACCTTATGGAACTTAGCGTCGATTCTTCTAAATTGACTACTCATTGTATTGTTGTTAGAAAATACTATTTGCAAAGAAATAAATACAAGATTACTATTTTATGTCTTGTAACACTTAATCATAATGTCTATAAAATTTCTTGTGGCAATTTATAATTCATGTTTTCATCATTGAGAATGAAATAACTTTATGAGCTCTGGTGCTCACCCTAGTGGTTGAATCACCCGGTTGCCTCGGTGGAGGCCCGGACTCGAATTCCACTACCCCATATCCCATTTTAATTTTCTTTATTGTCAAGCTTTTAGGGCTCCGATGAATACCTTGTTTCTCCGTGTTTGGGGTTAAACGATCATGGCAGGTATACCAGTGTTCCACGACCCATGTTTCTTGCCTTCCGATGGATAAAAATCTATTATACATTTGACAACCTGTTTTGAATTCTTGGGCTGACTAGGACAAACATGTTGATAGAAGGATGGTTGAGATTTAACCTTGAAAAATCAAAGATTTAGATGAGAGTTTGTGAAAATTTTGGACGGGAAAACTTTTGTATTTTGGGAAGGAATTTTTTTGAATTTCAAGATCTTTGAATTTAAGAGGTCTTGGAAGTTGAACAGCCATGCATTTATGTGATTTAATTTACAATATTTATAACAAAAATAAGAAAAAGTTATATTATCAATAAATTATATGTTCCATATTCAAATCATCATTATTTATCCGGGTATTTGACTTCATCGAGAAGAAAAGAAATAAATGGGATAACAGAACGTCGTAATTAATGCACTCACACTGCGTCCCACATGACGACATTATTAGGGCGTCCGCCCCGATTTTTTACGCTAATTTGTTGTTCCGCGCTAAAGCCACCCGCGCCGAATTTGTTGTTCCGTGCTAATTTGTTCCACGCCGAAGGCACCCGCTAAATTTTTTTACTCTAATATGTTGTTCCGCGTCGAATTTGTTGTTCCGTGTCGAAGGCGTCTGTGCTGAATTTGGTGTTCCCTGCTGAAGGCGTTCGTGCCGCTAAATATTTTTACGCTAATTTATTCATTTAAATTTTTGTTTTGGAAATAATTTTTTGGAAATAGATTTTGCAGGGAAAAATCTTAAGTGAACTGTGTCCGCAGGCACGAGTTATGACTAGTTTATATTACATTTTGATAACTGTTTTTGAATTGAAGCTGGCTAGGACAAAATGGTTGATAGAAGAACGACTGCGATTTAATCTTGAGAAATGAATGTTTGATATGAGATTTTGTGGAAAGTTTTGAGGGAGAATTTTGTATTTTGGCTGAAACAGTTTATTTAAAAATGTGGTTTGTGTGTGGGAATTTGTAGCAATGGGGACGTTTTAATTTCATGCATTTAATATAGCTGAGTGTGTGGGAATTTGAATAATATTAGATTTCGCAGATGGATGGGCTTTTGAATCTTTGATTAAACATCCTGCAAGCCCGCTAAATTTTTTACGCCGAATTTGTTGTTCCGCGCCGAATGCGCCCACGTTGAAGGCATTAGTGCCGCTAAATATTTTTACGCTAATTTGTTGTTTTTAAATAAACCATGCACGCGGGCACGGGATATGACTAGTAACTTTATATAACATAAATTAGCTACAATATATAATATTTATTTTATTAGTGATTAATGGACCTTCCTATGGTTAAAGATCATATAGATTCATCACTAAACTTTAATTAAGACCAATTTAATTTACTATTAATGGAAGAAATCTATATACTTGTGGGCATAAGAGATCGCTTCCACTAAAGTCTAGAATTGTCTTAACCCAATTAATCACATAAATAACCACTTCCCTTTGGGGTATAATTGATATTAAATATAGAATTAATTGCAACACTAGATGGATAACAAGATATTATTTGTGTAAAATATAATTATCACTTAGATGTTGTGGCTATTCCATAAGTTTTGTAACAATTAATACCTGATAACTTTAATATCTACATCTAGTTATCTAAAACATGCATATTACTAATACTTGTATTTATTGTTTACTTGATCCGAATAGTAGAACTATAACGTTATGTAGTGCATGATAATTTCTTTACCATGAAAGTATTAAATTTACTCCCAAAATTTTCATATATCAAAGGATATATGCATAATGAAAATACATTAAAAACCCAATCTAGTATAAAGTAAAACATAATTTTAAAGGCTAATATCTATAGAGTGGAACATTAATGCCAATCTCTTGTAGAGTAGAGTACACTTTCAATGCTAATCTCTATAGAGTAGAGACATAAAGCCAATCTCATATAGAGTAGAGTACAATAAAGTTCATGTTTACTCTCTTGTTTGGTATGTACATGAGTTTCATTTGTGCATTGTCAATCATGCCGTTTAGTATTGGGAATCCATCGATTCCCAAAATTGGTATTAGAGCTTCGTTACGAATCTAATTTTTACAATTAATGTCTTAATTGTTTCATGCTTTACATAAAGTTTTATTTCTATTATCTTTGATCACGTAGAAATACTTATAGTCATACGTTGTACACATGATATAAGTAGACCAAATGTTGGTATCAAAGTTTTTTGGATATACATTACCATAAAACTAATGGAATTGCCATACCATCCATGAGCTAAGTGGTGATTGAAATTGAAATTGGTCTATTATGCCAACATGATTTAGTCACTTGTCTACTTTTGTTAGCTTGTGTACAAGTAATCATTATGATAATCATGCTATTTAGTTTTAATAATTGGCTCTACCCTATACGAGATTAGATTTATTGCTCTACTCTATAGAGACTAGCCTTAAAATATTGTGGTAATCGATGGATTCCCGAAATTATACGGCATGATTGACAATGCACAGATGCGACTCATATACATGCCAAACAAGAGAGTAAATATGAACTTACCTTCTTTTGATGACATAAATATGAAGAAACCCCTTCAATTTCATTGTTATTCTTGCCTACAACAGTCACTTTATGGCTTCATGATGGGAGGAAGAATTAATTTGAAAATAGGCATTAATTGATGGAAATTAACAAATTCTCCATTCTTCATTATTTCTCTCCATTCATGTGTAGGCAAGGACTTGTCTTTATACAACCCTTCCATCAGGGAGTTGTAATAAGTAATAACTACCAATGTAATTATGACAACTATACTAACATTTATATAGTTATAATATGTCAAATGACATATCAATATGTGCTCCATATAAAAAAAAATATATCATGGTAAAATTAATAGGATTTGAAGGGTCACATAAGTGTAAATTTCTTACACATCGATCTCCACTGGAGTAGCAATGTCTGTAAATCAGTGAGAAGGGTGCATCCTTGAGCCTCTTGTTAGGCTTTTGATTTCTTGAGAGACATATTTGGCTTAGGGATCCTAAGTGGTTCAACCATTTCTTTACTCTTTTTCTTTGAGTTTTTGAAGAATGGAATGTTGGAACTTGGAAGCAAGTGTGGCAGGGTTAGGTAGCGATGTAGCGTGTCGGTAAGAGTGGCACAGCAATGACATCGAGCATTAGATACCATGAACATGCCATTGTCCATTGTACTACTCAGTGCCACATAACACCTAGTGGAGACCAAAGCCTTCACAGCATAATATATACCTTTGACATTGGGGCAACCACCTTTTTGCAGCTGAATGCTCAGGCGGAGCACAAGCCAGAGAAGTTGTTAAAATGCATTGAATCCCTGCCTAAATGGGCCCCATTGTAAGTGACCAACTCTTGGGGCCGAAGGCTCGCATCCTTTATGAGAATGGGGCACAAACTACACATGGGGAGGAGGTGTAAATTGGCGAAGTGAAAGCTGACGAACGTCAAGCTCTGAAATGCAATGTATCCAAGGACAACTAATAATAACTGCTATAGAAGTGGGTCGTACTGAAGGCACATCCATGTCGACGCCCCCTGAGAAGAAAGCTGTATGTGCCCTAGCAGGAGGTGGCCTGAAAGAACATTGAGGACGGCGATGCCTGACACGCTCGCACTGATCAAAAAACACGCGGATTTTCTCATACTCAAATGTTTACCAGAATGAAGCCTTCATTGGACCCTTAGGGTGTGTTTGGTTAGTGGGAAAAGGAAAGAAAGTTAGAAGGAAAACTATTTTGCATTGTTTAGTTGAAAAGAGAAAACAAAGGAAAAGAAAAATGAAAGAAAACGAAGGAAAATTCATATTAAAACTTTTCCTTGAGTTTTTCCTCTTCTTAACCCAAGGAAAATGAGGGAAAAGTGAGCTAAACTAATTTTTCTCGCATTCATGTATTTGTATTTTTTTAGCAAACATAATTCGTTTTTATTTTTAAAGAATTCACGAATTATTTATACTTTTGTATCTAAAAGTCGCGAGGAATTCGTGAATTTTTCAAAAAATCATAAACCCTACCAAATTTCTATTTGTTTGAAAAATTCACGGATTGTCCTCGAATTTTTCAAATAAATAACGAATAATTGATGAATTTTTCAAAAATAAAACACGTTTATTATATATTCATTTGTGAATTGTTTGAAAAAGTAGCGAGTAATTCGTGAATTCTCGAACTTTTAAAAATTCACGAAAAATTCGCAAACTTCAAACCTTTAAAATTCGTGAATTATTTGCGAACTTTTCAAATATCTTGCAAATAATTTACTAATTTTTCAAATAAATTCCAACTCTTTAACGTATATTCATTCATTCATGAATTGTTCCAAAAATTAGCGAATAATTCACTATTTTAAAAAAAAATCACGAAATAGTCATGTGTTGCTGGGAAAATCCACATATTATGTACGAATTTTTTAAATAGCGTGCGAATTATTTCAAACTTTTTAACAAAATTTGTAAATTATTCATGTACTATTTAATAACATATTATCTACGAATCTTAATATTTATAGTGTTAGCGAATTATTCGTTACAATTTGCAAATTATTTGCTAACTTAACAATTTTTTCAAAATATCTAACAAATTTTTTATTTAAAAATAAAATTATAATTTGTTATGATGGCAGAAGGATTTGAATTCACATCTTAAATGGTTAAATTATTTTTTTATTCATTTTCAATGAACAAACTAAAAAAAGTAATTTCCACATTTTCCATTTAACTTTCTTCACCATTTTCTTTGATAACCAAACATGAGAAAGAATTTGATTCCTTTTTCCTTTTCTTTCTATTTCTTTTTCCTTTTCATTTCACTTTTCTTTCTCTCAATTTCTTTCAAACCAAACATAGCCTTCGTAAAGACACGCGTATCAGGTAGCAGCGGCTGAATGTGGTCAATCTCAATGGCAGCCCTGGCATACTATCCGTTAGTTAGGAGCTCAATGTTTGGATTAAACATACTGAATTTTTCAGCTCAAGAGAGGATCAGCTCTAAGCACTTCTGTGTCAACATGGCTACTAGTAGGGCCGAAAGATGAACCCAAACTTCATCTGACAAAAGCAGCTTTGACGAAGAACTGAAGTCTATATCCCAAGCGGCCAAGGCCAAAATAGCGTGAGCAACAATCCATGAATTAACGAATTGAATCATATCACGCTCTTCTTCTGATGGAGAGAAACGATGTAAGAAGTATCCATGATTAAGGGGAAGCATTCAAGATCGGACCAAAGCATCCATTGCATCAACAGACTCCTAATAATAAGGTACATGCCTAACGAGCGGCCTAAGAACTTTTCAATTAACGCTTTAGCCCATGGTTCAGCCCCAATGTTGGTTGATTGGTAGTTAATGATGACAATGTCAGGGTAGACCCGATCAAGCTGCTGAATCTGCTCATTGGAGAGCGAAGAGGAGATCCATACTGAGGATGTCGATGAACCAACTAGTTGGGTTGAGTGCAAAGCAGCCGCTGACCTGGATTGGTGCCCAGTAGAGATATCTGAGCTTATGTCAGCATGGAGGTATGATTTTTGTGACCAGGGGTTGGAAGAATTAGGTTGATCATTTCCTTGAGCAGGTTATAGGCAAGAATAGAGGGCCATCGTTGTGGCGGAAGTTTCAGTATATGGAGCCTAGTTAGAAGGCCTAGAGTCGAAGCTGGCAACAGTAAATGACATTGTCAGCATTGTCCATTGCAGGCTGCCATCTGGTTTCTTGGGAGTAAGGATGCCTTGGAGGCGTGTGAGGCCAATGGAGATTGGTGAGCATGGCCTGGGCGGGCATTATAGCGAAAGCTCGATGAAGGTTTGGACGGTGTTCCTACACAGGGTTCCCGGTCATGGTAGGGATAATTTGGGTTGAAACTATTAAGATGCAATATACTCTATATTACGATGTTTTATGTAAAATGGTCAAATGAGCTTTTATGTAAAAATACTAATATTTGTACTACAAAATTAGATCATAGGGAGAGAGAGAAATTATCACTTTAACCTTTTCTTTAAAATTCTCTCTCTGATTTCTATGTGGTATGATTTATGTGGTATCAGAGTTCCAAGCTTAGATTAACCAAAATTAAAATTAATCCTAACCCTAATACATTAAAATATCCCCGCCATTGCCCCCACCTTATTCTCCTACAGTGGCCGCCACCGCCATCTCCTCCAGACCTCCTCTGTCCATTGCAAACCCTACCCCATTCACCAATCCCCAATCTAAATCATACCAAACGTCCATTGATTGGATCGCCACTATAGATCTAGACCTCCTCGGTAACTCTTGACAACGAAACGAAGATCTCGACACCTCTTCGACCACAAATCGGTCTTCACAGAGTTGTTCCAGCCTTCTACCGCCTCCCCAATTTGTC
Source organism: Scilla litardierei (assembly GCA_030789695.1). Lineage (NCBI taxonomy): Eukaryota > Viridiplantae > Streptophyta > Magnoliopsida > Asparagales > Asparagaceae > Scilla > Scilla litardierei. The sequence goes on along the minus strand of CM061133.1, from coordinate 729,083 downwards.
TCTGGCATCGTTCGTCTCTGGCGTTCACTGCATGCGATTGTATCTATTTGTCTCTGACCTTGATCGCATTCCAGCGAACACCCAATCAGCTTCCTCTTCTTCTGACTTCTTTAGCCGTGGTCTCGTCCTCTCTGATATTTTTGCATTTTTATTATTTATTATTTTCGTTTGATGTCACTCTTTAAAACAGTGACATGGATCTGTTGTTAATAAATGTGAAGTATACCATATTTATACGAAAGTACAGTACACTATACCAGAACAGTATACCGTAGCAAAATACAGTAAATTCTTTTTGATCTGCCTTGTGTCGTAGAGAATATGTTCGGATGGTCACGATTTTTGACGGTTTGATTTAGTTGGTTGGCGTCTATGGGAGATGGGTTGGGTACTGTTACTACTGTAGCAGGTTATAGGGAGGGGGTCACATGAGGTCTTGTTGCTGTGTGAGTGCGTGCGTTTTATGGGGAAAGTTCACTAAGGTTTTGGTTCAGGGCGACGGGTGACTATAAGAGAACAACCCTGTCAAAAGCCTGAACTAGCCTGAACTAGCAGAAACAATATGATATAAACTGGAAATGTGTGTTTATAGAAAACTATGCAGTTACGTAATTAGCATGTAATTTGTAGCTAGTAAAATGTTACCATACAATGTGCGTGTGCATGTGTTTTGGGACAGCTCACTACGGTTTTGGTTCAGGCTGACTGGTGACTATATTATAAGAGAATGACCCTTTCGTAAGCATGAACAACTAATATGCACATTGTTTCTACTAGTGATAACATTAATATATAAACTGGAAAGTGTGCTTCTCTTACAAAACTATGTGGTCATATAATTAACGAATAATTTGTAGGTCGTAAAATGTCACCATACAATGTATGCATGCTTCTTCGGGCACTATAGTAGGATGTGGATCGATCTTGATGGGAACAGACAAATCTCCTTGTGTTCATGCATATCACAAAATATTTGATCTTTCCAGTCACATAATCTACTAAGATTTTTCTCTGCAAATGGGATTTAAAAGCACCTTTTGATGTTTCCCTACACTAGTTCTCCAAAATAAAAGGTGAGTCATGTGTTTAATCAACGTCAATGGCCACGCACAACACCTATTGGATACTGGCACTTGCGTCCAAGGTATCAGATACATGGTAATTGTGTATCCTTAGGATATTGTGTCAGAAATCTTGGAGCCGTTTGGTGCATGAACAAGACCTCTGATGTAAGTGGGATGCTATTTTACTGATTACACAATCCCGGAAACAATATATTTGCCTTTAATAATCAGCTTGTATTGTGGGAACTATGTTCATATGGTGAATGTTAATACCCTACAGGTCCAACACAAGTATGTTGTTCTCTAGCAAATTTTTTTGTTCTGTTCTACCATAACCGGTAAGAAAAGTGAGAGCACGACCAAGATAGGAATCTTCATCATGGTGGAGGAAATGCATTCTAGAATCAACATAATTGGCCGAGCAATTCCTGTTTCCATTTTATTCTGTCTTTGATTGAACAACGTCGCTGCTGCATTTAACAATAATCATGCAAGTGATCCATTTCTTTAATACTATAAATTGACCTAGGATATAAGCTAAGTATTTTTTATCTTTAGGCCGTTCATTCACTACTGTTCATCATGCATATATAGTCAAGAAAATAACTAACCCTAATAACAGGCCATATTGGCTACTAAGCTCTACCATACAAGAACCAGTTTGTGTTTTCTTATCGAACTGCTTATGCAACTTTGTATGGTTCCTACTGTCAACTTTTTCTTGTCAGCTTTTCAGAAGCAGAGGAGGTAGTTTGCCAAGCTGCTGGTGGGCGCTTGCAGTATTTCAGTGGGTATGGATTTCAAATTTAAAGTTCACTATGCAATTTCATCCGAAATGGAGTTTATAACATGTTCTAGTTGCTGGATAGGATACTTGAATTCAGAAGATACTAGAATATAACCGCTTCTGATTAATGTAAGTTCTTCAGGCCCGATTTTTGCTTGCTTTGCAACGGCTAGTTTCTCCGCATGGGATACTCAATCGGGACGAATCTCCGCAAAGCGGGGTTGTGAAGGCACAAGCCACGTAGCTAATTCTACGTCATGTTGTTCAGATGACCGAAGGATGACATTGTTCTGCTGGCTGGAAGCTTTCATTGCCACTTACAGCAGAGTCTCCCACCGGACTCATCTACTCGAAGTATTTTTCTGTGTAGATGATCTGGAGGCATATACCCATGAAAATGTTGGAGTTGTCCTCTATACCGATTAGGAAACGTTATTCGAGGCAGAAGAAAGAAGCCTGACGAAATTAGATGGTTGACTATTTATTCCATTTACACACGTAATTTTATAATAGAAGAAAATTTTTGCAGGGCACTCACATGTAGACATGTACACTAATTGTAGTTCGCTTGGAATAATAGCAGCCATTGAAACATAATTTACAAGTACAGATTCTTCAAACATTGCATGGTAGCAGATATCCAGTTTCAGGTTTTCATTATTTCAATGGAGGTTGTATATCGAATTCTTGGTGGTAGCTGCACGCATCATTCTTGCAGTTAACTTGCAACACGTCGACTGTTGCCCATTAAAAGTTAATGTATATCGCATAGGCAGAGCCACAGAGATTTGATCATTTGTGCTTCAGCTTTATGTTGTTTTGATGGATGGAAACATCCCTCCGTTCTCTATAGGAAACCAAGACAGGCTCTATTGTGCCTCGTAGCCAACTTTTGTGCACAATTATTTCTTGGACATTGATTTTGTTTTCTCATATAATCCACAAAACGAAACAATGTGTGCATACACTTGGGAACCCGGTATGTCAATGCAATTAGAAATGCGCCGAAGTTTTTGGTCTTGCTTTCTGTAAATAAGTATGGAGTGCCTTGCATAAAATGAAGTTCAGTGAGGTTTTAACCCTCCAACAAAGAGTAAATAAAGTTCACAGCCTTCCAAGTCTAAGTCAAATGAACAAACCATAACGAGTAAGGTACAACATGCTTCTCGACGAGAAGTTGGAAAAATGATGCGGTAACTGCAAGAAATTTAAAAAAGAAGGACCAAGGGGAGTGAAAAGGGGATGGAGAAAGAGAGAAGAAAACAAGAACAAAACATACAAGCAGCAGAGCAGGTACACGATCTCTGTATTGAAAACCAGTAAACGGTGAAGCACTCAATACAACATTCATGAAAGGGGTTTGTACGAATCTCAAGAGACTTCAACAATCTTGCTTGCAAGTACACGTTCTCTTCTCTCAATGTATCCAAATGGGAACCACCCTGCTCTCCCCCTGCTTTCCCCCTCCGCCCAGCCATTACCAGCCACCTGAGCATATGGTTGTTCATGCATGATTTTTTTTCCGTTAGCAACATTCACAAAGACATAAAATAACGTGACTACACTGTAAACAAAAAACAAATTCTTGAAGGCTTGAGCTTGTACGAATAAAAAAGAGAATGGCATTAAAAGTAACCCAAAATTTTAGGATAAAAAATCTATCAAGTGTTTGAAGTAAGCTCATCAATGAAACCAAAAATATAGGGTAACAATCAAAGGGTATGTTGAGAAATGTAAAAAAGTATACATCAGAAGTTTTCAGCGGGAAGGGCGAAAGCATTTTATTGTGCAGAAGAACAAAGGGTGAAAGAATTTGGATGCTTTTATAGAAAGATACAAGAGATTACTGAGAAGCACTATTTAGTATTAAACCTAAACATCATGGAGAAATTTTTCTCACTTAACATCAGGGGTTGATTGGTTACATTTCAAGGTTATGCAGAACACCAAATATATTTCTCAGAAAAGGCCAACATGTGAGATTGACACGAAAAAAATTATAATTTTCTTTTGACTTTTATTTTCTTTTTTGTCTCAATATCTAAAGTTAAAAAGATTATCTGTAATAAATAAGAGTGGAAAACAAGTAGGAAAAGGATAAAAATGCCATATATTACAGTAAGGATACTTGGCAAATTATTTCTATGGTAGTTTTCAAATATTTGCCTATTAATAAGTTGGAATCGATGAGAATTGATGTGTGATTAATTGTCATGTTTTTCACGCACTTTCTCCCCACATTTCACACCACTTTTCCACGTTTTCCTCGCCGTCTTCCCTACTTTTTGTTCCTTTTTACGTTTTGGTCTTTCTGGTGTATTTCAGATGAATTTATAGATTTATGGAGCAAAAGAGTGAGAATTTGGGCTTAGAAGCGATCGGCGATGCGATATGGTGCAATTGCGTGAATATGGAGACAAAATGGTGATCTGCAGCATCTCACACGGCCGTGTGAGACATCTCACACGGCCGTGTTAAGAGACGCAGCCCACAGCTCTGAAGCCCCCCTCCCCCGACCAAGAAGAGAAGAGCCCAACCACACGGTCGTGTGGCCCCCAGACCAGAAGAAGCCCCCATAAGTCCCACACGACCGTTTCAGCGGCCGTGTGGCCGTCGTGCCAAAGAAGAAAACCAGCGACGACACGGCCGTGTGGACCCCCCAATATGACCATGTCGTCTCCATTCCAAACGACAGCAGCGGCAACAAGCAAGTAGTCACGCGGTCGTTTGGATTCCGCAAATGGCCGCGTCAGATAAGGATTCCAAGAGGCCCAACTTGTATAATTTCATCAAAACGACACGGCCGCGTGGATTTACCCACACGGCCGTTTCGGGTCGAACATGGAGCGACCCGATACGGTTTCTGGGGCCGTATTTAAAGTACGGGGTGCCGCCAGAGTTTGGGGGAGGCCCTTTAACTTCGTTTTGACCCCTTTTCGAGGTTTGCTCTTACTTTTTAGGAGTAGGATAGATTAGATAGAGTTTTAGCTTGGTTTTCCCTTCGTGGATGTGCTTGTAATGCAGAATCTTGTAAGTCTAACGATGGTGAAGCTAAGTATTTTATTGTTTTCCTTACTCTTTGCATGTTATCTGTGATTTCTTATTGTTCTCCTTGTTTATCGTCATATTTCTATATGTTTTATGAGTAAATCTTTCCCTAGGGTTTGGTGGATCCCTTTGGGAAATGAGTTTGGGTTGATTTCGCTTGTTTGGTTATTGGATGATTGTTTACGGTTATATTAGAAAGATTGTTATCAATGTAGATCGAATTCCCCCCTTCGTGGGTAATTAGATTAATTCACGATTGACGTCGGGGTTAATCTAGGGTTTTCGAATGTATTGATCGTTACTATCGGATTGCACGATTGACGTCAGTAACCGATTAGAGCTCTCCTAACATAGATCCTAATCCTAATCCACGGAAGTGGCGTAGAGGAAGATCGGGGATATTCGTCGGACATAATACACCAAGTGAGCATCGATACACGATTGACGTCGATATCGATACAGGCTAGGTAGGCCAATTATGCACCACAGAAGTGGGGGATAAGATTAATATAAGGAGATATCTTGTCATGCGTCACGTAGGTGGGGGTAAGCAAATATCCTTAGATTAGACGACCACACCCTGCGGTGATTCGATAGCCACACAAGAAATTTACACCATTGCTTAACCCACAATTGGGTGATGCCTGACCCTAGTTTCTTTTCTTATTTTCATTGTTTCCACTTATTTTATACACACTCTACATACCCTTCGCGTAGCTAATTTCGGTCTAGGATTGAGCTAGTATTCAATTACCCAACCTCCTTGCAGACAACCCGTTAGTACTACAACGACAGCTGTATGCTTGCAGTTTACAAATATTAAAGCTCTAACAAGTTTTTGACGTCGTTGCCGGGGAGATTGCGCATGATTGGTACTAGTTTAGTTTTAGGTTTGTTAGGCTACGCGTATAAAATTTTTATAAAAAGAATAAAAAGAAGATTTCCCCCTCCACCCCCATTTACTTTTGTGCTATTCTTTTTATTGAACTGACGACCCTTTCCCTTTTTGTTCGTTCTTATATTTGTTTGACTAGGTGCATATGGAAGATGGAATGATGATGCCCGACGATGATGCCGATTCACTTTTTGCTATGAAGATGGACGCATTAGAAGAATAACTTCACGGGTGGATGTCAAGGGCATACACCCCAATCCCTCAACCATTCGTTCCACCACGTCAGAAATCTAAATTGGAGATCTTGATGAAAAAATACGTTGAAGTTCAATGAAGGAAAATAACTACTTTGAGACCTCCCTCCGACAGCTTGGGGACGGGCAAGCATGGGTTGCTCAACAGATCAACCATCTTAGCCATGAAGTGAGCCTTATTGCAGCATCTCAATGCCAATCACAATAGCAGTCAGAGCAGAATTTCAGGACCCCAATTATAGAGGAGGAGCCACAAATTGAAGAACATATGGAGGAATCGCCTACCATGCCAACGGAAAGTTACACATCTAAGCCGAATGTGTTAAAATCTCTCATGGGTTATCTCTCCCTTGGAGGTATCACCGCCAATAGTGTACATGCTAGCTGGGAAGGAGAAACATTGCACCTATATTTTGATGAGGAGGAAAAGTTATGCGAGGGAGAGGATGAGATTACCAATATTATAGATCCTGAATATCACTTCCCTTCATAGTCATTGTCCCAGCCTCAGCCTGAAGCATGTCAACGCGACAAGTTGCCTGCAGAGCATGGACCAATAGTTGAGGGGGATGTGCATGCGAGCTCACACACGACGATCGATCTTGTAGAGTCGCCCCCATACCTTCTACTGCAGTCACCATCCATCACTCCTGAGGCAGAGCGTCTATCTGAGACCACAGACATCATAAGGAGAGACTCTTTAACCCCTCGAAACTTCATTTTTGAATCTCAAACGTCATTTCCAATTTATATAGGTTCAGATACTGTTGACACGACGTACTTCTGGCAGGATACGGGTGCACGTTCCGTTGAAGTACGTTGTGTCGTGTCAACACCTGGTGAGGATATCGAAGGAAGAAACGTAGAGATGATCACACAATCTTCAGAGAATAGCACAACGTTCACATGGAGTATAGGTCACTCAACTTCTAAATTTTTAATCTATTTTGACGATCCTCTATGGAACGCTTACATTTCGAGAAAGAATTTTTCCATTTGGGCTGATGCCCCTCGTCTCTTGTAGGACTCAGGTGGTAGTCCTCAGGAGGTGCTAGGAGGAGCGTTGCTTGAGCCCGATAGATTTTGTGGCACCAGGGCATTAGCGGATCCACGAAAAGAGCATATAGAGCAGCTGCCTGCTCCATTCCGCATCCTGGATCCACCCTTTGAAACATGTGTACTAAATCCAGTAGTGTAGAAATTTTTTCATTTTCTATGGCTTTAGTAAAATCGCTTCTTCTTTAGTAAGAAGAGCGTGTTAGTTTTAATCTTTCTTAGTTCTAAAATTTTTCTTCTTTGAATAAATCTCTCCCCTCGTTTGGCATGCCCTGATCCATATAAAACCCAAGAACCCATGGCTTCAATTTTGTTGGGTTTCAAATCCTAATTTTAGAAATATTAAAACCTAAGTTTGAAGGATTTTTAAACCCATACTTTGATTCTCTGATTTTTAAACCCATGTCAACAGGTCGTGTCGCCCCCTCTGTATAAACCCGAGTACTCAAATGGTCGAATCCCCTCCCCTGTTCCATGAAATGATTCGACTCCTCAACCATCGCCTCTCCAAATCCTCCCCCTTCGACGACCCTAAACCCATTTCCACCCAAAACATCCGTCAATCTTCCACCTTTTCCTTCTCTAGCACAAAAATAAAACTACCACCAACCTCTCCATCGCAAAGCCCTCTCCCTCATAACCCTAACTCGACCCCTTTTTTGAGGAACTCGTGCGCTGATCGACAACTAGGGCACCCGTGGCTAGATTCCGTGGCCTGAGGGGGAATCATTGAAGTTCTTCAGTCCAATTGCTTGGCATCGCAGCGAGGATTGACGAAATTTTTGGGTAATATATCTCATTGCTCTTGATTTTCAAATTCAGCTACGACTCTTCGCTGCACACACCAACCTAGGGCTTGGTGGTTTTGGTTGTTGCTTCACGTTGTGTGTTTGACATGCACCATCACCACTTTCACACACTAGCACTTCACTGTATTACACCATGCTCCCTCGCACAAAACGCCCACTGCCACCACCACAGGACTCCCAATTGGGAAGGTCCACACGTCAACATAGATCCGATAGAGGTCTATCCACATCTGCACAACCACCATCACCCACGGTGAACCCACCCAAATCAACACCTTGGGATCACATTTGCCACTGAGGTACAGAGTGATTGTTACGCCATCCTATCTTGGCGAACCATACTACCCACGAAATTCACAAGCGTTCCAGCTCTTGAAACACTAGGGGCCGTCGAGAATGTTTCAAGCCTATATTCCAACCTAGGATGGAACAATTTTCTCACATTTAGAGCCCCCACTTACGAGAAACTCACTCTTGAGTTTCTCAGCTTCCTAAAGTTCGTGGGTTCACAGTTAGAGTTCATGGTCATGGATACAGATTAGACTGTCTTTTTTGACGCCCTGAACACTATCTTTCATTGGCATGTCGCCTCGGCAGACTCCATAGGCCCCACTAGTGCCCGGCCCGCTGCATTCACTACATCCCATTTTTGGGTATGATCATTAGGGCGGGAACCTTCCCTCGCACTTCGGCAAAAGCGCCATCCATCAATTCACCCATCATTATGCCTTGCCCATCGCATTCTAGCAAACACTGTTTTGCAGGGAAGAGACGTACACAATCTCGCTACCTGAGCTTTTATTACGCCTTGCCCATCGCATTCTTGCAAATACATTGTTTTGCAGGGAAGAGACGGGCACAGTCTCGCTACCTGAGCTTTTATTTTTGTGGGTCATGACATAGCCTTTAGTCTTCTATGCCACAGAGGCTATTGTGGTAGTCCAGGCCCCAGGTAGAGTATTCCATGCCGGCTCATGATTAGCACATAGGCTCATGTGCATCGTCACATCCTCCACTGGCAAAATCTATTGTGGTGGCCTCATCACACACATTGCTTTCCATCCTCATGTCTCTCTTGAGATGGATGACAACATATCACCGGTCCCTGTTCCTACTTCTCTCGATCTCTCAGTTCTCGCACACATGCATATGATCAAGATAAACATGAGAGATCGGTATGTATGGCTATATGGGCCAGAGCGCACTCCATACACCATCCTACCGAACCCTATACGCACATGTGTCGACGCGGCTACGCAGTGGTTTTTGACACTGATCATATCTTCCCACCTGCTACGCAGCCCGAGCCCCAGACACATTCTATCCCCACAGATCCATCCACCTCCACTGCACAAACCACCACCCCCACGATCCCTGAAGAGCCCATTGTCACGCAGACCACACTTATTGCCACTGGTCTGGACCGTTTGCTCTTCCTCCCCTCGACACTCATGCACACCTATTTGCACTAGAGGGGATGGCTCGGGACTTCCAAACCTTCATGGATACTATTAGAGAGATGCATGCCACAATCCTATCTTTGGTCTCTGACATCCACCGAGCCCATTACCCACCCCCGCCACCACGACCACCTGAGGATGGCGATTCTCGTTCTCCTCCATCCACTACCGTCATCGAGCTCACACCCTAGCTCCACGCTAGCTTGGGGGAAACCACCACCCACCCACCCACATACATTTGTCCTCATATCTTCACAAACTATATTGCATTGAGGACAATGCATATTTCCAGCTTGGGGGAGGAGCTTCACCCTTATTTTTAGTCTTTCTTTTTCCACCCTTGCCTTCATGCCTTCTCCCACATGTTTATATCGCTTTATCCTTTTCTTTATTTTCATTTTCATGCATCGTGTTCCTCTTTTTATTTCTATTTCCACACATCATGGTACATTCCGATATGCATTCAAAAACCCAAAAATACGTGTATCGCATCATGCATCCTGTATTTTCCATACATCATTTGTAAATACACGTTTGAGAACTTTCTGAAATCGAGCTTTATATGTGTGGTTTATCGAATGGAATTTCATTTTCTATCTTTTATGCTCGATCTTCGATATCAATCTGAATATATGATTAGGATATGTTTTTAGTTTCTGCTCTCATTGTATATGCTCGATATGATCATTCTCATTCTCTAAGATAGAAGTACTCGACCTAGGTCTATTAGAGATCCATTTTATGCATGGACGGTGAAATTGATAATTGAGTATCATGGTTTACAACCCATCGTGACCTGGATAACAACATATTAACTAGTGCTGAGGAATGATATCGCTTTACATGTTCATGCTTTCCAAATGAAAAAGAAGAAGAAGAAGAAGAAAAATGTGTATATATAGAAAAGGAATAAGTGCACTATTCTTCCAACGACGTCGAGTAGCCGGATCCTCATGACTCGGAAATCATCGGGGCCTCGCGTCGAAAGGTTTAGTTTGGGGGAGTGCATGGGAATAACGATTATAATTGGATTGAGTTAGTATGTCCGAGTGGTCCTTTTTGGCATGATGCCCTAAGGTCGTATGACCTGAGAGTTATCGACTTAACACTCCTTACACGAACCAATTAGAATCCAAATGAAAAAAGAAAAAAAAGAGAAAGAAAAGGATTTAAAAGCATGAATAAGATTGTCGATTTCACGAATTAAGGAAAGTTGACGTGATGTGAGAGCCACTTCTTCGATGGACCAATAACCCATTATCCCAAACTTATTTTCTCCTCGACCATCGCATAACTTCGATCCCTCTGACGGGTTAAAGGAAATGTTCTAGAATTTGAGCGTGGTCACAGCTGAGTATATTATTTGACGATTCGAGTTAAAAACCACGTCGTAAGATTATATTCTAATCGATAGAGAGGAGTCGACATTTTAAATTTACATGAATTTAATATTTCCGTATGCCCACGTATATTTCATATATATATATATATGCTCGATCTCGCGAAACTCTCAAAACTCATGCCATCACTTGCATGCTTATTTGCATAACTCATTCTTTACTTTCTCTTCGTCTTCCTCGAGGACGGGGAAGGATTTAGCTTGGGGTATTTTGATGTGTGATTAATTGTCATATTTTTCACGCACTTTCTCACTACTTTTCCACGGTTTCCTTGCCGTCTTCCCTACTTTTTGTTCCTTTTTACGTTTTTGGTCTCTTTGGTGTGTTTCAGGTGAATTTATAGATTTATGGAGCAAAAGAGTGAGAATTTGGGCATAGAAGCGATCGGCGACGCGATATGGTGCAATTGGGTGAATATGGAGACAAAATGGTGATCTGCAGCATCTCACACGGCCTTCTCACAGCTCTGAAGCTCCCTTTACCAAGAGAAGAACCCAACCACGGTCATGTGGAGTCTCACACGCCTGTGTGGCCCCCCAGATCCTAGACCAAAAGACGCCCCCATAAGTCCCACACGACCTTTCAGCAGTCGTGTGGCCGTCCTACCAAAGAAGCAAAGCAGCGACGACATGGTCGTGTGGACCCACCCACACGACCGTGTCTTCTCCATTCCAAACGAACGCAGCGACAGCAAGCAAGTAGTCACGCGGTCGTTTGGATTCCGCAAACGACCGCGTCAGACAAGGAATCCAAGAGGCCCGACTTGCATAACTTCATGAGAACGACACGACCACGTGGATTTATCCAGCAGCCGTTTCAGGTAGAATATGGAGCGATCCGATAGGGTTTCTATGGCCGTATTTAAAGCACGGGGCGCCGCCAGAGTTCGGGGGAGACCCTTTTAACTTCGTTTTGACCCCTTTTCGAGGTTTGCTCTTAGTTTTTAAGGATTAGATAGATTAGATAGAGTTTTAGCTTGGTTTTCCCTTTGTGGATGTGCTTATAATGTGGATCTTGTAACTCCAACGATTGTGAAGCTAAGTATTTTATTGTTTTCCTTACTCCTTCCATGTTATCTGTGATTTCTTATTGTTCTCATTGTTTATCTTCATATTTATATATGTTTTGTGAGTAAATCTTCCCCTAGAGTTTGGTGGATCCCTTTGTGAAATGAGTTTGGGTTGATTTCGCTTGTTTGGTTATTGGATGATTGTTTAGGGTTATATTAGGAAGATTCGTATCAATGTAGATCGAATTCCTCCCTTCGTGGGTAATTAGATTAATTCACGATTGACGTCGGAGTTAATCTAGGGTTTTCGAATGTATTGATCGTTACTATCGGATTGCACGATTGACGGCAGTATTCGATTAGAGTCCTCCTAACATAGATCCGAATCCTAATCCACGGAAGTGGCGTGGAGGAAGATTGTGGATATTCGTCGGACATAATGCACCTAGTGTGTATCGATGCACGATTAACGTCGGTATCGATACAGACTAGGAAGGCCTATCATGTGCCACGGAAGTGGGTGATATGGTTAATAAAAGGGGTAACTTGTCATGTGCCACAGAAGTGGGGAGTAAGAGAATATCCTTAGATTAGATAACATCACCCTACAGTGATTCGATTCCTATGCAAGGAATTTACACCATCGCTTAACCCACAATTGGGTGATGCCTGACCCTAGTTTCTTTTCTTATTTTCATTGTTTCCACTTATTTTATACACACTCTACATACCCTTCACGTAGCAAATTACGGCCTAGAATTGAGTTAGTATTTAATTACCCAACCTCTCTGCGAACGACCTGTTAGTGCTACGACGACGGTCGTGCGCTTGCGGTATACAAATATTAAAGCTCCAACAAGAATCAACGGTAAAAGTGAAAAGATCAATCAACATAGAACAAATTTAAAAGCTTGACCATTCATGAAAAATGTAAGAGTAGAAGGAATTAATACTAAAGCAGATTAACGACTGCCGCCATCTAAACACTGCGAACAAAACAACCCAAAGAGTCATCAGCGGAAATATTAGGCAACAGATTTGCTAAAAAGTACCTTTCTTACAACAACATAGTCTCCGACAGACAAGTTAAGCTCCACGTCTGACTCAGCTTGATATGAATGTATAGCCTACAGGTTGCAGCAGCAAAAGAATATATAGAGAACAAGGGATCTAAATCAAACTTGAGATGAAACAATGATGAATTACTGATTACCTCTCCTAGAAAGTATCCCATTGAATCAGTTGTCCCATCAACCGTTTGGGACGAATACACTCCATTGGCTTCTTCGTAGGAGGGAGGTGGCGGCATAGGGTCTTCCACAACCGGGCTTGGAGATGCTTCAATTCTTTGACGCTCAGATACCATCTATCAATTAAAGGACGTGCACACACATAATTCATGACAGTATACGTTGCATGACCATACCTTTCATTATGTCTAATTTGCTGTTTCAGTTTGGCTAAAGAGCAAAATCTCGTCTGCTAACCTCAACTTCAAGCTGGTCAAGGATTTGTAGGATTCTCTGGTGGTAAGTCCGCTCAGATTCAACCTTCAATTACAAGGGCAGTAATACGAGTCAATAATCAGGTCTACATAACCACGAGGAAAACACAAATCAGATAACATGATCAAATGGAGTACCATTGCAATAAGTCGCTGCAAAGTTAATCTTTGTTGTTGAGATTCAACAGCAGTCATAGCAGCAACAGCTTCCTTGCCCAACATTGTCATGTTCGACTTCAAATCTTGCAGCTTAGATTCAGCAGCTTCCAACTTCAAATTGTTATCAATATTACCAGGGGTTTCCCTCACTTTCATCTGGCGCTTTGTTACTTCAATAGCCTATATACGATTCAACAATATGTCCAGACTTCAGTACATCAGAACATTAGGCCATGACGAGGTATTTTATGGAAGAATACCAAAACATAAAATTGTAGCAGGTGGTTTCTTGATGAGCATAAGCACCATAAAATCCTGTTAGAATAAAAGTCATGTTGAAGATGAAATTACCACGATATAGGTAGTATTACCTGAGCTTCAGCCTCTTGTCGCATCCTGTCATAGCGCTGAGCAAGGTGTCGAGCATCCTCCAAAGGAGCACCCATTACCATTGCTCTTAACGGCTCAGCAACCTGGGAGTAGAGTAATAAAACGATCAACATGGAAGGAAAAGGAAATGGTATATAATGGTAAGAAAATCATATATTGGTTCAAAATCACTTAGGGGAAGGTCAAAACCTCAGCGACTAGAGCAGGAATCCAAGTTGAACTATAGGAACTACATAAATTATGAGAGACAATAGTTCCTCGTCAATCCATATCAATCAATTGGGTTATTGAATTATTGTCGACACGTTTCAGACACAAATAAGACCATAAATTGATCTAGTTCTTTGCAAGGCAGGATGTATGTTAGGAGGTCGTATTACTCCACCAATTAGGCGCTAATGACCATGCAATTAGTAACTTTATAGGCCATCTTTTGCCGTGATTGGAGCCCCCCAATGTTTTTTTGTTTTTTCGGGGGGGGGGGGGGGGGGGGGGGGGGGTGTGTGTGTGTGTGTGTGTGTGCGTGCGCATTTTAATCCTAAATTGTCCATGTCGGCTTTATGAATCATTTTCCCCATTTAGCTCCAAGGTAAAGGATGTCAACGCATCAATTCATTTTTTGTATCCTTAGTGCCAACCACACCTTCAACTATGCTCTTATAGCTTGTCATATCAATGACATTCATTGGTATCCATTGTGTAGGTCCAAACCATCTCCCTCCTAATTTGTATTATTATCTTCAATTGAAACTATTTGTAACTTCTTATGAATGCTTCATTTAATCGTTATCGTTATCATACTGCTTCATTTGTAACTATTTGTAACTATGCTTCATTTGTATTCTCATTTTAATGGCGCTTATTAAGTGCAACATTAAGGACTTGTTCATTCTTTGAACCACAAGACATGACTGATTGTATATCTATCCGATAAACTTTTTTATCCCACTAAATAGGTATTAACAGTCAAATAGTACGTCAGCAGCACTCATCCACTACAACCATCGTGCTGTGAGTTCATGAATATTCTCATGAATCTCGTCATCATGATGAATAATGTGATCCCAAGGGACTGTTTGGCAAGAGCGGTGATAGGAACCAAAAGGAAATTTGCGATTTTATTAGAATAAACTGAAAATAAATAGATAAGTGATTACAATTGTAGGGGTAATCGTCCTCCCAAGACGCCTAAGGGATGTCCGCACCTTTCCAAAGAACTAAGAATTCTCTTTCTATTATGAAAATAATCAAACACATAAGCTAGGGCCGACCAGCTCCATCCCCCTTTATAATAATCCACCCTCATTGTCTGATTACCTGAATACCCTTACACTATAAAATAATACAAAATACCCCAAATAGCCCCTAATGGCCAGGCCTATCATTACTCTGCCCCCGAAAAACCACCGTGTCCTCAAGGTGGTGCATGAAATCTCTGACGATCCTACTCCAATGGATAGTCGTCGTCCCCTCTGGGCTCTTCATCCTCCACTATGTCTTCCTCGTCGTCTCTAGCTATCAGCACTTGCAGCTTGCACACCCCACAATGGTGCCCTGGGGTGAACCTTGCATCGCATCTGAAACACGGCCCTTTTTGCTTCTTCTTCTCCCCAATCTCGGCGTCAGTCATCCTCCGAAACTGACCCCTTGCTGGCGGTGCGCTGCTCTTCTCCCCAGTTTTCTCAATACTCGCCTGATCCGCCCATGTAACTTCCTTCCGTTCTCCAGTTTCGGTCGAAACACTGCGGAAAATCGGTCCACTCCAACCACATCTGGCTCTCATATCCTCCAACTGGCAATCCTTCACCATCTGAGCATACTCCATGGCCTCCATCAGGCTTTGAGGCTTCTGCATGCGGACCGCTGCTTAAATAGTAGCCTTCAGCCCCTTCATGAAAGTGTTCTCCATCATCTTGTCAGACACCCTGCGCACCATTCCTGACAGTGCCTCGAACCTCTCCAGATAGTCTCTCATGGTGCCATCCTGCCTGAGTGACATCAGCTGCTCACTCACATTCTCCAGATGAGGATCTCTAAACCTCTCCACCATCTGGTCACTTATCTCCTCACACGAGCGAAAAGAACGCCTTACATCTTTTCACTGAATCCAAGCGAGTGCCTTCCCATCCAGACATATCGCAGCTGCCTCCAGCTTCTGCTCCTCTGTCATGCGAAAGACCCTAAAAATCCCTCTGCCATGTAGATCGACGACACTGGATCCTCTCCCTCGAAGACATGGATTTTCAGCTTCTGTAGCCTGTCCATATTGAATGTTCACTAGACTCCTCGCCTCCCGTCGTGTCTATGCTGGTGGTAGTGAGACCACCTCTCATGGTGCCGCTCATAGCCCCCACGAGGGCCACCATCCTAGAAAATGTGACCTCGTGGGCCTCCTCCTCGACCCACATGTCCTCTCCCGCCGTCGTCTCTAAATCTGCCCGCGTGCTCCACCTGGACGTCCATGTAGCCACCGCCGAGCTCTCCAGGGCGCCCCTCATAGGTGTGGGGTGGAGGTCGCCCTCTGTCATCACCATACCGAGTCGGGAGGGTCCCGAAACCCCCCACCATCATCACCATATTCCTGAAACACACCCGTGTCAAAACCATCATCGTAACCATGCGCCGGATCCTCCGAATATGGCTAAAAATCTTCGATGTACTCCCATCCCACATGCGACGCTTCAAACCCCCGGGAGGGCCCTCCATGCTCTGTGGGCCTCGACGGCCCTAGAAAGGGACCGTCTGGCCCCGTCGGTGGTCGTCGGAGGCCCAACGGCCCTGCCGCTGACCGACAGGGCCCTGGATCTGCTTCGATGAGCCTATCCGGCCCCATGGGAAGGTCCCACGGTGCTATCAGTCCCCGAGGGGCGGCTTCCTGGGAGGAAGCCGCCGGCCCTCCCGTGCACTGCTGCAGCCGCCGGGAGCTTCTGCTGGGGCCGTCGACCTCCTGGTGGTGTTCCTCCACCTCTGATCCGATGTCCTCTAGATCTGTGAACCTCCAATCTTCTGATTCCTTCACCACGTGCGTCCCCTTGTCCAAAGGCGGCTCCTTTGTCGCTGTTTAGGGTTCACGCTCTCTCCTTTCAATTGTGCAGAGATCTCTCCAAGTTGGAAGATGATTTGTGCTAGGACTTCGCCGTGTTTCTTCAATTGTCCCCCATGGTCTGTTAGGGTTTCTTTCATGCTGGCGACCTCGCCCTTAATGCCTTCGATCTCTCCCGTCAATTTCTCCTCCACCGCATCGATTCGATCTTTGGATCTCGTAGCCGCCGCTATGGATCGACGTGCTCTGATACCAAAATGATAGGAACCAAAAGGAAATTTACGATTCTATTAGAATAAACTGAAAATAAATGGATAAGTGATTACAATTGTAGGGGTAATCGCACTCCCAAGACGCCGATTAATAAGGGACGTCCGCACCTTCCCGAAGATCTAAGAGAATTCCCTCTCTATTATGAAAATAATCAAACAACGCATAAGCTAGAACCGGCCGGCTCCATCCCCTTTTATAATAATCCCCCCTCATTGTCTAATTATCCGAATACCCTTACACTAGTAAGATAATACAAAATACCCAAACAGCCCCTAATGGCCGGGTCTATCAAGCGGTTACCAGGGTGTGGTGGGTTTAAGCCTTGCTAGCCTCTTCCAAACAGTCAAAAGTGAAAGTGGTAAGCATGTAATGATAACCAAATCAAAACCTCAGTGACTAGAGCAGGAATCCAAGATAAACTATAGGAATTGCATAAATTATGAAAGACAATACTTCCCCATCAATCCATATCAATCAAAATGGGTATTGGATTATTGTCAATACGGTTCAGTCACAAATAAGACCATAATTTGATCTAGTTCTTTATAATGAAGGATGGCGCTAAAGACAATGCAATTAGCAACTCTATAAACCATCTTTCGTAGTGTTTGGAGCCCCAATGAGGTGGTGTCAATTTTTAATCCCAAATTGTGTGTCAGCTTCATGAATCATTTTCTCCATTTAGCTCCATAATAAGGGATGTCAACGCATCAATTCATTTTTTGTATCCTTAGTGCCAACCACTCCGTCAACTATGTTCTTATAGCTTATCATATCAACAACACTCATTGGTATCCATTGCATATGTCCAAACCATCTCAAACAGTTATCCCTCCTAACTTATTATCTTCAATCGAAACTATCCCTAACTTATTATGAATGCCTCATTTAATCAACATCTTTATTAACTACCGCTCCTCCGCCGTAGTATTCTCATTTTAGTGTCACTTGGTAAGGGCAATATTAAGGACTTGTTCATTCGTTGACCCACATAACATGTCTGGTTGTATATGTCATATAAACTTTTCCATCCAACTAAATATGTATTAGCAGACAAACAGTACTCCAACGGGAGTTCATGAACATTTTCATGAATCTCGTCATCATGATGAATAATTGATCCTCAGGGACTGTTTGGCAAGAGCGGTACCAAGATGTGAAGGGTTTAAGCCATGCTAGCCTCTTTCAAATAGTCAAAAATAAAAAGCATAAGCCGGTAATGATAACCAAATCAAAACCACAATGACTGGAGTAGGAATCCAAGATAAACTATAGGAACTACATAAATTATGATAGAATACTTCCTCATCAATCCATATCAATCAATATATGTATTGAATTATTGTCAATACGGTTCAGTCATAAATAAGACCATAATTTGATCTAGTTCTTTATAAGGAAAGATGTACGTTAGGAGGTCGTATAACTCCACCAATTAGGCGCTGAAGACCATGCAATTAGCAACTATATATGCCATCTTTCGCAGTGTTTGGAGCCCCGTGGGGAAAGGGGATTGTGTGTGTGCGCGCGCGCGCATTTTAATCCCAAATTGTGTGTGTCAGCTTCATGAATCATTTTCCTCATTTAGCCCCACCGTAAGGGATGTCAACGCAGCAATTCATTTTTTTATACGTAGTGCCAATCACTCCTTCAACTATGCTCTTATAGCTTATCATATCGACGACACTCATTGGTATCTATTGCATAGGTTCAAATTAAGATGGCCAAATGGCCCGAAAGCCCGCGGCCCGGCCCACCCGGCCCGGTCAACGGACCGGCCCGGCAACGTTGACCGGGCCGCAGGCTAGGCCTGGCCCGGAGGCCGGGGCAGGCTTCCGGTGGTCAATGGCCCGGGTCTCAAATTTTTTTTACAATGACCCCCGCGCGTAACCTCAATGGATTCAAACCATTCCTCCTCTTTTTGATGACTACGGGACCAAAACTGCTCAAAGATGCTTTCCTACTCCTCTATCCCGTATGACCGTCAGTAACCGATCTTCTGCTCTCCGATGGTGATGACTTCTTCCTCTGTAAGCCTTTTGATGCCTTCTGAACTGAAGATTTTCTGTCCATACTCCACAGTTTCTCGGCATACACGCTTTTGATATCCATATATCTCGATTTTTTGGGAATATCGGTCGATTCATAATTCTGACCACTAACTTCAATCTAAAAACATTCGATTGACGAGAAAACAAGCAAAAGCCTTAAATTTCATCTTTAATTATACATGCAGATATGTGTAAATATTTTTTTCATTGTAAAGAATTTATAGATTTTTTTAAAGTTTTTTTAAAATAATAAAATCCCGACCCGGCCCGGCTAGGCCCGGGCCCGGCGGAGTCGAGGCTGCGTGCCGGGCTTCGGGGTCCTGGCCGGGCCGGCCCAGCCTGTGACCCGGTCAAAGCCCGGTCGGGCCCGGGCCAGCCCGATGGACACCTTGAGGTTCAAGCCATCTCAAACAATTGTCCCTCCTAATTCATATTATTATCTTCAATTAAACTACGCCTAACTTTTTATGAATGCCTCATTTAATTGCCATCTTTATTATATTGTTGCTCCTCAGTCATAACATTCTCATTTTAGTGGAGCTTATTAAGGGTAATGTTAAGGACTTGTTCATTCTCTGACCCACAAGACATGGCTGCTTGTATATATGTCCTACAAACTTTTCCATCCTACTAAATATGTATTTGCAGTCAAGTAATATCCATCAACACTCATCCACTATAATTGTCGTACTGTGAGTTCATGAACATTCTCATGAATCTCGTCATCATCTCGTCATCATGATGAATAATTGATCTTAAAGGACTGTTTGGCAAGAGCGGTTACTAGTGTGTGGAAAGTTTAAACCCTGCTAGCCTCTTCCAAACAGTCAAAAATGAAAGGAATAAGCGGGTAATGATAACCAAATGATTAAAGGGATTTTTGGCTATTTTTGAAGAAATATTATGCTTATTCCCCTGCTTTTTGGTGTCAAATGCTTAAATCCTACACCAGCTTTGAGTTGGCATATGAATAACACAGAATATACCCTTACACTTCCCTCAACCCATCCTACATCAACCCTGTACTTCTACAAATTTATCCCCCTTGCCAAATGGAGAATTAGTAGTGAAAATTCCAACTCTTGGGCAGTGTTTAAGAAAGCACTAGACAGTTCTAGCCTTCAAGGTGACCACGTCCCAGAGTGACCCCTAGCACCTATCAAATCAAAGCAGCTTGAACTCTGCCTGCTTAGGTAGCATCCTAGCCGTTTTCTACAACACCGCCCTTTGGTATTTCTTGACTAATAATGTGAATTATAGCATTGTATCTTTCAAGAGTTGAACTACAGCTCTAAATCTCATATTAAACATACGGGTTGGGTTATCATAGAAGATTTCAAAGCCTATTTCTCCATGTCTACTTCTAATAATCACCAAACTCCAGCGTTGGAGAACTTTCCAGGTTGCTCCTAGGCTGTGCACTTAAAATGCATAACCATTAACCAATCAGTAGGTATCCTACCAGCCAATGGTTTGATTAGCTCCATAGCCTACATCCTTCGCAGTAATTAGTTCTGGTCCATAATTAGCACCAATAAAAAGGAAAGGAAAAAAGGAAAAAGAAAAGAACAGTCATCTGTAACCACATTGTGTTCATGGTGTAGATGCAATATGTAACGCATATGTTGCGACTATCCTGTTGGAAGTGTTTGACCAAGAGGTTCGTTTGGCTGCAAGAAAGAGATTGAAAATTTGAACTCGGTTAAACTAAACTAACTTTTTAAAAACTCAAATCCGCCATTATTGTTTGTTTCCATAACTTGGAAGTCAGTTGGAAGTAACATCATTGTCCCATTCTTGTTTGTTTGCTTAAAGATGTAGTGGGAAAGTGAAGTTGGATTGTGGTTAAAAACACATGATCTAATTAATTAAAAATTAAATTTACATGGTAACTTCACAACTTTTTGGGCCAAAATCAGTACATGATTTTGAATAGAAAGCTAATATGGCATCCATCATTTGAAAATTACTTCATGGTTGAGTCTTAACAAAACAACTCATTGAACTCACTGAACTAGCACTCTTCTCCCACTATATTCGTGGTCGTTTTAGCCAGACATGCCCAGAGCATAGAGGCCTATGATGGTTGGAGACACCATGGATTAAGGGGAGCAGCTAGTCGTACAGTGGAATAACTTCTCAAACATGATCATAGCAATTCAATCAACCGATCTTTTGTTTGGGTGTTCAAAGTTGGATAATAAGAATGTTGCATTGTAAAAAAAGTGCAAGAAAAAAAGGCTAATCTAGTTTATTGGTAAAAGTGAAAAAAGCCATGGGCGCAGGCATGAAATTCCAACCTATTGTTGTGGATCTTGACATATGTGTCACCATATCAATTATAGGTAGCATATCACGAGCTATGCATCGTCAAATGACAAGTGTAAGAATTAGACTGCGCTAAATACAAATCAACATATACTTAATTAGCATAATATTTATATACAATGTATCATGCATACATATCCTTGATTAGTGTCTTAGATGATGGAATTAGACTTATCTAAATTTGTAACACATGTAATTCCAATAATAAGGAGAGATGGCTAATCAATCTCTACATATTTCTCTTCTTTACTTTATCTTTTCTGAAATGATATCAGAGCTAATGTTCTTAGTTTTATAATCATCAAATTAGTCACAAATCTGCGCTGGATCATGCTCACAGAGCGTGCATAAGGTGGGGCCAATGTCGAGATGTTACTCATCACCAATACCTATCTTGTTGACTGCTACATGAATACTATCTTTGTACAATAATATTTAAGGTACTGTTATTCTGCTACAATATCGTAACAATACTGCAACAGCCCTTGAGGTACTGTTACTCTATTACAGTATCGTTACAATAGTGCATTCTGCTTCAGCATTGCTACACTCTTTTACATGCTGCTATTTTGAAATAGCAACGATATTGTTCTAGTAAATACTTTTCTACAAATGCAGCTACCGTCTTCATGGTGTTGCTACAGAAGTACTCCTCCGTTACAGTACTATCGGTGGCATAACTATTTACATCTTGCATTGGAAAACTGCAAGAAAAACAAAAAAAAAATTATATGGGACTTTCTCTCTCTTTGACTCTATTTAGTCTCTACTCCCAACTCTTTTCTATAGTCTCTTCTCTCTCTAAGTCTCTCCCTCTTCTCAATCTCCAAGTTCCAGGTGCTCGGGAAAGAGGAGTTGTTGGAGAGGAAGCAGGTGATCGTGAAGGTCAAGCTGGTGTCCAAGATAGTCGAGAAGAAGATCAAGGAGGCCGGAGTTGATATCATTCACATGGCTTAAACGGCTTAAATGACTTACAGATTGGATGTTTGGTATTGCTTTCTTATGGCTTTTTTGTTACTGTTAGTGTTCCGTCATTTTGGATGAATTCTCTCATGGAACAAAGCAGAAATCTTGTTTTTAATTTTTGTTTCCAAGATTCAATTTTGGATATTATGCATGGATTTCCTTTGCTCAAATTATAAACAGGACCAGGTTCAAATTTTGATGTTTTGGTTTCAGGATTGCATGACGAGGGAGCTGCGTTCACAGGGGATGACCATTGAGGAGATCGCCTAATGCTTGAATAAGGCTCTTTTGGATCCCACATTATGTCAGCCACCAAATCTTCTTTCTTGGGTAATTTTTTTGTTTTTATTTTTCTTGTCTATTTATAAATGGCATTGTTGTTTTTAGCCTTAACATTGGGGGGTTTTAATTTTTTTATTTTTTTAAAATAGGTGTGATTTAAGGGTGGTGAGTGTTGCCTACATGTTCTTCATTGAGACAATGCTTAAGCATCATGGGATTTTTCAGTGTTTCACGGACATCAACGCAAATCTAAGCTTTGTGGATGAAGAAGGCATGCCAATGATTTTTTTCCTTATTATGATTTCATACAATCCTCACATGAATGCAGCCTCTGCCCTACAGATGTGTGTAAGGTAATTATCTCTTCTTTTTATTAATTCTGGGTTTTATTTTTCGTCCAAAGTTCTCAAATTGTTGAATAAAATTTTATTTTCTCAATTTGTTGGATAAAAGGCCAGTTCTATACCGCCCTCCTCCAAAAAGTATTTTGTGTGATGGTTGAAATTAGAACCCCTGAAGCTGGTGAAATATATTAAACATGCCAAATATATCAAAATCATCGCTTTATAATGGTTGTTATACATGCTAGAAAGTTCATAAAGCTGTGAGAAGATCAATAACTATGTATACTCATAGAATTGGACACTTTTTTCTATGTTTTTGTTGCGGCCGGAAATTGGAGTAAGGGCAAATGGGTAAAATAACAATGAGGGGGTGTTTGTCTATTTAAAGGGGGTTGAGCCGGCCCTAGAAGCGATGCGAAAATTGAGAGAGTATTTTATTTTATCCCTTAGATTAATTGTATTAGGATTTCGGCTTTTCCCCCTAGGTTAAGAATCGTCTTTTAGTTATTAGTTAGCGAGTAGATTATTGTATTAGTGTTCCTTTTTAATTGTGAGATCTGAAATTCCAATAAAAATCCCATTTTTATCTTCAAATCCCTAGCAAATCGCATCAATTGGTACCAGAGCGGTTGATCCATGGCGAATACGCGAGCAACGGAGCGGATTGAAGTCTTGGAAGGGAAAGTTGAGAGGATTGAAGCCCAAATCAGTAAGGGTTTCATCGATCTAAGGAAAGAAGATGCGGAGATGGCCGCGGAGATCCGGAAGGAGATGAAGGAAAATCAAGAGAAGACGGAGGCCAAGATGAAAGAGATGAAGGAGATGACGGAGGGGAAACTATCGGAGTTGACGGAGGCCATAGCGGCGTTGACCGCTCATCTCATCCCAAAGGCGGATCCAAGCAAAAAGGAACCACCTTTGGCGAAGGACAAAGGTAAAAAGACAATTTTTTTTGAAGATGAACCGGATCTAGACGACGATGGAGGGTTTGACCAAGGAGACAACGCGTGGGGGACCCACCAAGACCTCGCGCCGCCGCGCCGCGACGACACAAACCAAGGAGGAGGATTTCCGGCCAACCGGAACACCCCAGGGTGGCCGCCGGCCCCCCAGGTACCTCTGGGGGGGCCGGCGAACCCCCTGGGGGGCGGCGGCAGGCCGCCAGGGCCTCGGGAGGGGCGGCCGCACCTGCCGCCCCCCCTGGCGGCCTCGGCCGACCCTGCCGCCGCCGCCTGGGGCCCGCCGGCCCACTTCCAGGGCCGGCCGGCCCAGGCGGCAGCCTGGGGGGCCTCGGCCGACCCCAGAGGGGGGATCCGAGGCCCGCCCGACCCCTGGGGGGTCCACTGACCCCCAGGACGCTCGACAGGCGATTCCGCAGGTTCCCCGACCCCCGGGGGCCCCGCCCGAGGTTCGTGGAGCGCAATTTAGGGGTTTTCAGCCTTTTGGGGGACCCAGCGGAGGATTGCAGCAGGGTGGAGGGCCCCACCAGATCACAGGAGGCCCGTCGACTCACCCCCCACCCTTTGGGGGAGTGACGGGAGATTGGAGAGCGTACCAGGATCCTCCAGGAGGCCACCAGGCGGAATTTGGACACCATCAGGGAGACTGGCAGGGGCACGGAGCAGAGGGAGGCTACCGTGATCGGACTGAGGCTTATGTTCCAGACAGGCGACAAGGATACCAGCACAGGGGAGGATTCCAGCCGCAGGAGAGAGGTGGATTCGCTGGCGAGAGGCGTCTGAGGAAGCTGGAGGTGCCTGTTTTTGAGGGAGGCGACCCAGACGACTGGCTTTACCGGGTGGAGAGGTACTTGGAGGTGTCCGCTGTCCCAGGGGAGGATTGGCTACGGGCGATAGGGGTCTGTCTGGAGGGAGAAGCTTTGGGCTGGTTCCGTTGGACTGATCCCTAGCAAATCGCATCAGTTTTATATCATATATTAAATATATGTATGATACTATTTTATCGCTATTATCAATTTATAATTAAAACATTCTTAGCGTTTAATTTTTTTGCTATGATATTTTAAAAAAATTACTCTTTGTACTTTATTTTTGTTCAATGCAAAAAAAATCCTGGTTACGCCACTAAATACTATTATTGTTTTTTAACTAAATCGGTTCTCTGTTATTTGCGGGTTTGATGTATGCTACTGCATATGGATTCTATGTTGCCTATAGTTTTATATTACATAAAATTTTCTTTTTATATAACAAGTTAGGTACAATCGTTTATGCTTTAGCTTGAGGAGAAGTGTTAGAAGTAGAACATATATTAAATATGAATCAACTCTTACTTAATTAGCATAATGTTTAGATACAATGTATCAAGTGTTCATGTCTGTCTTGACTGATGAATCTAGATCCATCTAGAATTATAGCATGTGAGATGGTCAATCTAGCTTTACCTCTTCCTCTTATATGTTTCTTTGTTCTGTCAACAAGGATATGCCATCTCTTGCATGTTGGTGCAAGTCTCTCATCCTAGGAACTTAGCTACGAGATGCTAGGGGTGAAAGATAGTCATGTCATAATTGCCTTAAAAACTCCAGAACCAAACAATTGACCACGTGCACATGCGCATAATAGGAACTGTACTATAAGATGATAGAGATGAAAGATGGCAATGTTACAATAGTCTAAAAATTTCAGCCAAACGATTCTACATGCACACACACATATAGGAGGAAGCAATCCTTTGATAAAAGTTCTCTAACTAAGCTTCGTGAGAACTTGATGCGATTATCACCTACAGGCAGAGGAGGCGCAGGATAAATTCGTAATTTCTGGGATTGTTTATGCAATTTTGAACGTTGGGGGTGGGGGCTTTTTTTAAAAGGTCTAATTTTGGGGGTTATAGCTAGGGCCGGCCATAGGGAGTTGTTTTCATGCTTATTTGAGATTAGTAAACCCTGGGCCAAGGTGCCGACTTTGGATATTTAACCTTTCATCTCGAAGAGAAAGTTAGGAGATTGCCTCATCTCGAATCGAGGCGTTATCTTTATTTTCCAGATCTGAAATTAATACAAAAATCCCTCTTTTCTTTTATTTTCTCCACTAAAACCGTATTTCCTCACAAACAAGCCCTAGGTTATATCAAAGTGTTATCAAAGCGGTCGATCCATGGCGAACACGAGATCAAAAGACAAGGTTGAAGCGTTGGAAGAGAAGTTGGCGAAGTTTGAAGTCGAGATCCATGAGGTGATTAAGAAGAGCGCCGACGAGCAAAGGAGCAAGTTAGATTGGAGGTTTTCACAGCTCATGGACGCCTTAGGGCAAACAAATCTGAAGATTGATGTATTGTCGCAGCAGAGGGATCCAAAACAAATCGAAACCCTTGGTATGGAGAAAAAGGCGAGGACTTTAGTGAAGGGGAAGGAGAAAATGGATCACCGTCGTGAAGGACTCCTTTCGGATGCAGATCTAATAACGGATGATGAAAATTTCGACTTCTAAAAGGGCGAGAGAACACTACCAGAGATCTATGGAGGCCGGAGAAGCGGAAGAGAAGACGAAAGAGTGCAGTGGGGTCCGCCGGAGTTCCTCGTCATCGATGGGTCAGTCGAGCTCGAGGAGGCACCGGATTACCAAGCTCAACTCGAGATCCGAGTCTGCCAAGCTCCAATCATCCCGGACCCCAGCTCTGACCGAACGACGAAGCTTTCGAGCTCGGAACTTCATCCTGCCAAGCTCGGCGCCTTCCTCCATGGCTCGTTCGATCGGAGCTGTCCTACGGTATACTTATTGTGGCGAATGGTTGCTCGATAGAGAATCTGATGCGCTGTGACACCCACATGTCAGTGAGCGGGTGGGTGCGCTTTGCGCTGTGGGTGAATTTTTGATGCCCTCGTCTTGGCTTTAGCATGTGGGTACATTTTGCAAAGCCCTCGTTTTTTCTTGGCAAGGATTATCAAATTTTGTTGCTACCCACAATCCCACTTGCTGACAAACTGGACCCCTGCCACTTGAGTATGGAAGGTGGTGGACCCCACATCCAGAGCAACCGACGTCCATGATGTTCTCTTCTCCTCACCGCCAAGCTGACGTTTGTATCGTTGTGTCCGTCCTACATCTGATAGGTCCATCGGGCCGGCCCGCTCGACCCGATGGGTTGGACGAAAGCATTGAACTTCCAAGCTCGGCTGAAAAATATTTGATCTGATCACTGATTGATTGAGGTGGCTTCTCGATTATCGCTCCCAAGCTAAAGGATCCAAGTTCAGAATGCCCTTCAGAATCATCATGAAGCCCACCTTGTAGTCCCAGCTCTAGTCCAAACAAATGAGGACAAGCAAGCTGGTGGCCTCCAATACTCTTTCTTCAACCTCCTTGTGGATTCGTCTCATGCGAAGGTGATGCCAATTGAGCTCGTCTGCCGAACCACTTCCAATCACCTGGCACATCAAGCTACCTAAGGGATGATTCCAACCCAATGAGTTGCCAAACTCAAAGTTGGCATCGGCAGAGCATCCCAAAGTTCTGATTGGGTCTGGGGGCAACAGCCCCACCGACCACTGTGTCAGATCAGCCGAGTTAAACTAAAGATCTATGGGTCGTCTACTCTCTTATCTGGTCGGTCTTCTCCCGGCCAACCAAGCTTCCCCCTAGTGGCATCGCTCGGACATTGAGGCGGACCACCAACTCGATGCGCGATGATCTCAATTGGCATCCCCGTTCATCAACATGTGGCATCACCAACTCGAGGCATGATGCTCGATGCTCGATGCTCTCAACTTCAATCCTCGGCCTACCCGGTTCAAACTAGAAGCAATGAGCACGGTCTCAAGATTGTCATCTTCACTCAGCTGGACTTTTGACAAGTCTCAGTTTGATTATTATGACAGTCACGCCGGCGAAGAAGCTGGAAGCCAATCTTGCATTAGATCCCTCTTGGTGCTCGAAATTGGGGCTAGCTCATGTGGCTAATATTCAAAGCAGGCGGAAGAAGATGTCGCGCTTGATGTGCACATGCTGATCTACCGAAGCTCACCTCCGACCAAGCGTTGCCTCCGTCGAGTTGTAAACTCGCAACAAGGCCGGTTCCGTGAAGGCAAGCTTCCATCCCCGCTAGCCAACCAGGCTACGCGGTCGGAGATGAAGTCTTTATCTCTCGCAAGCCGTTCGGCTACACGATCGGAGGGACCATCCCTTCGCGGGCCGACCGAGCTACACGATCGGGGGGCCAACTTCCCTCCTTCCGCCGGTCAGTAAAGCTATGCGGTGGGAGATGACTCGGCCCACGACGGAGACAACTCTTCCTTCGCGAGCGCTCGGCTACACGATCGGAGAGGGCATCCCTTCGCGGGCAGACCAAGCTACACGATCAGGGGCAATGTCTTCATCCCTTGCGGACTGAACTAGCTACATGCTCAGAGATGAACTCTATACTCTCTTCGGAAGTATGCTGAGTGGCCATCCTCTCGCCTCCGAGATTCTCTTTTCGAACGTAAGCCGAGAGGCCACCCCCTTGCCGCCAAGGTACTATCTTTGTAAGTAAGTCGAGTGGCCACCCCTCGCCTCCGAGATTCTCTCTTCGGAAGTAAGCCGACGAGTCACCCCCTCGTCGCCAAACGAATGGCTATGCGATTGGGAGCTAATTCCTTGTTGGTCGAGCAAAATATGCAATCGGGGCCAACTCAACTACATGCATGGGGGATCATACTTCGAACTCGTCTCGAGCTAACTTACTGATGTGGCTTAGCCCCCACTGTAAGCCGATGGGTTGCTCCCCTCGTCTGCCGACCTATTTTCGTCTCAAGCTATAAAGACAAGAAATTACTTTCTTTGCGAGCCAACCCGACTCTCCGACCAAGATTTCTTCGTATCACATAGCCCGACCTCAACCCTTACAGTGGTTGAGCTCGAGCGATGGGTGCCATTGTTACATACCATGTGGCTTGCTTAGGCTAGGCCATTAACATGTCGACCCACGGCCCATGGGCTATGGTTGTAAGAGTAAACAACTACATTGAAGGAGGAATTTAATCCCATGACCCACGTAAGTGGCCCATTATCTCCACTACAACCACTTCATGAGTGGAATGGTTAGTGGGGAGAAGTTACTCCCATGATGCCACATTAGTGGCCCACTTCCATGAAGACCATGATCTCCACTAAAGCCACCTGGATAGTGGGGGGAGTGGGCAAAGCCAAGAAGATGCTATAAATAGCCCAGGCAACAAACCACCAAAGGGAAGAGGCCAGACTTGAATCAGATGATAAGTATTATAATTTTGCTCTTTCTCTTTTAATTAGCTCTTTATGTTTCCTCCAACGAGAAACTAACTTGAGCGTTGGAGCGGGTTTGGGTCGAACTCAAATCCGAACCCCTTACGCCTTTTTGTGTTGCAGGTCACTCGACATGTGACCCTCACCAGGCTCAGAGCTCCTCCGAGTTAGATCGGTCTTCCTCCAAGTAGCTCGGTCGCCACCTTGCAGACCCAAGCTACCCAGCGGGAGAGCTTGATCACCCCGGCTGACGAAGGCACGCGTTGCTGAAAGCGTCGAAGTCGGCCCAATAAATGTTGGCCGGTGACTCAACCTGAAAGGTGATACTCGCAAGTGTACGAGGTCGGCAAATAATATACCCAGAGAGTACGGGATCATATCCACAGACGGAACTAATCTGCAAATTCAAACAAATAGTCAGAGCGTGTAAAGAATTGACGAGGGTTCTACTTCTAACCACCTTTGGGAGTGAATGGTTGTTTGTAAAGATGAATTGTCTAAATACCCTAAGGTAAGGGTAATGTCCTTAATTTGGATGCAAGGAAAAAAGAGAGTGTGGATGTTTTAGGATATCAATAGGATTACTCAATTGCTTTGTCAAATGTTAATTCCATGATAACTCAATCATCCATGTCAAGGTATGAGTATCGAGAAATAAATCAATTGAGCATACTTGAGATGCACCAAAGGTAATTGCTAAATGAGCTCTTCCCCTAATTACAGCTCATGAATCAACTCTTACATCCATTTCAAGGTATGTGAGAGTAGTACATATAAGTTGTGTTGCGCATCACACAACCACCATTCTGCGGCCCCCTTAAGGTACTGCATGATTCAATAAACGTGTTACAATCCAATTAACAATATAAGTTATCGGGTGAGTTAGGCTTATATTCTATGACATGTGGGTTAATGGGTTTTGCATCCATTTCAAGGTATGCAATACCCATGAACACATAGATGCAAGAATTACGATGCACCACCGTTCTTTAGTTCCTCAACGGATAGTGTTAAATCCAATTAAACGTAAGCTTAACTCACCCAACAACATGGATTAACAAAGGGGATGCTGGAAATTAACATCAGCAAAGCAATCTGAACATCCTACATCAATCCATAACACCCACACATTGAATCTAGCCAACCATTTTCAGCACAAAGAAAGTATTCATTGAAATAAGCATTGTTTCAATACAAGAGATGAAAGTAAATGAATAAGAGTAGAAGAGTTACAAATCTATCACCTAATACGAGCTTCCTCAATCCCCAATCAATCCCAGCAATACAAAAACGAGATCAAAACAATCAAAAACTCGCAAAACCCTAATCTCACTCTTGAGGAAGAAGAAGGCTCAAAAATAGTAAAGTATTTTAGATATCCCTAATTACATCTGAATAGTAGTGTTTTATACCCCCTAGGGGTTATATCTCATCCATCCAAAATCTCACCCAAAAGCTCACAGCAAATGGGAAGAAATCGGGTTAAGAAACAAGCACTTTCCGCAACCCAGAATTTAGGCGAAAAACCTCGCACAGGCGACTGTCGACCAAACACCAGTCGCCTGACGATAGGCGGCTGTCGTTGGTTGGACAGTCGCCTGGTTGGTGGGCTATGTAACTTCCAAATGTTAAATGGTTCTCCAGGCAGGCGACTGTCTTGAATATTACATGCGCCTGTGAGGTCCACAGGCGCATGTCTCTTGTGCTTCAGGCGCCTGCTTCAGAAGTGTTACCTTAAACAGTAAGTTGGCTCTTCTGGTCCTCCAGACATCTGGAAAAACAGTCGACTGCTGCTGAAATGGCAGGCGCATGTACGATATCCAGTCGCATGTCAATCCTCTTGCAGGCGCATGTCATTGCGCTCAACTTTTTCCAGCTCCAGCTCTTCTAAGGCAGTCAACTACTGTTATCCGGGCAGTCGCCTGTGTGGTTACACATGTGTCTGTCTGTCCTTTTGCAAGCGCATGCTATGCACTCATTTCTGCTCCATGTTGGGTTTCCAACTAGGCAGGCGACTGTCGTTGAAAGGACATTCGCCTGTCCTGGCTCAGCTTCCACTTCTTGTTGAGTTGATTTAGTCCCCTTCGGGACCCCTGAAAAATCCAAAAAAAAATCCTTAAAAATATAGTAGACATTTATAATGCTTTGTGAAGTGAAATTGTGTCAAAATGCTCACAAATGATGGATTAACGCAAATGTAGTTAAGAGAGCATGATTCCATGGATTATATGCACAAGAGTAGATGATTATGACGTTAAGATCTGCGATATTCAGTCATAATCACCTCCAACTAGCGTTTTGCTAGTCCCTAGCAAAATAAGTGACCAATCCCAAAAAGATAATGCTGACTCTATTCATGGATTATTAGCAATACTAAAGTGTGTTGAAATCATATCTACTAAGGCAAAGTTTTCAAGTCTATGCACCCTTCTCTATGACTATAATCTCATTCCTCCTACACACTCTACAACCCACACATAAGCTTAGTATATCCCTTAATATGTAGCAATCTCATGATATAAGATTCTTAGGAACTCCCGAGCTTATGGGATATAACATGTACTCCCTCAAAAGATCATGGAAATGAGTTGTGATTCAAATTTCATGCATTTACTCAAATTTCATGGCAATTTTTGCTTTATTCAAAGTATCATGGCAAAAGTTTATGCCTTATTCAAATGTACACAAGTGCACTCTTATTATTGTAGAATTTGATAGCATTCATTTGAGCAGCTCCAAAATCCAAGTCAATACCTTAGGATCCATAAATATAAACCTAGCCGAATTTTTAAAATTCCTAAGGCTAAATCAATTGATTATTAATACCAAGGTTTCTATATCACTATAGGGTTTCAAATGGGTGGTAATTGTCATGAGATCCAAACTAAAAGGCTAAGTGCAAGCATGTAGAGAAACAATTAATTGCCACTTGTACATGAAGATACAACACACCCTAAATTGCCAAAATCCACTTCAAGAATATATTTTTACCATGACATGTTGGGAAGGATCTTCACATTTCATCAATGAGACTAGCAAGAAGCTATAAATTGGAGAAATGTTGGTGATAAACGGAAAAATTTTATTTCATTCATTTTATTCAAAAAAAATCAAAATAATAAAAAGATGCTCAAGAGGTTATTATATCTTAGTCCACACCCCCAACTTAAAATAAACAAGGTCATCAATGTTTGAAGGGTGAGATGAAATATATGCATAAAATGGATAAACTAGGATGAGCAAGTTTAAGCAAGAGTTATTCATTACTACATACTACTAGAGAGGAAAGTTTTGGAACGAACACAACTAGTTGGTTCCACTCGGAGGTGGTTCCATAAGCTCCATGGTGTCCTAATCTCTACTCCACAGCTCTTGGTAATGCTTTACGAGTTGGTCGTTCACCTTGAATTCATTGCTGTTTCGTAGATTGGCAATGGTCACCACTCCATGTGGAAATACCTCTCGAACTATGAATGGCCCAATCCACCTCGAATGAAGCTTTCCGGGGAAGAGATGAAGTCTTGAGTTATAGAGTAGCACTTTCTCCCCCGGGATGAATTCTCTCCTGCAAATGATTCGATCATGGGCACATTTGAGCATTTCCTTCACAAGCTTGGAATTGTTGTACGCCTCCCTCCTTATCTCTTCAAGTTCCACTAACTGCAATTTACGAGAAGTGGGTTCAATCTCACAATTAAACTTTTTAATTGCCCAAAAAGATTTGTGTTCAAGTTCAATGGGCAAGTGGCAAAATTTTCCAACCAATAAGCGATATGGGAACATCCCTAAAACCGTTTTGTAGGCACTACGGTACACCCACAATGCCTCGGAAAGACGCATGCTCCAATCCTTCCTTAATGGATTCACCGTTTTTTGGAGTATGTTCTTGATCTCCCGATTTGCCAACTCCGCTTGTACATTGGTTTCGGGGTGGTATGATGTAGAAACCTTGTGTTTCACTCCAAACTTCTTCATTAAGCTTAAGAAGAGGCGGTTGCAGAAATGTGACCCTCCGTCGCTTATCATAGCATTTAGCATCCCAAATTGTGCGAAAACGTTTTCTTTCATGAATTTAAGCACGATAGCCGCATCATTGGTCCTATAAGGAATAGCATTCACCCATTTAGATACATAATCTATAGCAAGCAAAATATATGTGTGCCCAAAAAGATGGAGGAAATGACCCACATAAAATCAATGCACCAACAATCGAAAATTTCTAATTCAAGAATAGGGCTTAACAGCATCATATTTCGTTTAGTGATCCT
Source organism: Scilla litardierei (assembly GCA_030789695.1). Taxonomy (NCBI): domain Eukaryota; kingdom Viridiplantae; phylum Streptophyta; class Magnoliopsida; order Asparagales; family Asparagaceae; genus Scilla; species Scilla litardierei. The sequence goes on along the minus strand of CM061133.1, from coordinate 695,469 downwards.
CCCAACTTTTGGCAAGCTAAGCATGACTTACAATATGTATACGTGTAATTAAACATGCTAGGCCAATAAAAGCCACGTTGTAAAATTTTCGCTACGGTCTTTTGGGCAGAAAAATGACCACCACACACCCTCATAGCAAAAATGCAAAACACTATGAAACTCATGGTCGGGTATACATCTCCTAACTATTTGGTCATTACAATACTTGTAAAGGTAAGGATCATCGAAAAAGAAAGATTTTACCTCGTAGATGAACCTTTTGTAATCTTGGCGAGACCAAGAGTAGGGAGTCTTACCAATGACCAAGTAGTTTACAATGTCTGCATACCATGATAGTGTGGGAGATCGCAAAAAGGTGCTCGTCGGGGAACAAATCCTTCAATGGGATGATTGCCGGCTTCATGCTCACCGTTAGCCTTGAAAGGTGATCGACAACGTGATTTTCCACTCCTTTCTTATCCTTAATGGAGATGTTGAATTCCTGCAAGAGCACAATCTAACGGATTAGTCTAGGTTTGGCGTCTTTCTTGGAAAAGAGATATTTTAGAGCGATGTTTTAGAGCGGTATGAAATGAAGATACGCTATCCCCGGCAACGGCGCCAATTTGATTGACTCAACATGAAAGGTGATACTCGCAAGTGTACGAGGTCGGCAAATAATATACCCGGTGAGTACGGGATCGCATCCACAGAGACGGAACTAATCTGTAAATTCACACAAATAGTCAGAGCGTGTAAAGAATTGCCGAGAGTTCTAACCACCCTTTGGGAGTGAATGGTTGTTTGTAAAGATGAATTGTCTAAATACCCTAAGGTAACGGTAATGTCCTTAATTTGGATGTAAGGGAAAAATAGAGTGTGGATGTTTAGGATATCAATAGGATTACTCAATTTCTTTGCTAAATGTTAATTCCATGATAACTCAATCAGTCATCCATGTCAAAGTATGAGGATCGGGAAATAAATCAATTGAGCATAATTGGCATGCATCAAAGGTAATTACTAAATGGGCTCTTCCCCTAATTACAGCTCATGAATCAACTCTCACATCCATTTCAAAGTATGTGAGAGTAGTGCATATAAGTTGTGTTGCGCATCACACAACCACCATTCTGCAGCCCCCTTCAGGTAGTGCACGATTCAATAAACAGGTAACTCAATTAACAATATGAGTAATCAGGTGCACGATTCAATAAACAGGTAACCCAATTAACAATATGAGTTATCGGGTGAATTATGCTTATATACTATGAAATGTGGGTTAATGGGTTTTGCATACATATCAAGGTATGCAATACCCATGAACACATAGATGCAACAATTACGATGCACCACCGTTCTTCGGTTCCTCAACAAATAATGTTAAATCCAATTAAACATAAGCTTAACTCACCCAACAACATAGATTAACAAAGGGGGTGGTGGAAATTAACATTAGCAAAGCAATCTAAACATCCTATCAATCCACAACACCCACACAATGAATCTAGCCAACCATTTTCTGCACAAAGAAAGTATTCATTGAAATAAACATTGTTTCAATACAAGAGATGAAAGTAAATGAATAAGAGTAGAAGAGTTAGAAATCTATCACCGAATACGAGCTTCCTCAATCCCCAATCAATCCCAGCAATACAAAAACGAGATCAAAACAATCAAACTCTCAAAACCCTAATCTCACTCTTGAGGAGGAAAAGGAGTCAAAAATAGTAAAGTATTTTAGTTATCCCTAATTACATCTGAATAGTAGTGTTTTATACCCCCTAGGGGTTACATTTCATCCATCCAAAATCTCGTCCAAAGGCTCACAGAAAATGGGGAGAAATCGGGTTTAGCTACAAGCACTTTCTGCACCCCAGAATCTGGGCGAAAAACCCCGCACAGGCGACTATTGACCAAACGCCAGTCGCCTGACGATATGCGGCTGTCGTTGGTCGGACAGTCGCCTGGTTGGTAGGCTGCGTAACTTCCAAATGTTAAATAGTTCTCCAAGCAGGCGAATGTCTTGAATATTACAGGCGCCCGTGAGGTCCACATGCGCCTGTCTTTTGTACTTCAAGCGCCTGCTGCAGAAGTGTTAAATTAAACAGTAAGTTGACTCTTCTGGTCCTTCAGACATCTGGAAAACAGGCGACTGCTGCTGAAATGGTAGGCTCTTGTACGATATCCAGTCGCCTGTCAATCCTCTTGTAGGCGCATGTCATTGCGCTCCACTTTTTCCAACTCCAGCTCTTCTAAGGACGTCGACTGCTGTTGTTCGGGCAGTCGCCTGTGTGGTTGCCCAGGCGCATGTCTGTCCTTCTGCATACGCCTGCTATGCACTCCCTTCTGCTCTACACTGGGTTTCCAACTAGGCAGGCGACTATCGTTGAAAGGACAGTCGCCTGTCCTGACTCAGCTTCCACTCCTTGTTGAGTTGATTTAGTCCCCTTCGGGACCCTTGAAAAATCCCTAAAAATATAGTATGCATTTATAATTCTTTGGGAAGTGAAATTGTGCCAAAATAAAACCACATGCTCACAAATGATGAATTAACGCAAATGTAGTTAAGAAAGCATGATTCCATGGATTATATGCAAAAGAGGAGATGATTATGATGTTAGGATATGTGATATTCGGTCATAATCAACCGGAACCTTACCGTCAACAGAGAGGATGTGCTAGAGTTGGAGCTGATAAGGAGGATGATCAGAGCACCCACATTTGGACCTGGCGGAGGTTTCTCTGAACTCTGTGATGGGATTCACTACGAATCACACCATGAAGTTGGTAGGATAGATTGCAAAGATAGAGGTGACTGTGTTGGTTGATAGTGGGGCTACCCACAATTTCATTTCCCGCCAGCTGGTGGAGAGGCTGAGGCTGGAGATCAGTGACGTAGGCAGGTTTGGAGTGGTGCTGGGATAAGGCAGGTGGCACAGAGCAGTAGCATATGTAGAGGGTTACTCCTTACTATCCAGGGGGTACTGATCATAGCCAACCTCCTTCCATTGGAGTTGGGGAGTACAGATATCATCATTGGGATTAAGTGTTTGCAGATCCTCGGGAACACGAAGACCAATTGAGGACTGCTCAGGCTGGAGTATCAGGAGAGGACGGACCGTAGTATTGCAGGGGGACCCCAGTCAATGTCGTTTCCGAGTTTCCTATAAATCCATGACTAGAGCACTTCCAACGACGGGAGAAGGATTCTTCGTAGAGTTTTAAGGCATGTCATTAGAGGAGGACATGGAGTAGGGGGGGCAGGAGTTGGCTCCAAAGTTGGAGGAGCTGCTTAGCCAGTTTGAGAGGGGGTTTTAGACCATGCATGGTCTTCCACCGCCACGAGACTATGAGCACGCTATTGTCTTGAAGGAGGGAGTTTCTACTATCAATGAGTGATCTTATCGATACCCCCAGGAGCAAAAGGACGAGATTGAGAGGATGGTTGGGGAGATGTTGCAGGCAGGGGTGATCCAGCCGAGCGTGAGTCCATTTTCTAGCCCCGTCTTGCTCGTGAAAAAGAAAGATGGCTGCTTGCATTTCTATGTAGACTACCGGACCTTGAACAAGAAGACAGTGCCATATAAATTTCCGATCCCGGTGATTGACGAGTTGCTTGATAAGCTGCACGGGGCCACTATTTTTTCAAAGATAGACTTGAAGTCGGGGGTACCACCAGATTCGAATGAGGACGGAGAATGTTCCCAAGACGATGTTTAGGACGCATGAGAGACACTATGAGTTTCTGGTCATGCCGTTTGGATTGACGAACGCCCCTGTGACATTTCAGGCCTTGATGAACAAGGTCTTCCACCCCTACTTACGGAGCTCTGTGCTGGTCTTCTTTGATGACATTCTTATTTACAGCGTTACTTTGGAGGAACACGTGGAGCACTTGCAGGTGGTGCTGCAGGAGTTGCAGGACCATCAGCTATATGCCAATAGAAAGAAGTGTCTCTTCGGACAGGATCGGGTGGAATATTAGGGACACATAGTTTCAACGAAGGGGGTGGCGGCAGATGGGTCGAAGACAACTGCTATGTTGGAGTGTCCACGCCCCACGAAATTGTGGAGACTGCGGGGATTCCTAGGCTTGACTGTGTACTATCAAAAGTTTGTCCAGGGATACAGTACGATTGCTTGGCCATTGACTGAGCAGCTGAAGAAGGACAGCTTCCATTGGAAAGAGGAGGTGACCGGGGCATTTGAGACCCTGAAGCAGGCTATATAACGATCGTGCCCGTGCTAGCTGCCGGATTTCAGTAGACCATTTGTAGTGGAGACAGATGCGTCAGGATATGGGTTGGAACGGTTCTTATGCAGGATTGACGGCCGGTGGCCTTCTTTAGCCAGGTGTTGTCAGCCCGAGCACGGCTAAAGTCGGTATATAAGAGAGAGCCGATGACGATAGTACTATCTATACTGAAGTGGCGACCATATCTGTTAGGAAGTTTGTGGTATGGACCGATCAACGATGTCTAAAGTAACTCTTGGAGCAGCGCATGGACACAGAGGAGCATCAGAAGTGGCTCTCCAAGTTGGTGCACTAACAGTTCGAGATCCAATACAGGCCCAGCTTGGAGAACAAATCAGCAGATGCCTTGTCTCGCAACATTGAAACTACTTTTAGAGAACCAGGGTTTGCAAAAAAAAAGAAAAAAAAACTGATTTACGCAGGGTTCTTAATATACGAGCACCACAAGTCTGGCACGGATATAAAAATAATTGAAATTCAATTTGGTTTAGAAATTTTTCCAAAAGCGTGTATGGTGAGCGGAAGAAAATAATAGTAATTTAGCATAAGAATTATCAAGGTCGAATAGCAAATCTTTAAAATCAAGTCAGGGGGTCTAAAGAAGGAAGAGGTTATGAAAATAGCGATTTTGCAAAAATCTGAAGTAGCGAAAACGACGAGCAAAAGCCAACTTGCTGAAAGCTGAAATTCCATGTGTCTTGAAAGTATATTAAAGTAAACGCGACGTTTCATTCGTATAAGAAGGAAAATTATAAATCGTATTGGGAAAAATAAAAGTACGGTTCTATATAAAATTAATATATGAAGGGCAACACAATTACATAAGTACGGAAATTATAGGCTGGAAAAATATTATAACTAATGTTCAAAAATTTCGACAAAAGTTTTTAAAAAAAAATTTAAATCAATGAAGGAGTATGAAGTATAAGTATATTAAAATTTTGAACAAGGTTAAACTTAGGGAAAGAGGAAATCGAAAAATACTTTCAGAAGATTCAGGATTTGTAACGGAGATGTTCGAAGAGTGACGACGATCGTCATGAGGCGATCTCGTGAATCGAGGCAAGGAAATTGGTTCGATGATCCAAACATACATACGCCTAGGATATGAATCTGAAGGATCTACGGGGAGACTCCTACGGTCGACCAACTAAAGATTTGGAACTAGGCACTAAGACCTTCTAAGGGGCTGGACGGTAATGAAATGCGTTCAGCTTGGTCCGAAATCGATGAACCCAAAAGCGAACGCCCAAAGGAAAATCGAGAAGTCTAATATGGTCAGGGTTAGGCAATAACCACTAAGGTAACTCCTACGGCGATCAATTGCTAACAGGGAGCCTAACTATCAATTAGGGGCCTCTAACTAACAAGCAAAGGCGTCTAACTAAGTCTTCTTATCACCTAGTGTCATAAGAAAACGACTAGACTCGGGCTTATGACTCGGATGTTGCAATTTATTTAATGGACATTCCGTTATTATCGTTATTTCGTTGATTCGCAATTGCAAGACTGGACCTGCATGGGCCACCAACAAAACCTGTCACGCCCCGCTTCCCAAAAATATGGAGGCGAAGCGTGAGAAGGTCCGCTCAGACTTGAAGCTACAAAGCTGCAAGTCCGATAAGCGTCAATCAAATTTAAAACTGCAGGTCCTTGCAACGCGAGCGAAACAAGATAATAATAATGAAATGAGACAAAAGAATAATATCAGAATATCCATAAATATAAATTCCAACATCGCAGAAAAGCCACCAGGCTGAAATAAAAGAGAGTCTAAAGGCCCAAACATGGCCAACAAAAGTACAAAGTACAAAACAACGGTGCTACGCACCAACAACTAACAAAAAGCCTAAAGCAAAATAAAGCTCAACAAAGACTCAAAGAATGATCACCGGTGTCCACCAAAATCCTCCTGGGCAATCATGGACTCAGACTCAGCGTCAGCAACACATCACGTACTCAGCAACGATCTCTGGCTCAGGTCTAACATGTGACACCCAAAAGAGCAAGGGGCACATGTCAGCAAGTCTACAAGAGACTTGTGCAAGGAAACTGAAAGTAAAGTGAACAACCTAGCAGTTCTAGCATGAATGCGATGACATGGCAGTTTAAAGTATGAGTGCAACAGGTAAGGTAAAGTAAAGTACAGTACGAGCATGGCATGGCATTCACAAGACAAGTACAAGACAAGGAAAGTAAGCACCTCGTGCACAGGGATTCCATCTTTTGGCTAGAGGGCGGATCAGGCCACTCCTAAGCTCAAGTGAACGTTTATCCCTACCCCTCCACGTGTGTCGAGCCAGGGCCTTACCCCCGAACGGTAATGCTCGCTTCTGGACCACGAGCCAGGAAGTGTTTAAACAAGTATGGCGTAGGGGTGCACCTAGCCGGACAAGTAGTACGAGGACAAGTATTGTAGCGTGTGCTACGAATGCAACATTCAATGCATGGATGACATGTAAGATGCAATGCATGGCAGTTAAAAGTGCGTACAGGTAAGGAAAGTAAACGTGACAGTTTAGTATGCATGAACAACAGGTTTAAAGGGTTGGATCTAGCTTCGTTGTCAAGCTAGATCAATTAGGTGACGGATCTAGTTTCGTTGTCAAACTAGATCAAGTAGGCGTCTAGCCAGCTATCATTTCACTGACTAGTCTCTTTTACGCTAGGAACAAGGAAGTGGCCTAAAAACATGGCCCTACACAAGAGTTGGCAAGTTTCACTTGCCTGCAACTATCACGTCAAGAAAACACCGTCCAACGAGTCCAAAGTCACGATTCCTACGTGCACAAGTCCACCGGCCTACATCCGTTTTATTAATCTTGATTAGTGATTGCTAAAACATTTAAAATACTTTAAAATACTGATTTTTAATCTTGGTTAGCATGCAATTTGGTTGGGGGTCCTAGGGGTGCAAAGCGTTACCTCAACACGACGCGAAAGCTACACCGGCGTCGGGTAGCGACACCGGGGGTTGGAATAATAGATCGCGCTCCAAGTCCTGATTCCAATATATATTCCTCGCTGGAAAATTCAGAGCTTCAATCGGGGCGACGATTCCAGATTCCAAAGCTCGCACGTGCGACGACGGGCTACGACGTGCGACGACGTCGTACGCGGCAAGTCGTCGAAGAGAACGCACCTAGGTGGGGCCCACAGTAGTCCTAGGGACCTTTGGGGGACCCACAATAACTCTGGAGAACTTGGGGGGCCCACGGTGGCAAGCGGTGCGACGGATGCGGGGTTGCGACGAGTGGCTCTCGGTCGTACCCCTCCAATGCGGGGGAATTCCTCGGTCGCTGCGAGAGAACGGGGCTGTGCAGCAGCGGGGGTCGGTCACAGCAGCGGGTGCGGGCGCTTCCTTCGGTCAGACCGATAGGGACCGTCGGTCGTGCGCTTGGGATGCGAGGCTGCGGTGTGCAAAGCTTGGGCGCTCGGTCACAGCGGGCGGGGCGACCGGTCAGAGCGGGCGGATGCGGTGGGTTTTCTCGGTCGTGCGGGGGCTGAACGTCGCAACGTCCAATTTCAAGTTTGGAAGAGGCTAGGGCTAATTTCTTGCGAAAATAGGTCTTCCTAGGGGTTGCTTATATAGTATAGATGGGTTGACTTGGTCTAGGGCTAAATCTAATAGGATTAGAATATTAAAATAATTTAAAATTTGAAATTCAACTTCTCCAACTCACCCAAGGATTTGACTTGGTCCAAATGAGCTGGAAATTGGCTCAAAAATTCTTTAAAACGTTTAAAACTCAAATAAATTTTATTTGGCCGAAAATAATTTATAAATTAATTATTAAAAATAATATAAAACTTGTTAAAAATATAAAAGTGGTCAAATAAACTCCAAAAATTATAAAATAAATATCGGGGTGATCGTGATGACGAATGTGAGCTAACTAAGAAGACGGATCTCAAATTCGACGTCGGACGACGAAACTAAAAATAGAAACGTCTCCCGTCAAGAGTGAGAATCGTCACGTCTCATCGAGTAAGTGTAAATTGTGGAAAAACGACTCGAGAAGTGTCGTTCCAAGATAGTGCCACTATTTAATACTCTCAGAGACGTTCACAACGGCATATCACACGAAAGTGTTCACAAACAACCAAAGTCTAAAACAAACACGTGCACGGACAAAAGCACGTGCACGAACAACGTACAACGAAAAGTGGTCGTTACACCATCCGTAGACATATGGTCAGATGGAGGTGTTAAACAGGATCGTAGAGACATATTTGAGATGTTTTGCATCGGAGTCACCGAAGTAGTGAGCTAGGTGGTTGGCAGGGGCAGAATACTGGTACAATACTTCCTACCGCTCGGCGACACATGGTACCCCTTTTCGCATCCTTTATGGGCACGACCCTCCCCATCTGACACACTACAGCCGTGGTACGACCCATATGTCTCAGGTATAGGAACATTTAGAGGAGAGAGATAGAATGCTGGAGGAGCTAAAGCGGCGCTTGTTGATAGCACAACAGATCATGAAGACCAGGACAGACATGCACAAGAGAGATATGCATTTTAGGTGGGCAATAAGGTGTATCTGAAGCTGCGGCCGTACAGACAGAAGACAGTGGCACATAGGAGCAACGAGAAGCTGACGACTCGCTATTACGGTCCTTTTGGGGCGATAGCCATGATCGAGAACGTGACCTATCGCCTACAGTTGCCTGCTACGTCCACCATCCATCCGGTGTTTCACGTGTCCCAGCTACAGCGCGCTATCGGAGACTACACTTTGTCACTTACCCTTCTACTTACCCTAACCGACGACATGGACGTGTTGCTGGAGCCACATGAGGTCAATGGTGTTCATTAGATTGCAGCAGGAGTTCAGGATGTGCTTATCAAATGGCACGGATTGCCCGATTATGATGCTACGTGGGAATCTCGGGAGGTGATCCGACAGCAGTTTCATAATTTCCACCTTGAGGACAAGATAGCATTTTTGGGGGAGTAATGATGCGATTATCACCTATAGGCAGAGGAGGTGCGGGGCAGATCGTAATTTCTGGGATTGTTTATGCAATTTTGAATGTGGGGGTGACTTTTTTATAATAGGGCTAATTTTGGGGTTATAGCTAGGGCCGGCCATAGTGAGTTGTTTTCATGCTTGATTTGAGATTAGTAAACCCTAGGCCAAGGTGTCGACTTTGGAGATTTAAACTTGCATCTCGAAGAGAAAGTTAGGAGATTGTCTCATCTCGAATCGAGGCGTTATCTTTATTTTCCATATCTGAAATCAATACAGAATCCCTCGTTTCTCTTATTTTCTCCACTAAAACCCCTATTTCCTCACAAACAAGTCTTAGGTTCTATCAAAACTCCACAATAGTCTATCCCGAGGATGATCCGAACTGTGTACCTTAATTTACATACATACATACATACATACATAAGCATATCAATGCGAATCAACCTATTCCCGGTGTTTTTGTTCGTGGATCAAGTGGTTGCACAAATAGTATAGCTTCAATCTTCGAAAAGAAAGATCGTTTGATTACTCATTGTTAGACTAACTTATATGTGTCGATAAAAATGGATGTTTTAAATCATCCATAGGATGGCCTACCGTGCAGTTCTCACAAAGATTTAGTTTGAGAATCATCGTCAAAGCATTGCTACAACATGTGTATATATAATATAACTAATATTTTGAGCTGGTAAGTGAGATTCTCATCGTAAGATAGGCCAATCGGTGACAAGAATCAATGATCGATGATGTTTATCTTGATTACATTAATAATCATATCCAAGGAGGGCCTTGGATGTTTGATAAAAGAGTGATTGTACTACGTCGCTGGACTCCAGAACTTACAATGGACATAGATATTCTGTCCTCAATTCCAGTATGGGTGAGATTTGCTGACTTACACTTGAAATTTTGGTCTACAGAATGCATTAGTATTATTACTAGGTCTGTAGGAAAGCCTTTATTTGTAGATAAGGCTACAGCATCTGTAGAACGATACTCTTACGCTAGATGTTTCGTGGAAGTTGAAGCAAAGACAAACTACCTAATACTATTGAGGTTGTGGTGGTGGTGGGAAATGCGACCATTAGAGTTGAGTATGAAAACTTATCTCCAAACTGTTCAACATGTGATTGTTTTGGACACTCTTCTGCTCAGTGTCCCTTCAAGAAAGTATTGGTTGAGAAAACTAAGGCATCTTCAACTGCGGATGGTAATGTGTTGATTCTTGAAGATAATGCTACAGGTGGAGGTCCTTCAGCTACATGCAGAGGTCCCTCAACTACTGTGAGCCCAACTGATGTTGAGACCACTACAGCAGATGTATCTGATGATACAGTTGTTCCTTTTATTGTGGACTACGGTGGTCCATCTTTTGTGGGCCCTACGGAAAATGTCTGTGTAGATGATCCTGATAATGTTGGTAACGACGATGATGTTGATGCAGCCTATGAGAATGAGTGGATGGTGTAGTTTGATGGGATGCTACTATTGAAAACCAAGAGTGTGAGAAGGAAATTTACCGCTTAGCACCAACATTTGCTTAAAAGAAATATATAGATCCCTCGACGGAAAAGTTCAAGAGTTTCACGAAATTCTAAATATTAGGATTCTTTACCCGTGTTGAGTTGTTTGAAAATTTATGGTTGTTTTCATTAGAGTCTTTATGCTTGGATCATTTCTACAATCCAATATTGTAATAGTTGAGTTATATGAATAAAGTTGCTTACCTGTCAAAAAACAATCTAGATTATTTGGAACCCACAAAATGGATCAAGATATTCCAATGTTAGCACTTTTCACGCAGCTTGACAGACGTTCATTTTACGAATACCTCATCCATGTGGTAGAAGGCTCAATAGGGTCTGTTTTTGTATATAAGTATCGACAGCTGCAAGGACAATACTGATTATTAATTTGTATAACTGATTGAGCTAGCCCACGATAATATTGTTAGCTCACTCATCTCATTTAATCTCGTATGCGCGTGCGATATATCGATGCAAAAATTGGTGGTAAAATAAACTTTGAGAATCGTAATAAAATTGTGGCAAAATAAACTTTCAGAATCGTCATAAAAGTCATGAACTTATTGCCACTTAATGCTTGCATACATCATATTGAAATCATTTGAATTATCATTTCTATGTAGTTTAAATGTATTAGGTCGCATAAAATGTATGGATTTCCAATTTGTGCTGCAAATTAGTAAAGCTGGGGTTATAGGGTCCACATATTAGATGGTATTAGATGGTATTGATCAAGGTTTTATGTCGTTGTTTCGGTCTCGGTTTGGTTTCTCAGAAAATTTGGGTTTCGGTATTTGTATCGCCAGTTTCGGTGGTTTCAGGATGTAAGTTTCATTTCGTCTGTATCGGTAGTTTTAAATACTTAAAACATGTCAAATACTACCAAATACTGAAGCATCAAATACCTAAAAACTAAGGTATTAAACAAATACTATCATATTTGTATACTAATATGTATTTACAAATTTATATAAGGAATTCATATAGATCAGGTGGCACCTGATCTAATAGATCAGGTGCCAAGACACAAAAAGATGGGCCGCACAGCAAGTACAAGTCCATATGGAGCTTATACTTTCACTTTTTTGTGTCTTGACACCTGATCTATTAGATCAAGTGCCATCTTTTCTACATTAAATCCTTTATATAATACTATCAAGAATTAGACATACATATTTTGCAAAATATATACAATGGCAAACTTGTAAATATTAATATCATTTTTCAATTTACCCTGGGGAAGATACTATGCGAACAAAATTTATGAGTTACTATGCGAACATAACTTTTTTCTCAGTTCACACCACCAGGTATGAGAGTTTGCTATGCAAACCAACCTTTTTGCTCAGTTCACACCACCAGGTATGAGAGTTTGTCATGCGAACAAACTTTTTTGCTCAGTTCACATTTCAACTTAGCAAAAAGGTTTGTTCGTATAGCATCTCTCATACCTAGTGGTGTTGTTAGTCACACACACATTTTGCTAAACATATTGCATCATTTACAAGTTTGCCATTAAAATTGTAAAAGACAATGGCAAACTTGTAAATAAATGCAATATGTTTAGCAAAAATGTGTATGTCACTAGCAGCACCCATTAGGGCTATGTGACTAGCAGCACCGCACCCATCCCACTAGAGCTTCTTCTTTGGGGACGCAGCAGGAGGCACTCTAGGTAAGTTTCTTTCTCTCTCTTCTTCTTCCTCCTCCTTCTCCTCTCTGTCTTGTTCTTCTTTTTAATGTATTGTAGAACTTAAGGGGTGTTTTTTTTTTCATTTTTCTTCTTGCTTTGATAGTATTCATCTTCTTTTTTATTCTTTGGTTTTGGCCGGAATGTGACCGTAAACCAACCGAAACCGGCCGAAACGGCCATGTTCCGGTCGAAACTGGAACCGAAACTTTTAGGACAGTTTCGTCTCGGTTAGCTTCGAAACCAAGACGAAACGGCGACCAAGTTTCGGCTGATACCTAAAACCATGGTAGTGATAGCATCACAGCAAACAATTCTCTCTCTCTCTCTCTCTCTCTCTCTCTCTCTCTCTCTCTCTCTCTCTCTCTCTCTCTCTCTCTCTCTCTCTCTCTCTCTCTCTCTGCGTGTATATACATTACACACTAGTACACACATACCAAAGTGTGCGGTAAGAAAAGGCAATGCTATAAATAGTTTTGATTCTGATTATGATAAGAATAAGGAACATCATACACATGGGTATGTATAGAGATCATATTACTAACCTGTGTACCGAGGGCCTTCAATAGATTGCCTCTTTCTTTTTCCATTTGCGAATGAGCCCTTCCAAAACACAATGCAGCTTTTGACAATGTGTTGCCATTCGTACAGGTGTTCTCAACACCATATTTTCTACTATCATCAGAGAGTTTATTACCTATGAAATAAAGTATTTGAGTATAATATATGATTTAACTCTTAACAACAGAAAAACTTCAACTTCAACTTCAACCAGCTTACCTATTTCAACTTGTTTGGATCCAGTAACAATATAACCTTCCACACCGCGAACAATATCCCTTTGAAAATGCTGAAAGAATAATTTAAACTAGTGAGGATATGAATCGTGCAAAACAAATGTGATACTGTATCCAGATGGCAAAACCTTGCTTGCACGGGTTGATATGTAAAGCTTTTCTAGCTTTTGATGTTGCTGAAGTTCTGCCTCATCAGTAACTACATTATCTGAATTTCCATATCCACTGCCTCCAAATTGCTTGAGAACAGCCTGCAACAACAATATAAAGAATGATAAAATATGCCACTTGTGAATAACCATAGTCTGTGAGATTGACAAGAAGAAAGTTCCAAGAGCATAACTATATAAAGAGACTGATGGAACCCAGTGGATAAGATTGAAAAAGAAGATGCATTCTAGAAGAATCTTCACTGGTACAATCCATGGGTTCCTATGTGCCCTTCGGAAGAAACATTATATTAACAATGGTGACACTCCTTGGGGACAGATGGCAATGGCTGATTTAATTTGATTAAGTTCGTTTACCAATATTTTGTCCTGCATATTACGCTGATTATGGACCTTACAATGCTTCTGCATCCTGACACTTTCCTTTGGTGTATTTTCTTATCAAGGTTATCCCATAAAGTTCATGTCAGTATCTGATGCAAATGGTTTTATTACCGCTGCAATAGTGCTGGGAATTGGGTAGTCCCCGACCTGTGTCCGACTCATTCTGGTTCAGTTGGTGGAGGCTTGCACCGACCTTTTATAATTTTCATTAGGCACAGGCTTCTATTCTAGTTTGGCTCCGATATGTAAATGTGCCGGGTTAGGATTGAGCTGATTGACCCAATGAGCATGAATAAAATATATTGGGCTCCATAGGATTCCCCGGCTTCTTCCGGTTCCATAGGAACTTCAAAGTTAAGCGTTCGAGAGCGAGAGCAGGATGGGTGACCTCCTGCAAAGTCCTCGTGTTTCCGCGACCCATGTGCCCTCCCTCCCGCTGTGTGAAGTCGATGGTTCTTTAATGCTTTTTTACTGCTTTCTAATGAATCACACCCCCCCCCCCCCCCCCGGAAAAAAAAACAAACAAACAAATTTCAACATTGCTTTTGATGATGTATACAAGAAATGGCTATTTATGTATGTTTATAACATACTTGAATGTATTTTATTAATATTAAGTAGATGATATAAGATCTAATAAGGTGATGAATCTCTTACATTTTTTTCAGAGAAATATGATTTCTGTATATTATTACAAGAAAATATAAAGTGTAATCGATGCATAGTAAATTTGTTTCTCATTAGTACAATTGCTAATAGTAAATTTTCTGTAGACATGGGCAAACTATTCCAGCATGTTGTTTTTAATTTGCAACATGATTACCCTAAATATATATATCATGTTTAATTTTATTATACTGTTATGATGTGGCTTGTATGCGCCATATTAGGTCCGAGTTTGGCACATTTAATTTTAGAATTGGGCTCAGGTATGAAAATACATGCGTAACAAGTAAAGGGCCACACTTGGACTCAAGAAAAATAAATCAACCCGGTATTGGGCGGGAAATATAAGCACAGACCTAGCCTACTCCCATCCTTATGTTGCAATGATTAAAGTTCTGTCATATGCATAGTTCATGTCAACCAATTAACCCAAAAGCTTAATCATTTGTGGTAATTGATAACAAAGCATACACTCCCTCCTCCGTGGATATAGGAATTGCTATCTTACATGTGTGGTACAAAACGCCTGAAAACTACCTTTTGAGCATGATCATGGAAGGATTTGAAACCAGTACAATATCATTACACCTGAATGCCTAGTTAACATGTTAGCAAACCACGTAAACTAAAAGCTTAAGCTTTGATTTATGAAATAACATTGTGTATCGAGTGATCAATAAGCTCAAACCTTCATAACTATGCCATGCATTTCTAAATAATGTAACCATGCAATGTCCTAAATCACCTAAAGATTATATTCTGGTCTGCTATATTTGATAAAAAATTGCAACACATGGTGAATACAGTACATCTTATTGAGTAAATTCCAACAGATTATATTAGAAGGGTATACAGTACATCTACTTGATTAAAACAACTGCAAAGTCTGATTCAAGAAATGGTGGATATAGCATGATTGCCTTGTTTAGTACCATATCAGACCGTTTATATATGAGGAAAATGCATCATGGAAACATCCTTCGTAAAACATAATAATATGTGACTGTCATATATAAGCAGATGAATCTATTGTTGGGTTGCGAACAATAGTCTCACATCGGCTAGGTTGGGGATCTTGGTGGGGTATAAATATGGGTAGTGTATCTTCATTGGTGTGAGGCCTTTTGGAGTGAAGCCCAAGAGCAAAAGCTGTGCGGGCCAGTGGGCCCAGAGCGGACAATATCGTATCAATGTGGAGATCTTACCGTGACGGTCATATTTACACCCCGGAAAACAAGTGATATCAGAGCTTTTAGGTTGTCGAAGGTTACACAATGGCGAAGACATATTCAACATCTGGATACAAGATCGAAAAGTTTTCAAGAAAGAATAGCTTCACTCTATGGTGCATAACGGTGAAGGCTATACTCAAGCACGAAGTGTTTACATGCAAGAATTAAGGTTTCGGCCGTTTCGAATCGGTCTCGGAGGGGACCGATCCGAAACCCTCCGCCTTTTCTCAGTTTTGGCAAAACCGCCCCAGTTTCGGCCGATATCGGCAAGCTACACGGAAAAAAAGAAGAAGAAAAGCCAAAAAAAGAAAAGGAATAGAAATAGGAATGGGAATAGGAGATAGGGAGGACTTACCCCATTGCTCGGGTGTCGCCCGTCTCCAGCCCGCTGTTCGTATCCAGCCCTATCGAAAATCAGATCATCCAAAAAAAGAAAACGAAGTGGAAGCAGTAGCAAATGATGAGAGATAATGGAGCTTACCTGGCCCACCACCCGTCGCCACCCTATAGCCCGCCAGCCGCCCTCCCCTGCCCTTCACAAACATTGGTGGGGGAGAGAGAGATAGCAAAGAGATTAAAAGAGAGACCCTATGATTGCCGATGAAGGGTGGGGACGATAGATATTTTGAGATGGGAAACTTGTAAATAAGTGGTATGTGCACAGAGTAAAACGATGGTATGCAAAGCAACTCTCCACTTAGTTTTTTGTAATGGCAAACTTGTAAATTAGTTGTATGTGTGCAAAGTAAAACGGTGGTGCGCAAAGCAACTCTCTACTTCAAGTATACAGCACTGGTTTCCAGTATTTGAAATATACACAAATTTATAAATACATATTAGTAATACAAATTTAACAAGTATTTGATAATATATGATTAATATTTTACTTTTTTAAGTATTTGATAGCATTTGATAAGTTTTAAGTATTTAAAACTACTGATACAGACGAAACGAAACTCACTTCCGAACCCACCGAAACAGACGATACCGATACCGATACCGATACCTAAATTTTAGGGAGAACGATACCGAGATCGAAACCTCAAACCTTGTTTACATGATAGTCTTTGACAAGAAATCTATTTCAGACTCTGTCACAGACTATATGAGACCAGAGCTAGAGATGAAAGCACACATTGCTATTCAGATGGCCCTATCAGACACGATCTTTTGCAAGGTTGCAAAAGAGGAGACTGCAGAGGCATTGTGGAAAAGTCTTGAATCTTTGTACCTGACTAAATCACTCACAGAAAGGTTGTAACTACTACAGAAGTAGTTCATGCTCAAGATGAAAGAGGAGACATCGTTACATGATCATCTTGATCAACTGAATCAGTTGATATTGGATTTGCAAGTGGTGGAAGAGAATATAAGTGATGAGTACCAAAGAACTGCAATGCTATGTTCTCTACATGAGAAATACTCACACTTCGTCGAGACCATGACACAAGTGAAGGCCAAAATCTCTTTGGAGGAGGTCGAGACAGCTCTACACTTGTATGAGCTTAGAAAGAAGGTCTCGAGAAGCGACACAAACGCTGATGATCAAGATGTGGCTCTCTTTGGGGGTCGTCAAGGTGGACGATCCAAATCTAGCTCCAAGTATGAGAGACCCTAGTCCAATGGTCAAGTTAGTAACGACCAGACATGCCATTATTGTAAGAAGGCAAGACACTGAAAGAACAAGTACCCACTGTTAAAGGTCAAGGGTAAAGCGTCTACTTAGTCTGTAGAAGCTTTTGGAGGTGTACGCAGGTGTATGCATTGATACTGATAATGGAGAAATATTGGTTGTGTCTTCTTTGGAAGACAATGGGCTTCATGTATTCTTGATTCAGGGTGTGATTCTCATGACTCCGACGCTGAGTTATTTTGTGATATATACTTCTAGAGATGGACCAGACGTATACATGGGGAACAGAGCTGTCTAGAATGGTTGGGGTCGGCACACGTCGGTTCAAGATGCAGGATGGATTCATTCGAACACTTACGGGTGTTAGGTTGTACCAAATTTGCAGCGGAATTTGATTTCGCTTGGGGCCTTGACATGTGTGGGGTGTTGTGTGGTGCTCAAGGGAGAGAGCGACTACGGATGCGCAGTGGATGTCATTTTGTGATGACGACAAGAAAGATTGGCAACCTTTACATGCTTCAAGTTCAGGCGATGTTGAATCAGAAGTCTGATGCACCAGTGAAAGCTCTAGTAGAGGAGCGTTTGGGACTCATAGGGACGTCGTGACAGAGAAGCAAGGTCGATTGCATGATGGGATAGCTACGGTATGTAGCGAGAGATCGTCAGGGGACGACGTCTAGAGTACATCCCATCGCGGTTCAACTCCGTGTGCAGCTCAGATTGTCTACAGGGAAGCAGGTGGCTTCAGAGTAGAGTTGCAGTCCTCAGGAGGATGAGTTGCTGAGCGCAAGAAGTTGGGTACTCGGGTAGATCAATTGCAATACATTGTGATCACTTATGCAGGAGGCGTGGGTGGCATGGCTCAAGGAGGGCGAGGCGTGGTTCGTCTAATGGATCGTCTGGAGTGCGCAGACCCAGCGGCTCAGAGACCATCAGGAAAAGAGGGTCTCACAGAGATCGTGGTGATGATGTTGTGAAGTCCTGTTGGAGAGTTAAATCCAAAGACAATGAGTTAAGATCATCGAAGCCGGATGAGATGTTGCACTCACTTCATATTTGGGGAAGACGGTACCTCAGATGGTAAAGGCGGATCAACTCGAATGACTACTGTGGAGTGTGGCCATGGATCGACTTCGGGTACTTTGAGAGACATAGGCTTGGTGTCACTTCAGTCGATGATGGAGCACGAGGTCGTGGTGTCAACCTCAAAGAGAGATATCGCCTCAAGTAGGGTGGCGAGCATGATTCAGTTAATCGAGCTCAAGAAGTATGTAGGCTCGAAAGGTCTCTTGGAGTGTTAATACGCAGAAGGGCGCAATTCCTGATGATATGTTGATGTTTAGTTGATCAGATGGAGAGGTCTAGAATCTGGGTAAAGTTGTGAAGAGCCTTTAATGACAAGGTTCGTTGGATGAAATTTGAAGCCGGATAGAGTTTGTTGATGTGCTTCAAATTTGTATTTTGGTCTTGACACGGCCATGCCACATTCAGCATGGCCGTGCCATATTTTATAAAGACTGTGAAGTTCTGGACAGACTGTGACACGGTCGTGCTGCACCGCGTGTCACTAAAAAAAGAGAGCAGTATTTTTCTGCAAGCCACTAGCACGACCGTGTCGCTTTCTAGCACGACCGTGTTGCCTGTAGTCGGCCCAGTTACATGATGTAGGTTAAGGTTTTCATCTAAAACCTAATATAATCAGACGGCTGAGATTCCATACGACCCATGATAATATTTAAACCCTTCTTATGGTTTATTACAGAGAGCGCATGTGCCATCATCAAGTTTCTTCTTTCTCACGTGTCTTGGAGCATTGAGGCATGATTTGGTGAGTGACTTTTGGAGATTTCTTTGTGAAATTCATTATAATCTTCTTCTTATTATCTCTCTTTTCGAGTTGAGAGATTTTAGTGAGAGCTTTTGTTTTCTTATCTTTTAGTGATATTTGAGATCTCAATTGGGTTTATGAGAAGAATTTGAACTCCAAGCTTGAGGTATTGACGCTCTTTTGTTGAAGAAGATTGAAAGAGTCAGCGTAATTCTCTCTGATCATATAGTGAAAGCCGTCATTGAAAAGTTGGACGTATGCGCCGTTAGCGGGCCAAAACAAGGTAAATTCGGTGTCGCTTGACTTGTTGCTTTCCTGCTTTTGTTACTTTTCGTATTGCTTGTTTTGGTTAGATATTGTGTTATCCTGGTGTATCTCTGAAAATTTACGACGTATCGATTGTTGGGTAGATATCCGCTTCTGGTGCTGCTTCCGCTGTCTATTGGTCGTCCGTTCGTCATTTCCCCAACATCCATATTGTAATTATCTATACATATGTCCCTACAGTATAGGCTTCTTTCAAATAACTGATTTAACCCGTCACCAAGAGCTTATTACAAGTAATCACTTTGGTCTGTCCAGGCAGGTTGACAAAAATGAACAAGATATAAGCGTGTGAAAGCAACCTATCAGCCACTATTTTCTAACTTACCTTATTGCAGTACTTTTATATGTGTCATTATTTTTCTTTCATTTGAATGCTGCTTCGACATGTCTTTAGTGTTCGTTCTTCATTTGATTGTAGCCATACACTTAACACTATGCATCTTAGCAACGAGTCTATTTGCAGCCGAGAAGTATGAGCTGTCGACTCAGAATGAAATCCACGCCATATTTCCTACCAAATGTTCCAATTGAAGAAATGAAGAAATAAAGAATCATGCAGTCTCTTTGGGTGCAGATCTTGAATTTGAAATATTCTTTGCCTGAAAATATCTTCCCATACATTTTGAGTATGGATAAATTACCCCCGTCCTGGTCGTACTCTATGAAGAGTTTGGTGCATGGCTTGCTCAGTCCTAAGGCTGGTCTCAGGACACGTGTGGGTGATGGTGCTACCACGAACTTCTGGAGTGACACTTGGTTAGAGGAACCACTTTTTACCATTGCCACTCCACCGCTTGAGGTGGATGTTTCTCAGGTTTTTGTGCATGATTTTGTTCAACATGGTTCGTAGGATGTGTGAAAACTATTACTTCATGTTCCTGATACTGTAGCGTAGCAGATTATGTCATATCACATCCCTCAGGTTTCCTCTCAAGGGGGATAGTTACATTTGGAGCCTTACATCTGATGGACGATTTTCCTCGAAGTCTTCTTACAGTTATTTGTTGGGTAATCAATCTCTATTGGAGGGTGATCATTATGCTTGGCTATGGAAGTTGCATATCCTTCGTGTTGGCGATATTTTATATGGTTGGTGTTCAAGGAGAGGATTGTTACTAATTCTCTGCGTCTTCATTGGGGCATGTCTGATTCAGATACTTGTCTTGTCTGTGGGATAGATGCGGAGATTGTTATTCGCGTGTTGAGGGATTGTTATAAAGCAAAAAAGATCGGGCCTATCTTTTTACCTATCTCTGAGTTTGGCACTTTCTATCAACTTTCAATGTCGGATTGGATGAAGGAGTTTTTGGGTTATTCTCTTCGCTACTTGTTTATGGAAACTTTGGTGTGCCCGGTGTCGACGGGTTCT
Source organism: Scilla litardierei (assembly GCA_030789695.1). Lineage (NCBI taxonomy): Eukaryota > Viridiplantae > Streptophyta > Magnoliopsida > Asparagales > Asparagaceae > Scilla > Scilla litardierei. Next base: position 674,631 of record CM061133.1, on the reverse strand, counting down.
TGATGACTCGGCTATTATTGATGAGGCATCTCAAGTGCAGCATATTTCTTATCTAGCTGCAGAAGTTTCTCGGGTCTATGATATTCCAGGTGTTGCCTCCCACGTTCATTTGGTTATTATGTGGTGCCCACCTGATTGCGGAATGGTTAAGCTTAACGTTGATGGTGCTTGTAGCGGGAATCAAGGTACTTCGGGTGCATGAGGCTTTTTCGGAATGAGATGGGTGGCTGATGTTTGGTTTTTTCTGCTTATATTGGCTGGGGTACTAATCAGAATGTGGAGCTTCATAACATTCGCCTGGGCCTTGACACTGCCTGTAAAAGAGGGGTTCGTACTCTTGTTTGTGAGACGGATTCCCGTATTGCTTGTTCGTTTTTGGAATCTCCTAATGTATGTTGTCATCCACTTCTAAACTTGGTCATGGACATTAGGACGCTCAAATCGCAGTTTACTCTTTGCACAATTAGGCATGTTTTTCGGGAGGCTAATTTCTGTGCGATGTGTGCGGGCTAATTTGGGTTGTGATCTCGATGATGACCTGCGAGTCTGGGAAAGGGTCACCCCCTCTTTATCACATTTGATTCTCTTCGATGCCAGTGGGGTTGGCTGTAACAGAGGTTTTACCTTCTGCTGCTGTTAGTTTGGCCTTTATTTTCCTATGCATAAAAACAGATTCGTGCAGTCGATTATATGGATCCACGTTTCCTTGAAGCCCAAGATGCGCTCTATTTCAACTTATTTACGCTATTGCAGCTGGTCCAAGTCTGGTGTTTCCATCAGCGAACAGCCTTAGAACGGATCTAACGGTTGAAGTCGTACTTATACTACGTTTTCTCAGAAAAATCAGCCCAATGAAACAAATTGAAGACTGACGCATAAAATCAGACAACAAACCCCTAGTAACGTCGTTTCTTCCCGTCTTAAGCTGTTGCGAATAGAAATAGACAGATCTAGAAAATATTCGAGAAAAATTTAGCCCTAAATTCACAATCAGTTCAAAAAGCGAAACAATAGCAAATACTCGAATAAATCGATCGAACCTGCTGCTGCTTGGCGACCTGCTCCCTGAGCTTTGTGGCCTGCTTTCTGATAGCGTCCATTAACTGCTCCGATGAGATAGAGATAGAGGGAGGAGAGAGATCAACGAAGACGAAGGATATCCAAAAGAATCAAGTGAATGGCGGGCGATTTCAGATACAGAAATTAAAATGGAGCGAGGTTGACGGAGAAACTGAGAGGAGATTCTTGCTCGCTTCTTTCTTTCTATTTTTGTTTTTTTATTTTTATTTACCTTTTTTCAAATTTTTATCCGACTCTGCCGTTTCTTCGGTAGAGAAGAAATACACGGAGCGGAGTTGTTGAGTTGAAGTGTTCGGGCTAGCGAAAACATCATCAAATTCCACTGGCCAAAACTCAGAAAGGGTAAATTAGACATTTTTTTCTTTTCATATGCTCCCCTTGATGGGCTTTCTGTCCATGGGCTTTCATTTCTTTGATTGCTTTTTTTTTTTTTGGTGCTTATTCTTTGATTTCTTCAATCTAGGACAAAATTCCTTAAAATATCCTAACGTTTCGGGCTATGTTTCCCTAAAATATCATATGGTTTTTAGTTACAAAAATAAATATAAAGGTTTTAAAAACTATCAATTTGATCCCTTTTGTGAAAATTCCATCTTGACTGTTGCTCACATACACATCAAATGATTAGTTTGTGGACAAATTTATTATCTGTTGTTCAAAAAATTTACTATCGTAATTAAATTCTTCGAATGTATATGCTTCCTCCTCTTTTTTTTCACCTTCATCCGTGTGATTCATTTACACGTCAAACCTTATCGATGCGACGATGCATATGTCAGTCTCCCCATTTACTATCGATGCGACGATGCATATGTCAGGCTATCGAGCTTAATAGAGAAGTTGAAGAAGAATTAGGAATTAATATAATAAGATAGACGAGGAGTTTGGGGCAGATTGAAGATTGGACTTATTCATAAATGAGAGATTAGATAGTGGGAAGAAGAAGAAGAAGAGACGATAGAATGAAAAGGTTCAGAATGAAAAGGTTAGCATGTATATATAGAGAGATTGTCAAAGTGATTTTACCGAGGAGTTGAGATTGGATTTGAAGACCAAAATCAATGGCCCAAATACAAACTTAGCCCCGGCATTTTTGAGCTTCATCCAACTTGGGTTGGATGTAAAAAGAAACCCAAGCCCATTAATGTTGGAATCTGTGATGGCAAAGAGCAACACTAGATGTTGGCTGATAGTGTTTATGAAATAATAAAATTCATCCAACGAATTCTCCCAAAGATCAAAAGTTGTTACCTAATTTTATTTTAATCAATTACCGTACTTGCAATAATAAAGCTAAACATCGGAATGTAACGTGCAGGTAAGAAACAAGTCACAAGGAACAAAATTGCAAACACAATAAGTTTATGTTGGCTCACTCCTACAGTGCTAGTCCAGTCCTCAAAACTTTGTTGGGCCTTAATCCACTGTTTCAACAAATAGTGCAACCACCTCACGACCAATGAGAATTTTACAATCACCTCACGACCAATGAAAAGCTTCAGAGTTTTTGGCCAATAGAAGAGGGCTTTTCTTTAAAGCGTTACTTAAGTGGCGACGAGATCGAGTGAGAAAACAAAATGAAGAATAGAGGCAAAAAGTGGCACAATTTCTTCAGGAAGCGAGGGAAGGTTTTCTTCCACCAGCAATCCCTATTTATACAAGGATGCAATTCCTTTAAGAGGAGCTCAATCGTCCGAGTTCGGATGCGTGTCAATATCTCAAAACGACGACCCTCCGAATTCTTTGCTCCATTGGTGAGAGAATTTTAGGGTTTCAACGGCCAACAGTAAATGCGTCATCTCGACTGAGACACACATCTAATATACTCGTATCACATCACCTGACCTCAACAGCCACATCGGTTGAGCTCGGGAGATGTGGGCCATTGTTACAGCACTGGGCCGGGCCCAGTGACCACTTAGTTATTTGTCTTGAGCCGGTGAGCCCAGCTTAGGCCCGCAGCATCGGTCTTGTCGTTCAGAAGCCATCACATGCGGCGATCATCTTCTCATTAAAGCCAACAGCTCAATTGACCATTGGGCTTCTTCAGTGAATGCGGCGATTCATGATCCAGGCATTTAATGATGGACCGTTAGCTCGTCATCAATGCTGATAGCTCAGGCCAAATGGAATAAAGTGTCTTAAATGTTCAGGTGTTTCATTCGAATGGCAATCCCGCCCAAACCATCGCATATAAATAATCTAACAAATAGCGAAAGACGGGACGATTCTCAGAGAAGCAACACTCATATTTTCTAACATCTGATTCACATATACATTTTCTCCAAAGCTCGACCCGATACATAGCGAACGACCTCCCAACAGGTTGGACATAGCTAATCCGAGCCTCTTTTAGTCATCTACTGACTTACGTATCGAAGGAGATTTGGTCGAACCCAACTCTGACCCACCGACGAGCGTCCCGTGTCGTAGACAGCCAGAAGATATCTCGAATCATACTCATATACCAAAATCTTAGCTTTTATATAATCTTCAAATTCTATACCAAAATCTCTGCAGAAAAGTAGTCACTGCCAACATTTATGGATAGCCAAGAGGATTGGTTCTGGGACTCATGGTCTGCCAACCAGAGTCTTGATTGGTCGGAGATTAAAAACGGGGTTTGGCTATATACACCTACATTGAAGTGCATGTAGATGGCATACATCCAAAACTATAAAGTAAAATCATCGACTTCGTCTTCTATCTTTCTATCTGATCTTCTACCTTTCTATCTTTCTGTTTCTTTCCATTTTTGGCTATATATGTCATATCTATACACCTCTATATGAGGTGAATATAGCAAATACCTAAAAAAAAAGTAGGAAGAGAACTGAGAAACTTCTGGCCTCTCCGGCACAGGCGGACGCCATATCATCAAGGTCCGATGAACAGTGTTCGGATATGATCACCACACCGCCTTAGCCAATCACAGGACCATTTTCCAGTACCAGAACCAGTAATGCGTTCATGATTGAACGAATAAGTCAAAAGCCCACTCAAGTGCTGTCACAGGAACCAATCACATGACATTTCCTGCTGTCTAATGGCCGTACTCCACTGACAGTGTCTCTGGTACTATCTAGTATCTACTATCTAGTGCTGCAGTTAAAAATGGCGGATGTGAACTACGGTAAGCCTTAAAAGTAACAGATCCTGCAAAATTATTGATGAGGGTTTACTGTAGCCTGCATCAGTAGAATGAAAGCAACACCATTCCTATGCAATCCCCAAAACCAACCAGGCATCCTTTTGTCCTCGATTCCCTCCAACATTATTGAACTAAATCGAACAGGATTATTATAGGATTCTAATATCATACAGATGCTGATACCCACACACAAAACAAGCGCCAATAACAGGTAATTCAAGGTACGCAAAGGATCAAAACCAAATAAAACCAGCAACAAAAGATTATAACTGAACTAGAAATCCCAAGCCGAAGAGACCCTTGGTCTCTTGCTGCTGCCGCTGCTGCTCGAAACAGGAGTGCTGATCTGAGGCACCATGAACGAATCATCGCTCCGCTGCGCAGTCTCCCGGTCCGCCCCATGATGACGAGGCGATTCCTTGGCATCGAAACCGTAGTTGCAGTGGATCAAGCCGTCGAGGCCGGTCGAGATGAAACTCAGGGGTTGTTGTTGAACTTGGGGCACGTGAGGTACCCAGATGGAGAAATCCTCTGCAGCAACTAGATCTTGGTCCTGCATATATAGCATAAAGAAAGGAAAGCCCGCGAATTCAATCAATCAATCACGTAATTATAATGGACAGTAATATGCAGAAACTCTACCTTGTATGATCCACCAACGTCATCGATGAGCAAGTCTTCAACGAGATAGCCTGGCAGCGTCTTTGTCAAGTACTCCGTTATGCTGCTGCCGCCGCCGCCTCCACTGCTGGGGGCTAATGCCTGTTTCGGATTGCTAATGATCAACGATTCCTCGGCAACCGCGACTTTGTTGGTGGTGGTGGTGTTGCTGCTGCTGTTGCTGTTACTGTGATCGAGCTCTATAACATCGTTCAGAGGGGAGGCAGAGGACAGGGGCGTGGCCGACAGTCGCGCGCCGGTCAACAGGAACCTGCTGTGCTTCATGGTGAGCTCATTCGCGGAGTGGATCGGATCGTCGCAGTCCCGGCAAAGGATTGCCCTGTCCTCCTGGCAGAAAACCAGGCCCTTTCTCTCCTGCACAACAGAATCGATTTCATCTGTCAGAAAACGAGCAAACACGCTATATCACATCGATGGCATAGAACCTTGCAGATGTCGCAGAGGGGTTGGGTTTGTTCTGCGGAGGAGAGGGAGAGCCGGCGGTGCTTGCCGGCGAGCTTGTTGGCGCGGTGGACGCGCCGGTCGCAGGGATCGCAGAGGGCGGCCTCGTCAGCGCAGCAGAAGACGGAGGCCTCGTTCGTGCCGCAAACATCACACTGAATCTTCATGGCCGCAGGGAGAGTTGATGAGGATGACTAGTACCAGCTAAAAAAGATTTGGGATAGATGTGGGTCAATATTGATGGAGAGAGGGGGAGAGGGGAGACAGGGGCTGATGGAGGAGAAATTGATTGTTATGGGAAAGGGTGCTGCCACTTGCGAATGAATTATTGTTTAACAGTAGTAATGTAATTATTAGAGTGGGGTTGATTAGCAAGTTATTATTAGATTAAGCTAAGTGGCGGGCAGAGCTGAGAGGGAGTGCAGGATTCTCACGGAATTTACGCTATCGAGCAGGGGGCCGCCAATATAAGAATGATTAAGCATCTGGGTGTCATTTTTTTCACATTACAGGTAACAAGATTACACAGCAAAAGACACATAAAGATACACGTTCTGATCTTTAAAAAAAAAACTAAATTAAAACAAAATAGAAATTCCAGCAGATGTTTTGTTTGTTTGCATGTCGCCTACCTTCAAGCTGTCTCCTTGGGGAGCCTGTGCAAATATGAAATAGCTTTCAGTCCGCGGCCGATCAAGTCTTGGACTCGGTCAGATACATATAAACCCTAATGTTTGGAGAAACTAACCACATGAACACTGCCTTCATATGATTCTGCACAAATGTTGAGTAAGTTGTACAAAATGATTAATATTGCTCATGCACCTGACAAGTTGAATTGCTGCTCCCACTAGCTACAGTGTCCTCACCTGGCTCAACCCCACAAGAAACATAAAGGAAATGCCAAAAATCTGTGCACAGTGAAAGATCAGGGTATATACGATACGATGTAGTAGTTGTGTAATGGGGAGGAGATATCAAATTCCATTATGGATGTTAGTGCTGCTTCAACTAATGGCATTCGCACAAAGGAGGGGTTAAGTGGAGTGCATAATTTTATACATGGAATGTGTCTGGAAGGTTGTGGGCTGTGACAAACAAGTATGGGCACCAAGATTAGGTCCCCCCACCCCACAGTACAATAGCCAACTTGATCAGATCAAACCCCCCACTTGCTCCTTAATAAGATATGTCCTGTAGCTCATCATCAACACACCCAAATTAGTTGTTTATTCAACATATCAAACAGAAGGGTGGTGGGCATGACAATTGCATGTTACTCCCTGATTTGCTCCTCAGTTTTAAACTCCATGACAACCATGATTCATGAAACTAAGTAAAAGCCAATAATCGCATATCAAGGGCCCTTTTTTTATTTTTTCAGAAAGGCGCGTATTGTTAAAAAAATCTTTGGTGCTACACATGTAGCTTTCATCTACAGTAGTCAGCATGGGCTAACATCATTGAGATCAAACCTACATGGTACCAAAATGCAGAGGAAACCTCCTTTTTTTCCCCTTGAGTTTGTTAATAGATATTTATATTTAAACTTCCGATAAAGTGTTGTGTGTTTTTTATACAAAGAGAGTGAAAAAATAATAACAAGAGGAGCATTACATTTAAATGGTAGAGATATGTTTATTTTTAAAAAAGGTCAAGTTGACGGATGAACAGTGCTTCCCTCCAAAATTGGCCTTTTCATTTGCCCACTTGCTTCACACGTTGGGCTATACATTATCAGCCCTAGCTGTATCAGATACATTGCACTAAAAACTTTTGTTATTTGACTAAATTTTAAGATACCTACCAGCTAAGCTTTTTTTTAACACCATTTGGTTGAATAGTGCTGTTTTCTGTTTTTTTTCCTAAAATAATAATGTATCCTCTAACTATAGCATGATTTGAGTCCTTAATAGAAAGGAAGATCTTGATCATTGATGTAAAAAAAAGCAATCCTAGAAAAAGTTTTAATCCCATTTATGTTTGGATTGGGCTGAGGCCTGGTAGAAGTTCTCAGACTTGGTTTTCCAAATACACCAGAAGACATGGGTGTAGTAAAAGCCCATTGAGGGCCCATAGCATACAGACAGTTAGGTCTCGTATTGGATCCTTGGGCCCGTTAGGCAAAGGAACCAACGAAATCGTATGAAGTATCGCATTCGGGCCTTACTCCCTCTCTTCCCCAACTTCCGAGAACCGCCCCCAAGCCCTAACTCCTACCGCCACTCCTCGTCGATGGCGGGGCCGCCGCCGCAGGAAGACCCCGACGAGGACCTCTGCTTGTCCCTCAAATCCTCATGCTCCGTCTTGGATACTGTGCCCAACCCTAACTCCGTGGCTGTCCTGCGCCCCTTGACGCCGGACTCCCGCATCGAGAGGGCGTGGGCCCACTGGAAGAGCCTTGGAGCTCCGAAGCTCGTCGTCGCTCCGATGGTCGATAACTCCGAGCTCCCCTTCAGGATGCTTTGCAGGAAGTACGGAGCGCAGGCAGCTTACACTCCGATGCTCCACTCGAGGATCTTCAGTGAGAATGAAAAGTATCGAACTATGGAGTTCACTACTTGCAAGGTACTCGATTTGAAAAAAAGAGATGCCCTTCTTCACTTTAATGGCGTACAAAATTAGATTTTTTTATATGTGTGCGTTTGGTTTGTGCAGGAGGACCGGCCCTTATTTGTTCAGTTCTGTGCGAATGATCCGGCTACTTTGCTCGAAGCGGCTAAAGTGGTCCAACCTTACTGTGATTACGTCGATATAAATCTGGGGTAAGTTAACTCCTATATGTTCTGTTGAACTTTGCATATCGAATGGAGTATATAGAGTAAAGTAATGAAGTGAACTCACAATATGTATTCCATTGTGTTTGTCACTGAAATTCAAGATTTTCCGTTTGATTGGAGTTGAAGCAGAAAAACTTGTGAATTCATTTCAAGTTGACTTGTATAGATTGCATATTTATAGATTGTGTTTGCTGTTTGACTTATACAAGGTACCCACAATTATTAAGTTTCTCATGTGGATGAAACACCCACTTCTATGTCTATATTGTTCTGAAATCGAAGATAGTCTTTGAACTATGAGGCCTTAGGCTTCGGGGTTATCATGTGTAATACAATCATTCTCTTTAATCTTTATAGACCATGTGCATTGTTCAAATACAGTTATTAGTATTTATTTTCTATGTTGAGCTACTCTGTCCTTGTAATGTTCCGTGCTGCCTATGTTAACCGTATTCTACATATGAATCTTATGTTTGCAGACAGTTGAATTCATCCATCGGAAGCACTAGGTGATAGTCAATCCATGGTTATGGCAAGAGGTGTTTTAACCGAAACTTGATCTGGAATTTAGCTCTACCCCATTGGCCAAATTTATCTTGATTTTAATCATTCAGATGTAAAATTATGGCGGGATATAGCAGTTTAATGGAGGGACTTTGATGGGTGATGTGATTAGGCTCATTTAGCCAATGATTGATTTTCTCTAATATTATATGATGTCTGATACGGGCTTAATCAGTTCAATCATACTTGTTTCAAGGGCACATTGATTTTATTATAAAATACATTCAATTATGTCTCTGTTCTTTTAGTAGTTTTAGATGAAGCATGAAGGCCTAACCAAATAATTTCAGACCTGAGTTGTGCACGCCAAAATGAAATTGCTCAGGGATTAGTGAAAATGGGGAGACTACTACTAGTTATACTCAGTTTAAACTTTTTTTTTGGCTCCATGTTCTCTCAGCAATCAAGTGTTATATGCTCAAATCCCACGACTGTAGCTAATCCCATGACTGTGTCTAATTCTATATTACACAAGTACACATGATAGTAGTTTTATCATCAACTGGAGGATATCAATACCTTAGAGAAAAACATATAGTAGCGACGTTACGAAGCAAAGCTTGGTTCTTTCATAGGGTTTTCAGTGATGGTGACATCAATACATCTTCATTGGCTCATTAATATAATGGACAGTGGTGAGCTTTTGTTGAGGTTCTTGGTAACACACATTCTTTGCTGACCATATGCACAAGTGTTAATCTTTGATACGAGCTTCACTAACGCAATCTGACATTCACTTGTTCGAATCCGATGACTGTATCTGGATTTAATTTTTATGGGTAAACAGGATAGTAGTCTTTTTTCATTAATTAACACAAGTATATGAAGTAATTGGAGAATAATTTGCTAGACTTGTTAGGAAGAAAAGCCTGAGTATTTTATAGGTTTTCTGGGTGATGGTGACATCAATGCATCGTAATTGGTTCATTAATGGAAGGAAATAATGTCTTTTATTGGTCACGATGGCTAGGCACCCAATTACTTCTATGACCTTACACAAGTATTAGTTCATGAGCTTTGTCATACTAGCTTGACTGAACATCTGACATTCAATTACTTGATTATCATTTTCATCTCTTTCCATTTCAAATTTCTGCCAGTGTAATGGTCCATTAATATCGGAAGGGAACGTTCTTGTTGTGTATTGCTTTTTATCAGATGCTTCTGAATCTCTGTGATAATCCGCATGCAGTTCAACATACACAGCGTTGGATCTAGGATCTTCACATGAAAATATGAGCAAATTGATGATTGCTAGATCTTCCATGGTTATAGTTGATGATCTTCTGTTTTCAGAGTTAGTTTTAGTTTGTGACTTATGGACTCATGCAGTAGTATTTGAGTTTAACCTAACATTCGAGGGTTGGGTGCATGGATTGTCCAAGTCTAGACTTGAGGACACAGACAAATGTGTATTAAACATCTACACCGTTTGTGTTTGAGTACATGCATTATATGGAAAAAATGGTTACCAAGGGGAAAAACAAATGAGGAGGATGGTTTGTTATCACCTTTTTAATGAAAAATTATCATATCTCACTTTGTCTTATTTGTATCCTTCTTAGGGTTTCTGATTTATTTTGCAAGTTTGACCTTTGCTTTGTTGACAATGCAAACATTGAATTAATGATAAATTTTATGGATTGAGCTGTGTTACTTAGTTTGGCAACATAAAAGTTAAAGTTATCCTTAATTTCTTAATTTAGCACCATGTCATCAAAATTACAACCAACTTTTCTGATTCAACCTAGCATTTAAGTTGTCAAGTTTCAGGATATGCTTGCTAACCTGAGTGAAATGAGTATGTTTAAACAAGTTTTATCCTCACATGAAAATTACTTTTGCTTTAATATGTTAATAATCACCACTACTTGAGCTTCATCCTATGTAACGCTGTCACGGACATGGACATGGATACGACACACCATAGACAAAGAGACATGTCAAATTCTTAACAAGTAGGATACGGGAACACATTGATACAACCTTGTTTGTGATCGAGCATCTATGTATACTACACATCAAAATTTGTAGTGGTCATGCTGTATTATATTAAAAATAAAAAGGAAAAACAATATAAAATTATATAAAATATTAATGTTTAAAAATCTAATTGATATTTAATGTAGAGAAGATGATGTTTAGGGTTTATTGATATAGTATCCACTTAAGGAGATTCTTTTTATGTTTGTTTACATATCATATGCCTTTTAATTGTTTGACACAAGATCTTTAGATTTTATTTGAAAGCGGACACGGTTCCAACACGCAACTTTTTGGGTTGTTGAAATCCGACATGGCACCGGAGTGGCCGATGTTGTGCAAGTATTGGTATTCGACATATGCTCCACATGGATATGCCACAAACTTTAAATTGATTGTGCTTCATAGTAACTAGCTATGGGATGATTAAAGGATGGAATGGCAAGATAACCCAAATATACACCGTTGTATATGATCGTGTGCAAAAGGCATGGTGAAATATGATTTTCAATGGATATAAGGTATATTTGCTAAAAACCCAGAAAAGCTAATGTCAGAAATAAAAAAATTCACTTGACTTGCATTTATATGTTCTTATGGAAGACAAGATAGACGAGTTATTATGTGGCAAACAAGCGTTGGGGTTGGGATTGAATGGGTGTGTATCAGGTTGGATATGGATGAAACATGCCATATTTTCGCAGAGCGCGTGATAAAAGGATCTTATATGCAGATTCCAATTGGACTTGCTTGCATTTAGTTCTGTCCCAGCCATCTTCTTAATTTCTAAACTATTTGTTCTCTGAGATTGAACAGAATCAGTTTGCTCATAATTTACTTGACCTATTTTAAGGTTAAAATATGCTGCGTGGGCAAGAACATATATCTGTTCACTTGCCAATTTTAATATCATTTTCAATTTCCAAGCATTTTGTTCAAATGGACAATTGCTCTAGTATTTGTAGAAATATTTGATTCATTTGACGCCTTAGAATTTGTGTGTGTTGGAGTGTATTTTCATAGTTAAGGAAACCAAACAACTTCTATTTGTGGTCTACATGTATCTTACGGTATTTGCAACTGTAATATTAGTTTCTTTGTCAGTAACCTAATGTAAATTTTTTTATTTCATTACAATAAAGATGCCCACAAAGGATTGCCCGGAGAGGAAATTATGGAGCTTTTCTTATGGATAACCTTCCCCTCGTAAGGTCACTTGTTGAGAAGCTGGCCGTAAATCTCCAAGTTCCAGTGTCATGTAAGATCCGGATTTTCCCAAATCTACAGGACACAATATCATATGCAAAGATGCTTGAAGAGGCTGGCTGCTCTCTTTTAGCTGTCCATGGTCGCACCAGGGAAGAAAAAGATGGGAAGAAATTCCGAGCTGATTGGAATGCAATCCGAGAAGTGAAGAATGCTCTCCGGATTCCTGTCCTTGCTAATGGGAACATACGTCACATGGATGACGTTCAAGACTGTTTGGAGCATACTGGTGTCGATGGTGTTCTTTCAGCCGAGACTCTTCTTGAGAACCCTGCATTGTTTGCAGGATTTCGAACGGCGGAATGGAGGGACACTGTTGGTGGTGATCAGAACAGCTATGCTCCGAACTGTGGGGGATTAAACCAAGCAGATCTTGTGGAAGAATACTTGAAGCTCTGTGAGCAATATCCAGTGCCTTGGAGAATGATTCGATCTCATGTGCACAAGATGTTGGGGGATTGGTTTAGACTTCATCCAGAGGTGAGAGAGGAACTGAACCGTCAATCAAAGCTCACCTTTGATTGGTTGCATGGTATGGTTGGCAGGCTTCGTACTCTTGGGGAAGGCGATCCACTGTATGCCAGTACTCCTAACACTAGTAGAACTACAGAAAATGGATTTACGGCATGCAATTCATGATATGAACCAAGAAATAGGCGGAATGTTATGATTTGGCACTGCTTTAGCTCTTATGAATTTTGGTTGTACGTGAAATGGTCCATTTTTTGAACGGGTTACTTCGGGTGTGATGATCAAATGAAATTCTTATAATCATTGGCTTACAGATTTGGCAGCTGGTGCCATGTATTTTTTCTTCCGTCTTGATTGTAATTTGAATTAAGAGGGTTCTTAACCTCCTGCCTCCTTATGCTTACAACTCTCTTTTTTCCCCCCCTGAAGTTGTATTTTTCCAAACCCACCGAATTTTTTGGCCATGGGGTCATTTGAAGGATAATTTTTTGTTCAAAAACATGGTATGTAATTATGTAATACTTAAGCTCCTTTCTTGTTTGATGCAGTAAGACAGTGGATGTAATTGAACGTTGGCGTGGGATGTTCCCTTTGTAGACTTGAATTTTATCAAAAAGAAATTAGTATGTATTCTTGCTTCACATTTGATTGGAGGGGGCAAATGAATTGATCCGCTACATCTTGTGGTGTGAGTCTGCTGACTCTGCTCTATCCTAATTTTGATTTACTATCGTTTTTTTAAAAAATTATTGCAGCATTTAGTTTTTTTGATCATCACGTTGCTTCTTTTCAGTGGTAATTAATTGCAAATTTTTATTGATATCTCTGATATATAGTCTATCTACATTAAAGTAATGATAATCTATTGTCAGGAAACTTAAAACAACTTCCAGCTAAGCGGTGGGCCTCTCGAATCATAGCATCATGGGAGATGGACAAAGGCACTAACATCTGCTAAAAATCATGATGTACTAATGCATGCATGTTGTTAAGCAGACAACGTCATTGCTGACAGCCAATTGAACGCCGAATCGAAAGTGCCAGTATTTTGGCAAAAAAGCGAACGCGTAGAAAGACCCAGTTGCTGCACAAAGAGAGCCCTGGAAGCCAGGGAACGAACGAGGAAGAGTTTAATTATAGCAGCATTTGCTTGACCACCACGACCCACCTCCGCTTGTTATGGCACTGGTGCACGTGCTGCTCTTTCCTCTTTTGGGCCTGACATCCCACGATCCGCGGCTGCGCCGGCCCTGCTTGAATTTTGACTTTTTTTTTCATTCCTTCATTGAACGCTGGTACTTAAAGAAGGGGAGAGCTCTCGTCTCTTAATCCTCCTCAAGAATCATCGTCTCTTCTTGCTTCTTTCCTGTATCCAATGGCAGCCTCTCACCCTCCCATTCTTCTTCTCCTCCTCTTCCTCTGCTCCTTTGCTCTTCCTGGCTTGTCATCCGCTTGCCACCCCACCGACCTCTCCGCACTTCTATCAGTCAAGTCCAACTTCGTTTCCGACCCATCGGGCCTTCTCAGCACCTGGAATGCCACCGCTGATTGCTGCAACTGGGACGGCGTCGGATGCGATCCCTCCACCGGCCGTGTCGTCAACCTTACCCGCCCCGGCCTCTCCACCGACTCCCAGGGCTTCCCTCTCGATACCTCGATGACGGGCACCCTCTCCCCCTCTATTGGCAACCTTACCCATCTCCGTCTCCTTGACCTCAGCAACCTCAAGCAGCTCTCCGGCTCCCTCCCCCTCTCCCTCGGCCGCCTCACCCTCCTCACCCACCTCTTTCTCGACACCAACAATCTCACCGGCACCATTCCTCCGGCCCTCGGCAATCTTGTCAACCTCCAGAAGCTCTACCTCAGCTCCAACCAGCTTGTTGGCCCGATCCCTCCTCCCCTCTTCTCATCCCCACATCTCACTGAGCTCGGCCTCTCGAGCAACAGCCTCTCCGGCCCCATCCCTTCAGACGTCGGGCGGCTGAAATCACTCCAACATATTGATCTCAACACCAACAGGCTACGCGGGAGCATTCCGTCTGGGATTGGAATGCTCGCTGAGCTGACATATCTCGACTTCTCGGCTAACCTCCTCTCTGGCAGCATCCCTTCCTCTATCGGCAACCTCTCCAAGCTCAACCTCTGCTACCTGAATCAGAACCGGCTCACCGGCAGCATCCCATCTTCCATCTCCGGCATGGTCTCCCTCCAGTTCTTCCGCCTGTCCGACAACCGGCTGACCGGAAGCCTGCCTGCTTCGATTGGCAGCATCCGCGGCCTTCAACGCTTCACGTTGTTCAACAACCGAATCACCGGAGAGTTGCCCAGCTCGATCGGGAACCTGATCAATGTCACAGACTTCTACCTCGGCAACAACCGGTTCTCTGGAACGATACCTGCCAGCATTGGCAGCATGGCCAGTCTGCAGGATCTGGACCTTTCCGGCAACAGACTCTCCGGTCCGATCCCTCCCCAGATGTCTCAGCTCAAGAACCTGCAGGATCTTGACCTCTCATTCAATCCGATGAATCTCAAGACTCCTCCGAGCTGGCTGGGCTCCCTGAGTGTCCTCTTCCAGCTCAGCCTGGCCGACACCGGAATTGTCGGCACGCTCCCCTCGTGGCTTGCATCCACCTCGGTATCGACCCTCGACTTCTCTAGCAACAAACTCGTGGGTGAACTGCCCGCTTGGATCGGCAACATGTCCAACCTTGCATTCCTCAACTTATCCAACAACGGGCTCGAGTCGAACATCCCCGCAGAGTTCAAGAACTTGGCGTTGTTGTCCGATGTGGACCTGCACTCCAACAAGTTCACCGGTCCGATCAGGCCGGTGCTGGCGAAGAAGACGGACGAGCCACGAGGCCACTACAACTCTATAGACCTCTCAAGGAACATGTTTACTGGCGGCATCGACAAAGACATCTGGCAGCTGCCGGTGATGGACTCACTGGTGTCTTTTGATGTGTCTTACAATCCCCTGGGGGGGACGATACCTGCATCGATGGGAAGTGCGGCAAATCTGGCGGTGGTGAGGATGGCCGGGGACGGGTTAACCGGCGGGATACCCGCGGGGTTGCTGAACCTGGGGTCGCTAACGGTGCTCGACGTGTCGCATAACAAATTGACAGGAATGATACCTGCGCACACAGCAAAGCTTGGGGCCGACGGATTCAGAGGGAACCCGGGGCTCTGCGGCTCGCCGTTGCCGCCCTGCAAGCAGTAGCAGCAGCGGGGACTTGGTGGGAGTCGCCAGCCTTCGCCCTTGCGAAAGATAATAAATGGTAGCTTATGTATCAGCGGGAGGCTTCAGTTTTAAGCTCTGGCACTGAAACTGAAGAGCACTCGTTGGCTCATCGAGCAAATCCTGCAGCAATTTCCTTTCATTTTGATTGATTATTATGTGTTGATGTTGAATAAATGCCGCATAGCAGAGAAGCTTAATGTTCTATTGGCTGTACTGTATTCTTTATAGAATGATGTGTAATAAAGTGGGCGTTTCCTTTCGTCTAGATCTAGCAGTGGCTTTGGAGCTAATTCCTTGTTTCAGTTACTCGCATGTATTCATGTATGAAAGAAATCAGATACAGAGGTGCATAAAAAGAGGGAATATATGCTTCATTAGAATCATAACGCTATCTTTGCAAAAAAATTGGACTAGTATTCTCCAAAATACTGGGAAACAAAAGAGAGGGGCAAGAGTGCATCCTCACATATGGATTATGACAGAGAAACTATACTCTAAACCGAAGCTGCAAACTTCTAAGGCCGCCAATCTGATTTCTCAGCGCAGAGCATCCCTTCCTGGTTTTTCGAATAAGTCAGCCGAATCTCCCAGTGCAAAGACTTGAGCATGCCCTCCACCTCGCTTACAACCTCAGCTTCGTCGCGAACTATCAGCTTGCCGCCGGGCCTCGCAATCCTGTCAACCTCTGCTATCACTGGCAAAATCTTGCACCTGAAATTTTAGTACCAAACTGGTCTTGTTAGGCACGAACACAGGCGCGCGCGCGCACACACACACACACACAAACCTGAAACAGAAACTGAAACAAAAACTACTAAATTGAACCAAAAAAAAGGGCGGCACCTTTTCTTAAGTTGTGAGAAGAGGCGTTCAGCGTGCAGGAGGTCGTAGGTCCTGGGATAGGTGCTGAATGATTCACACCAGTCATGATACATGCCAAATAGCCCCCGCTCATAGATAATCGGCAGTGTATCCGGTGAGTCAATGTTCACCAAATTCATTACCCACACTTTCTTATCTCTAAGTGCGGCAGCAAACCTGTACAACAGAACCAACGACGTCGTCGCCGAGCCTCCCATTATAACATGTAAGAATTGTATATAGAATGCTGAATTAGTATCATTTTAATTACCCTCCGTAGACAGCTCTCATGTCCATCACGTTTCTCACTTTAGACCAGTCGATGCCAAGACCGGTGAGATACGACTTCTTCATGACCCGTTTCCAGTGCTCGTAGTCCTTTGTGAAATCATCAGGTGCCGGCCTGCCATAGACTCCCATCTGAGAGTCGCTCAGCCAGTAAGGAGGCGCCTGCAGTCTTTGAGGCCATTCCTGGGGCCAATTCGCTCCACGCTCCGATGGATCGACAGGCACCCGATGCATGCATGATTGTAGAGGGACATACCTGATACGGACGCAAGCATTGTGAACGGGAACAACATCGACGGAGGCATTTCAAAGATACGCATAACGTTTGCAGATGTTGTAAACAAGCTTTGCGATGAACTCACCAGGCCGCATTCGGATCGTCGTCTTCATTGCACATGGGAGGCTTGGGATCCTGCCTGTTGTCATAACAGTCGTTTGTAACGGGCTTCCGGAATATGGCAGCGCCAACAGAGTTCAATTTATCCTTCTTGATTGTGGCAAGTTCCCAACACATGGATTTCGTGAGCGCGGTCATGGCTGAAACATGAAATTCATTGACATAAGCTCACATGAACACGAACGGAACCATACATGTCACACGAAAAAGAAAACTCGCCTTTCCAGATCTCCACATCCTCCTTCAGCGTCTGATAGACTGGTGTAGCCGACCACACGAAGAAACCACCAGGCCGCAGGACGCGGTTCAGCTCCAAAAGAAGAGCACCGTCTGTTCACCAATCAAGCACAATTTCACTAGGAGACCAGGAAATCATAGAGAGCACTGAAAAATGCATGAAAAATGAGAATATAGATAATACCGTTTGCGTGCCAGGGGACGCGACAGCGAGCACAATGAACAATGTCAAAAACTCTGCCAGGGAATGGCAGCCGTTGGGAACCCATCACTGCAGAAATAGCAGGGATTCCACGTTCAAGAGCGAACTGAACCTGAGCCTCATGTTCATCCTTTGGAGCAAAAGACATTGCAAGAACATCTCTCTCAAAGAGAAAGCCACCAAAGCTGGCAACCCCACACCCAACATCGAGTATCACTCGGGTACGCTTTCCCCATGCAATCTCAGGCATAGACTGCCAACAAAGCAGGAAAAATACAATAAGCCACATAATACCATTGCCTAGTGAAAATATTAACAGCCTAGCCCCAAAAATCTGAATTGAACAATGTAATGAAGAGAATACCTTCTGAATGAAATCAATGTAATGAAGAGCTCCGTGTATGAACTGCGTTCCGCCTCCCGGAAATGTAAGGTACTCTCCTGCAACCTTCACCCAGTTCTGATGCCCCTTGACTTCAGCCAGCTTGGTGCGTGGAACGTTATTGTACCAAATCTACGAAAACATGAACGTTAATGTTCATCAATCTATAGGCAACACGATTAAGAAACAGAAGCTGAAATCTTTGTAAATCTTTAACTTACCCTGTCTCTGCTCTCAGGCCAACTGATAGATCGCTTATAACCATTGGGAAGGGGAACAAGACATGTCGGGCTCTCCTCGGGGCAATGCCGCTCCCGATGCTCGAAATGCCCAAAGCTGCGGAGTTGCTTGATGGCCTTCTCGTTGTCAAGACAAGGGATGTAGTCCGGCCCTGCGGTCACATTGCAGAGCTCCCATTCGTACCCGGAGTGTTTGTCGCCGTCGATTCTTTGGTCTCCTCCTCCTTCATCGGGTTGGGACGGTTCGTTCTCTTTTCTCCTCTCCTTCTCGTTCGATGACTGATCAGCCTGCGTTGCCCATGTATTCTGATTGCTCTCGTTCTCAATCGGGACGGCTGATTGTGCGCCTTCCGGGAGGGAGTCTCCTTCGTTTGCGTTGCCTTCATTTTGTTGGCTGTTTTCGTTTGTTCCTCCGCCTCCGGCGGTACTCTCTTCTTCGTTCTGCTGCGTTTGAGACGACTCTTGCTGCTCTTCTTGCTGCTGCGGCTGTGGTTGCTCTTCTTGCTGCTGCTGCGGCTGCTCTTCTTGTTGTTGCTGCTGCTGCTGCTCTTCTTGTTGTTCCTGCTGTTGTTGCTCTTGTTGCCTTTGTTGGTGCCGCTGTTGTTCTTCTTGTTGATGCTGATGTTGGTGGTCTTCGGTGGTTCCGTCGGAATCATGTTCGATCTGAGATTGGCTTGTGATGCCCTCCCCTTCTTCAGATTGGGAGTGGCTTCCATCTGTGACTTGTTGGATGATTTGCTGCTGATTCTGGCTTTGTTGCTGTTGGCTTTCATTGGTCTCCTCTTGAGACGGGCGCTCCTCGTTTTCATTGCTTTCACTCTGATCCATCTGCTGCTGCTGCTCATCGTTGCTCTGTTGCTGATCTTGGGATTGATTTTGTTGGGCATCATCTTGGACCTCCTCCTGCTGCTGCTGTTGTTGTTGAGGTTGGGGTTGTTCTTGTTGTTGCTGGTGATGTTGTTGAAGGTGCTGGAACTCCTCGCGATGAGTCTCCACCTCTTCCTCCTGCTGCCGCCTCTCATGCTGGAGCCCATCGGACTCAGGCAGGCTGTCCTCTTCGGTTCCGGCGGAGGCAGCGGTCACCTTCTCCTGATTGTCGTCGTCGCCTCTGACGGCGTCGTCGGGGAGATTGGCCTGCGTGTCGTCGTGGGTACGGGATTGATCCTCGTCCTCGTCAGGGGCGGTCGGGGGAGGATCACGGAGGACGGTTCTAGGAGGGGTGCGGTTGGGGAGGGGGACGGCGGTGCGCTGGTGATTGTGGTGGGGGCGGGGGTTGGTGGAGGGGGTGGAGTGAGGGGGAGAGACGTGGGAGGATGAGAACATGTAGACGCCGTAGAGGCAGAAGCCTACCAAGAGGACGACCATCGTGGTCGAGACGTACACAGAGGAGGAGGAAGAGCCGCCGCGCTTGCCGGCGCGAGGGTTCTTGCCGTAGCCCGCCATTATTGAGAGAGAGAGGGAGGGGGAGATAGGCTATGGAGATTGCTGGTGAGTTTTCATCGGCAACGATGTTTGGAGGAGATGGATCAGAGAGAGAGAGAATGGAGAATGTTTTGTGAGGGGAGGCTTAATTAAGACCCTCTTACATTCCTACATGGAAACATAGAGAGAGAGAGATCCCTGAGCGTCGGAATCGGGATCGGAACGAGCTTTTGGTTGGGTTTTCGTCGGTGTCAGAGCACCGACAGATCCAACATTTATGCTGAATTGCGGTTGGAACATAAAGTGGGGTCCACGTCAGCAAGAAGAGCAATGCTCTCCATACCACGAGTGATTACTGGCCAAACACCTAAAAATAACAAACTTATAATAAAAAGAACCCCCACGCGTCCAATGTCTGTGTACCTCGCTTGGTAGCGAGCAAGGAAGAAGGATAATTATTATATTATATAATTGTCCTCTTAATTATGATGGCGACAACGGTATTTAGCTGTTAAAAACTCACTATTATTCCGGGAGTGGAATGCGGGATTGAATGAGGTCACTGTGTCTGTCATAGCATCATCAACAGCGGAGGAGGAGAGAAGAGGTTGGTGAGAAATGCACATCTCATCTCATGAGACTCCCCCTAATTATTATCATCATTATCATCATTATGTATAGTTGTTAGGAAAACATAACATCAGCGTTTGGGGGGGAACCCAACCACACCATACATCATTACAACATGCCCCTTATTCCTGCCGACATTCTGCATCCCCCGGTGAAAGCTGGCAGCCAATGTGTTTCAAATCAGTAAATCACGTGGACAAAAAAGCCATAGTCAAGTATGCCGTCTCATATTTTCAAATCATTTCCTTCTTATGAATATATAACTTGTATAACAATCCAGAGCTTTTCCATTATGCATTGATCTGCCTATAAAAAAACGAAAACGAACCAGATTCAACCAACAAGCTACAAGTATCCAGCAATCTATTGTATCCCTGCCAACAGTGAGCTAGAGAGCAATAATGGCTGGCTGGCTGGCTTCCATCGAAAATAAAGATACATGGTCCGATTAATGGGAGAACATCCAGATTCAAGTAACCAAGACAGACAACTATTCATGCATATGGACATGAGTCACCAGCATGAGAAAAATTCTAAGATAGCACATGCAACACAACAATGGTATGGCAGGCAGCACTGTGCGCATCATGTGTGTCCAAGCCGATCGAGACAGCACAGTTTCCCTTCCCAAAGTGCATCAGTCCAAGCAAAACATTAACCAATATAACTCAGACCGCCGCATTAACATAATTTCAATGGAAACTTGGAAATTTGATAAAACATCAATATCATTTTTTTTAAAAAACGTGGTGTTAGAAGAAAGTAAAGTGAGGCACGATTGAATTGCAACTAGAACCCCAAATTTTGCATTACAGAAGTAGATATTTAGGTTCATGATTCATGTTACTTTGAAAAAACTGGCATCTACGACCCAAACTTTTTCACTGAAAGGAAACTCTTTAATCTCATCATTCCTTCGAGGAATATGAATAACAAAAATTCTGCCATTGAGATAAATTGTCATTGCATTTGCTTTCCCATCCGTTTTTTATAATGTAGTGGTATCCACATCGAATGTTGACACTTTTGGAAACTATGGAACGTATGTTCCATCCTTCACACATGCTCTCTATTATATACCATGTTTTCTTAATTGGTGATAATTGTTGAACACTTCTTGGGCATGTCTTATGTTAAGATAATGATTACTCTATCTAGGAACCTGAACCTGTATTGTGTCTTGTTGGGTCTTGTATCATGTCCCTTTGTTTCTTGTGCTAGTGTCTCTTGGGCTCTTGTGCCCAATAATGGCGTATGTAGTATATATATGGAAAATTAGTCATTGTAACCACAATCAAGAAATACAAAACATATTTATCCATCCAAGTTAATATGGTATCATAGCTGCCTAATTAGAAAATCAAATCTCATTCTTCATCTCCTCTCACTCTCCCCACATCACAACCTAGCAACCCTTGCCCATCCATTGTTCGCCATTGAGATCGAGACCACATTCGTTTGAATCGTTGAAATTCTCTTGTTCTCATTTGCACCATTAGCTGTTTTGGGGTATCCTCTGGTTTTATCTCCTTCATCCTTAAACAAAACTCGACAAAGTCCCACCATCGACCACTGCAGCACTAAGACATGCCTCTTACTTCGACATCCTCATCCTTACTAACTCCTGGACCTCGGCCCCGGAGCAGTTGTCCTTACCACTCTGATCTTAAAGCAATCATCGGATCTGACCACCAATGCGCACATATGATCTCTGAACTCGACAAATCGATTGAACCCTCCTAGTTCCGAGCTCCGAGCACCCGACCTCCTCCTCTCCGGTGACCTTTCATTCATCGTCGCCAACCCAAGATTTACTCAGAACCGACCGAGTTCCCTCGGTCTTTGCCGAAACTCCAAGCCGTCCCTTCCTCCGATTTCGATGCCGAAGCATCGCTCCTCTGTCGCCGAACTTTTGTTGGCCAAGGAAAAACATTCGATGTCGAGCAACATCAGCGTCGATTGAAGCACTCCGCTGGTAGGGGAGTGAATCGTCGCAGGTGGAAAGGGGAGTGGCCACAAGCTTGCAATCGTTCATAATCACCGACACCAGTGAAGCTGCACTGAAGCATTTGAAAATACAACAGTTGTTAATGTACTTGTGCCGACACTGCAGTGAACTGTGCCATGGATGTCCAAATCCCTAAAGACAAGGACTTGAGCTTTTGCTGATGGCGCAGGCGCGACAACCAAAGCAAGTATTAACTCCATCAACTCCATTAGCATCGGGTTGATCAGCATCTGACTCCAATAACCAATTTTCAAGCACTACCTCCTGGGCTTCATCAGCTCCACAACCCTGATATCCCTCTATCATCGAAATGTCTTCCTCTATTGCTGACTTTGGTTGTTTATCAACTGCCATGTAGAACATTGGGTTTAATGGATGACCAACCGGCTCTGACTACACAGTCTTATCTACAAATCCTGGTATCTCCACTTCATGAATACTTGACTCAGGTGCCTCGCATCACATAGCTTTTGACAATTCTGTCCTTTTCAAATTGTTCATCTGTTTCACCTTCCATTATATATTCATACGGCCAATGGTACTCGTCTTCCTGTCAACCAAGTTGGTGATATTTGTCCTATTTCTGATCCATCTGGTAGGCTAACCCTCTCCTCTGTCTTATATATTCCACAATTAACAATGAAACTAATCTATATTAACCAATTAGCTGATGCTGGTTGCACAATTACATTCATCGCTACTTCTTGTACCATGCAGGATCAAACCGATAAGAAGATTGGTGCAGTGTATAGAGTGAATGATCTCTATTCGCTGGATTATCTTCATTTACCTTCATCCATTGGTTTTCGACTCTCCACTTTAGATCTGTGGCATCATCGATTAAGTCATATTTCTGGTTCTTGTCTTAATACATTATCTAAATCTGGCTTGCTAGGATCCTTTAAATTTACACATTTGTCACCATGCATTACATGTCAATTATCAAAACAATCTGCTTTACTGTTTACATTCAGTATTCATAATTCTTCTACACCATTTGATCTCATATATTCAGATATTTGGGGCCTATCTCATTTGCCTTCTATTGGTGGTTATCAGTATTACGTGTGTTTTATTGATGACTATTCACTTAGGTCTATCATATGCATACTAGATTTGAAATCATTCAAATATACATTGAATTCAATAATATGATTCACACACAATTCAATAAACGCATCAATATATTTCATTCTGATACTGCATAAGAATATATTTATCATGACATGCAATCTATTTTAAAATCACATGGTACTCTAGCTCAACAATCATGCCCACACATGAACAAAATTGGGTAGCTGAATGAAAGCACAGACATATTATGAACCGACTAGGGCCTTGCTTTTCTTTGCATGTGTTCCAAAGAAATTCTGGGCTGAAGCCCTATTAACAACTAATCTGCTCATTTATGTCACCCTTCTGCTACACATAATGACCGTCCTTACTCACGTTTATACAGTAAGGCCTTTGATTACACCTTGATTAGAACCTTTGAGTGTGTGTATTTTCATTTACTTCCATCACACGAACGTGATAAACTTTCACCCCGAACTGTAAAGTGCATTTTCTTAGGTAGTTCTTCACATAAAGGCTATAGATGTTATGATCCAAATTAACCGAAGACTTCGTATAACACGTCATGTCACCTTCTTTGACAATATTTCTTACTATGCACAATAGTCTGATATATATTTGTCGTTTCTTCATCCTATGACTTCGAAATCAATACAAAATATGCCATTTGCAGCATATCCTCCTCTTATCAACAACATCAGTCCAAACAGAAAATATTACCAACCACATTCATCACATGATCTTACTAGTACACCAATGGTTGATTCACAAGAAACTCTAGCAAATCCTTCTACACCTGCATCATCGATGACACCAGTTGATCCACTATCTCCTCGTAGAAACCCATCGAGAAGCTATCATATGCCAGCTCGCTACACTTGTCCTACGACAAATTTTTACTCTCCACAATTTGCATCTTTTCTTTATACTATTCATTCTTTTTATGAACCTAAATCATACTCCGAGGCGATCAAATATCCTGAGTAGCAACCAGCAATGCAAGAAGAACTTGAGACTTTTCATCGAAGCAACACATGGGATGTAGTATCATTGGCTACCAATGTTCGTCCAATCAGTTGCAAGTGGATCTATAAGACAAAACAAAGTCAGATGGATCAATTGAGCGCTATAAAGCTCGCCTTGTAGCTAGAGGAATTTCTCAAGAGTATGGCATCGATTATGAAGAAACATTGTCTACTGATACCAAAATGACTTTCATTCGCACACTTATTGCTGTTGTTGCAATACGACAGTTCTCTATCAAATGGATGTGAAGAATGCTTTTCTAAGCGACAATTTAGCAGAAGTGGTATATATGTAACCTCATCCTGAAGTTCAGGTTCCTTCTGGCCATGTAAGCTGCTTTTGCAGAGATATATACGGTCATAAACAAGCACCCGGTGCTTGGTTTGAGAAATTTCGTCAGTCTCTCATCACAGCTGATTTTCAAGAGAGTGGCTGACAATGCTATGTTTCATCGGAAGACATCTCATGGTTGTATCATTTTGTGAGCATAGTTCAATGCAACGGAGCCTAAAATATAATGAGAAGCACTGGCACAAAAATCGGTGAATCTATAAGCCATTTTTGTGTCGGTACATGTCCTATTCGAATCTGGGCATTAGCAGATTTTGTGAGCGTAGTTTGTTTGTTTGCTAATCACAGATTTTGTTTCGAATCTGGGCATTAGCAGATTTTTGTGTTAGTGCATGCCAATCTGTTTGTTTGAGAAACAAAATCCGGCTTCTAGATTCCCAGATTGAAAGGCACTGACAAAAAAATCTATGATTAGCAAACAAACAAACAAATTACGCTCACAAAATCTGCTAATGCCCAGATTCGAAAAGGACACATCTATATTACAATTGAGGGCAGATTTTGAATTTGTCCTATGTGGCAATGTCACATCAAGTTTTGGAGGGAAGTTTTTGGGTTGAAGAGAAATTTGTTGGGAATACACAAAAACATTGAAATTAGGAATAACCTTTTAATATTAGTTATGATAAAAATGTTGTGCACATACACAATCTCATCTGTGGGAGAATGAACGCGAGCTGTGGGAGAATGAACGCGGGAGATGTTGTCAACTCATTGATCCGCGTTGCAAAACCCTGTAAAATTTCGATCACATCTACTGATATTTCAGGGGAAACTAATAATTATTAATGTTTGTTTAAAATTAGTGGGTCCAAGATTTTTAAATGAACAGTGTCCCACGGGCACGAGTTATATGTATATGAAGCCCGCGCCGAAGGCGCCCGCGAAATTTTTTAACGCTGATTTGTTGTTCCGCGCCTAAGGCACCCGCGCCGAAATTGTTGTTTTATGTCGAATTTGTTGTTCTGCGCCGAAGGCACCCACGTCGAATTTGGTTTTCTGTGTCGAAGACGCATGCGCTGAATTTGTTGTTCCGCGCTGAAGGCGCCCGCGCCATTTTTTAACGCTGATTTGTTGTTCCGCGACTAAGGCACCTGCGTCGAAATTGTTGGTTTATGTCAAATTTGTTGTTCTGCGCCGAAGGCACCCACGTCGAATTTGGTGTTCTGTATCAAAGGCGCATGCGCTGAATTTGTTGTTCCGCACCGAAGGCACCCACGCCGAAGACGCTTGTGCAGCTAAATATTGTAAGCTAATTTGTTTTTCTTTTAAATTTTGGCTTTGAAAAAAAAATTCGGGGAACAAAGATTTCGCAAGGGAAAATCTTAAATGAATCGTGCCCGCGGGCACGGGTTATAACTAGTACTAACACAAAATGGTTTATAGATTCACCGGTTTTGTAAGCGTAATTCAATGCAACGGAGCCTAAAAGAGTTCTTTCTCTCTCACATAAACAATTTTGTTTCTTGATGCTAATGTGTTAAGGATTTTAGCCAAAGATGGATTTAGTGTATGGATGCTTTCTTGCACTCTTCCTCTCCCATTTATAAGCACGATGGATGAGGACGAGTGCTTATATATTGACATGCACTGACACAAAAATCTCATTTAATTTTATTTCTTCATGCTAGGGGGTTACGGATTTTGGCCAAAGATGGATTCACAATACACTTTCTTGCGCTCCTCCTCATCCATCGTGCTTATAAATGGGAGAGGAAGAGTGCAAGAAAGCATTAATACACTGAATCCATCAATCCGTAGCCTCTTAGCATCAATAAACAAATTTGCATATGTGAGATCTCAACTCTCTCTGGTTTGAGAAACAAAAGCTGGCTTCTAGATCCACAGATTGACAAGCACTGACACAAAAATCTGCTAATGCCTAGATTCGAAACAAAATTTGTGATTAACAAACAAACAAACAAACCACGCTCACAAAATCTGCTAATGTCCAGATTCGAAAAGCACATGTACTGACACAAAATTGGCTTATAGATTCACCGATTTTGTGAGCGTAGTTCAATGCAATGAAGCCAGATTTTGTTTCTCAAACCAGAGAGAGAGAGAGAGAGAGAGAGAGGGACGGTTTCTTTCTCTCCAAAATTGCATATATGAGATCTCTGTCTCAATCTCTCACATATATGCAATTTGTTGCTTGATGCTAAGGGGCTACGGATTTTGGCCAAAGATGGATTCAGGGTATTGATGATTTCTTGCACTCTTCCTCATCCATTGTGCTTATAAATGGGCAACTAATCCTCATACAAAATGTCATCACAAACTACTACAATAAGCCTCTTTATTTATCCTTTCAACAATCTACATAATAATTGTTACTGCTTACTATCCACAATCGAAGTGTTCAACTTTATAAACCTAGTAACAAACGAGGTGGATGTATCATACTGAGGTGTTGATTTAAAGTAGACATAAATCTCTCTCTCTCTCTCTCTCTCTCTCTCATATGCAATTTTGTTTCTTGATGCTAAGGGTCTACGGATTTTGGCCAAATATGGACCTAGAACTCTCTTCCTTTCTCTCTTCTTTTCTTTCTCTTTCTCCTCTCTTCTTTTCTTTTGCATTTTCGTTTTCCTCCCTTTAACCTGAAGCCTAAAACACCTCTCATCCTTCCCTTTTTAAGACATGGTGGTGACTAGATGTAGAGGAGGAGATTGGAGCCTAGAAGAGATGGCTTTGGGAAGAAGATGTATTTTTAAGGGAAAGCTCTCAACTTAGAGGTAGGAATCTCAATTCCAAGTGGCATGTTAATTTAGCTCTCATGTATTAACTAAAGTTAGCATCTTTTGTACGAAATCATGAAAAATGATCTTTTCTATAGTTGCTCTGTTGTTGTCATTAGAATGAGCACAACTGTTACCGTAGCTACCTAAAATTTTGAATTAATACATTCTGGAAAGGTTGTTACGTTGGCAACAACTTTCATTTAGAAACCAAGTTCAAATTATGCCTTTAATTAAACTGAAATTGCTGATCTTGTCGTAGTATCAAATTCTGACAGATTCTGCACCATGTTAGGTAACAAGATATAACCTTCACTCTAGTTATCCAAATGACTCAATTATACTTATATATTCCCACTCATGTCCGGGACGGAGGAGTTCGAGATGCACCGTAAAGTTAATCAGTGCCCGTGTACCACTGGCAGGGTAGTTTGAGAGTCGCCCCACCATGGGACGAGTTCCAGTTCATTATGATCTTCAGTTACTCAGGGTTCCAAAGTAACAACAATAACTAAATCAATAACAATAAATCTGCAATGTAGATCCTGCTGTTTTATTTCCTGTTGTAGTCACAGTTGTAAATGTTGCCCAATATTACTTTTCTTTTACTGTTGTGATTTAATTTCCATGTCCACCTATCTTTACTCTTTTCCATTTTCAATATGTTGTAAATAATATGCCATTTGGAGTCGGGTGTTCCTATTGGGCATGTTGTGACGTGTCCTCCCCTTTTTCCACAGGGAGCAGGTAGTAGCTGGTGTGGAGATTTCTGTAGTTGGGTCTGGAAGTGGAGGTCCACGATAGAGAGAGTGAGCTGTTGTACTTGGAAGTTGAGGTGTAGCACTTTTGTACATGTTAAGTTGGGCTTTCCTGGAGCTTGGTGTTTGAGGGATGGAGATGGAGTTGGTGGCTAGTGTAGTATAGTATGTGATTTTGTACAGTGGGGTGTAGCAGCTTGGGATGTATTGGTGTATCTTGGTATTGTACTTACACTGATATGATTGAGATGATTCTTTGGTTTTGTATTTTTGCGTTGTTTGTTGTGTGTTTGGAGCATTACGTGTACTTCCCAGCACGTGCGCAGTGGGCCAGCTGGTTTCTTTGTATCCCTTTCCTCTTCCTTCTCTTCACCCCCGTATCCCTATGAGAACCTGAGACGGATTCGTATTTCCCGGGTATCCTGGGGAGCGGGGCTCACTCTCACTCTCACACATATATATATGCAATTTTGTTTCTTGATGCTAAGGGGCTACGCATTTTGGCCAAAGATGGATTCAGTGTATTGATGCTTTCTTGCACTCTTCCCTATCGGGCCATCCATCGTGCTTATAAATGAGCAACTAATCCTCATACAAAATGTCATCACAAACTACTACAGGAAGCCTTTTTATTCATCCTTTCAACAAAAGTCCACATAATAATTGTTATTGCTTACTATCCACAATCAAAGTATTCAACTTTATCAACCGAGTAACAAAAGAGGTGGATGTATCATACTGAGGTGTTGATTTGAAGTAGACATAAATTACCTGCAGATGATATGACTGCTTATTGATTGGGAGGAGGAGTAGTATTGGAGATGGATTTGTTGTACTCTTCGAGTTCTTCGTAATAGACATCCCACACGCAACGCACGCAGCCACTCCCGCAGCAATCCCCAGGCAGCGGCTTCTCCGGTGGTTCCAACGCTTTAGGAGGCGGCAATGGGGTTCTCTCTTCCTCTTTGATCCTTTCCACTCCTTCTTGATGATGTTGTTCGCTGAAGTTGTCGTTTTTGTGAATTGATCCCATCTTGTTGGTATCGGAAGAGGAAATCGAAGTCGACAACCCTCGATCTTGCCTTTGGAGCTGCGATCGGCGGTCGCCGGAGATTGGATTCGGGAAAGGCAAAAAGAAAGGGGCGCTCAGATTCGATGAAACACGGGCGGCGGCAGGGGAGAGCAACACGGCCCCTCTCATAACACAACGGACCAATCCCTAACTGTACTATCCAAAAATAGCGTGGGGATATTTATTTATTATTTCCGTTATTTATTACCTTCAACCCCCTATACAGATATTTTAGTTTTACTTAGGCCCCTCTCCAAAAACAACTAAAGCTCACCCCAAGCAACAGCAAGCACACACCACAGCAGCAAAGTTACAAGTTACGGAATAATGTTTATCATATCGAAATCAGGCTTAGTCTCCAAAGTTTCACCTTTCATATTGTTTCAAATGATTATAATAATTTTGAACTTCATATTATAAAATCTCAATAAACCAAATATTAGATAAATCCAAATGATTTTTCTCTTTCATTCACGTTCACATGTCGTAAATTGAAATAGATATTTTTGTGATAGTAGTATGAAAGAGCAAAAAAAAAAAACGTTTGGTTTCGCCCAATATTTGATGTTTCAAGGCTTCTGAATATGAGCAAAATAAAAGGTGCCGATCGTCCAAAAAATAGAAAAGGATGAACTTTTGCATATGAAGCTATGCCCGCACATGTCATAAAATACAATCAATGAATCAATACACACACTCGTATACTAGTAGTCTCTCTGTGTGTGTGTCCAAAAAACTTAAAAGGCTTGTATATGACGGCCCACTGGTGCCAAGCAAGACGGGCCAAATTAAGAGGGTGGGATTGGGCCAAGAGGGTCAAAAGGGGGACGGGGCAAGTAGCAGCTTTAATACTAGAAAGAATAGGAGCGGCCAATGAGGTGAGAAGACAAGGGACATGTCTACAGAGCAACGCTCTCACCAAAGTCAAATCAGCCTTCAATCCTCCCTCCTCCGTTTCCGTTCGTTGCACTGCATTGTATTCCACAAGGTCAACTATATGATCATAATATAATGAACAGAACATCGCCCATGAATTGTCACATCAGCATACAATCAACACTGCTGATTACGAGGAGAAGTCGCTTGAGGAAATGACATCCGTCTAGCTTATAATTTTCACTCGTTTCTTGTCAAGAAACCTAAGAATCAGCTTAGTAGCTATATTAGTGAAGTGATTAATACAATAAGATCAGCTGCACAAGCTCATGATGACTGAAATGTGACAGCAATTTTCAGTAGTAATTCACTGTATCAAGTTATGATTTTACCGCATGTATATGAACAGAAGCAAACATTCGGACTCTCCGCCAAATATGACGGTGAGAATTAATTCCCAGTACGTACTATTCATATTTAAGATGCCCATGGCCATGATTCAGTTTAGACATTTTCGTGTATGCATGTTTTTGGTTGTCATGATTCACTGTATTCATTCCTTGTTTAATCCTCAATATCCCATCATCATTCTGTCAACACACACAATTTTACACATACATACTTTCACAGAGGCCCATGCAGCTAATTCGTTGGTTTCTCCAACACATGAATTAAACCAGGAAGCTGCTGCAAGAAGCAAAACAAGAAAGAAAGTCATTTGGATGCATTATGAGAGGTGTGTGTGGGTCAGGTATCACTGTAGATCACAGTGTAACAACAGATGGAAGATGGTATTTCATCAGAAAGTGAAATACAGCAAAAGCCACAACTCGTGTCACGTGATGGCAGCACGCTAGCTAATCGAGTGTACTACAATTTGTAGCAAGAGGCCTCAATGTTTTCAGAAGGAGACTGGGTGAGCGGGAAAAGAACATATGAAAGCTACTATATTTGGAGGAAGCATAAATTCAATTCTGTGCTATTAATAAAGCAACTCCTCCTGGCAGGCCATTAAATTTATTGGCGGCCGATCGACCCAAGCAAGCAAAGGGCTTTCTTATATTTGCAGGTTAAAACACAGAGATGATCTGTAGAGCTTGCTACAAAGTAAGTGCACCCTTCATTTTCCTTTTTTTTTTTAAATAAAAGTTTGCATTGGAAATATGCAGTGCTATCAAAATGTATACACTGCTTGATGTTGTGTTTTGTGATTGATAGATGACTGATGGCTCCTCTTCTTTAAACCTAACCCTATGTATATATCCTGACAAATGGGGCTAACATTAACCTAGCTGTGCTGCTGGCCTACTAATATATGCTGCATTTACCCTCTCTCTCTCTCTCTCTCTCTCTAGCTGCACCTTGCCTTGGGTCTAGTGGCATGCATCCCTTCAATTAATCATGTGAAGATAGTAAACAGGTGAGGGCCAAGAAGCACAAATTATGAAAGTAGTTGAAAGGCTTATAATTGAACTAACCAACGTGATGCAAATAATCATTTGAAACATGGTGTAGAGATCAAATGTCACTTTCCTCAAATCAAGCTTTTTAGAGTGGGGCACACCCTAGAAAGTGGAGAGGTAAGGGGGCACAGAGAGAGAGAGAGAGAGAGAGTGTGTGTAAATTTTGGGGGTTCTTAAAGTAGCAGGAACATCACATGTTGCACCGTACTAACAAAGCTTTCATGAGTTTGGCAATTCTATCCATTTTTGGAACCCCCTACTGCTTCTCCCTTTTTCTCTCTCCCCACTAATTAGAACAAGCCCATTAGGGCTCGGGAGTGGAGTAAAGTTCTCTCCCTCACACACACTCTCTCTCTCATGTAGTTGTAGTTGTAGTTGTAGTTGTCTTGCTTGTTGTTTTTGACGTTGATGATCTAAAAAAAACTCCACCCACCACCATCTCAACTCTCCGTACTTGTTAACTCTATTGTATAATCACGTTATATTGCTCCCCTTCTCTTCTTCTTCTTCTTCTTCTTCTGTGATCTTACTACTCCTAGGCTCAGGAGATCAGAAGGAAAAAATTAAGGGAAATTAAGAAAGTAGCTAGCAAGAGAGGATGGGGAGAGGAAAGATTGAGATAAAAAAGATAGAGAATCCAACAAACAGGCAGGTGACTTATTCAAAGAGGAGGTCAGGGATCATGAAGAAAGCCAAGGAGCTCACCGTCCTCTGCGATGCTGAGGTTTCCCTCATCATGTTCTCCAGCACTGGCAAGTTCTCTGAGTACTGCAGCCCTGGCACCGAGTATGCTTCTTCTTGTTTTTTTTTTTAATTATCAGCTAGCTATATATGTATTAATAATTTTAATGTTCTTGGGCTTGAATAGTAATTTGTTGTCTCAGCACCAAGACCATCTTCGATCGTTATCAGCAAGTGACCGGGATCAACTTGTGGAGTGCCCAATATGAGGCAAAATATATATACTCCCATCAAGCGCTTCCTAATTAATTAGTTTCTCATACCTTTTAGTTATTTTAAGATACAAAACATTCAAGTTGGTTTCTGAATTAATTTCTGCATGTTATTGTGGGGAGTAGAAAATGCAAAGCACTTTGAACCATCTCAAGGACATCAACCACAACCTTCGCAAAGAGATAAGGTTTCTTGAATTTCATAATATATGTTTCTTCTTCCTTTTTTATGTAGTGATTTTGTTCTTCAAATCAATTAATGAATGGGAGATGCAGGCAGAGGATGGGTGAAGATCAGCTGGATGGGTTGGATATCAAGGAACTGCGCGGTCTTGAGCAAAATCTTGATGAGGCTTTGAAGCTTGTTCGCCACAGGAAAGTGAGCTTTCTTTCTTCATTGTACCTCTCAACCATCTACTTACAATTTCTCAATTATCTTATGAAAATATCAATCACATATTCATTTCTGATGCAGTGATTAATTTTGTTTGTGCAGTATCATGTTATCACCACTCAGACAGACACCTACAAGAAAAAGGTATGTAAACCAAGGTTAAATTTTTTTTCTCTCCCCCCTTGAATATTGGGGCCATATTGAGTTATAATCAATGAGTTGAACAATTTATTTGTTAGCATATCCCTGATTGCTGAAGAACAACATCGACATGGAACATTAAATTCTAGGGTTTTAATTGTTTCCACAATCTTAAACAAAAATATCGACGTATGGCAACTACATGAATCCGTTTGCTGGACATCAACTGTGTCGAGAACTTGGAATATTTTATGGTGGTCAGTTTGCTATGCTTACAATGATGCATTTGGATAAGTGAATTGAACATCTTGAACACAATTCAAGCAAACTGGGCTTTTTAAAACTCAAATGCTAGACAAAGCCGTCATTCGTCTAGGTCATTTCACTATTATCGCCATAGTTTTAAACACCAACTCATGTGTTAATTAGCATTTATTTAAACTACTTAAAGTATGTATTGTGTGTTACAATTTTCTTTGGTTATAGAATGCTTTCAAAGTTTGAAAATAGAATATTTCAATAATATTCAATATTTCTTAATCATGGGAATAAGACTTTTATGTAATATATGTCATATGCTCTAAATTTCAATTAACAATGGATCGAGATTTGGTAGTAGCTAAAGATACTTTTAGCTAATATTTGGAAATTTAGTTGGTCATATATAACGTGTCTGCTTATTGGTCTTATCTAGCTAGTGATTCAAAGCAACTTAGATTTATTTGTTAAAAAAGTAAATTGCATATTCTCATTTATATAAAACATTAAAAGGGATGCTTACATTCATGCCTACGAGTATCTGTCTCAATGCATCTACATCAGAATGTAAAGAGAGAAATTGTTCTGTACTAAAATACAACTTAAACTAAAATGTGCGTGCAAGTGTGTGGCAAAAATGGGGGTCAGGTGGCCAAGGAGGGGATTTCATCCTTTGTCCACCACCGACCAAACACCTCCGACAGTTTTTTTTTTGAAAATTTTTCCCCAATATGATCTACACCCATGGATGATCATCACGCCAAAAATCAAGTGATTCCAACATTTTTTTCTTATCGATCAACCCATTGCAAAAATCAACGACAGAATAGTATAGAACTTTTTGCTATGGATGGATCGATGGAAAAAAGTGTTGGAATCACTAGATTTTTGGTGTGGTGATCAGGTATAGAGCATATTAGGAGAAAAAATTCAAAAAAAATTGTTGGTCGGGGGTGGCCATGGGGGTCTAGCAGACCGTTTTCCTCCTAGGCCAGCTGACCCCCATTGGACTATTTCTTTTTGAAAGATTGGTGTGAATCTTTATTAAGTATGGAATGTACAGAAACAATACAAAGTGGAAGCCTAAGGGGTTTGGATTTGGTAAGTGGAGGAGATGGCACAAATGCCGTCACTCTCTACTATCAAATCCCGACCCCTTTCTAAAATGTAATTATACAAAAGATCTCATCCCTCATCCCTGAATCCCCAATTTGTCATGGCTCCAGAAGCCTCTGGATCAGAGTGGTCTTGATCCTTCAGCGTAATTCTAATATCAGCAATAATGTCTTCAAATAGCACAGTCTTGGCCTTTTTAGTGTTGTCAAGAATCCTTCTATTCCTTTCCTTCCAGATATGTCAAACCATGCCAGCAAGCTGGGTAGCTTTGGCAAGCAAGCCCATAACATCCTTTTTAGAAAAATGGACAAGGTAATAATCCACCACTTCAGAAAGTAGGGGATCAATGGCGGTGGTAATTCTCAACTTTAGGAGACATGTGGACTATATTTTGTGTGTGTGAATTTGGGCTTGTGCACATGTTCGGTTTTCCTGTACTGACAACAATTTTGGGGTCTAAAATTTTTTTTTTATTATTTTTTTGTCGTATGTTCTACAACTTGTTATTGATCACCACGCCAAATTTCAAGTGACTCCAACGCTTTTGACCATCCATCCATCCATTTCAAAAAGATTGTGCTTACAGATCCATTTTATTTTTGAAGCGGTTTTTTTTAAAAATTGATGGATGGAAAGTTAAAGGGTGGTGAATTCATAAAAATTTGGTGTGGTGATCAACAAGAAGTTGTAGAACAAACTGCAAATAAAAAAATATTTTTAGACCCCGAAATCGTTGTACTGACGACACATGCCCATATTTCTCGTGTGTGCGTGTGTCTATATATGTATGTACTAGAAATAACCCGTGCACACAGTGCACGGTGCCAAAAAAACCCAATGGACGGGATGTGGTACACGCGTGCAACCGAAAAGGAGTGCGAACTGTGGGTGCGTGTGTTGGTACCGTTGGGAGGTTTTTAGGATTTTCTAAGTAGTGGGTGTATTTGTGTGTCAATTTTTTGGTGGACTTTAGGCAAGTTGGGTGAGATGGAGTCCCATGTGGCACCCAAAAGTATGGTGCCACATGGGACATCTTCATCATTTGTTATATATAGACACACACACACACGCACACACACACACACAAGAAATTTCCCGTGCACAATGTGCACGGAGCAAAAATAATTCCCTATGAACACGATAGCGGTTTACGTGCGAAACTGGGAAGGAGCGGGAAGTGTAGGTGTGCGTGTCGGCAGCGTCGGGGGTTTAAAATGGACCAAACACGTAAATACGGATGCCAAAAGGACCTAAATACAAAAGGGGAAGGAGGTGATTTTTTTTGCGCAATTTAATGGAAAGGTGGTGGGTGGGTGGAATTTTTTATTTTTTTACTTGCACCCAATCCAAACCCCATCTCCACACCCACCCCCAAGTGGGACTCACCATGATGAGGTGGCCAAATCTAGGCCACCACTCTATCAACCTCTTTGTCCTAGTAGGACAACCTTGTGTTTTATATAAGAGAAGTATAGTTGTTCTCACAATGCAATTACCAATATCTATGTTTCTAAACTTCTGATTACATAACATAACAGGTACTCAAACATATCATAAGAATCTTCCCAAATATGAAGTGTTCGAAATATTTAAAACATATCCTATGTATTAAACATCGATACTAATAGAACTCTATGGTGTTCTTCCAACAAGATCCTTGGCACGTGCACGCGCACATGTAATTAAAATAAAAAAGTTTAGAATTTTGATCTTTTTATAATGTGCCTAACCTTTTTTATTCATTATCCTTCTCTTTTGGGTGCTGCTTATTAGAGACTGCTAAATGATTTTAACATTAATATTCTACAAAATCATAAAAGAAAAAACATTTGATGAAAACAGTTGAGACACCAAATTCCAACCAATTCAACAAAAATTAAGTGCCCCGAAAGCTTTTGCATTATAATAGTATGATGATTCCTATCAAACAGCTCCATGGTATTATTTCAATTAATAAACATAATTAGCAATATTGGCAATGTAAATTTCCATCATCTTGACTAATTTGTTTTCGCCGTTTTAGATGAGATTTTCTGAAAGTGTACATGATATTCACCGGTTCACTTATCCATGTGTGCTTTCATGGAACTGTTTGGTATTTGGTCTTTCTTGATATATGCTATAAGCTTAAAAAATATATTAATACCGCTATTTTGTACTTGAATGCCCTAAGTTCTACTTTTCTCCTTAATTTTTATATTAAATCCGACAAATAACAGAAGTCTGATTATAAATTAGTTAGTTTTTTATTAAATTTACACATGATTGAAAAGCTGTATAGTATTTCAAGCTTTATAGTATAATCACATAAATAATGCATACACATTTCCTGTTTTATATGTTGACAGTTGAAGAACTCCCAAGAAACACACAAGAGCTTGCTGCGAGAAATGGTCAGTATCAATGCAACAATCCATTGATATCTCCATTGGTTATTCCTTTTCATAAGATAATTAACTATTTCTTTTTTTCTGGGAGAGAATCTACTACATGCCATATATGACTACCACTGAGTTGATTTTGGGGATGCAGGAAATGAAGGATGAGCACCCAGTGTATGGGTTTGTCGACGAGGATCCAAGCAACTACGAGGGTGCGCTTGCTCTGGCTAACGGGGGGTCTCAAATGTACGCGTTCCGTGTTCAACCAAGCCAGCCTAACCTTCATGGTAT
The DNA here is from genome assembly GCA_030789695.1 of Scilla litardierei. Lineage (NCBI taxonomy): Eukaryota > Viridiplantae > Streptophyta > Magnoliopsida > Asparagales > Asparagaceae > Scilla > Scilla litardierei. The sequence goes on along the minus strand of CM061133.1, from coordinate 637,406 downwards.
GGGATACGGCTCCCATGATCTGCGTCTTGCGTGACAACTGCAATCAACTCTCTGTCTTTCATACAGACAATATTGCCTGGTGCCGCGCATATGATATCTTAGTTGAACTCTTCTAGTAATTAGTAGTGTGCTCTCTATCATGTATAATGAATCTGACAAATGCAAGGTGACAATTGGATTGGGTTGATACCGTCTCTGCTATCGTGTGTTCTTACATTATTGAAAGCATGGAACATGTAGTTCTTGCTAATATTGAAATAGATGTTTCATGAGCTGATTATTGATTGAAATAGGGATCCACTGGTCAATTCATATTCCGATAAATCCTGGCATATGGACATCGTAAAATTGGAGTCGTGTGGATTCAAACTTTTCAATATTGTTGATCGGAAAATGAGTAACCTCAGTTTGTCCCATGCCATAGAGCCTACTGCTTGTATCAAGCAATGTCAATCTTTTATTATGGTTGAAGACTAGCTATGTATATGAACATGTCAATGTTTCTTATTTCTGGTAGTTAGTCATTCATTTTCTCACTTTTCAATAATTTTTATTTAATAATATATTCTCTAATTTCTGCTAGTTAGTCATTCGTCGTTGTAATATTTTTATCAAGTATATGTCATGCACAAATTTTCTAATTACATATTTTAATGGTCATGGGGTAATCTAAAATATAGGAGGAGAAAGAATGATGCGGCAATAGATTTGTCCAATTTGCCGATATCTAATTAGAAGGGACTTAAATTATTAGTTAGGGGTTATCAGCAACACATTGAAAATTATATGTTACGAGAAGAAGAAACTAATGACATTATTTTAGCCTCAGTGACTTTAATTTTGGTAATCAACGAAGAAAACAGAGAAATTTGATGTTCATTGCTTCCTCTTTGTCTCCTTGCAATGAAGCCTATATACAAGGGTAGTTCTGTAGATGTGAATTCATGGAGTTAGCCACCATATAAAATTATGCATGTCACGATATCTTAAAAACATGATGGGGTTGGTCTCTAAAATGATCAGAAATTGTAAACAATCAAGCGTGCTTTGGACCGACATGTAACATAGGATCGAGACCAGCAAGAGAGCATCAAAGATGATTGCAAGGATCTCAACATGGACATTCTCTCTCTCTTTTTAAACTAGTAATCTATGAGCATGAGTATGACCCTTACAGTGAGTTACATGCTGCTAATGTATTGAATATGTTCACAATAAAGATCAATACATTACTTTCAAACAGTAAGCTGCAAAAAACATGCACAATCGCATATACATAAGCCACCCCTTGAAATTATCAAATTCATCCTAGCTAGTATTTGAAACATGCTCAATGTAACAACAAATAGTTTATCTCATCTTGTTCTCACCTCCTTTCTTCGGACGTTGTGCCTCATATGTTGCCAGTCGTCGCTTGTCTCCGGCCAATCCTCCTCTATCTCATCCCTCTCTGAAATCTCCTTCTGCATCATGCTCACCTCCTTGGTCCTGATCCCCTCCCCCATTCCACTGCATAGAAACTCCACAACCTCCTCCATCGTCGGCCTATTATCCGGATTGATGTCCGTGCACCGCATAGCGACCGCCACCGCGTTCCTCGCCTGCAATCTGTCGTACGCATGGCCCAACATCGGATCGACAATCTTATCCCACCTTCCATTCTCCACCAGAGGGGTCACCCACTGGACAATGTCCCTCTTGATCCCGCCCGGCAGCTTCTCGATGGGCTTGCGCGCGCTGACGATCTCAAGAAGCAGGATGCCGAAGCTGTAGACGTCGCAGCTGTCGGATACTTTCCCCCACATGGCATATTCAGGGGCAAGGTAGCCCAGCGTGCCCTTAACCTTTGTGGTCAGCTGGCTAACACCGTCGGGTATGAGCTTTGCAAATCCGAAATCGGCCACCTTGGGCGTGAAATCGGAATCGAGGAGCACGTTGCTAGCCTTGATGTCCCTATGTATGATGTGCGGCGATGCCTGGTGATGCAAGTAACTGCACCATGCACAGAGGATGGATATTATGATCATACAGTTGATGTTATGAACATTAATAATTTTGTAAATGATTGGTACATACGCTATTCCTTGGGCAGAGCCGATGGCGACGTCCATCCGGCGAGGCCAATCGAGGGAGACGGCGGCGGCACGAGGGCCGTGGAGGTGGCTGATGAGGCTGTGGTTGGGCATGTAGTCGTAGACTATGAGCCTCTCGTCTCCACCCGCATGGAACCCGCGGAGGCCCAACAGATTCTTGTGCCTCACCCTTCCCAGTACCTCCACTTCGATGGCGAACTCCATCTCGGCCTTTGCACTCATCGTCTTCAGCCGCTTCACGGCCACCTGCAGATTACATAGCAAATCATCATACCATCACCATACAATCATTTAGTCAGATTAGGACTGGATTCTTTGCCTCTACTCCTCTGCTTGTTCTGCCGTAGTAGACGGTGCCGAAGCCGCCCTCGCCGAGCTTGTTGTCATTATGGAAGTTTTTTGTAGCAAGGAGGAGCTCCTTCAGGCTGTAGACCTCCCATGTGTATGGATCTCTCTCAACCCTGCTATCAACATCGCAACTAATTAAGGAGAATGATCGGAAAGGGAATTAAGGGGAGGAAGCCTGATTGATTACCTGTCAGCAGTTGTCCTTTCGGATTTGATGCAGGAGAAGCATCTAAGCATGTTGTGCACCCCTTCAAAGAGGGAGAGTTGTCTAGCTGTTTGTTGGCGAGGAGGAGAGAGGATGATTAAATAAGAAATTAAGAGGGAGATTTAAGCAATCAACAAACCTGAGGAGATTAAAGTTAGAAACAGAGACAAATATTAAGAAGCGAGAATGGATGTGAATCTGAACTCCTCTGATGAGCACCTTTCTCTGCGTCTGATACGTTGGGGGGGTGGATTGTCTGTCCACCTTGTTCTTTCTTCCCATTGGAAACATCTAAAATGACATAATTAACCCCCCCAATAATTTTCAAACCTTCCATGCCTAATTATAATAATGAAGGCCACATCGTTGTCAATTGAAAATAGCATATATCAAGGCCACATCGTTGTCAATTGAGGACAAACGGTAGTTTCCTGCGAGAAACTTTCAAGTTGCAGTTTAGTTCCACACAAAAAAAAGACTGTGACTAGAGACTTAAAACAGAGTTCAAATGGCACTGGCCGCTTCTCCCTGTTATCTCCAAAAATAATAGAGATTATCGTTAATTAGCCGCCTGCACCTATAAAAGTTTGCTCGCTCTTGAACAGGTCGTCTGCCATTAAAATGCTGCAGCGAAAAAAGACTAGGAAGAAAAACAACAATATTATCATAGCCACCTATATTGATTTTCTTTTCATCACTGGAGAAAAGTAGTAGTGATTTCATTCCCCTGTCAAACACGCCATGAGCCATGACTCCGTCAATCAGCTTTTCGATAAGCTATTTGAGAGGGAATAAAATTAAAACATGCAGCAATCATCATAAGTTATAAACTCAAGATAAGTAATAGCATCTCAAACAGTTAAAATAACTTACACCACACACGATCAAGTTCAAACAGCTAAGTTTGATACCGCATTAAATTTTTGATTGAAGCATAGTCAAAATGGATCTTTTACAAGCCTGGTTTAGTTGCTCCTAGAAACCAGAGTCCTAAGCTCGCAGCCACAGATTGTATTTGACCCAATCTGTGTTCAAATAATAGAACGAGACAAACATAATACCAAATAAACATATGTTCACCCTAAGATGGTTCAACTTGATAGTACAATCCCAGTCATCTCCGACGTGTACACTTGTCCCTACAAGAAAAAGGCTCACGACTTCCTACAGAATGGATAGATATTTCTTGAGAAATGGAGGCAATTTGGGCTGTCTTCCCTTCAGATAAGCTTCCAGGGGTGAGTTTCGGTTTCCCTCATACTTCGCGTCTGCCATCACGAAATGGTAAGAAATTACCAGAATAAAAATGGAAATGCCAAGTAAATTGGCAAAGAATCCCAAGCCCTGATCATCAATCATCTGCAACATTGAACAAATACAAAATCAGGCGACTGTAGGCATTGACATCCGAGATCATATAAATATATTTTTCCAACTATGATATATGAGGAAGTAAAACTTTAACAACAAATAAAACTATACTTCAGCACCATACAATTATATCAGAGTTATATCAGAATTTTGACTGTAGTTGATTGGTTCGGACCACAGCTCGGTAATAGAATGAGTAGCTGGTGTGTTGCTACCTAGATTAGGCAGGGGAGCCTCACAGTCATCATTGGGTGTGGGCGAGCAACGAAACACATATTCTTTTATGTTGAGACTCTCAAAGATGTCCATCAACGCAAACAGCAGATCAGACCTATGTTTCTTCATCTCAGGAAAATTACGGTAGTTCCTCCTATGTACAACATTTAGATTCATTTTCAACTTGCCCTCCTCAATGCCTTCCACCATAAGCGAGTGATATTCCTGCCAATATTTTTCTTTTATTTTCAAGTATCTGCACCAAGCAAACAATGTCATAAACCTCTGGGTTGCTATAAATTATTCTGAAAGAGGAAAAAGAACAACAAATATGGTTAGCGAAACTATCTTCCCCTTCTTTCCACTAGAAATAAGTCCTGCAAGAAAGAAAAGGAAAGAGAATTTTGATTTCAATATGCTTACTCTTTAATGTGTGTCCTCAGTTCATCAACAGTTCTATCTGGGGTAGACACATCAATCGAGAATTCAATTTTCTCGCCTATGTCAGAATTCCGACTGTGGTTGATGATGGGCTTGTCCATAAGCCGTGAGTTAGGATAATGAATCTTTGCATGATTAAATCCGATGAAGACTGTATTCCTGATGTTAATTTCTTCCACAATCATCTGTACACCAGGAATTAAACTTATAGTTGTTAAGGTAGAAGATTACAATGTAATAAATACATAATCTTGTAGAGATTTCAAGAACTGAACATTTATACGAAGACGGATGTTCAAATGAATGAAATTGCTTAAAGATAATAAAAAGAAATATATGGATCTTATGTCCAGTTGAGGGGTACCTGAATGCCATCAATTTCACAACAATCACCAGCATCAAAAGGATGTTCAACAAACACAAAGAGAAGGGAGTCAAAGAAGCTTTTTGCAGTATTCTGGAACACGTATGACACAAGAACCGCTCCAAGTATCACTCCCTTAACTAAAGAAGGCATCAGAAACATCTCAGTAATAGATGTTATTGCAAAATTATACAGATTTGACATCATTATCTCTATACTAAACCTGAGGAGAAGATAAACAACAGAGTTAGAGTAAAAAATTAGATTACAACTAAACCAAGCTTAACAAAGCTTAACAGTTTATACCAAACGAAAACAGTCGCAATATCTCTAAGCAAGAGAAATGACCTAATGAGTTATGCATGTCTTAAAGGGTTGGTTAAAATTAACTAACCATTCTAGGCCGTGACTCATATCCAGTGGAGTGATGTTGATTAACATGTTTCTGTAACCCCGCTAATAGTGTGAATAGCGGACAATTGAATATTGAAAACCTTCATTTCAGATAAAAGAGGAAAATTGCACTTTAAACCCTCGTTCCATAAAAGGAGGAGGAAAATTGATATCATGACCCACTTCCATCAGGAGAGTGGTAAACCGAATACACTGTCCATAATCCCATTCACATCCCCTGAGCAATGAGCTAAGTGTAAAGTCGTTCTAATTAATGGGTTGTCGTCGTTAATTGTTAATATCAAGGGTACCCATGTCAAACAATCGGTCTATGTCCAAAAGTAATTTTTTACACAACAATTTAATGCAACAATTTAATTGGAGCTGATAGAGAAACCTGTGACAATTATTATAATCATAAACACAAGAGGTTAACATCTTAAACAAAAGATGTGTAAAGCAATATAGTTTTACTTTGGGATCAGATTCGGCAACTTATAGAAAATCCGAAGTCTAGCTGCCAAGGGAGGGGTTGGCACTATTCTATCTATAGGATCAGTAGCAAGTTCTCAGGCCCAACAACACATCAATTTAAATCAGCCCATGAACACAACAACGGGCCTAACATAAAGGCAACAGTAGCTGGGACCGAAATTAAGTAACGACAGGCTCAAGGAGGGGGTAAACAGCATTGGCGATGCCCAGAGTTCATCACGGTGCCAGGGCCCATACAAGAACACTCAGCGATTCCTGCTCGTGAGAAGTAAGACGACAGTGAAAGGGGCCGAAATCATTCCTGGAGGCTGACTAAGCCAGAAACCAACCAAAACAGACAGTGAAGAAAGGAGTGACGAGAGTCTCCGTGAAGCACAGATGAGTTGCCGGATTTTGCGTCATCGGGAAACCCCTCCACAAATAATCAACATCATTTCCCATAAGAATTTCGAAATCCAGAATATTGCAAACAATCGGTATCAATTAAATGCAGAGATTGAGAAAGAATAACAGAGAAATAAACCGTATAGCTTAGAGTAGGAATAATCTACCTCAACCGGAGGAATCAATAAGATCAAAGCTCCCAAAATCCAAACGTAAAAGAAATCAGAAAATTGGAGGGAGAGAGAGGATTTTCATATTGAAACCCCTAAAAACCATTGAGGATAAATAGGAGAAGAACCACGCTTCAAATCAAATCTAAATCCCGAAATCTTCGAAGAGATTCTGATTTGATCAAATTCGAACGAGGCGGCTAGGGTTTTTGAAACCCAAAGATAAGGGCGGCAGCTTCGGAAGACCCCATAGGCTTTCGAATCGAAGGCGCGAGAGGCGGGGCTGATCGGTTAAGGTTTTCGAACCCAAGTGAGGGTGGCGGCTTCGTTTTTGCTCGGAGGGGGGAGAGAGGGCCGCAGCCCTTGCTGCTTTGATTCGCAGAGGGAGGGAGAGAGACGTAGGTAGCCCTAGGAATGGCAATATTGCGGGGTGGGGCGGGTATTTAACTACCCAAGCTTGACCCGTCCCGTCTGCGGGTCGGGCCGGGGCGGGTAATTTCTTACCAAAACCGAGTCGGGTCGGTCGGGTCAGGTCATTACTGCCATCCATATGAATCCCAAATAAAAGTTTTATTTGGGATTTGGGAGAATTGTGATTTATTAGTAATTTGGAATTTGTAATTGGCCTAATTGGAAGAACATTGGAACAGAGTATAAGTTAGTGATATAAGCAGACCGCATGGTTCGCATCAAAATAGTAAGGTTTTTTTAGAACCTCTATAGTTTATCGGGGCGGGGCGGGGCGGGTTGCATACAAAGCCCAAGCTTGCCCCGACCCGGCTGCGGGCCGGGGCGGGTCGGGTCAAAACCGGGGCCGGTCAGGTCGGACGGGTCATGTCATTACTGCCATCCCTAGGTTAGCCCGCTGGAACTTAGAAGGGAATGAGTTTAGGGCTTGGGCTATCAGCTTGTGGGCTCATTCAAATAAATAAGGAAAGAAAGTTTAAGAGAGGAGAAGATTAGAGGGAAGTGGGCTTTTAAGCTGGGCAAGGTTGGGCTTTCTCCTGGGCTTCAACAAATTAAATGTAATGGGTTTGGTTTTATTTTAAAGAAAATTAGGGAATGGAAGGAGGATGAGTGATGACGAAGTGGGCCAATGACTTTGGGTTTAAGCAGTAAATAAATAATCGAATGGCATGAGAGGTGGGCTAAAGACATTAGAGGAAAAGGAATTTTAAACGGGAAAAATTACAAGGAACGTTAAAAAAAATTCCCAAAGAAAATTGGGTCGATTCCTCAACAATGTTAATTTGAAAGGAAACCAATACATTCCAAATTATCTCATACAATAAGTTGACCTCACCCTACATCATGTAGCACATAAGAACATAAGAACATAAGACCATCCCTTCTTGCTGATGTTTTTTTACGACTGCTTGCACGTTTAGAACGACAGCTCAAGCCTGCTCACACTGTCCATAATGTTGTAGTGAAAATGTTGTGAGACTTCACATTACCGATACTCCAGGAATTACTTTGGAGTGAACCTAATCTTGAAGAATGGTGCAAAGCAAGCAAACGTCTCAGAACTATAAAAGGACGCCTTACGGCTAACTGCCAGTAGAGCGCCAAGAAGACAACCTTGCTGTTCCAGAGATTTGATATCTCCAACTGCTAGCCCGCATATGCTCCCTATTTGTCTGCAATCCCTGCTCGTTCTGATGCGGTTCCCACCGCTGATGGCTGAAAAGATTTAAGAAGTTAACCTGGTGGAGCTTGACGCTATAATTGTTCACTAATGTCTGAAAAAATATCATTAAACAAACGCCAAGATGAGAACGATCTACTGCCAACAGCTTGCAAATACTCTTCATATGTATGCAACAACAAAAGGTAGAATCAACCTTGTGAAATGCACACGTCTCGAGAAAACCCAACAGAATTTCATCAGATCCAGAAGGAACAAATATGTAACATACTCCTGGTTATGGAGCCACAAAACAGAAATTGTAGATCAATTGGCTCATCCAACGATTGTTGGCCTTTACAAAACTGAGAACAAGGACAAGGACTTTGGCTCATGAACCACAACCCTAGCAGATATATAGTACATGTTATGAATGGAATGAGAAATCTGACAGGAGAACCAACAAAAAACGGTTTCTCAAAACGGGATGGACCTCAATTTCCCAACTGACAGGAAGCACCATCAGTTGGTTTGTATGTTAGCAATAGCCTACAACTTTGGAAATATATAAAGACGGGTTCTACTGTCCGGTACTTGTAGAATGAGTACTGAGAAGTGCATGATCTCACACTGATCTGGAATACCAGAATCATCATCACAATGCCTAGTTACCTGGTCATGCCTAAATACTACGGACCTTACGCTATTTTGGAGAAAATTGGAGAGGTCGCTTATAGGCTGGAATTGCTTGAGGGAGCACAAATTCGCCCAGTTGTACATGTTTCTCGGCTCAAGAAGAAGGTTGGTTCACACACTGTCATACAGGAATCCCAACCTCAATACACGGAGGAGTTGGTTGATGAACCAGGGGCCATTATTGATAGGAGGGTGATTTGCAAAGGAAGGGTGCTAGTTTCTCAGGTTCTCGTTAATTGGGAAGCAGAGGAGTATGGAGGAAGCCACATGGGAGTCATACTGGGATTTAGTGCGTCGATTTCCATCATTTGACCTTGAGGCAAGGTCACAAATGGAGGAGTGATTGTTAGAGCTCAATTCATTGAGGCTGAGAGAGCTCAGAGGAAGCGGTGGAAGAGAATACTATTGGGGTTGCCGGCGATATGGAGAAGAAGCAGCATGGCAGGGGAATTTGAATCTAATGGAGCCGTTGGGAGGAGATCGGCCGTTGGTTGATTTCGAGAGCCAATCTCAACCACCCATCGCCGTTTGATCAGAAGTGTTGATGTTTAAGTCATAAAGATTCCTATCCGTTGGATAACAGGTCACTTGCAACTCTCGATCTGAGCCGTTAATTCTTAGCAATAGGGCGCGCTCTTTTCTTTCTTTCGCGCCCTCCGTTGGCTCCAGCTGGATTGTGGGAGAGGAGAATCTTTAACAGCATTCTGTTAGAGATTTGAGAGTATATAAGGAGGGATTATCCAAGTTGTAAATCATCGATGAATTGAGAAGTTTTTCCTCTTATTTTCGTTTTTAATTCATTGCTCTTTATTTTCTCTTTTCTTCTAGCTGTTAATTTCTGAAAGAATTTAGCCATTGCTGGCTAAATTCTCTTGGTGAACGAATTGCGTTCATCACCTTCACCATTTTTTTTGCACACAAAAATCGATTGGAAATTGGGAGATTGGTATTGGGAAGAGAGAGAGAGAGCCGCTGCTTCTAGTATTTCAAGGGAAAAAGAATAAAGACTAAAGAATGTGAGAATTATTGCCTTATTTATGTATTTTTATTTTCCTTTTTAATATAAAAGGAAAAAAAGAATACGTGGAAGGAGGCGCGAGGGGTGTCAAACGAGGCGACGGCTGTGGCTTGATTCGGATGAGAGTCATTTGAAACGTGCATCTATTAGGCAGTGGCCCGGTCCGTTCTCACCTCCACGTGCGAGAGAAAATTGAGGGCATTTTGGGGTTTTTAAAACAATGGATGGGCAGTATTGGTATTTTAAAATTAATGATCTGAGCATAAAAAGAAATGAATGTCTCTCTGTTCTAAAATAACAAAGCGCACCCCCTCTCTCTCCCCTTTTACTAAGATTTGAATAGAATGAAGAATTTTGAGTTGGCATCGGAGCCTGCTTCCGCGGCGACACCGCCGGCTGCCGAGACCCGGAAAGATATTGCGGAACCACCACCTCCTCCGGCCGAAGCAGGTTTTCACATGAATATTTTTCTTATTTTGTACTCATGTTTCCCCTCTTAGCGGAAATCTTATGAATCGTGTGAATCGACCACTATATTAGCACACCAATACCAATCTCACCACCACTAGGTGTGTTTAAGCCATTGAATTCAAGAGAATATGGTTCCAGTCAGGGGATTCGTGGCTCTTCAGTTGGTTGTGCTCCTTGTGAGCTCAATATTGTATGGTAATGGGGAAGACGTGACTGATACTGAGGACAAACACAAGGTCATTTCTCCTCATGCACCAGCGCTGGCGCCGGCTCTGGCACCGGCCAAAGCCCCTCCTCCTCCACCAATCAAAGCTCCTCCTCCTCCGCCACCCTTCCAGTTGAACGCAGCAGTCGAAGGCGTTGTCTACTGCAAGTCGTGCAAGCTGCCTGGCTACGTGCCCTCTCTAAACGCCTCTCCTCTTCGTGGTTTCGCTAAGAGGGAAAAAAGGAGTATAAAATAAGAAAAATACTCTTGTGAAAACATGCTCCGGTCGGAGGTGGTGGTGGTGGTGGTTCCGCAACATCTTTCCGGGTCTCGGCAGCCGGCGGTGTCGTCGCGGAAGCAGGCTCCGATGCCAACTCAAAATTCATCATTCTATTCAAAGCTTAGTAAGAGGGGGGGAGAGAGGGGAGGCGCTTTGTTATTTTAGAACAGAGAGACATTCATTCCTTTTTATGCTCAGATCATTAATTTTAAAATACAAATATTGTCCTTCCTTTGTTTTAAAACCCCCAAAATGCCCTCAATTTTCTCTCGCACGTGGAGGTGAGAATGGACCGGGCCACAGCCTAATAGATTCACGTTTCAAATGACTCTCATCCGAATCAAGCCACAGCCGTCGCCTCGTTTGACACTTCTCGCACCTCTTTCCACGTGTTCTTTTTTTCCTTTTATATTAAAAAGGAAAATAAAATAAAAATACATAAATAAGGCAATAATTCTAACATTCTTTAGTCTTTATTCTTTTGTATTTGATTAAAATTCTAAAGATAATATATGTCAATTAAAATTCATTTGTATCTGATAGATAGATTACATATAACTTTACAAGCACCTGATCATTCATTCCATGCAAAGTGATGTGAAAAGAAGAATTATTTCATTTATGTTTGACATGGCAAATGCCTTGAACTTTAACATGGCAGACGCTTGCGACGGGTGATGCTTCATCCTAGAAAACTTTCAAACATTGAGCTTCTTAGCACATTTTATCTCCTTAATATCAGCATTCCTTACATCCATATCAATCCCAGTCAATAGAGACAAGGATGACTTCTTTATACCATCATGGGAGCTTTGTCAAGGGTGTCCATTGTCTACCTACCTCTTCATCCTTGGCATCGAAATGCTATCCTACCTCATCAAGGAGATCCAAGTGTCACTGTACATTGCCATGAAGCCTTATAGGTATGGTTTGTCCTTCCATCTGATGTTTGATGTACATGTTTCTCTTCAATGAATCCTCAATCAATATCATGCTAGAGATCCTAAGTATTTTCGATCATTACAACAGATGAATTTTAGTGAATCAAGCATTTTATTCAGCGCCAAGCCAATGTTTTCTTGGAAATGCAGTCGTCTTTGGCCACATTGTTAGGTGTTACCATAAATGACGCTTCAATTTATATCAACGTGGCACTATTCATTAAGCAGAACTAAATTTCAAGCTACAAGTGCCTACTTAATAAGGTAGACAATAAGCTTCAAGAATAGAAGCAACATTATCTGTCACATGCAGAAAGAGATCTTATCGAATCAGATCGGGCAACACTGTCTTCTTTACCAAGATGATAAGCATCGTCCCCGATAAGATTCTTGAAGCTATGAAAAAAGATGAGACTTCTCCTGGATCTTAAACCAGCATTTTGCCCCTTTACCCACGAGCCTAGACTTCCATGAAAAGGCTCCAAAAAAGGACACTGGCTTTGGCTTCCATGATATGAAGCCGTAAATCAGAGTCTCATCTTCAAATTAACAACATTCTAACCAACATTCTGAGTGGCCACACTAATGAAAGCAAAATATTCCCACTTCATGTCCCTCTTCACTGCAAAGATGGGATCCCCTACTTCACTGATCTATAGGGGTGCGACACCTTGCTGCAAAATTCACATTGGTCTGTTGTTAACGGGACCAACATCAAGATATTCAACGATAGGTAGATCCCCTCACTACTCAGTCTCCTCAATAAACCATCTTCTTTGAAAGCCCCATGTGCTCTATCGGCGATATACTCAACCGCATTACCGAATCATTCTTCATAGCTTCAACCCAGAGACAACAAGCTATTATCCACACTCCAATAAATCACTTCGACCAAACAATCAAAGATTTTCTAATATGGAAAGCATCAAAACATGGCCATTTCTCCTCGAAGACATGCTACAAAACCTTCATTCGTTAGCACACATCCACATCCTCCCAGCAGGAAGCTTCAATTCTCTTAAGAATGTGACAGTGACGTGACATCATACCTCGTATGCAACACTTTCTCTTCCAAGCATTATCCAACACTTTGCCCACCAACACTCGACAGGTAGTAGCAATTCTTGTGATCGATCCTACCTGCATGTGTTGTAAAGTGACAGCCAAGATGACTGAACACTTGCTATTCGGTTGTCATCATGCTAAGGAGACATGGTAGGCGACTAAACTACTACAACACCTCTCAAAATTAGACTCTTTACCACAAATCTGTTATTGTTGGTTGGATCTTAATCGGTATATAGGCACCACGAGCAATGACTTTGTCCTGGTGCATATGGAAAGCTTAATGCAAACAAGTCATCAATGGTGCAACGCTAGACCCGATGCCACTGTAATCCATGCCGAAGCTTTAACTGTGGCCTAACAATCAGATCGAGCTAATGCAACCAATAGCTCAACCGGACCAGCAAACCAATCCATTGAAATTATCAATTAGATAATAGTAGCTGACCAAACTACTGCTGGTAACAGCCTAATTGAACTAGAAGCAAACCTGGCAGCAGCAACAAACTGCCCCAAGGAATAAGCAAATCCTACTGCTTCGGCCACCACTTGGAGACCCCACATGTCAATGCTGAGATGGCCATCAACATTAGCATGGCCTCTAGAGTATCTGTAGCAGGATGTGGACTAATAAGTATGTCTAGAACAGAATGCATCCTCACATTAGCAACTGGTAAAGTCTTTGGAATTGATCTAGCTGTTGCTGAAGCTAAAGGGGTAACTGTGATTCGAACGGCCAAAAGATCGTCATGCAATGCAATCCATATCTGCAGCGATGAACAGTTGGTCATATCAAGGATAGTTAACCCAGCTAGCTCCCACTTCAAGCACGTCTGACACATAATAGCTGAATGTATTTACCAATTATGATGTGCATCAAAAATATCTAACTTTCATACGGTGAACATCCAACCAAGCTGCCTACAAATTGTCTCGATAGCTCTCGCAACCGAAACATTTGGCCACTGGTTGTCCTATGAAATTCCTGACATGTTTATACCTTCACTCTGTAACTCACTTTGGGTGAGTGTTCTGATTGAGCAACAAAGTTAGGCTACAACCATACCCACCAAAAAAGTGTGTGTAGGAGTGTTTGGTAACACAATTCCTATATATTAATTGTCCTAAAGTCCCTCGGAGTTTTTCAAGCTTGTGCGTAGCATAAAACTTGGAGATGTGTTACGTAGCTTTTATTTGGGAACACGATAATAGAGAGGACCTAGAAGTGATCTGATATGTAGAATAAACCAATGAAGATAGAAGTAGGTATCATTTGTCAAAATGGTATGTTCCTATAAAAATTTGACCACAATTTTTTAACGATAACATGTTGGAAAAGGAAGAGCGGTAGAAAAGGAAGACCTGAACAGGGCTATATCCAAGATTATAACCAGTCAAGAAGTCTGGTACAATAGGTTTGCTCTTCCATAACCAATACTTCTTTCTATTCCCAACTTTTCCAAATGTAAAAATCAACTGCTAACAGTAATAATGGTATCAGATTATACTCATGCCCGTCGCACATGTTGCACGTTGCTAGGATGTGAAGGAGAAGCACACATCAAGTGAAGGCAACAAAAAGTAAAGAAAAATTACGACAATAACCAGTTGATGTAACAGAATGCGTACTCAAATTATTCCTGCCTTTGAAGGGGAGAAGTAGAGCATCAAGGGTGTTCCCCTCATACGATATGTCAGATTGGCTGAATATGATACTCAAATCCAAAGACAACAGAATCCCAAAGGACATAAATGAAAGAAGCAGGAAACATATAAAGATGTAAAGGCTCGTCCAAAAACAAAACCTCATGTGCAAACTATATCCAAGGATTATCGGAGCAAGTAGTCAAATGAAGCTAAAAACTATATCCAAGGATTATTAGATGGTAAAACAGGTGCCCTTAGAACATCATCAAAACGTCCCTAAAGAAAGAAAGAAAGAAAAGAGATTTAAGTACAACTTACCATAAAAATTTGTATCCAAGAAAATTACAACATGTAGAATGCTTGCCAAGAAAACAAACAACGATTAGAATGAATATAGTTGAAGTGACTGTTTGGAATTGGACCATCATGTATGTTGGCATGGAAAAAGAAACTCTGTTGATTACATCTGAATCCAAGTAAGGACCACATCTCCCTTCCAAGTGGCATGTATTGATTAGAAACATGTGGTTCTTCAAAAGTTTATAGTAACTGGAATCTCGAATGACTGATTGACAGAGGACAATGTTTGATGGAAGAAGTGATGTGCCATCGTGATGATGCCAGATGCAAAAGAAAATGTGGTATGTATACAAGTTTTAGGCATAATATGCATTCAATCAAATCATTGGCAGAGAAAGTTTGCAGGCTGTGCAAATCATCAAACAAGATCAGGTTGCTTCACAAGATTGTAAAATATAAGCGGACAACTAAAAATCTCTCACAAAATCAAACCAAGACAACACATATATCCATGCATAATCGGATACATAACGAGAGGATTTCAAGAATGAGATAATCTCAGGACGATTGGAGTGCTGTCTAGGCAGTAAAAATAGACGATTTGCCAATATCATGAAATTTACATGATATAGCACTCAAATTTCCTCAGCATGAATAGAGTCAACCAAACAATAGATGCATCTCAAGAGTGACATCCCCTATCCTCTCTACCAAGTCCATTCATCACTTGTCGATGTCTTGGTGCCAATGACCATGATTTACATGGGTTCATGAGGTGAGAACAACATTGAGTAATGCGCACTTCCACAGCATGAAGAGGTTCAACCATACAATAGATGCATCTCAAGAGTCCAGCCCCTCTCTCTACCAATTCCATTCATAACTTGTCCATGTCTTTAGAATCAGCCATCTTAACACTTTTAACAACCACGATAATAATCTCTTTAGACGCCTAACTCCGAGTTTATTCATGCTTGCTGGTCAGAAACTTATCCATCACTTCATGCTTGCTGGTCAGAAACTTATCCATCACATAACTGAGAAGCGAGAGCTCATATCTTCCAATGAGAAAATTCAGATGACGTTCTTTCACTTTATTGGACAAGGCGCTAGATCCAGACAGCTTTTCTCTGCTAATCTTCTAAAGCAAATCATATTGCATGGTTTGATGCATATTACAAAGTTGGACCTTTCAAGAATTAATACGGCTACAATTGCTGTTGTAAAGAACGATGAAAAGGTCAACAAGGTGTGCAAGTGTTTTTACGATTAGTTCCTCAAAATGATCGCCTCTTGCCACCCTAAGAAAAAAAACAACCTCGTGGACTGGGTGCAATCTTTCTTTATTAAGGACCACTTTATTCTTGATAGTGACACCTCTGCTCATGAACTTCAGGCTTGTCATAGATTTCATTTGCTGGCTGTCTTCCCAAACTTAATTAAAGCTTTCGAAACAAAGGAGTTGACTTTTACCGCTAATGGGAAAATAGTTTTTGGCAAAAACAAAACAAAACTATTCTACATACTGCTGCCTTACCTCCACTCCTTGTTAGCACACTCTCCCATTCTCCGTAGCCAAGCAAGTTTAACTTGGTGTCCCACAGTTGATTATGAATTTTTCAGGTGTAAATATTGCTTGTCTTAGTCATTAGTCACCATCATCAAAGTCAAGAGGTTTCCATGGTTCAGCCAAGGAAATCAAAATAACTCAAGGATCAAAACCAGGAAGAAAGCTAAAAATTATCATTTGTCACAATGATCAGCTGAGAGCGGATAAGCATTTATACCTTTATTTCTTTGACACCAACATAGGGTTGATCTTCACCCTCCAATTGGTGTCTCTTCACCCTCCAATTGGTGCCAACGAAGTAAAGGCATAAATGCTTATCCGCTCTCAGCTGATCAAGGAGGTGCCCTGAAGAGATCACATGCATCTGTCACACAGGAATGATTGCCTAAGCTGATTAGGAGGAAAAATAGTGCGAAAGGATCATGAGATTGTATTCACTTTATATTATTAACAACCTGAAACTGAGAAAAACTTATAAATTCCTGTTGTTGGCAACCTGATACTGAGATTTCTTCTTTCTGAGGTTAGCCTTGTTCTTGTCTTTATCCTGAGTTTAATAGATTATAGCAAGTTGGTAAACTTCTGACAAGAAATAACAGGTTAAATTAGGCCACATTTCTATCTCTGTACCAACATATGAGATATAATAAAAGTACAATAAAATCTACACGTTGTTGGCAAGAGAAGTTGTCGGGAGAGCAAAAGTTTATGCCTTTTAAATTGGCAGGCTACCTCTATAATCCTTTTCTTTATTAAATCCTCAATGGAAGCAGTGAACTCCTCTGTCACAGCTGGAGGAGGTTTCATGTTGTGCTCAAAATCAAGATCCGCCTCAAGTGCACTATTCTTGGGCCTTTTAGCAGCAGTTACCTGCAATAACGGAAAGTATTCAATCACAGTGGCTGAAATCACCACATATGCTGCTATTGTTTACAAATGTAATGCAGGTAATTTGACAAAGTCAATAACTACATGAAGTGATTATTATTGCTCGAATTAATGATGTAATTGAGCCAGTAAATCAAAATCGACCAATTACCTCACCCTGCATGGTCCAGGACTTTGGTTCCAAGTTTGCTTTCTCCATCAGTTCTATTTTGGACTGTATCTTCAGGAGTTCCTTTTCATGGGTTGAAAGAGTATTGTTTTCCTGTTCAAAGAAAAATACATGTAGATAAGCTCTCTTAAATATCTATAACATGATAACTGATCTCTCAATTACTTAGAGGGCATTACACCACCTGAATGTCCATATCACTGTCATCTTTTTCATCATCCAAATCCAGCTCTTCTCGTCCATCATGTAACTCTACATTTCTTAAAGATCTTTTTTCTTTTCTGGTATCGTTCTTCTTGTTGCCTCCTCTTTTCTTTTTACCTCCAAAGAAGTCTTCATATCTGAAAAGATACATGAAAGTTCAGATTCTTCAGAAGAAAGCACAAACAAAATCTTGTGAATGGCATGGTCACCTATGAAAACACATGCATGCAAACATCTACATGTTTTAGAACATCAGTAACAAGACATAACTACATAGACAGCATAATCCCTTTATTATTAAGCCAGTTTTCAACTAAAGCAAGCAATTTTACTTGTGTAATAAATCCTTAAAGTATTTATAACTGGGATAAACATGATAATGTTGCTTATGGCTGGCACCTATTTGATTTTATGTTTAGTACTTAGACATGTTTATAAGCATCCATGATATCTTATCAATTAAATTTTAAAATCAACAATATTCATTTAGGATTGGAAATGTTTAAAGACAACATCAGCACATCACCTCACAATCTTGTCAAACAAAAGACATTATTACAATTTAACCAAAAAGAAGAAGACAACGCCTACATTTATTGATGAAACTCGGATATACTAACATTTAATTGCTATCAAATTACGGCCATCCAATTCTTACGTATTATAAGTTGATATTGAAAACAATTGTTTCTACACTCAAAGGAAAATTCAAAACTGATAGTGGTTTTGGGTAAAATGATACATGATGGCATGCTCATAGATCAAGCATCAATGCTTACTCAAATCTGACATGAGGTTTTTAATGTTGACCCCAAAAGATACCGAGAAAGGGCATCAGTCCAGTAGACTTGCTTTGCATTTTCCAAGTCTTCTTCTTCTTCGCCATCCAGGCCTTCAAACTAAAGTTATCAACAAAATAAATCATCAGCAAAAGCATCACATACTTTGCTAGGAAAAAATCCGAACAAATGATCCAAAATAAAATCAGTAGCAGAAGTGCGACATTAAAGTCTTTCCTTCTTATGAGTGAAAACAAGTATCTTCACATTGGTCATGTGGTGTAAATGTAGCTCATTCAAGCTATCGTATGCTGACAGGGAAACCGTCTCGCTATTAAGGGCCCGTTTCTTTGGTTGAAAGTGGGTTTTGAGAATCTTGGAGGGGTGTGGAATCTTTGGAGAGAGAAAAGAAGAGTTTTGTGTTTCTTTTGTTGGAAGTGGGTTTGGAAAGTGGGATTGGGATGTGTACGCGGGTCCCACACAAGAATCTTGTGTTTCTTTGGTTGAATGTGGGATTGGGAATGTTGGAAGAAGTTAGTTGAGATTGGGGTGATGATAAACAAGGTGAGATTACCCCCTTGATAGGGAATGCATAGGAAACACATGATAGAAGAGGGTGAGAAGAGATAACCCAATGTCCCAGCTGCAAGGCATATTCATTCCCAGATTCATCAGATATACCATGATGCCACGGCAAGGCATACATATATAAATCAAGTAGGGAATGCATATGAAACAGTAGCTAAAAGAGGGTGAGAAGAGATAACCCAATGTCACAGCTTCAAGGCATATACATTCCCAGATTCATCAGATATACCATGGTGCCACAGCACTGCATACATATATAAATCAACTAGGGAATGCATATGAAACAGTAGATAAAAGAGGGTGAGAAGAGATAACCCAATGTCACAGCTGCAAGGCATATTCACTCCCAGATTCATCAGATATACCATGGTGCCACGGCAAAAGCTCACATATATAAATCAAGTAGGGAATGCATATGAAACATTAGATAAAAGAGGATGAGGAGAGATAACCCAATGTCCCATCTGCAAGGCATATTCATTCCCAGATTCATCAGATATACCATGGTGCCACGGCAAGGCATACATATATAAATCAAGTAGGGAATGCATATGAAACAGTAGCTAAAAGAGGGTGAGAAGAGATAACCCAATGTCACAGCTTCAAGGCATATACATTCCCAGATTCATCAAATATACCATGGTGCCACAGCACTGCATACATATATAAATCAACTAGGGAATGCATATGAAACAGTAGATAAAAGAGGGTGAGAAGAGATAACCCAATGTCACAGCTGCAAGGCATATTCACTCCCAGATTCATCAGATATACCATGGTGCCACGGCAAAAGCTCACATATATAAATCAAGTAGGGAATGCATATGAAACATTAGATAAAAGAGGATGAGGAGATAAACCAATGTCACAGCTGATCTACATATAAATTCCCAGATTCTTCAGATATACCATGGTGGCACAGAACTGCAGACATGTATAAATCAACTAGGGAATGCATATGAAACAGTAGATAAAAGAGGATGAGGAGATAAACCAATGTCACAGCTGATCTACATATAAATTCCCAGATTCTTCAGATATACCATGGTGCATACATCACTGCATACATATATAAATCAACTAGGGAATGCATAGGAAACACTAGATAAAAGAGGGTGAGAAGAGAGAACCCACTGTCACAGCTGCAAGGCTTATAAATTCCCAGATTCATCAGATATACCATGGTGCCCCAGCACTGCATACATATATTATATCAAGTAGGGAATGCATAGGAAACAGTAGATAAAAGATGGTGAGGAGAGAAACTAATGTCACAGCTGTAAGGCATATAAATTCCCAGATTCTTCAGATATACCATGGTGCCACAGAACTGCAGACATGTATAAATCAACTAGGGAATGCATATGAAACAGTAGATAAAAGAGGATGAGGAGATAAACCAATGTCACAGCTGCAAGGCATATAAATTCCCAGCTTCTTCAGATATATCATGGTGCCTCAGCAATGCATACATATATAAATCAAGTAGGGAATGCATAGGAAACACTAGATAAAAGAGGGTGAGAAGAGAGAACCCACTGTCACAGCTGCAAGGCTTATAAATTCCCAGATTCATCAGATATACCATGGTGCCCCAGCACTGCATACATATATAAAACAACTAGGGTTTTGGAACATAGTCAAAATGCATACATATCTTCACATCACCCACTCTTGTTAAGCAACATCAATAAAATACATAACAACAACCCTAAAATTGAAAACAACACCAACTTAATTGTTTTGTAATCAGCTACGTTGCTTTCCATCTTCAACTTGGTCCGCTCAAATCCACCCAAGAGCCTTGCAAACCCCGACTCTATCTCTAATAGACGCCTTTCCGAGAATGAAGTGGAATGAGTTGAACGGGTGAGGTTTCTGTCATGCTCATCCATTAACTGCAGGATCACATATGTGGACCAGTCTGGGTGTGCGGGATCCTTCCATTCGTAGTAGGGGCATTTGTGTGGACCGCGCGAGGGACAGCTCCAAAATCTCCTACCTGGATTTGTTCGGGTCCATGAAGTTTTCCTACCAACCTGAAGCCCACAGTAGCAAACCCTCGTGTCAGCGGGATCTGCATCCAAATCACCCACTGGCGCAACTCTAGGACGGGACTGAACTGAGGAGCTGGACCCGGTACTCATGTGTACCTACCCTGAAAAGATTAATGATAGATAGGCATGCAACAAACGTACAATAAATTTTGAAATATGGGGTTAGAAATAACAAAAGAATTATCTAGTGAAAACCAAAAAAAAATGTATGACAAAACAGAAAAAATTAAAAAGAAAATAAAATTGGTGCCCTCAGAAATAAATTTTATCTAATGTTTCCTTGCTGGTTTCTTATGGCATGTGGCTATGAGTAAGATTTTGATAGAAAGAGGTGTCGCCCCTTTCTTTTATAGTCACAGCTCGAAATATTCCCCACGTTCTCAGCCACTTCCCAATAAGCGAACCAAAGCAAGGAAACATATTTGTCAGCTTCATATGCTGCACAATTCATAGGTACCCTAGCCACACATTCCTCATTGGGCGCCTGAAAAAAAAATTCATAAACAGCATCTCCAGCAAATACCACTAAAAAGATGCAAGAGATCATGTGGCCTGTAAATATAACAACATGGGAAAACAGGTAGGACACAACTGTTTCATATGCATTCCCTACTTGATATAATATATGTATGCATTGCTGTGGCACCATGGTATATCTGATGAATCTGGAATTTATATGCCTTGCAGCTGGGACATTGGGTTCTCTCTTCTCGCCCTCTTTTTTCAGCTGGGTTATAATTGAAGGAAGGCCAGAATAAAAAACAGCTCATGGCGATGAACGAAGAAAAGTGAAAATGCGAAGCCCTCAGGTAAATTGTATTCTATCATGCTTTCATGCATATGGTTGCGTGGATGTGGAACATGCTGAACCTACCCATAATGTCTGCTGCATTGGGGGCAGAATTAATACACGAAGCTACGCAGCCAGGCAATCCGAATAATTGAGGGACCATATATCTTTATGCAACACAGACAGAGTGGTGCAAGCATGTATCCACAGTCCCGCCATCCTATATGCTGAGAGTGATATATGTATGCCTTCCTTAAAACTGCATATCATCATTGGGCTTCACCATCAAAGAGATAGGGAACTCAAGAATGCATCTTGGTAACTCAAGAATGCATCGGAAACACTTGATAATATAGGGTGAGAAGAGATAACCCAATGACACAACTGCAAGTCATATTCATACCCAGATTCATCAGATATACCATGGGGCCTCGGCAAGGCATACATATATAAATCAAGTAGGGAATGCATAGGAAACAGTAGATAAAAGAGGGTGAGAAGAGAGAACCCAATGTCCCAGCTGCAAGGCATATAAATTCCCAGATTCATCAGATATACCATGGTGCCACAGCAATGCATCTTGTTACCTCAAGAATGCATATGAAACACTTGGCTGTCATAGGGTGAGAAGAGATAACCCAATGACACAACTGCAAGGCATATAAATTCCCAGATTCATCAGATATACCATGGTGCATACATAATTGCATACATATATAAATCAAGCAGGGAATGCATAGGAAACACTAGATAAAAGAGGGTGAGAAGAGAGAACCCAAGGAGCCAACTGCATGGCATATAAATTCCCAGATTCATCAGATATAACATGGTGCCTCAGCAATGCATACATATATAAATCAAGTAGGGAATGCATAGGAAACAAAAGATAAAAGAGGGTGAGAAAAGATAACCCAAGGAGCCAACTGCATGGCATACAAATTCCCAGATTCATCAGATATATCATGGTGCCTCAGCAATGCATACATATATAAATCAAGCAGGGAATGCATAGGAAACAATAGATAAAAGAGGGTGAGAAGAGAGAACCCAAGCAGCCAACTGCATGGCATATAAATTCCCAGATTCATCAGATATATCATGGTGTCTCAGCAATGCATACATATATAAATCAAGCAGGGAATGCATAGGAAACAATAGATAAAAGAGGGTAAGAAGAGAGAACCCAAGCAGCCAACTGCATGGCATATAAATTCCCAGATTCATCAGATATAACATGGTGCCTCAGCAATGCATACATATATAAATCAAGCAGGGAATGCATAGGAAACAATAGATAAAAGAGGGTGAGAAGAGAGAACCCAAGCAGCCAACTGCATGGCATATAAATTCCCAGATTCATCAGATATATCATGGTGTCTCAGCAATGCATACATATATAAATCAAGCAGGGAATGCATAGGAAACACTAGATAAAAGAGGGTGAGAAGAGAGAACCCAAGCAGCCAACTGCATGGCATATAAATTCCCAGATTCATCAGATATAACATGGTGCCTCAGCAATGCATACATATATAAATCAAGTAGGGAATGCATAGGAAACAAAAGATAAAAGAGGGTGAGAAGAGATAACCCAAGGAGCCAACTGCATGGCATACAAATTCCCAGATTCATCAGATATATCATGGTGTCTCAGCAATGCATACATATATAAATCAAGCAGGGAATGCATAGGAAACAATAGATAAAAGAGGGTGAGAAGAGAGAACCCAAGCAGCCAACTGCATGGCATATAAATTCCCAGATTCTTCTGATAACCCAATGACCCTGAAGCAAGGCATATATAAAAATCTAGTAGGGAATGCATAGAAACCACTTGATAAAAGAGGGTGAGAAGAGATAACCCAATGAAGATACACCATGGATCAACTGCAAGGCATATATATAGCATGGAGGCAACTGCAAGGCATATATATACAGATACCATACAGATACCACGATAAACTAAGCCTGGCATCAAAGGTACCTAATACTTCAGTCTACTGCTTCCCCAAGGTCCAAACAAAATACATCATCGCCCCACCATACTCCATCCTTCCCAAGTAACACCCAAAATACATCCAACATAATCCCCTTAATCTTCCATAATTGGTACGACCAAAATAAGCATAGTCCAGACCCACTGTACACCCAAAATACCACCACCACCATCCACCTTCCATCCATGGCACCTATGAAACCCCAACCTACGGGTTCACGGACCTACACTGGAGTCATATCCAGCATCCCTTAAATCACTTTTAATCTCAGCAATTTTGGCCTCCATCATCATCTTCTTTGCATCTGCAGGCACTGCCAAAAATCTCTTCGCTGCCAATTCATCCTTGCTGAAGTGGTTATACAACATAAGTAGTACGTCTCTAGGATACTCCTGAAAAGCATATACACTATCTGCAAGCTCCTTCATCCAGTTATGTTGTGTGCGCATAATCGCTTGCGCGACCAAGGCAACATTGTCTGAAATGTTCTGAAATACTTCAGTCACATCCCTCACGGGCCGCCTTCGATTTTTCTTTTTGCCCACCGATGGTGGGGTAGGATGTCCTGAACCAGCTGATCTACAATCATTTGCTGACGCACTGGGGGGGATGTCATGTGGTGCATCATCGCTAGGAGATGGAATATGAGTGGAGCCATCTCCATCTCCTTCATCAACCGGGCCGCCGAAGTTATCGTACACCGACTTCTTGAAATCCCCCTTCGCAGCGTCATCCCCTATGATCATCACCAGTGCATCATACCAAGGTAAAGGTTTGTTGACATAGTCTCGCTTCCGATAGTTTGCCTGCACAAATATAAGATCATTTATGATCATGTTTAATATTTTCTGAAATTATTATACACTGAGGAAACCTATACTGTATGTATAAGTAATTACCGATGCCCATGTCGCATATGTAACTGGATCCATTGTTATCATCTTCGTCTTTTCACACCAGCCAGCGCCACTCAAGCCCATGCACTCTTGGACATCTTTAAGACGGGTCCGTAGTGCTTTCATGTGATTGCGTACATTCCCACTTGTATACGTTGTACCATACAAGGAATTGATATACGCAGCAGCAAGAGTGAAAGCAGTCCCTTTGAAGGTCTTATCGACCTTATTGCCATTCATAGCCTGTTCTGCTAGGAACGGAATAAGGGAAGCATCATGCTCAGCCGTCCACACTACGTTCTGTCGGTTAGAAGATGCAGGACCCTTGCCTTTTTTCCTTGGGCTATCCACAGATACATCCCCCTCTTCGCTTCGCCGGCTTGACTTTCTAGATGAGTCGCTTCCGGCAGTTTGTTCATTCCCACTTTGGGTCGACTGCATCCTTCCACTAGGGGTCAAAGGACGTGCAGCAGCAGTTTGAGCTACATGGCTTCCCACTGATATCATTTCCCCAGCTTGAAGTAGATGCATGTATCCTGAGTCAGCCTGAGGGGAAATCGACATTGGCATGGGCAGTTGAATGCCAAACTGGTGATATTGATGATATGGCACATGTTGGGTAACTCCTGGGTAGGTAGGAACTGGAAATTGTGCAGGATTCAACCTCCTCGGAATAGGGCGGCCAAGAAGTGGATCTAGCCGTGGATCGACCTCTCCCCACTGAGGAATATAGGAAGGGTCATAGTATTGTGGCACTGGAGCACGACCCTCCCGCCTTGGGTCGCTGCCTTGACCCGCATTTGGTGACCCATCCATACCTGCCACATGTATTATAAGTTAATAACCATGATATAGAAGGGATATTATCTTCAACCAACCAACACATGATGCATAAAATGTCATAATCATCATATGTAGCATAATTAAGTTAATAACCATGCTATAGTAAGGAAATTATCTTCAACCAACCAACCCATGATGCATCAAATGTCATAATCATCATATGTTACATAATGAGACACACTCTAGTCATACGAAATAGGATCAGCCTAACTGTTATTTAACGGAGAAGCTCATAGGCCCTGCTCCCCCGTGTTCCCATTATTATGTATGTTACAGTAGTCCACCCACATTTCCCAAGCTATCTGATCCCTACGCCTTTTCCATTCATCCCTCTGTTCGGTTTGTTCACGAACACGCAATTGCTGGGAAAGATCCATAACGGCGTCACCATGATCATCAATGTCATCCCCATCATCGTCACCTTCATCACCATCTTCTTCATTAAGCTGCGGGTCATGAGGATCTGCTATTTGGACGTAGTTATGAAGTACGGTGCAAGCAAGGACGGTATCAACCTGACTTCTGAAGGGGTAGTGCGGCTTTGAAGTCAAAATTTTGAACTTGTTCTTGAGTATACCAAATGTCGACTCAATCTTTGTTCTTAAGGAAGAATGGCGCAGGTTGAAGAGCTCTCTGTGATTACGAGGGACGCGATCAGTATGGTCCTTGAGATGGTATCTAACTCCCCTATAAGGCGATATGAAACCTGGCATAGTCGTATACCCAGCATCGCAAAGGTAATATTTACCTACATTCAAAAATAAAAAACCAATTTATGATCCAACGTTATCGTATGGCCGTATATAAATTACATGTGTAATAGTATGCCTAATACCTTCATAAACTCGAAGCCCCATGGGGGGAGGTATAGACAAGGCATCCTTCAGGACCGTAAAATCGTTGGCTGATCCTTCCCACCCGGCCAGTACGTACGTGAATCTTTTATTTGGTGTAACTGCTGCTAGCACATTTTGCGTCACCCCTTTACGCCCTCTAAAGCGGGGTACAAGCTTCACTGGGAGCATGGCATCTATATGCGTCCCATCAATGATACCAATGCAATCCTATAAGGTCAGAAATAATGAGGATTGTTATATCAACATAACCAAAAATTATTAATATACTGCCACATAGAACTACTTTCACACATACCTTAAAATAAGGAAACCAATTCTGATTACTGACTATCTCTGGTGGCGTCTCATTAGGAGCTTGCTTCATGTACATATCCCGTAGTGAACACACTCCAGCCATAACTTTGTTAAAGTATCGGCTAACTGTCCCCCCTCCCCTGATAAAATCCACTTGCATTACTCTATTCTTTGACTTGTGCCCTACAATGTGAAGGAACATGGCCACCTGCTCCTCTACGGAGACATGTATAGTGTCATTGAGAAGCCCACTATTTCGCATTAATGATGCAAGATTCATGAACGCATGTACTCGCATTCGTAAGTAGCTTAAACAACTACTATCAGACCCATGCAAAATTCTCCTCATGTGGGCTTTCCTATGCAGATCCCGCATAGCTGATGGCTCTCTAGGTATAGGGTTCCCCCTATCAACGTGGTAGAGTTGTAAAGCTAAGATGACAAACATAATAGCAGACGCGGCAGCTGTACACGTATCAATCCCCAGACTGTCTCCTTCTCTATCCATGGCCACCTTAATTGCATCAAACATATCTTACCTCATAAGTGATTACTTACATATGAATTGAACATGGAGTAGTGCAGTGGATAATGATGCAAACAAACAGAAAGTAACATCTTTTCCCCGTAATAACCTTAAGATGTTAAAATAAAACAATATAAAACATATACAACGTGTTTCATGTTTCTTTCATAAACTTTGGTTTGGAAAGTGGGCTTGGCCCAATATTCACAGGTCCAATCTTGCACTGTTTGACATTTCTGTATGCTAGAAAGAATGCTTTAGCCCTCAGAAATTAGTTTAATTCATGTTACACTCTGGTTGCAACTCCATTGTTGATCCAAATACATTCCCCAATTATTTTTTCCCTTATTTTTTGGAAAATCACAGTCTTTCTTTTCATTTGTGTCCGCACCTTAATGTAGCCCTGGAATCATATAACTTTGGTTCACTCATCCCTATCATTCACCATCTCACCTCACTGCTTATTACCATCTTAAATTAAGAACCAATTGGGGAATAATTTGATCCAACATGCATGCCATCCAGAGCAATCTTTGGGGTCACATTGGGTCATCGCTATCATATCACCTCTTCATCATCGGGCTTTTCTATAACAAAGGGCCTCATTTTTCCCACATTCTTTAATAACGTCACATTTTAATTAGTTAGATATGATTTGTCTCTCGGATAAAATGACATGCAAGAACCCACTTTTAGGCTTTTCTTACCCCAAATTCCCCTCGTAAGAAAATTAATTGTAGTAAAATATTATATACCCCTCAGGTTAAAAACTGATTTTACTCCGTCAATTACAATGGTATTAGGCAGTTGCTCCATCATTTAAACCCCACAATGTCCCTATCCTTCATACAAATGATGGAACCCTCCAGCCTTCAACCAAACAATTGGGTCAAGCATGCCAAGCATCAATTTCTTCATCATTGGGGCTTATCAATACACCAAAAAAAAAACTTTGGGCCTACGACTGCATCGGCCTTTCATTCATACAGCAATCTATGAAGGCATCATACCAACCAAGTAGGGCAGTAGCACATGCAACCCACAATCCACAAATTTATGTTGCAATACAGGCAGAACAGTATCTCAAGATGAGAAAATATACCTGAGCTTGCAAAGAGAGCAAGTATAATATCACAGACCCTCTTCACCGGCAGACCCAAACCCCCTCGTTGCCTTCAACGTTCTCAGTGGCACCCCCGAGGCATATCCAAGGTAGGATTCACCGTCGGCAGCCACGATTTGAAGCTTCCATGCAAAAGAATCGTTCATGAGCAGAACTCCAAGTGAGATCTTCAAAAAAACCAACAAAAATCACTCCACAGCCCAGATCCATGGCTCATGTTTAGGTTATTTACCTCGAAACCCTAGCTATGAGCAGATCGAACTTCCTTGCCCCAAACCCCCTTCTTCAGATCTAGGATTTGAGCGCGAAACCAACAGCAACGAGGCGAGAGAGGTGACCACAAGCGAGAAGAGGGCCCACAACAGCGGAATCTGCCCACAATCGCAGCAAAATCTCGGATTTTGCTGCTGCGATTTTGGCTGCCACGGCGGAGAGAGAGGAGAGCGGAATTTTGGGAGAGAAAGGAACACGCCAGCGGAATTTGGGGAAAGAGAGTGCCAAACAGTGCGAGAGTAGACACGTGAATAGTGGGCCAAGCCCACTTCCAACCCCAAAGTTTACGAAAGAAACGGGCCCTAAGTGGCAATAAGGAAAATGTCTCGATATCAAGTGGAAACAGTACTTCCTCAAACAAAATAAAATACTATCAAATGTTAGACTTCCTCACAGTGCTGCCAAACATTGTCACCAAAGTCATTCTCGGTGTCAGGATAGGATCACCAATAGAACGACTGCATTTTTATAACTCACTCGTGTTGTCAACGTCAAGTTAAATATCTGATGCTCACACATCGAATTTGAAAAGGAGTCACTAGGACAGTGGCCACTGGCTTGAAATAAGCACTAAAAATTCTTGGCTTGATACACACGGATAATTTATCAGCACGTTAACAAGTCATGAGATGGGCACCTGGAATTAGCCAAATCAGTCTACTCATTAACAACATCAATACAAATTAAAGTCTAATAGAATAATACACAGTTGAACTCATGCTGATTTCATGGTTCACATTTCCTCAACCGCCTTATTTCAGAAAATAGTAGCAGCAGCAGTGGTATAATGACAAAGCATATAGTAACAAATGATGCATTGATAACTTAGGATGAATTCGATCATAACTGAACTAAATGCACAATAAATTCACCATAAACCCTCTAAAGCTACAATTTTTACCTGCAAATCAACCTCGTTGTCCTCATCCTCCTCCACTCCAACATCATCGCCTCTTCTTCATCCTCTTCTTCTTCTTTTTTGTTATCTCTTTGCTTCCCTTTGATTTCACCATACTCCCTTTGCTCGTCCTTCTCCAAGTACTCCTCCAACTCCTTTATCTTCAGGAACTTGTCCTCCACTCCGTTCACCTCTTCCTCCGCATCTCCATTACTCTCATCTCCCTCTTCTTCATCTTCTTCAATGTCGTCTTCTTCATCTTCTACATCTTCGTCTTCGTCTTCTTCTTGATCTTCTTCGTCTTCTTCCTGAACTTTAATTTCCTCTTTCTTCAACGGCGGGTCCCGCTCGATGCGCTTGATCTCTCGACGGAGCAGCGAGACGATGGGGCGAGAGATAAGATCGATCTGGCACCATATTTGCTCCGCGTCGAAGCTCTCGTCCACCAGGAGCTCATCCAGAGGGGGCTTGGGTTTAGGGCAAAAGGGAATGAGAGAGTGGTACAGATGGCTGGAAGCGGTCCGAGCGTGGCGGGAAAGATCAGGCGACGGAGAGAGGAAGATGGGAGGGTCGGCGGAGCTCAGAAACCACAGTGCCTCTTCTCCGTCGACTGCCGCCGTATTTTTTGCCCTTTTTTCTTTGGATAGAGAGAAGGTGTGAGAGAGAAAGATGAGAAAATTGGCTAAATGTCACCGGGCAAAGTTGGGTTTTAATTTTTACCACTATTTTTTTAAACTTTGCTAGAATAACACCCTAACGAAAATAGTGACGAAAATACGAGAAAATTGGCTAAATAGCACCGGTCAACGAGTGGTTTTAATTTTTACCACCAAGTTTAAAAACTTTGCTAGAATACCACCCCTTAAAAAAGAGACTAAAATACCCTTTACGTTCCCAAACACTAAAATAACCTCTACGTCGACGCCGAACTCCGACCACCCAGCTTCTCCGTACTCCAACCACCTCGCATCTACGGCAACGCCTCGCCGTACTCCGACAAAGCCCTATGAGCCAATTTGCGCCAATTTGCGCTAATTTGCGCCAATTTGCGCTAATTTGCGCCAATATACGCCAATATACGCCACGATACGTGACGTATATTGGCGTATATTGGCGCATATTGGTGCAAATTGGCGCAAATTGGCTCATAGGGCTTTGTCGGAGTACGGCGAG
Source organism: Scilla litardierei (assembly GCA_030789695.1). Taxonomy (NCBI): domain Eukaryota; kingdom Viridiplantae; phylum Streptophyta; class Magnoliopsida; order Asparagales; family Asparagaceae; genus Scilla; species Scilla litardierei. Next base: position 606,751 of record CM061133.1, on the reverse strand, counting down.
GCGTTGCCGTAAATGCGGGGTGGTCGGAGTACGGAGAAGCGGGGTGGTCGGAACCCAACGCCGAAAATATCCTCTACGTCGACGCCGAACTCCGACCACCCCGCTTCGCCGCACTCCGACCACCCCGCATCTACGGCAACGCCTCGCCGTACTCCGACAAATCCCTATGAGCCAATTTGCGCCAATTTGCGCCAATTTGCGCTAATTTGCGCCAATATACGCCAATATACGCCACGATACGTGGCGTATATTGGCGTATATTGGCGCATATTGGTGCAAATTGGCGCAAATTGGCTCATAGGGCTTTGTCGGAGTACGGCGAGGCGTTGCCGTAGATGCGGGGTGGTCGGAGTACGGAGAAGCGGGGTGGTCGGAACCCAACGCCGAAAATACCCTCTACGTCGACGCCGAACTCCGACCACCCCGCTTCGCCGTACTCCGACCACCACACATATACGGAAACGCCTCGCCGTACTCCGACAAAGCCCTATGAGCCAATTTGCGCCAATTTGCACCAATATGTGCCAATATACGCCAATATACGTTACGATACTTGACGTATATTGGCGTATATTGGCGTATATTGGCGCAAATTGGCGCAAATTGGCTCATAGGGCTTTGTCGGAGTACGGCGAGACGTTTCCGTAGATGCGGGGTGGTCGGAGTACGGCGAAGCGGGGTGGTCGGAGTTCGGCGTCGACGTAGAGGGTATTTTAGTGTTTGGGAACGAACGTGGGTATTTTAGTCTCTTTTTTAAGAGGGTGGTATTCTAGCAAAGTTTTTAAACTTGGTGGTAAAAATTAAAACCACTCGTTGACCGGTGCTATTTAGCCAATTTTCTCGTAGTTTCGAGGGGGGTTAGGGGAGAAAATTGGCTAAATAGCACCGGTCAACGAGTGATTTTAATTTTTACCACCAAGTTTAAAAACTTTGCTAGAATACCACCCCTTAAAAAAGAGACTAAAATACCCACGTTCGTTCCCAAACACTAAAATACCCTCTACGTCGACGCCGAACTCCGACCACCCCGCTTCGCCGTACTCCGACCACCCCGCATCTACGGAAACGTCTCGCCGTACTCCGACAAAGCCCTATGAGCCAATTTGCGCCAATTTGCGCCAATATACGCCAATATACGCCAATATACGTCAAGTATCGTAACGTATATTGGCGTATATTGGCACATATTGGTGCAAATTGGCGCAAATTGGCTCATAGGGCTTTGTCGGAGTACGGCGAGGCGTTTCCGTATATGTGTGGTGGTCGGAGTTCGGCGAAGCGGGGGTGGTCGGAGTTCGGCGTCGACGTAGAGGGTATTTTCGGCGTTGGGTTCCGACCACCCCGCTTCTCCGTACTCCGACCACCCCGCATCTACGGCAACGCCTCGCCGTACTCCGACAAAGCCATATGAGCCAATTTGCACCAATATGCGCCAATATACGCCAATATACGCCACGTATCGTGGCGTATATTGGCGTATATTGGCGCATATTGGCGCAAATTGGCGCAAATTGGCTCATAGGGCTTTGTCGGAGTACGGCGAGGCGTTGCCGTAGATGCGGGGTGGTTGGAGTACGGCGAAGCGGGGTGGTCGGAGTTCGGCGTCGACGTAGAGGGTATTTTAGTGTTTGGGAACGAAAAGGGTATTTTAGTCTCTTTTTTAAGGGGTGGTATTCTAGCAAAGTTTTTAAACTTGGTGGTAAAAATTAAAACCACTCGTTGACCGGTGCTATTTAGCCAATTTTCTCCCCTAACCCCCCTCGAAACTACGAGAAAATTGGCTAAATAGCACCGGTCAACGAGTGGTTTTAATTTTTACCACCAAGTTTAAAAACTTTGCTAGAATACCACCCCCTTAAAAAAGAGACTAAAATACCCACGTTCGTTCCCAAACACTAAAATACCCTCTACGTCGACGCCGAACTCCGACCACCCCGCTTCGCCGTACTCCGACCACCCCGCATCTACGGAAACGTCTCGCCGTACTCCGACAAAGCCCTATGAGCCAATTTGCGCCAATATACGCCAATATACGCCAATATACGTCAAGTATCGTAACGTATATTGGCGTATATTGGCACATATTGGTGCAAATTGGCGCAAATTGGCTCATAGGGCTTTGTCGGAGTACGGCGAGGCGTTTCCGTATATGTGTGGTGGTCGGAGTACGGCGAAGCGGGGTGGTCGGAGTTCGGCGTCGACGTAGAGGGTATTTTCGGCGTTGGGTTCCGACCACCCCGCTTCTCCGTACTCCGACCACCCCGCATCTACGGCAACGCCTCGCCGTACTCCGACAAAGCCATATGAGCCAATTTGCACCAATATGCGCCAATATACGCCAATATACGCCACGTATCGTGGCGTATATTGGCGTATATTGGCGCATATTGGTGCAAATTGGCGCAAATTGGCTCATAGGGCTTTGTCGGAGTACGGCGAGGCGTTGCCGTAAATGCGGGGTGGTCGGAGTACGGAGAAGCGGGGTGGTCGGAACCCAACGCCGAAAATATCCTCTACGTCGACGCCGAACTCCGACCACCCCGCTTCGCCGTACTCCGACCACCCCGCATCTACGGCAACGCCTCGCCGTACTCCGACAAATCCCTATGAGCCAATTTGCGCCAATTTGCGCCAATTTGCGCTAATTTGCGCCAATATACGCCAATATACGCCACGATACGTGGCGTATATTGGCGTATATTGGCGCATATTGGTGCAAATTGGCGCAAATTGGCTCATAGGGCTTTGTCGGAGTACGGCGAGGCGTTGCCGTAGATGCGGGGTGGTCGGAGTACGGAGAAGCGGGGTGGTCGGAACCCAACGCCGAAAATACCCTCTACGTCGACGCCGAACTCCGACCACCCCGCTTCGCCGTACTCCGACCACCACACATATACGGAAACGCCTCGCCGTACTCCGACAAAGCCCTATGAGCCAATTTGCGCCAATTTGCACCAATATGTGCCAATATACGCCAATATACGTTACGATACTTGACGTATATTGGCGTATATTGGCGTATATTGGCGCAAATTGGCGCAAATTGGCTCATAGGGCTTTGTCGGAGTACGGCGAGACGTTTCCGTAGATGCGGGGTGGTCGGAGTACGGCGAAGCGGGGTGGTCGGAGTTCGGCGTCGACGTAGAGGGTATTTTAGTGTTTGGGAACGAACGTGGGTATTTTAGTCTCTTTTTTAAGGGGGTGGTATTCTAGCAAAGTTTTTAAACTTGGTGGTAAAAATTAAAACCACTCGTTGACCGGTGCTATTTAGCCAATTTTCTCGTAGTTTCGAGGGGGGTTAGGGGAGAAAATTGGCTAAATAGCACCGGTCAACGAGTGATTTTAATTTTTACCACCAAGTTTAAAAACTTTGCTAGAATACCACCCCTTAAAAAGAGACTAAAATACCCTTTTCGTTCCCAAACACTAAAATACCCTCTACGTCGACGCCGAACTCCGACCACCCCGCTTCGCCGTACTCCAACCACCCCGCATCTACGGCAACGCCTCGCCGTACTCCGACAAAGCCCTATGAGCCAATTTGCGCCAATTTGCGCCAATATGCGCCAATATACGCCAATATACGCCCCGATACGTGGCGTATATTGGCGTATATTGGCGCATATTGGTGCAAATTGGCTCATATGGCTTTGTCGGAGTACGGCGAGGCGTTGCCGTAGATGCGGGGTGGTCGGAGTACGGAGAAGCGGGGTGGTCGGAACCCAACGCCGAAAATACCCTCTACGTCGACGCCGAACTCCGACCACACCGCTTCGCCGTACTCCGACCACCCCACATATACGGAAACGCCTCGCCGTACTCCGACAAAGCCCTATGAGCCAATTTGCGTCAATTTGCACCAATATGCGCCAATATACGCCAATATATGTTACGATACTTGACGTATATTGGCGTATATTGGCGCAAATTGGCGCAAATTGGCTCATAGGGCTTTGTCGGAGTACGGCGAGACGTTTCCGTAAATGCGGGGTGGTCGGAGTACGGCGAAGCGGGGTGGTCGGAGTTCGGCGTCGACGTAGAGGGTATTTTAGTGTTTGGGAACGAACGGGGGTATTTTAGTCTCTTTTTTAAGGGGGTGGTATTCTAGCAAAGTTTTTAAACTTGGTGGTAAAAATTAAAACCACTCGTTGACCGGTGCTATTTAGCCAATTTTCTCGGGTTAGGGTTTCGAAAAAAAAAACCCTATTGACCACGCTGTTGGGTCGCCGCCTCTCGTCGAGCGACAAGAGAAAGAGCGGGGCTTTGCTGGGCTCGGGTCGCTGGGAAGAGAGAGAGAGAGATATATGTTTCCTTTTTTTTGGGGTTTTAATGAATGATGATGGGCCGTGGGCTTAGTTTGAAAGGAGAAAAACAAAAACAAGGGGAAAAAAGAACGAGAAAGCAAAGAAAAAGAAATGGGCCTTCTAATTAAAAATGGGCCATTACAGATGTCAATGTTGAACAAAGATATAGTCGAAGTTGCTATTTGTGCGAAAGATTGGTTCCATGCTGAAAACCGATCACAAGATAAAAAAGGACCTTTCCGAAGACTCTGACAAAGAAGAGACAAAGATTAGTGATTTTCATTTCTTACGTGTATTATCATTTTCTTATTTATATTAGATTTTTTTTTGCCATTGTATGAGGGGTAAGGCTGGCCGACATATGTCCCCCCCCCCCCCCCTCCCAAAAGAAAAAAAATTTAAATTATAAAATTTGGACCTTCGAGAATTTCGGGATTAAATACGTTTCTTTCATAATATTGTATTTATTTAGCAATAAAAGAAGTTAATTTTTCCTCATTTTTTAAATTTTTATCTACTTACAAAATACTATATATTTGTAATTTTTTTATAAAATACTACGTTTTACAAAAACTATCTATCCTTAAAAAAATTTAAACTACAGTCACTTTAACATTTTAATATTTGTATAATACAAAATTTAATATACTTCATTATTTTATAGTATGTTTAAATATATTTTTTTACTTTTTAAAAGGATTTTTAAATAATTTTTAAGGATTTTTAAATAATTTTAAGTTTACTTGGCGGCATCCGATTGGGACAGAGGCACTGAGGAGATTTTGTTGAAGACCAAAGAACGACGGAGAATACCTCGAATCCTGACCATGGATCGCTGGGAGGAGTGCAATCGAACCATCCGTTGCTGGGATATGAAGGGTAAACCCCTGTGGCTTCTTCAGTAAAGTTAGAATTGCATTAAGAAATTACAGGCAGAGCAAGCCTGCTGGCAATGACTGATAATAGCTAATGTATCTCCAACCCAATCCCAGTCTATTCCACCGTATTATTCTGTACCTTAGGCACGCACAAAGCACGTGCCATTCCACGCGTAATCTCTCTTGTTGTACATTACATTTTAAAGAAAGGTGAGGGTAATTATAGTCTGTGCACTACATTGTCAAGCGGAGAAATAGTTTGCGATTAAGATGACTAATAACAAGTGAAGATGAATTGAGGCGTTTACATCTGAGGCACCAGCTATTTTAGTATAAATGCTTGGATCAAGCAGAAAACTGATACAGAATCCACATTGAAAGCGGCCATTCTGAACAATTACAGCCATTTACGACTTGCCATTCCAGCAGAAATTTGTACCGTTAATAACGAGCACGAGCTCGCAGGACAACTAGAACAAGGGCTGTGTGTTTCAGTTGAAATTAATATGCTAGGAATGATTCCTCGACAATGTCAATTTGAAAGGAAACCAATACATTCCAAATTATCCCATACACTAAGTTGACCTCACCCTACATCATGTAGCACATAAGAACATAAGACCATCCCTTCTTCTTGATGTTTTTTTACGACGGCTTGCACTTTTAGAAAGACAGCTCAAGCCTGCTCACACTGTCCATAATGTTGTAGTGAAAATGTTGTGAGATTTCACATTACCGATACTCCGGGAATTACTTTGGAGTGAACCTAATCTTGGAGAATGGTGCAAAGCAAGCAAACGTCTCAGAACCATAAAAGGACGCCTTACGGCTAACTGCCAGTAGAGTAGAGCGCCAAGAAGACAACCTTGCTGTTCCAGAGATTTGATATCTCCAACTGCTAGCCTGCATATGCTCCCTATTTGTCTGCAATCCCTACTCGTTCTGATGTGGTTCCCACCGCTGATGGCTGAAAAGATTTAAGAAGTTTACCTGGTGGAGCTTGACGCTATAATTGTTCAGTAATGTCTGAAAAAATATCATTAAACTAACCAAACGCCAAGATGAGAACGATCTACTGCCAACGGCTTGCAAATACTCTTCATATGTCTGCAACAACAAAAGGTGGAATCAACCTTGTGAATGGCCCATGTCTCGAGAAAACCCAACAGAATTTCATTAGGTCCAGAAGGAACAAATATGTAACATACTCCTGGTTATGGAGCCACAAAACAGAAATTGTAGATCAATTGGCTCATCCAACGATTGTTGGCCTTTACAAAACTGAGAACAAGGACAATGACTTTGGCTCATGAACCACAACCCTAGCAAATATATAGTACATGTTATGAATGGAATGAGAATTATGACAGGAGAAACAACAAAAAACGGTTTCTCAAAACGGGATGGACCTCAATTTCCCAACTGACAGGAAGCACCATCAGTTGGTTTGTATGTTATCAATATAGCCTACAACTTTGGAAATATATAGAGACAGGTTCTACTGTCCGGTACTTGTAGAATGAGTACTGAGAAGTGCATGATCTTACACTGATCTAGAATACCAGAATCATCATCAAAATGCCTAGTTACCTGGTCACGGCTAAATTGGATCCTCACATGCTCTATTCCGCTAAATTATATGTATCCTTCATCCATGAAATGTTCTGTGATAATTTAGATATGACTTCCACACAAGTCTGACCCTCGCCACTTTTTTTGGATGCTTTGACAGAAATCAGTTCCCATAAAGTATTACAACCTCACATCCATTACACATGAAAGACATACTTGACTTACAAGTTTTTGCATGCAATAGTCAACAATCTCTTTTTAAAATGTCATTATCAATAAATAGTCCTTAATGATGATCAACATGGTCCTGTAGAAATTAGCATATCCAATAGCTTTGACAAAATTAGCTGCATCAAATCAAATGAATCAAAGACTTTCTAGATTTTTGATATAGGAATTAGAAAATGATTGACCACAGAACCACCATGTGATCCAGCAACCTCAGATTGGATACACATTAGATGGGCTACATGATGATGAACACATAGAGTAAATTGTGCAATGAAGATTGAACACTTTCACAGAGGTTCCATACCAATGTCACATAACACAAGTATTGGACAAAAAGATACTTTATTACTGAAAGGCAAGTTCTGACTTCTGAGGATACACAAGTCAACATGAAACTGGCATACGCTTATATCTATGAGCTCTATAGAACAATTGAAAATAATGAATTTCATAATACAAGCAAATAAGGAACAATGTCGGGGAAGTTATGACATTTCCACTCAGTTGTTAACAGAACAAGGGTTCATCGTGCAAATTTCAAATCTTTGTATATTTTAAAGCAGGTGGTAAACAATACGATACTCAAGAACAGTCTAGGAAACTTTGGGGAATTACTATGAAATTAGTTTGTACTCCATCTTTCCTATACTCTTCATTAAGGGTGAGCATGGGTCGGCTCAGTTCGGGCTTTGACAGAAAGTTTGGAACCGAACCAACCAAACTCCATTTCTAAACAACCGCAACCGAACCATTCGTTTTCAATTCGGTTGGGCCAAGTTGAGCCCAAGAGTACTTGGCCTTGATTAATCAAAAAACCGGAAAATGTATGCATGTATGTATGTGAATTCGGTTCGATTCAGTTGGAAAAACAAACTGAATAATGCAACATCCAAAACCGAACCTAACCTAACCGACCAATTTCGGTTGGAAAACAGAACCAAAATTCTCGGATTGGTTCAGAATTTCGGTCGTTTGGTCGTTTCAATTCTATCACGTTTTTTTCTCACCCCTAATCTTCATTATTGATAAATGAATTATGACGATTCAAATGAAATATGATGGTTCAAGTGACTATTTTAACTTCAGAAGATCCAGTGGCAGGAATTGTAAGCCTTCTGGAGTTTGCTATGTGAGTTTTGAATGAAAATATAACCAAAAATGATGTTTATGTCAACATGTCATAGTTCCATACAATATCATGGTTTTCAAAGAAAGCAGGCATGGCATCAATCAATCGACCGAAAGCTTCTCGCATCTCACTTTAAGTTGAATGTTCTTTTTATAAAAAGAAAAATAAACAAAATGGGTCTACAAATATTAAGGAAACCCTTATTATCGGTATATCTTTGGGACAGTACCATATCAAAACTTTTAACTATAATGCATCACGTCAAATATTGTATCAACATGTCAGCATAATGCAGCTTGGATCTTATGTTGTGATGGAGAGCCGTTGCATTACCACTACTCCAACTACCATTACTTGTTTCCTAAAATGTTAGTATATATGACGCCTGTTTGTTAAGGACTGAAGTTCTTTCTCTATTAAGTGAAATCTATGTTACAATTATATGCACAGGGTTCTTAGTATTACATAGATATGGAGCACAAACATGAAGGGCATCCATGTAATAAACATAGTCCTGATGTACATTCCCCACCAAGCAAATGCATGTGAAGAAAAGTGAACGCTTTGGGTGAGACTCCATCTGGCTGAGGAGGAGAAGCTAATGACAGTGGACTTATGTTTGCAAGAGAATGCGATGGCATGGTTCCAGGGGAGAGAACAAAGGCATCACGTGCTTTGTGAGAGGAGTTTAAAGACTGCTTGTTGGACCGTTTTCATGATACTCAGAGAGTATATGTACACGAGCAGCTCTTTGCGCTCAGACAGGATGGTACCGTCAGAGATTACAGGGAGTTGTTCAAGTTGCTATCAGGTCGAGTAAGGAATATCAGAGGCTGTGTTAGATGAAAACTTCATGAAATGGCTCAGATCAGACATTCGAGCCGAGCTACGCTTGTAGAGATCAAAAAAGTCTGAGTGATACGATAGAGCTGGCTCAAATAGAACATGAATATAACAAAGCGGTGAGCCAAGGGTGGCTCCACTTTTCACAGCCAAACACAGACAAGGGGTTGAAACACGGACAAGAGGGGCCCAGACTAGCAGAGACAAGAACATCAAAACACCATAAGGTGGACAGTTCAAGCATCTCACAGGGATAGAGATTCTGAACAAACAAGTGAAAGGACTATGTTTCCGTTGTGATGAGAGGTTCTTCTCAAGACATCGGTGTCGAGATCGCACTCTCCAGGTGTTGACAGTATGTGATGAGGAGAATGAAGGTGTGGATGTGAAAGTAGTAGTAGGAGAGCAGAAGCACCCTCGCTTGGATGTGACAAAGATATCATTAAACTCCGTGATTGGGTTCACCCCGAATAACACCATGAAATTAACAAAAAGGATTGTCAATCAAGATGTCATTGTGCTTATTGACAGTGAGACCACTCACAATTTTATATCTAATAGAATAGTTTACCAGTAGAGGCTCAGCTGGAGGACACAGAGAGCTTTGACGTGATAATAGAGACTAGAAAGATAGGGCATAGTCGGAAATAAATCGCAGGCTGATTTTGACATTACAAGGCATTCAGATTTTGGAGGACTTCTGATGAGAACTTGATGAGAACGTTGGAGAGGTAAACGGGGAAAATTGATTGATAATACAGGAAAATACAAAATACGGGCCTCGATTCGAAAAGGGGACAACTCTCCCAAGATCTACTCTAATAAAACTACTCCTAACTCCTACTTCTATTCTCTACTTTCATCTCCATTTTCTTCATACCCTAAAATGAGTCCCCTCCCTTCTATTTATAGGGCCTAACCTCCCATAATTACAAAATTGCCCCTTGGGCCACAACTACAAAATTGCCCCTTGGACCATAAACTACAAAATTGCCACCCTAGTGGCTGCAATTCACATTCCTAACACTACTCCGCCCCCGAAAAACCACCATATCCTCAAGATGGTGCATGAAGTCCACGAGTGTGTCCTTCCGGTGTGGGAGCATGTCTCCTTGCCTCCTCCTGGGTCAAAAGGCCACCCATGATCTACATCTCCCCCAAAGTGTTGCTGCAGAAGTGGGAAAGTGTCAGTGGCTGAATCTTCTATGCAGTGGCTCTTTTCGTTTTGAATTCGGACTCCAAACGGGTCCGAAAACGTCAAAATTCGGAACCAACGTATAAAATCTACAGAAAATGGCCCGAAAATCCCAGAAATTAGAAAAAAGACAATGTTCATCGGCTCGAGCCGAGCCGACGGCTGAGTCGGCTTGAGCCGTCGGCTCGAGCCGACGGCTTCGGCTTGGGGTCAGCTGGATCGAGCCGACCCCGAGCAGCCATCGGCTCGCCAGCACCGACGACGATTCCCGATGGCTCTATGCCCCGATGACGGCGATCTCCTCTCCCCTGAGTTCGTCACAGCCGGGCGCTTCCGTGGGGGTTGGTGGCGAGCTGAAAAGTCGCCGACGCCGTCCGAAACGTCTTGCCGTCGTCGTTCTTGATTCTTCCCGGTGGTGCCGGACTCCGATGGAGGCGGGGATGAGTCCCCTGAGCTCGCCTCGTCGAGGCGAGGCTGAGGGCGGTGGTTGCATGTCGAGACGTCGCCGATGGTGCCGTCGGCGATGTTTGAAAACCCTAACGGCCATCCTCCTCCGCTTCAAATTCCTCGCATGAGCCCGCAGGGGGGCCACCGAAGCAGCTGCGGCCCCCTGGGGGTCGCCGTGGCCAGCGAGGGCCTCTGAGGGGCCGACGGGGCTGCGGTGTTCTCCTGGGAGGTCGCCATGGCTGCAGCGACCTTCTGGGGATTCGTTGTGGCCGTCACGGCCTTTTGGAAGGTCGCCAGAGCTGCTACGACCACGGGGGAAACCGGCGCCATGGAAGTTGGTTCATTGCGGCTCTTCGGAGTCAGATCTGAGAGTTCCGCCCTTCTCTGGCGTGCGGGCATCGAAAACTTCTGCAGAGCTTCTGCCATCTTTGCTGCTTCTGTCCTCATGGATTGCGCTGCTTCCGCCCTCATGGCTTGGATCTGCGCCAACATCGCTTGCAGCATTTCATCTTGCCCCATGGATGAGGATCTTCGCTCTGATACCATTTGATGAGAACTTGATGAGAACGTTGGAGAGGTAAACTGGGGAAATTGATTGATAATACAGGGAAATACAAAATACGGACCTCTATTCGAAAAGGGGAGCACTCTCCCAAGATCTACTCTAATAAAACTACTCCTAACTCCTACTTCTATTCTCTACTTTCCTCTCCAATTTCTGCATACCCTAAAATGAGCCCCCTCTCTCCTATTTATAGGGCCTAACCTCCCATAATTACAAAATTGCCCCTTGGGCCACAAACTACAAAATTGCCACCCTAGTGGCTACAATTCACATTCCTAATCATTGTGCTTATTGACAGTGTGACCACTCACAATTTTATATCTAATAGAATAGTAGACCAGTAGAGGCTCAGCTGGAGGACACAGAGAGCTTTGGCGTGATAATAGAGACTAGAAAGATAGGGCATAGTCGGAATTATGTCGCAGTCTGATTTTGACATTACAAGGCATTCAGATTTTGGAGGACTTCCTACCAGTTGACCTGGGCAGCACAGATTGATTCCGGTGATGAGATGACTGCAGTCCTTGTGAGAGATGAAAGTCAACTGGAAGCTATTACGCATGAAAATCCTCGTAAGGGACAGACCAATGACTCTTTAGGGGATCCAAACTTATGGCGAACCTTAATTTCCTTGAAAACCAAGATGAATGCTTTATAGACAGATGATGACTGATTTTTAATGGATTTACAGGGCTTGGCGGTGGAGGCCGTTGAAGAACAGAACATTCTTGTAGCAGTACAACAGCTCCTAGTTTTATTTGAGGGAGTGTTCCAGACACCTCATGGTCTTTTCCACTGCACGAGCACGAGCACGCTATAGTTGTAAGAGACGGAGTCTCACCCATCAGCGTAAGACCATATCGATACCTCCAACTGCAGAAGGATGAGATAGAGCAGATTGTAGAAGAGGTGCTACATCCAGAGTTATTGAGCCCGATGTAAGCTCATTTTCGAGCCCGATCCTGTTAGTCAAGAAGAAAGAGGTGCTACATCCAGAGTTATTGAGCCCAATGCCCCAACTACCTTCCAAGCACTCATGAATAAGGCGGTTCAGTCGTATTTACGGAGGTTTTTATTGGTTTTCTTTGACGGTATATCGATGTACAACATGTCTATTAAATCATATGTGGAGTAGGTGAAGGTAATTTTGCAGGAGCGGTAGAATCATCAGTTGTATGCCAATAAGAAGAAATACATATTTGCACAAATGAGTGGAGCATCTTGTGCATGTTTCGACAGAAGGGGTTGCACTGATAGGTCCATGATAGCAAGATAATAGATTGGACACGACCTACAACACTACGGGAGCTACGAGGATTTTTGAGGCTCACAGAGTATTATAGAAAGTTCGTCAAAGGATATAGTATCATTACTTGGCCATTGACAAAATAGCTAAAGGACAATTTTCATTGGGAGATGAGGCGACCCAGGCTTTTCAGGCATTGAAGCGAGCCATGACTAGTGTGTCGGTGTTACCTCTACCAGATTTCAATCATCCTTTCATTGTAGAGAAATGTTTCAGGATATGGGTTAGAATCTGTTGAGTATTGGATTCCCCAATTTGGTTTTGATGATGAGCAAACATAATTAATTGTGACTAATCCCCTTATTTTGTAGTTAATTAAAGCAACATCGTTGATGTAGATAAAAATTTATCAAATATGATGATGACTTGGGCCATTGAAGTGAGAAAATCAAGTGATGGACTATAGGAATTCAAATAGAAGAATTCAAGAATTTCAATCAGAAGTGAAGTGGATTAGCATGTAATCTTTTCATTTTTTTACTTCTTTATTGAATTAGAATGTTAAGCCTTGAATAAACTTGCAAGAAACGCATTCATGTCACACACAACCCCTTAGTTCATAAATCAATCACATATGATTAGAACTCGTTAAAACTCCAAATGGAGTTTTTCAGCCTCATCTAGGCGCCTGGTGCATGGCCATCAGACGCCTGGCGTGCACGTTTTAGAACTCTTTCTAAACCCTAACCCAGACAGACGCCTGAAGCTGTCTTCACAGGTGTCTACACAGTGCGTCAGACGCATGAGTGATGACCTTCAGACGTCTGGCCATTTATGACCAAAATTTTCAGTAGTTTGTTTTCTGCAGTTTGACTGATCAAGCGTCTATAGCTATGGACCCAGACACCTGCATAGTAGTCCATGCGTCTGGGAAGCCTACTGCATGTGTCTGGTAATAGCTGTTACACTCATTCAGCAATCATGTCATCACAGAGCCCCAGGCGCCTGATAGGTCTTCTCTAGGCATCTGGTGACTAGAATTTCTATCCGTTAAGAGGCGTTTTCAGTATTTAATGCTTGGGATTTTGGTGGGATTTTGGTGGGATTTTGGTGGGATTTTGTTGGGATTCTTAGGTATTATAAATAGGGCTTTTATGACTTCACTTGAGAACCCTTAGAAGCATCAAGAAGCATTTATTCATCTCTTCTAGTGCATTCAAAGCTCATCAAGCACTTAAGACCTAATCTCAACAACTTGTATCCAAAGCATTCAAAACTCAATCTTCAAGCAAGCTTTGCTTCTCTCTTGAGACAAGTAGTAAGTGATCATTCACTCTTAATTAGAGCACATCACACACATCTCATTGTCACGTTCTAGTAAGTTCATAATCAAGGCATAAGGTTGTATAAATTGATTTCATATTGCAGTATTCCCTTTCTCTCTCTCATTTGTTGAGATTACTCTCGGTTTGTGAGAATGGACCATTCAGTGGTTGTGGGAAGTGGTGATAAAGGTTGTATTGTATTTACATTTGTCGGTATTTAGCAAGTGTGATATTAGTGGATACTAATCACTGGTGGATTTGCTAATAGATTGCTTGAGTAGGATTCCAAGGAGTCGGGATTTAACTCAGGGAAATCCAAACTACGATACATCTATTGTTTGCGTTTGCGTTTTCTCGGTTGTTATCTTTATTATTTCTTTTCCATGCACTTGATTGCTAGGGATTTTAATTAGGCGTAAATTCCTTTTTATTTCATAAAACACTATTCACCCCCTCTAATATTTTTCTCATAGTTTCAGGTCATATAGAAGCAATATTGATGCATGACCAACGGCCAATGGCCTATTTTAACCAAGTATTGACTGCAAGAACTCGGCTCAAGTCAGTCTATGAGCGCAAGCTGAAGCCTATCGTTTTGGATAGTGACGAAGGAACATCAGCGTTCTCTCTCTAAGTTGTTGGAATATGACTTCAAGATCCAGTATAGGCCGAAATTGGAGAATAAGGCGGATGATGCTATGTCCAAACGAGAGGATTCTCAGTTGACAGCTTTGTCTGTATCTATGGTACTCGATTGGGAGCATTTGTTGCGAGAGATTTAGGCAGACGAGAGTTTAGCGAAGATTTAGTCTGCATTGTTGCATGGTTCGATGGAGTACCCAAGGCTATTCATTGGACAAGCAGCGGTTGTTATATCAAGGATGGCTCATATTGCCACAGACATTGACGTATATTCTTAGATTACTATAAGAGTTTCATAGAAGCGTTATTAGGAACATTTTGGGATCCTCAAGACATACCATCTGCTGGCTACAAAGTTATTTTGGGTTAGTATGAAGAATGATGGGGCTGATATGGTGACTAATTTTGATGTTTGTCAACGTCACAAATATATGACAACGGCTCCTGAGGGACTGCCACAGTAAGTCCTTGCCAAATCGGGTCTGAGAGGATGTCACGATAGATTTCATTGAGGATTTATCAAGATCAGAAGCATTCTTGTGATATTTGTCAACGTCACAAATATATGACAATGGATCCTGAGGGACTGCTACAGCCTTTGTCCTTGCCAAATCGAGTCTGATAGGAGATCAAGATGGATTTCATCGAGTGGTTACCAAGATCAGAAGAATCCTCGGTCATCTTTGTTGTGGTATATTGTCCCACAAATATGCACATTTCGCGGTCCTTTGACATATTTACACTGCAGTGAGAATAGCAGCTACTTTTATTTGGGAGGTGGTGCGTTTATATAGGATTCCTAAGTCTATTGCATCGGATAATGAGCATGTCTTTCTTAGCCATATTTGGAGTTATTCAAGATGCAGTGACTGTTTCGAAGCAGAGCACAGCTTATCCCCTCAGACGGACGCCCAGATTGAGATAGTCAATAGAAGCATGGAGCCATTTGTGGTGTTGTCAGGGACGTCGAAACAGTGGATGAAATGATTGGCTTGGGCTGATATTGGCATAACACTATCCATCACACAGCATCTCAGATCACTCCTTTCAAAATCTTATATGGGTGAGATCCTTCACATCTGCTACATTATGATACGATTTGGGAGTCAAATCGTATTTAGGGCTGAATTTAAAACAGGAAAAATGGAAAAGAGAGGAATTTCTATTGAAATACGAAGAACAATAAGATAGATTTGATCTTTTTCTGGAGAGATCACTCCCTAACTTGAATTATAGGATCAAGTCTAATCCCCCACTAACCCTAGCCGTCACGGCGATTTAATCTCAATTCTTCCATGATGAACAACTAGGGTTTTTGGGGTATTTATAGGACTCATCTAATCATTGCTAAGCGCACACACCGACTTAAGCAATGACTAAGATGCTACAAAGCAAAAACTAAACTTAAAGAAGATAAAGTGGATAGCTCTAATCCCGGCTCGTGCCCGCTCCACCCGACATGCCCGATCTCTGGTGCCTCATCTTGTAGACGACCGCATTATTACTCCCCCCAAAAAACGAACCTTGTCCTCAAGGTTGTAGTCTGGAAACTGAGTCTTGATGGTATCCTCCCGCTCCCAAGTAGCCTCGTGATCAGGCAAACCCAACCATCTTACCAGCACCTCCCGGTCGCTCCCCTCAGTGTGTCGTACCTGCAGAATGTCCTGGGGCGCCATCATCACCTCCGAATCAGCTGTCAATGTAGATGGCAGAGTGGCCACTGGTGCATGCGCTCCAACCGCCCGTCGTAACTGAGACGTGAAAAACTGGGTGCAAGGCAGATCCTGGGGGCAACGTCAATCTATACGCCACGGGCCCAATCCTCGCCTCTATCTGGAAAGGCCCGTAAAACAGCGCGGCCAGCTTCTCATTACGGCGTCGGGCTAGTGACCTCTGCCGATACGGTCTCAGCTTCAGATAGACCTGATCCCCTACTGCAAACTCCACCTCTCTACGATGTGCATCCGCCTTGGCTTTCATAAGCTTCTGAGCCCTCGTCAAATGCTTCTTCAGCTCCTCCAAAATTCCCTCTCGCTCCTCGAGGTACTGATCCAACTGGGACACCGGGGTCGTCCCACGACGATAATGGATCAGCGCTGGTGGATCCCTCCCGTATAGCACCCGAAACGATGTCGTCTGTGCGACTAAATGGAAGGAAATATTGTACCAATACTCCGCCCACGCTAGCCATCGATACCAACTCCGAGGGCAATCCGATGCAAAACAGCAAAGGTAGGTCTCAACGCTCCTGTTGACGACCTCTGTCTGTCCATCCGTCTGGGGATGGTAAGCTGTGCTCCTCCTCAGAACGGTCCCCTGCACTCTGAACAGCTCCCTCCAAAACTGGCTCATGAAGACAGTGTCCCGATCTGATACTATGGACTCGGGGAACCCGTGTAGACGCACCACCTCCCGCATAAATGCCGTAGCCACTGTCACTGCAGTGTAAGGATGTCTCAGTCCAATGAAGTGTCCATACTTGCTCAGTCGGTCTACCATTACCAAAATCACTGAATATCCTTCCGACTTGGGTAGCCCCTCCACAAAATCCATACTGATCCCCTCCCAAACCCGCTCAGGAAGAGCTAAAGGTTGCAGCAGCCCTGCTGGTGCCATGGCCAAGTATTTGTGACGCTGGCAGACGTCACAACGGGCTACCATCTCTGCGATGTCCTTCTTCATTCTCCTCCAGTACAGCTCCCTAGCCATCCTCATGTATGTCTGCTGGACGCCAGAATGCCCCCTATTGCACTCCCATTGAATTCCTGAAAAATCAGCGGAATGTGCACTGAACCCCGCGGTATCACCAACCTTCCCCGATACAACAACCGCCGTCCCTCCACTGAATAGCCTGGGTGCTCAGCCAACCCCTGAACCAAATCCTCTCGGACTCTAGACAACTCTTCGTCGGCCTCCACCTCCCTCCATAAAGGCTCCCAATCCGCTAGCAGTGGTACTGACAAGGCTGCTAAGGACGTAACCTCCTCCCACCGTGATAGCGCATCCGCAGCCTTGTTCTCCAACCCGGGCCGATAGTGTATCTCAAACTTGTAGTCCACAAGCTTAGATAACCACTTCTGATAATCTGCCGCCACCAATCTCTGCTCTAGTAAATATTTCCGGGACCTCTGATCCGTGCGCACAATAAATGGCCGCCCCAGCAGGTACGGACGCCACTTCTGAATCGACAAAGCAATCGCCATCAGCTCCCTCTCATACACGGACTTCTGCCTCGCCCGTGATGACAAAACCTGACTGAAGTAAGCCACGGGTCGCTGATCTTGCATCAGCACTGCTCCCAGTCCGTACCCCGAAGCATCAGTCTCTACCACAAAGGGTCTGCTAAAATCAGGAAGAGCCAGTACCGGAACGATCGTCATCGCCCCCTTCAGGGCCTCAAACGCCGCAGTCGCCTCCTCGGTCCACTGAAACCCATCCTTCTTCAACTGCTCAGTCAGAGGCCAGGCAATGGTACTGTAGCCCTGCACGAACTTACGGTAGTACCCCGTCAAGCCAAAAAATCCCCGCAACGCCCTCAGTGTAGTTGGTCGCGGCCAATCTAGCATGGCCTCTATCTTGCTCCTATCAGCTGCCACCCCTGCTGCTGAGACCACGTGCCCCAAGTATTCCACCTTCGCCTGGGCGAACGTGCATTTCTTCCTGTTGGCATACAGCTGGTGGGCCTGTAGCTCCTGTAACACCGTCTCCAAGTCTCGCACGTGCTCCCCCACTGTCCGGCTGTACACCAAGATGTCGTCGAAGAACACTAAGACAAACTGTCGTAGGTAAGGCTGGAATATCTTGTTCATCAACGATTGAAATGTAGCAGGCACATTCGTCAACCCAAAGGGCATGACGAGGAACTCGTAATGCCCCTCATGAGTCCTGAAGGCAGTCTTTTGTACGTCTTCTGCCTTCATCCGGATCTGATGATAACCCGACTTCAGGTCAATCTTCGAAAAGATCGACGCCCCATGTAATTCATCCAACAACTCATCTATCACCGGTATAGGAAAACGGTCTGCCACCGTCTCCTTGTTGAGGGCACGGTAGTCTACACAAAACCCCCAACTACCGTCCTTTTTCTTCACCAAGAGCACCGGGCTAGAGAACAGGCTAACACTCGGCCTAATCACTCCCGCCTGTAGCATCTCCCTGATCAATCGCTCGATCTCATCCTTCTGGACATGCGGGTACCTGTATGGCCGGACACTGACGGGCGCTACTCCCTCCCGTAGTACGATAGCGTGCTCGTGGTCCCTCTGCGGTGGAAGTCCATGCGGCATCTGAAAGACGTGCACATAGCTGTCCAACTCCTCCACCTCTGGCGGTGTCCTCTGCTCCTGTGCCTCTGCCCCAAACTCCTGGTAGGACACCAAATATGCCTCCCCTCCTACTGACACTGCCCGAGCCAAAGACTTCAAGGACGCTGCGCGACAACACAGACTGGGGTCCCCTAGCAAAATCACAGTCCTTCCGTTCTCCCGATACTCTATCCTAAGCATCTTTCAGTTGAACTTGGTGTCGCCCAATGTCTGTAGCCACTGCATCCCCAATACCAAGTCAACCTTCCCCAGCTCCAGGGGTAACAATCTACCACCACCTGAGCTCCCTGCACTGTCAGAATCACAGCCCTGCAGACACCCCTGCTCTCCTCCCTCTGGCCGGTGCCCAAAATCACCCCAAAAGGTGGCTGTCTCACTCACTTCTAGCCCCATCTGCTCCACCAGCTTCATGGTGTGATAAGGAGTAAATCCCACCACGGAGCTAAGAG
The DNA here is from genome assembly GCA_030789695.1 of Scilla litardierei. Lineage (NCBI taxonomy): Eukaryota > Viridiplantae > Streptophyta > Magnoliopsida > Asparagales > Asparagaceae > Scilla > Scilla litardierei. The sequence continues at coordinate 587,600 of CM061133.1, read as the reverse complement.
AAACCTCCACGATGTCTAAGTGCTGGTGTTATTCCGCCACAGCCTCCTCCCCATCGAGTATAATGATAATATCTCCCTCTTCTTCCTCCTCAGCCGCCACCTCCAACTGTATGGCTCGCCCTGCACACCGATGCCCCGGAGTGAACCGCTCATCGCACTTGAAGCACCGCCCCTTGGCCCTGCGCTCCCTCATCTCTGCCTCGGTCATCCGACGGGTCTGCCCTCCAGGTCTGGTCTCCGCGGCCGGGGTCCCGGTCGTAACCCTAGGTACTGCTGGCGGAACTGGGTTGCGTGCCGCAACCCCGCCCCACACTCCTCTAGACCTTCTCTCCTGAGTCTGCCTGTCCTCCACCCTCCTGGCTAACCGCATCATGGCTGCCAACCCTTGAGGGTCATGTACTCCTACCTCTGCTCTCACGGCTGGCTTCAACCCCTTCAAAAAGTTCCCCTCCATCGATTTCGCTGACACCCCCTCCACTCGGCTCGAGAGTGTCTCGAACCTCGAGATGTAGTCACGCACGGTCCCCTCCTGTCTCAAGGCGTACAACTGCTCAAACAGCCCGCCCCCGTGGGTCTCATGGAACCTCTCCATCAGGCACTCCGTCAGCTCCCTCCAAGTACGTATCGGTCTCTACTTCTGGGTCCACCGGTACCACGCAATGGCTTCCCCTTCGAAATTCAGTGCCACCGCCCTCAGTCTCTCTGCTTCAGCGAAGCCCATGACCTCAAAGTACCACTCTACCTGGTAGATCCATCCATCGGGGTCCTTCCCATCGAACAGTGGTGCCTTCAGCTTTCTCATATCTGGGGTTGTATCTCCTCGTAGTGGTCCTCCCCTGTCTGCCTGTCGCCTCTGGTAAGTATGATCCTCGGCCCCCAAAATGATACGATTTGGGGGTCAAATCGTATTTAGGGCTGAATTTAAAAGAGGAAAAATGGAAAAGAGAGGAATTTCTATTGAAATACGAAGAACAATAAGATAGATTTGATCTTTTTCTGGAGAGATCACTCCCTAACTTGAATTATAAGGTCAAGTCTAATCCCCCACTAACCCTAGCCGTCACGGCGATTTAATCTCAATTCTTCCATGATGAACAACTATGGGTTTTGGGGTATTTATAGGACTCATCTAATCATTGCTAAGCGCACACACCGACTTAAGCAATGACTAAGATGCTACAAAGCAAAAACTAAACTTAAAGAAGATAAAGTGGATAGCTCTAATCCCGACTCGTGCCCGCTCCACCCGACGTGCCCGATCTCTGGTGCCTCCTCTTGTAGACGACCGCATCACATTATGGCAACAATTCCACACTGATGTCCCGTGTTGAGCAATACTTCGAAGAGAGGGATATGGTGCTAGAAGAACTAAAAACATTTGATGAGAGCACATCATATAATTGGACAATTCCACACCGATATTTTAGGCTTTATGAGATTGAGGCGATGATTGGACATGTGATATATCGTTTGAAGTTACCGCTGCCTTCTATAATACATCCAGTCTTCCATATCTTACAGCTTCGTCGGGCAATTGAGGAATGCACACCTTCACCGTCTCTACTGCAGACCATCTAAATTAAAGGGGTTCGCCAAGAAAGGGCAAGTACTAAAGAAGTGCTAATCCAGTGAAAATACATCCCTGACTATGAAGCGATGTGGGAACTATTTGGGAGCTATCTAGCAACAGTATTTAGACTTTCACCTTAAGGACAAGGCGGCTATTTAGGGGAAGTAATGATGTGATCATCACATATAGGCAACGACGGCAAAAGCCTAAGCAAGGGCCCTAGGGCAAGCGATGGCGGCAAAACCCTAGGCGACTATAGTGACAATTCTATAATTTTGGCAGCAGTGGCAGTTTGGTAATTATGTTGACCAACACCTCGTTGTCATTTGTTGCATTGGAGTACTGGAAACGAGAATTCAGACAATAGCCTGCAGCATGAATATCTTGATGTAGCTGCTTATCCCATCTTTGTCAATCATGTCCCACCATTTTCTGTATCATCTACCAACATTCTTCTGAATTTCCTCTTTCACACGATCCATGGCCTCGTAGAGATACCCCATCTCGGCCTTATCATCGTTGTCGACAGTCGAAGAACCTTCACCAGCGGCTCAAATACGGCGAACATTAGAGATATCTTGCCAGAATTCATCGCCGTGAATCAATCGTACATGTTTCCAACGGTCCTATCTTTTGGTTTGAGCCTTGGAGCCATTCCTTTGAGGTGATCATTCTCCGTAGGTCAGCTCGATACGCGTACAAAGAGTCCAAAGCAATAATGTGGGTCGTAAATCTTGTGATCGCGGACCTGATCAACTCTTTTCCACATGTCTCTTTTCTCATCAAGCTGAGCACTCATGCTTTGTTGTATATGAATCATGTTACCATCTGACTTTATACAACGATATTTTTGACTACTCTTTTTCCATGTCAAAAAATATTAAGTCAATATAATGTGCCGCATACGGGGTCCAATACAGATGTTTCTCTTTCGCATCAGCATCTGCCTAGCTGGCTTGTAGTCTGTCCCGTTGTCGGTAACTACTTGAACTCCTCTATGCTCCCCAATTAATTCTACATATTTGTCTATAAGAAAAAATATGTATAAACTATTCTGGAATTGGGCGGTTGCATCCACATGGTCCAAGAACACCGTCCCATAGGGTCGAATACACAAGAAAATTAATAATCGTCCTTCTGTTTTATGTTGTCCAGCCATCGCACATCAGTATGCAACCGTACTCATCCCACTGAACACAAAAAGTTTCTACATACTTTTTGATCTACTCATACTTCATGTCCAAATATGTGTGTGACAGCTCTTAAGCAGTGGATGGAGCAACGTCACGACCTGATTCCGCAATAGCATCCACCATATACAAGTAATATGGGCTATTGGTCACATTGTATGGGATGTAGTTGAAGTAGAAAAAATTGGACATAGCTCGACCGACAAAGGACTTGGCATTCTTCATGAAGGTACTCTTTATGGTTGACTGGGATTTACCCTTCTTCGTCAAATAAAAAGGGTCGGCACCAAGTCTGAGAGCACCCGCTAGTCTATCGGCTAGTCTACCGATTAGTCAACATCGCGAGCAGAACCACAAGCAAAAATACCGGCCATTCGGCCCGCACGACTACCCGATCTGGCTAGCCCAAAGGCCCCAGACGATCCTACTCCCATAAATATGCCCTCACGTCTAATCTCTTCTTCGGCAAGTTCTTGCCTACTTATAAGTGCTCTTCTAAGGTCTCTCGCCTCCTCGGTGTCATCCTCATACTAATCTGAGTCATCTGATATTTCTTCCATAGCCCTTGCCCTTATCTCCTCCTCGATCCTCTTCTTCTGAAATTTGGCATGTACCCTTTCTTTCTTCTTCTCAAATATGTGTTCTTTCATCTCTATACGCACTTCTTTCGGTGCCTTGGAGCATGTCTGCACATCCTCGGTAATTCCTACCAAGTGTTCCTTAAGGCGAGACACGCTTCCATGCATTTCTTTACGGCAATAGTTGCACCTTATATGTCTGTGGTTATCTCCAATCATTTTACAATGAGACCCAATATCCACCGTCTTCTCCTTTGGAGTACTTCGAGACCTTTTAATTACTGTGACATATAACAAAGTATTATTGTAATGAAAAAGACTATTTTTTATACTTTCTAACCTCATTTTTACAATTTATATTTTTTATTACTAGACGTTTTTTCTTTAACGTATTTGACTAGACATAATCGACGGTGACACATTATGATAATAGGCATTCTAGTTTGGTCCAATCAAACACGGCCAGATAGGTTTAGCTAGTTAGGATCACTATCCCCTGTCAGAGTTAGGGTGATCCAAGCCTAGACTCAAACGATTCTAGACACCAGTTCGTGGACGCTTTAAAAGAATGTCGATTATTAAAATGTGTAACATCGATGTAATTTAGGTTCATTTTTCCTATTTATATAATCGACAGCATCACATTATGAGAATATGCATTCTAGTTTGGTCCAGTCGAATACGGCCAGGCAGGTTTGGCTAGTTAGGATCAATATCCCCAATCAGAGCTGTGGTGATCCAAGCCTAGGCTCAAACGATTCTAAACACATGTTCGTGGACGTCTTAAAAGAATGCCGATTATTTAAATGTGTAACATCAATTTAATTTAGGTTCATTTTTCCTAGTTAATCCTACTTAACTAGTCGTATCCTAAAACTAACATTTCAGGATTATAATAATTTTTATTATCAATCCTAATCAACTTATTAGGAAGTTAAAATTATTATCACACAACAATTTATATTTCCTAATAATTTAATTTATTAATGACTATCCTAATCAGGTATTAGGAATCTAAACAATTCACATAATTAACTTAGAGCATAGCAGCATTAATCGAACAATAATTATCATATAAGTGTCACTGATCTATTCTAAATTATCACATAATAAAATAGATCTAATTTTCAAAAAATAGTTCTTAAAGGAAATTTTAGGTTCATTTTAGTTTTAACATTTTAGGATTATAATAAAACTAACATTTTAGGTTCATTTTCAGTATTTCTTTAGTATTTTGTAGTATTTCTATTGTATTTTTATAACCCATTTGTTATAAATTCTAACATATTTTTACTAGAAATTTTAGTATTTTTAGTGTTTCATATTTACCATTATTTTTACTAAAACCTTTCTCGTACTTATATAAGTTTAGTATTTTTAGTATTTTTAGTATTTCTTTAGTATTTTGTAGTACTTCTATTGTATTTTTATAAACCAATTTTATAAGTTCTAACATATTTTTACTAGCAATTTTAGTATTTTGTATTTCATATTTACTATTATTTTTACTAAAACCTTTCTAGTACTTATATAGTTTTAGTATTTTTACTAGTATTTCATATTTACTAGTATTTTTACTAAAACCTTTCTAGTTTCTAGTACTCATATAATTTTAGTATTTTTAGTATTTTTAGTATTTTCATTATTTCTTTAGAATTGTTTAGTATATCTGTAGTATTTTAACCCCATTTTTATCATTTCTAACATCTTTTTATTAAGAAATTTTAGTATAAACTAGAAAATACTTAACTACTTATATAATTTATTAAATAATAATTTCTGATTTTTTTCTTGAAAATATATTTTATAGTATTTTTGTAACAGATAATATATTATGCATTATAGTGTAATAAATAGTATATTTTGGGTATAATACAATTTTTATACAGTGGCTATGCACATTACATATTTTGCTAAACATACACTCTCTCTTTGTACAAAATGGCAAAATTGTAAATATAAATGGCTATGTTTAGCAAAATGTTAAATGTGAATAGCAGCATCCACTACCGGTCACTACTGTTCAGAAGTTATTTTCGCCTTAAGTCGACGTATTTACGATATTGTCATTCTATGTATTTTGCAGAGGTTAATGGAATGGTATCCTTGTAAGTAAATATAATATGATCAACAATTGTGTAGAGGCCATGGCGCACTAAACTCAGGCTACAAAAAATTGCTCATATTTTTTCATTTATTTACGATCGTGTCGTTAGTTTTATTATTCTGGTTATAGTGTAATGGCGAACTTATAATTATGTAATTTTTATTGAGCAAAATTAAAAGGTGACCGGAAGCTGGGGCAGACGCTGCCGGTCGCCCTTTAATTTGCTCAAAAAAGCAAAATTATTTACAAGTTTGCCATTTCGCTCAATTGTGTATTTTTAAAACAGGATGGCATGATTGTAAATAACTCGCACGTTATGGTCAAAATTGTAAACGAGATAAATTTCAGTATAATAACCTAATCTCGTCTGAGACTCGAGTCATTGTCTAAAATTTCCTCGAAATTTTCGTTTCCCCTGCGACGATCTCATTGTCTCTCAGTTTTGACTTCCCCCGCGTCGAATCCCCAAGCACCAACGAAATCACCAAGCTCCGACAAAATTCCCAAACGCCAGCGAGCCCCTCATTCATCGATTTAGGGCAAGGAGACGGCGACAGGCTTCAGCGCCACCTCTAGGGCAAGGCGATACCGACGACGATGGCTAGGGAAAGGCGAAGGCTAGGGCACTTCTACAGCGAAGATGAAGGCTAAGGCAATTCTACAGCGAAGACGAAGGCAAAAGCTTGGGCACGTCAACTGCGAAGGCTAGGGTGGAAAATTTTGGAGTTATGGGCGCAAACTGCGTGAAATAGGTTAGTTTTCTCCCTTCAAATTTTTCTTATCAATTTCTCAACAAAGAACTTCATCAGATATGCTCTTTTATAGCCAATCTTTCACTATACATTCACATTTTGATTGTAAATTCACAATTTTTTTGTTCTTTCACGGGAATTTTGTTGTTCTTTCACGAGTTTTTTCTGTTGAGTCACATACACCTCCTCCTTCCTACAGTCCTTCTCCGACGGCTGTATCAGGCGAAACTGCTCAGTTTTGGTCGAAACCAACCGAAACTCAACAGGTTCGCCCGATACTTCAGAAACCGAAACTAAGCTGCTAGTTTTGTCCCGCCGTAGTCCGATACCGATCCGGTACGGCAAAACCAATGGGTCATTGGTTTTGGCTGATACCTCAAACCTTGAGAAAAACTAAAGAAATCCAACTAAGATTTCTCTCTCCCGCATGCACACACGCACACAAATATAGAGGTAGACTATAGTACACTCGATTGAATCAAGTATGCCACATCTCAATCAAATTTAAAGTTTGGCGATCCAAATGGAAAATCCATAACATATTCAACTACTTATAAATAAAAATTCAAATGATTTGTATGTGTTTTATACATGCATCACGTGACAACAAATTAATTGATTTTATGACAAATCTAAAATGATGATTCTGCTACCATTTTGTATATGGGTAAAACACATCAAAATCATATGATTATTTGTTTATAAGTAATTTGAATATGTTAGATTATGTTAAACAGAGACAACATGTTATTCACAATAAACCATCTTATTCGAAAGCCACATGTGCTCTATCAGTGATATACTCAACCACATTACCAAATCATTCTTCATAGCTTCAACCCAGAGACAACATGTTATTCTCAACACTCCAATAAATCACTTCGACCAAACAAGCCAAGTTTTCTTATATGGAAAGCATCAAAATGTGGCCATTTCTCGTCCAAGTCATATTACAAAACCTTCATTCGTCAGCACACGTCTACATCCTCCCTGCATGAAGCTTCAACTCTCTTAAGAATGTGACATTACTCGTGTACAACACTTTCACTAGCAAGCATTATCCAACTCTTTACCCACCAACACTCGACAGGTAGTAGCAATTCTTGTGATCGATCCTACCTGTCTGTGTTGTGAAGTGACAGCCAAGATGACTGAACACTTGCTATTCGGTTGCCATCATGCTAAGGAGACATGGTAGGCGGCCTGATACAATCCGCTTGCCGTTTGGATCAAATCAGCGATTAATTGATCAAAACAGCGATTTAAAGGTGGAAAAAATGGAAAATAGTGGAATAACAAAGAGAAATGTAGAACTTGATAAGGATTCTTCGAGACGAATCAATCTCCCAGCTTTTATTGAACGCCTAAAAGCCTAAACAGCATCAAATTGATAACTAGATTGTTCGAAGACAAATCAAGCATGCCCTCCTAATGACGGCTAGCCCTAATTTATAAAGGGAAATGAGGATTTACTAATTTGGCCTGACTAGACCAAAATACCCCTGAAATGACTAACGCTAATTCCGGCCCCCACGCCTCCTCCTGCGCACGTAAACCATCGTGGGCTCCCCGCGTGTGCTCGGCTCTGGCGTGTCCGCATCAATACTCCCCCCTAAAAGAGCCACCTTGTCCTCAAGGTGGAAGTCGGGAAACTGCTCTCGCATCACGTCGTAGGCCTCCCAAGTCGCATCACAGTCCGGCAAACCCGCCCAATATATCAGCACCTCCTTTCGCCGTCCTGGGCCCTGACGAACCGCCCTCACATCCACAGGCTCGAGTAATACCTCCATGTCCTCTGTCAAGGTAGGAGGCAAAGTAGAAGACACCGCCTGGTCTCCGATAGCCTTCCGCAGCTGTGACACGTGGAACACCGGATGTATCCCTGAGGATGCTGGCAACTCCAACCGGTACGCCACCTGGCCAATCCTGGCTACCACCCTGTATGGACCGAAATATCTAGCTGACAGCTTCTCATTCGGCCTCCTCGCCAGCGATCTCTGCCGGTACGGACGCAGCTTGAGATACACCATGTCTCCCACCTGAAACTGTACATCTCGACGATGCCCATCGGCCCTGACCTTCATCATCTGCTGAGCGCGTAACAGATGCTTCTTCAGCTCCTCTAGCAAACTGTCCCTCTCCCCCATGTACTCCTCCACCTGAGACACTGGAGTCTGTCTGTCACCAAAACGGAGCAAGGGTGGGGGGTCCCTCCCGTACAGCACTCTAAATGGCGTCGTCCCTGCCGCGGAGTGGTACGAAGTATTGTACCAGTACTCTGCCCATGATAGCCACCTATGCCACTGACGTGGTGTCTCTGAGGCGAAGCATCGCAAGTATGTCTCTATGCTGCGGTTGACCACCTCCGTCTGGCCGTCGGTCTGGGGGTGGTAGGCCGTACTCCGCTTCAGGACCGTACCCTGCACCCTGAATATCTCCCGCCAGAAACCACTCATAAAAACCTTGTCCCGGTCGGACACAATGGACCCGGGCACCCCATGTAGCCGTATCACCTCCCGCGTGAAAGCGGTAGCTACCGACACTGCAGTGTATGGATGCCTCAATGGAATAAAGTGAGCGTACTTACTCAGGCGGTCCACTACCACGAATATCACCGTGAACCCATCGGACCGTGGGAGTCCATCAATGAAGTCCATTGTCACCTCCTCCCAAACCCTCTCCGGTAGTGCCAACGGCTGTAGTAGGCCCGCTGGAGCCATAGCCATGTACTTGTGACGTTGGCAAACGTCACAAGCTGCGACTAGGTGCGCGATCCTCTTCTTCATTCCTGGCCAATACAGCTCTCTGGCCATCCTCTGGTAGGTTTGCTGTACCCCCGAATGGCCCCCAGTCACCGAACTGTGAAACTCCTGGAAGAGGACAGGTATGAACTCTGAGCTCCGGGGTATCACCATCCTCCCCTGGTACAACAATCTGCCCCCTACTACCGAGTAACCAACCGGCCCGTCCTCGCCACTCTGCAGTCTCTCCCGGATCTGTCGTAACTCCGCATCTGCCTCTGCCTCCTGCAACATCGGCTCCCAACCCAACCACATAGGCAGTGACAATGCCCTCAAGTCGATGCCCTCCTCCCTCCGTGACAAGGCATCAGCAGCCTTGTTCTCCAACCCGGGTCTGTACTCGATGTCAAACCGGTACCCCACCAGTTTGGACAACCAGTGCTGGTGCTCCTCAGTGACCAGCCTCTGCTCCAGTAAGTACTTGAGGCTCCGCTGGTCCGTGCGGACCACGAACTCCCGCCCCAACAAGTACGGCCGCCACTTCTGAATCGAGAAGACTATGGCCATCAGCTCCCGCTCATAGACTGATTTCAGTCGTGCTCTAGCGGTCAGCACCTGACTGAAATAAGCTATGGGTCTACCCTCCTGCATGAGTACCGCTCCCAGCCCGTACCCCGAGGCATCGGTCTCGACCACGAATGATATGCTGAAGTCTGGCAAGGCTAGGACCGGTGCTGTCGTCATAGCCACCTTCAAGGCCTCAAAGGCCTTGGTGGCTTCCTCCCCCCACTTGAATCCGTCCTTCTTCAACTGCTCGGTGAGAGGCCACGCAATCGTGCTGTAACCCTTGACGAACTTCCTGTAGTAGCCCGTCAGCCCCAAAAAGCCCCTCAGAGCTCGTAGCGTAGTAGGAATCGGCCAATCTAGCATAGCTGATATCTTCGATCTGTCGGCCGCTACCCCCTCTGCCGACACTACATGGCCCAAGTACTCAATCCGCAGCTGCCCAAAGCTGCACTTCTTCCGGTTGGCGAAGAGCTGATTCGCCAATAACTCCTTGAACACTATCTCCAAGTGGCCTATGTGCTCCTCCATATCCCGGCTGTAGACCAGGATGTCGTCAAAAAATACAAGTATGAACCGCCGTAGGTAGGGCTGGAACACCTTGTTCATGAGTGCCTGGAACGTCGACGGGGCATTCGTCAAGCCAAAAGGCATGACGAGAAACTCGTAATGACCCTCATGGGTACGGAAGGCGGTCTTCGGCACATCCTCTGGCCGCATCAGTATCTGGTGGTAACCCGCTCTCAAGTCGATCTTCGAAAAGACCGCTGCCCCATGTAGTTCGTCTAACAGCTCGTCAATCACCGGAATAGGGAACTTGTCCGCGACAGTCTCCCTATTCAGCGCCCGGTAATCGACGCAAAACCTCCAACTCCCGTCTTTTTTCTTCACCAACAGCACTGGTGAAGAAAAAGGACTCACACTGGGCTGTATCACCCCCGCTTGCAGCATCTCCCGCACCAACCGCTCTATCTCGTCCTTCTGCGAATGCGGGTATCTGTATGGCCGCACACTGACCGGAGCCCCATCCCCCCGTAGCACGATCGCATGCTCGTGTCCCCTCTGCGGTGGCAGCCCCTGTGGGCTCTGAAATACCTCCTGGTACTGCTCCAGTACCGGCTCCACCTCCCCTGCGGTCTCTGTCTGCTGCTCCTCCTCAGTCGACAACCCCTGGCACTCCACCAGGAAACCCTCACCCTCATCCTGCAACGCCCTAGTGATGGCCTTGAAGGCCACCACCGAAAAGCAGAGTGTAGGGTCTCCGGTCAGCACCACCGTCCGGTCGCCGTCCTGGAACTCCATCCGCAGGAGCTTCCAGTTCACCTTCATCTCCCCCAACTTCTTCAACCACTGCACCCCCAGAATGACGTCCACATTTCCCAACTCCAGGGGTAAAAAGTCCTCCACTATCTGTATGCCCTGCAGCATCAGGCACACCCCCTTGCAGAGCCCAGCGCTCTCCTCCATCTTCCCCGTCCCCAGCAACACTGTGAATCTCTCCAACGTACTCAGATCCAGCCCATGGCGATCCACCAACTTCCTAGAAATGAAGTTGTGAGTCGCCCCACTATCAATAAGAACCGTCACTGCCTGCTCCGCCAACGTCCCTGATAACTTCATGGTATGATTCGGAGTGAATCCTACCACAGAGTTCAGGGAGACCTCCGCCACGTCCATGTGTACGCTCGCCTCCTCCTCCGCCAACTGCTCGGGCTCCAGTACCTCCTCCTCATACTCCTCCTCGTCGGGTACGATCACGATCTGCAGCAACTTGCTCGCACATCGGTGACCTGGGCTAAACTTCTCGTCGCAACGGAAGCACAACCCTGCTGCACGCCTGGCCCGCATGTCCGCCTCTGTCAGTCGCCTGCCTGGTACCACCCCCGGCCTGACCTCCCCTCTAGGCGCCACTGGAACTCCTGCTGCTGGCCGTGGTGGAACTGGTGCTGCCGTGCTGCGCTGGCCCTGGCCTCCCCAAGCCCCTCTGATGCGCCTCTCCTCCGTGTGCTTCTCCTCCGCCATGTGGGCTAGACGGAGGACATCCTCCAAGTCATTGGGCCTCTGCATCCGAAGCTCTGCCCGTATCGAGGGCTTCAACCCCCTCATGAAGCTCCCGATCAACACCTGGTCAGACACCCCCCGCAACCTGCTAGCCAACATCTCAAACTTCTCCACGAAGTCCCGAACTGTCCCCTCCTGTCGCAGTGCTGACAACTGCTCATAGAAGTCCCCTCCGGACTTCTCCTGGAACCGGTCGAGAAGGTAAGAAGAGAGCTCCTCCCAGGAGCGAAAAGGAGAGCGGGCTGTCTTCCACCGGTACCAGGCTAGGGCCTTGTCCTCGAAATAGATCCCTATAGCACGCAGGACCTCCTCCTCTGTCAGCTGCATCACCTGGAAGTAACGCTCGGCCCGGTAAACCCAGCCGTCCGGATCGGTGCCATCAAACGTCGGCATCTTCAGCTTCTTCAGCCTTCGATCCGCGTTTATGTCACCGTACTGTGCTCCAACCCCCCTAGGGATGCCTCCCTGCACCATCGCGCCCCCTTGCCCCCCTCCGGGGCCTCCGTCGCCGCCCTCGTACAGCTCATCAGGCCATTGAGGTCGCTCCCTATCCCCCGCAGGGATGTAGTTCCCCAAACAATCCGGTAGTCGAGGAGGTGGTGCAAAAATAGGCCCTCTAGCACCCCCGTGCTGCTGAACGGGAGCTGTCCGGTCCTCCAGATGGCCCCCTGGGCCCCAAAATTGGGCCGCAGGAGCCCCAATCGTCACCCCGGGAGCCCCCCTTCCTCCGTCGGGTCTCGTCGTCGCCCCAGGGGTTTGAACAAACCCCGCCACGCCCCCAAAAGGCCTCAGTGGTCTCGCCGGGCCTCCAAAACGCGCTGCCGTGCCCCTAAAAGGGGTTCCCCAGCCTTCCGCGCCCCCCAGCAGAGGCGTACCGCCTCCAGCGCCCCCCACCGGGGGCGCCCCGCCACCTGCACCCCCGAATGGGGGCGCCCAGCCGCCCGCGCCCCCGGAAGGGGGCGCTCCGCCACCTGCGCCCCCGAAAAGGGGCGCCCCGCCACCTGCGCCCCCGCCTGGGGGCGCCCAGCCACCCGCGCCCCCGGAAGGGGGCGCTCCGCCACCTGCGCCCCCGCCTGGGGGCGCCCAGCCTCCCGCGCCCCCGAAAGGGGGCGCTCCGCCTTCCGCGCCCCCAGATGGGGGCGCGCTGCTGTCGGCAGGCCCTATTGGGCCTGTCGAACTCACGGCAGGCCCAGTGGGGCCCGCCGTGCTTGCCGTGTGGTCCGGGTGGGTCCCGCTCCCTTCCCCCGCAAACCCTAGAAGATTTGGGCAGCCGTCGCCTTGGTTTGGAAAATTTGTAGCCGCCGCTTCGACAACAAACCCCTCCGGCCTCTTGCCCCGATCTCCTCCTACGGCCGCCGAGATGGTTTGGAGCATCGCCATCATCGTTGGGATTTGAGCAATCTCCCTTGCCGTCTTCGCCGCCTCGCTCCTCATGTCTTTGAGTTCGGCTTGGATGTCCTCTTGAGTATGGGCGTGATCCTTGTTGGAGATCTCCATGGCCGTCCTCAATGATTGGATATCATTACCCATGGCTTTCTTTAATTCCTCCATCTCGCGGTTGATTTCTTCACGAAACCCTTGAAGCCGTTCTTCCGTTGCGCCGCTTCTTGTTCCTCCCGCCATTAGATCTCACCGCTCTGATACCAATTTGATACAATCCGCTTGCCGTTTGGATCAAATCAGCGATTAATTGATCAAAACAGCGATTTAAAGGTGGAAAAAATGGAAAATAGTGGAATAACAAAGAGAAATGTAGAACTTGATAAGGATTCTTCGAGACGAATCAATCTCCCAGCTTTTATTGAACGCCTAAAAGCCTAAACAGCATCAAATTGATAACTAGATTGTTCGAAGACAAATCAAGCATGCCCTCCTAATGACGGCTAGCCCTAATTTATAAAGGGAAATGAGGATTTACTAATTTGGCCTGACTAGACCAAAATACCCCTGAAATGACTAACGCTAATTCCGGCCCCCACGCCTCCTCCTGCGCACGTAAACCATCGTGGGCTCCCCGCGTGTGCTCGGCTCTGGCGTGTCCGCATCACGGCCAAACTACTACAACACCTCTCAAAATTAGACTCTTTACCACAAATCTGTAATTGTTGGTTGGATCTTAATCGGTATCTAGGCACCACAAGCAATGACTTTGTCCTGGTGCATATGGAAAGCGTGAACAAGTCATCAATGGTGCAACGCTAGACCTGAATGCCACTGTAATCCATGCCGGAGCTTTAACTGTGGCCTAGCAATCAGATCGAGATAATGCTACCAATAGCTCAACCAGACCAGCAAACCAAGCCATTGCAATTAGCAATTGGATAATAGTAGCTGACCAAACTACTGCTGGTAACAGCCGAATTGAACTAGAAGCAAACCTAGCAGCAGCAACAAACCGCTCCAAGGAAGAAGCAAATCCTACTGCTTCGGCCACCACTTGGAGACCCCACATGTCAATGCTGAGATGACCATCAACATTAGCATAGCCTCTAGAGTATCGGTAGCAGGATGTGGACTAATAGGCATGTCTAGACCAGAATGCATCCTCACATTAGCAACTGGTAAAATCTTTGGAATTGACCAAGCGGTCTCTGAAGCTAAAGGGGTAACTGTGATTCGAACGGCCAAAAGTTCGTCATGCAATGCAATTCATATCTGCAGCGATAAACAGTCGGTCATATCAAGGATAGTAAACCCAGCTAGGTCCCTCTCCAAGCATGTCTGACACATAATAACCGAATGTATTTACCAATTAAGATGTGCATCAAAAATATATATCTTTCGTACAGAGAACACCCAACCAAGCTGCCTACAAATTGTCTTGGTAGCTCTCGCAACCGAAACATTTGGCCACTGGTTGTCCTATGAAATTCCTGACAAGTTTATACCTTCACTCTGTAACTCGCTTCGGGTGAGTGTTTTGATTGAGGAACAAAGTTAGGCTACAACCATACCCACCAAAAAAGTGTGCGTACGAGTTTTTGGTAACACAATTCATATATATTAATTGTCCTAAAGTCCCTCGGAGTTTTTCAAGCTCGTGCTTAGCATAAAATCTGGAGATGTGTTACATAGCTTTTATCTGTGAACACGATAATGGAGAGGACCTAGAAGTGGTCTGATTTGTAGAATAAACCAATGAAGATAGAAGTAGGTATCATTGGTCAAAATGGTGTGTTCCTATAAAAGTTTGACCTCAAAATTTCTTAACGGTAACATGTCGGAAAAGGAAGAGCGGTAGAAAAGGAAGACCTGAACATGGATATATCCAAGAGTATAACCAGTCAAGAAGTCTGGTACACTAGGTTTGCTCTTCCATAACCAATACTGTCTTTCTATTCCCAACTTTTACAAATACAAAGAACAACTGCTAACTGTAATAATGGTATCAGACTATACGCATGCCCGTCGCACATGTCGCACATTGATAGGGTGTGAAAGAGAAGTACATATCAAGCGAAGGCAACAAAAAGCAAAGAAAAAATACGGCAAAAACCAGTTGATGTAACAGTATGCGTACCCGAATTATTCCTGCTTTTGAAGGGGAGAAGTAGAGCATCAAGGGTGTTCCCATCATACGATATGTCAGATTGGTTGAGTATGATACTCAAATCCAAAGACAACGGAAACCCAAAGGACATAAATGAAAGAAGCAGGAAACATATAAAGATGTAAAGGCTCATCCAACAACAAAACCCCATGTGCAAACTATATCCAAGGATTATCGGAGCAAGTAGTCAAAGGAAGCATATGACATGTGCTGAGATGAATATCAATGATTGAATAAGGTAAATCACTTTGGAACTCCAAAATCGCAATTGTCATATTGAAATTTTATTGATGAAGAATTCTGAGTCCATACAATCACTCAAGTGTTAAATTACTTCCTGACTAAGTTGCTTTGTGGACAACTGAGATCAAAAGAAAGCGAACAAGGTTCTGGAAAGTCTTCAAATATAATATTGCCACCACAATCAACGAAACATTAGATTTAGCTTCTTCATATCCGAATCAATTGTTGGGATCTCTATCAACACATGAAGATATGATGAATAGATGGTATAATGAAAGTTCATCAACAAAACTTGCAGGCAAGGGTAGATTCAAGAAAAGGATCAGATGCTGAGGGGGATCATTAAAAGAGAAGCTGATTTTTTTATAAGACGAATGGTAAAAAAGGCGAGTCTAAAAACTGAATTCTAATGAGAAAAGGCAAGAGGTTTTTAAGGGAAAAGGCAAGAGGACGATGGGAAATCATGAATGTCTTCATTGCCAAAATGCCGATCATATTAAAGGCAACATTAGTCCAAAGTTGAGAACACTCTTCACTACACAAGTTCAAGAAGAAATGCACATTTGAAAGAGAGTCATTCTGATAGTGATAGTGATCAAGCAAGCTTTGTATAAGATAAGTGAAACACCAAGGAAAATAATGAAGTAACTCCCATAATTGCTTTCAATTTCATATTGCCAGATTATGTGATTTTGCATGTGTTCATGTAAAGCATTCTTGTTTTTTGGAAAATGAGTGAAAATAAAGAACAAAATAAAATGAAGAGAGGAAAACATATGTTGAGAAGAATGATAGAACATGGTTGTTATGCTCGAAGTAACAGCTACTAGTCCAAGGTGGTGGTCTTGCTAAAAAGAATTTCAAGCATGTGGAGTCCTACAATGACATCCAGATCAATATATAACAAAAAAGAAGACACTAAAAATTCTTTTAAAAGAACTAGAGGAGATAAAGTTTGTCAATGCGGCATGGTAACTTGCGGGATAAACCAAAAGCCTATACAGACAAATGTTTGATAGCACAAGGAAATAATGAGACTATAGAAAGGGTGACAGAAATCAATAAAGAACCAGAAAAGATTTTAAAAGCCTCCATCTAAATGGCCAAGGGCCAAACCACAAAGAGTGGTCAGCTCTAACTGATTGTTTGATCAATCCTACCCATGCAAGAGCGATTGCATTTCAACAATCACCCTACCCTACCTTTCATTCTCCTCTTGGTTTTCCCTAGATTCAAGAACATAATTCTGGCATCTAAGTAACTGCTATCAAACAACAATATTATTTGCCATCAGTAAAACTTGGGACTGTCTTGAGATGCACATAGAAAGAATGTAAGTGGACATTTATCATTTAATTGAAATTAGTAATGAAAATTAGTTATGCAAAATGTTGCAGGTGATATATCCATGTCAACTATTTTACTAGTCATTTTTTTCAACCAGTTTACATTTGGAGAAAAATGAAAAAGGAAAAAAATCATCCTAGAGATGGAAAGAACATCAAGATATTCTATAAGGCAGTTGATGGAAAGAAGGCCATATATTCTTTACCTATAATTATTCTCATAAATAAAGTACACGTGCATAAGTTAGAGACATTATATTAGCTGTACTTTGTGCGTGGAATGGTACTCTATTCAATAGACATATCATAACTCATAAGGCATCAATGGGGTATTCATTATAAAAATAGTGGGGAAATAACATTCTATTGGTTTAAACAGAGTAGGGAAAAAATTTACACAAACTGAGACTTGAAAATAAAAATTATGATAGCTTTGAAATACCATGGAGAGAAAATCTTCTTCAGTCAACGATAAAGTAAGATTTTCTTCAGAAGGTGCATCTTTCTTAGTTGACTGCAGAAATTCATTTCTGGCCCATTGTCTGTTATTTAGACTTTTGTGGAGATATGGTTGTTTCGTACATAAATTTCTTTCTGATTCCACATAGGAATATGAGTTTTGATGAAAAGAAAGCATAGGTGAAGTCCCCAGCATTACATTATGAAAGTTTTCTTCATGCTGAACATGCTGGTACAGTAGAGATGGATGTAACATTGTTGAACCAGCCCATCTCATATGAGATGAGAGTTCAGGAAGTGTACCATATTTGTCTTCAAAATGAACTGGAGATGTTCTGCAAGGTCTCTTTGGAAAACCATCATCCATAAAAGAACTGGTCCTGCATGAATCCATGTTATTAACATTTGAAAGTGGAATTGAGTGAGAACAAATGGCCGAATGCATATGGTCTATCAGCACCTTTTCGATTTCCCCTTGATGTCTACTTCTCCATCAAACAACCTACAAAGAGCTTCACCGATGCCTGTAGATAGCTCCTAGTAAAAGCAATAGCATATAAAACATTATTCAAATGTTTAACCAAACAGATTCCCTATGTATATCTTATTATATATCACCTGACAATCCCTGCTAATTTTAACCGGCTTGTAATCATTTAATGGATTCTTGAGATGAAGAGTCCTTTGAAAAGGCAAGTCACACATTCGTAACCATTTAACTTTGAAACTACGTCCCCATGGATTACTACCACCACTGGATTTATTCCAGACATTGTTCCTTTTCCAGCTCACAGAAGACATCATCTGAGCATAGCCTTGAAAGAAGCCACTCATGTTGACACTAAATATGAGAATTACTCTATCTGAGCTCTGCAAGAAAAGAGTATATCACTCTGCTTCACACACGTGCACAAAACAAAAGAAGAAAGAAAGAATAACAATAACAATAATAATAAAGTAAGTAAAAAACAAATAATGTGTTTCCATACATGAAAGGCCTCTTCCAGGGTAGGTTCATTCATTACTTGAGTCGCCCAAATGCCTCTTTCAACAGACAGTTGAATATTCTGGTGGCTCAAACTCTTTATAACAAAATATCTTGTGTAGAGTTTATCATTTCCCACAATACTGGAACCAACCATGTCGCCAGAAGGGTGCATCCTTTCTCTATCAGTACCACCATTGCAATCTTCATTTTCCTTGTTGATTGAGCTCTCTGCCAAGACAAAACAATCACAAAATTGCAGAGTTAGTGGGCATAAAATGGACACATGCAAGGAAATATTTCTTATTAAAATTTAAACATTATATATATATATATATATATATATATATATATATATATATATATATATATATATATATATATATATATATATATATATATATATATATATATATCCTTATTACAATTGAGGGATGTTTTTGAATTTGTCCCATGTGGCAATGTCACATCGCCGCATGGGACAACCTCCTTGAACCCAAAACCAAAAAAACCCAAAACCCCACCCAACCCCCCAACACACGCCCCAACCCAAAACACCCAAAATCACACCCCCAATAAAAAAACCAAAAACCCCCAAGATAATACACACTCAACCACACTCTTCTCATTTTCACCCGTTTTTGCACTCGTCGAAACACACGTGTGGGTCCCACGTCCTGATTGTGTGGGCTGGTTTTTGTGGTGTCCATGCACTTTGTGCACGGGTTATTTCTAGTATATATATATATCTAGGATAGTGATATAAATGTAATCACAGATATAGGTACATGTGTCATATAGAAATATAAATGGTTAAAATAGTGGGATAGTGATATAAATGTAATCACAGATATAGGTACATGTGTCATATAGAAATATAAATGGTTAAAATAGTGGAACCCCCGACCGTTTTATCTGACAAGAACTCCTCTTCTCTTTTTTTATTAAGCATTTTCGAACCCGCCACTGTGAGACAGCTCAGAGAAATACTTTTTAAAGATTTCTCTCTGTTTTACCCTTCTAAGTTGTAATAATAGTTCCTTCTCCCACTTGCACTGGTTTACTCTCTTCTCTCCTCCTTAAACCCAGAAAACTATAAGAGCTTTTTGGCTTTACCCACATCTTATAACTCTGCATTGTTTGTTCTTACTTCTGAACCCAAAAAACTTGGGAGCTCTCTCTTGAGCCCAAATCCTTGGGCTTTTTCCTCTTGGATATTGCTGCTTCTTTCTCGCATCCCCTTCCTTAAACAATAGCTTCATCCCAATCATAAAATTCTTCGCATGGAAGACATGGATATATGTTTTTTCAGAGATAGAATTATCCAAACTCCCAATATGTCTTATATTGCACAACGAAATACGTTTTGAGGATAACAAAGGTACTGAAGTTTGAAACTATGAATCTGATGAAGAAGCCCATGATGCAACTGAAGTTGTAGAGAAACTCAAATTTTAGGAAATTAAAATTCTGCAGTTTCATTGATTGAGTATAAAATTTGATATGACCAAATTTTTATATATTTGTTAAAAAGGGTAAAATTATAATACAACTTAAATTTACATGTATGGGTGATGTTATACACGATGTTCAATTTTGTTCCATTGGAACCAATTCTATGCCAAAGAGAGAAATAACAATTTGTGAACCCCAAACTTTGCTCCCTTCCCTTTTTGCTCTCCCCTCTTTTGCTTTGATCCAAAAATCCAGGAGAGCATTCTCTCTTCAACCCAAATCTTAAAAATTATCTCAAATCTCTTGTTTCTTCTTTCTTTTAAACCCAACAAGTTGTGAGCTCTCTATTGACCCCAAATCCTAGGGATTTTTCCTGCTTGATTTTGCTTTTTTTTCACAACCCCTTTCTTTTCTCGAATCAAACTATGGCTTCAGTCCAAACAAGAAAATTCTTCAAATGAAAGACTCAAACATGTTTTTTAATAAGGAGAAACCGTCATTGACGTCACCGCACAAACCAAAACTCCCAAAGCAACCACTTGTCATAGCTTAGGACCAATGATTCTCTTAGACCTACTATGGCTTCTTCCCAAACAAGAAAATTCTTCAAATGATAGACTCAAATGTGTTTTTACGAAGGAGAATCCGTTGTTGATGTCACCGTACAAACCAAACTCCCAAATCAACCAGTCACCATAGCTTGGAACAAAATATTTTCATAGACCTTCGAAGATTCTCTCTCAAATAAGTTATGAATGTGAAAAGGCTTTAAACTGTTTTATGGAATTACGGGCAAAAAAGTCCACAAACCAGCACTGGGAAGTGAAACGGGGGAAGGTTCGAAAATGCACAAAAGTTAACAGCAGTGTGTTATAGGAGCTGCTAGCATTTTGCCCAATATAAACATTTGGATAGAAATTGGTAAGAGATATAGGTATAGGTATAGATATATTGCTGTAACAAAAGACTATTTAATGATCGTGCAAAAAAGCACAAATCAAATGCTAACTTTGATTAGGAAGCAATATAAAATGTTTGCTGGTGAAATAAATCTTAAAAAGTGGAAACAATTTTTAACCAAGCTTATATCAGGGTCAAGAGTTATGGTGTATGCAAAATATTGTTATCTATGATCAATTTTTAAAGATATTAACTTTCATCTTTGATTCCCTTTTTCATATCTTACAGTCACTGTATAGTATAATGCTTTCTCTTTCTATCATCAAGACATCCTAACGGGACCTCCCCAGAGTGTCCAGTAGTAAAGCTTAACTACAAAGTTGTGACTGATTGGTTTGTTTCTTCTATGACAGTGACTCCAGACTGTCAAACCATGTACAAAGAATAGAATCAGAGAATAAAATAGTAGTTTCTACATAAAGAATGATGTAGGCAACCCATTAAAGGAGTTTTCTACTAACGATCTCGTAAACCTAACTTGCTTCTCTTTAATTCTAGTCCAACGGTTGTGTTATACATATGAATTGCCAAATCTAACCGAAGTGGAGAACAGGAACAACAAGAACACCACCAATAAAGCCTATATTAGATTATTTTACATAAAGATAACAACCTGACATAAATCTTCAGGTTGCATACAACACCCTTCCTCTATACCATACCCACGACTTATAACCCCTCAAATTACCAGGCAACATGGTTCAGTCACCCTAATATATAAGTTGAAGGTACTCGTTGAAATTCCATGCTAATGAGCGCAAGGGCAAATAAATAACATTTGGGGTTTATAGATGATGTGCATGGTGTACATGAAAGGTGTACCTTTTAACATAGCAAAATGGCATCAACTATGTGGGAGTTTTCATGTGTTTGTGTTTGTAAAATAGTGTAATGCATCCCAGAAAGCATAAGATCGACATAAACGCATATCAAGAAGAATACAGGTGGCAATACAAAAAGAAGAAATTCACTCTAGCAGACTCCTTTCAACCACCAAGTTACTCGCCTGGATCATCGTAGTTCTCTAAATCATGTTTGCATTCAGTTAATGATGAATCCACTACGGATGCATGTTCCTTGACACTCTCGGCAACAGAAACCTCCAACATGCCCTAGATTTCAGATAAGCCGGTATATACAGGTAAATCTCCAAGCAAATAGGTTAGAAATTCTGCACCCAAAACGGATAACTGAAAACTCAAAAAAATCAAATCAGACACAAGAAGTCAGGTTCTCGGTGAAATAGTAAGACATATTATCAGCTCATCGAAAAAAATATAAATCAACAAAGAATCATTAACAGTATTATAGTACTATCATCTTAATTTTCCATAAAAAATAATCACATTCTTAATGACCACACGTATAAACAATATGTGTCTACTTCCCTAAAACTCATTCAAAATCTGGTTCCTAAATACTACATTATGCTACCTACTATTATGATATCCTGTGAATCACGACATTTGACATTTTTATGGCATGGCATGGATATGGCACACGCACACATGCACAAGCTCATGCACCCTGTAAGAAAAAGGAACTATTAGAATGCAAAATATTACACAAAGCAAGCACTGCAACTACGAAATATATGAAACATCTGGATTCACTGACAAGCACAACCCAACTGCTGAATAAATTTTTAGCCTACCCGAAACATAGCAACATGACAATGACAAAAAATGCACCTTATCATGTGATCATATTAAACAAAATTATATGCCTCGACTGCGAATGACAATGGGATGTAATACTGATTATGATCATAAATGGCAAACAACTACCCATAAATTTCAATGTAGGATATGAGCACATGTTAAATTAGTAGACTGCAAACATCAAAGCTATAAATTTTCCGCAGGATATCTACGAGTGTGTTCTCTTGTATTTCTAAGCTAGTTGCATTCAACAAATATTCAGCCAAAATGCATTTTTTGGAATTTTCGTGTGCATTTAAACGCGAAATATAAAATGGGGAAGGAACCCACACATGAAATATGTTGGGGTTGGATGGAGGGATGGCATCAGCGGGGGAGAGGAGGGCGAGATATATATATATATAGAGAGAGAGAGCACTAGACTGATAGATAGATATATAGAAAGAGAACTGACCATTGAGGTAAAGAACACTGCACCTCCCTCCCTTGATATAAAGAATTTAGCGAGGGCTTCGTCGAAGAACGGATTCCTTTCTTCGTCGGAGAAAGATAGTGGACTGCCGCCGTCCGGGGGATGATAGATGAACCGGCGTCTCCGGCGCTGATTGAACGATGGGAAGAAGAAGAGGGATTTCGAGCCCTAATTCGTCGCTTAAGGTTTTGGGTCTGGGAATTGCTACCCGCACCTACCGCTTTACTCTGCGCTTGACCGGCTTATTTACAAATTACAAGTATGCAAATTTGCGGAAATTCCAATTGGATGATCTAGCCCTATTTTCTTAAGATTCGTGTTGTGTTGATTGCTCATTGGCATGCTTTTGCTTTCATCATTTGCGTTTTTGCATATGTTTCCATCATGGCCCTGAGAGTGGCATTGTCCTTGAACCATGAAATCTGTGACGCGAGCGTTGACAATGGCTTTTTTTTGGCATCATCTGATTGTAGCCCGAGAGAGACTCACAACTATGTCGAGTGAGCATTACCGTCTGATTGTGACAGGCCAAACGGGATCTGCAATTGAGTCATATACACACCTAGTTTCATTCCGACATGGCATCATCTGATTGTGTAAGCTCGAGAGGGACCGCAATTAGGTTATGTATATGAGCGACGATTACAGCCGTGATTGACTACAATCATATTGAATCCACAATCCATGCACTCTGACCTACTAGTCTGGTCTCATATTTGTGTCTCCATCCATATGTTGATGGTTTCATCGCCATTTTTCTACTATCATCGCTTTCGTGAGGTGGTTGTATTCCCAACATTATACTTCATTGGTCTATCAAAATTTCGAGCGTACAACGAACTGTTCATGTGATTCGATCATGTGCTCATCTAGAATTATTACTTGACGACCACATATACTTGATGGGCGTAAAATAGTGCACACTACTTCAAAGTATATGATGTCATAAGCACATGGTCGAATCATGTGGACAAGTCGTCCTGCACTCGAAATTTCAATTAGCTAAAAAAATTTAGATGTCGGGTATTCTGGGGAACGGGTCGTGACAAATGGTGATGTGAGTATAGTAGGTCGTCAAGTAATAAATTCTGATGAGCACATAGTCTAATTACCGAGACAAGTCGTTCTACATTCGAAATGTCGATTGAATAATGAAGTGTAATGGTAATAATACAACCACCTCATTAACATGACGATTGTAGAAAAAATGGTGATGAAACTATCAACCCAATCTAGATAGCTACGGATGGAGACACAAATAGGGGATAGACTTGCAAGGATGAGTGTATTGATTGTGGATTTACTAGGCATGTCGTCAATCACGGGGCTAATCGTCCCTGCTATATATAACTCAATTAGGGATCCCTTCTCGAGCTTGCGCAGTTAGTTGATGCCATATCGAGATGAAGCTCAATGTGTATATGACTCAATTGCAGATCCCTTTTGGGCGCGTGCAACCAGACGGTAACGCTCACTCGATCTATCACTCAATTGTGGGTCTATCGGTCCACAATTAGAGGATACTCTTTCGGGGAGAATCTATTATACATTTCACGACTTTGTCCTACGTGGCGGCAAAAGTATGCCTATGACAAAATCTTTGTCCTACGTGGCGGTAAAAGTATGACTATGACAAAATTGATGACTGTGCTTTTCCAAATAAATAAAACCAAAAAACCCAAAAGTTTTTCAATTTTAAAATTTTTTTAAATCTCACATTACTTGGTGTTACCGAATTTTTGTGCACTAATCAGATTTTTTTAAAATGAACCATGCCATAGGCACGGGTTATGCCTAGTACTTATAAAGATCACGATCATCACTCGTGTCACGAGTTTCATGGTATAAGGCCAATGCCCTTCTCAAAAGCATAATTGAAACATACATAGAAATATAGGATACAAGTGATGGAATCAAAAGCATAATAATGGGCAATGCAAACAACACAAATCTTATGTAAAAAGGACTGGATCATCCAATTTGTAAATTCGGGGAATCCACATAAAAATACTCTAACATTTGGCGGCGCTTTTCATATTAATACCCTGAACTTTTAAGTAGTACAAATCTATACCTTTTCGTCTGTTTTGGCTAACAGCGTTAAATTATTCCTGTGTTGCCCTTGAACCAAAAAAAACACCTTAACGTTTTGTGATATGTTTCACATAAGTACCCTCCACCGAAAATTGGGGACGACAGTGGCGGGGATGGGAGCGGCGCCCCCTCCTCCTCCACGACCGAGGCGGAGGGGGAGGGGGCGCTGTCCCCCCCCCCCCCCGAAAATATGGGGCGGCAGGAGGCGGAGGGGGAGGGGCGCCGCCCCCTCCCCCGAAAATAGGGGGCGGCAGTGGCGGGGCGGGGGGCGGCGCCTCCTCCTCCTCCCCGACTGAGGCAGAGGCGGAGGCGGAGCCCCCCCCCCCCCCCCCGCGACAGTGGCAGCGGCGGGGAGGGGGGCGGCGCCCCCTCCCCCCTCCACGACTGTGGCGGAGGGGGAGGGGGCGCCGCCCCCTTCCCCGACGAAAACAGGTGGAGCCGTAGGGGTAGGTAGGTATTAATATGAAATATACAGTAAACGTTAGGGTATTTACTGAAGACTGACGTTGAGGGGTATAATCGTCCAAATTTCAGTAATTTGGACGGAAAATTAAAAAAATGTATCAAGTTAAAACCAGCGTATAACGTTTGGGTATAAATTTGTATAACTTAAAAGTTCAGGCTATTAATATGAAAATGCCCCCAAACGTTAGGGTATTTTTATGTGAATTCTCTTTTCCGGAAATTTGTCCCGGGTGTGCGCTTAGTAATTTCATTGGTAATATGCCGGTCCTGAGCAGAGTAAAACGGTAGGTGCGCGTAGCAGTTCCCAAAACCAAAACAGTAAGAGACGAATTAGGGATCGACCCATCGATCATCACTACCGGAGACGCCGGTTCATCTATCATATACCAGACGGCGGCAGTCCACTATCGTTCTCCGACGAAGAAAGGTATCCGTTCTTCGACGAAGCCCTCGCTAAATTCTTTCTATCAACGGAGGGAGGTGCATCGTTCTTTAGGGCTTGTTCTTTTCGGGGTAATTGATAGGGAATCCCGATATTTACACTGTTCTGCGCACTGTAGCGCGAGAAAGTTGGGGTAAAAAACCCTTGGCCGTTCGATTGTTTTCGCGTGAGAAAGCAATTCCCAAGCCCCGCTGGCAGCTCATTTTCGCGATTCTCGAATCCCTTCGAAACGAAGGGATTTCTGACGGAGCTCGTCCTCGCGTGGGTCCCGGCGCCTACTCTCACCTCCCCTCGCGTGGGTCCCTGGCTGCCATACCCTATATGCTCATTGCTTTGTGCTGTTTTATATGTGCAAGTTTAAGTTGATATCCATGTGAATCTGATTTTTTTTCTCCCCTTGGTCCTGTCTTCCATACCCTATATGCTCATTGCTATGTGAAAGTTGATATGTGCAAGTTTACTTTGATATCCATATGAAACCGAATTTTTTTCTCTCCTTTCTCCTGGCTGCCAGACCCTATATGCTCATTGTTCATGCCATGTTGATATATGCATGTTTCAGTTGATGCGCCTATGAATCTGATGTTTTTTCTACCCTTGGTCTTGGCTGCCATACCATATATGCTCTTTGTTTTGTGTTGTTTGATATGTTCAAGTTTCATTTGATATCCATTGGGGGGGGGTTAAATTCGTCTATTCTCATCTCTCCTTACCACATACCACAATTTCATTTCTCATTCCCAACTTTCCCAATATCAAAAGAACACAAAAAAGTTTACTGGGACACACATAACTTTTCCCCTACCAATTTCTTTCAACTTCTCCCCCCCCAAAAGAACACAAAACCTCATTTTTCTCTCTCCAAAATTCTTTTTCTTCCCAACTTTCCCTCCCCTACTTCCACTCAAAAGAACAAGCCCTTATGGGCGTGTGCGCTGTAATTGTATTTTGGGGGTTTTAAAGGTTATTGTTGGCATTTTTGAAAAAAAAAAAGAGTGGTATTTGTTATGTGCAATTAGGTCTGTTTGCATGGCAACTCCTCCCGAATTGACATGTTCCCAGATTCCTAAATCCCAATCCAAAATGTCAATCCTACCCATACACATTCAGTAATATTCGGATCAAGTCATTCTTATTTGAACACTCCTTGTAAGGTTAAAACAGTACCTTTACTTAAACACTCCCAGAATCCCAAAAATCATACCCTCATCCCCTTTTATCTCTCTTCTCCTCAGCGCGAACTATCCTCCCGCAAACAATGGCGGCCGCGCTCGTTCGCCCACCGTCGGCATCGCCACCGCAAACAACGAGGAGACCATCTACATCATTTCCACCCCATCGAGAAATGAGGTTCGGGTTGGGCCTCACAAGAACCCTAGACCTTACGAGGGCGTCCATGCTTTCGACAGCGAGGCATCACAAGCCTATCGAGGTCCGGGCCAGCAGCACCGAAAAGCAGCAAAGCAGCAGCAGCGAGCCTCCGGCGGTCTCTCTGGCTGAAACGTCGCCCCCAAGGCCCAGAAATCAGTAAGCCATTTCTTTTTCATACCAGAAAACTTTCAATTTTTTCATTTCATCTCAAGTTACAGAGATATAGAAAGGTGGAATGTGTGTGAGTCTAAGTGGAGTTTGCTTTTTTGGCATTTCAATGATAATTACAATATATCAATGCTTGATATTTTCGTTGTATTTTGGATTAGAAGAATTTCAGTTCACTCTACTGTTGTTAATGCTATTTGATTTGTAAAGTGTGGCTACGCAAAAGCTAGGCTTGACCTGTGTTGGTTTCTGACTTATGGAAAATGTAGATACAATGCGATTATGTGCAGCATCTGTTGTCAAGTGAGGTGAAGAGCATTTAAATTGAAACACGCGGGTGCTATTAGACAGCCATTAGACAGAAGAGAAGCAGGCATTGATGAAACCAAATAAACTTTGCACCGTGATCACATTACAACTATTGGCCTCAATGGCAAAGCTGGAGATGGTACGGTTGCATAATCACATGAAAAATCATTCACATCATTTGGTCCTATCATGTTTTCAATCGAAAACCCAAAAGCCTTTAAAGTTTATGTTGATTGATCCAACTGCATGGTTGTATTTATCAAACCTCACGCTTGCATGTCTCCAAATTGTCTTGCAAGGACAAACATACCATATGGCAGTTAATGGTGCTTGCTCTTCCAGCTGCATTCTCCAGGGA
Source organism: Scilla litardierei (assembly GCA_030789695.1). NCBI lineage: Eukaryota > Viridiplantae > Streptophyta > Magnoliopsida > Asparagales > Asparagaceae > Scilla > Scilla litardierei. Next base: position 559,699 of record CM061133.1, on the reverse strand, counting down.
GTTTATAATTGGATTTGTGCGCTTGTACCAGGCAGGCCAACCTGCCAGTCGAGGTCATAAAATGAAATACATCAACTTTGATCTATTAACCAATTAAAAGCAGTATTATGTACACAGCCTACATCTATGCATAGCCTTGAAGCCAATTAGGCAAGCATACGAGGAAAGCCAGATGCCATTCTAGTTCTTTTCCTTAATTGCTTTGTGTTTCACCAATTATCTCATTCTTAGTGTCGTTAGTTGGCAAAAATTCTGATGTACTTCAAGAAATTTCATGAGCTTATGCTTGATAGGTGGACATGTTCTATTCATTCACTTTGGAATTATGAACTCCTCTGAAGCTTGGTCGTAAACATTTGAAAACTATTAACATATGTATATCTATGTTTTTTGGTACTGTAGGGTCAAACGCCATACAATTTCCGTGTTTGTTGGAGATGAAAGTGGAATGATCAATAGAATTGCTGGGGTATTTGCTAGAAGAGGATATAATATCGAGTCCCTTGCAGTTGGATTGAACAAGGACAAGGCACTGTTCACAATAGTCGTCTCAGGAACTGAACGAGTACTGCAACAAGTCGTAGAGCAGCTCCATAAGCTTGTTAATGTTTTGAAGGTAACTCTTACATGCATTCAGCATCAAGATTCGGCAAAATTTAAAACTTGTTCACCTCATTATATCAGTTAAGAACTTAAAGTATTTGAAGTCACACACAAACATCGAATAACCATCTGAATATATGGAAATATCATTCACAAATATTAAACAAACATATGCATATATGGAGATAACACACCCAGACACATCAACCACACATATGTGCTTATGGAGATCTTCAGGCACTGCCTGTTCTCACTAGCTTGTATAGAAACTGTTATATTTCATGGCGAGTTTCAGGTGTGGACCTTTTGCAACCAGCTTTTGTGTAACTTGTTTGTTCATGAATTCCAAAGATTGTAGGTCAAATGGCAGACATGAGTGCTACATCCCTCCCCAACTCCAAAAAAAATCTTGAATCATACCAGAAGAGAATGTGTCAAGAGAATTCCATGCAACTTCATTCTCTGTGCTTAATCAATACATTCTGCATTCTCCACTGTGACACGTCGAGCTCCTCACTGCAAGTGGTAGGTGCATCATTGACTTATTGCCGAGGATCTCATCTCCATTCTTTTCCTCTAATACTAACAACCATACTGTCAACACACTTAACTTACCACTGTCTGAAACAGTGACCATTGTCACATCATCTGCTCTGGTTTGAGGCATTCAACTAACACAGTACTATTAGCTGTAGTGAAGAGTTCATCCATTAGAAAAATTATTTTCTCTAATTTAGGGGGCCTTTCATCCGCTTCAACTCTTTGATTCAATAATTCTTTTCAGCGAGATTGAATGTCTCCTTTATAGCTCTAGTTCAAGTTACTTTCTTCTTGATTTTGTATCCAAGTTTTACTAGCTTTTTGAAAGGAAGCTATATTTAAATATTATCATTACTAGATGGGGCCTTGTAAGACTTTTCTGCTATCAGGAAGAATCCATCTCACATCTATAATCTATGCCTAAGAAACACTTCATTTATATACTCATAAGAACAAGATATGACTTCTATCTTGATTTTGTTCTTTAATTCATGCATATTATGGTCCTGATATACTTATAGGTTGAAGATTTGTCAAGGGAGCCACAAGTAGAAAGGGAGCTGATGCTTATAAAACTAAATGTGGAGCCAGATAGGCGCCAAGAGGTACTTGTGTAATTTATTTTCGTTCACGCGATGTTGTCCTTTAACTATATATGAAATGAGTAATTATTCATGTAATCCTGATCATCAATGGGCATTTGACAGTAATTTTGATAATTGAACTAGACATTATAATCTTACAAAAATGTCTGCTACATAAAAGTGCAATGTTATTTCCATCTTGAAACTTTTCTATTAAAGGCTATGTTCCACTTTTTGTTTTTGTGATGTCTCTATGTGATTCAATGTTCATGATGCAGCAATGACACTATGGTATGTTTTGAATGTGCCATCTTTGTTATCCGATAAAACCGAGCTTTGTCTACCGCGATACATCTTCCGATGTTTTTCATTGGTTGGGAATGCTATGACAGCTAGAAACCCTAACACGTGATCTTGGCTCAGTCTCAAGAGTTCAGGAGTTTCCTATGTTCTTGGCAAAACCGATTTTCATTTTTCATAAGTTATTATATGTGTGCGTTTTCTGCATGCATGTGTAAGTGGAGTATGAGTTTTTTGTTTATTATGTGCATATGGGCAAGAATACTATTTTTGATCATAAACGAAGCTCTTACAATTGAGCAAGTCTCACTGAATGATCCATCCATATTTTAGCCTGATGACCCCTAATTAGAGATTGATAATGTTTCGATTGGAACGCCGTCATGCATATGCAGACATGTTGTCCTGCTATAATATGTTTCAAACAGTGTATTTGCCTAGTGTATCTGCCCATGGTCACAACCAAGGAACGAGGTTTCGGCCACAATCACTTAGTTTCGGTTGTTTCATTTCGGGTTCGAAGAGAGACGAGACGAAATTGTTGTTGGAACTCGGGTTTGGCTGAAACTATTTGGTTTTGATCACTTTTGACTGAAACCAAATAGTTTTGATTTTGCTCGGTTTTGCTCAGTTTCAGCCGAAACCACTTAGTTTCGGTCAGTTTCGGTCGAAATCAAATGGTTTTGGCTAAAACATCATTTCTCACCATAATATGTGAGTTTGTGTTTAAATACATAAACTTTTTGGTCTTCGACCGAAACATCATTTCTTATCATTAAATGTGAGTTTGTGTTTAAATAGAACTATATACATAAAGATATTTATTAAATATCTACAAATTATAAAAAATCTAAAATTTTATTGAAAATTTAAAAATTATATTATAAAATTCATTAAAAATCTAAAAAAAATATTACAAATTTATTTATATAAAAATATATACATATAAATTCATATAAATCCGAAACCGGAACTTAAAACGAAACATACAAAACCGTTTTTGACTGTACGATGCCTAAAAATTTTCCAATGTCCGAAACCGAAACCGAGTTATCAAATTTTGGTCAAACAGCTAGCTTTGCGTACATCTCATGGAAACTGCTTATCTCAGAGCTTTGGCGACCGTCCGCTTTAGTAAGGTGAATATCTTTTATGTCCATCCAATGTATCATTGTATCCATTTTACGAGCTTCTTTTATGGAGCTGCTTGCAGCAAGGGAAATGCTTTCCTTTAATGTTTTACATGGTAAACACAACTTATTTAATATTTATGCAGATGATGGAGATTTATGACGATTGAAAATGCATATGGTGACAATGAAGAATTATATTTTATATTTAGCTTCAGTAAGAACTAGGAACTGAAGATGTGATACTTGGCATGATATGTATGGATCATGTGGAGCTGACCAAATCCTAAACTAACTTTGCAAGTGCAAGTAAACGATGATGACCCACCTGCTGGATGGTGGAATGAGGTGGTCATATATTATATTTATTTGGATTATCTTTGAGTCTTTGACAACCTCAGATGACTGGACATATATCGAATTTTCAGAATGTGACATGGGCAGTAAATTACCATAATAGTTGAATTGAGTGACTGTTGGGGAAGTTGAAACTGCATTTTACAGTTGTTTAGCTTTTCTTTACCTACCAATTCCTGTGGGTGGCATCCACCTCTTCGGCACGAAACAAGGCTATGGCAACATATAGTCCTTTGATATATGAAGATAACTTTTGGTTAGAGTTTAGGATTTTCTTCTCTGTCATAATAGTGAGGAGGGAACCAGTTACATGTTCAGCAGTGATACTCTTGTTGGGTAGCAGTACCCGAGAGGAGGTTCCCTCGTGGTTACTGAAGTTGCTTCTTGTATGTTTTCCAACTTTTTAAGATGTAACACTTTCCGACAGAAGCCTTTCCTGTTATAATTTTGGCCTTTTAACTTCTAAAGCAGGTATGTGTGGTCCCTATAGAGCAAGGTTTTAGGTCTCGGTTTCGGTCTCGGTATCGCTCTTCCCAAAATTTAGGTTTCGGTATCGGTATCGTCCGTTTCGGTGGTTTCGGACGGTAGTTTCGTTTCATCGGTATCGGTAGTTTCAGATACTTAAAGCTCTATTAAATACTATCAAATATTATCAAATATTAGCACAAATACCTTTTTACTAGTTACACATTTTGTTAAAAGTATTATGCTAAATATATTACATTTTTTTGATCAACAGGATTGAAAATAAATGAGAATGGCAAGCTTTTGAATAAATGGAAGGGTTTGGTGGCTGAAAATGATAACTTTGTAAATAAATGGAAAACCTTTAGTGGCTGAATGTCACGCTTGTAATTAAATGGAAAGCCTTTAGTGGCCAGCTCACTCAAAAGGTCAAACTTCTTAATAAATGCTAGCATGTGTTGGACAATTGCACTTGCACCGTGCAAACAAAATTTAAATTAAATGCTAGAATATGCTACCATGTAAGACCTCAAATTGCAGGAGGCGGGCTTCTTCGGGGATGCGACGGGAGGCGGGCGACCATGAGGTACGTCCATCTCTTCGTTTCTTCTTCTTTTTCTGGATTTTGGTGATGTTTCCTCCTCCTCCTCCTCCTTGTTTTCATTTTTTTAAGTTTCAGTCGGTATCGGACAAGTTTCGACCGGTATCGGTCAATACGGCCGAAACCCAGGCCGATACGGCCGAAACCCGGCCGATACGGCCGAAACCGAGAAGTAACGTGTGGTTTCGGACCGGTCCCCTCCGAAACCGATCCGAAACGGCCGAAACCGGTCGGTTTCGGCCGAAACCTAAAACTATGCTATAGAGGATAAGCTTCGAAAACATTGCTTGAGATGTTTTGACCATGTAAGATCTATTGATGCATTTGTTAGCAATACATAATATTGAGATCAAAAGAAACAGAGGTAGACTAGAAAAAATTATGGAAGGAAGTGATAAGCGGTGATATAAAAGATCTTGGTTTGAATGAAGAGAAAACTTTAGATCATAATGCATGGAATATAAGTATGTGACATCACGGTCTGTTGTGATTTTTAACTTGTGTTTATTTATTTATTATTTCCTCTTATTTTTATTTATTTTATTATTTCCTTTTATTTTTAGTATTATTTTAGTAATAGTATTATAATGTTATTATTATTATTATACTATTTTCTTTCCTTCAATTGAGTCCATGAAGCCGACCCCAGTTTTGGGATGAAGTCTATGATGATGGTGATGGTGATGGTGAACTTGTAAAGCCTGTTGAATCATACCAGATGTCAGTTTACATTTCCTGTTCTATGTTCAACTTCACATTTTGTAACATGCATATAAGTGGTTAATTATCGAAATAAAATTGTAAAGTGCAAATGAAATATGAGCTCACAGGCATGTCATCCAACTTTAGAAGTGGGTTTCCTAGAGCAGTACCTATCATGAAAATGATGCGACTAGGGCTTTTTGTGGGGATTAAAGGTAGGGTTTTTATGGTTTGTGGACTACTAATCTAGGGTTTGGTAGCGAAGATCAGATCTGAAATAGTAATTTAATTGCTAATAAAATAGATCTAGGGCTACAACTAAATAATTGGCAACTAGGAATTAATCTAGAGAACTAGGAATAGAAAATACCTTGATCAAATCTTCGATAATCCACACCCTAGGGCCGGCCGGCCCCTTTATTGGGGGAGGGGTTAATAATTATCTAATTACCCCTTTGCCCTCCCCACTTGTGAGAAATCACAAGTTTGGGACCGGGTCCAAGTTGGACCCAAGTCGCCGCCTCCGATGGTAGACCCGCATCTCTTGAACCGGGCTCCCCACTTGGCTAGCCGCCGCCGCCCCCTGAGCCCCCTGAGCCGCATCATTACTCCCCCCCAAAAGTGCCACCTTGTCCTCAAGGTGGAAATCTGGAAACTGGTCGCGGATCACTGAAGCCGCCTCCCAAGTAGCATCGTAATCGGGGAGGCCCCGCCAACGAATCCTCACCTCCCGGACCCCGCCTGCGGTCTGCCGAATCCCTGTCAACTCCTGAGGCTCCAGGAGCACCTCCATGTCATCTGTCAAAGTGGGTGGGAGAGTGGGTGACAGAGTATGATTTCCGATGGCCCGCCGCAACTGTGAAATGTGGAACACCGGGTGAATGGTCGAAGTGGTGGGTAACTGCAGTCTATAGGCCACCTTCCCGATCTGAGCGGTCACCTCAAAAGGGCCATAGTAGCGGGCCGCTAGCTTCTCATTGCTCCGATGAGCCAAGGTCCTCTGCCGGTAAGGTCGAAGCTTCAGGTACACGCGGTCCCCCACCTCAAACTGCTCATCTCGCCGGTGTGCATCTGCCTTGGTCTTCATGATCTGCTGGGCCCTCAACAAATGTTTCTTCAACTCTTCCAAATACCTATCCCGCTCAGTCAAGTGCTCCTCTACCTGGGACACCGGCGTAGAACCTCTGCTGTAATGTATCAACTGTGGGGGGTCACGGCCATATAGGATCCGGAATGGAGTGCTCTGTGCTGCTGAATGGTACGAGGTGTTGTACCAGTATTCGGCCCATGCCAACCACCTGGCCCACTGTCTCGGCGACTCTGACGCGAAGCACCTCAGGTATGTCTCCACACTCCTGTTCACCACCTCCGTCTGTCCATTTGTCTGCGGGTGATAGGCCGTGCTCCTTCGAAGCTGGGTCCCCTGCACCTTAAATAACTCCTTCCAAAAGCTGCTGATGAACACCTTGTCCCGATCTGATACTATGGAGCCTGGAAACCCGTGCAGGCGAACCACCTCCCTCATAAATGCTGCTGCCACCGTAACTGCAGTGTATGGGTGTCTGAGAGGTATAAAGTGGGCGTACTTGCTGAGCCGATCGACCACCACTAATATGGAACTGTACCCCTCTGACCGCGGCAACCCCTCAATGAAATCCATACTAATATCCTCCCATACGCGCTCTGGCAAGGCTAGTGGCTGTAAAAGTCCCGCTGGCGCCATTGCCAAATACTTGTGACGCTGGCACACGTCACATTCTGCTATGCGCTGGGCAATGTCCTTCTTCATCCCAGGCCAATATAACTCCCTCGCCATCCGTCGGTAAGTCTGCTGTACCCCGGAGTGCCCCCCAATGGCGCTGCCGTGGAACTCCTGAAATATCATGGGAATGTGGGCGGACCCCCTGGGAATCACCAGCCGGCCATGGTATAGCAACCTCTGTCCCTCCATGCTGTATCCCTGAAAGTCTGAGGACCCCTGCTGCAGTGCCTCACGGATCCTCGTCAAATCTGCATCAGCCTCTATCTCTCTACTCAAGGGCTCCCAATCCAAGAGGACGGGTGCGGATATGGCCGCGACCTCCGCAATCTCCTCGCGACGTGACAGGGCGTCAGCCGCCTTGTTCTCTAGGCCTGGGCGGTACTGTATCTCGAATGTAAAGTGCACCAGCTTGGAGAGCCATCTCTGATGTTCCTCGGTGACCATACGCTGCTCCAACAAGTACTTCAGACTTCGCTGGTCGGTCCGCACTACGAACTTCCTACCCAACAGGTAGGGCCGCCACTTCTGAATAGCAAGTACAATCGCCATCAGCTCCCTCTCATAAACTGACTTCAGCCTCGCCCGTGCTGACAGGGTCTGACTAAAGAAATCAATGGGCCTCTGGTCCTGCATCAAAACTGCCCCTAGGCCATACCCGGATGCATCGGTGTCTATCACAAAAGGTCTGCTGAAATCTGGGAGCCCCAGAACTGGCACCGACGTCATCGCCTGCTTCAGGGCCTCAAATGCCCTGGTCGCCTCCTCGCTCCAGTGGAAGTTGTCTTTCTTCAGTTGCTCGGTGAGAGGCCAAGCAATCGTGCTATATCCCTGGACAAACTTCCTGTAATACCCTGTCAACCCCAAAAAACCCCGCAGTCCCCGTAAGGTAGAGGGTATATGCCAATCCAACATGGCAGCAATCTTGGTCCTGTCGGCTGCCACTCCCTCTGCTGATACCACGTGGCCCAAGTACTCCACCTGTGGCTGGCCGAACAGACATTTCTTCTTATTTGCACAGAGCTGCTGCTCCTGTAGCTCATGCAGTACTGCTCTCAGATGCCCCACGTGCTCCTCCATACTGCGGCTGTACACCAATATGTCATCAAAGAAGACCAACACGAACCTCCTCAGAAAAGGTCGGAAGACCTTGTTCATCAACGCCTGGAATGTGGCCGGTGCATTCGTCAAGCAGAATGGCATGACTAGGAACTCATATTGCCCCTCGTGAGTCCTAAATGCGGTCTTCGGCACGTCGGCCGCCCTCATCCGTATCTGGTGGTAACCCGATTTCAGATCAATTTTGGAAAAATAAGCTGCCCCGTGGAGTTCATCCAGCAGCTCATCTATCACAGGGATGGGGAATTTATCTGCCATTGTTTCTTTATTGAGGGCCCTGTAATCCACGCAGAATCTCCAGCTGCCATCCTTCTTCTTCACCAACAGTACTGGGCTAGAAAAAGGACTAGTGCTCGGTTGGATCACCCCTGCCTGCAGCATCTCCTCCACCAACCGCTCTATCTCATCCTTCTGTACCTGAGGGTACCTGTAAGGCCGTACACTAATGGGAGACACGCCCTCTCTCAGAACAATGGCGTGCTCATGATTCCTGTGGGGTGGCAGCCCCTGCGGTGTCTGGAAGACCTCCTCAAACTGTGCCAACAGCTCCTCGACCTCCGGTGCTACTGTCTGCGGGATGCCCTCACTCTGTACCGACGCAGTCACTGCCTGTAGCTCCACCAAGTATCCCCCTCCTGCGGTGTGGATAGCCCTGGACATGGCCTTGTAGGACACCAGGGAACGACAGAGGCTGGGGTCCCCCTGTAACACTACTGTCCTCCCCTCGTGCTGATACTCCATCCTCAGCAGCTTCCAGTTGGTCCTAGTCTCCCCGAGGGTCTGTAACCACTTCATCCCCAGGATGACGTCTGTACTCCCCAGCTCTAAGTGCAGGAAATCGGCGACGATCTGCTCTCCCTGAACCGCCACAACCACCCCGCGACAGACACCAGTGCTATGTGTCACCTGTCCCGTACCGAGCATCACTCCATACCTCCCAGTGCCGCTCATCTGCAAACCCTGTGCCTCCGCCAGTCTGCTGGAAATGAAATTGTGGGTGGCCCCACTGTCGATCAAAACTACCACCTCCTGGCTACCCACCTGTCCCACCAATTTCATGGTGTGGTTCGGTGTGAACCCCACCACGGAATTGAGGGACACCTCTGCAAGGTCTAAGTGCCGATGCTCCATCTCTTCCTCCTCCTCTCCTGCCTCTAGGGTGATGACCTCGTCCTCTCCCTCCTCATCGCCAGCTATCAGTATCTGGAGAGTCCGAGCGGCGCATCGGTGTCCGGGGGTGAACTTCTCATCACATCTGAAGCACAGCCCCTTCAACCGCTTCTCCCGTATCTCAGCATCCGTCATCCTACGCACCTGCCCCCCACCACGGGGCTCCTGCCTCCTGTCAGTACCGCTCCCAGCTGCGGCCGTCACCCCCTGCCCTAGGGTGGTCCCTGTAGTCGGTGTGGTCCTCTGGCCTGCAGTCGCCGCCTGACTCCGGAATGTGGCACCTCCCCACGTCCCTCTGGACCTCCGCTCTGTCTCCTGGTGGTCCTCCACCTTCCTGGCCAGTGTCATCATCCCCCGCAACCCGACAGGCTCGAACTGTCTCAGCCCTGACCGCACCGTGGGCTTCAGCCCCTTCATGAAACAACCCTCCAAGGACTCCTCAGAGACTCCCCGAACTCGGTGGCAGAGCGACTCGAACTTCTTGATGTAATCACCCACGCTCCCCTCCTGCCTCAGCGAGTACAGCCTTTCGAACACGCCGCCAGCTGGGCCTCCGCCAAATCGCTCCGTCAAGAGCGTCGTAAACTCAGCCCAGGTCTGAAAAGGCTGCTGCTGATCGGTCCAACGGAACCATCCCAAAGCTTCTCCCTCCAGACAGACCCCTATGTCCCGCAGCCAATCCTCCCCTGGTACAGCGGACACCTCCAAGTACCTCTCCACCCGGTACAGCCAGTCGTCTGGGTCGCCTCCCTCAAACACAGGCACCTCCAACTTCCTCAGACGCCTCTCGCCAACAAATCCCCCTCTCTCCTGCGGCTGGAAACCCCCCCTGGGCTGATATCCCTGTCGCCTGTCTGGAATGTAAGCCTCAGCCCGCTCACGGTAACCTCCCCCTGCTCCATGTCCCTGCCAGTCTCCTGGAGGGCACCCAAACTCCATCTGGGGGCCTCCTGGGGGGTCCTGGTACGCTCTCCAGTCTCCTGTAACTCCCCCAAAGGGTGGGGGCTGAATCGGTGGCCCCCCTGTGGTCTGCTGGTGGCTTCCGTTCTGCTGAAATCCTCCGCCAGGCCCTCCAAAGGGCTGAAATCCTCCAAACTGAGCTCCACGGACCTCGGGCGGGCCTCCCGGAGGCCGATAATTTGTCGTAATGGGCTGTCGGGCGTCCTGGGGGGCCGGTGGGCCCCCCCAGTGTTCAGCTGGGCCTCGGCTCCCCCCCTGGGGTCGGCCGAGGCCCCCCAGGCCGCCGCCTGGGCCGGCCGGCCCTGAAATTGGGCCGGCGGGCCCCAGGCGGCGGCAGAGTGGCCTGCCGAGGCCGCCGGGGGGGCGGCAGGGTCGCCTGCCCCTCCCAAGCCCCCGGCGGCCCTCCGCCGCCTCCAATGGGGTTCGCCGACCCCCCAGGGTTGTTTTGGGGGGCCGGCGGCCACGCGGGGGTGGCCGGGGGTTGTCGATGGGTCGGAAAAACCCCCCCGGTCCTTTGTTCTTCACGGCGCGGCGGTGCGTGGTCTTGATGGGTCCCCCACGTGTTGTCTTCTTGGTCAAAGCCGCCATCTTCGTCAAATCCCGGATGTTCTTCAAAAAAAATTGCCTTTTTACCTTTGTCCTTCACCAAAGGTGGCTCCTTTTTGCTTGGATCCACCTTTGGGATGAGATGAGCGGTCAATGCCGCGATGGCCTCCGTCAATTCCGAGAATTTTCCTTCCGTCATCTCCTTCATCTCCTTCCGGATCTCCGCGGCCATCTCCGCATCTTCTTTCCTTAGATCAATGAAACCCTTACTGATTTGGGCTTCAATCTTCTCAACTTTCCCTTCCACGACCTCAATCCGCTCCGTGGATCGCGTGCTTGCCATGGATCAACCGCTCTGATACCAATTTGATGCGACTAGGGCTTTTTGTGGGGATTAAAGGTAGGGTTTTTATGGTTTGTGGACTACTAATCTAGGGTTTGATAGCGAAGATCAGATCTGAAATAGTAATTTAATTGCTAATAAAATAGATCTAGGGCTACAACTAAATAATTGGCAACTAGGAATTAATCTAGAGAACTAGGAATAGAAAATACCTTGATCAAATCTTCGATAATCCACACCCTAGGGCCGGCCGGCCCCTTTAGTGGGGGAGAGGTTAATAATTATCTAATTACCCCTTTGCCCTCCCCACTTGTGAGAAATCACAAGTTTGGGACCGGGTCCAAGTTGGACCCAAGTCGCCGCCTCCGATGGTAGACCCGCATCTCTTGAACCGGGCTCCCCACTTGGCTAGCCGCCGCCGCCCCCTGAGCCCCCTGAGCCGCATCAGAAAACTGCAGATGATCGCTTTTAATGACGAAGAGCAAGTGTTGTTAATTTATATTTCATCTTGATACGCTTGATGCATGTCATGGTTAATGTTGAAGTTTAAGTTCATGTACCCTCTTCTCCATGCATTGTTCTGTGTGTTCTGTGCTCTCTTTACCATGCTTCAATTACATACAATGGTTACTTTAACATGCAGGTCATGGGTTTGGTTGATATTTTTAGAGCGAAAATAGTTGATATTTCGGAGGATTCACTTACTGTTGAGGTGACAACTGCCAAACATTATGTATCACATATTTTATTTTGAACTATTCATAAACCTAAATGTTACAATTTTTAAATAACCGCGGATGCAGGTGACAGGTGATCCTGGTAAAGTGGTAGCAGTTCAGAGGAATATGAGTAAATTTGGTATCAGAGAAATCGCTAGAACGGGAAAGGTTATTGATGTTGTTGACATGAAAAGTGAGTGTTATCCTGTTCTGCTCTTTCATTAGGTTTTGAACTCTGCTATTCCATATAGATCGCTTTGAGGCGGGAGAGAATGGGAGAGACGGCCCCATTTTGGAGATTTTCTGCATCTTCCTATCCAGACCTGGGAAGCGGGATAGCTGAAAGTCCACTTCTTCGGCCTACAAATAGAGCTTTCACTAGTGATTCGGAACTGTCGTCTGGAGTATGTACATACTGGCATTTATTTTACAAAATGTTGTAGCAGATGATTAAATATGCACCATTAAACTTGACTTTTTTTGTATGCATTCTAGGAATGTTCTTGATTTTTTTTCATTTTCAGACACAAGACTATATTAGGTAAAATTTAATTTTTAAATGTATTTGATGTCAGGAAACATTGTTCTTTAACTTCAGTTGAAACCAAATTCTAAATTACATTTGTCCGAATTACCGAGCAAGGCGGGACTGGTACTAAAATCACTCAACATAAAACTTTTTTAGTCGGGAGATAACTTACTGTGGAGACTAATGAGATCTCTGTCTTTGGCATGCGTGAGAGAGTTGGCTAACATGATACCATCAACCAAGGAGCTTAATGTTCATGCAAAACTAAGCTCCAAGTAACTTAGTATCCTTACCATCATTAGAACTGAGGATTTATGCAACATGAATGGAATAATCCCATGATTTTTTTTTTGTTTGGGGGGGGGGGGATCCTTGAGGCATAATCAAACCCCACTGATTGGAAGTTTGATGAAGTTTACTGCACGAATAACGAGCTTCACTGAAATCCATTTGGCGTTATTTGGAAGGTGAAAATCAGGTTTAACTGATGGTTTTGAGTTATGTGCATTCTTATTTTTCCCTCTTATAACCGGTCTTCAATAAAAGCTAAGGTCTTTGGTTAAATTTGGTATGGTCCAATAGGCAAGGTGTTGTGAATCGTCGTAGATCGATTCACAATTTAATATGGAAAAATTAAAAAGAGAGGAAAAATATTTGGAATTGCTTGATTGAAAAACAAACGATAACAAGATAATGATCTTATTAGAGACAAGATCGATCTCCCCACTTTGGATGAACGGACCAAAGTTTAAGCACTGTCAAATGACGCTTGAGAGTTTTCTCACAATTCAAGCATAAGGAAAAAGATGACGGCTAGACCTAATATAAAGAAAGAGAAGGGATTTTGGTAAAAGACCAAAATACCCTCCCACTACTAAAATGGCCTAAACCGCGCTCCCGCGTCTCCTGCGACGTGCGTAAGTGATGACGCCTCCACTGCCACGTGCACCATCGGCTAAGGGGGATGCGACGCTAGGTGCGCTCGCATCAATACCCCCCCTAAAAGAGCCACCTTGTCCTCAAGGTGGAATTCCGGATACTGCGCCTGGACCACATCATAATCCTCCCAAGTAGCGTCGTGGTCTGGTAGCCCTGCCCAATAAATCAGCACCTCTCTCCGCCGTCCCGCTCCCTGGCGAACCGCTCTCACCTCTAAAGGCTCCAACAATACCTCCATGTCCTCCGTAAGTGTAGGAGGAAGAGTAGAGGAAACAACATGGTCTCCAATCGTCCTCCTCAACTGCGACACATGGAACACAGGGTGAATCACCGACGTGACCGGCAGCCTCAACCGGTACGTCACCTGTCCGACTGTGGCCTCCACCTGATATGGACCGAAGTAACGAGCCGCCAGCTTCTCATTCGGCCTCCTCGCCGTCGATCTCTGCCTGTAGGGACGTAGCTTGAGATAGACCATATCTCCCACTTGGAAGCTAACGTCTCGTCGATGTCCGTCCGCCTGAGCCTTCATCACCTGCTGAGCCTGCAACAGGTGCTTCCGCAGCTCCTCCAACAGCCCATCCCTCTCCTCCATGTATGTCTCCACTTGCGACACAGGAGTCTGGCTGTCCCCAAAGCGCACCAAGGGTGGATGGTCACGTCCGTACAACACCTGAAAGGGGTCGTCCCTGCTCTCGAATGGTACGAGGTGTTGTACCAATACTCCGCCCACGCCAACCACCTGTACCACTGCCTAGGTGTGTCTGAAGCAAAGCACCGCAAGTACGTCTCCACGCTGCGGTTGACAACCTCCGTCTGACCGTCGGTCTGTGGGTGGTAAGCGGTACTCCTCTTCAAGACCGTACCCTGTACCCTAATCAGCTCCCTCCAAAAGATGCTCATGAATACCTTGTCCCTATCGGACACGATGGACGCCGGTACCTCATGCAGCCGTATCACCTCCTTCATGAACGCCGCTGCTACTGATACGGCTGTGTAAGGATGCCTCAAGGGAATGAAGTGGGCATACTTACTCAACCTATCCACCACCACCATGATCACCGTGTACCCCTCTGAGCATGGTAGCCCGTCGATGAAATCCATGGTAATATCCTCCCACACCCTCTCCGGTAGTGCCAACGGCTGTAGCAGCCCCGCTGGAGCCATCGTCATGTACTTGTGACGCTGACAGATGTCACAAGCTGCAACTAAGCGTGCAATCCCCCTCTGCATCCCTGGCCAGTACACCTCTCTGGCCATCCTCTGATAGGTCTGCTGTACCCCAGAGTGACCCCCCGTTACAGAGCTATGGAACTCTTGGAACAAAACGGGTATGAAGGCAGAGGTCCTCGGCAACACTAACCTCCCCTGGTACAGTAGTCGGCGCCCCTCCAATGAATATCCTACCGGCCCTTCCGTCCCACTCTGTAACAGCCCGCGGACCTGCTGCAACTCCGCATCATCCTCCGCCTCCTGCAACATGGGCTCCCAGTTCAACCATATGGGTCGCGACAATGCCCTCAAGTCCACACACTCCTCCCGTCGAGACAAGGCATCCGCAGCCTTGTTCTCCAACCCGGGCCGGTACTTTATCTCGAAGCGGTACCCTACCAGCTTGGATAACCAACGCTGGTGCTCCTCCGTGACTAGTCGCTGCTCGAGAAGGTATTTGAGGCTCCTCTGGTCCGTCCTGACCACGAACTCCCGACCCAACCGATATGGTCTCCACTTCATTAATGCCAACACTATGGCCATCAACTCCTGCTCATAGACCGATTTCAGCCGTGCCCTAGTTGATAGCACCTGGCTGAAATAGGCTATGGGCCTCCCCTCCTGCATGAGCACCGCCCCCAAACCATATCCCGACGCGTCAGTCTCCACCATGAAAGCCTTGCCAAAGTCTGGCAAGGCAAGCACTGGCACCATCGTCATCGCCACCTTCAAGGCCTCAAAGGCCTTGGTGGCCTCCTCTCCCCAGTGGAACCCATCCTTCTTCAACTGCTCCGTGAGGGGGCCACGCTATAATGCTGTACCCTTTGACGAACTTCATGTAGTAGACCGTCAGCCCGAAGAAGCCTCGCAGTGCCCGTAGAGTAGTAGGCACCGGCCAATCCAGCATGACCGCTATCTTCGATCTGTCGGCCGCCACCCCCTCTGCTGACACCACGTGTCCCAGGCACTCCACTCTCGCCTGACCGAAGCTGCACTTCTTTTGGTTGGCGTATAGCTGATGCGCAATCAGCTCCCTGAACACCACCTCTAGGTGGTCAATGTGCTCTCCCATGCTCCTACTGTAGATGAGGATGTCGTCGAAGAAGACTAGTATGAACCGCCGCAAGGCTGGAAAACCTTGTTCATCAAGGCCTGGAATGTCAAAGGGGCGTTGGTCAAGCCGAACGGCATGACCAGGAACTCGTAGTGTCCCTCATGGGTGCGAAAGGCGGTCTTCGGCACGTCATCTGGCCGCATCAAGATCTGGTGGTAACCCGCCTTCAGGTCGATCTTCGAAAAGATCGTCGCCCTATGCAACTCGTCAAGCAGCTCGTCGATCACCGGAATAGGAAACTTGTCGGCGACAGTCTCTTTATTCAGCGCCCAGTAATCGACGCAGAATCTCCAACTACCGTCCTTCTTCTTCACCAGTAGTACTGGAGAAGAAAAAGGACTCACACTTGCTGGATCATCCCAGCCTGCAGCATCTCCCGCACCATCCTCTCTATCTCATCCTTCTGCACGTGCAGATATCTGTAAGGTCGCACGCTCACCGGTGCTACCCATCACGCAGTAGTATCGCGTGCTCATGCCCCCTTGCCGGAGGTAGCCCTTGCGGGCTCTGGAAGACCTCCTGGTACTGCTCCAACACCGAATCCACCTCCTCAGGAGTCCCCTCCTGTTGTTCCTCCTCTACTGACAACCCCTGGCACTCCACCAAAAACCACTCTCCCTCATCCCTCAACGCTCGCGTAATGGCCTTGAAGGCCACTGCTGAAAAGCAGAGAGTCGGGTCCCCTGTTAGCACCACAGTCTTGCCCCCTCCTGGAACTCCATCTGTAGAAGCTTCCAGTTCACCTTCATCTCCCCGAGCTTCTTCAGCCACTGCACCCCTATATGATGTCCACGTTGCCCAACTCCAGCGGCAAGAAGTCCTCCACTATCTGAAGACCCTGCCGTGTGAAAAACACCCCCTTGCAGAGACCCTTACTCTCCTCCATCTTCCCTGTGCCCAGCAACACAGTGAACTTCTCCATCGTACTCAACTCTAGTCTGTGACGCTCCACCAGCCTCCTCGAGATGAAGTTGTGGGTCGTCCCACTGTCAATCAGCACCGTCACCGTCTGATCCCCCAATGTCCCTGTCAACTTCATGGTATGGTTCGGAGTGAACCCTACCACGGAGTTCAGCGACACCTCCGCAAAGTCCATGTGCACATGCTCCTCCTCAGACTCCGCCGCCATCACAGGCTCCTCCTCCTCAGGGTACTCCTCCTCGTCGGGTACGATCACGATTTGCAGCAACTTGCTCGCACATCGATGACCGGGGGTGAACCTCTCGTCGCACCTGAAGCATAGGCCCGCTGCTCGTCGCGCCCTCATATCAACCTCTGTCATGCGTCTACCAGGTATGGCTGTGCGGACCTCCCCTGCAGCTGGTCTAGGTGGTATTGGTGTTGGTGCCTCTGTAGCTGGTCTAGGTGGTACTGGTGCTGCCTGGGTGCGCTGGCCCAGCGCCCCCCCAAGTCCCCCTAATGCGTCTCTCCTCTGAATGCTTCTCCTCCGCCTTGTGAGCTAGGCGAAGGACATCCTCCAAGCACGGAGGGCTCTGCATCCGTAGCTCCGCTCGTATCGATGGCTTCAGCCCCCTCATAAAATTCCCAATCATCACCTCGTCGGTCACCCCCTTCACCCGGTTATTCAGCATCTCAAATCTCTCGACGTAGTCCCTCATTGTCCCCCTCCTGCCTCAGGGCCGACAGCTGCTCGTAGAAATCCCCTCCCACTGTCTCCCGGAACCGATCCACGATCAGTGCTGACAGCTCCTCCCAGGTGCGAAAAGGGGACCGTGCTATCTTCCACCGGTACCATGCCAAAGCCTTTCCCTCCAAATAAATCCCGATGGCCTTCAGGACCTCCTGCTCTGTCAGCCCCATCACCTGAAAGTATCTCTCCGCTCGATATATCCACCCGTCGGGATCGGTGCCATCGAAGGTCGGCATCTTCAGCTTCATCAAACGCCGGTCCGCGTTGATGTCTCCCTGCTGCCACATATCTCCTCCACGGTCACCTCCCTGAACCAAACCACCACCCCGGGTATCCATCGGGCCTCCCTCGTCAACCCCGTACAACTCCTCCGGCCATGCAGGCCTCTCCCATGCCTCGGGCTGATAGTGATGCCCGGAAAACTCTGGTGGTCGTGCGAAAATGGGCCTCGGTCCTGATGAGGTGGTCTCTGCTCTCCAAAATTGGCCCGCCGGGGCCCCAATGGTTGCTCCTGAAGCCCAGCCACCTCCTACTGCCTCCAAAGCCCCCCCAGAGTGGGGTCCGAACCCCGCTACGCTCCCAAAAGGCCGCGAAGGGCCCGCTGGGCCCCCATGAGGGGCGACCCAGCCCGCCGCCCCTTCGGAAGGCCCGGCCCAACTCGCCGGACCTTCGGAGTGGCCGAAAGCCCCCTCCGCACCCCCTGCGCCCCAGGCGGGGGGTGTCGCCTGCACCCAGACCCCGCCAGGGGTGGCCGGGGTTTTCGGTGGCCCCGACGGGCTCGCCCAGGCCTGGGGAGGCCTGGGTGAGTTCGCCGGGGGCGCCGAGGCCCCCCGGGCGGCCGGCGGCCTCGCCCAGGCCTGGGGAGGCCTGGGCTGGGCCGCCGGCCCCTTGGCAGGCCCTATCAGGCCTGCCGTGGCCTGCACAGACCCGCAAGGGTCTGTTTTTTGTAAAACAGGCCCGCGCGGGTCTAGGGTTGGCCGAGCCGTCACCCTTGTCTCTTCCGCGCCATCGTCTCGAGGTGGTAGCTCCGTCGTTGTCCGCGCTTGCTCTAGGGAGGCTGATTCTAGGGTAGAATCCCCCTTCTTGGTTCTCCTTGCCCCGATCTCCTTCCTTCGTCGCCGTGAGAGTTTGCATCATTGCCATCATCGTCTCCTTCAGATCTGAAGTAGCTTTCTTCAGATCTGAATTCGACCCCTTCAATTCCCGGAGATCTCGGCCTTGTTGCGCGGCATCCGTCCTCATTCCCCGGAGTTCGATCTGGATGTCTTCTTGCGAATGTGCGTGATCCTTGATGGAATCCCCCACCGTCTTCTTCAATCTCTCGAACCGTTCTTCGATTTCCCGATTGAGATCCTCGCGTAGCCCGTGAATCTTCTCATCAATCAAATCCGCCTTCGATCGAGTGCTAGTCGCCATTGGATCTAGAGCTCTGATACCAATTGTTGTGAATCGTCGTAGATCGATTCACAATTTAATGTGGAAAATTTAAAAAGAGAGGAAAAATATTTGGAATTGCTTGATTGAAGAACAAACGATAACAAGATAATGATCTTATTAGAGACAAGATCGATCTCCCCACTTTGGATGAACGGACCAAAGTTTAAGCACCGTCAAATGACGCTTGAGAGTTTTCTCACAATTCAAACATAAGGAAAAAGATGACTGCTAGACCTAATATAAAGAAAGAGGATGGATTTTGGTAAAAGACCAAAATACCCTCCCACTACTAAAATAGCCTAAACCGCGCTCCCGCGTCTCCTGCGACGTGCGTAAGTGATGACGCCTCCACTGCTACGTGCACCATCGGCTAAGGGGGATGCGACGCTAGGTGCGCTCGCATCACAAGGCTGCAAAGTCTGATGCTAGATCAGTAGGAAACCAAACTTGTAGACTCTGGATTTTATACTGAATTTAAATAAGAATGGGAATCAAATGATATATCTTGGAGGACACGTAGAGATGGTGCAGAAGGTTAGTATGGTTTGTATGTTGCTCATGTCCTGTTTGTCTGATCTGGCTCACGTTCACTGTTTGTAATATTTTTAATGAGTCATATTTAGAAAATGTTGGGTATTTTTATATGGCTGATTAAATTTATCAGACATCTATTTTGTCTCTTCGTCTCCATCAATTATCTGTGCCCTGGTATTTTTTTCTTTTTTCTTTTTATTGGTTTTTAGTGGGTGGGGGGACAGTAATCTAACTCACACAACCTGTTTAAAGTTTAAACACTTAAATATGGAAGAAAGGGCTGTGATAAAGCCTCTGGGTTCAGGATACACAACTCAAATATATCTTTAGAACTTGAAATGGTTAGAATAAATTTTGATTGTTGACATTTGATGCGGGCCTGAAAATTTGTTAGAGGTTAGGACCACTTTCATATGATGATTTTTGACCAAGAAGCTACTTTATAAGAATAATTTAATATTTAGTTTTATAGTTCATGATGCACATGATGGAATCCTAGGGGATATACAGAATTATCCTAGCTTGTGAATAAATGATATGCAATGACCCTGTTTGGATATGCTAGAAGGCCATGAATCATCTCTTAGGTTTAATGAGTGATAACTCCAAGGCACACAAAGGAGAAATGCATTGTAATCGCTGGAGCTTTATCACAGATTCATATGAGGGTGAGTGGCAATCTAGCTTAATTTTATAACTTATATTTGACCAAAAAATGATGTTTTACTGTTGTACTGTTCTCTCCCCCATCCCTCATGGGAGGCGCATGATTGAGACCCAGCCAACGTGCGCTTTACTGCTTTTCGAAGTATCAAAAAAAGTCAAATACTTGACCCAATGACTAGTGGAAAATTTTGACATGCCAATTGATATGAATCAGATCAAGAATTTTTATTTTTATTTTTTTATTTTGAGTTTTAGAATTTTAGTTATTTCGGAGGCTTTTATTTATTTTAAGAGTTTTAGTCTTTTTGGACGAGTTTAGTATCACGTCGGGTGGAATAAAAAAATCAGACTTTGTAAGCCTATATAATTGCTAGACTTTTATTTTAAAGCTATTGAATGAATCAATGAAAGGAAATTTTTCCTCAAACATTTGAAAGGTTTCACCATCTTCCTTGGTAAGAGGCCTTGAAAATTCTTGGTGAGAAGCCAAGAACCCTAGATATCCAATTTCTTTCTCAAATCATCCACCAAATCCCTAAATCCCAACACATCCTAAATCAATTTGGTATCGGAGGTAAAACTTGGGTTATCTTCTTTTTCTCTTTTTTTTCTCATAATTTTTTTCTTTTAGTTAGGTTTTATCAAAAGATCAAAAGAAACCTTACCTATTCTTTTCTTATTTTCTTTTTTCATCATCATCTCAACTTTTAAGATTTTAGAAAAAAGCAGCAACTTTTTTGTCATCTTCTTCCCTTATCAAAAAGACATCCTTTTTCTTTTTCTTTTTTCCTTTCTTCCAATTAGATTTGGAATTTTTTTTAAAAATGAGAAAACATAAAAAAGAGAGATGAAATTTTTTTTAAAAAAAAACATCAAGCAAAAATCACCAAAACCATAACCCTAGCCCTCATCATGTCTCCGCATCCACCATTGCCTACATCGGCCCCCCCGCGATAGCCGTCTTACCCAAGTCCCTCACTAAATCCCTAAATCCCACCACGTCCTGCATCACCAATCCTGCCCAGGGGTGAACTCTAGAAGTCGGTACACTTATTATAATATAGGTGCAATGGAATGAAATGTTGTAGATGCTTTTATGCTTGAGTCAGGACACCAAAAAGGTTCTTGGTTGGAAAGGCCTAGATGCAGGATGAATGAATAGTTTATTAACCTGACATGTCATGTTAATAAGTAATTGTCTTTCATAACTTGTAAGAAGAATGTATATGATCTGGTGTTTGATCACAAACTTCCAATCAATTTTGCGCTATTGTACCCCTGATTCCCAAGTTCAACCCCAGCATAATACACATAGACTTGCCTTAGAAGCTACACTTTTTTGCCTATTATCAAATCATTTGCAAATGTTTGTTTGCTGAATATAAAGCAAAAAAAAAAAAATCCTTGCAGGCACTATTAATTATTTTGTTTTTCTTGTGATAATTTTGCATATTATTTACAATGTTCTATAAACTATATGTTTTTGAAGGGAGACGTGTATCCTGTGGAGCCTTTTGATGGTTTCTCAATGAATCAAATTCTTGATGCAAACTGGGGTGTTCTTTATGATGAAGATGTAAGTTCTTAATGTTCTCTCAATCTCTCGACATTGATTGCTATCAATATTATTCTATTTTTGCAATGTTGATCGTGATGAATCTTATAAAGGTAACTGATCATGTCGACCGATTTTAAAAGATGTAATTGGCTAAATGTCTTTTTCTAGCTTTTAGTTGTTGATTGCAATCTGTTCTGTTATGAATATTTTTCCCATCTTTTAGTTCAAATTGAATGCCAATTCTATCTTTTGTGCTTGTAGTTAGAATTGGCAGCACTTCGTCATTACCGGTTTGTATGGGAATTTTTCACGACTATTGTTTCCTTCTGAATATTAGATACATGTTCTACGTTTTGTGGTTGGAGTTGGAATTAACAGCACTTCAGAATAACTTGCTATGTGATTATAGAAAAAATTGCTACTCTGCCATGTGCTTTTCGTGTGGTTTCAGTTTTGTGTGCTTTTGCGGCATATGAAATGTACACAACATATTAACAACTTTGGCATGATTATGTAGGGGAATATTGGCTACATACTCTGTGAAATTCAATTGAGAGATTGAGCACACAATTAAATTTTCTTGCCATTTAGCCTTCAAATTCATACAAGTTTTGAGCAATTTTTTACTGGCTGTTCTCTGGATTAATTTATCGGTAGTTCCAGCATTAAATTCCCATCACATGATGGATTAGTTTGTTATAGCTGTTACAGTATATATGTGCTTGTCGTTGCTGTTACCATGTATAAATGCAGAATGTCAGGAACTGGTGCCTTTTGTGGTTCAGTTTGCGACACTTGGTTCATGGAAATCTGATTCCTTGACCGTTGTTATTTTAGTCAAGTGGTCTTTGTTCGCACACATTATCCATCCTTGTAAATGATTCTCCTGGAGTTCTGAACATCGTAACGGGGGTATTTTCTCGCAGGGGCTACAATATTCAGGTGTGTTCTGTTGGAAAATTGTCTCTTCTACTTGTGTATTTTAGTTTTGTTTTGTTTTGCTAGGGCTCTATAATTATGTCAATAGCTTTGCCTTTGCAGAGTCTTGCTGTTGGTCCAGCTGAAAAGGAAGGAATCTCACGTATTACTACTGTTGTTCCTGGAACTGATGAATCTATTAGCAAGTTAGTCCAACAACTATACAAGCTCATCGATGTTCATGAGGTAAATTGTAAATGATAATTTATTTATCAGCTTGTTGCTGCACACTTGTATATTTAATTTAGAGTTTCATATACTTAGGTTCGGGATTTGACCCACATGCCTTTTGCTGAACGAGAACTGATGCTAATAAAAGTTGCTGTCAATACTACTGCTCGGCGAGACATCCTAGATATTGCCGACATTTTCCGTGCAAAAGCTGTTGATGTATCTGATCATACAATCACACTTCAGGTTGCCTTTTTTGAAACTCTGATTCCTTGTGATTTAAGCCTTATTGTTTCAAGATGCTCTTGCATTGTTCACACGAATAAAAGTGTTGATGTTGCTTGCAAAATTTACATCAATTCAGGGTTGACATTTTTAAAATTTGGATTCCTTTTGATTTGAACTGCATATTTTTCGAGATCATTGCATAATTCAGGTGAATATAAATTCTGATACTTGCAAAACTTAACAAGGTTTCAGGGTGCCATAAAATTGTCTAATCAGTTAGCTAAATCCTATCTTTTCTTCAATTTAATATATTCTGCTATCGATTTGGCCTTCTGTTTTAGCAGATTACTAACATATAAACAAGATTCACTGCATATGCTAAAGATCAGGTGGCATGACTTGGACTTCTCCAGTCATTTCTATTGAGGGCCATTTTCTTGCCACCCACCACCCCCCGCTTAAATTACTTCTGCACCATCTTGCTTAGGTCTGATTATTGATTCTTTTTTATTTCCCCTGTTCAGGTTGCTTCAGTTTACCTGCAACCCTAGCAGTTCCTTTGACGTTGACACCATCACAAGTTCTAACTGAAATGTTTATCTGCCGCTGCTTATCCTTCTCAATTGAGGCTATTGCTAGCTTTTCACACCACTTACCGTTATTTTTTAGTGCGTTGATGTGCATTCTACTCAACATTCTTGTTTCGAGTCTTTCGAGTCTTTCAACTGCTACACATACTTGATGCTTCTTTTCCAACATTCCTACCTTCTAGCACGTGTAGTCTGAAAATTTTCCTTAAAATCAAGGGCATTATAAAATAACATGAATTTTTGTACCCAAAAACACATGTATATATTGGTTCAATTAATAACTAATTTGAAGTGTCTTCCACGTTCCTACTGATTTCCTATGAGAATAGGAGAAGGAAGTCAAGACAACCAGTTTTGCAGCTCCCTCTCAAAATTTAAGAGCTTGTGTTCTTTTTGTGTGTCTACATCTTGACTTTTCTTCATAACAATCCCCAAAATCTTCCATAATTTCATTGCAATATCTCAGCTTACCTATACCTCAATGCTTTTAAGTTGGGTAAAACATTCAGCTCCCGTTGTCACATAAGTCTGAATCTATTTGACCAAAGGTTATTTAACCATCCATATTATATACTTTGTGAAATCTGGCATTGCAGCCATATGATAGATCCTAGGGTTTGTATGAGGGGAAATAGGGATTTGAGAGAAGAAATTAAGAGGACAAGAGTATATTTCCATTGATTTCAGATCTGAACCAAAACAAGATAAGCCCAGATTCAAGATGGGAAGATCTCCTAGCTTTCTATTCGAGGGAAAAGCTTAATATTCCAAAGTAGACACCTTGGTTTAGGGTTTTCATTCCCAAAATAAGCATGAAGCCAACACTAGGGCCGGCTACACCTAGGGCCTAAAGCTCCCTCGTGCCTCCTCCGATGATACGTGATAGTCGTATCAGTACTCCACCCAAAAGAGCCACTTGTCCTCAGGTGGAAATCATGAAACTGCTGTCGGATCACCTCTCGAGATTCTTATGTAGTATTATAACCTGGGAGTCCGCGCCACCTGATAAGCACCTCCTGCACCCCAGCTGAACTCTGACGAACACTCTTGACCTCATGTGGCTTCAGCAATACTTCCATATCATCGGTCAAGGTGGGTGGAAGAGTAGGGGACAAAGTATGGTCTCCAATAGCTCGTCGTAATTGGGACACGTGGAACACCGGGTGGATAGAGGACGTAGCAGGCAACTGTAGACAATAGACCACCTTTTTCAATCTTAGCCATCACCTTAAAAGGACCGTAGTAGCGAGCTGTCGGCTTCTCGTTGCGCCTACGCGCCACAGTCTTCTATCTGTACAGTCGCAACTTCAAATACACCTTATCTCCTACCTCAAAATGCACATCTCTCCTATGCATGTCTGCCGTGGTCTTCATGATCTGCTGTGCGTGCAGTAGGTGTCGCTTCAGTTCCTCCAGCTGTCTATCCATCTCCTCCAAATGCTCCTCCACATAAGACACATGGCTCGTACCCCGGCTGTAATGTATCAACGAGGGATGGTCTCGGCCGTAAAGAATGCGATAAGGTGTGCTTTGTGCCGCTGAGTGGTATGAGGTATTGTACCAGTATTCGGCCAATGCCAACCATTTCACCCACTGCTTCGGCGACTCCGATGCAAAACACATCAAATAGGTCTTTACACTCCTATTTACTACCTCCGTCTGACCATCAGTCTGCAGATGGTAGGCCGTACTCCTCTTCAATGCGGTGCCCTACACCTTGAATAATTCCTTCCAAAAATTGCTTAGGAAAAACTTGTCACGGTCAGATGCAATGAAAGCTGGAAACCCGTGCAATCGCATTACCTCCTTCATGAAGGTAGTGGCTAACGTCACCGCTGTTTAAGGTTGCCGCAGGGGAATGAAATGGGCGTACTTGCTGAGACGGTCTACCACAACAAGTATGACAGTAAAACCCTCTGATCTCGGTAACCCCTCAATGAAATCCATGCTAATGTCCCAGACTCTCTCTGGCAATGCTAATGGCTGAAGTAGTCCCACATGAGCCATCACAAAATATTCGTGACGTTGGCAAACGTCACACTCTGCCACCAGATGGGGCCATGGGCGATATTTCTCTTCATCTCCGGCCAATATATCTCCATCGCCATCCTCCTGTAAGTCTGCTGCACCCCCCGAATGACCTCCCATCAAACTATCATGGAATTCCTGAAAGAGGGTAGGTATATGGGAAGATCCACACGGCAGCACCAACTGCCCCTGATATAAAAACCTCTGCTCACTCAAAGTGTACCATGTATGGTCGGTAGATCCCCACTGTAATACCTCGCTTATCGCCCTCAAATCCTCGTCAGCATCTAGCTCCCGCGTCAGAGGCTCCCAGTCTAGCAACACCGGGACAGAAATGACCGCCACCTCTGCTACATCCTCCCTGCGAGACAAGGCATCATCGTTCTTGTTCTCCAAGCATGACGTGGACTGAATCTCGAACTGAAAGTGTACCAACTTGGACAACCACTTTTGATGCTCTTCTGTAACCAAGTTCTGCTTTAAAAGGTACTTCAGGCTACGCTGATCAGTCCGCACCACAAACTTCATTCCCAACAGGTAGGGGTGCCACTTCTGGATCGATAAGACGATCGACATCAGCTCTCTCACATAAATGGACTTCAGCCATGCTCATGCTGACACCAACTGACTGAAGAAAGCCACTGGTCGCTGATCATGCATCAGTACCGTCCCACGCCTATACCCTGAAGCATCCACCTCCACTACAAATGACCTACTGAAATTCGGCAATGCTAGCACGGGCACTGTCGTGATCGCCTGCTTCAGGGCCTCGAAAGCACTAGTCACATCCTCGCCCCAATGGAAACTGTTCTTTAACTGCTCCGTCAACGGTCAAGCAATAGTATTGTACCACTGGACAAACTTCCTATAATATCATGTCAGGCCTAAGAACACTCTCAATCCTCGTAAGGTCGTGGGACGAGGCCAATCCACCATAGCAGCAATCTTCGACCTATCTGTCGACACCCCCTCTGCTGACACCACGTGACCTAAATACTCTATCTGGGATTGCCCAAAAAGGCACTTCTTTCTGTTTGCATATAGCTGATGCTCTTATAGATCCTGTAACACCACATGCAAGTGCCCCACATGCTCCTCCATAATGCTACTGTAGATAAGAATGTCGTCAAAGAACACCAGCACGAACCTCCGCAAGTAGGGCCTAAAGACCATGTTCATCAAGGGCTGTAATGTCGCCGGGGCGTTGGTCAGTCCAAAAGGCATGACCAAAAACTCGTAGTGTTTCTAATGTGTCCTGAACGCCGTATTGGGAACATCTGCTGCCCTCATTCGTATCTGATGGTATCCTGACTTCATATCTATCTTCGAGAACACGGAAGCTCCATGCAGCTCGTCAATCAACTCGTCAATAATTGGAATGGGAAATTTGTCGGGCACGGTCTCCTTGTTTAGGGCTCGGTAATCTACGCAGAAATGCTAGCTACCATTTTTCTTCTTCACGAGCAGGACCGGGCTGGAAAAGGGACTCACGCTCGGCTGTATCACCCCAGCCTACCACATCTCCCCCACCATCCTCTCAATCTCATCCTTCTGCACCTGTGGATAGCAATAAGGGCACACGCTAATAGGAAAAACTCCATTCCTCATGACAATAACATGCTCATGGTCCCGGTGTGGCGGAAGACCATGCAGGGTCTGAAAGACCTCTCCAAACTAGTCAAGCAACTCCTCCAACTCGGGTGCTAACTTCGGCTCCCCTGGCTCTTCATCATCTGCTACTGATAGGCCCTGAAATTCCACCAAAAATCCCCCTCTGGTAGATTGTAGCACTTTGGTCATGGCTCTGTAAGAAACCAGTGAGCGGCAAAGGCTGGGATCTCCATGTAACACTACTGTCCGTCCACCCTCCTGATACTCCAACATGAGTAACCTCCAATTGGTCCTCGTGTCTCTGAGGGTCTGCAACCACTTCATCTCCAAGATGATGTCTGTACTATCCAGCTCCAAAGGAAGAAAGTCAGTCACAATCTGAATCCACTGGATCGTCAGAATCAGCCCCTGCAGATGCCACTGCTCTGTGCCAACTGTCCCGTCCCAAGCACCACACCAATTCGGCATATGTCATGGATATCTAACCTCAGTCTCTCCACCAACCGATGTGAAATGAAGTTGTGGGTAGCCCTACTGTCGACCAATACTGTCACCTCCAACTCTGCCACCTGCCCTAATAACTTCATGTTGTGGGTCGTAGTGAACCCCACCACAGAATAAAAGGAAACCTCTGCCAGATCTAAATGTGGGTGCTCCTGATCCTCCTCATCAGCCTCTAAATCCACCTCATCATCTCCGCCTTCATCGTCATCCACTATCAGAATCTGCAGCTTATGGTCTTTGCACCGGTGCCCTGGAGAAAACGTCTCTTCACACTTGAAACACAGACCCTTGGCTCTCTTCTCACGTATCTCTGCCTCGGTCATCGGTCGTACCTGTCCCGCTGGCCGTGTCATGGCCCTACTCTCCATGCCGACTCTTGTCTCCACTGATGGTGCCCCTCCTGCTGTGACCACCTTCGACCCCCTGCAAATGCCTGCCCCCCGAAAAGAGGATCTTCCTCAAGGCCCAGGCCCATATGCCTTCCTCTCCTGGTCCAACATATCCTCCACAATCCTGGCCAAACTCATGCAAGCTCGCAGACTCATCGGTCCATCGGCCTTCACCTCGGATCTGATAGCAGGCTTCAACCCCTTCAAGAAATTCCCCCCCAATGACTCTTCCGACACCCCGTTGATCCGGCTGACCAACATCTTAAATTTCTTGATGTAATCCCTCACGGCCACATCCTGCCTCAACGCATATAATCTCTCATACGCACTGCCAGCTTGTACCTCTCCAAATCTTTCCATTAAGAGTCTAGTAAACTCCTTCCACGTGTGGAAAGGCTGGTCCTACCGCGTCCATCGATACCACGAAAATGCTTCCCCCGCCAGGCAGACCCCAAACGACCCGAAGCCACTCCTCTGGTATCATAGTTACCTCAAAGTAACTCTCAACCTTGTACAACCAAGAATCGGTGTCCGAAAGCTGAATATACTTATCTTCAGCTTTCGGACCCGATTTTCCGCAGAAAACTCCCCTGGAGCTCCTCTGCCATGCTGGTATTCATGTCGTCGAAAAGGGGTTGGCGTGGTACACTATACCCATAGCCTCATCTCTACCATGCCTCGCGCCGCCTCCCCAATCAGTCTCATCTTCTCCGTACCCTCCTCGATCATCCTCGTGGTACCGATCATAATCCTCAAACTCCGCTTTAGGTCCTTGGAGTCACCCATCTTAGTAATTAGCTTTCCAAGCACCCCGGTGACCCTCGAATCCCTCGACGAAGCCCCTACGAAGACCATTCCACTGCTGCAGGTGCGTCGGATGCCCCCTGGGCTGTCAGCGGCTCGCTGCGACCACTTCGGGACCGGTGCGGCCTGTCGGGAGGCCCGCCTAGCCTGGGCGGGCCGTCGGTCCCATCTGGAGGCCCCGACGAGTCGTCGGGGCCCTCGCGTGGCCCTGGCGAGTCACCAGGGCATCGCGGCCCCCCAGGCGGCTTGCTGGGGGGTGCAGCCTCTCTGGCGGGTGGCCGAGGGGCCGAAGGCCCACCCCTCGGCCCTCTCGTCTTCGATCCGACTCTTCTGCGTCCCGATCTCCCCCATAACTGTTGTAGGGTTCTGGTTGCACTCTTTGGCCTTCGTACGAATTGAGATCTTCCTCATCCAGATCTGCAATCGAAAGAAGCCCTTCACGATGCGGATCCCTCATCTCATTCCCTTTCACCAAAGCTCGCTCTTTTCTTCCCGAATCTAGGGGTTCAGCTTGAAGATGCTCTCTTTGCCGCGCCAAAGCATCGATTTTCAGATTTGTTTGTCCCAAGGCCTCCATGAGTTGAGAAAATCTTCGATCCATGTCGGCCCTTTGTTCTTCCACCGTCTTTGATAATCATTGGATTGCACCATCAACTTTCTCTTCCAACGCCTCCATCTTGTATTTCGCTCGTGTTCGCCATGGATCAACCGCTTTGATACCAACTTGTAGATCCTAGGGTTTGTATGAGGGTAAATTGGGTTTTGAGAGAAGAAATTAAGAGGAAAAGAGAATATTTCTATTGATTTCAGATCTGAACCAAAACAAGATAAGCCCCGATTCGAGATGGTGAGATCCCCTAGCTTTCTATTCGAGGGGAAAGCTTAATCCTCCAAAGTAGACACCTTGGTCTAGGGTTTTCATTTACAAAATAAGCATGAAGCCAACACTAGGTCCGGCTACACCTAATAAACCCCCAAAACTGCAGATTTACAAGAAGACCCCCCCCCCAAAAAAAAAAAACAAAAAAAAACAAAAAAAAACAAAAAAACAAAAAAAAAACAAAAACAAAAACAAAAACAAAAAAAAATTAATCCAAAATTGCATAAAACCCCCAGAAATTACAGATTTGCCCCCGAAGCTCCCTCGCGCCTCCTCCGCTGATACGTGATAGTCGTATCGCCATATTGTTGCTATTTATGTACAAATGCATTTGTATTTTTCCTATGTATACCGTGTCACATTACTCCAACTAAACCTTATGTAAGAGCTTCTGTATTTAATCTAGCTTACTGGAGATTTCGACAAGATGGTAGCACTTCAGAGGTTATTGGAACCCTACGGCATCTGTGAGGTTAGTTTCTAGACCTGTTGTTTTTTATTTGTTATCGTGTGCACTGCAGAGGTCTATTTTTTTATTTGGAGTGATGCTTTCACTTGCTGGGAACCCTTCAGGACTCGTCCGACCATTAAGAAAATTATATAAATAGTTAACCACCAAATCCCCACTTTGACACACGCACATTCTTTGACGTGGTTTTACTTGTTTCTCATGTTGTAGCGTGGGCGCGTGCATGCGCGCGCGCACACACACAGACTCTCGCAAACATTGTCATTTTGATGGTTGCAAGTGATCATGATCTTATATGTTTTGATAGATGAATCTTACCACATATACAACGCAGCCTAGTTTTGATGAAATGATGTTATATGTTTAACCTATTGAGAATGATTTACTCATGGTGGCGTAATAAATCACATTTAATGACACTATTTGTGGTGGAAAGCATGCTTGCAAACTCTACGGTCTGGACTTTTTTAAAAACGTTTTTGGCTGAGACCAATTCAAGCCTTGGTTTAAAAGTCGTTTCTACTTAGTTCAAGTTATTAACCATGTTGCATGTGAGTTGGATAGGCAATGTCCATGTCATTGTAAGTATGTGTCTGGTGCTAATGCGTCGGTATTATCTTCTTCTGTAAAATGACCAAATTTGGCCTTGATTTACATGCAGTTGATTTACTTTGCAAGGCCTAGCAAGGTAGTTATGCCCCAGGAGCAGATTAGCTGCTGCGTTGCAGTTTAGCGATTCATGTATACGTTCACATGGCTAGTTACATGATACACATCTCTCTTTAGGGTTTCCTTTCCAAAGGGAAAAAAGGAAAGAAAAGTAATGTAATACGCCATTGCATCTTTTTCATTGATGGTAACTTCTTTCTGTCACACGATATGCAGGTGGCCAGAACGGGCCGTGTTTCGCTAGCCCGTGAGTCGGGAGTGGATTCCAAGTATTTGCGCGGGTATTCTCTTCCGTTGTAATTGGTCGTGTTGTAATTGGCCGTATCCGTGCTTTAGCTGAAGTCAAGCATGTTTTGTTCTGAAGATGGTTTCGTTGTAATAATGAGATTTGTTACGCCGTCTTGCTCATAACCAAGCACTTGAATCTGGTGAAGATTGTGTTAGCAAAACTTATTAGAGACATTGATTTACAGACAGTGAGAAATGCCAATTTGGGCGGAATAAAATCAAGGCAGGATTTACAGACATTGATTTAAAAAATAAGCAAGTAAATGAACAAACATGGTACCCTTTTTCTCTCCGTTTCAAGCGTACACAAGGCAGATCGACCAAAGGAGACTGGTTTTTACTCCGTCTCAAAGCAGATCGAACGAACATTAAAAGACACTGTTCTTGCCAATGATGACTCGCTCACTCTCAAGAAGATGGCAATGATGCGGTGCGATAGATATCACAGAAAGCCTTGTAATGTGTCGGTTATGAAACTAGTCGCGACCCTTCAGAAAAATCGGTGCATTAGAGAGGTATGCATATGCATCCAGTTTGGCCCATGACAAACACACACACGTCCTTGTAGGCAAAGCAGTTGCAAAACTTCATGAATAACAAAGAGAGAGAGAGAGAGAAATGTACAAGCAATATAGAACTAGCATCATGTTAAGTGATAATAAATTCATGACACCATTTTAGATTTTACATTGCAATGCACAAGAGATGTTCTTTATCTTTAGCTAGCAAAAATTGCTCCTCCCAATGGCACTATATAATAAATAGGCAACATAGTTCTATGTGATGCCTACAAGCAACCCAAGCAAGCTAAATAACAACTGACATTTTGTCGGGCTGAAGGCCATCATCTGCCAGAGACCTGGGCACGTAAGGCTCGAAAAGGGTTACGCTAGGGTTTGAATCGTATTGCAGTATGTCAGCAGCCCGCTCGAATTCCTCCCTCAAAATCTTGATGCTGAATTTGTCCACTACCCTCCCAAGATCATGAGAGGTTTCAAATGGATCCTCTATGCATATTAGATGTCGATCGTTCCCAATCCGCCTAGTCCAGTCCTTTGCTCGCTTGCTGTCATGAAACCATGCATTCACGTGGAAGGTTAGTTCCAGTAAAAACCAAGTCACTTTGGCAAAAAGTTCAGTCAGCTATAAGATACTACCCATGTTAAATGCTATCTTTAAGAATCCAATACATGTGAAGAAAATATGGCCAATGGCCAATCGGTGAGCAATTGTGCATTCATTCTTCCCTTGTTCTTGGTTCTTCACCGTTTTTTTTTCAAGAGATGAGGGAAGACGCAACTAGAACTTACAGCCATACAAGTTTCGATTCAAAATAAGCAAGTAAAATTAGTTAAAAAGAAGAACAAAGGGGAACTAGCTCGGTCCCCTCGTCCCTACAAGTTCCCGCAGTCCTTTAAATGACATAAAAAGAACAAGATACACTTATTTTAATACCATAAAATTATAGGCAATATTATTGTTGCTGTTAGACTTACACTCAACTGTCTTGAACAGAATACCATACGAGTGCTCAGGCAGTCCCCAAACGCATAAAGGCTTTTTGGTCCATGTTGGTTCAGAAATGGAATACCATGAAGTAAGCGAGCTAAGGTAAATAAAACCCAACATAGCAACTGTCTAATTTCCTACAATATGTCTCATCACATAATCCAATTACTCAGTGAACCTGATACTAGCAGCTAAGGCAAACGAAGGAAAAGACCCATATGTCTGAAGAATATTCTGGCCCTCTCTTAGGACTAGCTCCACAATGAGCCCACCAGACGCCACCAACCAAATCTCAAGAAGGCCCGACGCTCCCAGGCACCCACAATCTCTAGAAACACAAAACATGTACTCCCAGTCATTGGACGGTAGGGCTTACCGTGTAAATACATCCCATTTTCTATTTGCATCAAAGCACCATGCAGTATCTTTCTTCGTATCAACTTAACTCTATAATTGCCCGAAAAAGTTCAATTTGTACCTATATTTAAATCCTCTAGTTACTTAACCCTTGGCTAATTTCACTTGCCCGCACATGTGTCCTGCTTGTAGATTATTTGCCTAATGGGGAATCCAGTACTATTTCAGATGCAAGGCTCTATATGATGCGAAGGATGGGGCATTTTACATTGTTCCATACATGCATAAGCCCAAGCCATGAAATAACAATCTTCATTCAGAATTTAACATGATTCCATGTATGCCCATTGTGTGTGTGTGTGTGTGTGTGTCCCCCATGTCTGTTTGCGTGCGTGCGAGTGTTTGTGTCCCCACATATCTGACACAACTCTCCACAAGATTTACACTGAACAAAATTTCAACCCCCTTTCTTGTTCACTGTTCTTACAACAAGGGTACAGTAAGTTTCATCCATTAGTAAGCATCAGTTTTCATCCTGAAGTTCGAGAATCCTAAAACTTTTCTTATAGATACCACAATTCAAAGGCATGAACATGGAGAAGTATCCATTGAATGCTTGATAGGCCCAAAGACAATTCCGGCCATGGTGTGGTTTAACTCAACATGCAGTATTAGAAATGCTATGGCCGACAAATAAAAAGACAGATGGAGAGAGGAAGAAACGGAGATAAATACTAAAAAGTGAATAAAACTTTTAAGGTCATAACAAACCTCGTCTTCCCATTTCCATAACAACTTGCTCCGACAAGCAGGCCCCGATATAGAAAGAAGCGACACCTACTTGTTTCAATGAAGTTTGTTTTCCCACTAGACACTACAGTATTGTTCGGACAAGGGAGTTACGCATGATGTTGCACAAGAATACTGTATGCTAATATTAGCTGTCATTTTAACATTTAACACGCCAGTGTTTGTAAAAGCTTTAACATAAACAAACTTATCTCAGGATTATGGATCTCCAGTACACGTTTGAACCAAAGAATACTCAATTGACAGTTTAAAAACTTATCCATATTTAAATGACATAAAAAGTTATAATTCATCGAAAGAAACAAGAAAACCAACAGAGTTCTTACAACAAGAATTTGACCATGCAGATATGCATAGATAAAGGGTAACAGATATTGAACATCTGTACTGATAAAATCTCAGAGAACTACACCTATCATGCCAACAACTTCATTGGCACAAGTAAGAGCATCTACAGCAAATTAAAGGTTACAAAAACTGACAACATCTTCACTACAAAATATGGAAAAGAGAAGTGGCAACCTATAAGGCCGAAATGGTATAGCCTGTAATTAAAGCACTCATTGACATCTAAGAATGAAGCAAAATCTCACAATATGTTACTTTCTATCATGAACATGAGGGCATGCCTTATTTAAAGCAAGAAACCAAGAGATCTCGTACCTGATATTTCGTCCAGCCCGCACAGAAATGACATCATTTGTATAATCATGATAGTATGCCCAATAATGAAAGAAACCCCAAAGAAGGCGAGCAATACTCTCATTGTTTTGGGCACCAAAAGAACGGAGTCTGTCAACTTGATCAAAGTAAGCACAGTGAATACCATCTACATTCACAATGTAAGTTGGTTCCATCTCCTGGCATATTGTATAGCAAGTTGAGTTAGATACGGATAATGCCCAGCAATGGATATATTTAAAATGGAAAGTGAGTGCAACCTTCTAGTAAAATTGAGGGTGCAAGGAAAGAAAACGGAACTATTCTTTTTTTCCACATTTGTTTCTTTAAATAAAGCATATGACATTGAAAATCAAGATTTCAAGATTTATATTACCAAGTTTTATGTAACTGCATTAGCTCATTTAAAGTTTATCAAACACTTAATGACTAAAAGGAAAGCATACGACGATATTAAATATGGTGACGTGTTGTCGGCAATGCTGTGACTAGGCTATGGAATGACAGAAGAAGAGGCTATCAGAGTCACGTTGAATCAGTTTATCATAACACACTAACAGACATGAAGTGATCTAAAGACTTGCACACATAATAAAAGCATCAGGTATACTAATTCAGCAAATTATGGGGGAAACCGAAAGGATAAATTCATTCTTTCATATGCATTATCAACAATTACAAGGAAAGAAGGGAACTACATACCTGTAAACAAGGAAGAATCGCAGGTTTCCGCTGTTGTAAGAAGTGAATGCACATTAATACATACCTGGCATGCAATTGAACTCAAAGTTAAGAAACATTCATGGTATAGATGAAACTCTTCAAGTAAGCATTAACCAACTAAGAACTTACGCATAACTAGAAAGGGTGCCTCGGTAAGTTTCATTCACTCCCCTGGACTTTGCCCAGTGTTTTACAATAAAAGCCAATTGCCGCAATCTGTCATCTATTTGTGCATAATGCCTAAGGAGCTTTGTATTAGCAACGGCTAGAAGATTGTTGATGCATATATCACAAGAAATACCAGTGACAGGATCCATCATCTTCACGATAGGAACCCTTGCATGGGTTAATGCCTGTATCATATTGTAATATGAGTAAGAACACCAATAAATGTCTGACACTAGCACATGTAAATATGCCTGATATATATTATTTTTATAATATTTATTCATTGGTTTTAGAATTACTAAAATCACCATCTCAATGACACCCAAAAGAAAATGGGCATGGTTACAAAAAATCTGCCAAACAACTAAAAGTAGTAAATCAAGCTAGTTAATTACTCAGTTCAAAGCAAACTGAGAGAACATAACTATTACAAATATTAAACACAAGACTGAATCTTCTCAATATGTACTAGTTATATTACTATGGACACTGAAATACTAAAGTTCTGTTATTTTCCATTTGTCTTAATATCAGATGAACACTAATACTTCACACCTACCTGCACATCCTGAAGATTGTCTGACTCTAAAATTTCTGCTAATTTCAACAAAATCTCAGGCTTGCTCATATT
Source organism: Scilla litardierei (assembly GCA_030789695.1). Classification (NCBI taxonomy): domain Eukaryota; kingdom Viridiplantae; phylum Streptophyta; class Magnoliopsida; order Asparagales; family Asparagaceae; genus Scilla; species Scilla litardierei. Next base: position 523,673 of record CM061133.1, on the reverse strand, counting down.
GGTATCATCAATTGCGAGGCAAATATCAATATCACTGTTTGAGACCCCGAATGAGTTGGCACATGATCCATATATGTGCAACCGAGCATTGGGCCATTCTTTGTTGACCAGTTTCTCCAGTGACAGTAATAATTTTTTCTGCTTTCCCTTTTCCTCGTCTGCTGGTACCAGAGATCGATAAATTGCAAGGAATAAGGGTGTGAGACTGTCTATGTCATATCGGCATTCCAACTCTCTTTTGCGGATCCTTACTCGCTGGCTTGACACACGGTGTCCTCTGAACAAATCTATTCTGACATCCTGAAATGAAAATAAATAATGAGATTAAATAAGTAGCAAGCTAGAATATATCAGTAAATTCAGGCAAAGTTCAACTCATATTTGTTTTTGTGCTAAATTATGTCCTCTTGGGTGGATCATGTTTTGAATCCTCTGACGTTCATTGTGCTCAAGGGTATGACATTGAGCACGGCTAACTTTGCTAAGTCTTAAATCACTTTTATCTGGTTTTTTAAAACTTAAACAAAAGATTGAACCTCTCAGATGTGGAATAATGTAAACTTCTAATATGCATAATAATCATAACTGATAAATCAATAATGTTATCTCTGCTACTTCAGAATTAGGCCTTGTTTGACAACACTGGTTAGTTTCATAAAGTGGGGTTTGGTGGTCCAAAATGAAAAATTTGAAACCGATTGGAAACCAAAATAGAGTTTATGGCATGGGTTTTGAAGTCCCCAAACCTTACAAAAGTACGGTTTGGGAAAGTCCAATGTGATTGGATTTTCACAAGCTATGAGAAATTGAGTTTGCATGAATACAAAACTTGGTCTCGTTTTAACTCAAACGAAACCCAAGTTTCAAAAGGTATGTTGCCAAAATAAGTCCTACAAGTTAACAATTTGCGAAAAAAATCTTTCTAGAAGCCAAATAAAATTCGGTATCTCTTTAATGAAACCGTTGGCCCATTATCTGCCCTTTCTCTTTGGGGCGAATCTTAAAAAATGTTCAATACCAAAGAAAGTTAAAGGGAGTTAATGTGTACAGACCTTTTTGCTCAGTTTACAAATCTACTTTGTACACACACCTAAAATTTTAAAAATTGTTATTTTTACACTGCACACACACGCATTTATCCAATTTCCGAAAAAAACCCTTAGGTCTGTGCGTGTGGAGGGGTAGACTATGGAAGGGGGCTGTGGAGGGGGGCGTCGGACGAGGGGAGGGGGCTGGAGAGGGGATGGATGATGGGCGGGGCAACGGACGAGAGGGCTGGGGAGGTGACAGATGAGGGAGCGGGGGAGGAGGTGCAGCAGACAAGGGGAGGAGGCTAGGGAGGAAGCAAGCGAGCAGGGGTGGGTGAGCAACAGACGATGGGAGTGGGTGAGCAACAGACGATGGGAGTGGGCGAGCTGGTGCACGAGGGGCTGAGGAGGCGGCAGATGAGGAGAGGGAACTGGGGAGGGGGATGGGGTGGACGATGGAGCGGGGGAGGGGGCATCGGACGAGGGAGGAGCGGCCCTGCTGGTAGTAATCATCTCTCCCTCAATTCAGAGTTACGAGTTTTCAATGGCACACATGTAAAATTTTCAATGACATGTTTGAATGGAGTCAAAAGAGAAAAAGTTTCGATGACACGCCTGTAAATTTTGAATGGCAAGCTTGCAAAGAAGTGGCCTGTGAATTGAGCAAAACAGGTCTGTTTGCATAGCAATTTCCAAAGTTAAATTGTAAGTGAGCTGAACATGGGATAGAGCTCTTCATAATCTTAAAGAATGTATATTGCTATTTTTCTCACGCTAACAATAATTAGAACTTTTTTTAGCTTTTTAAGTAAATTTTATGCACACCAAGTACGACATGGATTGCAGAAAACATCAACCGAGACTTTCAAGAAGAATAAACATCATGGACAACTTCCCATTTCCACTATCGAAATACAATTGTTGCAAAATTCATAAGTGAAAAGGATGTAATTTTGTTCATTGGCTAATGGTGTTTCAAGCATTTCCTATGCCAGCTAGACTTAGTGATGTGAGTTTGGAGGATTGCATAGCGAGATAAGATTGAAGTTCATGACAAAACATTTACCACAAGAATGACTAATCTTCAAAAGGCAATTAAGAAGAGATGTATTAGGTACAATAATTTACCTTGCTTCTCGAAGAGTTGGGATGCTTCACGACATGGTTTTTCTCCGGAGTATGTTCACAAAGCATCGACGACTCCTTCAGCTGGTCAGCTAAATCATTAAAGTCCCTAGAACCACTCATGCCAGAGCCAAAATCATCCCTTTCTTCAACAATTCCACATCTTCCCCATTCTTCGGACGATCGGCTACCATAATTTCTCCCCATGCCACCAAATTCGGATTGATCAACCAGACGGCTATTTTGTGATACTTGCTGAATATCACTCCTCTCACCCCCGTGCCTGATCAAAAACTCCCTCTTTAAGGAAGATGGACCACCGTTTCCTTCTCTATTATTGTACTCTCTCATATGTACATTGTTATCACCGTCATTAATGGTATGCTTGCTGCCACGCATCCTGTTGGAAGGGACCCAATCAGATCCGACCGGCCTCTGACTACGGGCTGTCGGCATTGGCATTCGCTGCTCCCCCATCCCATGCCTCTGGGCGGCGGCGGCAGCATTGTAATGGTTTCCGGGAGACGCACTGTGATGATGGGGATGATGATGGTTGCCATCAAAAGGAACTTGCAGCATCTGTAGATGCATTGTCGTCATCGAATTTGACTTGTGCCGGAACCCAACATCACACGATTCTTCAGCAGCCAGATTACGACCAGCATCGCCTCGTCCCCGAGCCCGAGCCCTCGAATCTAAACTCTTGCCGCCACCGCCACTGCCGATACTGCTGTCTTGGTGGTGGTGGTGGTGGTGTTGCTGGTTATAATGATGGTGACTTGGTGGTGAGTTTCGGAGAAAATCTCCTCGGAAAGCCGGTGGGTTGCCGGAGAATCCGGGAGGTGCCCACTGGTCGCGGGAGAAGCCGGGGGGAAACGACGAGGAGGAGGATGAGGAGGATGGGAGCGGGGGAGACGACAGGTGAAGGGTGGGATCTTGACGATTCTGGGGAATTTGAGGGCGAAGGAAGGCGTGGGGGGCAAAAGGGTAAGTTGGGCCGACAGAGGCGAAGGCGGGGTCTCGGTGGGGGTTTAGGGTTTCATGGGAAAGAAAAGATAAAGGAGAAGGTTGGTGTTGTGGTTGGCGTTGTTGATGAGGTTGGGGTTGGGGTTGGGGTTGGGGTTGGGACTGGGGAGGGTTTCGGAGCAATTGAAGGAGGAAGGCGCCATCTAGCGGAGCAGAGGAAGAGCGGTTGTTGTCGGTTCTGTCGCCTGAATAGAGAGAGGAGCAACCGGCGGCGCCTACTCCTCCGCCGTCAGACATCACGAGAGGCAATGATTAGAGAAAAAAGAAAGGGAAAGGGAACGAGATGGATAGATCCCATAGCGGCCGAGCTATTTATTGTAAGGTTAATTGGCGGAGAACTTGGGCTTAAAATCAGTTTTTTTTTTATCCGACGGATCAAATTTTCCGACGGCTGGATTGCCTGCTATGTGCTTTGATCTTTCTTAATGGACAATCATTATAACGGGCTGGATTGTAATAGGCCTGGGCTTAGTTTTGTTAGGCCTGGGCTACAGTTTGGATATATTTGGAAAATACTATATTTTTTATTAGGCTTCAAATTGTCATCAATGAGGTCTGATCTAATCACATTCGATGTTTAAGTAAGTAAGTGACTCACGGAGGACTCGTGATAACTATGTCCGACCTGTTGGGAGGCCATCCGCTAGTTCTCACACCGAGCTATGGAGGAAATGTATAGGGCGGAGCAGACACCGAGATTGGAGTAACTGACTTTGGTGGTTGTCAGAGAAGTTAGAGAACGAGAACGTGGAATTGGCCAAAAGTCTATTCCTCATTGTATAAGAGGCTAGTTATAGGCAGAGCGGACGTTAGATAGTAACTTCTGAGCATGTAACGACATGTCATGTATTTTTATACATGATTTATCGGAGTTTCCTATAATATTTTCTCGATTTTACTTCTATTTTCTTTTAGCTGCCTAATATTTCTTTAGCCCAGCCGCAAGCCCACGGCCGGCTTCTTCGATGGACCGGATCCAACATGATCTTTTAAACTCTACCATTTGATTGGACGGCCCTCCTCGTTACCACGGGCAATGCCACGTGAGCATAATACCGGTGACAATGTCATGTGAAATGATACGTATCACGGGCATGGAAATAATCCAGATGGCAAATACTAATTGACGTTTTCTTTCTTTGGGCTGATGTTGTCAATATTTGAGGGCTCTGGTATATATATATTTTAGTTTACAAAACGACAAAACATGAGGGGATTCATTCATTATAATTTATAGGGATCCAATTTCATTTTGGTCGGTCGACTTTCTATTTTTCGCTTTGGTCAATAATAATATGTGTATTTCATATGCTTCTTTCACACAACAAACGGGCAGACACAGCAAGGGCCAAACCTTTTTGAGTAGATTCACACGCAACCACATTTTGCGATGAATTTTGTTTTAAAAACTTTACAACTACAGTCTGAAGTACACGTATGTTAGCTTGTTTTCAAATCGACAACTTCCCCGACAAGCAAGCGCAAAGAAAAAGGGTGGAAGAAACCATCATAAGGATGGGCTGATTTTCACATAAACTTGGTGATGGATATACTTAATGCTTGAACACACTAATTTCGTGACGTGTATTATTAAATTTTTTCCTTCACCTAAATTATCATCATCACTATTATTATTTTTACTGATAAATTAATTAATTAGACGGACAGCCGGCCAGCCAGCACCCCTAGCATCATGCCATATGGACCTGGGTTATGATTAAACTAGCTTATGAAGGGCGATGGTTGATGTGAAAACACAACGGCGAGAGGATCCAAATACCGCCACGCGCGGCCCGTGTCCCTTGCTCCTCCTAATTATTAAAGGCCGCCAATCCCATCCCCACTCATTCTGTCTGTATTAAACTTTTAATTTAAAGGAGAGTGGGATCGATGGGCGTTGATTCTTCTTCTTCTTCAGCCGCGAGTGCGATCGACAACAATATGATGGAGGGCAGCGGTGGCAACGAGAAGAAGAAGAGCAGCGGCAGCATCTTCCTCCAAATCGTTGAGCACCCTTCTGATGGCTCTGTTACCCGACCCGCCGTCCCAACCTTGCCTCCCGATCTCGACCCCTCTTCCCCCGTTCTGTCCAAAGACCTCCCCCTCAACCCCTCCCTCCGCACCTCCCTCCGCCTCTTCCTCCCCAACCCTCCCCCTACTTGTACGCTCCCCGTCGTCCTCTACTTCCACGGCGGCGGCTTCGTCCTCTTCAGCCCCGACTTCTCCCTCTACCACCTCTTCTGCCTCAATCTGTCCCTCTCCCTCCCCGCCCTCGTCGTCTCCCTCCACTACCGTCTCTCCCCCGAGCACCGCATCCCCGCCGCCTACGACGACGCCCTCGATGCCATCCGGTGGGTTCGTCACTCCGACGACCCCTGGATCGCCGACCACGCAGACTTGTCCCGCTGCTTCCTCGCTGGCAGCAGCTCCGGTGGCAACATGGCCTATTTCGCGGGCCTCCGCGCTACGAACACCCCCGGAGTGCTGGACCCCCTCAGGATCCGCGGCCTGGTCCTGATCCAGCCCTACTTTGGAGGGGAGCGAAGGACTCGGTCGGAGACGGAGTCGGAGGAGGACGACGTCCTGCCGCTTCGGGCGAACGAGATGATGTGGAGGCTGGCTCTTCCCGAGGGCGCGGCGGGCAGGGACCACGAGTACTGCAACCCCGTCGCGAATCCGCCGCCCGCGGACGAGATTGGGAGGCTGCCGGCGACGATGGTGGTCGGATGCAGAGGGGACCCGCTGTACGACAGGCAGAGGATGTTCGTCGACATGTTGCGGGAGGCGGCTCCGGGGGTGAGATTGGTGGCTCTGCTCGACGACGGCGGTCAGGGGTCCCACGCGGTCGAGCTGTTCGATGCCGCCAAAGCCCAGCACCTCTTCGCTCAAATCAGGGAGTTTGTTGTTTCTGCTTGAGTTGATGAAAATTGAGGTTGCTCTGTGTCTTTGCTTGCTTTGGTGCGTTGATGTGGCGGGTGCCTGGACTTTTAAGTTTGTGCAAAGGATAGTTTGTTTTGGAATAAGCACAAATTATGGGTTGCTGATTATCTCTGATCCTTTGATTCTGACATCTTTTCTATTTGGCACCTTGCTTGATATATATGATTAAATTTTTACGGATCGCTCGAAACTCAACTGAAGGAGTGTTGTTTCCTCCGCGTAATAAATTTCCTATGACCACAGCATCCTATCGTAAATTTATTGTTACATTAATTACTAGGTTGCCCAAGAGAGCCTAGCCCACAGCTCCGGACCAACACCCCGAAGGCCCCCGTGTCAAGCCGATCGACCCTTTATTTAAGGCGACAGCTCAGGCGGCCATTTGGGCTTCTGCATGTTAGCTCGTCATCAATGGCGACAGCTCAAGCAATAAAGCGACTTTAAAGCTCGGATGTTAACCTTTAGATGTCCCGCCTATAAGTAGACCCTCAGACAATGGGAGCGGAGGACAGACTTTTCGAAGGTTTCCAAACTACTCTAGGACGATTTCAGACAATTTGGCTAACAATTCTCTCCATCACCGGTATCTGCTCCACCTAACCTATACATATCCTACATAGCTCGACGCGATAACTATCGTACGATCTCCCAACAGATCGGCCATAGTTACCGCGAGCCTCCTTGAGTCACTATTTGACTTAAGCATCGAAGGGGATTAGGTCGGACCCCATATCCGACCATCACTGACAAGCTTCTCCTGTTGCAGGAAGCCGAAGACAGATTGGAGGAAGCCGAAGACAGATCGGACCCGATGAATATAGACCGGACTTGGCCGAAGTAGCTCGGGTTTGGTTCCAACCGCTCGGATCAAGATCCAGTCAGCCTGTGGTCAGCTCACCCAGCATTTAATCAGCTACCAATAGCCCGGATCAAGGTCTAGGCAGCCCGAGGTTAGCTCATCCGGTGACTGGTCAGGCGCCAGTAGCTCAGATTGAGGTCCATTCGAACCGGGATAGCTTCCTCTGTACCCAGTCAACCATCATTGTCTTTAGTTCCAAGTATCATTGTCCCTGGTTCCCGAAAAGTCAGAGACACATGAAAAATTTCAAGTGATTACGTAGATGGCGTGCGATTACAGATGAAAATTAAGATGAAAGCTAAGTAGAGAGAGGGGAGGATTAATGATGAATGGTTCAGAAAATCCCAAAATGCACAAGCTGTGAATTACGACCTCGAAGACTCTTGGGCATGGATACAAAGACAGCATGAGGGTTTAAATTAATGGCGTGCTTTGGAATTTTGGGAGCAGCAAATTAAAGCGTTGACAACCTAAAATCTCTTGTGATTTCAAACTTGAACGGCAAGTAGTTGACACTAGACAGGAGGTTAACTAATTGTTGGATATGGCTTTCAAACCTAAAGCCCATGAAGATCGCTTTCATTATTAGAGTAACGTCGCCATGAATATAGGCCCAATCGTTGAATTATTAGCCATGATGGCAGACCAGGATGCGTAACAAACTAAAATATGCATTAAACTTAAATTTACCATAATTCCTAATTATTAAGAAATTAATCATCCAACCAATCTTCTTGATCACTGTCCACATCCCATTTGATCTATAAATTATGAAAAAGTAAACTCTATCCACACCGTCTTCTTGATAACTTATTAGGCACCATAAATTAACCGATTGATAATTCCCGTCTTCTTCGACATAAGAATCAAGATTAAGAAAGGTTCAAGACCCTGAAGAAAAACGTAACCTTGAGAGAAATCATCAATCTCTTCTTCCTCTTTTGTGCTTCTAAAAAGAAACGCACGCATACTTACACCATAACAATGCCAGAAATAAGATAACAAACTATTGCATCCATAGAGATATCAGACAAAGGGAATCAACATTTGAATTTCGCTATTCAGACGCATCTGGAGCGAAGAGATGGCTATTAGCAAAAGACAAAGCCAGCGAAATTACAGTCTCTGTTACATTTTAAGTCCAGGGATAGTAAGTAATTCCCCAATTCCCCCACAAGTGTAACTTTTCACTGCCAAAAATCTTATGAAGAGTTCAGAGAGCATGCTCATAATAGCTTAGCTCCCCAAAATGAAATCACCCATAAGTTGAACATCCATCATGTTCCTCCTGCTCAAAATCCGACCCAAATGAATATGAGTTTCTCTCCCTCCTCAAAAAGAGTCAAAATGGTTTTAAAAAAAGAATCAGTTCGCTGGAGAAATCATTGCCACATAAACACCCTACATACTCAATACAAGGCAACAAGGCTGAAAGTCAAACAGTAAGGTCCATGACTTGTTCAATAAAATTCATGCATGCGTGTGTGTGTGTGTGTGTGTGTGTGTGTGTGTGTGTGTTCTTCCTTGCTGCATCTAATACTTCCACTACCACTTCATTTCCATTTCATATTATATTCACTTTTCAATCATTTGTTTTACACACAAATCACAAGGAAACAAGAAGCCAGAGAAGACTCAAGGAAAGCACGAAAAAATTATCTACTGCATAAAATTCTTTTTAAAAAAAAACACCTTATGGTTTCCTATAGAAGGGCAAAGCTTGCATTAGATGCTTTAACATGACACGGAGATTGTAATGATCTTATGAGATATATGCATTAAAGGCTTACTTACATATTACAATCAAACGCAGACAAATAATGTTTGTCAATAATGATAATTAATAAATAAGTATGTGTTCCTGATCCAGCTTTAAGATCCCCTACACTATGAAATTTGAGAACAAAGAAGCAAATGTGAATGCTTCACTTTATAACGTTTCAATGTTTTGCATGTTTTGCCAAAAAAAAAACAGTGATAAGAAATGAACAATTATAAAGTAGTCGTTTGTTATTCCATACCTGGGTGCATCAGCTTGATTAAAACTCCTTTAGTCGACCACTATTGTCCCTTTTACTGGCTGCTCTGCATGCGTCTGCTGCCTGCAAAGAGCACAAAGAGCTCTCATACAAGGCACAGGATTCTCCACAAATGAAGCCAGCATATCTGCCTTGTACTCCCACTTAATTTGTAGTATGCTTCTTTAAAACCGACAAAACATCATCAATGTCTACATCACTTGGTGAATCTTCTCTCGAGTGATCCCTTGAACTACCCTCTTCTTCTTCATCATCGGGACTGTTAGATTCAGTCTCATCTACAAGGAACCCATCCAGACTGTCAGCCCTCATCGTCCGAATCAACATCATCCACCTTCTTCTCTTTGCCATCTTCAATGGCTGAAGATACCGGCTGTTTGTGCACCGCTGACCTGTTACGTGTTTTTATGCACCAAGGAGAGGCTCTTCTTTCTATGTCATCTTTCGTTGCATCACCCTCCAGTAACCTACTGACACATGATCAGCAGTTTCAGATGATTCTTGATCATCAGCATCATCCGTGGGACGGGTTGTCTTTACGTCCAAGATACCATCCGTGTGAGCCACTTTTCTCCAAATCTGTGTAATAATGACCTGATTCTTGAGAGAGGGTGTAGGATGGACGCGGCATCTGGCATTGCACCACTCGGCTACGTCGCTTTTGAGGTCATGGTTCGGGGTCCAAGAAATGTCACAGGTGAAGTGGGCGTAAAGAAAGCGGGGATGTAGTTCATCCTATTGCAGGCTTTCTCGACATTGACTTCGGTGCCAGTGATGGTAACATGATCGCACAATAACATGTGCGAGATTGGGCAGATGAATCGGGCGGTAGTTTTAGGAGTCATGACCATCGATGACATGGCTTCTAAAACTACCGACCGATTCATCTGCACAATCTCGCACATGTCACTATGCGATCATGTTACCATCACCGGCACCGAATTCAACGCGAGAAAGCCTGCAAGAAGAAGATTAACTACATCCCCGCTTTCTTTACGACCACTTCGTCCATGGCATTTCTTGGACCCCGAACAATGACCTCAACAGCGACCTAGCCAAGTGGTACAATGAGAGAGGCCACTTCCCTCCTACTACCCTCTCTCAAGAATCAGATCATTATACCGCGGATTTGGAGAAAACCGACTCCCGCGGATGGTATCTTGGACGTAAAGAGCCAACTCCTCCCACGGATGGTGCTGATGATCAAGAATCGTCTCCATCATCCTCACTATCGCTGCAAACCATTCTCGAAGCCCGCTTCCTGTTGGGGGTCGGAATCAGCAGAAAGTCACCATCTTTCTCCATGATATCATCTTTCTTCCACTCGACAGACGACTTCACATTGTCATACTCACGATCACCCCTCTCGTTCTCTAACTTTGAAAACCTACCCATCAAATCTCAGATCTCCATCTTTTCAGCGACGAGCTCAACGTAAAGATCTCCGACTTCCTCCTTGAGCAGTGGCAGAGGCAAGGAAAGGCAAGGTGGGGCAATTGCCCCAACTGACATTCTACTCCGCCCCCAGACATTCTACTCTGCGTACCTCTTCAGGTGCTTCTCCTCCGCCCCCAGCCACCCCAGCAGCAGCACCGTCCAAGCCCCCGCCTTCCCCCCGCAGAACCCTGGATCGCCGCCACCCACGGCGTCCAGATCCTGATCGGACGGCGAGAATTCAAGGTCTCGCTCCATACCGCTCCGATCGAGGCGATATTGTTGGAGGGCTCGAACGGGGGGTCGGGGGGGAGGGTTTGCGGGGGTTGCGACGGGGGAAAAGCGCTGTGGCCATTGGGGGGGCGAGGAAAGCACTGTGGCCATTACGAGGAGAAGATCGTAATTTTTGAATGGCTAGGGTTAGAGTATTTCGAGGGGGGCGTATAAGAAGAGGTGTGATGAATGCTCACGATTGTTATTGATAATGCACCCTTCAATATAGCATGTCTTTATGCCTTGTCTTGGAAAGCGATGATAATATGTTTACGCAAGTTATGTAGGTACATGAAGAGAACGGGTCTTCCTCGCGAATACCATTATTGGGACAAATTAGGTTGGAAAGATTGTTATTGCAGACCATTCTGTAATTAAAAGTGCTTATGCATTGTATGATCCATAAAATTCATTTTTTTGTTATAGCTCATTATATTCATTATTAATTCTATGAAATCCCATTTGAGTTTGTCACAAGCTCTTTCCATACCCAACTTGGGCCATAAATGATGGGATACCTCCTTTAATTTGTTGGTTCAAATGGTGCCATATTTCTTGTATTCACTTAATCTTATCTGTGATGTCCCTATTTGGTACTAACCCCTTTTCTGCTTCATCAATAGTTAAGGAGATCAAGGGCGTATCTTTGCATTAGGTTGTGGGGGCATGTGCCCCCAATAAGATTTGAAAAAATATATGTATGTATGTGTTGAGGAGAAAATCCACCGAACAATAATTTTGTTGTAATGGGATAAAGGTTACGATGATCTGAAGTTGATGACGATGATGACAGTGATGAAGTTCGGGTTGAACGGCTGTGGAGGGCGAAGATGGATTGACGAAGAGATCAATTCTACGAGTTGCCGAAGTATCTGCAGCACTGGGACCCTGTCAAAAGTGGGCCGGGCTTGGGTTCGACCCAAACCCCATTCGATGCCCAAGTTAGTATTGAAGCCGAAGAGAGTTCGTATAGTCAAGAGCAAACTATGTATTATTCGATCTGACTATGACGAACTATATTCTGAATGTAGAAAGCGCAAGTATTATAATTATACCCGACCCTTTTGATAGAATAGATTTCGAACCCCTCTTCTGTCGGAGAATGGCCCCCTTTTATTGGGGTTGAATGATGATACGATTTGGATCGTATCAAGGGAAAATCAGCGACAAAAAGGAATAAAAATTGGGAAAGATGGGATTTTTATTGGATTTTAGGGAAGAAACAACTACTAATAGCAAGATAACTTGAGCCCTTTCGAGAGGAGCTCGCTCTCCTAACTTTGATGAACGGATCAAAGTCTAAATCCCTCACAAAAGACACTTACAATGTTTTTCACACAATAAGCATGCCTCTCATGACGGCTAACCCTAGATATAAATAGAAAAACCTAGGAACAAAAATAACATAACAAAAGACTAATCTGCCCTTCGACGCCTCCGATAGTAAGTGACCCATCCGCCTTGGGTCCCGCCTGGACCCGTGCCCGCCTCAGGGGGTGCGGCCGTATCAATACCCGCCCCTAAAAGAGCCACCTTGTCCTCAAGGTGGAGATCAGGGTACTGCTCCTGTATCGCCTCATACCGCTCACATGTCGCATCGCACTCCGATCTCCTTTTCTGGCTCCTCTGGTTCGATGTATTCCTCCTCGTCCGACTCGATAGTGATCTGCATCAATCTGCTCGCACACCGATGGCCTGGGGTGAACTTCTCGTCGCAACGGAAGCACAACCCTATGGCTCTCCTGTCCCGCATCTCGGCCTCGGTCATCCTCCGCCCTTGTCCCGCAGGGCGTGCTTCTCCTGCCTTCTCCCCCGTTTCGGCTGATGCGGCCGGCGGTAGTCTCGGGGCGGCTGCTGTAGATGGAACCCTCTGCTGTGGCGCCTCCCACGTCCCTCTGATCCTCCGCTCCTCTGCCTGCTTCTCCTCCGCCCTCAACGCCAGACGAATCACATGCTCTAGGTCTCTGGGACTTTGCATCCATAACTCGGCTCGTATCGAGGGCTTCAGCCCTTGCATAAATGCCCCCAAGAATACGTTTTCCGACACTCCCTTCACCCTGCCTGCCAACACCTCGAACTTCCCCAGGAAGTCCAACACCGTCCCCTCCTGCCGTAGTTCAAGTAACTGCTCGTAGAAATTTGCTCTCGGTTTGGCCTGAAAACGGTCAAGTAGGAAAGCTGACAACTCCTCCCAAGTCCGAAAAGGGGCTCGGGACATCCTCCAACGATACCAGCTCAGCGCCTGTCCCTCCAGATAGCAGATGATGTTCTCCAATACCTCCCGCTCTGATATCCGCATCACCTGGAAATACCGCTCCGCTCGCACTATCCACCCGTCGGGGTCTGTCCCCTCAAAAATGGACATCTTCAACTTCTCCATCCTCCTGTCTGGGTACATGGTCGGGTGTCCTCCTCCCTGAGCTCCATGGCCTCCGTACTCTGTCCTGCCTCGGCCGTAGGCCTCTTCGGGAAACCCTCGTGGGCCCCCAAAATTTTCCGCGTACTCCTCCATAGGCCACCTCTGGCGCTCCTCCTCTGCAGCCCCAAAAATCCCGCGGTAGCCTCTTGCGGGGACTTGTTCGGTGCTCCGGGGGCCAAAAAACTAACCCGGGGGGTTTACTGGGCCCCCCGGGCCCCACCATCACTAGCCGGGGCCCAGCCGGCCCCAGGGAAAGCCGCGAAGCCTCCCTGGGGTTCGGCGGGGCCCAGGTTTGGCCATGGCGGGCCGCGCGACCCCTCCAGGGCCTCGCGCGAGCCCGCCCAGCCATCCTGGGCACCCGCGCGGGCTCGGGTGTGGACCGTGAGGCCCCCCGAGCCCTCGCGGGGTCCTGGAGGCCCGCGTGGGGGGATTAGGGTTTCCCCCCAGCCGCCGCCTTCCCTATCCTCCGGGTAGCCGCCATCTTGTCTGCCGCGTCCCCTCGCCTCCGCAAGAAACCCTAGGGGATCTCCTTCGCGCCGCCGCGGCTCCCGTTGCACTTCCTCCACCCACGACTCCTCCCGGAACCCTAGATCTTCCTTCTCCTTCGTGGTTTTGGTTCCCGGAGGTGCCCCGGAGGTATTCGCCATCAACTTTGGATCGTCCGCCTTAGTATGATGATTCTCCGCTGCGGATTCTTCCCCTCCGATCTCCACATGCTTCCCTTTCCCCTCAAGTTTTTGAAGAATTTTCAAGATCTGAACTTGAGTGGCGTCCAACTCCTCGTGCTTCTTCATCAAACGGGCCTCCATCTCCTTTTGGGAATTGGAAAGCATCTCGACCGTGACTTCCAAAGCTCCCACCTTTTTGCTGACCTCTTCCCGGATCTCCTTTCGCAGCGCTTCCATCTCCGTCTTGAATCTAGTGCCTTCCGCCATTGGATCTATCGCTCTGATACCAATTTGATACGATTTGGATCGTATCAAGGGAAAATCAGCGACAAAAAGGAATAAAAATTGGGAAAGATGGGATTTTTATTGGATTTTAGGGAAGAAACAACTACTAATAGCAAGATAACTTGAGCCCTTTCGAGAGGAGCTCGCTCTCCTAACTTTGATGAACGGATCAAAGTCTAAATCCCTCACAAAAGACACTTACAATGTTTTTCACACAATAAGCATGCCTCTCATGACGGCTAACCCTAGATATAAATAGAAAAACCTAGGAACAAAAATAACATAACAAAAGACTAATCTGCCCTTCGACGCCTCCGATAGTAAGTGACCCATCCGCCTTGGGTCCCGCCTGGACCCGTGCCCGCCTCAGGGGGTGCGGCCGTATCAAATGACTGTTGGGAGATTGATGACGCCTCCTCGTCTTCCGAACGGTCATCATTATGTAGAAGACCAAATGATTGTCTGTTTATGATCATTTATGACTGGGGTCATTAAATGTTGTCATCATTAGATAATTGAAGAGACGCATTTAATGGTCTTTCCTTAATTGCCGAGAATCCCAAGGGTCATGCCCATTAAATGAGGTAACTGTTTCCTCCATAACTCATTGGAGTGAGAGCTTTGCATACTACATTGCTTGTGTCTGAAGTTGCCGATCTTGTGAGGGCCCGATCTTATTCAAAGGTCCGATCTATTTCCAAGCTTTCGCTCCTGAATTCTAGCATCAGACACATCAATATAGATCGTCATTGTAAGTCTCATACGATCTATATTTTGGTCGTAACATTATGTATATTTGAATATATATATGTGTGTGTGTACATGTATATATGTATGTCAATGTAATAGGCCCCCACCAATGTGTGTGTGTGTATTGGGGCCCCACCAAACCAAATGTTTGGTTCCGCCATTGAAGGAGATGACATTATCCTGTCGTTTGCCCAGAATAATTGCAAACCCTGACATCCCTTCGGGAGACGTGGGTTTGGGTTTTTTGAACTAGAGTGATTAGTATCAGTTACGATACCGAAGTGAAGCAAAGTTAGATGTGCCCGATTGGAATTTGGAGAGTTCGATCTTAAACGATTGCATGCATGATCAGGTTGGTCTGGGTCAGCACAAGTCGACCTGGCTAATACGAATATATATCGGTCAATTTGAATGGATTTAATCATCGATGTTAATCCAAACATGATCTGATTATTATGTTTTCGCCCCCCCCCCAAAAAAACAAAGTTTTCTGGTTCCGCCACTATACTTGAGGTTCTTGAACTCAATCTTATAACCATCCACTTCCTCTGCTTAAGACCTAATTGCTCCTCGAGCCCGGAGCATCTCTTCATGAGGGTGTCGCATCTCGACTTAAGCTCGATCCTTTCGACCTCTTTTATGATTAGGGTCTCGGCGAGGGTGGTTTCTCTTTGGGTGAGAATGGAGCTCGATCCTTTCGACCTCTGTTATGATTAGGGTCTCGGCGAGGGTGGTTTCTCTTTGGGTGAGAATGGATACGATCTTTGCGAAGTCGGATTTCTCGAACGATGGTTTCAGAAGGGAGATGAGTTGAGGAATTTCTAGCGTTCTCTCTGCGTCCGCTTCGATTTCAATGGCGTCGTTGTTGGTTCGTTCGTCTCGCATTGCGATCGGTCGGAGAAGTTTTGGGTAGCGAGAATGTGAGAAGCGTCCGCTTCGATTTCAATGGTGTTGTTGGTTCGTTCGTCTCGCATTGTGACCGGTCGGAGAAGTTTGGGTAGTGAGAATGTGAGAAATAACGAGAAAATGAAAAGATCGGGGCTGGACGTGAGTAAATATAGGTTCGGCTAAAATTACCAAATGAGTAGGGCCAGCCTAATCAGTGGGCCTTCGATGAGTCTAACAAAAAGAACACAAATTGGGATGTAATAAATGATTTTGCTCACTTAATGTAATAAAAATATATAATAAATTAATACGATAATACCACATAATATCTATCATACAAACGATGGCCTTTGTCCTACTAGGACAAACCCAATAGGACAAAGGATTGGCTTAGCATTTGCCACGTCATCATGGTGTGGGCCACTTGGGAATGTGTGAGATTTTACGCTTGCTTTGGGGCGTGGCTTTGGGGAGTTGGGTTAAATGCCCCTCAATTCCCCTTATTTGCAAGCTTTACATTGCTTCTTCATCAACCCCAAATGCCCCTCATCTTCCACATATTTACGAATTTGCAATTGGAATTTTTGCATTTTGTCCCCCCGGTTTTTTTTGCAGTTTAGCCTCTGATTTCCCCTCCCTCCCTCGACGATGCCCACACACACCCACACTACTCGCTCTTTCTCGGTTTTGCACGTGCATTGCATCCTTTTCGTGGGATTTTTTTGACAGCGTGCAGTGTGTGCACGGGTTATTTCTTGTACTTTACACAATTGGGAGATGTTCCCCACGGCCATGTCCCCATGGGACAAAAAAAGTGTGCTCCACATTTGTCCCGTTAGAACAAACGAGTGGGCTACTTTGTGCCACCTTGGCATGGTGAGCCTCATTTAGTGGAGGGTGAGAGCTTGTGTTTGGGGTTTGGGATGAGGTTATGGAGAACACAAACAAAAGCACCCCTCATTCCCATTATTTGAGACATTGTCAATGCTTTCTAATAAAACCCAAATGCCCCTCATTGTTTCGCATATTTACGGATTTTACATCGGTCTTTTTTCATGTTGACCACTTGGGCCTTTTGCACTTTAATGCTTGTTTTCCCCCTTTTATCCCCATGATACCCGAACACACACACCTAGACTTCTCTCTTTTTCGGTTGCACGCGGGTCCCGCATCTTTCCGCTGATACACCCACACACACCCACTCTTCTCACTCTTTTGTCGATTATCTGCGTGCAACACATCCTATGTGTGGGTTTTTTCTTGAGTCACCGTGCACTATGTGCTCGGGTTATTTCTAGTCTATTTTACAATTAAGGGATATTGACAAACATTCATGTCCATATGAGACAAAAAGTGGGTCCCACCTTTGTCCCACTCGGACAAAATGGGGTGGCCTACTTGTGCCACATGGGCAAGTTGGACCCCGCTTGGTGGGGGTGAGGGATTGGGTTTTGGGTTTGTTGTGACGTTGTGGAGAAGCCAAATAAAATCCACCCTCATTCCCATTATTTGCAAGCTTGCCATTGCTTTTTAATGAAACCCAAATGCCCCTCCATGTTCCACTTATTTATGGGGTTGCCATTGGTCTTTTTTCTCTTCGGCCATATATGTTTTTTTTGCATTTTTAACATCTGTTTTCCCCCTTTTACCCCACTATGGTTTGGGATTGGATTTATGCGCTTTGCCCCTTAGAGTTTTTTGCAATTTAACCCATGCTTTTCCCCTTTACCCCCGACGATACCGACACACCCACATTTCTCACTCCTTGTCGATTGTGTGCGTGCACTGCATCTTGTTCGTGGCAGTTTTTTTTTGCACCATGCAATGTATGCATGGATTATTTCTAGGCTATATAACATATGTGAACAACCTCAACGGCCATGTCCCCGTGGGACGAAGGGTGTGGGCGCCACCTTTGACCCACTAGGACAAAGAAATGGCCTAGGTTGTGCCACCTTGGCATGGTAGGCCCCACTTGGTGGAGGGTTGGTGATTGGGTTTTGGGTTTGTGGTGATGTCATGGAGAACCGAAACAAAAGCCCCTACTCATACCCAGTAATTGCAAGCTTACTATTGCTTTTTCATAAAACCCAAATGCCCCTCCCATTTCCACATGTTTAGGGTTTGACATCGGTCTTTTTTCCAATTAGCCCCCCGCCGTGTTTTTTGTACTTAACGCATGTGTTTCCCCGTTTACCCCTCATGGTTTGGTATGTGATTTATCCATTGTCCCCCCGCGATACCACATATACACACACTTCTCTTGTAGGATCCTTGATCTCCAAGCAACACACTAGATGTGAGTGAATAGTGTAGTTGCAATTAAAATGCTAATTAAAAATAATTAAGCAAACGCGGAATACTAATTGCAACACAATCAATAAAGAGACAATGGCATACGCAAACACAAGAAGTATCCGGGTTTGGCTACGCCAACTCCAGTCCCACCCTCGGAACCCGAGATGAGAATTTCCACTACCCTATCCTGGCACCAAAACTTATACAAGAGTTACAATCCCTAATCGGAATACAAAGGAGTAAATGCTCCTAGGTTGGGAGTAATCCTCCAATTGGAATAACCCTCCAATGTGCTCCACAACCCGAGAGCTAGGTTAAAACGAACTGTAAACAATTACACGCTTTACCTACGCCTTGAATAAATATTGCCTATGTGAAGATGAAGGCATCAAGTGTGAAAAACCAAAGTGCTGAGATGAGCTTGAATGCACTTAGAAGCTCTCTTGGATTTGGATCTCTAAAATGATCTTTATCTATTTGTATGTGCTCAATTATCCCTCACAATCGGGCTTAAATAGCCTCTCAAAACTGCACTAAAATCGAGAAAACAGACCAAGCAAAAAGCAGTCTAACGGTTATAAATGGGCAGCAAATCCAATTCATCAAACGTCTGAAGAAGAGTACAGACCGTTGAAGAACTGTTCAGTCGGCTGAGAATACAACATCAGACGGCTAAAGCCAGAAGTTGGATAGAAGAAACAAGTTTCCAACTCAAGCAACCAGACGTCTGGAGTACACTACTCAGACGTCTGGGGAACCTACATCAGACGTATAGAGTTCACCACTCAAGCATCTGAGGAACTGTTCAGACGTCTGACGAATGAGCTTCAGACGACTGAAACAAGGCTATGTCTAACATGGCCAAAACAGACACATCAGACGTCTGGAAGTCCTTCTCGAGACGTCTGGTCCTGGTCCAAAAACACAATGAAAAGTCTTTTAGCCATGGAACCTATTGGGATGGGTTCTAGGGAGATCTTATGGTTCCTTAAGATGATAATGATGCATGGGAGTGTGTGTGCGTGCGCGCGTGCATCTATTCAAGACTAACAAGTATTCTATGAAAGAAAGAGCAAAATACATGAAGAAAGTAAAAAATACACTTGGAGTTCTTCTATCTTCATGCAATGCTTGTGCTCCATAGCCTTGAATCCATCATCTCATCACCTATTGCTTTGTCTCCATCAAGATAGTCAGTAATTAATTTGAGACTAAAACATATAGAGTCATTAGCAACAACATAATGTGGTGATTATCGTCAAAATCATATTTGGATTAAAGGCCAATATCATACATCTCTCTCTCTCTCTCTTTCGTTTGTGCGCGAGTCTCGTCTCCTCCCGAGGATCCCCACACACACGCCTGCTCTTCTCGCTCTTTTGTCGGTTACGCGCGTGCACCGCATCCTGTGTGTGAGTTTTTTCTTGGATCGTTGTGCACTATGTGCATGTGTTATCTCTAGCATTATCTTTGAGAACCTTTGTCCTACAAGGAAAAAGGGGTTTGTGTGCATGTCCTACTAAGACAAAGGCGTGGGTTAGGTTTTGCCACCTTAGATTGGTGGGCGCCCACTTGGTGGGTGATAGGGATTTTGAGCCTACTTTGGGGTGTTGTGGTGGTAATTTGGGTAAAATACCACCCATATTCTATTTGAATTACAAGTTTGCCATTGGGATTGATTGACTTTGCCCCCCCCCCAAAGAAAAAGGAAAAAGAAAACTCTTTATTATTTAACCCCTGATTTTCACCCATTTTCACCCAAGCTTGCCATTGGAATTTATACACTCCCACCCCCGAAGCTTTTTTACAATTTAACCCATGCGTTTCACATTTTAAACCCAGACGATACTCACACACTCCCACACTTCTCACTCGTTTTTTGTTGCACATGTTCACAGCTTCCTTTTCGTTGTTGACGATACCCCCGACACACCCACACTTTCCCTTCCTTTTCGGTTACGTGCGTGCACTGCATTCTTTTTGTGGAATTTTTTGGGCACCGTGCACTCTATTTCTAATGATATCCATAAAAGTGAGATCTATATAAATTAATGTGATAATACTACATAATATGATATCCATTTAAGTGAGATTTGTTTCGTATGGTTTAAGATGAAATAAACTAGATTTCAAGAAACGTACAAATTTATGTGTATGCATGATTTGTGTTTGAAACAATGAGTGATTTACAACAAGGTGCTTTATTAGAAACTAATTATAATCAAGTTGAGTAGATATTGAAGATAATATTTAATCGAGTTGCTTTAAGTTGCAAATTTAGTGTCTATAACACTTGAAGATATTCGGGTGCCTCAAATTCGCATGCTACGATTCAATTTCAGACCCAAATATTTTAGAAGTAGGACACTATTTTACTTTCTCAGTATCATGCATGGCTGCTTGATGAAGCTAGCATTATGGAATAACCCACAAGATTCACTACGGCTGCTTGATAAAGCTAGCATTATGGAATAACCCACAAGATTCACTGAAGGAACACCACGGTTCGGGAGAAAAAACTCAAGGGAGACGCAAATCAGTCGACCTCCTATAAGTTGCATGAGACAATAACAAACCAGTTTTAGATGGCTCGGCTTCTTCCGGATCAAGCATCATAATTCCAACATTTCATCTGCCCCTTGAGCCAACCAGCAGTGGCGTAACCAGGATTATTTTTTACACTGGGCGAAAATAAAATTTATGCAACAAGTAACAAAGCTAAAAAAAATTAAATGCTAAAAATGCTTTCATTGATAATGACCACAAAATAATAACATAAATATATGCAAAATATGAAATATATAACATACCAAAAAGAGGCTATCTAAGTTGAACTCTACGAGTATATCTTGAATCGAACTCATTTATAATGTCTTCTGTGTCGAGTCTGGAAGTAATTTTTTTCTCAATATAAAGTATCATGTTATTAGCAAGCAGCTCATCTCTCATCTTGTTGCGCAATGGTGTTTTTATAAGTTTCATTGTCGAAAATGCTCTTTCTGTGCTTGCAGTCGAAATAGGATGAGTCAACACGAGCCGAATCAACCGATCAAAAAGAGGGTACCTTTTTTATTTTCCCACACCAACAAAACATAACCTGAAATTGTACTAATATTTTGAAAATCCGGATCACATCGCATATCATGCTTATAATGCTGCAATTGATGCTTCAGCTGATAATTAATCTCCATTTAATCTCCATTTCACTGAAATCATCATGATAGTACTTTTCCGCAAGCATGCAAAGGTTGTCAACTTTGAATGACTTGAAACAATCTTTTGGATTCAAAGCAATACCAAGGCTTAGAAGCTCCACAGCCTTATCAGACAATCTTTCACTTAACTCAATCACTTGTGTGTTAACAACTTCATGTAACATATCAAAGCGGTGATGATGTTCAATTGTAATTTCATCACTCTGCTGACTAGAACGATCCGTACCCTTCAAATAACAAGCATGTATACCAGGTATATCAATTTCATGGTTTGTGCAAAAGAACAGTATAGTTTCAAGAAACTTTGGCCATTTGCCATTTGCAATCAGTTTTCAGCTCACAGAGAAGACTTTTTGTGATAGAAATACAATCCAGACCAGATAAGATATATTGATCTTTTCTTTGCAACGACTGACAAAATACTTCTATTACTCCAATGACTTCAACCATTAAGTGTAAGTTAAATATAAAGTCAAATGAGCTCATTGCAGCAACCCCACCACTAGCTTCCGCACGGATTTTTCTATTCAAACCATTTGCCTTTATATTATCAAGAACTTTATGAACAGGTTTATACAAACCAAGTAAACTGCAAGCAGAAGAATAAGTGAACACATCCTTTTAAGAGTTAGTGTTGTAGTATCTTCAACACATGTTACATCAAAGAACCTCTCTTTTATAAAACCTTCATCATCAACAAATCTTAACACAATAGCCATCTGCTCACAATTAGATTCATCACGAGATTCATCAACTAGAATACAAAACTTAAAGTCACCAATTTCTTCACAAATCTTTTTCCTTACCAAGTCACCCATAATTTCCATAATTTGATTTTGAACCAATGGTGAAGTGTAAGAATCATTTCCAGCGACATTTTCTAAGATAACTTCTTCAACTTGCGAATTAAGAGTTGTACTATACTTGAGCCATTCAATAAAGTTTCCACGATTTGTTGAATCATGAGATTCATCATGTCCTCTAAGAGCACATCCATGACATGCTAGCCAACGAATAGCATTAATTGTAGTGATGACACGAAGATGATTTCTCTTTATTTCAGCTTCAACTTGTAAGGTCAAATGTTTCTGAATATTTTGAGATGGTTTTTTTCAAATCATCTAGCATTAAAACATTTTTTGAATGTATTGATCATGTTTCTCCTTCATGCACTCGAAGATGACTGTATTTTCCTCCCGTTCTTTTCCAACTATTAAATCCTTTCAAAATCCAAGCTTCTTGGTTATGATATTGGGAGGCATTGCTATCAAAGAGAAAACAAGGATAACAATACGCACGGCCAGTCGCTTCGGAATATTCTAACCAATCATAAGTCTTGAACCAATCATGTCGAAAGTTACGTCCTTCATTCCTTGGATATTCTTGAAGTTTTGGTTGGCATGGCCCCATTGCTATGTAACGACGCCGAACTTCATTTTGTTCTTTATATGGATATTTCCATATTGCTTGACGTAATCCTAACCTTTTGAAGCTTCGAAGGAGGTTGCACTTGTTGTATATGAGTCGATGGAGAAACATGATTGACCTTTGGCTCCGCAGAATGTGTCTCGCTTGAGGCCCCAATAACATCTTTTTTTGGATAAAATGAAAACAAAGTTTTCATTTCTTTTCGAGATGTTTTAGCTTCAAAAATTAATAAATCTATAATTATCAAAAAATAATAAACAATGCCTAATATAATAGAGATATTTAATCTAATTCACTCATAAACAAATAGTGATCTTTGGCCTAAGAAGTCCTAAAATACCATGTGTATAATGTCCTACAAGAGCATGCCAATGGGAAGGCTGTTCAAGACTTCCTTTTTAATAAGATTCAATGAAGTCTATTGACTTTTTTTCAACAAGTATCAAAATAATTCACAACCTTTTAACATCTCAACATGACATATTTTAATTTGCATGTCCTTGGTTTGCCTTGGAATTTGGAAAAAGTCACCCATAAATATAATCCTACAATTTTGGTAGCTTCAAAATTCAAGTGTACAAGTTAAAGCAAATGAAAAAAACAAAAAATTAACTCACCAGATCTGAAGCGGTAGAGCCAAAACAGGTGACGTCTGCGGACGTGGATGGCAAGTATCAATCAACCTTTAGTTCCTTTACTAAAACCTAACAACAACAAAATGAGATTTTTTATCAATTTTCAACAAACACAAAACCAATCCTACCATGCCCACATATTTTTCCATTGTTATTAATGTACTAATTACATTGGCACATTGCAATATGATCCAAACAGAAAATGTACAATTACATGAAATTATAATTAATTTAATTAAATGTAAACCTCAAAGATGTCACTTCAAACTAAGAATTTTTTTTGGGCCCTAATGATTTTTTTGGGCAGACAAATTTAGTATTCAAACTATGAATGTTAGTATCACATTGGCACATTGCAGTTGATTATTTCCCCTAAAGTATGTAACATAGTATGTATTTAGTGTTGATGGAAATAATGCAGTTTGAGATTGATAAAGTCTATCTCATCCAGCCTTTTTTTACTCTCCACATCTCTCTTTGGCAGACTTATCTTAGTTAATGATAGAAAACCACACTATGAACTTTAACTTGTATATTCTCTATATGATATGCTTCTCAGCAAACCATTAAATTTTTTCTTGCCTGTGGTCAGCTCTGCATTACTCAATTCACTGTCCAATTTGCATTCACAGAATCACAATTCTACATGGTAACGTTTAAGCTGTACAACAAGCATTAACCAAATAGAGCATTGCTGCATTGTTGCCATTTCCCCTTAACAATCATAAAGCAACCAAAAATATTTTGATTAAATAAAGATCCCAAAGTTTCTGAGCAGATGTCAATAAATGTTGAATCTTTATGGTTCGAGAAACAACTCAAGAGGTGTATTGTTAATTTTCATGTCTAGAATATAAGGAAAAAGATTAAAATTTGGCCCAGATCCGCAACAAATAAATCAATTCAGAACAATATAAACCTAGGAATCATCAAGATAATACTGAAAAGGAGTTGAGATTGAAACCTGGAGCTGCAGGGATCTTCCGTACTGAGAGGAGCATGGATTGGACTCCGCAGTGGATGGCTGGCTGACTCGCTGAGCCTGAGCTTGAGGATCGCCGGTGCCTGGGTACCGGGCCGTGGGAGATGGGCTTGTCTCGTGGAGCAAGGATGGATAGCAGTCTGATTCTGCGATCAAAACACTCAGCAAAGGGGGATTCTGGACTGGTAGACTGGTTACTTCTCTAGGTTGGAGAAGAAAAGAAACTCAAAGCAAAAGGGAGATTGAAATTCCCACTGGCCAGAGCCTAGCCTGAGAAAATTAAAAGCTCTGTTGAGCGTATTGTCACTTGTCAGGGTATTGGGAAGTGTTGTGGGGGTAATTGTGGTGTTAAAAATATTGTTTTTCGATTATTTTTTTTTTTGAAGCAAGCTGAGCATTGTCACTTGTCCAAAAAGCCTAAGGCCCTAACAGATGGAAACCTAGACCCCTATGCCGCATAGCCGAAGACTTTAACCGAAGAAAGGAGTATAAATTTTTTTTATTTTCGGTTTTTTCTGCCCTGGGCAGTTACAAGGTACTTCCGGCCCTACCAACCAGTACGCAATTAATTTACAGTTCTCGACTAAATTTGCCCAGATGAGATGGAACTAACAAAAATGAAGCCAATGCTGGATAGGTTTCGCATAGATAATTTACAACTAGATAATTTACAGAGTACATGGAAAACATCTCCAGAACCGAAACTCACGACATTACAACGAAAACATACCATCAGTCCAGGTCCGAATTTGTTTTCTGCTTCTTCCACCGGTAGGCAGCCTCCAGTATCTTCAAATTGGGAGCCATCGACGCCTCGTCAGGGAATATATAATCAATGTATTCCTCGTATCTGCAAAATATACACGGTCAGCTACTTAATCCGATGAAAAGAAATACCAGGACGGCCCCAGATTACAAACTTAACAAAAGAAATATTTGAAGCATATAGGTAAGATGGAATTAAAAGAACAAAAGGAACATACCCAGCCGGAGTTCCATCCTCAGATTGAATAGTCCTCCTCCTCCTTACTTTTCTCAGCAGCTTCTTCTGAATGATACTGACATCGCCAAGACTTCCGATGCTACTGTCCATATTGAGCCACTCCTCCAAAAGCATTGCCCTCTCCTCTTTTAGCTCAGGTGCAGAGGTTCTGAAGTAATCAAATGCTCTCTCAAATACACCTGGAGGAAACAAAGAAACGGTTGTAGCCCTATGTATGCACATAACACAAGAACAAGGCTTTTATGTGTGGCTTTTAACTACCTCGGCATCGTCGTTTGCAGTCAACTTCGTGCTCATCGTCATTCCTTGGCGATTCATCCTCGCCTTCGGCTTTCAGAGCAATAGAAGCCTCAAACTTTGCATAGCTTATCCATACCTTCAGGTGCTTTGTTCGATCTAGCAGCCTTATCATATAGCTGCATTGTCCTTTCATACTCTTACTCTGAAATCTCAAAGTCGATGTATGCCTGACGAGGAAACAGTTAAATGTAAGATGTTTTTAAAAAATTGTTTATAACTGAGGAACTTGCACTTTTGTTCGAATTCAATGATGAATTTAGCAGTTACAGACAATTCAAAATATGAAAATGATGGGCATAAATCTGTACTCATTGGCCCTCCCGGTGAGGAACCGGTGTACTAACAAAATGGCCTAAACATCTTCTGAAGAAATGCCCTTATGATATAAACAATTTTGATCACAAGAAACTATTCTTTGAGAAGATAAATTAAAAGGGAACCAAAATGATGCTTAGTTCCAAATGTAAAGCATTCCAGTATCTGTTGATTGTAAAAGCAAATAGCGCCATGAATAGTGAGTATAATTCATCTAGATTCACACAATTGAACAACATATAGACAGAAGAGTTCCACGACTTGCAAATAAAAGCAAACAAGAAATGGAAGCATATCAAAAAACTTGTCCACTGCAAACGTAATCCCACACTGCATTCTAACAATTCCCTTTCCCGTTTCCCGTTTCATTTCTGCTTTCTTTTTCCTGAGCTGACTGCCTAAAAGCCTCGATTAAGAGACACCATGCACCAACCAGATGGAAGTCATTAAATCTTTTAATTGTAACACTGACAAGTAAACTGGGAATTGCTTCCACAGTGAGCTATGCTAGGATTTCACAACAAATATTTACCAAAGTAAAAAACAAGTGTAGATTGGGGGTGGTGGGTGGGTGGGTGGGTGGGTGTGTGATCGGCTCAAAGCCTGTTTTAAGATATTTGCAGGCAGATCAGCCATAACTAAACTACGATCAAGAGCAATAAACAAATTATGCTCATCATATACAATGATAATTTTATAAAATTGACATTCATTCCACCATTGTAAGCCCAATCAAAAATTCTAAGAAATACTTTCTCAAATTCAATCGCGTAATGGAAGGCTAATTTGCCTTGCCTCCTAGGTTACCAAATGACATGAATAAGCTGATCCCAGTAACACCCTTCTAAGAAGTGCACATAAGAAATCATCAAAAGCAATCTACTGCTTTTTTTTCAGAATGTCTCTTGCTTCCTCTGATATATTTGCTTCTACCTTATATCACTGTAACCAAATATCAGAGTGG
Source organism: Scilla litardierei (assembly GCA_030789695.1). Classification (NCBI taxonomy): domain Eukaryota; kingdom Viridiplantae; phylum Streptophyta; class Magnoliopsida; order Asparagales; family Asparagaceae; genus Scilla; species Scilla litardierei. The sequence continues at coordinate 496,799 of CM061133.1, read as the reverse complement.
CAGTGGCTATAGAATAGGGTCACTAAGGCACTGAATTTGGCTCTCTCTTTGAAATGGTGGTCTGGGATCAATTTGGGCTTCATTGCCTGACATATCGAGCGGTTGCAGCTGATACAGCATTTCCATAAACCAGATACTGCACACCAATTTCTAATATTTATAGTTCAATCCGGATTGCCATTTGGTGAGTATATTTAGTGAGTTCACTTTAGATTATAATATATAGAATGGCTTTTTAGATGATGACATTACAAGACTCCTGGCACAGACTCGCCAGGAGAATTAATTGGGTAAAGCGACAGAAATGATGAGAATGCAATTGCCAGTTATTCAACCTACCTTGGTATTTCGTTAGATTATGATATACACCTAGATAAGATTTTAGTATACAGAGGAAAGAATTAATTGGGTAAAGCAACAGAAATGATGAGAATGCAACTGCCAGGAGAATCAGAGATCTTGATAGCATGTATGAGTGAAACAAAATAGTATAGTACAAACCATGTACATACACAGGCAGCCAACCAACACATACATGGTGCCATCCATGCAAAAAACATAGTCTCTTCTTGTTTTCCCTTTTTCTTTTCTTTTTGTGTTTCTAGAGTTCTGATTACAGGTAAATAAATGAGATAAACAGTAAATGATATCGATCGGAAATGGCTTCCTTGGCCCTCCCACTACTTTGTCAAACAGAACAATTTAAACAAGACACATACTTGCACAGACACTACCAACAGCCATACAAACATTTTATTTTTTTTCTTTATCCTCTATCATTTTCTTTTCTATTTTTTAAAGTTGAGATGAAACATAGAAAGATAAAATAAATAGTAAAAAACAGTTGAAAAAACCTTTAATGGTTCACATCCCTGTTAGATTTCTCCATTCTGGAAATATGAACACCTAATGTAACAGATAGTGTGAGCCTCATGAAACCAATGGAAAGTGAGTTCATTCTCCACCACTGGGGCCTCCTAGGCTCCTACGCCCTAGCATCCATTCCGCATACTCCAACAAATACAACCACCAAGAACACCTAGAGACCGTATCAACAATGGATGCAGAGTATCATGGTATAAATAAACCAAAATAAACAAGCCAAAGTCGACCACGGGAAGAGTACGTGCACCCAAATACCTAGCCTTCACTACTAACTTCCCAAGACATATAATTAACTCGATAGACACGACAGTGCAAAGGTTGATATGCATTCCTCCTAGCATCCAGTGTTTACATTTGAACTACTATGTATCTAGTCCCATTTGCTCCCCTAGCTTTTGTCTCTTAGCATCAGTGTTGGCCCAGCAGAGTGCTTTAGTGTTGCCCCAGCCGAGTGCTTTAGCCATTGGTGTTCATCCCGATCGCTAGAAATCCCATTGCTCCACGAAAAACTCCCTCAACCTCTTTCGCACTTGAGCTTGATAGTTACGATATGGATCCAATTGAGTCCAACTCCTTTTTATTTTTATTGGTATTGGTATTGGTATTTTATTTTGAGTTTTGTATAGGTATAAAGTTTCAATCTTTTAGTTATTTGGAGTCGTTTATTTATTTTTGAGAGTTTCATTATTTTTAAGTTTTAGTCCTACAACGGTTGAGAGACAAGAGAGTATTGGGATGTAAGCCTATAAAAGGCCTTAGACTGTTTTATCTTTAATCAATCAATGAATCAATGAAAATCTTGAGAAATTAACCCCCCTCCCCCCCCAAAAAAAAAACTGAGAATGGTCCAATTCCTTGGTGAGAAGCCTCGGACTCCTTGGCGAAAAGCCTCAAAACCCTAATTTATCTTTTCGTCCCAAAATCTTCCCCAAATCCATCTCGTTCAACATCACAATCACTAGCACAAAATATCCAAAGATTGCCTATATTAACATAAAAAAGTCATGATGAAGTCGTTCATAGATATTCCACATATGACAGTCATTAGGTGTCTTGGAGCCATCATCCTTGTGTAAATTATTGATGACCAACTTACCTATCAAGGGCAGTGATACGATCCGATTGATCATACAATCTAATCAGCGATTTAAAGTGGAAATATATAAAGAGGTAGAATTTTTATAATAAATATTGCGAAGAACAAAGAACTAATGTTGATAATTGAGTCTCTTTCAAGAGGAAACTCTCTCTCCAAGCTTTTAATGGAGGGATAAAAGCCTAAACACCTTCACAAAAGATGCCTAAGTGTTCTTCACAAAATAAGCATGAAAATAACAAAAGACGGCTAGCCCTAGATAAATAGAAAAGAGGAATTACTAATCTAGTCTGAAAAGACTAGAATACCCTTTGGCCCACTAAACCATGTCTCCACGTCTCCTGCGCCGAAAGTAAGTCACCCATGTAGGGCCCGAGGCTTGAGGGGATGCGGGTGCACATGGGGGAGTGGCGGCTAGGGGTGCGCCCGCATCAGTGCGCCCCTAAAAGAGTCACCTTGTCCGCAAGGTGGAAGTCGGGAAACTGCTCATGAATCACGTCGTACGCCTCCCATGTAGCATCGCAGTCTGGTAAACCCGCCCAATGTATCATCACCTCCTTGCGCCGACCAGGATCCTGTCGAACTGCCCAAACTTCCAATAGCTCCAACATCACCTACATGTCCTCAGTCAATATATGTGGCAGTGTGGACGACGTTGTCTGCTCTCTAATGGCTCTCCGCAACTGGGACACATGAAACACCGGGTGGATCATCGCTATAGGTGGTAGTCTCAACCTGTATGCCTCCTGACCAATCTTAGCCTTCTATCTCAAAGGGTAGTACTGGGCCGCTAGCTTCTCATTCCGCCTCCTTGCTAATGACTTCTACATATAGGGCCTCAGCTTCAGATACACCATATCGCCCTCCTGGAAGTGCACATCCCGACGGTGTCCATCGGCTCAAGCCTTCATCACTTGTTGCGCCCTCAGTAGGTGTTTCTTCAGCTCCTCCAACAAACTATCCCTCTCCCCCATGTACTCCACCTGTGACACTGGGGTCTGCCTGTCCCCAAAACAAAGCAAAGAGGATGGGTCACGCCCGTACAGAACCCGGAAGGGCGTTGTACCTGCTGCCGAATGGTACGAAGTGATGTACTAGTACTCTGCACATGCTAACCACCTGTACCACTGACGGGACGTCTCTGAAGCAAAACACCGCAGATATGTCTTTATGCTGTGGTTCCCTACCTCTGTCTGGTCGTTCGTCTGAGGATGATAGATCGTACTCTTCTTCAACACTGTCCCCTGAACCCTGAATAGCTCCTTCCAAAAACCACTTATGAAGACCTGGTCTCTGTCAGAAACGATAACGTCGGTACTCCATGCAATCGTATCACCTTCCGAGTGAACGTTGTCGCCACCGAAACTGTTGTGTAAGGATGCTTCAGATGGATGAAATGAGCATACTTACTCACCCTATCCACCACCACAAATATCATCGTGAATCCATCCGACCTCGGCAGCCCATCGATGAAGTCCATCGTGACCTCTTCCCACACCTGCTCAGGCAAGGCCAGCGATTGTAACAACCCCGCTGGTGCAATGGCCATGTACTTATGACGCTGGCAAACGTCACAAGCAACTACCAAACGAGCTATCACCTTCCTCATCTCGAGCAAGTACACCTCCCGAGCCATCCTCATATAGGTCTGATGCACCCCTGAGTGGCCACACACCCCTGAACTATGAAACTCCTGAAACAAGACCGGTATGAAAGTGGATGTTCATGGTAACACCAACCTCCCCTGGTACAGTAGCCTCTGTCCCTCCATTGAGTACCCATTCGACCCATCTGCTCCACTCTGCAGTGAGTCCCTGATCTGCCTCAGCTCGGAATCGGCCTCCGCCTCCTGTAAAATCGGCTCCCACTCTAACCACATAGGCAAAGATAGAGCTCTCACGCTAACGCCATCATCTCTGCGTGACAAGGCATATGCAGCCTTATTCTCCAGCCTCGGCATGTACCCAATAGCAAACCAGTATCCCACTAGCTTGGACAGCCATCGCTGATGCTCCTCTGTGACCAACCGCTGCTCTAATAAATACTTGAGACTACGCTGGTCTGTCATGACCACGAAGTCTCCCCCCAGCAGATACGGCCGTCATTTCTGCACTGCCAAGACTATAGCCATAAGTTCCCTCTCATACACAGACTTCAGTCATGCTCTGGATGACAGCATCTGACTGAAGTAAGCTAACGGCCGTCCCCTGCATCAATATTTCTCCCAAGCCATAACCCGACCTATCGGTCTCAATTACAAATGGTACACTGAAATCCGATAGAGCCAGCACTGGTGCCGTAGTCATCGCTACCTTCAAGGCCTCAAACGCCTTGGTCACTTCTTTCCCCCAATGGAAGCCATCCTTCTTCAACTGTTCGGTAAGGGGCCACGCTATGGTACTGTATCCCTTAATAAACTTCCGGTAATAACCGTCCAAGGAACCCTCGAAGTGCCCGCAGAGTAATAGGTATTGGCCAGTCTAGCATAGCCTTAATCTTCGACCTGTCTGCTGCTACCCCTTCCGCCGACACCACATGGCTTAAGTACTCAATCTGCGTCTGTCCAAAACTGCACTTCTTTCGGTTGGCAAACAGCTGATGTGCCAACAACTCCCGAAATACCACCTCCAAGTGGCCCACGTGCTCCTCCATAGTCCTGCTATAGACAAGAATATCGTCAAAAAAGACCAATATGAACCTCCTCAGGAACGACTGGAAGACTTTGTTCATCAAGGCCTGGAATGTAGATGAAGCATTTGTCAAGCCAAAAGGCATGACGAAGAACTCGTAGTGTCCCTCGTGTGTGCGAAAAACCGTCTTCGGCACGTCTTCGGGCCTCATAAGGATCTGGTGGTAGCCTGCCTTCAAATCAATCTTCGAGAAGACCCTCGCTCCATGCAGCTCATCCAACAGCTCGTCGATCACTGGAATAGGAAACTTATCGGGGATAGTTTCCTTGTTATGCTCTGTAATCGACGCAAAACCACCAACTCCCGTCCTTCTTCTTAACCAGTAACACGAGGCTCGAAAAAGGACTCACACTGGGTTGGATCACCCCAGCCTGTAGCATCTCCCTGACCATCTGCTCGATCTCATCCTTCTGCACATGCGGATATCTGTACGGTCGTACACTGACTGTCGCTACTCCCTCACGCAACACTATCGCGTGCTCATGTCCTCTTGCTGGAGGCAGTCCCTGTTGAGTCTGGAAGATTTCCCGATACTGCTCTAGCACGTACTCCACCGCAACTGAAACCTTCGCCTGGTGACCATCCTCCTCTATCGGCCTCCCCTGGTACTCCACCAAAAATCCCTCGACGTCCTGCTGCAAGGCTCGAGTGATGGCTTTAAAGGCCACCAGGGAGAAGCATATGGTGGGGTCCCCGATGAGAACCACTGTACGGTCACCCTTCTGGAACTCCATCGGCAGAAGCTTCCAGTTCACCTTCACTTCACCCAGATTCTTCAGCCACTGCACCCTGAGAATAATGTCTACATTTCCCGACTCCAAAGGCAAGAAATCGTCCACCACCTGGACCCCCTGCAACGTCAAGCATACCCCCTTGCACATCCCCTTACTTTCCTCCATCTTCCACGTACCAAGTAGTACGTTGAACTTCTCCAGTGTGCTCAGCTGTAATCCATGGCGCTCCATTATCCGCCTTGAGATGAAATTGTGGGTGACCCCACTGTCAATAAGAACTGTCACCGACTGCTCTGCCAACTGCCCTGTCAATTTCATGGTATGGTTCGGGGTAAATCCTACCACAGAGTTCAGTGATACCTCCGCCACATCAAGGTAGGAGTGCTCCACCTCCACCTCCTTGGCCAGAAACTCCTCAGCCACGTACTCATCCTCTGCCACAAAGCCCTCCTCGTCGGGTACGATAGTGATCTGCAGTAGGCGACTCGCACATCGGTGACCGGGCGTAAACTTCTCGTCACAGCGAAAACACAGCCGCTTGATGCACTTCTCCCTAATCTATGCCTCCATCATCCGCCTCCCTAGGGTCGCTGGGCGAGCATCTCCACGGTAGTCGGTTGCTCCCGTGGGAGCCTTTTGTGCTGCTGGTGACACTAGGCGAGGGTTTTGGCTTCCCCAAGCCCCACGTATCCATCTCTCCTCCGCCTGCTTCTCATCTGCCTTCTGCGCGAGACGAATCAAGTCCTCTAAGCTTTCGTGACTCTGCATCCTCAGCTCTGCTCTAACTGATGGATTCAGCCCCCCTCATAAACTGTCCCATCAATAACTCCTCGATGATCCCATGCACTCTGCCCGACAGTAACTCACGAATATAGTCCCGCACTGTCACCTCCTGTCTAAGTACGGCCAGCTGCTCATAGAAATCCACACTGGCGTCTCCTGAAAGCGATCCAACAAATATGCCGATAACTCAGACCAATATCGGAATGGGCTCATCGCCATCTTCCACCGGTACCATGCCAACGCCTCTCCCTCAAAGTAAATGCCGATCGCGTGCAGAACCTCCTCCTCGGTGAGCCCCATCACAGAAAGTACCGCTCTGCCCTATAAATCCATCCATCAGGATCGGGTCCCTCAAACACCGGCATCTGAAGCTTCTTCAGCTTACGATCTGCATTTATGTCACCATGTGCTCCTCCTTCTGCTCCCCAACCACCCCAGTCTCCGCCTCCCCCACCCGCATACTCCTCTGGCCACTGAGGTCTCTTTAGGGCCTCCACGTCGTGATAGTAGCCGGAAAACTCCGGTGGTCGCTGCGAAGGAGCTGTGCGCCCCCAAACTGCCCTCCGAAGCCTTGTCCGCGACCGCGAAAGTCTCGAAAAGCCTCACGTGGGTCCGTAGCAGGCGTAGAAGCCCTCGATGACCCGGCCCGCCCCCAAAACACTCCCATCGGGGATCCCGGTGCCTGGGATTGGGTCCCCAGGCCCGTCGGCCTATAACCAGGCGGGCGGCCCTGTTTGGTGGAAGACAGGGGCCGCCGCCCCTGTTTGTTGAAAGACATGGGCCGACGCCCCTGTTTGCTGGAAAATAGGGGCCGACGTTCCTGTTTGACACTGCAGCAGGGCCGCGCTGTGGCTCTGCTGCGGTTGCGTCCTGCGCCGCCTTGCCGGAGGCCACCCGACCCCCCTTGTGGGCCCGCCGATGATCCCGGGGCTCCGGGGTGGTTTACCGCCCTAGGTCGAGCCCCTAGGTGCCCGGTGATCGTCGATTCAACGTCTTCGTCTCCTTTCTTCATCATGGAAAAGCACGGAAACATCGCCGCGATATTCGCCTCTTGGGCTCTTTGTTGTTGAAATTTTGGATCGGAATCATCATCGATCTCTTCCACGGATTCTCCTGAATCTCCTTCCCTTTCTTCTTCTCTTTTCATGCAGTTAGGGTTTGTAAAAATTTGCTGATTTGACCCATCTCTTCCATCATCACGTGTATGTCGTTCTACGTATCTTCTTGTGTGTAAGCGAAATCCATGAATCCCTTATCCATCTGTTGGTTCATCGTCTTCAATTCTCCTTGGATCTCCTCACGCAAACCTTGGAACTTCTCGTCGGAGCTCGTCTCTGGCGCCATCGGATCTTACGCTCTGATACCAATTTGATACGATCCGGTTGATCGTACAATCAAATCAGCGATTTAAAGTGGAAAATATAAAAAGGTGGAATTTTTATAATAAGTATTGCGAAGAACAAAGAACTAGGGTTGATAATTGAGTCTCTTTCAAGAGGAAACTCTCTCTTCAAGCTTTTAATGGACGGATAAAATCATAAACACCTTCACAAAAGATGCCTAAGTGTTGTTCACCCATGAAAATAACAAAAAACGGCTAGCCCTAGATAAATAGAAAAGAGAAATTACTAATCTAGCCTGAAAAGACTAGAATACCCCTTGGCCCACTAAGCCATGTCCACACGTCTCCTGCGCCGAAAGTATGTCACCCATGTGGGGCCCGAGGCTTGAGGAGATGCGGGTGCACACGGGGGAGTGGCGGCTAGGGGTGCACCCGCATCAGTGTATAGAGCCTCGCACTAGGCTTTACAAAATTTATAAAAACCAATATAAAAAGGAAACAAGTAGTCTAAGCAACAAACAAAGAAAACTACTCTCCACCTTTTCATTGCATTTTCTCGTGGCACAAGACAAAGCAACATAAATCACATCCTCCAAGACAATGCCAAAATGTAGAATGTATTTTACATGTGGCTTGTATAAATAATTTAGGTTGCAATAGATACAAATAGAAACAAGTCTGGCATAAGATAGCAAACCGGAGTCCACAATACATACCAATGGTAATCAAGACACATCAATTTATTTAAAGCTTCTAGCATATTACAAATTTAGGCCTAAGGGGTAAGGGTTATAAATTTCAATTTAAAGATAAAGATTTAAAGCACATTCTTTTTCCCTAATCAAAATGTCAAGTGATCTTCAACTAGGAGATTTCATAATATCTCTGCCCATGTCCAGCTGAGAAAAGGTATAATAAGATTCACAATTTGGAATTTAAACCATCATCACAATCTCCATGCATAGTCAGTACGTGTGCCTATAGTTTTAGTCCATGTTAGTGCATGTGCAGAATCCACATGTCAACCACAAAGACGAATTCATGTCACATAGATCAAAATATAAATGTAAATGAATTTAAATCACTGTAGTTTTCCCACAAAAATCCTCTGCTAATGGCACTGATAAAGCAAGGAGGGGGGTATTCCTGACACCTATGAAGGTAGTACTAATGGGTATATTGACTGGTATAAATGGGAATTACAGATTTGAATCGTGTAGAAATTAGAGAACACCTTGAACTTGAAGGGAGTATTAAACTATCACAACTCACAAGTATCTAAATATGCCAGTCTGCACAATGCATAAAGGATACATAGGTTAAGCATGCAAGTTTAAGCAAATTTTATATGCAATTAGAAACAAGAGCAAACATGCAACTAGAGTTTCCACAATGCCATCCCATGGAGACCTATGAGCGCAAAACTGTCTTCAGTATCTTAGAGGACAATGAGGGTGTTCCTTGGCAAGCTATCTTATGTCCTCCATGCCTGACTGGATATAGAATCCTCGATGCATCACAGAAGAGAAAGGAGTTACGGCGGGAGAATTTGGAGGAAAATTATAAGAATTTGCTAACATTTCATGCCTCACACCCTGAAGACTTAATAATCACCGATGCACACACCTCGCACACGGAGATTTTTTGGACCTCACGCTCAGGCAATCGAGCCCACACTCGCACTCCAAAGCAAAAGATTTAATTTTGACAAAAGCTTACACCAAAAGTTTCAAATTCTAATCCATTAAATAAATAATAAAACAAATCCAATACCTTTAAATAGGCTTACAAGACTCAATATCCTTCCACAACCGATGTGGGCTAAAATTTACTAAAATAAGAAATTAACTAAAGACTCAAATTCCAACAAAATACTCAAAAGAGACTAAAATAAACTCAAATAAAACGTAAAAAAGACTCAAATCCAAATTAGATCCTCGTCATTGTCCCCAGATTTGAAAACTTCATCACCGGATAAATAGTAACCGGAATAGCACAATCGGACATAAATCAGTAGTGTCTTTGTAATGAAAGAAGAAAAATCCGTAAACTTTGAAGTGTAGCAGTATGGAGATTTGCAAGCCAATATCTTCTGATAAATACTTTTAAATTATGAAAGACATGAAAGCATGTAGACCTGCTTATTCATAGGATGTGAAGGCTGAGGGATGATGGAGTTAATGAGTTCAACGAGTTTCAGTTGATCTCCAAGCTAACATCTGGCGTAGAATCATCGTGTAGCTCAAGCTATAGATCGTCCTCAATCATATGAAAAGATTTAGGTTCGAGCTTAAACTCGATCACAGGGTCAATCTCGATCATAAGAACGGATGCAGACTCACTCAATCTTTGGCTCGGACTCTGCACAAACTCTAACTCATGATCAACCTATGACGCATGCTGAGACCCTGTCTTAGGCTCAAAATCTGTCTCGCTTATATGTTATGCCTGTAATCTTTACATTGGGTCAAGAAGTTTATCTCGTAACTCCTGAAACTTCGTCTTTATTTCTTTAAAATGGTCAAATATCTCATCGAACCTACGTTTGTGTTCTGCCCTTGAATTTGCCAGTGGTAGAGGTGACTGATAATTGGGGAGATACCGATACCAAAATTCAGGTTTCATTTGTGCCATCATTTATCATATTCTTTCTGTCAATATGCCTCTTTCCTAAGTTTAAGTCAAGCATAAAGGTACTTTTTCTTTTTGGTTAGTTTGTAGCTAGCTGAAAATCTATCAATACGACACTCCCAATCTGCATAACTTTGAGAACTATTAAATCCATTAAAAACTAAGACACTGAAATCATACTCTGCTTTATCTGGACGACGCTTGTGAAAAATTATAGAAAATATAAGATATACAATAAAGTAGGCAACCTGCTCAAAGTCGAATAAGATAGTCTCAAACATGATTCTAGCTTGAACCGGTGATAAGGATCAAGTTCAATGAATCTCAATTGATTTTATTTGTTAGAATTTTATTTGATTTTATATGATTTAGTTTTATCTGTTAGAATTTTATTAGATTCTCTTTTATTTGGTTTTATTTGTTAGGATTTTATTTGATTTATTTAAATTTGCTTATATAATCATGCATCATGTATCTTATGTAATAAATAATGTGTATCCCTTCAAGAGTCAAAGTGTGAATAAATAAATAAGAATTGTTTTTCAACGTTTCTTGTTTGAATTTTTGTTATAGCGAGGGAGTGGACACACGAGAGTCTTGACGAGATACCTAGATCCCTAGATCTCTAGCATGCTGATTTAATGGAATGACCAAAGGATGACTTGGGTGAAAGACTCTCAATATTCCTTATCTATTTAGAATCCTTAAATTTTCAAATTTAGAATCCTAAGTCTATTAATTTTTCTCATTTTTCCTCTTCAGATTTTTTTGGTCTGCGTCAATTTGGGTATCAGAGCTGAGCTTCCTAATTTTCCCGATTTATAATTATCGAACCTTTTCCTTTGAATTATTTTGAACTTTAAGAATTATTCAAAATTTTCTAAAAATTTAGTAAATTTTAGATTTCTTTATATATACAAAAGGAAAAAACTCAAGCATAAAAAACTATCAATCTTCCTTTAGTACCTACAATTTTTTGTATTTTCCTGAACTTTTTGTATTTCTCTAAAACTTCAAGTAATTTTCTAGATATTCTGATTGAACTAAAAACATCAAAACATCAAAAAATTCATATGACTACTCCTTTCAACATCTCCACCCTCAAAAAAATTCAAATTAATGTTCATTATCCTTGTCACAATCTCGTATAAAAACCAATCAAACACATCTACACCTTTAGCTTTCGTCATTTTTTTGCAAAATTGAAGCTATATTAGAGTACTATGCGAGTCCCAACAGAATATGAGCATGAAATGTCCGAACACGATCCAATCTTTTATGGCTTCAACGACATGTATGGATATGATGATGGGAAATACCATATGGAGTTCACGTTTTAACTTCTCAAAAAAAAGAAATGTATGTATGCCTATCGAAAGTTAAGTGAATAAACATTACAATAGTAAAAGCAATTTCAAATTTCTTTTTTATGTTGGACAGTGTTCAAAATCGATTTTCGATTTCAGTATCTTCCCACGTGTCGATCATCCCACTAGTCGTCCTAACAAATCTCAAGTCTAAAGCCTGAGAGAGATCCACTAAAAAATTACATGAAAGCAATAATAAATTTCTTTAAATAATCAAATAATTAAAGAGAAAACAAGAGCACGAACCCAAGCCCAGGTCTGCGATTAAGCCCGAGACAAAACCTAATACAGAGTTTGAGTTTGAGCCTGAGCACAAGACAGGATCGGATCTTGAGTATGAGTATGAGATAGAAATTAAGCATGAGCCCGTATTAAAGCACGATATTGAGCAAGAGCTAAAGCCTTGCTTAATCCTGATTTAGCATTGCAGTTCGAGCTACAGCTTCGCTTAGGCCATGTGTTGATCTTATGTTAGAGCTACAAATGGAAGCATCCTTTATGCATGTTGACTTCGTCATTCCCGCGCTGTCATAACCTACAAGCTAGTATATTTTGCATGTCATTCTTTCTTCCATGATCTTTGATACATTTTCTTATAGACGCTCATTGTAATTTTCATTTTAATTCATTTCAAAGTACAAGGACAAGCAATCTCTAACAAGAAACTGTTGACTATTGTAAGTTTACGCTTACTACCATTCATTAGGTGGTGAATTTATCAAACCCGAGAAAAATGATAAGGTTCATGTTCAATGAATCTCGTGTAATTTTATTTGTTAGGATTTTATTTAAGTTTATTATATTTACGTTTATTTGTTATTAGAATTTACTAGATTTGTTTTTATTTGTTAGTATTTTAATTTATTTTTATCATATTTTATTTGATTTATTTAGATGTGCTTAGATTTGCTTATGTAAACATGTGTCGTGAATGTATCTTAGTTATAAATAAGTTGTACCCATTTAAGAGTCAATTGGTGAAAGAATGAATACGAATTGCTTTTTTAAATTTTTTAACTCTTTCTTGTGAGAAATGAAGAAGTACGCACACAATAACATTAGCGAGATACCTAGATCTTAAAATCTTTATCATACTCCTTTATTGACGTAGTCATACATGCGTGAAAGAATCTCACCATATCTTATCTATTTAGAATCCATAATTTTTCCAATTTGTAACCTTAAATCTATTCATTTTCTCCTTTTTCCTCTTTTGATTTTCTTTCTATGCCAATTGGCTTGCATATGACCCAAACGGATCGACAATCAGGTTTGAAACAGCTCCAAAATAAATCAAAATGATGGGCTATATGCTTAAAAAATATCTCAAATTCCTCAAAAACCACAAAAATTGGTAAAAGTTATTGCATCAATTAGGAAACCCAGAAATCTGTCGATCTCAGAAGCAAACAAATTTCTAAAAAAATTTTATGCTAAATTTGATACATCTATTTTGAATTTTTTTCTTCTCTCTGTTGATTTGTTTTCTCTTTTTCTTGATTTTCATTTTTTATTTTTTCTTCTTTTTATCTAAAACCGAACTAGAAGAAAAGAAAAAAGGATGATGAGACAGTAGAAGAGAATATTGTCGGGATTTAGCTCTGATATCATAAATGACGCAAGTTGAAAGAGAAAGGGGTTTGTCGTAGGGAAAATTATGGGAAAATTTTAGGGATTTAATAAAAGTTCGAGCCTCGCACCTCAAAAATCTCAAAAATCTGACGATAATCGACTCATATGCTTCGCACGCGGAAATTTTTCAACCAGTGTGTCCAGGTAATTAAACACACGCTCGCACTCCAATACAAAAGAATTAATTTTGGTAAATATAAATTTTACACCAAATTTTTTTCAAATTTTATTCCATTCAATATAAAATAAAACAAATTCAATGCCTTTAAACAGGCATACAAGACTCGATATTCTTCCATAATCAATATGTGACTAAAAATTAATAAAATAAGAAAATAACTAAAAGACTCAAACTCCAACAAAATGCAACTAAAAATGATTCAACTCACATCCAAATTGGATCATCATCAATCCCCTTCCTCTTGCACCCTTTCGGTTGGCATATGGCTTAGGGTGACGTATATAAACATACTAGAATTAATCCGTGCACAAAGTGCATGGTGCAAAACCCCCCATAAGATGCGGTGCACACGCGCAACCAATAAGGATTGAGAAGTGTGGTTGTGTGTGGTATCGTCGGGGTAAAAAGGGGAAAAGCAGAGGTTAAATTGCAAAAAACCAGTCCATCAGAGAATGTATGTACAACTTAATTCCATTGAATTATTCCAATAAATGTTTGGAGTAAGAAGCATAGTTGAAGCACCATCTACGATAAACAGTCCCAAGACAAAATGTTCTTTTTTACTAGTGGGGTGCAAGGTTTGAAATCTTGGTATCACTACTGGCCAAGGATTTATGGTTTTAATACCCTCAAAATGGAAAATCAACAATTTCAAATTCATTACCTCAACTTAAATTTTTTGTAAGATAATTAACAATTACTAAATAAAAGTTAAATATAATTAACAACATTTTGACATGTTTCTTGGAATAAGTGAAGGAATATCATATTTCGACAAAATATCATTGTACAATATTTTTGCGAATAACCAGGATCAAAATATTTTGGTTTTGGTGTGGAATCGCTTAGCTAGAACAACTCAAGGTTCCTAGTGAATTCACTAAAATGTCAACATTAAATAGATTAAAGTTAATGAGTTAGTAGTTAACTTCAAGAGAACAATTTGATGTTCGTGTGATGTCAAAATAATCAGGATGTGAAACAATAGGTATCTACTTGGGTTCTGCCTCCCTTTAATTTAAAAAACTTGGGAACATTATACATTTTAAGATGTTTGGTATTCAGTGACATTGGATGGTAAAACCTGCGAAAATCTATTACTAGAAAGATGTTAGGAACACTTTGTAATGTAGTATTGGTGTGGATCAGGTATATCCAAAGTTAATATATGTATTCTCACTATCTATCCAGGTTCATCAACATTTAGATCATAGGTTATGATTAAAACCTGGTTTAGTTAACAAATCAATTTGAACATTTTAAAAATTGAAAAAAAATCAACCATGTTGAGCTAAATCTTTTCTTCCAATGTTATTGTTCATTTTTTTGTTTTATTATTTTTTTTTTGGATTTGTGTGCGTGTGTGCATCGGTGTTGCCATCTTTATAAGGATTACTAACTAGTGTGTGATGGATCGTCCGGATGTAGTGGCTAGCGTAACTAAGCCATGGAGTTTCATCTATCTAAAAGTGCACCAAAATGAAAAAACTGTGATAAATGTCATGGCCCAAGATATTTGCAACAATTTTCACAAAGCCCACATGGGTTGGAAGAGGAGCAAGAGCTAGTGCCGCACAGTCGTTGGTGAAGAGTAGACCAAGCCCGTGACATAAAGATGTGGTGATGGTTCAGCTTAAGTGCCTTGATGCCTCTGCAAGGATGATGACAACGGGGAAACGAAACTGTCCACCTATGAGTTCTCTTTAACTTCAAATCCATGAGTGCTAATCACCATCATATTACCATCGCCACCTCCCTACCCCAAACCCATACCCTCCATTCATCCAACAATAATTATAATCTGACAATGAAGACAAAAACAATGACAATGAAAAACACAATGGCTATGGAACAGACTCGTGTATTAAGAAGGTTCCATGCAAATTTTGATAAAAGTTTTAGACATCTGTCTCAGCTGGTGATAAGGTCCTAAACCATGAAAAAGAAAGGGATGTCCATTACTAAGTAAGGCAGATGTAACAGCACTTTGTGTAATGTATTGAATCATGGACAGTTTTAGTAGTGCTATCTATACTTATATATCCATGAATAACTGTATGTCTCAATCAAAATTCAAGATTGAGAATCTTATGATAATGGGCAGTACTCTTGGTCACCTTTAACATCATGGATTTGATTAGCTTTCTTTCATGTACTGAGACATCTAATATTATATAGAGTCCATGTCAATATTCAGCAACTGAATTTCAAATCAATTTATGATGGGTCCAACATAAACAGCACAGGAGGAACATTAGGAATTTAGCTATAAAAACATATGCACCTTCCATAAGAGCTCTGGCATGTTGAGTGCAGGTTGAGCAATAGCAAGCTCAAAAAGTGCTCTGGCACGTTCTGTTTCACTCAGGGATCGTTCCAACGCAGCATACTTGCTCCACACATAACAATTTGCAGGAGCCCATTCAAGATACTTTTCATACAGGGTTCTGCAACGGTCAATTTGACCAAGCTGGAGCTCAATTTCTATGTACTTTTTAAATATCTGGCATTGATGAAAGTTATATAAGAAACCCAGAAGCGTAACAAGTGTTACAAGTAAAAGGAATTATATGGAAATGGAACAATTGCTACAAACCTTGTCTTTTGGAGCCTTTCCAATTGCATTGCCAAGGATTTGGCGTGCACGCTTGAGATTTTTTTGCATCAACTCAAACTGAGCTGCCAAGAGCCATATCTTTGCAAAAGAGAACTTCTTGTGAGGGATCAGATCAAGACATGCCCTGGATAAAAATAATAAGATTATGGAAATAATATTTCTGATGCAAAGATATTATTTAGATAGTTCTTGCTATAAGAAACAATAATATTCGGCATGTGATAATCCAGATTTGCATGCAGATAATAACAGATATATAATAAACAAAACTGATAGAATGGACAATATATAATGTAGATGAACAGGGAAAACATGCTACATGCAATTATAAAAGTGACCTGCTGGAATCTAATCGGTAACTGAAAATCATTCAACCTTGGCAGCAACACATGTAGGAGAAAAAGGAACGATTCGACTAGAGCTGGATAAAAGACAACAGAAGCGTACATCATCTAATTGGGTCAGTTTTAAAGGGTATTTACTAGCATTTGTGAATACCAACATATTTCATACAAGCATGTTCTTGAATCTTTAGTAGTTATATTTTAAAATAGTATACCCTACGTCCCCGAAGATTTCCATGTTGCTTTGTCACCTATCAGCGGAATTGCCACCCCTCATGGTCCTGTAATACACAGCATACCATGAAGCTCTTTTTCAGAATTTGGTCTTGCAATACAAAAGCATGCCATGAAGATCTTTTCTATAATTTACAAGCCTTGGTCAACCACTGAGACATAGTTATTACTCTTGGAAGTGCACGCATTATATGAACAGTAAAGTGAAAACGAGAAACAATGTACAAAACTATAGAAAAAACTACAAAATATGAACATAACATGTAAAATGAATTACAATAAACAAGAATGCTTACTTGTAGACTTCTCTAGTCCGTTCCATATCTCCGGCATCGAGCTCCTCATAAAGTGCATAATTGATCCTAACAAAATTAGCTTTAACCTAGTGAGTATCCATAATCCATATAACCTGCCAAATTACAAGCAAACCTTTGAGGAAAGTGGCTCTCACAACACGTAAATATATCGCTGCCAATACCGCTTCTCCTCAGCCGGTGGCACATTGGCGATTGCTCTCCCATACACCTCCCTAATCAGCTCCTTCTTCCCCATGCTCTCCTCCAACCTAATATAATCGAACCATGAATCATAATTCAACGGGTTCTTCCCCACCTCCTCCTCGTACTGAAACCTCCTCTTCGCCACGATCACATCTTCTATCCCCTCCTTATCCCCATACTGCTTCTCAAAAGCCACAAACTTCTTGTACAAATCCTCAGCCCTGCCCTTGGGTATATGATCCAGAGTATATTTATATATACATCTTGCCCTCTCCGTCTCCTTCAACCTCTCTTCAAACTCAGCAAATGCAACAAACAGCACCTCAGCCTCTTCGTCATCCGACAACAGATCGACTGCCCGTTCATAAACCCCCCTAGCTCTCCCCACCTCCGCGTTCTTCATCTCAAACTTTGCAAATTTGATCCAAGCAGAAACCCTCGCATGGCATGCCACGAACCACGAACCGCTCGTAAATCGCCCTAGCACAGTCGACCTCATTATATTTCAACTCAAACTTGATATACGACAGCCACCCATGCATGTCTGGCTGCCAGTCCATCCATCTCTCAAACACCTGCCTCGCTCCGGCCACGTTGCCAAGTATCTCATCCATGTGAATGTACTTGTACCATAGCTGATCCACCCTCGGTAGCAATGTCACCGCCCGGTCCCATACGTTCCTCGCATGGTTGACGAACTTGTTCTTCATTTCGAATTCAGCATATTTTAACCACAGCGTGTGATTGCGGTAATCGACCTCGAGCGCCCGCTCCCAGACCGAGCGGGCTCGGGCAAAGTCCTTATGGGACTCCTCCCACAACGCATATTTGACCCATACGTCGGGGATGAATCGGACCCTCTGGATATTGTTTACGGGTGTTTTTTCACCGCTGCTCGTTGACCGTCAGCTGCGTGGTCAACGAGGTCAAGGGGCCGACTTGGGGGTCCCTTGGGATCGCCGAGCCCGCGTGCTCTCGGCGTGGGTGGAAGCGGGGTCGGGCGCAGACGGGGGAGTCTCCGGGTTGTGTCGATCCTCTGCGTTCAGGGAGCTGAGGGGAAGCCTCGGCTCGGTGGATCGCGCTAGGCCCTGGCTGGATCGCGCTCGGCCTCGGCTGGATCCGCGTCGAGGGGTAGCCTCGGCGCCTTGCTAGATTGTTGGTTCTCGAGCAGTCGTCCACCTGACGACTGCGGGGGGTGGCCGCTCGACGCTGAGGGGTGGCCTCGGCGCCTAGGACAGCTTCTTCCTGGACAGACGAGGAAACTCGTCAGGGAGGCCGGACCTAGGTTCCGGCCAAATCCCCTCCGATGCCTAAGTCAGATCAAGGCCTGAAAGGGTACTCGGCGGGACGGATCCGGCTCGTAGAGAAGCCGGAACGTCAACCCAGACTGGCGCGAGTTTGGGGAGGGAGGAATTGAGATGGAGAATGCCTAGGTCGTTGATGGAGTACCTCTCTGTTGATTATCTGAGTCTCGATCCCCTTCTCTCCGTCGCCTTGGCCTTCCCCTTATAGGGTCCCTCGTGATTGCCCCACGTCCCGCCTCCTTTCACGTCCACACGATCCGCCTCCGCCTCCTCCCACTCGCACCTAGTGAAGAGGTGGCCCATTAACGGGTCTGTTAATGGCCATTAAGGGGTCGCGAATTCTGAGGGGCAGTTAATCCGGCAGAATGGGGGCTAGTCGGGTGCCCCCGAGGGTGGAGTGGCTGGCCTTCAGCCCCGTCTGTGGGCCCTTCTGGGCGGACCCGGCTTCCCTAGTGGGCGTCACATTTGAGGCTGGGCCGTGGGCCGTTGTAATTCGGGCTGGCCCAAATTAGTCGTAACAATTGCCCCCATCGCCCGGGACGTTCGGCTTTCGTCGATTCGGCTCGGGTGATGTGACTCTTACATGATCCGATGGGTGCGTCAGTCGAAGCTCCGCCATTAAATGGATGCCATTATTACAGCTCCATTTGAACTTCCGTCGGTACAGTTTTCGAAGCATCGCCGCCGTCTTGATGTCGCCACGTGCTCTCCCTTGACGGCTCAGATCCAACCATCGTCCTCAATATATATGCCCTAACCCCTCGAGCTCCAACTCTTTCGCGCTCATTCCTTCTTGATCTCCGCTTTGCCAGCTTCTTCTTCCCGACATCTGCCTTCTTCCAAGCTCTCATTAAGGTAATTCTCCCACTCTTTAACTCGGCCTATGGCCATGCTTAGAATAGGTGATACATGTCCTGGGGGTCCGACGTCTGGTCCCGGTCGTGCCCACCCCCCGGGGCCCAAAGCTTCTTCGCTGCCCCCGGGAGTCCTGGATAAGGGGAAAGGGAAACTTTTTCCGGATCCTGTTGGGGACGATGTGACCCCGTCTTTTGTGCGATTCGTCATCCCTCCGTCGATCCTCCGGTCGTCATCTATGGCCCCTTTTTAGTCACTAGGGAAATCCGGGAGAGGTACTTATGTCACCCCTATGACGTCCGGATCCCCTTTGGAGATGAGCGGATTTGCTTCTCGCGGAGTAACGTGGTCGGCGTCTACGTCGAGATGTTCCGTCTGGGGCTCCGCTTCCCCCTCCGCCCTTTCATCATTCGATTCACGGATTCCTTGAGAGTCGCCCTGTGCTAGCTGACGCCATCATCTGTTACGGTGTTGACCGAGTTCATTATGCTCTGTATCGCTCATGGCCTGGAGCCATCTCTCCCCCTCCTCTTTCACTTTTACCGGATCCAGACGGTTGGCCACGGATCTTGGTTGCACCTCCGGGCCCGCGCGGGGCGGGTGTGCCTGCTCGGTCTGCCCCATTGGTCGGGGAACTGGGGCTCCAGCTTTGTTTTCGTCGTCTTTCTCCGGGTCTCGGTGATCTTGACAAGTTGGGGGAGTCCGCACCAAACCGACGGGGCGGTAACCCTATCCGAGGCCGAGCGGGCTGCGGTCCGCCTCCTGTCGTCACTTTCTCTTGTGGGGAGGTCGGTCTGTCCTTTGCTGAACGACCTGCTTCTTAAGTGCACTCTGTGGTCCGCCGGTAGGTTGCCTCCCCTCCTTCCGTTTAACCTCTGGCTCACCCTGATCTCCCTTCCTCTCGCAGGGATGGCTGGTCGCGAATTCACCCACGATGTTGATGAGCTTATTCGGCTGGGGTCTCGTCGAGGCCGTGGGAGCTCTTCTGGACGGGCGCCTCGTCGCACTGTAGATGAAAAGTTGCGCCGGTCCGAGCCTCCTTCGGGGAGGATTGAGGCCAAGTCTCCCCCACGGGCATCGGGTCCCCCCGGAGGAGAGGCCACTGGGATCGACCCCCTCCCCGTTGAGGGTTCCGGATCGGCTTCTCGACCGTCCGCGAGCGGGAGTCGCAAGCGCTCCCCCAGTTACCGCTGGCCCCAACGGGAAGAAGCCGCGGAAGAATGACGGGTGCGCCGCTTCTTCGGCTCCCTCCGTCGCGCCGACGGATCCCGGCAAGGCAATCACGCTGACCGTCGCGGCCGACCCCGCCGCCCAAGCCGTCGTCACTCCCTCGGCTACCCCTTCGGTCTTGGGGGCTGGCTGCGTCCTGTCGAGCGCTTTAGCGGGCCCCGCTGATCCCCGGGGACTCGGTGTTCATCGATATGGCCTTGGCGAATCGGCTGGCGGTGGATTCCGTCCTTCCGAGGGACAGTTCCCTCTTGGAGAGGTCCCCCGTGGACAAATTGTCGGACTCCCTGGTCTGGCAGCTCCAACAGGTTCGAATTCCTGTCTATTTCGGACAATTGCCCTGCCCTTCGACCTTCCTTAGCATAATCCACCTCTCTTTTGTTTGCAGGCCACCGCGATGGCTGTCGAGGCGCAACGCCGAGCGACCCGATAGAGAAACCTCGAGGATACCTTAAATCGGGAGCGAGCGCGGGTTAGGGAGGCTGATGTAGCCCTTCAAGGTGCCCGCATGGAGACTCGGCAGCTACGCCGTCGTGTCGACGAGCTCGAGTCTCATGTGCTGGATCTCAAAGGGGATCTCGTCGATGCCCGGGACTCGAGCCGAGAAGCGGAGGAAAAGTTCCGGCGGGAGAGGGAGGATCTCTGGGGCCAACTCGCCGAGCTGTGTCGGAGGCTCCGCTTCGCTGAGGAAGCTGAGAAGGGCGTCGACACAGCCATAAGGCCGAGAATTGCGACGGTTCTGAGGGAGGTCTTCGGGACCTATGAGGACCTCCTCGCCCCTCGCATAGTGGAGGTCGTCAGGGAGTCATTCCGGCAGTTCGCGGAGCTCGCCTGAGAGCCGCTCTCCCTCCACCGGGACACGCCGATCCCCTCTGCTCGGAGCAAGGTGAGGCCCCGGATGACGCTATCTCTCGTGCACCGGAACCCTGAAGAACCCTTGTACCATGTCCCTTTTTTTCTTTTCTTGGGTGACAAATTTTGTTGTCAACAATGGTGCTAGAGAGAATGTTGCTGAGTGATCTGTAACCGATACCTTTAATAAAATGATTTCTTGTAATCAGTTTTTCTTGCGCCACTGGCCTCCTCTTCGGGGATTTCCCCCCTTGAAATAACCTTCAACGTTCCTAGACCGGACGGGCGTTGCCCATTTTCTTTTCCGCCCGGTCATCGTACGCCGCCCTCGTCTAGAGGTGTTGTCCCGGCCTCGTCTGGCTTGGGATGTCATTTTTCCCGCCGATTCTGTCCGTCGGGGTGATTGTCCTCAGCCTGGCGAGCGGGTGGGTCACTCGGTCCGCGAAGGAGGTCATCCCTCGGCTTGTGGCCGGCCGTCATGCTCGTCGGCTGGGAGAGTTGCCCCAGCCTTACGAGCGGGCGATTCGCTCGGTCCGCGGGGGAGAGTATCCCTCGGCTTATGACCGGCCGTCGTGCCCGTCGGCTGGGGGAGTTGCCCCCAGCCTTACGAGCGGGCGGTTTGCTTGGTCCGCGGGGGAGAGTATCCCTCGGCCCATGACCGGCCGCCGTGCCCGTCTGCTGGGAGTTGCCCCAGCCTTACGAGCGGGCGATTCGCTCGGTCCGCGAGGGAGAGTATCCCTCGGTTTATGACCGGCCGTCGTGCCCGTCTGCTGGGGGAGTTGCCCCCAGCCTTACGAGCGGGCGATTCGCTCGGTCCACGGGGGAGAGTATCCATCGGCTTATGACCGGACGTCGTGCCCGTCTGCTGGAGAAGTTGCCCCCAGCCTTACGAGCAGGCGATTCGCTCAGTCCACGGGGGAGAGTATCCCTCGGCTTATGACCGACCGTCGTGCCCGTCGGCTGGGAGAGTTGCCCCCAGCCTTACGAGCGGGCGGTTTGCTCGGTCCGCGGGGGAGCGTATCCCTCAGCTTAGAACCGGCCGACGTGCCCGTCTGCTGGGGGAGTTGCCCCAGCCTTACGAGCGGGCGATTCGCTCGGTCCACGGGGGAGAGTATCCCTTGGCTTATGACCGGCCGTCGTGCCCGTCTGCTGTGGGAGTCGCCCCAGCCTTACGAGCAGGCGATTCGCTCGGTCCACGGGGGAGAGTATCCCTCGGCTTATGACCGGCCGTCGTGCCCGTCGGCTGGGGGAGTTGCCCCCAGCCTTACGAGCGGGCGGTTTGCTCGGTCCGCGGGGGAGAGTATTCCTCGGCTTCGCGGCCCACCTGCTCGGCTGGCTTATTCTCCAGGGAACGGCTTTCCGCCCCTCCCCACTCAATGGTTAATCGTGGTTGCCTTGATTAGGTCCTCCCATGCGTCCTGAATCGTCTGCTCAAAATAAGTGATTGAATCTGCACTGACAGAGTACGCCTTCATTTCCATGAGACAATACATTTGGAGGGATGAAAAAGAAAAAGGCAACAAAAGACAGGGGAGGTTCTGGCAGGATAGCCCTCCCCCGGCGAAGCGACGGCTGTTTACTCTATCCCCTCACTCGATGATACGCGTAACCGTCTGGACCGCGTTCACCCTTTTTCCCTTGTCTTACTGTTTGGACGTTCCTTCTCCCGAGGCGGGATCGTCGGCGAAGTTCTTTAGGTGCCCCCGGCTCACAAGCTTCTCGATGTCTTTCTTCAGATGCCAACAGTCGTCGGTATCGTAGCCGTTGTCTTTGTAGTACTTGCAGTACTTCTCTTCATCCCTCCCGCCTTTCTTCGTCCTTGGGGAAGGTCGATTCATATGTCCCTCCTTCTGGGCTTGCGCTAGGACGACGTCCGGGGCGGCGGTCACCGAGGCGTGCCGGGGCTCTTCCCTCTGTGGTTTTCCTCTGGCCCTCTTCTCTTGTCGATGCTCCTCCGCGCCGCAACGATCACTCTCATCGCGCTTGGTTCCGCGCTTGGCCTTACCCTCATCGACGGCCAGGGCCTCTTCTGTCAGCATGAAGCCTTCCGCTCGGGCCATAATTCCGACGAGGTCCTTCGGAGGGTCGCTGTGTAGCGATTTCTTCAAGCCCCTATGCCGCAGGCCTTTCTTCAGGGCCGCCTTCACAACCAGCTCGGGGCAGTTATCCACGCTCAATCGCTCCACATTGAAGCGACGAATGAAGTGTCTCAGAGATTCGGTCGGTCCATGTACCACATTGAACAAGTGTTCCGAATCAGGTCTTACCTGCCGCCCGGCCATAAATTGCTTGCAGAACAACTGGGTGAGCTCCTCAAAGCTGTCTATCGACCGACCGGGCAGGCTGAGGTACCAGGTCCGGGCGGCCCCCCGTAGGGTGGAGTAGAAACCCCTGCAGAGCAGGGTGTCATCGCCCCCCTGGAACGCCATGAACCCCTCGTAGTCCATCACATGATCCACGGGGTCGCTGATGCCATTGTATTTCTCCAGTGTCGGCACCTTGAAATTCAAGGGTATCCGCTCCTCGGTTATCCTCCGAGTCAGGGGGCATCGTTCTCCGCTGATGCACCTGGGTCGCTCCCCTTCGTCCGCCTCCTTGCTGTTCGGCTACAACGGGGGGCGGTGGAAACTTGACCTCCTCTTGCGCCTTCGCCATCTTGGGTGCCGGACTCGATCGGCGCGAATACTCCTTCCGGCTCTTTTGGTGGTGCGTCCTTGCTCGTCGGCTGCTTCCGCTCTGGTAAGACTGAACGCTCACTGACCAACGATCATCCCGCCTACGTTTGGACGATCCCGGACGCGAGGACGAGGCCGTCCTCGAGACGCCGTCCGTCCGCTCCGAGTCCCTCCCATTTCCTTCTCTGAATCAGGTGGGAGTGGGAGACCGTGCCGGGGAAAAAACCGGGCATGGTGAACCTCCGCTCCATGTTGTACACTCCTTTTTCATGGTCGGCAACCACGGCGGACCGAAGAGGTCGACGATCCTCTTCCTGGCGGTAGACATGTCCCTCCCCACCCTCGGGGGTGGGAGTGCTGCCGACGATCTGTTGAATCGCCGCGACTAAAGTTCGGATGTTGGCGTTGGTCTCCTACGCGTAGGCGCGGAGTTGTCCCTGCGTGGCCAGCCTGGCATCGTCGGTCTCTCCGACGGCGCGGCCGTGCGGGTTCTCGGCGGGGGCGTAGTACGCTCCTTCTTCCGGGATGGGTGGCATGCGCCCCAGGCCGTTGCCGATGGGTTCCATCTTGGTGGTTTGACGTGGGTGTTAGTTCGGTTCCCACAGACGGCGCCAGATGTTTACGGGTGTTTTCTCACCGCTGCTCGTTGACCGTCGGCTGCGGGGTCAACGTGGTCAAAGGGCCGACTTGGGGGTCCCTTGGGATCGCCGAGCCCGCGTGCTCTCGACGTGGGTGGAAGCGGGGTCGGGCGCAGACGGGGGAGTCCCCGGGTTGTGTCGATCCTCTGTCCTCAGGGAGCTGAGGGGAAGCCTCGGCTCGGTGGATCGCGCTAGGCCCCGGCTGGATCCGCGTCGAGGGGTAGCCTCGGCGCCTTGCTAGATGGTTGGTTCTCGAGCAGTCGTCCACCTGACGACTGCGGGGGTGGCCGCTCGACGCTGAGGGGTGGCCTCGGCGCGTCGGACAGCTTCTTCTTGGACAGACGAGGAAACTCGTCAGGGAGGCCGGACCTAGGTTCCGGCCAAAATCCCCTTCGATGCCTAAGTCAGATCAATGTCTGAAAGGGTACTCGGCGGGACGGATCCGGCTCGTAGGGAAGCCGAAACGTCAACCCAGACTGGCGCGAGGTTAAGGGAGGGAGGAATTGAGATGGAGAATGCATAGGTCGTTGATGGAGTACCTCTCTATTGATTACATGAGTCTCGATCCCCTTCTCTCCGTCGCCTTGGCCTTCCCCTTATAGGGTCCCTCGTGATTGCCCCACGTCCCGCCTCCTTTCACGTCCCCACAATCCGCCTCCACCTCCTCACACTCGCGCGTAGTGGAGGGGTGGCCCATTAACGGGTCTGTTAATGGCCATTAAGGGGTCGCGGATTCTGAGGGGCAGTTAATCCGGCAGAATGGGGGCTAGTCGGGTGCCCCCGAGGGTGGAGTGGCTGGGCCTTCAGCCCCGTCCGTGGGCCCTTCTGGGCGGACCCGGCTTCCCTAGTGGGCGTCCCATTTGAGGCTGGGCCGTGGGCCGTTGTAATTCGGGCTGGCCCAAATTAGTCGTAACAGATATGATCCTCGAACTCCTTCCGCTTGCGGAGGCGGTAGTCGGCGAGCTCGCTCGGATCAGTGATCTTCTGCTTCGGCGGTCGGATCTCCGGCTCTTGCCGCTCACGGGCTTCCCTGAGGATTTGTTCGGCGGTGATCTGTATAGGCGCCGGCGTCTTGTTCTTCACGCGCGTCGGCCGCGGGAGCTTGACCTCCGTGTCTCTCTTGGTAAGAAACCCCAGATTAGGGTCCGGATCCTTAGAAGAAGAACCCATCATGGAAAAGCTAAACATGGTAAGAGTTTAGAACGAGGAGATTTCGAGGCTGTGATTGATGATTTTAGGTTATGGCTTGGGGTTTCTCGTGTGAATGGAGAGAAGAGGAGACGATGGATCGATGTCTGTGGTTAGAAGTTGGAGGGTAATTATGGAGAATTGCTAGCGCACCTGCCGTTTTACTCGAGCGCACAACCACTATTTAAAATCAGACCCGCGAGGCTGCGAACTTTAGTTGGTGCCGGTGGTCCGGCACGGCCACCTGCGGCTGCAGGCCTTCAAATCGCCGTCGATTTGGTCGAAGACACTATCACACTGAGTGGACGACGGCGTGCTGCGGGAATCGGGATTTTCCGCCTCCCCGAGGTGACGCGAGAGACTCAGATAGCCTGAGATAGATGGGGGAGGGGGGGGGGGGGGGGGGGGGGGGGGGGGGGGGAGAGAGAGAGCACCTCGCGAGAGAGACTGAGAGAGATGTTTTGGGGGGGGGGGGGGGGGGGGGGAGGGCGGAAGCCGGAAGGGTCCGAGCAGTTTGGGCGAAAAACATAATAACGCTAAGAGAGTGTCGGCTACTGAAATCTTAGTTCTGTATCTATAGAAAACAATTATACACTGGGTGGATATCATAAACACTACTGGGCTCTACTTGTGCCTACAAAAGCCCGTTCATAACACTTTTCCGTATCCATCCATTGTTATAAGCTTGGTATATGAATGCTTCGGGATGGCGGAAGCCGGAAGGGTCCGAGCAGTTTGGGCGAAAAACATAATAACGTTAAGAGAGTGTCGGCTACTGAAATCTTAGTTCTGTATCTATAGAAAACAATCATATAATGGGTGGATATCATAAACACTACTGGGCTCTACCGGTGCCTACAAAAGCACGTTCATAACACTTTCCCGTATCCATCCATTGTTATAAGCTTGGTATATGAATGCTTCGGGATTCAAATAGCTTGTCATAAGGATATGGATACTTCTGAATACTAAGTTAGGAGGTCGTGCCTCGTTAAAATCTTTGGCTATGAAAAACCCAGTGGGAAAACAAATAGCTAAGGGAAAAGAGTGCAAGTCTCCTTAACTTTTTCTGATCGGTGGATATCATCGGGGGTGGATGCTTCTGGATCCAGAGTTGGTGTGGTTGCCTCGTTAAAACCTTTGGCTATGGAAAATCCAGTGGGAAAACCAATAGCTAATGGAAAAAGAGTACAACACAACATTAACTCCACGTGTTGCATACAAGCTTCGTGCTTGTAAGTTTCTCAACTGTCTCATCTCAATCCCTATTACAAGTTTTTTTAAACTTATTTTTCAATTAGTAACGTATTTATCCAATAATTTCTCCTATGTGCAGTCTGCATCGAAAAGTTGCGAGTGAGCTGACAAAATGACCGTCTCGAAGAGTACTATAACATATATTTTTCTCACGTATCAGTGTATGTGAAAATAACAAGTTACGGATGTTTAATTAAAAAAGACGTATTTAAGTTTTAGGGTTAAAAATTTATTCTGAAAAAACCAAGCGTCCGATTGAGATGAAACTAGCGTCATTGGGTCCAGAATGTCATTTCTGATTTTCTGGAGCTAGTCTTGCATTTTTTAGGCCTATATTATTTACTATCAATTTAAGACCAATAAAACCTATTTATAAATATATATACACGTATTTACGGTTTTATACGGATACGTATAAAATACGTTTTTTTATTAAAACGTATTATCTTACATTTGCCATGCATGCGACTTGGGGGCGTGCTTGTAACGACCCGTTCTCCAGGATACTCGGGAAGTGCGAATCCGTCCCAAGTATTTCTAAATCAACGAGTGTTACGTAGAAAGAGAGAAAGGAAGAGAGCAAAACACACACTGCAGGTCACCACGCACGTGTTAGAAAGTACAAGTAAAACTCCATCACAGATATAACACTGAGAAATAAACAAAAGTACAATATTTCATTTATTTAATACATTGATACAATCTTTTACATAGACCATCTGCTCAAGGGGTACAAAAGAGGGAAGCTACACTGAGACAACGATAATCTTATACAACTCCAAGTCCAGTTCCAACTTATACAATACCAACATTTTCATCCTCACAACTCTAGGTACAAAGGTCTACCCGAAAAAGAAACACCAAAAGTACAAGTCTCTCATCGTACCCCTCGCCACCCAATCCTACAACTGTTCACCAACTCCAAAGCTCCAGACTCTAACTCCAACCTCCAACTCACACAACCTGGAAGTCAACGGGGACACGTCAATGCGTGACCCAGTAGAAACTCCTAACACTCTGGTAGAACCCAGTTTGAGAACTGGTCTGCCTATCTAGGGAGGGTGGTCTAACAAGTAAGGTTCATGGTGCATAAAAGTGATCACATTCCAACATGCGAACTTAGTTATGAGAACTTGCAAAACATGCATATGAAACATATTATGAAATGCAGGTATTGAAGGGAAGCATAAGAACATGTTAACATAGGATAGCGGCATTAAAGTAAACAAAAGTAAGGAGACATGATATAACAACATTTATAAATTAAATACAATTACTATAAGTTGTTGATTCACATGTTTGGAACTCGTGTAAATCGTAGGACGCTAAGGAGACGGACTTCACCCAGGGTGGGGTGAAAAAGTGGCACCACTCTAGCGACACGAGCACTGGAGGGACCTCTCATAACTCCGTACCCGACTGGATAAGGTACCGAAGCAAGAGTCATCTCGGTTTTTCTGTCGGACAAACGGAAAAAACCATCATTTTTACTGTCATGGTGCGTCACGACTCACGATGCGTCACGAGCGCACCAACGGCCTCTCTAGCCCTCTCAAACTCCCCTTTCAGGTGTGACACATTGGCCGAGATAATCGTACTGCCGTCCGCTCCTTAACACCTAAAATTTACCCGCGTTTCCCCCAAATCCACATCTGGAGTCTCACCCATTTCAAGAATGGACCGAGTCCTCCGATGTCAGACTCTCTGCTCACTCTCAGTTTTTAGAACATTTTATCGTTTTATCGTCTAGCGGCCTCCACTACCGCTTTTACATCTTTCCATTACATTCATCACTTCACCGATGTCGTGTTTTAAACAACGAACATCGTCTTTCCATTCACTTAATTACATCATTTTCCAAAGTGAAAACATTTCATGAACATCCTCATAAAAACGTATCTCAAGAGCGTACTATTGTGAGCACAAATAGCATAAACAAATTTAACTTAAGTTAGACATATTTCTCATCATCATCATCACATAAGACATAATATATGAACGGATTAATAACTGAAATTGAATAAAACATAAATTGACAAAGTATGGCAATTAACATGATCAAATTCAGCTTAAGACAAAAATACAACATAACAATTTCTAAGCAAAGTTAACACATGAATCTGTCTAAATTGTCACAACAGAAAGAATGCTACTTCCGACCTATCTACAGTCAGATTTAGCTTTTGGCCCATCTTCAAAGTTGTAGATCTATGTGTTCTACATAAGCACACCAAATTTCAGAGAATAATTCCAAGTATATGAATTATGGTGATTTTTCTCATAACAGGCACATTTTAAGTCTGCAGAAACAGATACTGGGGCATTTCCAAGTCCAAATTACTACTAGTTAAAGACAGAGTAAAAATTTGGAAAATTTATGGGTTGAAGAACTTGAAGCCAGCTTTCCAACGGCACCAAGATCATTATGTTTCATTAAGTGTGCATGGTTTTCTACTCATTTTACTGAAGGGTGTCCAGACTGTCCAAAAACAGACCAGTTTTTGAAACTGAATTTTTACCCTAGTTTTCAGTTTGAATTTGCAAAACTTGTAAACGTGAAAGTTATTAAGGACTACAATATGAGCAACATATATATTTTTCATGTATTTCCATGTAGCCAATTAAGTGCAGCAAACTACCAAAGTTTCAGCCAATTCTGTGTAAATTTCAGCATGTTGTTCATCTAGCTAATTTCACATAACATATTAACATAAATGGAATTCCTAGTCCTAAAACTAAATCCTACTATAAGTGATATGAATTTCTACCTCCAAAAGTCTTTCAAAATTTTCTTTGGCCCTTCTTATTTCCTTGATGAATTTTTTGGTCTCCTAGTCTCCTTCTTTCAAGCTCCTAACTAGCCTCCAAAGGTTGGATTTTGGGAGTAATTTTGAGGGGAATTTGGTGTTTAGAATGATGAGGAACAAGGGGGTGTTCTTAGTGGAGGAGTGGGTGGTGTTTTGGGAGGAGAATGGTGGTGGGAGGATGAACAAAGGAAGAAAGGGGAGGGGGAAAAATTTTGGCCTGGTTGAAGGTGGAGAGGGGAGAGTGAGAATGAGAGAGATTTTTTTTGATTTTGTTTTTCTTTTGTCTTGATTTTTGTTTCCCCAAATTCATCTCATCCACACACTTGGTTAACTCAATAGCCATGTGTTTACTCTTTATCATGCAAGATGACACCTTATAAGCTAAGATGTCATGGTTAAATAATTTTGAATTTGTATTTTATGAAAAATAAAAATACATTATGAAATACTTTATACACCTTAAATACATGGTATTCATCCAAATACTCCTATTTACTAATACCAAATGATGAGTTTAAAAATCTTTTAAAAATAATTCCTGCACCAAATAATTAAAATAAAAATACTAGCATATTCCGAAAAATTATATGTATGCATTTACGCCAAAATACGTATAAATACGCATACTTATGGAAACGGGGTATTACAGTACTCTACGTCGACAGCGGTGACCGGAGCGACGTAGGGCGGAGGGCGACGGCGAAGCAAGCAGCGGCGGCGGCCGTGGTGGCGTCAATGCGGGGCAGCTGGGCGAGAGCGAGGAGCAGGCGGCATGTGACTTTGAAGAGCGGGCGCTCGGGGGTTCTCGAGAGCGGAAGGTGTCGGAGCGGCGAAGGAGGGAGGCGGCGATCAAGGCGGAGCTCATAGAGAGCTTTGGGGGCAGTGGGTTGAGTCGAGGAGGAGGCTTGGGGAGTGGTGCAGTGTGGAGGCGGACGGCGACTGCTGGGCGGGGAGGGCTGCTGTTTCATCGAAGAGAGGCGGAAGGTGGGATTCTCTGGTGATGCTGGGGGGATGAACGGAGACGGGAGGGGTCGTAGCGGCATCGAGCTGACGGTGGAGGCTTCGCTGAGGGTGGGGACGGGGTCTGTGTGGTGGTCGGAGGGTGCTCGATCCGATGGAGCTCGGTGGCAGAGGAGTTGCAAGGTGATCAGAGCGGCGGGGGTGCCGTGTGTGGGGGTCACGGTGGACGCTCGGCGAGCGGCGGTCGAGCGGCGGAGGGGGAAGTCGAGATAGGGAGAGCAGGAAGGGGGATTCGAACGGGGTCGAGCGGGCTTCGCCGTGGGGCTGGGCGGTGCGGCGGTTCAAGGGGGGACGTAGACGAGGATGTGGGGGGCGGAAAACACGCGGGGAACGGCGGAGGCTGGCGATGACCAGCGGCGACCTCGGAGATGGGCGGAAGTGGACGAGGATAGGGAGAGCAGCTGGCGGGTGTGGAGCAGCACGGGGAGAGCGTGAGTGAGCTCTAGGGATTTTTTTCGAATGAAAGGAAGAGTGAGAGAGAGCCAGAGAGAGAGATAGAGATGGTAAGTGCGAGAGATAGAGAGAGAAAGAGAGTTACGGGCTTGAATTGGGTTGAAGAGAAGTTGGTAGACGTCGAAGAGTTTGGCCTGGGTTGATCAAATTTGAAGTGAAGAGAGTAGAGAGAGTGTTTGAGAGAGGTTGGGTTGTGTTTCTTGCGTGCGTAGCGTGGGGAGAGGAAGAAGAGGGAAGGGAGTTATATAGATTAATTAAATTAATCAAAAACTTTAACCTAATTAATACTTAGCCAAGGGGGTTTAATGATGTTATGTGTGGGATTGGGCTAAGGTTAGAAAATGGGGGGAAGCATGAATCTCGTGGGTACTTATGGGTAGGGTTAGGTAGAGGTAAGTAATTAGGTTTGGTTAATTATGGTAATTAGTAAAAAGTAAAACCCCATTAGTGAAAGTATTTTGTAAAATACAAAAACGAAATTATGATTTTGCCCCTACTAGTAAACGTGTTCGAAAAATTACGAAAACATACCCACGGGTTCGTATCGTCTCGAGGATCGCAAATACGAGATCCATTTTGGGGTTTGAGCTACTGAAATATGAGTTTTGGGCAAAAACGTTTAGGAAGTGGGGTTGTGGGTTCTCTATTGATTTGACTTCAGAAAATTACGAAATTAATATGGGGAGCACTAAATGATCATAGAATGATACCATAGAAGTTTGAAAATGTGTTGATGATGTTTGTATAGCAAATTAATTCATTAAGCCAAAACAGTAATATTTGAAAATGAATTTTTATCAGATCATTTAGAGGTATTTGATGAAATCAGATCTTACTAAAATACTCTGTAACTAGTTTGATACTTCAAAATATTTTTATAAGGAATTTTTGAAATCGTAAAACCCTTGACGAACCATTATAAAATAGTTAATTTTTTTTGAAAATAGGCGAAATACGTAAATAGTTGTGTTGATGAAAACAGGCCGTTACAAAAGCAATGTAATCCATGTAATATTTCATTTATTGCTTTCTCTCTTTTTGAGTTTAGGTTTAATGTAATGTCTTGATAGATGGTCTACTCATTCATGCACATGCATTTAACCATCTTAGTGAGCCTTAGGATTATCATAAAATCCAACCTAATAGGTTCATCTTGCCCAAAGACTTAATTGGAGTCTCTGGCTCTCCGACAGTCACCTGCTGAAGGTTTTACAGTCGACTGGATGATTCTAGTCGCCTGTCGAGCCTTCTACGGTCGACTGTGGTGTACTGCTCAAGTCAACTTATTATTGACTCTACTTGAGCTTTTCGCATCAGTCGACTAATGAAGTATTTACAGTCGCCTGTATATTTAGAGTCGCCTGTGAAATGGTCAATAGTCGTCTGAAAGGCGTAAGTGCGAAAGTTGCATCTCTCTGTTTATTTTCTTTCATTGCAGCAGTCGACTGATGAAGGATTAACAGTCGCCTGTATATATTACAGTCGACTGTATTTTGTTCATCAGTCGCATGTATGCATACTGGGAGTAAAAGTGCATCTCTCTGTTATTTTCCATCCCCTGCAGCAGTCGCTTGCAGAAGGATTTACAGGCGATTGTCATGTTTACAGTCGACTGTATCGTCTTCATCAGTTGACTGCCTTGACTCAGATTATAGCCGTTGGAAATTCTTTCGCTATTGGACAGTCGACTGTCATTTGTTCATCAGTCGACTGTCGCTGACGTTTC
Organism: Scilla litardierei; assembly: GCA_030789695.1. NCBI lineage: Eukaryota > Viridiplantae > Streptophyta > Magnoliopsida > Asparagales > Asparagaceae > Scilla > Scilla litardierei. Next base: position 463,761 of record CM061133.1, on the reverse strand, counting down.
AGCCCAAAATCTAGCCGTTACAGCTTTTTGTTTTTGGCTGTTTTCTTGGCTTTTGAGAGTTCCTATAGGGTTCCTATATATATGAGAGGGCTGAGTTCATTGGAACTTCTTGATGCTATTGAAAATCTTTTGAGATTAAATAAGCCACTCTAAACTCTCTCATTTTCCTCTTAGAGCTCTAAATCTCCTTCATGCATTGCAGTCAAGCTCAAGTGAAATCATCCAAGTGCTTCAAGCTAATCTCATCACTTGGTTATCCACTTCCATGCCTTGCATTCATTTATGAGTAAGTTCATCTCAAGGCATATGTAAGAGTATTTGTTTTACTTTGTGTTTCTTTGAAACCCTAATTCTCTTTGTGGGAATTAGATACTCTCTTTGTGGGAGTTACTCTCTTTGTGGGAGTTTGGTGTCCTAGTGTATGGCTAACCCTAATTCTCTTTGTGGGAGTTGGTAATTCTCTGTGTGGGAGTTAGACCCTTGTGTAGGGTTGGGTTGGTTCTTGTGTAGGACAAATTCCTCTGTGTGAGGTATCTCTTTGTGGGATTTGTATTCACTTCTATTTATGGGAAATATAGTGAATATTGGTGTGGCTGGACGTACCCAAGTTTGGGGAACCAGTGTAATATCTTGTGTTTGCGTTTGGATTGTTTGTGTTGATTAATTCCTCTTGCATTTATAATTCCGCATTTGCAAGTTTAATTTTAATTGCACAATTTATTTCCATTACTCTATTCACACCCCTCTCGAGTGTTTGTTGTTAGTATTGCAAGGTAGACGATCCTTGCATGGGAGAGATGTCTGGGCTGAGCTCAGCATCCTATGGTGGTATCATTATAGTTTCTCCATGAGTTTTCCTCTTTCGAGGAAGTTTATCCTTGGAGCCTGGGGGTCGTCCTCTCTGTTGTTGAGGTGCGGCCGCTTCTGCTGCAGGTGGATTGAATCCCTCTTTGGGTATGTCAATCCTAGCTGGCGTGTTTGCAATATGGACGTGTGATCTGATAATCTTTTAGTTGTCAGTGAATTTGTCCGGTTGTATGTGAACTGTATTTTGTATTTGGAGGATCTTTAGGATCTCATATTCACATTGGTTTGTACGTGGATCAAAGTGGGATAAAGTTTTGGTATCCCATGAAATGGTATTTGAAGCTACAGGCTTAGTAGCGTTCATGCCTAGTTTGTGAAAGTTATTTTCGTCAAACTCACAGTCTTCTAGACGTGCCTTAAAAGCGTCCCCTGTTAGGGGTTACATGTATCTAATGATCGATGGTAAGTCGAACCATATATAGATACATAGGCGACGTTGAGGACCCATCTCGGCCCTCTATGGTGGTGCGATGGGGACATAGACTGCGCATCCAAATATCCTCAAGTGAGAGATATTTGGTGGAGTTCCATATGCAAGTTGCATCAGGGAATAGGTTTGACTACCAGATGGTCGTAATCTTATTAGCGATGCAGCATGCAAGATTGCATGTCTCCATGCAGTCACATGCAACGGGGATTGCATTAGTAATGGACGAGCATTGTAGTCTCATTATAAGAGATTCAGCTAACCCGTTCTGGGTGTGAACATGTGCTACAAGATGTTCAACTTCAATGCTAGTTGTTTGGCAGCAGTATAGAAAGACTTGTGATGTAAATTCCACAGCATTATCCAGATGTAATTTCATAATCTGCTTATATAAGAAATGTGCCCGCAACTTAATGATCTGTGATAGTAGCTTTGCAAAGGCTACGTTGCGGGTGGACAATAGGCACACATATGACCATTTGGTAGATGCGTCTATCAGTACCATAAAGTACCGGAATGGTCCACTTGAGGGGTGAATATGCCCACAATTGTGTCCATGTATTCTCTACAGGAAGCTGGGAGACTCTGAGTCCACTTTAGGTGGAGATGGTGTTGTATTCAATTTACCGTTTGAATAAGCGGGACAAGGAAAATCACCCGTTCGAAGTAACTTCAGGTTCTTCAAATTAATTCCACGGGACTGGGATATGATGCGGTGCATCATTGCCGATCCGAGATGTCTGAGTCTATTATGCCAGAGTTGGAATTCTGGTTAATTTTTGCATTTTTGGTACTCAATTGTATTGACTTCCATTGCTCATATTGTTGTATGGTAGAGACCCGACGGGAGTCCCTCGAAACGCTCAACGATGGTTTTAGCACCGTTTTAAGAGTCGTTACACACAAGTATTCTTTGTCATGTTTGCTCACCGTTTCTAGGTGGCATCCGTTTAAATGGATGTCTCTGAAACTTAGTAAGTTTCTGTGAGAGCTTGGAGAGAAAAGAGCATCTTTTACTAAAATTTGTGTTTTATTGGGGAGCAAAACGTTTGCTTCCCCTCATCCTTCTATTATACTTGATGGACCGGAAATAGTATTTACGGTATCGTTTATTGGTTGATACTTTGAAAAAAAGCAAATGTCTTGAAGGATCGTGTGCGTAGAAGCAATTGTCCACTAGGCATTTATTATCCATATATAGTAAGAAAAGTATAGCAATATAAGGCACAAAGTAAGAAAATTTTATTTACAATTTGAAAATAAACTAACATGCCGAAGAGAAACAAACATATTGAACAGAAATTGTTTTTCAACTACAATAAATTGCAGAAATAGATACGACGTTAGTCTAGCAGGTCATCGGTCGAGAAGTCCTCGGCGATGTATCGAATTGGAGCCAGGTCTTCTTTTTCCACCAGGTTTGATTTAGCGGACTTCTGGCTAGCTTGGTACAAATCCTGTAGGTGTCGTGGAGTACGACAGTTTCTGGACCAGTGTCCAGTCATGTCACATCTGTGGTATTTGTCTTCCCAATCTTTCTTGGGGGCAGATGTTTGGCTGTTGTCTTTCCGCTTCCACACATTTTTCCTCTTCCCCTCTTTATTGGTCTTTGGAGGGGAGGTCCTCTAGCCTGCTTCTTCAATGCATTTCCCTTCTGGAGTTTGCCTTTGAAATATATTCTTCTTCGTCTGGGAGGAGATATTGTGCGCTTCAGGCGCATGTGCAGTGCCAGCAGGTCGCAAGTTATGGGTGGCTAGCAAGAGGTCTCTATTCTGTTCTGTCATCAGAAGGCATGAGAGAAGTTCAGAGTATTTCGTGAATTTCCGTTCACGATATTTTTGCATGAGGATAACATCCTTCTCGTGGAAAGATGTATACGTTTTCTCCAGCATGCGTTTCGCCTTCACTTTTCACTACACAACTTCAGGCGTGAGGTGATGCTGAATAGTTCCGAGTTGTACTCAGCAATGGACTTGAAGTCCTGTAGACGGAGGTTCTCCCATTCATATCGCGCTCGAGGAAGGATAACATCTTTTTGATGTTTGTATCGATCCTCGAGGACGGTCCATAACTCGTATGAGTCTTCCACTGTGAGGTACTCTGCCTTCAGGGTCAGATCGATATGATGTTTGATATAGATAATTGCTTTCGCCTTATCTATGTCAGAAACCGTATCACCAACAGCAATGGCATGACTCAATCCCTGTGATCGCAGGTCGAATTCGATATCCAACTGCCAGCTCAAGTAGTTCTTGCCAGTTGCATCCAATACATCGAAGTCGACGCTCGTTATCTTTGCCATTTATCCAAGCATGTCAAACAAGCAGTAATTAAATATTTGAAAATAAATAATCATGCATTTAAGACACAGATATTTGTTGTGTGGATCGGCTAGTCACCATTTTAAAGTATAAAATAAAGTCCATATACAGTCCTATTAAAAAGAAAATACAACGAAGGAACCCTCATGGGGCCCCTCTTCTGCTGGAAGTAGATCTTCATCACCGTGGGACGTGCGCGAGACTTGAAATTTATACAATTTAATCCTCACTACAATTTCTCTCAAAAGACAAAAATGCGAGGAAAATAAATGGTGACAAATAGCCGATCCAAAACCACGATAAAATATTAACATTCGTCGCAAAAACATCAACAATGCAGCATGCATTTAATTATTCATCACATGCATGCAATATATTTAAGCGCAATTTCATGCTACGGGCAATGAAAATATGCAACATCCCAGGCATTTTTAATGGAATAAAATATTTTTGTTTAATAGATAATTGGACCACGTGGAAACGTCATTACCCGTTAGATTAGTTGACTAACGACAGAGCGGTCTCAGGATCCTCATAATTATTAAACGTGAAAATAATAAATAATCCAAATGAAAAATGCAATTGGTGATGAAATAGCATAGAATTGATCTGAAATTAATTAAAAGAAAATGGATCAAAAATTTGTAGAAGCCGTTTGTTTAAGAGAAATGATGAAAAAACCCAAATTAGAGTTTTGTTGCGACGGCCACGAACGGCGGCGCGTGCGGGGCGACTGCAGGTCTAGCGGCGCGCGCGGGGCGATTTCTGGTCGCGGCGGCGCGTGCGGGGCGACTGCAGGTCTAGCGGCGCGTGCGGGGCGATTTCTGGTCGCGGCGGCGCGTGCGGGGCGACTGCAGGTCTAGCGGCGCGTGCGGGGCGATTTCTGGTCGCGGCGGCGCGTGCGGGGTGACTGCAGGTCTAGCGGCACGTGCAGAGCGACTTCTGGTCACGGCGGCGCGTGCAATGGGCGCACGCGGGGAGCACAAGCGACAAGGCACGCACGGGAGGCGCGTGCGCAGGAGGCATGCTGTAGGCGTGCTCTCAGCGGCGACGTGCGCATGGAGGCGATGCCCATGTGAGAGGCGTTCACTATCGACGGCGACGCTCACGCGAGAGGCGTGCACTCTCGACGGCGATGCGCGCGCGGGAGGCGCACGTGGGAGGTGGCTGGCCACCCGGCAAGGCGCGCACGCAATGTCGGCTGCATTCCGGGGGGTGCGCCCGAGGGGGGGAGGGGTGTCAAGCCCTCTAGATTCATAGATTTCGGATGAAAAATAGATTTTTATTGTAAAAATACAATTTTTAATCTTTGAATCTGTTGTAAGTGAGGGAGGCCTTTGGCCTCCCCACCACTTTATCCCTATATTAATCCCCACTTATTGGAGTAATGGGGACCTTTGGTGGCCATGCCTCTTCACATTCATATGAGATAAATAAATATAGAACCATGGCTCATAGCCATTGTGACTGTTTTCTCTCTAGATTATAACACGTTATCAGCACCGAAGCTATCATCTTTTGAGCTTTTTCTCCCGTATCCCCTCAAAATTAACCTCCTACGTGCGAAGGAATCTATTGTTGCGGCGATCTGTCTTGCGGCGAACCGCTGCGGCGATCTTTTTTAGCGTATCGGGAGCGGGGATTTCGATCTATGGATTTTTTTTATTACGATCGTCCCTAGATTTTTAATCTAGAGGTAAAATTTTTCGATCCCGTATATAATTACAATATATATTCAGCTATGATTTTCCACAGCTTCTCTGTAAGCTTGTATAAATCTGCAATATTCTGATCAATATCAAATTTTTAAAAAAACCCCTTCAACTCCCCCCCGAAGGGGGGTCTCTCTGCGCAGCCCCCCCCGACGGGGGAGGGGGGTCTTCTGTCCCCCCCCCGTCGAGTGGGGGGTTCTCTGCGCCACCCGCCACCCCTCCCCGACGGGGGGGGCCTTCTGTCCGCTGCCTGCCCCCCGACGGGGGGGCCTTCTGTCCGTTGCCCCCCCTTGGGGGGCTCTCTGTGCAGCCCGCCCCCTGACGGCGGGGCCTTCTGTCCGCCGACCCCGGACGGGGGGGTCTCTGCGCATCCCGCCCCCCGGACGGGGGGGCCTTCTGTCCGCCCCCCGTCGAGGGGGGGGGGGCTCTCTGTGCCGCTCGCCCCCCCCGTCGAGGGCCTTCTATCCACCGCCCCCCAGTCGGGGGGCTCTCTGCGCAGCCCTTCCCCTACGAGGGGGGATAGGGGTGGGGTTTCTGTGCGCCCCCCACCTCGGACGGGGGGCCTCTGTCTATTGCCCCCCCCCCCCTCGGACGGGGGGGGGGGGGGGGGGGGGGGGGGGGGGGGGGCCTCTGTCTATTGCCCCACATCGGACGGGGGGCCTCTTCGCTAGCCCCCCCTCCCGACGGGGGAGGGGCCCTTCCGGCTGTCCATGGACCTAAAACTTGTTGATGAGGGTTTGGGGTCTTTATGCATTCCTTTACTAATACCCTAAAATTTGTTTTTAGGGCTTGTGTATTTTTTTAAAATGACATTTACTCCTTTTGGACATTTTTAATTTAACAATTAATATTACAGCCCATGGGCCTGCAGCCCAAAACTGCATTATATATTATTTGTGCTGTTTATTGGGCCTGAAGCCCAGTTAATAAACATTGAGAATTAAAAAGATTATTATTTTGCTAACGGGCCTGCAGCCCGCATCTTGCCCCATTGCCACTTGACGGCAAGGCCAAAAATTAAATTGATTTATATCCTTGATATTCAGGACTTGCGGATTATGTTATTTTATCTGCTTCTTTTTAATCTCTTTAGCATTGGATAAAATATTAATTTAAGTTAAATTGGTTAAACGGATACTGAGACCGCTCTGTCTTTAGTTACCTAACCTAAAGATGCATGACGTTTCTCCATGGTCCAACTAATCCTTTTAACTTAAATAAAATTGTTTTATCCAATATTTGGGCTTGATAATTTTTGTAATGTCTGTGATACTGCGCTATTATTATGTACTTGTTGCATATATAACTGCGTGGATGTTTAAATAAGTCAAAATGCGATTTTTGGGATCAGCCAGTTTTTGATACCCTTTTATTATATTCCTTATCTTTATAATTTCTTTTTCATTTATGAGCGAAATTTGTAGTGGGGAATTTATGTATAATGCCAAAGACCGGTGTTACTACCTATGAAGATGGAGGAGAAGATTGCATAAAGCTGGGACCCAATAGGGTTTACAAATTGTATTTTTCTTTACCTGCTTTATGGAATGTAATATGGACTTTGGTCATTTTATGTTTTAGGTATCTGGCCGATCCCCGCATTTTTTCTTATTTATTTCTTTTAAGCATGATGTTTAATTATTAATACATGCTTATTTAAATTGCATAGATTAAAATGGCAAAATTGGCCAGCGTCGATTTCGAGGTTCTTGATGCAGCGGGAAAGAACTATCTTAGCTGGCGAGTGGTCCTGAAGTTCCACTTGCGTTCGATGGCACTTCTCCACTCGATTCTGGCCCCTGCAGTGGCCGAGACACCTGCTAGCAGTGACCCTAAAGTGGCACAGCCATATGGCAGTTCTCCTACCGTTGTCTCCGACATAGATAAGGCGAAAGCCATTATCTATATCAGGAGACACATAGATCGGACCTTAAAGGCCGAATATTTAACGGTAGAAGACCCTTTGGAGTTGTAGCAAGCACTGGAGGCACGTTATAAACATCAAATTGATGTAATATTACCACGTGCAAGTTATGAGTGGGAAAACATAAGACTTCAGGACTATAAGTCCGTTGCTGAGTATAACTCCGCACTTCATAATATCACCTCACGCCTGAAGTTGTGCTGTGAAGAAGTGACTGAGCATTGCATGTTGCAAAAGACATTTACCACGTTTCACGAGAAAGATGCAATCCTCATGCAACAACATCGTGAACGCAACTTCACGGAGTTCTCTGATCTGATCTCTTGCCTTCTTAGGACAGAGCAGAATAGAGATTTACTGCTTGCCACTCATAATTTGCGCCATGCTGGTGCTGCCCCTATCCCTAAAGCCCACCATGTTTCTCTCCAGAAGTGGAAAAACAAGAATAAGGCTAGAAAGAACAAAGGAAAATCTGTAATGAAGCCAGCAATAGGAGCAGCACCCCAGACCAATAAAAACAACAAAGGGAAGCGAAACTTCACATGGAAGCGTAAGAACACTGATCCAGTGTCAATTCCTAAGAAGAACTGGGAGGATAAATGCCATAAATGTGGCATGACTGGACATTGGTGCAGAAATTGCCGCACTCCTTGGCACCTCCAGGATCTGTATCAGGCAATATAACGGCCGGTATTTTTAGCCGAGTTTTAGTTCGTGTGTACCTGTATTTTCGACTCTGTATTTCCGTATTTACCGTATCGTCGTTAATTAATCATCACGTTTAATTAAAAACTTTAATTTAATTATTTTGTTGTTATTTTTACTAATTACTCTGTGTTAATTTAATAATACATTTTATAACTTAATTAATTAATAACTAATTCTCATTATTCAACGAACATGTTTAAGTTTTAGAGGAGAAGAAGAACACATTCTTAGCCAGATTCATTCTCCCCTTATAGTCAACAAACATCATTTAAAACCCTATTAATCGTTAACCTAACCTAATTAATTCTCGTTGACAAATTGGAAACATGGTTCCCTGCTAACTTCTTCTTAAGGCAGTATTTCATCTGCAAACTCACCGTCTTCATCCCTGCTAATCTCCTGCAAATAACACCATGCAACCAAATTCTACAAGCCAAAATTCTTTCCAAATCATCATCCACAATCATTCATAAATTCACCATCTTCCCCAATCCCAAATTCTCAACACAGATTAGCCTCAAATCTGTTCATCATCCTTCCAACTACAAAAACTCAAATTGAAAGAGGAGAACACCCAAAAATCAAACACAAGAACAAACCTCAGATCTGAAGTTGAGATCAATATCATACAAATCTGAAATAGATTTCAGATTCTTCAAAAACAAATCTACAAAGCTCTTCATCTTCTTTCCATCCTTCTCCCTCTTCCTCATCTTCCTCCCTCAGCCCTAACTTACCCTTGGCCGGCCCCCTCCTCCTCCATTCACGCGCCGCCGCAACCTAGCCCGCTGCCGCCGGCCGCCTGGGACCTGCCGCCGCCACCGGAGACCACCCCGGAGCCGTCGCAAGCCGCCGTGCCCTTCTTCCTCCCTTGCGAGTGTAAGCTCCTCCTCCCCTATGTCGATCTCTAGCTGCCATGAAAGAAAACGAAAAAAAATGAAACAAAGAGAACGAAAGACAGAGAAGAGAGGCTGAGAAAGAGTTCAGTAAGGGGGGGCAGCCCTATTAATTAATAGAGTAATAGCTAGTTAAAGTTAGAGAGAAAGGGGGGGGGGGGGTAGTTAACAGATTTGTATAAGAGAGTGAGAGAGAGAGGTAGATAAGAATTGGTTATTAAATAATATTAAGTTGTCACATGTAACTTTTAACCATGTTACTTTAGTCAAACCTTGTAGGTAGACTTATTAATTATTTTAACCATGTCATTATTTAATGTTAAGTAAAATTAAGTTATTATTAATATTAAAATTGATGTTAGTTTGTTAATGATAAGTGACCATGTTGATATGATACTGTTAGTGTAAATAAAACTGTGTACCCAGTTTGTATAACCAAATATAACCGCCACCCTAGCCAGTGAACCCCATAAAATTAGATGAACCCACTTCGGGAATTATTTTAATGGCGTGCTTAATTCGTAATAAATTTAATTCGTTAACTTGTTTAACCAAAACAGAGAACCAGTATCACCATGGCGTAGTACCCATCAAAACGAACCCAACGACACCAAAATCACTAAAATCAGGTTAGTGTACAATTTATAGTAAATATTTGAAGTTAGGCGATCATTAGGCCATTTTTCACGTAAAGTTGTATAACTAAAAATCTACACGTGAAATGACGTGAGAAACTCCTTCCACCGCATTCTTGACTAAATGTGACCCAACGACATATAATTCGATATACCTTATTTTAGAACAATAACACGAATAATTAACTTTCTGATCAAATTCGTTAATTCTCAATTTCAGCACTTTTACTAATTATAATAAATGTTATTATTTAATGACACAGATACGTCGCGAACTTTCATGTCGTTACTCGGACAACCCAAACTGTCACAGTCAGGCAAGCGTGCAGTTATTTTATGTTTTTGTGATATCTGATGTTGTATACTTAATTGCTGACACAAACACATTTTTTAGAAATGCTAGACTTAAACTCGTGTGCGTGTGTGTGGACCCCTTTATAATCAAAATGAACGCACTTTATGAATGGTAATGTTTCTGGACATATATGGTTAATTTTAGAAGTGTTGATACTCATAGAATGTTAAATGCCATTGGCTACCAGTTGCCGTTGGCTACCAGATGTTACATGTCGTTGGCTACCAGATGTTACATGCCGTTGGCTACCAGTTGCCATTGGCTACCAGTTGTTACTTGCCGTTGGCTACCAGTTGCCGTTGGCTACCAGATGTTACTTGCCGTTGGCTATTAGTTGACTAATCTCGTCGGTAACATGTGACTATGTCACATGCGACTAGTCTGGACTCGTGTTTCAGTATATGACGTATTAGCATCCTTGCTCGTGTTTCAGGAAGTACACGTGGGTGGGGTTGGTTTCCGGGCACTAGCCGGTAGTAAACGAGTCGCCTTCGGGGGCACTTGAAGGTGTATTTATTTACTATTCGTCTAACGGCGGGAGCCTTAGTCACGGACTTGCACACACATTTAAACAAATGAAAAAGAAATCTAACTTACAGACTGCTATTACATCACTTAACTGCCATGTTAATTTTATAACCGAACTGCCATGCTACTGTAACTTGTTGCTTTAACTACCATGCTAGTGTAACTTTTCATAATTGTTTTAACTGCTTCAGTTCAATTAAATACCATGCTAGTGTAACTTTTCATAATTGTTTTAACTGCTTCAGTTCAATGAAATACATGCTAGTGTAAATTCCTTTAACTGCTGTAAAACTGCCATATATAACTTGTTATATATCTTGCCTTGGGTCATCTGACATCTACTTGCAGACCCTTGCTGACATACATTCATGTTGTTTGAATGTATGTCAGGTTACGAGACAGGTTATCTGGAGGACGAGTTGTTGGATCAGAGTGATCCAATTGACCAGGATTCTGTTGATCCTGAAGTCCACCCTACCGTGGACTAGTGCTGATTATCACCGCTGCAGCTATTTACTTTTCACCGCTGTTGTTTGTACTTTGTAGGGTGTGTACCCACTTTATCTGTATCACTATCGTGTACGCCATGCTTGGGGCCCTTTTATTATTGTGTATTTTATCTGGATGTTGGTTTTAATATTTCTGTCGTTCTGAGTTGCATGCAAGTTCATGCGAAAGGTATTTTCACAGACGCTTATTGGGTTCGAGCTTCACCGCTCCAACCTAAGCGGGCCCGCTCGCGTCCTCGCCCCAAGTATAATGGGAAGCGGGGCGTGACAGGTTTTTGTGGTGGCCCATGCAGGTCATGCATTAGCAAAACTTCGAGACAATGGAAAATACTATTAATGGCCAAAAACGTCTAGATTTACCTCGTACACAATTTAACCAAGTTTCTTATCTCATCATGGCAGGAGGACACCACACCAGGAATGGGAATGGGAACGATAATGCAGCTAACGGAAGTGCTGATATCAATGTAGTCCTCGGAGTTATCAGGGGAATGTTGGAGGTTCAGCAACAGCTGATTCAGCAAGGACATCAACCTGCTCAGATTGCACCACAGCCGCCCCCTCGAGCTGAACCAGGAGTTAGACAGTTCCATTAGTTGCAACCTAGGAGCTTCTCTGGAAAAGAAGGGCCTCTAGTAGCTGATGAATGGGTTCAAGCGACTGAAGATAAGCTGAGTGATGCACGTATCCCACAGGCTGGATGGGTTGACGTGGCGAAACTACAGCTGACCGACAATTCCAGGAGCTGGTGGCAACTGGAAGAGAAACGTCTGGTCAGACCGATCTCTTGGGGCATGTTTAGGGAAAGGTTCGATGCTAAATACTTTCTCAAGGCAGCCAAGAGAGAGCTTCAGCAGTGTTTCGCTAATCTGGTCCAAGGAAATATGACCGTGGATGAGTATGAGGCTGAGTTTGCTATGCTTAGCCATTTTGCACCTCATATGGTTGAAGACCCTGAAGACTGTGCGTTTCAGTTTCACAAGGGCCTGAATCGCAAGGTCCAAGCCTCAATGACCTCGGCGAGACCGACGACACTTCAGGACGTTCTGGATTGTGCACGTGAGCATGAGATTGTAGAGAAACTCTCCGAGGGACCTTCAGTTGGAGGAGGCAAGCGTCCCATGGAGCCACCGATGATGGTGCCCAGAGGAAACTTCCGACCTCCGCAGACTACACCGTTCAAGAGGCCATCCACTTTTGCCAATCGATCGCATCTGACTTGCTACTTCTGCGGCAGGAATGGACACCAGAAGAAAGATTGCAGGAGGATGCTGAACCAGTGTCTGGTATGCAACTCACCTGCACATGCTGCGAGAGATTGCCCTCACGGTAAGGACCGTCGACCACCTACTGGAGTACTTGCACCTGTTCAGCGTGCAGTGCCTGCACCTGTTCAGTGAGGAGCACCTGGACCTGCTCAGCGTGGACCACCTCTGATCCCTCAGGATCGAGCTTATCAGCAGGTCCATCAACCGAAGCGCCAGGCGTTCACGATGACAGCTGCAGAAGCTGAGGCTAAGGATGACGTAATCACAGGTAACATTTATACCTACTATTTAACTTTTACCATATATTAATGCTTGTTAGTTAGGTTTCCTCTGCTAAGTATATTATTTTCGTCTTAGGTATTATCTTAGTGGGCTCCCACCCGGCTCTGACTTTATTTGATTCCGGAGCTTCCCTATGTGTTATATCCCAGAAGTTTGTAGTTAAACACTCGATCCCTACCTACCCACTTCTCAAGAGATGGAATATCACAACCGGAGGTGGTGTAGTGAGTGTTACCTTGGGATGCAAATCCTGTCCCTTAGTGATTTGCGGACATGAACTTTATGCAGACTTCATGGTCTTGGACACGCCTAACTTTGATGATATTCTTGGCATGGACTGGTTAGGGACTTTCTATGCTACTATCGACTGTCACAAGAAGAAAGTAGTATTCGAAATTCCTGACCATCCGGTATTCGAATTCATCAGTGGTAGTCGTTCGCTCGAGCCTATCAGATTTCGGGCTCAGCCGAACGAAGCGATCCTCGGATCTATGCAAGTCGAACCGGAGAAGCCTGCAGTGGTTCGAGACTTCGAAGCTATATTTCCAGAAGATATTTCTGGATTGCCGCCTGACCGAGCTTTGGAGTTTAGAATTGATCTGATGCCAAATACTCAACCAATTTCGAAGGCACCTTACCGTATGGCTCCAGCAGAACTTGAAGAGCTACGGAAACAGTTGTACGATCTGTTGCAGAAAGGATTCATTCATCCTAGTGTGTCTCCCTGGGGTGCACCTGTACTGCTGGTCAAGAAGAAGGATGGATCGAGAAGGATGTGCGTGGATTATCAGGAGCTGGACAATGTAACTGTGAAGAATAAGTACTCGTTACCTCGCATATATGATATCTTCGATCAACTCGGTGGATCACGAGTTTTCTCGAAGTTGGACCTCAAGAGTGGATACCATCAGGTGAAGGTCAAGAATGAGGATGTCTACAAGACATCTTTTCGGACCAAGTATGGACACTACGAGTTCGTTGTCATGCCATTCGGTGTGACCAACGCTCTTGTAGTTTTTATGAATCTCATGAATCTCATATTCTACAATTTTCTGGATACATTCGTAGTGATATTCATTGATGACATATTGGTCTATTCGAAGAGCGAGAAGGAGCATGCTGAGCATCTGTGGATGGTTTTGGAGACACTTCGACGTCATCAGTTGTATGCCAAGTACAGCAAGTGCGAGTTCTGGTTGGACCGGACTGCATTTCTTGGACATGTGGTATCAGGCGAAGGTATCTCTGTTGATCCAGAGAAGGTTACATCAGTCAGAAATTGGCCGACCCCTCGGTTAGCATCAAACATCCGGAGTTTCCTAGGATTAGCGGGATACTACCGTCGATTCATTCAGGATTTCTCGAGGATAGCAGAGCCCATGACTCGACTGACGAGAAAGGACGTCAAGTATGTTTGGTCAGACACTTGCGAGCAAGCATTTGGGACTTTGAAAGCAAAGTTAACATCTGCACCAGTTTTGGCTATTCCAGATAGGACTGGAGGATTCGAGATCTTTTGCAATGCCTCGGGCAAAGGTCTTGGATGTGTTCTACATCAACACGGTCATGTAGTCTCGTATGCTTCTCGGCAGTTGACGATTCACGAGAAGAATTACCCGACTCATGACTTGGAGTTAGCCGCTGTTATCTTCGCTTTGAAGATTTGGAGACATTTCTTACTGAGTGAGAAAGTGAAGATTTTTAATGATCACAAAAGTTTGAAATATATTTTCACCCAGAAGGAGTTGAATATGAGACAGTGCAGGTGGTTAGAGCTGATGGCTGATTACGACATCGACCTTTAGTACCATCCAGGGAAGGTTAATGTTGTACCTGACGCTTTGAGCAGACTTCCAGCGGTCATAACTCTCACAGTTCAGTGGAGGTTACAACAGGATCTGTGTGAGATGAGCACAGAGGTTGTACTACCTGGAGTCACACCGTCGTTGATGAATATGCAGATTCAGTCGACGATTGTGGATCAGATCAAAGCTGCACAGTCTGGAGATGCTAAACTGCAGAAGATCCGAGAGCAAGTTGGAGCTGGACTTCGGACGGACTTTATCATTCATGAAGATGATTCCTTGAGATACGGCAGTAGGATCTGCGTACCTTCTGGTGATATCAGAGATGAGCTGATGAATGAAGCTCACAACTCTCCCTATTCCATTCATCATGGCGGTACCAAGATGTACAAGGATCTCCGTCTGAATTTTTGGTGGCTTGGTATGAAGAGGAGCATAGCTCGTAGCGTCGCCAAATGTCTTGTGTGTCAGCAGGTGAAGGTTGAACACCATCGCATTGCCGGATTACTTCAACCTCTGCCGATTCTGGAGTGGAAGTGGCAGCACATTACCATGGATTTCGTAACTGGACTACCTCAGAGCACCAAGCAAAATGACGCGATTTGGGTTATCGTTGACAGATTAACCAAGTCTGCGCATTTCATACCTTTCCGAGTAGGACAAGCTACGGAGATACTTGCGAAGAAGTATATGGAGGTAAATATCTTTCTTATACCTTTATAGCTTCTCTCTAGTATACGTCGTGATGTGATCGATAATCGTGCAGGAGATTGTGCGATTACATGGAGTTCCCGTGAGTATCGTTTCCGACCGGGACACAAGATTCACGTCTCAATTCTGGAAGAGTTTGTAGACGAATCTGGTTACCAGTCTGAAATTCAGCACTACGTATCACCCGCAGACTGATGGACAGTCGGAGTGCACGATCCATATACTGGAGGACGTGTTGAGAGCTTGCATGTTGGATCTCAAGGGTTCGTGGGAGGATCATTTGCATCTGGTGGAGTTCTCTTACAACAACAGCTACCAGGCGAGCATTGGCATGGCGCCATTTGCTGCTCTCTATGGAAGGAAATGTCGATCCCCACTGAGTTGGGATGACGTTGGTGATAGAGAACTGTTAGGACCAGAGATGATAGTTGAGGCTGTGGATGTTGTGCATGATATCATAGACAAGCTTCGGATCGATCAGGACCGTAATAAGCATTGGGCTGAGGCTAAATGGCGTCATTTGGAATTTCAGCCAGGAGATCATGTGTTTCTGAAGATCTTCCCGAATCGAGGAGTGATTCGCTTTGGGAAGCGAGGCAAGCTTAGTCCGAGATATATTGGACCTTTCGAGGTGCTAGAGCGAGTTGGAGAGGTAGCTTACCGCTTAGCACTACCACCATCCTTAGTGGGAGTACATGATGTATTTCATGTGTCCCAGCTACGTCGTTATATTAGCGATCCTTCTCACGCTGTGGACTACTCAGAGATCACAGTTTGACCAGATCTGACATACGAACAGCAACCGGTGAAGATCTTAGATCGACGTCAGAAAGTCTTCATGACCAAGACTGTTGATCTAATCAGAGCAATGTGGCGTCGCGACTCGCCAGTAGAATCTACCTGGGAGCGAGAAGATGAGATACGCGAGCGTTATCCATATTTATTTCCTGCTCCTTAGTTGATAGAATTCCGAGGACGGAATTTTCTTAAGGTAGGTAGAATGTAACGACCGGTATTTTAAGCCGTGTTTTAGTTCGTATGTACCAGTATTTTCGACTCTGTATTTTCGTATTTACCGCATCGTCGTTAATTAATCATCACGTTTAATTAAAAACTTTAATTTAAATATTTTGTTGTTAATTATTTTTTTGTTATTTTTACTAATTACTTTGTGTAAATTTAATAATTACATTTTATAACTTAATTAATTAATAACTAATTCTCATTATTCAACGAACACGTTTAAGTTTTAGAGGAGAAGAAGAGCATGTTCTTAGCCAGATTCATTCTCCCCTTATAGTCAACAAACATCATTTAAACCCCTCTTAATCGTTAACCTAACCTAATTAATTCTCGTTGACGAATTGGAAACATGGTTCCCTGCTAACTTCTTCTTAAGGCAATATTTCATCTGCAAACTCACCGTCTTCATCCCTGCTAATCTCCTGCAAACAACACCCTACAACCAAATTCTACAAGCCAAAATTCTTTCCAAATCATCATCCACAATCGTTCACAAATTCATCATCTTCCCCAACCCCACATTCTCAACACAGATTAGCCTCAAATCTGTTCATCATCCTTCCAACTACAAAAACTCAAATTGAAAGAGGAGAACACCCAAAAATCAAACCCAAGAACAAACCTCAGACCTGAAGTTGAGATCAATATCATACAAATCTGAAATAGATTTCAGATTCTTCAAAAACAAATCTACAAAGCTCTTCATCTTCTTTCCATCCTTCTCCCTCTTCCTCATCTTCCTCCCTCAGCCCTAACTTCCCCTAGGCTGGCCCCCTCCTCCTCCATCCGCGCGTCGCCACAACCCAGCCCGCCGCCGCCGGCCGCCTGGGACCCGCCGGCGCCACCGGAGACCGCCCCAGAGCCACTACAAGCCGACGTGCTCTTCTTCCTCCCTTGCGAGTGTAAGCTCCTCCTCCCATATGTCTAGCTGCCATGAAAGAAAACGAAAAAAAAGAAACAAAGAGAACGAAAGACAGAGAAGAGAGGCTGAGAAAGAGTTCAGTAGGGGGGACAGCACTATTAATTAATAGAGTAATAGATAGTTACAGTTAGAGGAAAAGGGGGGGGGGTAGTTAACAGATTTGTATAAGAGAGTGAGAGAGAGGTAGATAAGAATTGGTTATTAAATAATATTAAGTTGTCACATGTAACTTTTAACCATGTTACTTTATTCAAACCTTGTAGGTAGACTTATTAATTATTTTAACCATGTCATTATTTAATGTTAAGTAAAATTAAGTTATTATTAATATTAAAATTGATGTTAGTTTGTTAATGATAAGTTCACCATGTTGATATGATACTGTTAGTGTAAATAAAAATGTGTACCCAGTTTGTATAACCAAATATAACCGCCACTCTAGCCAGTGAACCCCATAAAATTAGATGAACCCACTTCGGGAATTATTTTAATGGCATGCTTAATTCGTAATAAATTTAATTCATTAACTTGTTTAACCAAAACAGAGAACCAGTATCACCATGGCGTAGTGCCCATCAAAACGAACCCAACGACACCAAAATCACTAAAATCAGGCTAGTGTACAATTTATAGTAAATATTTGAAGTTAGGCGATCATTAGGCCATTTTCACGTAAAGTTGTATAACTAAAAATCTACACGTGAAATGACGCGAGAAACTACTTCCACCGCATTCTTGACTAAAAATGTGACCCAACGACATATAATTCGATATACCTTATTTTAGAACAATAACAAGAATAATTAACTTTCTGATCAAATTCGTTAATTCCCAATTTCAGCACTTTTACTAATTATAATAAATGTTATTATTTAATGACGCAGATATGTCGCGAACTTTCATGTCATTACTCGGACAACCCAAACTGTCCCAGTCAGGCAAGCGTGCAGTTATTTTATGTTTTTGTGATATCTGATGTTGTACACTTAATTGCTGACACAAACACATTTTTTAGAAATGCTAGACTTAAACTCGTGTGCGTGTGTGTGGACCTCTTAATAATCAAAATGAACGCACTTTGTGAATGGTGATGTTTCTGGACATATATGGTTAATTTTAGAACTGTTGATACTCATAGAATGTTAAATGCCGTTGGCTACCAGTTGCCGTTGGCTACCAGATGTTACATGCCGTTGGCTACCAGATGTTACATGCCGTTGGCTATCAGATGTTACATGTTACATGTCGTTGGCTACCAGTTGCCGTTGGCTACCAGTTGTTACATGTCGTTGGCTACCAGTTGTCGTTGGCTACCAGATGTTACTTGCCGTTGGCTATTAGTTGACTAATCTCGTCGGTCACATGCGACTATGTCACTTGCGACTAGTCTGGACTCGTGTTTCAGTATATGACGGATTAGCATCCTGGCTCGTGTTCCAGGAAGTACACGTGGGTGGGATTGGTTCCCGGGCACTAGCCGGTAGTAAACGAGTCGCCTTCGGGGGCACTTAAAGGTGTATTTATTTACTATTCGTCTAACGGCGGGAGCCTTAGTCACGGACTTGCACACACATTTAAACAAATGAAAAAGAAATCTAACTTACAGACTGCTATTACATCACTTAACTGCCATGTTAATTTTATAACCGAACTGCCATGCTACTGTAACTTGTTGCTTTAACTACCATGCTAGTGTAACTTTTCATAATTGTTTTAACTGCTTCAGTTCAATTAAATACCATGCTAGTGTAACTTTTCATAATTGTTTTAACTGCTTCAGTTCAATGAAATACATGCTAGTGTAAATTCCTTTAACTGCTGTAAAACTGCCATATATAACTTGTTATATCTTGCCTTGGGTCATCTGACATCTACTTGCAGACCCTTGCTGACATACATTCATGTTGTTTGAATGTATGTCAGGTTACGAGACAGGTTATCTGGAGGACGAGTTGCTGGATCAGAGTGATCCAATTGACCAGGATTCTGTTGATCCTGAAGTCCACCCTACCGTGGACTAGTGCTGATTATCATCGCTGCAGCTATTTACTTTTCACCGCTGTTGTTTGTAAGGTGTGTACCCACTTTATCTGTATCGCTATCGTGTAGGCCATGTTTGGGGCCCTTTTATTATTGTGTACTTTATCTGGATGTTGGTTTTAATATTTCTGTTGTTCTGAGTTGCATGCAAGTTCCTGCGAAAGGTGTTTTCACAGACGCTTATTGGGTTCGAGCTTCACCGCTCCAACCTAAGCGGGCCCGCTCGCGTCCTCGCCCCAAGTATAATGGGAAGCGGGGCGTGACAGGCAAGCCAGAAGTCTCAGCCTGAAACAAACTTGGCGGCTGTTCAACCGCTCACCAAGTTCACTGCAAATGATTTAGAAAATGACGACCTGCTCGATTGAGCCCTACCTTATATATATGCATTTAAATTTATGTAGCTTCATCTGTAGTTTGATTTGAAAGAACTTTTATTTGAATGTCAGTTTTACTTTTAATAAAACTTTCATTTTGCGTATATATAGATAAAGTATGAGTGCCTTGTGGACATTGCCTCAACGCATACTATCCTTCGCGATCCATGCTATTTTAATAGCTTAAACAAATATGACGGTCATGTTATTACGATTTCAGGACTGTCCAACATAATCGAAGGATCTGGGGAAGCAATCATATTGCTCCCACATAACACAAGACTTAAAATACAAAATGCATTATTCTCTCCAAAATCAAATAGAAATCTCTTAAGTTTCAAAGATATTCGTTTTAACCGATATCACTTAGAAACTAGAGATGAAGAAAACATTGAATATATGTATGTGACTCGTCAAGAAGATGGCCAGAAGTCCATCCACGAACAATTTAAGGGACTCCCGTCGGGTCTCTACAGCACGTATATTCAACCAATAGAAGCCAATATGACTGAGCACCAGAAGTGCCTTTCATTGCCAGAGTTTCAACTCTGGCACAATAGGCTTGGTCACCCTAGATCAGCTATGATGCGTCACATTATCTCTGAATCCCGTGGACATAATTTGAAGAACCTGAGGATTCTTCAAAAAGGGTGAATTTCCTTGTCCCCCTTGTTTTTAGGGAAAACTAATAACGAGACCCTCCCTCCTGAAGGTGGGATTAGAGTCTCCTGACTTCCTAGAGAGAATTCATGACGACATTTGCGGGCCTATTCACCTCGCAAGTGGCCCATTTCGGTATTTCATGGTACTGATTAATGCATCCACAAAATGGTCTTATGTGTGCCTATTGTCCACTCGCAACCTAGATTTTTCAAAGCTATTGGCATAAATAATTAGGTTGCTGGCTCATTTCCCCGATAATCATATCAAGAAATTACGTCTTGATAATGCGGGCAAATTTATTTCGCAAGTCTTCGAAGACTATTGCCGGGCAACATGTATTGAAGTTGAACATCCTGTAGCTCATGTTCACACCCAGAATGGATTAGCAGAGTCTCTTATAAAGAGACTACAATGGATTGCACGTCCATTGCTCATGCAATCCCAGTTGCATGTGGATGCTTGGGGGCATGCTATATTGCATGCCGCATCGCTGATTAGGATAAGGCCCTCAGGTGGCCATATATTATCCCCGATGCAACTAGCATATGGTGCACCCCTAGATATCTCTCATTTGAGAGTGTTTAGTTGTGCGGTATATGTCCCAATAGCACCACCTCATAGGACCAAAATGGGTCCTCAACGTCGTCTTGGTATCTATATTGGGTTTGATTCACCCTCTATTATTAGATACCTGGAACCTCTTAAGGGGGACGCATTTAAGGCATGTCTTGATGACTGTGAATTCGATGAGAAAAATTTTCCAAAACTGGGCACACAGTCTAAGAAGCCTGACGCTTCAGAGACCATTTCTCGGGACAATAAGTCTTTGTCTCTTTATGATCAGCGTACTAATCTTTGTGAAGATGAGATCCTGAAGATCCTTCACATTCAGAACACAGCACACCTTTTACCGGATAAATTTACGGACAACCAGAAGATTGTTCGTTCACACGTCTCTGCTGCCAATACGCCAGCTAGGCTTGACATCCCCAAAGATGGATGCAATCCACCGACAGCAGAATTGGATGTACCTCAATTGAAAAGAGGACGCCTGCCAGGTTCAAAAGATAAAGTTCCTCAAAAGAGGAAGATTCCTGGTAATAATAAGACGATCCCTCCACAGAATGCTGAGCTCAGACCAACGACCTCTCCTCTCCTTATTTCCCCTGCAGACGAAACAATAGGAGAAACATCATTAAATTACGTACGTACTGGAGAGGTACTGGACAGACATTGCACAGTTGTCTTCGTCGATTTTGTGTTCGCTATTGCCGTTTGCGTCGCTGAATACAACGATAACGTCGACCCACGATCTCTAGCGGAATGTAAACACAGAGATGATTGGCCAAAGTGGGACGAGGCAATAAGAGTAGAGCTGGACTCACTCTTGAAACGTAAAGTCTTTGGACCAGTAGTCCAAACACATATAGGTGTTAAACCTGTGGGATATAAGTGGGTTTTCATCCGAAAAATAAATGAAGAAAATGTGATCGTACGCTACAAGGCAAGCCTTGTAGCACAGAGATTTTCCCAAAGACCGGGGATTGATTATGAATATACATATTCCCCGGTCATGGATGCGATCACTTTCCGATTCTTGCTTAGCCTATCATCTCTGGAAATCCTAGAAATGCAGCCCATGGACGTTGTGACTACATATCTATATGGCGATATAGATAAAGAAATCTATATGAGACTTCCAGATGGGTTTAATTTACCCCCAGAGATGAAAAAGAGACATCGGGACGTCTTCTCAGTAAGGCTTCAAAGATCATTATATGGTCTAAAGCAATCAGGAAAGATGTGGTATAACAGACTAAATGTTTTCCTTGCACATCAATGATTCAAAAACAATGAAGTCTGCCCGTGTATCTTTATCAAAAGAACTAGAATAGGTTAGTCATCGTTGCGATTTATGTTGATGACTTAGATCTCATAGGATCTCTTGTAGAGATCAATGAGATATCTGAAAGCCTAAGCATACCTTCGAAATGAAAGACCTAGGCAAAACAATGTATTGTCTTGGCTTACAGATTGAACACCTACGAGGTGGAATCCTGTTACACCAATCAAATTATACAAGAAAACTTGTAAACAAGGTTAGAATGGAACAATGTCATCCTTTAAGTACTCCTATGGTCGTGAGATCACTGGATATTAATAAGGACCCCTTCCGGCCGCTGGAAGAGGGGGAGAAGTTACTGGGTCCTGAAGTACCCTGCCTTAGTGCCATTGGTGCACTTCTATATCTGGCAAACTGCACGCGTCCCGATATAGCGTTCGCAGTTAATCTACTTGCCATACATAGTGATGCGCCTACAAAGCGACACTGGAACGGAGTAAAGCATCTTCTACGCTACCTCCAGGATTCTATAGATCTGGGACTATACTACCAGAGAGGTTCCTCCTCCAAGTTTCTTGGTTATGCTGATGCAGGTTACCAATCTGATCCTCACACAACAAAATCACAAACTGGTTTTGTGTTTACCTATGGAGGGATTGCTATCTCATGGAGATCGATAAAGCAAACCACCACAGCAATATCATCCAACCATGCTGAACTCATTGCGATCCATGAAGCAAGCAAAGAGTGTTTTTGGCTTCGCTCCGTCGTCCAACATATCCTAGATGCCACTGTCCTGAAGACTGGTGATCTTGATCCCACTGTCTTGTTTGAAGACAGCACTGCATGCATAGCACAACTCAAAAAGGGCTACATCAAAGGAGACAGAACGAAACACATTTCTCCCAAATTCTTCTGGACGCACGATCTACAGAAGAACGAGGAGGTCAAGATTCAACAGATTCAGTCCTGCAACAACTTAGCTGATCTTTTCACTAAATCTTTACTGAAATGTATTTTTGTAAAACTAGTAAAAGGAATCGGTATGAGACAGCTGAAAGACCTACAAGCATGAAGCTTGTACGGATGAGGGGGAGTAACTTGTGTGTTGCACTCTGTTCCCTTAAGCTGTTGGTTTTTCCCACTGGGTTTTCCACAGCTAATGTTTTAACGAGGCAAACACGATTACTCAGGATCCAGAAGTATCCACCCCCTTAGCTTTATACGCTAAGACCAAAGTAATGGATGGATAAGGGGGAGTGTTGTGAGTGAGAGATGCCTTTGGCCTCCCCACCACTTTATCCCGCTATTACTCCCCACTTATTGGAGTAATGGGGACCTTTGGTGTCCATGCCTCTTCACATTCATATGAGATAAATAAATATAGAAACATGGCTCATAGCCATGGTGACTCTTTTCTCTCTAGATTATAACAAAAGCAACGTTTTTACCATAAAAATTTGATTTTTAGCGTAAAAACATTGATTTTTCATCCAAAAAAAGATTTAAAAACTCTTTTTAAAATGGAGATCTATGTTAAAAATGTGATTTTTCATACAGATCTAAGTAAAGAAAATAGATCTAATGAAGGAAATCCCAGATCCATCATCATGCGCATAAAATTTTTAGATCTAGGGGATATGTATGTGTCACGCCCCGCTTCCCAAAAATGTGGAGGCGAGACGTGAGAAGGTCCGCTCAGACTTGAAGCCGTGAAGCCCCAAGTCCGATAAGCGTCAAAAGAAACTTCAAATGGCAAGTCCTTGCAAATGCGATACGAAACAAAGATAACAATAAGAAAATGAGACAATAAGCAATTTATTGAATCCCTGAATATCCATAAACAAATTACAATATCGCAGAAAAGCCACCAGGCTAAAAGGAAAAGAGTCTAAGGCCTAAACATGGCCAACAAGGTATAACATACATACAAAGGTGCCACGCACCAACAACTAACAGCAAACCTAAACAAAGAAGTGAACACGCGCGGTCTTCAAGACAGGCCCCTGGTGTCCACTCACCACCACAGCAAACATCAGCATCAGCAACACCATATCCCCTGCAACAAAGCTCTGGCTCTGGGTCTAACATGTGACACCCAAAAGAGAGAGGGGCACATGTCAGCAAGTCTGGAAAGACTTGTGCAAGGAAACTGAAAGTAAGGTAAACTAGCAACCTAGCAGTTATAGTATGATGCATGGCATGGCAAGTATAGTATGGAAGTGACAAGTAAAGGGAAGTACAAGTAGCAAGTATGTCACGGATAACAAGTAAAACACGGACAAGTACAAGTCAAGTGGTTCACGTCAAGTGAACAGTCAAGTAAACAAGTGGTAGATGTGACATGTAATGTCAAGTAATAAGTACAAGGGATCACTCAACGAGTGCCCTATTGCCCGCAGGCTGTGTTCACGCATCAAGTACAAGGGATCACTCAACGAGTGCCCTATTGCCCGCAGGCTGTGTTCACGCATCAAGTACAAGGGATCACTCAACGAGTGCCCTATTGCCCGCAGGCTGTGTTCAAGTATCAAGTACAAGGGATCACTCAACGAGTGCCCTATTGCCCGCAGGCTGTGTTGAGCTCGTCTTCTGGAACACGAGCCAGAAAGTGTATTTAACAAATATGGCGTAGGGGTGCACCTAGCCGGAACAAGTAGCACTAGTATGTAGCGATGCTACACAATCACGATGAGTATTCGAGTATGCAATGACATGAGCAGATATTCGCGTACCGTTAATAGAAATTAAACATGACAGGCAAGGATGCATGGATGACATGAACAGACATTCGCGTACCGTTAATTGAAATTAGACATGATAGGCAAAATGCAATGACATGAACAATATTCACGTACCGTTAATTGTATTTAAACATGACAGTTTAAAGATGCATGGATGACATGGCAAGTTATAATACATTGCGTACCGTTAATAGAAATTAAAACATGGCAGATAATCGTGTACCGTTAATTGTAAGTAAACATGGCAGATAATCGCGTACCGTTAATTGTAAGTAAACATGGCAGTTTAGTATGCATGAACAACAAGTTAAAAGGGTTGGATCTCGCTTCGTTGTCAAGCTAGATCATTTGAGGTGACGGATCTAGTTTCGTTGTCAAACTAGATCAAATAGGCGTCTAGGCAGCTATCATTTCACTGTCTAGTCTCTTTTACGCTACAACAAGCAATTGGCCTAAGGCATGGCCTAAAACCATAAGTGACAAGTTTCACTTGCCTGGCACCGAGGAGAACGATCGACGAAGGCACATCACACAAATTTGTTATCTACGGGATTGGATCACTGTCATGGAAAAACAACATTAGAATGGTAACTAATCCGTATTCACAATCGAACCCTACGATTTCTAATGATCCATTTTATTAGGGTTTCACAAATATCAAGTGTGGGTTATGAGATTATTAAAGGAAGAATACTACCCGTGAAGAAGCGAAGGAACGACGCCGAGAACTACAGCGACGGAAGAACGATCCGGCTCAGATCTGGAAATAGGGAAAAATCTGGAGAAATGGGTTTGGATGAGGCTTTTGGGGATTTGATGAGGGTTTGAGGTTGAGGAGAGGTAGGATATGTGAAATGAGGGTTTGGATGATGATGGATGAGCTTGGGATGAAGGATCAATGGTTTGGGGAAGAAGGGGGCTCAATGGGGGAGAAATTAGGGTTTGGGGCGATGAGGAAGAAGAAGAAAACGTTTGGGGCGTATTTATAGAAAAGTGTGGCGGCTAGGGCAAAACTAGGGTTTCCTGGGCTGATTAGTCGGTCAAAGAAGGATTGGTGACCGACTAGCTGGGGAACTGGTCGGTTGGGTGATCAACGCAGACTGACTAAGAGTAAACAGTAGCTCGCTCAGGAAAACTGGACTATGAGTTAGTCGGTCTGTGAAGGCTTGTCAACCGACTAGTTTGAGAACTAGTCGGTCGGTGAGTGTTCATAGACCGACTAAAGGATGAATTCTGAGAGAGATCATGGAAATGAGAGTTAGTCGGTCTGAGAAGGATTCCTGACCGACTAGTTTAGCATCTAGTCGGTCGATGGTTGTTCTTAGACCGACTAAGAGTAAACAGTAACTCCAGAATAATTGATTGAATGAACTAGTCGGTTTCAGTTGATTTCCTGACCGACTAGATTGGAATCCAGTCGGTCAGTTGATCTTCTTGAACCAACTAACGTGCACGAAAAGTCTCGAAATGGAGCGCGAAGGTCCGGGATGAATTCTAAGGTTTCTAGGATCAACCTATCGCTAAGATATGATCGATATGACGCTCGTCACGAGTGACTTACTCCGAGTTCAATGACTCTAAGGAAGAAGCTAGAAGATCACCTCAAAAGGAATGAAAACGAAAGCTAGGATATCTCAACGAGATGAATGAAAGCGAGAACTATGGAAATGGAAATCACACAAGGAGAGAACCCACCATCACAAGCAAAACACACTGATAATTCAATCATACAAAAACCAGTCGTTACAGTATGATTACATCTAGATCCTACCAGTCGGATCTAGCATAGTTTGGTGAAGGAAGCACTTTCGCGTTGCGATTCGTTCGTCGGCAGAGGTTCGGCTCAGCTGACGAGCGTGCTGATAACGTGTTATGAGAGTGTCGGCTACTGAACCGTAGCCCTGTATTTATAGAAAACAATTACATAATGGGTGGATACCCTAAACACTATTGGGCTCCACTTGAACCTACAAAAGACCGTTCATAACAGTAACTGTTAAGAGATAGTTTGGAGAAGAACAAAATAAACTCTAAAATAAGGAGTAGCCATGGCACAAGCCATGGCTCTCTATATATTCAATTAGAGAATAGGAGTTCAAGGGACTCCCCACTAAGTTAGTGGGGAGTTATGGTGAGATGTTGAGGGGGGGAGGTCAAAGGTCTCCCTCAACTCACAACACTCCCCCATCTCTCCATTACCTTGGGTTAAGCATATGAATACTTCAGTATTCAGTATGCTAATGGGGTGGATACTTCTGGATCCAGAGCCACTGTGGTTGCCTCATTAAAACCTTAGCTGCGGAAAACCCAGTGGGAAAAACCAGCAGCTTAAGGGAAAAGAGTACAACTATTGAGGGACTCCCCCTGATCTGTACAAGCTTCAGGCTTACAGATCTCCTATGTATCTATACAATCATATCCTATTCATCTATACATCTATCATGTTCTGAAAGAAAATACAATCATCACTCATCCATACAAGTTTCACTCATCTAGCGGCTATAGTAAAACAGTGGCGTTCTGGAGTGGAATGCTCTTCGAAGTTTGGTAGATGACGCCACTAAAGTATTAATTGAATCAGTCTTCAGTGTGTCTGCGAGGTACTGCTGGACCTGGCTGAGCGTTTTCAATACTTGCTTCTTGGATGATGAGCTTATCAGAAGATGTAGTCATTGGAGGATGATGTGTAGATATTTAGGAGGTGGCCGGCCTATTGTGTTTTAGTCATCGCGATGATCTTTAAACCTGCATATGTGATATATATTCCTTGACCCTTGGAAGTTGCGCAGAAGTAGCTTATCCTTGGTCTAGTGTTGCTCTCCAAGACAACACTGTATCTGGTTAACAAATTTATTGGAGACGTTCTATCAAAGATACGTGCAGTTGGCCAGATAAAGAAGTGTAACAAGTACACTAGAGCTAGGCTGTTCGGGACCTAGGATGTCCTCCCCCTCTACCAGTGACTAGAAGGTGTCATAATTAAGCATCCATTTTTAATGGGTGGCAAATGGACATCATTCGTCATAAACTCCAGGTGTATGAAGTATATTAAGGGGTTCCACCACGAAGGTGTTAATATGTGAGCCGAGACAATACCTTGTTTTACCTAGGTTTTTTATTTCCAAGGTATGCTTAAAGCTATCTGATATCTCAATGGTCTTTGCAGGAGATCCTATTAGCTTTAAGTCGACCATTTGTTCGTCGATTATCACAAATCCCGTCAACGATCTTTCTAAAAGGATACACGGGCAGAATATTGATTAAGATCAACTAATGATCTTTGTAGCCTTTATAGAGAAGACGTTTCTACGTTTCTCTTTTATCTCTGGGGGTAGTGTATACCCTTCTGGAAGTATTATATAGATCTTTATATCTATATTGCCATATATATATATATATATATATATATATATATATATATATATATATATATATATATATGCAGTTACAACGTCCATGAGCTGCATTTATTGGCTTTTTCAGAGAAGTTTAGGCTTAGTAGGAAAATGATCACATTTCCTTCATTTCAATTTCTTATGAAATCCGAATTATATTCCCCAGGTTTTACACATTCAAGTGTATGGACTACTGGTCCAAAGACTTTGCTTTTTCAAGAGTGAGTCCAGCTCTACTCTTATTGCATCGTCCCACTTTGGCCATTCTATGCGTTTACGCTATAGAAAAGTGGGTAGACGTCATTGTCGTATTCAGCGACGTGAACGGCAATAACGAAAGCAAAACCGTCGACGACGACTGTGTTATATCTGTCCAGTACCTCTACAGTACGTACGTAATATAATGATGTTTCTCCTGTTGTTTCCTCTGCAGGAGAAATTAGGAGGGGAGAGGTTGCTGGTCTGAGCTCAGCATCCTGTGGTTGGATCATTCTGATATATCCAGGAATCTTCCTCTTTTGAGGAATTTTATATTTGAACCTGGCAGGCGTCCTCTTTTCAATTGAGGTACAACCAATTCTGCTGCCGGTGGATTGCATCCATCTTTGGGAATGTCAATCCTAGCTGGCGTGTTGGCAACATGGACGTGTGAAAGAACAATCTTCTGGTTATCCGCAAATTTATACGTCAATTGATGTACTTTAGTCTGAATGTGAAGAATCTTCTAGATCTTAACTTCACACAGAAAAAGTATGCAGATCATAACGAGATGAGGACTTTTGTGTCCCATGATATGGTCTCAGAAGCTTCAGGCTTCTTTAGACTGCGTGCCTATTTCAATGAGATTTTCTCATCAAATTCACAATTATCAAGACTTGGTGGTGAACCATAAGCAAGCGACATCAGCAATAAGATATGACCACAAGAGGGCCGTATCGTGATAAGTGATGCGGAATGCATTCTGTTGGTCCCTAAATACAACATGCAACTGGGATTATACAATGGACGTGAAATCCATCGGAGTCTCTTTACCAGAGACTCTGATAACCCATTATGAGTATGAACATGCTACAAGATGTTCAATATCAATCCAGTTGCTTGGCGGAAGTCTTGAATGATATGTGTAGTGAATTCACCCACATTATAAGCTTTGAGAAAGCTATGTTGCGAGTGAATATAAAGGCAAACATAAGACCATCTAGTAGATGCATATATCAGTACAATGAAGTATCGAAAATGGGCCACTTACGGGGTGAATAGGCCCGCAAAGATCACCATGTATTCTCTCAATGAAGCCAGGAGACTCTAATCCCACTTTCAGGAGGTAAGGTCTCTCTATAAGTTTTCCCTTACGACAAAGGGGGACAAGGAAACTCAATCTTTTGAAGAATCTTCAGGTTCTCCAACGGATTCATTTGATGATGCGTCCATCATCGCTGATCCAGAATGACCAAGTCAATTTTGCCAGATTGAAAAAACTCTGGCAATGAAAGGCACTTCTGGTGCTCAGTCAAATTGGCTTTCTATAGGATGAATATCAGTAATGATAGGGGCCCGACGGGGGTCCAATGAAATCGTAACTAGATGGTCTTCTGGCCATCCTCTTGACGAGTTTTATATTGATATTCAATATTTATTATCCACAGTTTTCAAGTTATGTTCGTTTAAACGAAATATCCTTGAAACTTGGAAAATTCCTATATGTTTAAGGGGAGAAGTTTGCATCTTATAGTCTCGTTTTTATGTGGGAGCAATATAAATGCTACACCAGTGCAACGAGGTACTGTCCACAATATTACATACTTCATCTATAAGCAAAACGAAATTTTATTTAAGTAAATGTAAAATGACATCCAAATAAAAGTTCGTACAAAAGCAAACTAAAGATGAAGCAACATTGAATTTTAAATGCATAAATAAAAGATGAAGCTTAATCGAGCAGGTCGTCGTTCTCGAAGTCTTTTGCAGTAAACATCATTAGTGGCTGAACAGCCGCCAAATTTGTTTCAGGCAGAGACTTCTGGCTCGCCTAATATAGTTTCTGGAGGTGGCGATGAGTGCGGCAGATTCTGGACCAATGGCTAGTCATGCCGCATCTATGGCATTTATCCACCCAGTTCTTCTTAGGAAGTGACACTTGGTCAGTCTTTTGCTTCCATATGAAGTTACTCTTTCCGGTATTGTTGTTGTTGGACAGGGGTGCTGCTCCTCGTCCATTCTTCATCACAGCTTTTTCTTTGTTATTATTAGCCTTTTTCTTGTTTTTCCACTTTTGGGGAGAAACGTGGTGGGCTTCAGGGATAGGTGCAGTGTCAGCTGGACGTAAATTATGAGGGGCTAACAGTAAATCTCGATTCTGTTCTGCCCTAAGTAGGCATGAGATCAGATCAGAGAATTTTGTGAAGTTGCGTTCATGATACTACTGCATGAGGATTGCATCTTTCTCGTGAAACGAGGTAAATGTCTTTTCCAACGAGGTAAATGTCTTTTCCAACATGCGTTGTTCTGTCACTTCTTCACCGCACAACTTCAGGCGTGAGGTGATATTATGAAGTGCAGAATTATACTCAACGACAGACTTATAGTCCTGAAGTCTTGAGGTTTTCCCACTCATAATTGGCACGAGGTAATATTACATCAATTTGATGTTTATACCGTGCCTCCAGCGCTGTCCATAGCTCCATTGGGTCCTCTACCGTTAGGTATTCGGCTTTTAAGGTCCGATCTATATGTTTCCTAATGTAGATTATGGCTTTCGCCTTATCCACATCGAAGACAGTGATATGAGTGCTACTGCTAGATGTAGCAGAAGCAACGGCCGCTGCTGGGGCCGAAGGAGGAGCCAAAATGGAGCCAAGGAGGGCCATCGAACGCAAGTGGAACTTCAGGTCCACTCGCCAACTCAAGTAATTTTTTCTTGCAGAATCGAGGACCTCGAAATCGACGCTTGCCAATTTTGCCATTTATCTACGCAATTTAAAATAAACATGAATTAATTAAAATTGAAATTCATGCATTAAAAATAAAATAAGTAAAATGTGGGGATCGACCAGATACCCAAAGAAATACAAAGTCCAAAGTCCGAATATACCGTCCATAAACAAAAGAAAAATACAATTTGGAAACCTAGAATGGGTCCATATATTTTCCAATTTTGGCCTCCGTCTTCATTTGTCGGTACATCGGTCTTTGTCATATATACATATAATCCTCACTTACAAATTCTCTCAAAAAGAAAATAAAATTGCAAGGAATATAAAGGGTATCAAATTGGCCGATCCCAAAAATCACATTTTAGCTTATATAAACATCCACGCAGTTTATAAATGCCACATGCACAAAAGAAACAACCACGCATGTATATAACACAGGCATATATTAAATGGAAAAATAGGTTAGAAAATATAATAATCTCTTGGACCACGTGGGGACGTCATACACCGTTAGGTTAGTTAACTAACGGCAGAGCGGTCGCAAGATCCTTAAGATAATTATTTTTCGAAAAAATCCTAATATTCCATAAATTAATAATAATGCAAGAGTGTTATAATTTTAGCAATATGACGAGACATGCTCATAACAAAGAATTAAAATAAATTAATATTTTGAATGGGACTGCAGGCCCATAAGTCAAATATTAATCATTTAAATAAGCAATTTTATTAACTCGGCTTCTAGGCCAATAAGCCAAATTAAATTAATATTTGGGCTTCAGGCCCATTTGCAAAATTTTAATTAACATATTAAGTTTGCAATTGGATTAACTGGGCTGCTGGCCCAATTGAGAAATCAAAATTAATTAATAATCTGAATGGGGCTGCTGGCCCATAAAACTTATATGCATTGTTATGAAATGGGATGCAGTCCCAAATTAGAACACAAAATTAATTATTATTCTAATATGGGATGTAGGCTCATAAGCAAAATGAAAATCATTCTAATTATCAATTTAAATTATCTGGGCTTCAGGCCCAAATAACTAGACAAAATGAATTAATTTATGTAGTAGGCTTCAGGCCTAATCAACAGTCAAACAATTGGGTTGCACGCCCATGGACTGTAATTTAAAAAATTTAATTGAAAAGAAGCCTTCAAACAAATTTTTAAGGGAATGTAAAAAGTCCCTCAGACCCAGAATCCCCCAAACAATCGGGGAAGAGCCCTCTGTCGGCGCTCGGAATCCCCCCTCTGTCGGGATGACATTGAATTAATTACAATGCAATTAACGGATGAAATTGCAATTACTCTGAGTAATTTGCACAAGTGCACTCTCATCTTCCATGTCATTTGAGAAAGTTTTAAGTGCACTAAGTTTGCATTCTCCTATCTTTTTTTACCATTACATGCAATCTTGTCATAGTTCACTACAGTGTTATCTGTTAGCAAAGAACATGAATTTGGACTATTTTATTGGATATATTTGATCACTTCCATTTCTGGTAGCATTGCCCGTGCATCACTTTTTTTTTAAAAAACATTTAAGCTATTGAGCATTGGCCTTTATCGTTAGTTCATTGTCATGTTTTTTTTGCTGATGGTATTATGATGATTATCAATATGGTGTAGATTAATACAAGTCCATAGAATTGGATCTGTAAAATATTAGTCTACCATATTTTGTAGGTATCTACATGATCGAAAAGAAATTACCTCTAGATCAAAGATCTAGGGAAGATCGTGATAAAAATTTGTAGATAGTTCCGCTCCTGATACGCTACAAAGAAAAATCCCCGCAAAGCTTTCCCGCAACAATATATTCCTTCGCGCGTGGTGGTTTAATTTTTTGAGGGAGAGGGGATGAAAAGCTCAAAGAATTTAGAGCAAACGAGCTGATAACGTGTTAAGAGATAGTTGTGAGAAGAACAAAATAAACTCTAAAATAAGGAGGAGCCATGGCACAAGCCATGGCTATCTATATATTCAATTAGAGAATAGGAGTCCAAGAGACTCCCCACTAAGTTAGTGGGGAGTTATGGTGAGATGTTAGGAGGGAGGCCAAAGGCCTCCCTCAACTCACGACAGTAACATCTATTTTTCTTCTTTGAATAGTTGTCATTTTTGTGAGGTAAGCCAATACCAGCCAGACAGATGGTTGGTGTATTTCTCCAAGTTGATTTGCACGCCAACTAGTGGGACAGTCAGTCCAATATTCCACCAAAGAATGAGTCCCCGGTCGCTCATCATCAGTAACCGATCCATCACCCCAATTTTTTTTGGCCGCATTATGGTTATGTTAATGACCTCCCGGCTGACATTCAACTGGCCTTCTTGCTTTTGTGTCCAGATGGAGGAATGTCTGTCTTACACTGGTTTTAGTTCAAAATTTTAGATGCAAAATGTAGGCATGTGCTTGTTGATGGCCGACTGCTCGCATCCTGTATATGAGTAGGCTTTTACAAGAAATCAGCAGCGGTAACGGTTAAATAGAAAGCATGCAAAGGTATTCCCCATTTTTGAAACGGAAACAGCGGGGGGAGTGCGTGTTATAGTTACCATGAGCACAAGGATCAGTGCTGCCTGCTGGTCTTAAAGACGGGAATAAAAATTAGTAATTGGTAGTTAATAATTAATAATTGCTAATTAATGATTAACGGTTGTAGAAAATATTTATTTAAAATATATACCGTGTGTCTTTAATTGTAGTGTATCCCACTTTCCCTCTCGCGGGTCTTTTTCGTCCTCCCACGATATTGAATATTCTCAACTCTCTCTATCCATAGTTTTCTTTTCCTTTGTATTTATTTCTTTATTATCAAAATTATTATTATTATTATTCCTTATAAATATATTCTCCATCATCTTCTCGTTCCACCATTCGATTCGAATCAGCGGAGACCTCGGAAAATCAAAGTCAGAATCAAAACCAAAGCCAAAACCTACAGAGGGGGGAAACATTCCCTATTTTAACAATCAAAAGACACTCAAATCAAATCATAAATAAACCGCCATCGACCGATCGATCAACCTCTTCATCTCCCTGGCGAAAACAAGTGAGTAATTTTATTTTACACCATTATCCTGGTCTTATCAAGTAACGGCAGATCTCGAGTTGTTCCTTAAGATCTGCTGATGACGAATTGGAATCATTCTTGGTTTCCTATTTCTTCTTAGTTACGGATTTCTTCGTTTTCTCGCCACCATATGTTATGTCTCTACTTTCGACCAGCTATTTTGATTTGAAATTTCTCGATTTCTTTCTATTCCTGTTTTTTGTTAAACCCTTTGTTTTGAATTTTATGTATTAAACCGGCGGTCAAACGCCACTCCTTCTTTTGTGTTTAAATTTGGGTTGGTTGAAGTTGTGAATAGTGTTGGTGAAATGAGTATTGTGTTTTTTTGGGTGAAAGTGGGTTGTGAATGTGGATGTTGAAATTTTTTGTGGGTCCCACACAACTTTATTGTGTGTGTTTTGTGGCCACGTCAGCAACTTTCACAGTGAAAGAAGCCAACACAAAAGAACATGATGAGTGAAAGTGAGGATGAGAATGTGTGAATAGTAGCTGGAATAGTGAAATCTTCCACTTTCACAATCTTTTAAACACAAAAGAACAGGCCTTAGAGGAAGGGCAAAGCGAACGTGTATCTTTCTGTTGCAGCTATTGGAAAGATAAGACTCTTTTATCTTTCTGTTGCAGCTATTGGAAAGATAAGACTCTTTTAGACTACAAGTATCTTCTGTGGTATCGCTCGCTCTGAAAAGGGAAGGCTTATAATTGTATCTAAAGTATAAGATCTTTTATTGTTAACTGCCCCCAAGACAATGAACTGATGAACTCCCTTTATTGGTAGGGGAATACCAACAAAATTCTTGTCATTGAACTGGTATACCTGGAGTCATACTCCAATTACTTGCAACGTGTTTTTTCTTTCAATTTTTAAAGCAACTTCATGATGCATCATCCGTTTCACTCCATACACTATGCAATTGCTTTTGAGCTGTGTCTCTGTGGCAGACTATATTTCGATTTCTATTATCTGGAAAATTCATTGTTTTGAATTAATTGTCTTCGGATATCGGTTACAGTAAATTGATTAGATGAATGGAAGGGGTTTTATATGTTCAGCGTCTAGAAGCTATAATGAAGAATCAAATAGGTAGACATTCTAAGAGTCGATTTAGTGACTAGAGAGTATGTTTGTCCCCTAAAGTCTAAACATTGATTCATGCGGACAGTTGTTTGTGCATAGGATTAAGGACTGACACTGTTGCTCTTCCAAGCAAATGATAACTTAATCTTTTTGTCAGGCGAGTGCAACTGACACCTTCACTTAATTTAGATTGTTCTGGCTAAAAGCTGAGTAGCGGAGTCTGTTGACTTCTAGAAGAAATCAAGAAGCATGAAAATAAATGTTTTATAATGCATTCTTGTTTTAAATCAACTTATAAGTCGGTTAATCTTTAACATTTGAGAGTTCATTTGCTGGCAGCGTTTTAAAGTTGCAACCGTTCTCTGTATGTGCAATTGGGTGAAAATGGCTAGGTTTGTCAGTTTCAACTTACAATAACTTTTTCTTAGACATTTTGCAACAAATATTCCTTTCTTAGAGACAAGTCTCATTTTCATCATATTACTTTCTAAGCTAAATTTGATTATGGTTCTCGATTAGCATTCTTTCTTTGTTACATGATGGTTTATTTTTGTATGTCTATGATGTTCTGTTTTACTTTGTTTGACATGCCCCTTTTAACTTCTTCTTTTTGGCATCCAGATCTGCTGTTTTATAATCTTGTTCTGTCATGAAGGCGCGGAATCTGTGTTAAGGAACTTGTAATTATGAACTTCCTGAACAATGTGGAGCTGCTTTCGTTTGCAAGAATCTCTCTCTCTTCGTGATTTTACAGTTGGAAAGTCATGGCAATACTCGGAGCCCTCGGATGCAGGTTGGTAAAGAAGTTCGTTTGCAATTGGGATCTCCATATTTGTCAAAATACAATATAGTAATTTCCTTATGATGTTACTTTAATATTGCAATTTCATGTTCACTGCATTATCATTTTGCAGTGGTTCTCTTAGGCAATCAAATGAAAGTATGAGGCTTACCATAACAACATTAATTGGAGTTGTATTTGGCTTCTTGATTGGGATTTCTTTTCCTACAGTCAACCTAACCAAGGTATATCAACTTTCGTTTCAATTTTGATTTCATTTATTGGTACCAGAGCATTAGCTGATGTTGTATACTGACTGTTGAGAATTGCAGCTCCATTTTCCTTCCAGCATTATTTCATGCATGGACGATAGCAAGTCTGGCATCACAACCCAAGCTTTATTGAATCATGCTTGGATATCTGCCAATCAAAATAAAAGCAAGTCACTAACAAATAGCACGAAGGTACACCCCTTTAGCAAATTTTATCCTCTTACCAACTATGCATTTGTTTGTTGTTGCTTCTTCCCAAATTGTTACTAGAACTAGATTCAAAGCCTTGAGTTATGCTCTAAGATATGATCCATCCTTGCATGCTACATCAAATTTTACCTAAGGAAGAAGTTCCTAATGGATGCAAAGGTGATGAACAAATGGTTGCTTTGTAAGGTGTTAAATATCTGATATCGAAATCATATCGGACAGCTAACTTTCTGATGCGGACGCATCCACCCCACAGTCTACCGAGGATGCGGGACCACCTATCGTGACTTACGTGAGGCGTAGGAGGCGCGTGGTCATCGCGTAGTGGGTTTAGTGGCTCTAGGGGTATTCTAGTTTTTTCAAGACTAGATTAGTAAATCCCCTCTTTTCTATAAATTAGGGCTAGCCGTCTTCTTTTATTCTCATGCTTGATTTGTGAAGAAACTTGTTAGGCATCATAGAGAAGGTTCTTAGGCTTTGATCCGACATTCAAAGTTAGGAGATATGGTTTCGTCTCGAAGGAAACCCATTTTATTTGTAGTTCTTCACATTTCTATTCTATAAAAAGTCCACTTTTCTATTTTCCACTTTTAAATTTATCGATTTGCTTATACGATCTACCGGATCGTATCAAATTGGTATCAAAACGGTGAGATCCGATGGCGACTAGTACGAGATCGAAGGCGGATTTGATCGATGAGAAGATTCAAGGGCTTCGGGAGGATCTAAATCGAGAGATCGAAGAACGATTCGTGGGATAGAAGAAAACGGTGGGGGATTCCATCAAGGATCACGTCCATTCCCAAGAGGACATCCAGATATAACTCCGGGGCATGAGGAAGGATGCCGCGCAACAAGGTCGTGATCTCCAAGAATTGAAGGGAACGAATTCATATCTGAAGGAGGCCATGTCGACGATGATGACAATGATACAAGCCCTAACTATGGCGAAAGAAGGAGATCGGGGCAAGGGAATCCAAGAAGAGGGAGATTCTACCCTCGAATCAGCCCCCCCAGAGCAAGCACGGACAGCGACGGAGCTTTCACCTCAAAACGACGGCTCGGGGGAGCCAAGGGGGACGGCGCGGCCTGACCTAGACCCGCACGGGTCTGTTTTACAAACGACAGACCCCCAAGGGTCTGTTCGATCTGCGACAGGCCCGATAGGGCCTGTCAGGGGGTGGGCGACCTAACCCAGGCCTTCCCAGGCCTGGGCGAGGCCGCTGGACCTCCCCGAGGCTTCGGCGCCCCCGACGGCCCAACCCAGGCCTTCCCCGGCATGGGCGAGGCTGCTGGGCCTTCCAGAGGCCTCGTCGCCCCCCTGCGAGAGCACAGAGCAGGCGGCACCCCCATCCAGGGGTGCGGGGATGCGGCACCCCAGCCGGGGGTGCGGATTGGCGGGCCGGCCCTTCCGGGGGGTAGGCAGGGTGGGCCGGCCCCTCCTGGGGGCCCGACGAACCCTTCACGGCCCTTTGGGGGTGTGGCGGGGTTCGTACCCCACTCGGGGGGAACTACGGAGACGGTTGGAGTCGGTTGGGCCTCGAAAGCAGCTATTGGGACCCAT
Source organism: Scilla litardierei (assembly GCA_030789695.1). NCBI lineage: Eukaryota > Viridiplantae > Streptophyta > Magnoliopsida > Asparagales > Asparagaceae > Scilla > Scilla litardierei. The sequence continues at coordinate 425,893 of CM061133.1, read as the reverse complement.
GCGGGCCAATTTTGGAGAATGGAGACTACCCATCTTGGGCCGAGGCCCGTTGCTACACGACCACATGAGTTTCCAGGACACTACTACCAGCCCGAGGCATGGGAGAGGCCTGGTTGGCCTGAGGAGTTACACGGGTTGACGAGGGAGGCCCGACAGAGACCCGTGGCGACGGTTTGGGCCGGTGCGGAGACCGGTGCGGAGATAGGGGCAGCAGGGAGACATCAACGCGGATCGGCTGTTGATGAAGCTGAAGATGCCAACCTTTGATGGTACAGATCCAGACGGATGGATATATCGGACGGAGCGATATTTTCAGGTGATGAGATTGACAGAGCAGGAGGTCTTGAAGGCTATCAGGATTTATTTTGAGGGGAAGGCACTAGCATGGTACCGATGGAAGATAGCACGGACCCCTTTTCGCACTTGGGAGGAGCTGTCAGCACTAATCGTGGATCGGTTCCAGGAGACAGCGGGAGGAGATTTCTACGAGCAGCTGTCTGCCCTGAGACAGGAGGGGATAGTGAGAGACTACGTGGAGAGATTTGAGATGCTTAACAGCAGGGTAAAAGGGGTGACGAATGAGGTGATGATCGGAAACTTCATGAGGGGGCTGAAACCCTCTATACGGGTCGAGTTGTGGATGCAGAGCCCGGGGACTTTGGAGGACGTCCTTCGCCTGGCCCACAAGGTGGAGGAGAATCATGCGGAGGAGAGGTGCATCCGAGGGACTTGGAGAGGCCAGGGCCAGCACAGTCAGCCGACACCAGCACCACCCAGGGGGACCACCGTAGCACCAGAGGCCGCAGAGGAGAAGAGAGGGGAGGCCCGACTAGTGGTGCATGGTCGGTGATTTACTGAGGCCGATATGAGAGCGAGGCGAGCGGCATGCCTATGTTTCAGGTGCGACGAGAAGTTCAGCCCGGGTCACCGACGTGCGGGCAAGTTGCTGTAGGTTGTGATTGTGGCCGATAAGGAGTATACTGAGGAGGTGGAGCCAGAGTTGGCTGAGGAGAGCGAGGTGCATGCCCACATGGACGTGGTGGAGGTGTCTTTGAACTCCGTGGTAGGATTCATGCCGAATCATACCATGAAGTTGTCAGGGCGGTTGGTGGAGCAGGCAGTGACCGTACTCATTGACAGCAGGACGACTCACAACTTCATCTCTGAGAAGATTGTAGAGCGCCATAGGTTAGAGTTGAGTACGATGGAGAGGTTTACAGTGTTGCTGGGGACGGAAAAGATGGAGGAAAGCAAGTGGCTGTGCAAGGGGGTGTGCCTGATATTGCAGGGGATACAGGTAGTAGAGGACTTTCTGCCATTGGAGTTGGGCAACATGGATATCATACTGGGGTGCAGTGGCTGAAGAAGTTGGGAGAGATGAAGGTGAACTGGATGCTTCTGAGGATGGAGTTCCAGGATGGGGGGCGGACCGTCGTGTTGACAGGGGACCCGACCCTTTGTTTTTCATTAGTGGCCTTTAAGGCCATCATTCAGGCGTTGCGGGACGAGGGAGAGGGGTTCCTGGTGGAGTGTCAGGGGATGACAGCTGAGGAGGAGAAGCAGCGGGATGAGACCGCAGTGGAGGTTGAGCAGGTGCTATAGCAGTACCAGGAGGTCTTTCAGGAACCCCAGGGGCTACCACCGTCCAGAGGACACGAGCACGCAATTGTATTGCGTGATGGAGCAGCACCGGTGAGTGTGTGACCATACCGGTACCCGCACGTACAGAAGGACGAGATTGAGAGGATGGTGCGGGAGATGCTGCAGGCTGGGGTAATCCGGCCAAGTGTGAGTCCTTTTTCGAGCCCAGTTTTGCTGGTTAAGAAGAAGGACGGGAGTTAGAGATTCTGCGTCGATTACCGGGCGTTGTATAAGGAAACTGTCGCTGACAAGTTTTCCATTCCGGTAATCGACGAGCTGCTAGACGAGCTCCATGGGGCGGCGATCTTTTCGAAGATCGACTTGAGGGCAGGGTACCACCAGATCCTGATGCAGCTAGAGGATGTGCCGAAGACTGCCTTCCACACCCACGAGGGGCACTACGAGTTTCGGGTCATGCCGTTCGGCTTGACGAATGCTCCTTCGACTTTCCAGGCCTTGATGAACAAGGTCTTCCAGCCCTTCCTGCGGAGGTTCATTCTCGTTTTCTTTGACGATATTCTCGTCTACAGCAGGAGCATGGTGGAGCATTTGGGCCACTTGGAGGTGGTCTTCCGGGAGTTGATGGCGCAGCAGTTGTTCGCCAACCGGAAGAAGTGCAGCTTCGGCCAGGCACAGATCGAGTACCTGGGCATGTTGTTTCGACGGAGGGGGAGGCGGCCGACAGGTCAAAGAGAGCGGCTATGTTGGATTGGCCGGTGCCTACTACACTGCGAGCTCTTCGTGGATTTTTGGGCCTGACGGGTTACTACCAAAAGTTCGTTAAGGGGTACAACACCATAGCCTGGCCCCTTACCGAACAGCTCAAGAAGGACGGATTCCATTGGGGGAGGAGGCCACCAAGGCTTTTGAGGCCTTGAAGGTGGCGATGACGACGGCGCCAGTGCTTGCTTTACCAGACTTCAGCATACCCTTTGTAGTGGAGACTGACGCGTCGGGATATGGATTGGGGGCGGTGCTGATGCAGGAGGGACGGCCCATAGCCTATTTCAGTCAGGTGCTGTCTGCTAAAGCACGGCTGAAGTCGGTATATGAGAGGGAGCTGATGGCCATTGTCTTCGCGGTGATGAAGTGGAGGCCCTATTTGTTAGGGAGGGAGTTCATAGTTAGGACGGATCAGCGGAGCTTCAAGTACCTTTTAGAGCAGCGGTTGGTTACTGAGGAGCACCAGCGTTGGTTGTCCAAGCTGGTGTGGTACCGATTCGACATCGAGTATAGGCCGGGGTTGGAGAACAAGGCTGTTGACCTTGTCTTGCCGGGAGGAGAGCGTGGACTTGAGGGCTCTGTCGTGACCGATGTGGCTGGACTGGGAGCCCATGTTGGAGGAGGCGGAGAGTGACGATGAGCTGGGGCAGATCCGCTAGTTGCTGCGGCAGGGAAAGGAGGGGCCTACAGGGTATTCCTTGCAGGGGCACAGACTGCTTTACCAGGGGAGGTTGGTGCTACCGCGGGCCTCGGTATTTATACCGGTCCTGTTTCAGGAGTTCCATGGCTCGGTGACTGGAGGCCATTCGAGGGTACAACATACGTACCAGAGGATGGCTAGAGAGGTGTATTGGCCCGGGATGCGGAGGAGTGTTGCACAGTTAGTAGCAGCTTGTGACATCTGCCAGCGTCACAAGTATATGGCTATGGCACCAGCAGGGCTGTTACAGCTGTTAGAGTTGCCAGAGAGGGTCTGGGAGGAGGTCACGATGGACTTCATTGACGGGTTGCCCCGTTCAGAGGGATATACAGTGATCTTTGTTGTAGTAGATCGATTGAGTAATTATGCCCATTTCATACCGATGAGGCATCCTTATACCGCAGTCTCGATGGCCACATCGTTTACTAGGGAGGTGATACGCTTGCACGGGGTACTAGCGTCTATAGTGTCCGACAGGGACCAGGTCTTCATGAGCGGGTTCTGGCGGGAGCTTCAGGGTACCGGATACGGTCCTTAAGATGAGTACGACCTATCACCCACAGATGGACGGCCAGACGGAGGTGGTAAACCGCTTTATAAAGACTTATCTGAGGTGCTTCGCTTCGGAGACGCCTTAACAGTGGCACAGGTGGTTGGCGTGGGCGGAGTATTGGTACAACACATCGTACCACTCTGCAACGGAGACGACCCCATTCAGGATCCTCTACGGACGAGATCCACCGCCCTTGCCTCGCTTCGGCGACAGACAGATGCCGGTGTCGCAGGTGGAGGCTTATATGGGAGATAGGGATGCTATGTTGGAGGAGCTGCGGAGACATCTTTTGAGGGCTCAACAGGTGATGAAGACCCGAGCAGATGGCTATCGGTGGGACGTCCACTTTCAGGAGGGAGATATGGTATATCTCAAGCTGCGACCCTACAGGCAGAGGACGTTAGCTCAGAGGTAGAATGAGAAGCTGGCAGCTCGCTACTACGGCCCCTACCAGATTGCGGCCAAGATCGAACAGGTGGCATACAGGTTGCGCCTGCCACCGTCTTCTAAGATACATCCGGTGTTCCACGTGTCGCAGCTTCGGAGGGCGATTGGGGACCAGTCAGCCTCGTCTACTCTGCCACCTACACTTACTGATGACATGGATGTACTTCTGGAGCCTCTGGATGTGCGGGCAGTTCGTCAGGGACCGGGTCGGCGAAGGGAGGTGCTGATCTACTGGGTGGGCCTACCCGACTGTGACGCCACGTGGGAGACATATGACGTGGTCCGGGAGCAGTTCCCAGATTTCCACCTTGAGGACAAGGTGGCTCTTTTAGGGGGTATTGTGATGCGGCTCAGCAGCAGCAGGGGGTGGCGGCGGCTAGTCAAGATGGGAGTCCGGTTCAAGGGATGCGGGTCTACCATCGGAGGCGGCGACTTGGGTCCAACTTGGACCCGGTCCCAAACTTGTGATTACTCACAAGTGGGGAGGGCAAAGGGGTAATTAGACAATTATTAACCCCTCCCCCAATAAAGGGGCCGGCCGGCCCTAGGGTGTGTTTTATCGAAGATTTGATCAAGGTATTTTCTATTCCTAGTACTCTAGATTATTCACTAGTCATTAGTTAATTAGTTGTAGCCCTAGATCTATTTTATTCGCAATTAAATTACTATTTCAGATCTGATCTTCGCTATCAAACCCTAGATTAGTAGTCCACAAACCATAAAAACCCTACCTTTAATCCCCACAAAAAGCCCTAGTCGCATCAAATTGGTATCAGAGCGGTTTGATCCATGGCAAACACGCGAGCAACGGAGCGAATTGAAGTATTGGAAGGGAAGGTTGAGAGGATTGAAGCCCAAATTAGCAAGGGTTTCATCGATCTAAGGAAGGAAGACGCGGAGTCGGCCGCGGAGATCCGGAAGGAGATAAAAGAGAATCAAGAGAAGACGGAGGCCAAGATGGCGGAGATACAAGCAAATCAAGGGAAAACGGATGCCAAACTTTCGGAGTTGACGGAGGCCATAGCGGCGTTGACCGCTCATCTTATCCCGAAAGCGGATCCGAGCAAAAAAGAGCCACCTTTGGCGAAGGACAAAGGTAAAAAAGACAATCTTTTTGGAAGACGAACCGGATCTAGACGCCGATGGAGGGTTTGACCAAGGAGACAACACATGGGGGATCCACCAAGCCCACGCGCCGCCGCGCCGCGACGACACAAGCCAATATGGGGGAGTTCCGGCCACCCGGAACACCCCAGGGTGGCCGCCGGCCCCCCAGATACCTCTGGGGGGGTCGACGAACCCCCTGGGGGGCGGCGGCAGGCCGCCAGGGCCATGGGAGGGGCGGCCGACCCTGCCGCCCCCCCAGGCGGCCCCGGCAAATACTTCCGCCGCCGCCTGGGGCCCGCCGGCCCACTTCCAGGGCCGGCCGGCCCAGGCGGCGGCCTGGGGGGCCTCGGCCGACCCCAGAGGGGGATCCGAGGCCCGCCCGACCCCTGGGGGGGGCCCACCGGGCCCCCAGGATGTCCGACAGTTGGATCCGCAGGGTCCTCGTCCCCCGGGGGCCCCACCCGAGGTTCGTGGAGCACAATTTGGAGGGTTTCAGACTTTTGGGGGACCTGGCGGAGGACTGCAGCAGGGTGGAGGGCCCCACCAGACCACAGGAGGCCCGTCGACTCAGCCCCCACCTTTTGGGGGAGTGACGGGAGATTGGAGAGCGTACCAGGATCCTCCAGGAGGGCACCAGGCGGAGTTTGGGCACCATCAGGGAGGCTGGCAGGGGCACGGAGCAGAGGGGGGCTACCGTGAGCGGGCTGAGGCGTACGTTCCAGACAGGCGACTGGGATACCAGCACAGGGGAGGATTCCAGCCGCAGGAGAGAGGGGGATTCGCTGGAGAGAGGCGCCTGAGGAAGCTGGAGGTGCCCGTCTTTGAGGGAGGCGACCCAGACGACTAACTGTACCGGGTAGAGAGGTACTTGGAGGTGTCCGCTGTTCCAGGGGAGGATTGGCTACGGGCGATAGGGGTCTGCCTGGAGGGAGAGGCTTTGGGCTGGTTTCGTTGGACTGACCAGCAGCGACCTTTTCAGACCTGGGCTGAGTTTACGACGCTCTTGACAGAGCGATTTGGAGGAGGCCCGGCCGGCGGCGTGTTCGAGAGGCTGTACTCGCTGAGGCAGGAGGGGAGCGTGGGTGATTACATCAAGAAGTTCGAGTCGCTCTGCCACCGAGTTCGGGGAGTCTCTGAGGAGTCCCTGGAGGGCTGTTTCATGAAGGGGCTGAAGCCCACGGTACGGTCGGGGCTGAGACAGTTCGAGCCTGTTGGGCTGCGGGGGATGATGACACTGGCCAGGAAGGTAGAGGATCACCAGGAGACAGAGCGGAGGGCCCGCGGGATGTGGGGAGGTGCCACATTCCGGAGTCAGGCGGCTACTGCAGGCCAGAGGGCAGCACCTACTACAGGGACCACCCCAGGGCAGGGGGTGACGGCCGCAGCTGGGAGCGGTACTGACAGGAGACAGGAGCCCCGTGGCGGGGGGCAGGTGCGTAGGATGACAGATGCTGAGATACGGGAGAAGCGGTTGAAGGGGCTGTGCTTCAGATGTGATGAGAAGTTCACCCCCGGACACCGATGCGCCGCTCGGACTCTCCAGATACTGATAGCTGGCGATGAGGAGGGAGAGGACGAGGTCATCACCCTAGAGGCCGGAGAGGATGAGGAGGAGATGGAGCATCAGCACTTAGACCTTGCGGAGGTGTCCCTCAATTCCGTGATGGGGTTCACACCGAACCACACCATGAAATTGGTGGGACAGGTGGGTCGCCAGGAGGTGATAGTTTTGATCGACAATGGGGCCACCCACAATTTCATTTCCAGCAGACTGGCGGAGGCACAGGGTTTGCAGATGAGCGGCACTGGGAGGTATGGAGTGATGCTCGGCACGGGACAGGTGACACATAGCACTGGTGTCTGTCGCGGGGTGGTTGTGGCGGTTCAGGGGGAGCAGATCGTCGCCGATTTCCTGCCCTTGGAGCTGGGCAGTACAGACGTCATCCTAGGGATGAAGTGGTTACAGACCCTCGGGGAGACCAGGACCAACTGGAAGCTGCTAAGGATGGAGTATCAGCACGAGGGGCGGACAGTAGTATTACAGGGGGACCCCAGTCTCTGTCGTTCCCTGGTGTCTTACAAGGCCATGTCCAGGGCTATCCACACCGCAGGAGGGGGATACTTGGTAGAGCTACAGGCAGTGACAGCGTCGGTACAGAGTGAGGACCCCCCACAGACAGTAGCACCGGAGGTCGAGGAGCTGTTGGCACAGTTTGAGGAGGTCTTCCAGACACCGCAGGGGCTGCCACCCCACAGGGATCATGAGCACGCCATTGTTTTGAGAGAGGGCGTGTCTCCCATTAGTGTGCGGCCTTACAGGTACCCTCAGGTACAGAAGGATGAGATAGAGCGGTTGGTGGAGGAGATGCTTCAGGCAGGTGTGATCCAACCGAGCACTAGTCCATTTTCTAGCCCAGTACTGTTGGTGAAGAAGAAGGATGGCAGCTGGAGATTCTGCGTGGATTACAGAGCCCTCAATAAGGAAACAGTGGCGGATAAATTTCCCATCCCGGTGATAGATGAGCTTTTGGATGAACTTCACGGGGCAGCTTATTTTTCCAAAATTGATCTGAAGTCGGGTTACCACCAGATACGGATGAGGGCGGCCGACGTGCCAAAGACCGCATTTAGGACTCACGAGGGGCATTATGAGTTCCTAGTCATGCCATTCGGTTTGACGAATGCACCGGCGACATTCCAGGCTTTGATGAACAAGGTCTTCCGACCTTTTCTGAGGAGGTTCGTGTTGGTCTTCTTTGATGACATACTGGTGTACAGCCGTAGTATGGAGGAGCACGCGGGACATCTGAGAGCAGTATTGCATGAGCTCCAGGAGCAGCAACTCTGTGCGAACAAGAAGAAGTGTCTGTTCGACCAGCCACAGGTGGAGTACTTGGGCCACGTGGTATCAGCAGAGGGAGTGGCAGCCGACAGGACCAAGATTGCTGCCATGTTAGATTGGCCTGTACCCTCTACCTTACGGGGACTGCGCGGGTTTTTGGGGTTGACGGGGTATTACAGGAAGTTTGTCCAGGGATATAGCACGATTGCTTGGCCTCTCACCGAGCAACTGAAGAAAGACAACTTCCACTGGAGCGAGGAGGCTACCAGGGCATTTGAGGCCCTGAAGCAGGCGATGACGTCGGTGCCAGTTTTGGGGCTCCCAGACTTCAGCAGACCTTTTGTGATAGACACCGACGCATCAGGGTATGGCCTAGGGGCAGTTTTGATGCAGGATCAGAGGCCCATTGCTTTCTTTAGCCAGACCCTGTCAGCACGGGCGAGGCTGAAGTCAGTTTATGAGAGGGAGCTGATGGCCATTGTACTTGCTATTCAGAAGTAGCGGCCCTACCTGTTGGATAGGAAGTTCGTAGTGCGGACCGACCAGCGAAGTCTGAAGTACTTATTGGAGCAGTGCATGGTCACCGAGGAGCATCAGAGATGGCTCTCCAAGCTGGTGCACTTTACTTTCGAGATACAGTACCGCCCAGGCCTGGAGAACAAGGCGGCTGACGCCCTGTCACGACGCGAGGAGATTGCGGAGGTCGCGGCCATATCCGCACCCGTCCTCTTGGATTGGGAGCCCTTGAGTAGAGAGATAGAGGCTGATGCAGATTTGACGAGGATCCGGGAGGCACTGCAGCAGGGGTCCTCGGACTTTCGGGGATACAGCATGGAGGGGCAGAGGTTGCTATACCACGGCCGGCTGGTGATTCCCAGGGGGTCCTCCCACATCCCCATGATATTTCAGGAGTTCCACGGCAGCGCCATTGGGGGGCACTCCGGGGTACAGCAGACTTACCGACGGATGGCGAGGGAGTTATATTGGCCGGGGATGAAGAAGGACATTGCCCAGCGGATAGCAGAATGTGACGTGTGCCAGCGTCACAAATATTTGGCAATGGCGCCAGCGGGACTTCTACAGCCATTAGCTTTGCCTGAGCGCGTTTGGGAGGATATTAGTATGGATTTCATTGAGGGGTTGCCGCGATCAGAGGGATACAGTTCCATATTAGTGGTGGTCGATCGGCTCAGCAAGTACGCCCATTTTATACCTCTCAGACACCCATACACTGCAGTTACGGTGGCAGCAGCATTTATGAGGGAGGTGGTTCGCCTGCACGGGTTTCCGGGCTCCATAGTATCAGATCGGGATAAGGTGTTTATCAGCAGCTTTTGGAAGGAGTTATTTAAGGTGCAGGGGACCCAGCTACGAAGGAGCACGGCCTATCACCCGCAGACAGATGGACAGACGGAGGTGGTGAATAGGAGTGTGGAGACATACCTGAGGTGCTTCGCGTCAGAGTCGCCGAGACAGTGGGCCAGGTGGTTGGCATGGGCCGAATACTGGTACAACACCTCGTACCATTCAGCAGCACAGAGCACCCCATTCCGGATCCTCTATGGCCGTGACCCCCACAGTTGATACATTACAGCAGAGGTGCTACGCCGGTGTCCCAGGTAGAGGAGCACTTGACTGAGCGGGATAGGTACTTGGAGGAGTTGAAGAAACATTTGTTGAGGGCCCAGCAGATCATGAAAACCAAGGCAGATGCACACCGGCGAGATGAGCAGTTTGAGGTGGGGGACCGCGTGTACCTGAAGCTTCGACCTTACCGGCAGAGGACTTTGGCTCATCGGAGCAATGAGAAGCTAGCGGCCCGTTACTATGGCCCTTTCGAGGTGACCGCGCAGATCGGGAAGGTAGCCTATAGACTGCAGTTACCCACCACTTCGACCATTCACCCGGTGTTCCACATTTCACAGTTGCGGCGTGCCATCGGAAATCATACTCTGTCACCCACTCTCCCACCCACTTTGACAGATGACATGGAGGTGCTCCTGGAGCCTCAGGAGTTGACAGGGATTCGGCAGACCGCAGGCGGGGTTCAGGAGGTGAGGATTCGTTGGCGGGGCCTACCCGATTACGATGCTACTTGGGAGGCTGCTTCAGTGATCCGCGACCAGTTTCCAGATTTCCACCTTGAGGACAAGGTGGCACTTTTGGGGGGGAGTAATGATGCGGCTCAGCAGCAGCAGGGGGCGGCGGCGGCTAGTCAAGATGGGAGTCCGGTTCAAGGGATGCGGGTCTACAATCGGAGGCGACGACTTGGGTCCAACTTGGACCCGGTCCCAAACTTGTGATTACTCACAAGTGGGGAGGGCAAAGGGGTAATTAGACAATTATTAACCCCTCCCCCAATAAAGGGGCCGGCCGGCCCTAGGGTGTGTTTTATCGAAGATTTGATCAAGGTATTTTCTATTCCTAGTACTCTAGATTATTCCCTAGTCATTAGTTAATTAGTTGTAGCCCTAGATCTATTTTATTCGCAATTAAATTACTATTTCAGATCTGATCTTCGCTATCAAACCCTAGATTAGTAGTCCACAAACCATAAAAACCCTACCTTTAATCCCCACAAAAAGCCCTAGTCGCATCATATTGATGCGGACGCACCCACCCCACAGTCTACCGAGGATGCGGGACCACCTATCGTGACTTACGTGAGAGGCGTAGGAGGCGCGGGGTCATCGCGTAGTGGGTTTAGTGGCTCTAGGGGTATTCTAGTCTTTTCAAAACTAGATTAGTAAATCCCCTCTTTTCTATAAATTAGAGCTAGCCGTCTTCTTTTATTCTCATGCTTGATTTGTAAAGAAACTTGTTAGGCATCATAGAGAATGTTCTTAGGCTTTGATCCGACATTCAAAGCTAGGAGATATGGTTTCGTCTCGAAGGAAACCCATTTTATTTGTAGTTCTTCACATTTATATTCTATAAAAAGTCCACCTTTTCCATTTTCCACTTTTAAATTTATGATTTGCTTATACGATCTACCGGATCGTATCACTTTCATATCAGCTAGCGGATATTAGGGGATATATCTGGAATACGTGTCAATATCGGGTTGCTTATATCGAACATTATAAATACACAAATCTTCATAACAAAATAGCGGTTATAACATCTTTATATGTCCATATTTAATTATTTCATAAAAATATCATCAATATAATCTGGTAACATAATAATGATGTATAAAATTAATCCTTAACATATTACGCAAAGTAATAAAATTAAAAATATAGTATGACTTTAATAACAAGAGTGACTTACATCATAAGTGTATCTAATCAATTAATCTTTTACTTATATGGATGAATGCCAAAAAAAACTTAACATGACTTACTTGTAAAAAAATACATGAAAGATCAAGAACATGCCAATATAAAAATAAGAAAAGTCAAACATTTACATTAACATAAGCTGGACTTTAGCTAAATATTCTTTAAAGTCAATACATTAATATAATTGAACATTTTCATAAATTAAACATTCTTTCAAATTATAATAATATGTTTGTAGTGTATCTATTAAATTATTGTGACAATTGTAATTTTGTAATAATAAAATTAAAACTTAATTAAAAAATACATATTGGCTCGATATATCGGCCGATATCATCCAGATATCTCGACCGATATCACCCTGATATATCGTCGATACATATCAGGTCAGTTTTTAAAAAACTGATAAATTAAAACAAATAATATCATTTAGAGACCTATTCCGATATATCGACCGATATATCTTTCATTTTTAAATCAATGTTGCCTTGTGGAGTTGGTCGATTATTTGAGATAACCTTTCACTTAGTCCACAATTTTTAGCCATTAAAAAAATTGTGTTGCAGATAGATTATTTAGTCCCTTGCATGACATAAAAAATTAAAATGATTGGTGAATGATAAATAGAAGTGGAACCTGAACGTTATGGTAAAATCATGAATGTTGCAGTGAAGCAGCTTATCGAAAAGATTGTATAAGTTATTATTTTATGAAGCTTAAATGGATTAGATCTTCATGCATCCTGTATTAGTAAGCTTTGTGAGGTGATTATGAGGATATGATGATAAATTTAGTATGGGATTTATCCCTGTCCATTGCCGTGCCTTAAAGCGGTGACTTGAGTTGGTAAGGAAAAACATTCTTAACCATATGTGAATGAAGGGCAGTGCAAGAGTCTAACCTTTTGTCCTATTGGTTTTTTCACTCAAGGGGTAACAGAAGTCCACATGGGTAACAAGCAGCTCTGAAGTTTCTGTTGTTCCCCCCTTTGTTCTCTAATATTCTTCATCTACTCATCTGCATCTACTCATCTTTATTTTCCATCGTCTCCTTTTATGTGAAGGCGACTCTTATCACTGATTGTTTTTATGAGATTTGGCACCACATACACATGTATATTGTACCTTATTTAGACCACTGACTTTCACTTCATGGTACAACACACATTTCTGTACCTTATTTAGACCACTGACTTTCACTTCATGGTACACCACACATTTCTATATGATTTTCTTACAACACACATGTTCACAATGAAGTTTATGCTTTTCCAATAGATTATCATTTCAGGCCATGAGAAATCTTAGTAGTACATATAGAGGCACTGGTTGTAGTGTTCCAACATCTGGTGACGGGGATGTGGTAACCCCTTGGCTAACATTGATAAACATACATATGATCAGTAACTCCTGCTTCAGGAGTTGACAGAGTCTAATATATAGAAACTTTTATGCTTCATTTTTAATTTTATTATCCTTTTTTAGGTTCGTTTTCTTCTACAGAAAATTAATATACATGAACATATGCATACCTAATAGGATATCACCTCCCATTAATTACTCACGTTCCTACAGAAGATGATCTTTCTTGCTATAGCAGAAAGCATAGTCTTGGCTTGAATGTATTTTATCTTTTAATTAGTAAGTGAGTTTTTATATGTATCTAGCTCATCTTATAGTTTAATCTTATTTAAAAGCATCTTCTGAGCTATTGTAACTTCAAAGGTATTTACCATTCAAATTCAACATTTTTTTCTTGTTTCTTTTAAAGCTGACCTACCACTAATGATTCCTGAGAAGCCTCTTTTTCCTTGATTTTCTCCTGAGTATAATTCGTGGCTGTAAATTAGATATAAATCACATGCAGTTGAAAAGTATTGGACTTTTTGTTTTCTCTAATTGTTTGTGAGCATTAGAATGTCCCAAAGATGTGAAATTATATGTTCTTTCCTTGTGAAGTTTTGTGGTATGCAAAAATGGCTCATTTATTTCTTCGTGATATGCTACCTTTTAAAATCTACGTGTATTAGTATGTAAAGCAAACACAAATTCTTGTCCCTAGGGTTAATGGCCCTAGAGGCTTTATTTACCTTCTTGCTATGAATATTACGATGCATAATTGGTAATGATATGTTCTTTCCTTGTGAAGTTTTATGCGGTATGCAAAAATGGCTAATTTATATCTTCTCGGATTTACAATATCTTTTAAATATACGAGTATCAGTATGAAAATCAAATCTTTCTTGTACCTAGGGTTAATGGCGCTGGAAGCATTATTGCTTTGAATATTGTGATGCATATTTATGTTCGCAGGTTGTGGTGCATACGTGGTGATGTTAAGATGATTGCTTTGAATATTGTGATGCATACGTGGTGATGTTAAGATGATCGTGATTTTGGTGCAGATTTATGTTCCTACAAATCCTCGAGGTGCAGAAAGATTAGCACCAGGCATCATTGTACCAGAATCAGATTTTTATCTACGCAGGTTGTGGGGCAACCCAAATGAGGTATGTAGCTTGGTAACTACTTGATCTGATAAAGAAAACTTACTGATTCTTTAAAAAAGATAAGAATTACAATAGTAATAAATATATAGTTCAAATTCTAGAACTTTAAAAAGAGATATCGTGTAAAAACAAGATCACGCCGAATGCTAGAGTAGACTACATTGAAACATTGATCACCTTAATTATTAACGTTATTTTATACCTTGGATCACTTTTCTTGTTATCTGGGTTGGAATGCACATTGAATTAGAGTGCACAAACTGGATTGTGGGTCGAATATGTCGAGATTGGATATGTAAGATCAAATGAAAACTAACTAATTGGTATATTTGCTTTTTAATCATAGATCAAGATGAATTTCAGGATGTAACTGATACGACCTGCTCAATTTAAAAGAATAAATTCAGATTTGTGGAAGAAAGAGTAGAAATTTAAAAGTGGAATACAAAAGATTGCTTAAATTGAAGATAAATTGATCCCTTTCTGGAGCGGATCTCTCCCTAACTTGTGTTGATGGAACAAGTTTAATCCCCCCAAGAACCCTAACAAGAATACTACTCAAATGATCGTTCCTCGATGAACAAATTAGGGCCGGCTCGTGCCCCTTTAAACTCATCCTAACACAAAAGATAATAAAAGACTAATAAGCCCCCTAATTGCTAAACACACAACTCGACTAATGAGTAAAATCCCTCTAATTGCTAAACACATAACTCGACTAATGAGCAAAAGGATAAGTCACCCCTTGGGTGCGCACCGCTTCCGCCTGGTATCGGACCCGGATCACATCATTACTCCCCCCAAAAAAGAACCTTGTCCTCAAGGTTGCAGTCTGATGATGACGTCCATCTTCTCTAATCTAAGTGTGGGCACGGCTCTGTCTCGTACCCACCCCCGTCAAGCATCACCACAAGATCCTCCTCTGCTGCCACCTCCAGCTGCATGGCCCTTCCTGTGCAACGGTGTCCTGTTGTGAACCTCTCGTCACACTTGAAGCAAAGGCCCTTGGCCCTCCGCTTACTCATCTCGGCCTCTGTCATGCGGCGAGTCTGTCCCCCCGGTCGCGTCTCCGTCGCATCCCCCTTTGCCGTCTCTGGTGCCCCATAGTGGTCTGTGTTGTCTCAGTAGGTGCTGGACTGCGGTATGTCAATCTGCCCCCGGCCTCCTAGACTTTCTCTCTTCAGCCAACCTGTCCTCCACTCTCCTGGCCACCCGCATCATGTCAGTCAACCCTTGAGGGTCATGTACTCCCAGCTCAGCTCTCACGGTTGGCTTCAGCCCCTTCAGAAAATTTTCCTCCATCGATTCCGTCGACACCCATTCTACTCGGCTCGAGAGTGTCGAACTTCGTGATATAGTCACGTACGGTCCCATCCTGCCTCAAAGCGTATAACTGCTCAAACAGTCCTCCCCGTGGGTCTCCTGAAACCTCTCCATAAAGCACTCTGTCAGCTCCCTCCAAGTCCGTATAGGCCTCTGCTTCTGGGTCCACCGATACCACACAAGAGCCTCACCCTCAAAGTTCAGTGCCATCGCCCTCAGTCTCTCCGCCTCAATGAAGCCCGCGACCTCAAAGTACCTCTCTATCTGGTAAATCCATCCATCGGGGTCCTTCCTATCAAAAAGTGGCGCCTTCAACTTCCTCATCTCTGGGTTGGTGTCACCTTGTGGTGGCCCTCCCTTATTCACTCTCTGCCGCCTCTGGTAAGGGTGATCCTCAGTCCTCCACTATCCCACATCTCCCCTGGCCCTCTCATTGACGAGTGCACCTACATCGTCCCACTTGTCAACCTGCTCTCGTCGGGGTCATCCATGTAGCCACCCTTCTTCGACGCCCCCAAATGGAGGGGGAAATCATCCTGTGGGCCCCAGATGGGCACACCTGTCCTCGCCGCCGCCCCACGGGGTCTGTCCGTCACCTGTGGGCCCCAAGTGGCCCGACCACCCTCCTCCGCCCCCGCGGGGGGCGGATCTCTATCTGCGGGCCCCAGGTGGCCCGCCTGCCAATTCCCCCCCCCGCCGGGGGCAAAAATCCCCCTGTGCCCCCAAGTAGGGGGCGCCACCCTCCGCCGCCCCAGGGGGCAAAAATCCCCCAGCGGGCCCCAGATGGGCCCGCTGCTGCTCGCCGCCTCCAAAAGGGGGCAGTTGTCCTCCGGCGGCCCCAGTTGGGGGCGGCCGATCACCGATGGGCCCATGGTGGGCCCGCCCGTCCTCCCTTCGTCCCGTGGCATCCCCCCACGAAGGAAAATCTCCTCCTTCAAACCCTAGGGCTAGGGTCTGCCTTCCGCCGTCGCTGTTTTTCGGTTTTGTTCGCGAGATCAGATCCGGACGATTTCGGATCTGGATCTCGCTGAAAAAATTGCAGCTGAAACATCTTTGCCATCTCGGCAAACCCCTCCTTCATCTCGCGCGAGTGTCGTTCCGAGATCCGATTCATCTTCTCATCCATGGTTGCGCTCAGATCTGCCTTGATCTCTTCCTTCATATCCGTCATCTTCTTCCGCAACCCCGAGATCTCCGCATCAAGTCGCTCCTCTAGAGTTTTTGTCGCAGTCGCCCGTGTGCTCGCCATAGAATCGAGTGCTCTGATACCAAATTGATACGATCCGCTCAATTTAAAAGAATAAATTCAGATTTGTGGAAGAAAGAGAAGAAATTTAAAAGTGGAATAGAAAAGATTGCTTAAATTGAAGATAAATTGATCCCTTTCTGGAGCGGATCGCTCCCTAACTTGTGTTGATGGAACACGTTTAATCCCCCAAGAACCCTAACAAGAATACTACTCAAATGATCGTTCCTCGATGAACAAATTAGGGCCGGTCCGTGCCCTTTTAAACTCATCATAACACAAAAGATAATAAAAGACTAATAAGCCCCCTAATTGCTAAACACACAACTCGACTAATGAGTAAAAGCCCTCTAATTGCTAAACACACAACTCGACTAATGAGCAAAAGGATAAGTCACCACTTGGGTGCGCACCGTTTCCGCCTGGTATCGGACCTGGATCACATCAGTAACATTATAAATGACTCTTAATTTTGCGACTGACTGCTTCATTAGGAGATAAGAGAGCAGGTTATAATTCCACATCTGAACAATTATTTTTGTGCTTGGTTTTGCAGACAGGAACAGTAGTCTGGTTAATGTGTTGGTGTCACTCTTGATGATTCACTCCATATTTTTTATTTTCTGTTGTGAAGTTATATCATATACAATGTTTAGCCTGACTTTATTTTTCCTGTTACTGGATGGTGATTGTTTAAATGATATGTGCAGGACCTGCCCATGAAACAAAAGTACCTTGTAACATTTACAGTAGGGCTTGACCAGAAAAATAATATTGATGCTGCAGTGAAAAAGGTTAGTTTATTTGGTTATTATCTCTTGAACGGATGCTTGCTCTCTGTAATTACTTTACGGAAAGATTAAATTACTTAATGGATGTCGTATCCAGCTTAACCCTTTCATAAGTTTCTCCAGCATCGGGATGTAATTTTATCGTGTTGATTTTTATTGGATATATATTATTTCCTTGAGTTTCATTGGATGAATTGAATGCTTTGTTGTGCTTGATTTATTGGTGTGTGAACTGGTTCCAGACCTAACATGATAGAAGTATTCCAAGTATAAGCTTATTTCAGGAGGGGAAATGTCAAAGAGGGCAGCAATTTGTGTCACCATTATGTTCATTGTTGCATTCTTTGAATCTGTTATCGGTATCGTGTGTTATTGCATTGGTAGGGTCGGTTGCCCCCCACGGTAGCAAAGAGAACGAAGAGGCCAAACTATGTCATGATATGTTACTTCCTGAATGACAGTTGACAACATCTCATGTTATCATTTTCTATTTTTCTTAATTTTAAATGATGACCAATGAACTCCAAGAATTTCTCTATGTTTCATTCTTGATGGACGAAAACTATAGCCAAATGTAAGTTTACCATAACCAGATCCTTGCATGTGATATTTCTTTTATTTGAAAATCTGTTCTCTATAATGTATTTTAACCCTTTGGATCATAGTTCTAATAGCTGTTGGCTAAAGAGGTCGGATGTGAACCTGACAGCTAAAATAATTTTAAGCCACTCATGTTCATCTATTTTCTGATGATGAAAATAGTAGTTGGTTTTTTATTTTCTGCTTTCCAGTTATGGGTTAGCACTTACCTGTTGGCTACATAAGCAAGGGATGGAGCATGCATATGATCTTGTGTATACGTATTCCACCTTTCTCTTAGTTTTATGTGTTTGTAATTTGAGATTTCCTCCCAAAGTATTTCACCTGGAACCATATAATTGAAACACGATACATATGAAACTTTCCGTGCTTTTATGAATTTAATGGGTTTTTTATTATCTTCATCATTAGGCATCTTTTGGCAACGCAGTTAGTTTTGTAAAGTGTGGTTTGGTGGAGTTTGGGGCCTAAACTCCAGTTTCTGAAACGATGTTTCGTTTGGATGTCAAATTAGAGTTTGATTGGACTTTCACAGACTGAGAGATGCAAATAAAATGGGACTCCATTGCCACTCAAATCACTAAATTTAAATGAGAACCCAGTTTCAGAAACTGTGGTTTGTGGTTTGTATGACTGCGAACCTTTGTTTTGTTCAACTTTAAACTAACACTGGTTTCACAAACTGAATTGCCAAACTAGGCCGAAACCATTACGATTGACCTGCCTGTGTGTCATTCTTGTCTTTAAGATGTAGATAAGGAACGGGTTTCTTCTTTTTGCTGTTGTCTTGATTATTGTATGACATCTTGCAGTTCTCTGAAAATTTTACAATCCTTTTGTTCCATTATGATGGGCGGACTAGTGAATGGGATGATCTGGAGTGGTCAAAGAGAGCTATTCATGTGAGTGCCAGGAAGCAGACTAAATGGTATGAAATAATAAGTATCACTGTTAGTTAATTTGGTAATTTATTATTTAGGAGGAAGATGGTGAAAGACATTGACATATATTAGATCACAGGAATGAATCTCTTTCTGATATCTTTGATGATCATGCTAGGTGGTATGCTAAAAGGTTTTTGCATCCAGACATTGTGGCTCCATATGAATACATATTTATATGGGATGAAGATCTTGGAGTAGAGCATTTTGATGCTGAAAAGTAAGATTTTATCTTGTTTGCAAGCATCCTGTCTGAATATTAGCCTGCTTTAGTAAATGATTTCTTTCTCACTCTCCAGGTACATTGCATTGATGAAGAAACATGGATTAGAAATTTCACAGCCTGGGTTGGAACCAAATAAAGGGTTGACGTGGCAAATGACTAAAAGGAGAGGGGATCAGGAAGTTCACAAGTGAGCTCTGCAACAATTCAATTGCACCTACTTCCATTTGCCTTGTTCCTCTTTTTATAAGTTGATTCTGTTGGAGCGTTATAGTTTTTGTTTCTATTCTTGATGGATCTCTTATACTTCCCGCGCTCTAGCAATGTTCATGTTTTTTTGGGGTTTTTTTTCCATAGGGAAACAGAAGAGAGGCCAGGCCGGTGCAGTAACCCCCATCTTCCACCATGTGCCGCGTAAGTTGCCTTAACAATTAGCAGTTCCTTTTATCTATTTTCTTATGCGTTTTCTTAACTTCCATCCAATTTTCAGCTTTGTGGAGATCATGGCTACTGTTTTCTCACGGGATGCATGGCGATGTGTCTGGCATATGATTCAGGTGAATTTGATAGTCTCTAAATATCTAGGCACCTTTTGGGTCAAGCAGGTTATGAGCAGATGTATTGTTTTATTGATGCAGAATGATTTGGTTCATGGATGGGGCCTTGATTTTGCTCTTAGAAAATGTGTAGAGGTACATATATATGTGCAAACGTCTTGTGTTAGTTTCCTGTAGACAGTTACCTTTAAACCCACCCCACCCACACACCCACACACAACAAAAAAAAACCCCCAAAAAAAAATTGAAACAAAAAACCAACCAAAAAATTCACCAATTGTTGTCGTTTTCCCATTACAGCCTGCTCATGAGAAAATAGGAGTAGTTGATGCACAGTGGATCGTCCATCAGGTAGTTCCTTCACTCGGGAATCAGGTGAGCAAAGAGTGGTATACTATTTGTGTTTCTTTGGTAACGCTACTGGATATTGAATTACATGTCATTTATCACATCATGTCATTTACTTTTGTTCCAACAGGGCCAGGCAGAATATTGGAAAGCACCATGGGAAGGGGTAAGTAAGAACCGAAGATTGCATTCATTTTTTTGTTAGGGATTTATTCATGTCGTGTATGTTGAATTTTAATTTCGAGTTGAAGGGCATAATGTGGTGAATCCTTCTGCAGGTGAGGGAGCGGTGCCTAAAAGAATGGAGTATGTTTCAGGCTCGGATGGCAGAGGCAGAGAAGGTATACTACAAGTCTATGGGGATCACTCCCCCGGACTCCACATTTGTTTAGAGCTTACTGTGTTGTGTTATAGCCTGTCGTTTTGTAGTTTAAAAACATTTGATGGTGATTTAGATGGATGATACCCCTAGTGCCTCAACAATTCCATCATTCCGGATGCATATGTATCATCACTTGGGTTATACTTAAAATGATTACTGATATTCTCCTGTACTTAAATAAGATACGATGAGCATTGCTCCCTGGAGACGCTGAATATACTATTGACTCTATGGGTGTATTGCATCGTTATGAACCTTGTGCCTCTCTTGTAGACTGCAGCCAGAGCTGATTCAATATGTATGTATGTTGAAAAGCTAGGATCAATGTCCCTTTCTGCCCAGTTCATACTCTTGTTCGAATAGAATAGTCTGTCGGATCCAAAACATACATGGCACCAGTGCTAAATCACCAAATAGATGATTTAAAATCAAAGCATTAAACCTTGCAATTTCGTTGAGATACAGAGAGAGTGGAGTTCACAGACTAACATACAGCCAACTGGAATCGACCTTTTACACACATGGTGCCGAAAACTTTACACACATATTGATACCATGTAGATTGATCTTCCCAATTAAACCAAAGACGATGAAAAATGTTCCTCAAAATAATTTTTCCCACCATCACTTAATAAACACGTACCAAGCAAGGCCAACTTAAAACATGCAAGCCCTCAGCCTTCGTCAGAAACTGGAACTTAACAATTAAATGGGCAGATGGGCAGATGCAGATGAGACAAACAGAGCATAAAATGAGGAAAGACGGCATGAGCCCTGTTTATCCCAGTACATTGCACCCGCATCAATGAGGAGCTCACGAGAAAAATGGGTGAGAACGACTCTAAATGTCTTCCACCTATTCACCTAGATTGCAGTTCTTTACATAAGGATGGTCATACTTGATGTACTTCGTCCAGTAAGGCCTGTACTTGGTCATTGCCAGCTCCAGCCATGGTTTCATGTTCCCATTATAATGTACAACTGCAGCATTCTCTATTTCCGACCGATCAATGCTTGGGTTATACCCCAGCCCCAGTACATGCCATGACTTGTCAAGAGGATACGTCAACTTGTAGAATGTCAACAATCCAGGTGGAAGCGTCCCGAGCTTCCACAGCACTCTGTCCGCATTCTACATAGCAAAGAATGCACGTTCACAACATAATGAGAAGTTTCTACTCCTAAGCACGCAGATACTATTATTTTACTTCATGGCTAGTTGGTTCAAGCTTAGACAATGAATAAGTACTATTTGAATATATGAAAGTGAAGGCTAGTTAATAACTTCATGTCTCCATCAACATTCATAGAAAAATAACATAGGAAAGAAAACAAATGGCAAACATATCCACAGGCACAGAAGATGAAACAAAAGGTATTCTCGAACAATAACCACATGATGAGAGCAAAACCTTTAAGTTCCACACCATGCTGGATGGTGATATGATATTGTATACTTGTTGGGAGGATATCTTGCTGTGGGCATGTGTGGATGGACCTGTTCAGCTACTGTGCATGGATGCACGACATTTCTTTGTTTGTGCTACATGAACAGTTGTATTTGGATGGGTTGTGTGTGGTTTTCACAATATTAAAAAGAGTTCCCGCGTATTCATAACCTAACATAATGTCAACTATGTGTACCTCCAAAGCATATATAGGCAGCATTAAACAGAACGGATGTGTATAAATTCACATATAAATATTGACGAAGTTCAACACAAGATCGGAGTTACACAATGAATTTACAGACAATTGTTGATACATAGATTAGTAGGTTAAGTTGTGCAAAGGTTGTGTACATAACAAAAACCATGAATAAAAGGTAACAAAATCAATAGTGTATCACTCAATCATACAGCTCAAAGTAGCTTAACAAGGCATCCATGAATTCAAGCATATGAATGTGATGGGCTCTGCGTGTACCAGAGGCGCAACAAAGGGGGAGCACGCGCACCAAAGGGACTGGACCGAGCATGAGGCAAATAGGGGTGTTTCGTACTTTTTTATATTTTAATGGCAAACTTGTAATTAATTAGAGGGGGTTTTATTCTTAAGCTAGAGTTAGCCATCGGTATTGGATTATGTTTGATTATTAAATTTTGTGGTAGAATTCTTAGGAAGAGTGCGGACATCCTCTCTTTTGGCGTCTTGGGAGGGTGAATGCCCCTATTAATTGCAGCCAAGACTATCTTTTAGTGCTATTCTCTTCAATATAATTTCAGATTTGCTTGGGATCTATCATTTTGGTATCAGAGCATGGTGATCCATGGCGGAGGCTACGAGATCTAAAAATCGGATCGATGGGTGAAATCGTTAGCGTGAAGAAAACCCTAACGACACACAATAAGCGGTTTACGAAGGTGGATGCGAAGTTGGATCAACACGGCGAAGCCTTAGCCAAAATCATCTTCGAACTTGGGGAGATCTCGGCGCAATGAAGGGATGGGGAGCGAACCCTAAAACAGTGACAAATGTGTCTCCTTTGGACAAAGGAAAGCATGTAGCACGAGATCTGGAGGATGGGAAGATCACAGACCTCGATAGCAACGATCCAGAGGCAGAGGACGACGATCGAGAGGCCGACGGCCCCAGCCGTGGCTTCCACAAGCCACAGCAACAGCGGCAGGACCTCGGGGCACCTCCCTAGGGTCCCGCAGGCCCCCACGGGCCCCGACAGGGGGGTGCGACCCTTCTCCGGGGTCGGCAGCCCCAGTCGAGCAGGCAGGGGGCTTCATCAGGCCCTTCCGACTCCCGGCAGGGTACCAGGGGTCCCTCCGACCCCCCGGCAGGGCCCGACGGCCCTTCCCCAGGGCCGCCCAGGCCCCACAGACTCCCAGCGAACCCTCATGGGGTTTTTCGACTTGCAGCGAGATGGTGGGAAGCAATTCAGAGGTTATTTGCCCTATTCGGAGGACCCGTCGTATGGCTACAATGATGGATTTGACCCGAGAGTCTTTCAGGGGTTTGGGGATGATGGATGAGGGTACCTAGACCCTCCCGACCATCGGTACGATGATGATAGATGGCGACGTCCCCCTAGACCCAGGATGAACGCCCTGGAAACTTTGAGGAGGGTACAAAGACTACCTGGAGGGGCACGAAGGCCGGTTTGGGGGTGACGGCGGAGGAGGCTATGGAGGACTAGGAGAGGGGACCTCGAGGTGGTTATGGTGGTCGTGGGAGAGGACATGAGACACACCAGGTGAGGTGGCAGCATAATCACCAGCCCAGATATGATGGGAAACGAGGGGACCAATGGATGTTCAATATAGACAGGCTGCGAAAGCTGAAAATGCATGTATTCGATGTGGTGGATCCAGTGTCGTTGATCAACAGAGCAGAGAGACTAAATTTTTAGTCTCCGCATGACTGATGAGCAAATGCTGGAGGCAGTAGGTATTTGTCAGGATGGAAAGGTCCTCGCTTGGTTTCAGTGGAAGGATACAAGGCGTCCTTTTCGCTCATGGGAGGAGGTCAGGGACTAGATGGTGGAGATATTCAGAGATCCCCATTTGGAGAATGTGAGGGAGTAGCTGCTTTCACTCAGGCAGGAGGGCACCGTGAGAGATTATCTAGAGAGATTCGAGGCCCTATCAGGACAGGTGCACGGAGTGACTGACGAGACGATTGAGAGCACCTTTATGAAGGGGCTGAGGGCCACTATTTGAGCAGCGGTGCGCATGCAGAAGCCTCAGAGTCTGATGGAGGCTATGTGGTACGCTCAAATAGCGGAGGACTGGTAGTTGGAGGAGAGGAAGGCGATGTGTGGTTGGAGTGGCCCAATTTTTCGTAGCCAGATAACGACATGAGGGGAGCAGAGATCCACTACGGAAGCGGATCCTGCCACCAATGAGAAGAGTGGAGAAGAGTAGTGCACCGCAGGATGGGAGCAGTTCAGGCGGATGACAGACACAGAGATGAGGGAGAAGCGCCAGAAGGGCCTCTGTTTTAGGTGCGACGAGCGATTCACATCAGGCCACAGATGCACGAGATGCAAGCTCCATGTGTTGCTACTGGAGAATGAGGACGATGAGGCTGATGTGGAGGACGAGACCTCTGAGGCCGAGGAGTCTGAGGGCCATCAGCTAGACGTGGCGGGGGTTTTTCTTGACTCCGTCGTAGGGTTCACACCGAACCATACCATGAAGCTGAGGGTGCATATTGACGACTAGGAGGTGACAATGCTTATCGACAGTGGGACGACCCACAATTTCATCTTCAGGAGAGTGGTGGCCCGGCAGGAGCTCCAACTGACAGACTGTAGCAGCTTCAATGTCGTGATGGGACAGAGAAGAAGGATATCGGTCGTGGAGTTTGCAGAGGGTTGGTGCTGACACTACAGGGGGTGCAGGTGATAGCTGACTTCCTGCCTCTGGACTTGGAAAGTATCGATGTCATCTTAGGCATGACTTGGTTACATACGCTGGGAGAGATTACCTTGAACTGGAAACTGCTCAGGATGGATTTCCAGGAGGATGGATGGGCAGTAGTCCTACAGGGAGACCCCAAACTATGCAGAGTATTGGTGTGAAGACCATGGTGAGGACCATCCAGACAGAGTGCGGTGGGTACTTGGTGGAGTTATATTCGTTGACGTGAGAGGGTGGCGCTGAGGCCAATGGGAAGCAGCACATTCCAGAAGAGGTGCAGCAGCTAATGGAGAAGTTCGAGGAGGTCTTCCAGAAGCCACGTGGACTCCCACCGTCGAGGGACCACGAGCATGCCATAGTTCTGCGGGAGGACGTGTCCCCCATTAGTGTGAGGCACTACGGCTGCCCACAGGCATAGAAGGACGAGATTGAGAGGATGGTGATGGAGATGATGCAGGCTGGTGTGATACAACTCAGTGTGAGTCTTTTTTCCAATCATGTACTACTGGTGAAAAAGAAGGATGTGAGCTGTCGTTTCTGCGTGGATTACAGAGCGTTGAACAAGGAGACGGTGCCAGACAAGTTGCCCATACCAGTGATCGATGAGCTGTTGGATGAGTTGCACATGGCAGCCATATTCACAAAGATAGATCTCAAATCGAGCTACCACCAGAACAAGAAGCGGGGGGGAGGATATGCCCAAGACTGCGTTCAAGATGCATGAGGGCCACTATGAGTTCTTGGTCATGCCATTTGGCTTGACTAATGCACCAGCTACTTTTCAGGCTCTTATGAATAAGGTATTCCGCCCTAACCTGCGACAATTTGTACTAGTCTTTTTCGATGACATATTGGTGTACAGTCGTACCTTGGTGAAGCATTTGGACCACCTGCAGGTCGTTTTCAGGAGTTGCAGTACCACCAGCTATTCGCAAACAGAAAGAAATGCTTTTTTGGACAGCCACAGGTGGAGTATTTGGGACATATGGTATCTGCAGATGGGGTAGCAGCTGACATAGCGAATATTGCGACGATGTTGGATTGACCGTGCTGCACCACTCTTAGGAGGCTGAGGGGATTTCTGGGCTTGACAGGATATTACCGCAGATTTGTGCAGGGTTATAGGACGATCGCATGGTCACTCACCGAGCTACTCAAGAAGGACCAGTTCATTTGGAGTGAGGAGGCGACGACAACTTTTGAGGCATTAAAGAAGGCTATGACCATCGTGCCAATCCTGGCGTTGCCAGACTTTTCCAGACCATTCGTTGTAGAGGCAGACGCTTCGGGGCACGGACCGAAAACGGTTTTGATGCAGGATCAGCGGCACATAGCGTATTACAGTCAGGTGTTGACAGCGAGCACCAGACTGTGGTCGTTCTATGAGAGAGCTGATAGACATTGTCCTATTCATTCAGAAGTGGAGACCATACCTGCTGGGAGGAGTTTCTTGGTGCGCACAGATCAGAGGCTCAAATATCTTTTACAGCAACGCATGGTGGCAGATGAGCATCAAAAGTGACTGCGAAAGCTGATGTGATACGGGTTTGAGATTGAGTATCGCCCAGGGTTAGAGAACAAGTAGGCCGACGCACTTTCATGCTGGGAGGTCATACAGTTGACGGCATTGGCAGTTTCTGTGCTACAGGATTGGAAGCCACTGCATCAGAAGGTTAAGCAGGATCAGGAGCTGGCAGGCATACGATTGACACTTTTGCAGAGGATCTACAGAGCATCCAGGCTATACTATTCAAGACAGATGGCTACTATATTGGGGACACTTGGTACTTCCGATGACTTCTACACATATTCTGGTCATACTCTAGGAGTTTCATAGCAGTGCCGTAGGAGGACATTCTGGAGTCCTCAAGACCTACCAAAGACTGACGAGGGAGGTCTACTGGAAGGGGATGAAGAAAGATGTCTCGAGGATGGTTGCAGAGTGTGACGTTTGCCAGCGTCACAAGTATCAGGCGATGGCTCCAGGGGGTTTACTACAGCTGGTGTCCTTGCCCATGCGTGTTTGGGAAGACCTCTCCATGGATTTTATTGATGGCTTGTCGAAGTCGGTGGAATACACAGTCATATTTGTTGTTGTAGACCGCCTCAGTAAGTATGCGTACTTTATACCATTTCAGCATCCTTACAGCACAGTGTCGGTGGCAGATGTATTTATGAGAGAGGTTATTCGCTTGCATGGGCCCCCAAAGTTCATTGTTTCTGATAGGGACAAAGTTTTCTTGAGTAGATTCTGGCAGGAGCTCTTTCAGCTGCAGAGTACAGTTTTGAGACGGAGCACAGCCTACCACCCGCAAACGGATAGCCATACTGAGGTCATCAATAGGAGTGTTAAGACATATCTGAGGTGCTTTATTTTAGAGCACCCCAAGGAGTGACCCGTTGGCTGGCATGGGCAGAATATTGGTACAATATATCTTATCACACCGCAGCTCAGACGACACCCTTCAGGATTTTGTATGGCCGTGATCCTCCACATATAGTACACTATGGGCAGGAGACACCAGTATCCAATGTGAAGCAGTACCTGTTAGAGTGATTGGATTTTGGAGGAGCTGAAGCTCCATCTAAGTAGAGCTCAGCAGATTATGAAGACGAGTGCTGACCTTCGCCGCAGAGACGTATAGTTTGCGATAAGTGACATGGTGTACTTGAAGCTGAGACCCTACAGACAGATATCCTTGGCCCACAGGCGGAATGAGAAGCTGGCTCCTAGATATTTTAGTTCTTACGAGGTCGAAGCCAAGATGTGCCCCGTTGCTTACAGGTTGAGCTTGCCCCAGGATCGGTTATACATCCAGTCTTCCATGTGTCTCAGCTTTGCCGGGCTATTGGCGACCACACCCCATCACCTACACTTCTGGAGACGTTGGCAGATAATATGGAGGTGTTATTGGAGCCCGAGGAGCTGAAAGGGATACGTATATGGAGCACTAGGGATCGGAAGGTTTTATTGTAATGGAAGGGCTTGCCAGAGCACGAGAGCATATGGGAGTCACTGGATGTTATGGCGCAGTAATTTCCAGACTTTCACCTTGAGAACAAGGTGACTCTTTGGGGGAGTAATGATGGGCTCTGCGTGTACCAGAGGTGCAACAAAAGGGAAGCGCGTGCATCAGAGGGGCCGGACCGAGCATGAGGCAAATAGGGGCGTTTTCGTACTCTTTTATATTTTAATGGCAAACTTGTAATTAGATTAGAGGTGGTTTTATTCTTAATCTAGGGTTAGCCGCCGGTTTTGGATTATGCTTAATTATTGAATTTTGTGGGAGAATTCTTAGAGAGAGTGCGGACGTCCTCTCTTTTGGCGTCTTGGGAGGGTGGTTGCCCCTATTAATTGTAGCCAAAACTATCTTTTATTGCAATTTTCTTCAATATAATTTCAAATTTTCTTGGGATCTATCAGAATGCAACTTAAGAAGAGAGTATCATTTTTTCAAAAAGAAAGAAGAAAAATAACAGAGCGAATTTTTTTGTATGGACTCACCATTCGTTGCCATTTATGGTATATTCCAGTTATGTCTTTCTTCTTCCACTCCGTAAGATCAAAAATATTCATTCCATATGCCCAGCCGCAAGCGTTGGGATCAAAGTTCCTTGCAATGTTAGGGTTTGAGAAATTCAGATACTTGTCAAACCTGTGGAAACTCTCACCACAAGTCTCCACTGCTCCATTTACATTTCCCTTGAGGTCGACAGCCCATAATCCTGTCAAATCTTTCTGTACAACTATATCATCATCAAGAAATAGAATTTTATCCAGCTTGGGATAAACTTGCGGGAGATAGAATCTCAGGTGGTTGAGCATGGACAGGTATTTTGGATTCCGATATTTTAAGTTAGATGAACCTGCTGAAAGAGTTGTAGGATGGTCGGCCTTGAAATAATACTCTTTCATGGCAGCAGATTCAAGCTGTTGTAATACTGGGCAGTATGAAGAATTTAGCCATTTGAAATCATCCACATTTTCGACATGGATGGTTGCTTTTCCAGGTGGATTCAATAAGAACCACATGTTCATAGCTCCAAAGTTCAGTTTATCAGTAACAAGATGGAATACATGCTTCTCAGGTTCCTGTATTGAATACAAATTGTTAACATACAGAAAATATGATGTTCTAGAAACGGAGACTATCAGAAAATACAACTAAACGAAAGGAGAAGGAAGGACACATCACCTTAGCATTCATGATAGTTGAGTTAACAACAACAGATGCAGCCAGGACATTGTCAGAGAAGAGTGCATAATGGTAAAGATTTGGGTTTTCCAAATTCTCGCTATTGGGAAATTTTCTGTCATCTGGAGGAAGTAGGTAGTATGCTATGGTGAGGCGCATGGATAAGCAGTGGATCCCATTTGGAATAGTTTTTGCAGCCAATTGGCTTAAGAACGTGCTCTGTTTCTTCAAGCTCCTAACTTGTTCATCTGCAGATTGAAGCATTGCTCTAAGCCTCTGAGTAACTGTCTTGCAATCATACAGTTCTGCTCTTGATTTTGACAAAACCTGGCCCATTGATTTGATCCTCTCATGGGCACTGGTATAAGAGATCAAAAGGTTAACAAAGTGTTGATTTAAAACATATCCTAGTGAAGGAAGAAAATTTTATCACCTGTTATGGAGGTCAACATCAGCATTAGCCTCACCAAGTGCACGCTGACTCTCTTTAAGCCGTGTCAGCAATTCATGATATAGATCAAGCTTGTTCTTTGACTTTGCAATGACAGAATATACCCTGGCCATAATCATTTGATCCCGAATCAGTCGAACTGTGGAATCAGAATTCTCATTCTCATTCTCTTTTCTCCATATGCTATATTTTCCCAGTACAGCAGAGTCTACTGCTTTTGACCGCTCAATGGCAGCATTTTCAAGTTTAACTACTGCTTCTTCATCTTGTTGGACCAACTCCATCGCCCTCCTTTCTCGTCTCTTTTCTCTCAATTGCTGTGTAAGATGGAACACGTTGAGAATATTACATCCAAAACGAACAACTTTAAAAGCAGTTGAACCATCGTTGAGTTACGTTATTCAAACTAAATAAGCTACACTGACAAAACATCAAGATTCTACATAAACAAACAGACAGAATAAACGCATTACAGAAAAACAAGAATTACCCTTCGAGCTAATTTTGCTGGTGTATCAAGCAGTTGATATTGATCTGCATTGCAGAAAAGAATTGAATTGGTCATAATGAAGAATATCAAACAATGCTAGTAACAATCAGCAATAGCTAGTAATTACCCGGGTCATCTTTAAGCTCTTTATCTGTAGATAGCCAGTCGCCAGATTTGGTACCATCTTCCGCTTTGAGTTGGGTAGGTGTGTGCCCAACATTTATAGCGTTCTGCACAGGCTTCAAAAAAATTAACAAGATCAGTAGGCACGTCACGACCAATGCTCCTGCCCACAATTACATTCCAATGGGATGAAAAAGAAGTTTACATTTGCTGCAGTCAAGTTATCTTGACCAGCATTGTTTTTTCCATCGACCTGCCATGAAGAAGATGCATGTTTTCTTCTAAAGACATCAAGACTCCAGGGCTCCAGATCTTCCCGGCTTATAGAAATGGAATCAATGACCTGCAAAACATGAAGAGTGATTTGATTTAAACAAAGTTTTTGTATGTGTACTTAGGGATCAAGTTTCCTCGAGCCACTCTAGCACTCCAGAAGGACAAGATCTCAAGGTGCCATTATGAATTAGACATAAGCTATAAAACCATAAATGCAAGCAAGCGCCCAAGAGTCATACAGAATGTCACACTATATAACAACCGCCAGGTGTCGCATATGATCTTCAGATATCTGGTATCAGAACACAAAACAACACCGAAGATTGGAGACTGGTTTTATGTAAACACATTTGATGCAATAGTAAGTAAATTACTTGCTCCAAAGTTTGATGTATTTAATTAGAATTTTATGAGCTAAGTTTGGTGACCAACACACCAAATATTGCAAGAAAATGGCAATATCAATAACACATGATCACGTGACAACAAACCAAGTAGTCCATTTGACACGCACCCATGTAAACATTGGTATCAACTCTACCTTCTTTTTAGTTTCCCTTATCTCTGCATGTGCTTCTGCCTGTGAGTATGGCAGTGTGTGGGTAGGGAGGGAGGAATATGGTGTCAGGCATGGTAAGAGAATAGTTACAAGTGATGCAACTAGAGCTCCCTCAACCATCTCTTTTTACAATAATAATAACTAAATCTACTCATAAGTGTGATTTTAGGGTGTGTGAAAGGGGGAAGAGCGCGTACATGACTCTAAGAGAACATTTCTAAGTAGGTGGTGGTGGTGGTGGTAGAGCTTCCTCGATCTTCTCCAACAACAACAAATGAATTATCTCACAAAAAATTAACTCAAACTAGTAATTAGTACACAACACTAAAACTGAACCTAGCTAGTATTATTTATTATGACTACCCTGATCTGAGATACAGTTAGAAAGTTGGCGTGCTCCAAAAAACGTCAAGAGTCAAAATTCTGTCCGCAAAATCATGTTTGTTATTCAAATAAGTATTTGACCCAGCATCGACTAATCTATCTGTTTGACATGATTATGAGTTCTGGTCCTGCAATCATATCACCAAAGTTTAGCAGGAAGCACAAGTATTTTGGTTGTCTATTAAGTATTGGATATAGTCCATACATTGTACGTATAAAAGGGTAGTTAAACCTGAGCACAAATTAAATGTTTATACACAAGATTTCAAAAGATAACATGTAATGCATAAAGAAAAAACTAAAAATATATAGAAACTGGGCAGTCTACTCAAAGAAAGGAAACATAAAAATATTTAATCAGATAGCATCTATGTTGCACGGACACATCCAACCCAACATGAACATGACACACCATCACACTACAAATACTAAAAATTACATTCAATATGGGTGCCCGTCATAGCATGGTTTGAAGATAGGAGTGTACATAGGACAACATACACATATTTTATAAGATACGCGCACCCACCACAACAAGAGTGTCAGTGTGATACGATCCGGTGGATCGATCAATTAATTTCAGATTTAAAAGAAGAAAAAATATAAAAAGAGGAATTTTTATAAGAATTGAGACGAAGACAATAGATAAATTGGGCCTCTTTCGAGACGAAGCCCTATCTCCTAGCTTTGAATGGACGGATCAAAGCCTAAAAACCCTCACAATTGATAACTCAAAGTGTTTTCACAAATCAAGCATACCCAAAATAAAGACGGCTAGCCCTAATTTATAGAAAAGTGGGGAATTACTAATCTAGTCTAAAATGACTAGAATACCCCTAACTAACCCTCCTACGTGCTACCCGCGCTTCCTACGGCGCACGTAAGTGATAAAAAGGGGGGTGGGTCCCCCCTTGGTAGCCGCCGGCCTCAAGGGGATGCGGGCTCGGTCCGGGTCCGCATCAATACCCCCCCTAAAAGAGCCACCTTGTCCTCAAGGTGGAGATCTGGCTTTGAAGGCCCCCGAGGGAAAACTGAGGCTAGGGTCACCTGTCAGAACTACCGTGCGACCCCCCTCCTGGAATTCCATCCTAAGCTGCTTCCAATTCATCTTCACCTCGCCCAACCCCCTCAGCCACTGCACGCCCAAAATCACATCGATATTGTCCAACTCTAGGGGCAAGAAGTCCTCCACGATCTGCACCCCTTGTAAGGTCAGACTCAGCCCCTTGCACATCCCACTGGTCTCCTCCCTCCTTCCTGTCCCGGAGAGGACCGTAAACGTCTCCAAGGTGCTCACCTGCAACCTATGACGATCCACCAAGTGTCGAGAGATGAAGTTGTGGGTAGCCCCACTGTCTATGAGTACCGTCACCGGCGCGTCGTCCAATCGCCCTGACAACTTCATCGTATGGTTCGTGGTTACCCCTACCAAGGAGTTCAGGGACACCTCCGCTACATCCAGATGTGCGTGCTCAGCCCCGCTCTCTTCCGACATCGCTGGCGCTCTCTCCTCTGTATACTCCCCCTCGTCCGGCATTATCACGATCTGCATCAGCCTGCTCGTACATCGATGACCGGGACTGAACTTCTCATCGCACCTGAAACAGAGGCCTGCGGCACGCCTTGCCCTCATATCAGCCTCAGTCATCCGCCTACCAGGGACCACTGGTCGGGTTTCCTCTTTCTTCATTTCCGCGTCCCCTGGTGCTACTGTAACCCCCGGAGGTGGGACCGGTGCCGTCTGACTACGCTGACTCTGGGCTCCCCAAGTTCCCCGAGTGCTCCTCTCCTCCGCATGCTTCTCCTCCGCCTTGTGGGCCAGGCGAAGGACATCCTCCAATGTCCCCGGACTCTGCATCCTCAGCTCTGCTCGGATAGAGGGCTTCAACCCCCTCATGAAATTCCCGATCATCACCTCGTCAGTCACCCCCCTTCACCCTACTGTTCAACATCTCGAATCTCTCCACATAATCCCTGACCGTCCCCTCCTGCCTCAAAGCAGATAACTGCTCGTAGAAATCTCCTCCCGGGGTATCCTGGAACCGGTCTAGTATCAATGCGGAGAGCTCCTCCCAAGTGCGAAAGGGTGTCCGTGCTGCCTTCCACCTGTACCATGCCAACGCCTTCCCCTCGAAGTAGATCCCTATGGCTCTCAGGACCTCCTCCTCCGTCAGCCTCATCACCTGGAAGTACCGCTCCGCCCGGTAGATCCATCCGTCCGGGTCTGTGCCGTCAAAAATCGGCATCTTCAGCTTCATGAGACGGCGGTCTGCATTAATGTCTCCCTGTGGACCCCCATCTCTACCGCGGTCTCCCCCACGGCCGAATCCTCCGCCGACTGCCTCAACGGGTCCTCCCCCGTCAGCCCCGTACAGCTCCTCAGGCCACCCAGGTCGCTCCCACGCCTCGGGCTGGTAATGATACCCCGGGAACTCCTGTTGTCGCGCCATCATGGGTCCTCTGGCTCCTCTGGGCTGCTGTACCGGCGCTGTCCGTCCTCCAAAGTAGCCCCCGGGCCCTGTCCCCGCTCCGGAAAGCCATCAAATGCCTGTCTGGGGTCCACCTGTGGTCTCGGTACCTGTGGGTGAGCCTCTGGTCTCCAAAATTGGGCTGCTGGAGCCCCAATCATCGTGTCACGGGCCCATCCGCCTCCATCTGGCCCCCATGGGCCTGTCTGCACTACCGGGGGCCCTCGGAAAGTAGTTGGCGTCGACGCGGGCCCCCAGGGGGCCGCCTGCACCTCGGCGGGCCCCCAAAACTGGGCTGCAGGCCGGATCGGGGCTGCTGGGGCAGCGGCAGGCCTGAATGGGCCTGCCGATGCCGCAGCAGGCCCGTCCGGGCCTGCAGCTGCTGCGGCAGGCCCACTGGGCCCTGCCGCAGCTGCGGCAGGCCCAGTTGGGCCTGTCGCGTGCTGCGCAGGCCCAACAGGGCCTGCAGTAACTTCCGCAGGCCTTGGGGGGCCTGCTGCAGTGGCCGCAGGCCCTGATGGGCCTGCCGGATCATCCGCAGGCCCAGGAGGGCCTGCCGGCCCTGTCTCCTGCTGGCCGGCCCTCCTAGGGTTTAGGGGGGCCGTGTTTCGCCCCCAAAAAGTCGCCGTAGCCGTCATCCCCTCCGGTTGCTGCCAAGTTGCTGATTCAAGCGTAGAATCTCCTTGATTTTCTCCCCCTTGAATCCCCTTTCCCCGCTCTCTTCCCCTCTCCATCGTGAGGGCTTGGAGCATAGCCTTTATCTCCGGAATTGACGATGTAGCCTCCCTTAAAAACTTCAGATCTGAAGTTGCCTCCTTTAACCCTTGGATGTCCCTTGCCGTCTGCGCGGCGTCCCTTCGCATGCCCCGAAGCTCGGTTTGGATGTCCTCTTGCGAATGGGCGTGATCCTTGATGGATTCACCTAGGGTTTTCTTCAAGCCCTCGATCTCCCGGGTGAATTCTTCTCGAAGCCCTTGTACCTTCTCATCCACGCCATCCGCCTTTGACCTCGTGCTCGTCGCCATTGGATCTCAATGCTCTGATACCAATTTGATACGATCCGGTGGATCGATCAATTAATTTCAGATTTAAAAGAAGAAAAAATATAAAAAGAGGAATTTTTATAAGAATTGAGACGAAGACAATAGATAAATTGGGCCTCTTTCGAGACGAAGCCCTATCTCCTAGCTTTGAATGGACGGATCAAAGCCTAAAAACCCTCACAATTGATAACTCAAAGTGTTTTCACAAATCAAGCATACCCAAAATAAAGACGGCTAGCCCTAATTTATAGAAAAGTGGGGAATTACTAATCTAGTCTAAAATGACTAGAATACCCCTAACTAACCCTCCTACGTGCTACCGCGCTTCCTACGGCGCACGTAAGTGATAAAAAGGGGGGTGGGTCCCCCCTTGGTAGCCGCCGGCCTCAAGGGGATGCGGGCTCGGTCCGGGTCCGCATCACAGTACTACATAGGACAACATACACATTCGATAATGTAATATGTTATACGCATATGTTATACGCATATATTCCAAAATGGTACGCACACATTCCAAAAAAAGTGTATGGCACGCACGCACAAACTCATTCCGAAATTTTCTTTGTATGGCATATTATTAATGTTGATAATTATGATTTACTTTTTCCCATTTATTCTCTTGACAAATGGCACATTATCATATTTTCAACATAATTTAACTTAATGTGTATTCTATATGTGAACTAGAAATTACTCATGTGCACGGTGACCAAAAAAACATGGAGAGAAGCAGACGCCAAAGAGGGAGGTGTCAACCATGTAAATAGTAGAGAGATGAATGTACTTCTTTGATGTGAAGCATGCAATTAAGGGATAAAGGGTGGGCTTTTGTTTGGGTAACACAAAAAAAACCACATCCCAAAGTGCACCCACACCCTCACAAGTCACACTCCGTGTGAGGGGGATGAGGTGGCACAGCCATCCATCCGCCACATAAGACAAATCCTCCCAACTGGTTTGTCCTCATTAGTAAAACATCCCTCATTTGTATAATAGATAAGCAAAATATGACGCAGGTCCGCAAAATTCACCAAATGGGTCAGGTCCATCGTT
Source organism: Scilla litardierei (assembly GCA_030789695.1). Lineage (NCBI taxonomy): Eukaryota > Viridiplantae > Streptophyta > Magnoliopsida > Asparagales > Asparagaceae > Scilla > Scilla litardierei. The sequence continues at coordinate 390,260 of CM061133.1, read as the reverse complement.
TCCTGATCTTTGCACATAGTATTATTGAAGTTCTCCTTTATAAGGAGTAGTTATATTGCCCCCCCCCCCCCCCCCCCCCCAAACACCAAAAACAAAAAAAAACAAAAAAAAACAAAAAAAACAAAAAAGAGAGAAGAGAGAACTCCAGTGACCTGCCATAAAAAACAGGCACTCCAACCACATGCAAGCTGTCGCGCAAATATATAGCAGAAAAGAGAGTGGAAGTACCAGAATTATCTGATGTTAAAGTGGTAACACTTGTCAAACTACGTTAAAAAGCTAGCCTCCTTGAACCTTAGACCCAAACATCAAACATATAACAACTTAGCATGATACTCCTAGATAAAGAACCAGTTAACAAATATTTTGTTAACCAAAAATTTGATATATAGCAACTGGAAAGCATTATTAAGCATCTTTCAAAGCATTTGTTTACTACTAACCTCTTTTGTCAGAACAGATTTAAGACGCTGCATAGCTAACTGTTCTCTTCGATCTACGATCTGCGGGCAACTTAAATACTTGAGATTTTAAGAGATAGGGAGTTGAAAGCATATTGTCTTGCGGAAGACAAAAAAATCTCGTAAGGCAGGGTACCTGTTTGCCTGAGAAATTTGGTATTCCCCTCCTTTCTGTAAAGATAAATCCGATTGTTAACCCATTCCAAAGAGATGTGTACATAAAACATGGATTCGCTGGAAACACAAATTTCCAAATAAAGAGGCATCATTTTTGAAAAGACCCCATTGTGAAATAAATACCAGATAATGCTAGTCTTTTTTTCATTGAGTTAAGATAATGCCAGTTTACTTCCATGGACGGTTCAATAGATTTCCATACATGTTTCAGAGCACATGATGTAAAACAAAAAATTATGCGTGTATCTGAAGTTGTAATCATACTTTCGATTTTTTGACTTGGTAATCGAAGAAATGCAAAGACAAGTTAGTTCAATGTAAGTCATGGTTTCTTTTATCACTCCCTCCCTCTCTCACATCCATCCAAGAACATAACATGTGGATTCTGAAATCATAAATGTCTACAAAGACAATGATTGATGAACTTGAATCTTTGTCAGTCCACAGATTTCCAGATGCATGGTTGCAAGTTGGATGGCAGTCGGGCAGCACTCATGCCACCAGCCCTATGTTGACACAAAACTGGCATAGATTTAACACAAACATGCATAAATATGTACAGTTTCATGAAGGTCAGCTGTGAAGGCAGATGATTCACCGATGGATATTGGTACTTTTCTTCTGCCCCCCCCCCCCCCCCCCCCCCCCCCCCAACAAACAAAAAAAAAACGCAAGCCCTAGATGGTCCTCAAATGTTGTCACTCGGAAGAAGATGAATATATATGAGTTTGCACTGAACAAGACCAAATCCCCTCCAATCAAAAAGTAAGCCCAAACTTTAAGTGATGGGTATTAGACCAAATAAGATTTGACCCCTGATCAACACAGACCCAAACCAGACGGGCTTTTGATCCAGCTTCATCTCAAACCTAAATTATAAGTGATGCTAACATATCCACCCCCCCCCCCCCCCGACCTTTAAATAATCATTAAATAAAGTAGCGAAACATTTTTCTTCCTTTGAACAACAGTTGTTTGATTAAATCAAACAATTTATATTAATGAAACCATGGAAATCCGTTGGAAAATAAAAAATGCATGCCCAATGAAATTGTTGTTTCTATCGGCTCCAATAATGAACGAATCACTGGTTTCACTTAGATATATTAATTTTGTGTTTTATATACTTTAGTTATATGAACAAATAGAATATATCATGTTTGATTTATTAACAACCATATTCTTTATCATGGCATGCTCTATTGTTCAAAACCAGTGTGTCACCATGTATGGATTGCCTTGCATCATGATGCCATGCCCGTGCCCATCCAACCTAGCTTCTCCCACATGGACATTCATTTATCAAACCACTGTGACTAATCCAAGAAATGCTACTCCAACATATTCATTTTCTAAAATAGATTTTTAAGCTACTTATTGAAGAACAACATTTGAGGCCTTGAATTTCCTGATGTCTTTCTGGGCGGATTCATCCAATTTTTACCATCAAACCTACCTCTAGTGGCTTACCATATTCATTTTTGTTGTTTTGTTTCTTATCCTTGGACACATGCTCCTACCAGTATAACCGACCCCACTTAAGCGATACACTCAATGGTGTGGTTAGTATCATGATCTATTACTAAGGTATTTTATTTCCGTAAGTCTCCATGAGTGCGCCAGTGATACTTTTGAGATGTGTAGCATGCATACAAACACTGGAGACTGATACAACATGGCATTAAGAGATGGTCATGGGGGATGAGGACACATGGATAAAACCATATGTTTGTCAACAGGGGTGTGTGCCTGATACGATCCGGAGATCGAATCAATCAAATCAGCGTTTAAAGGTGGAAAAAAATTAAAAAGGTGGGATTTTGAATGAGAATTATAATGCGAAGAACAAAGAATTAATAGATAACTGAGTCTCTTTCGAGAGGAGACTCGCTCTCCCGAACTTTTGATGAACGGACAAAAGTCTAAAATCCTTCACGAAGGATGCCTAAGTGTCCTTCGACAAAATAAGCATGAAAAATAATAAAGTCGGCTAGCCCTAATTAAATAGAAAAGAGGGGATTTACTAATCTAGTCTGAAAAGACTAGAATACCCCTAGACCCACTAATCCTACTACGCGGTGTCCACACGCCTCCTACGCCGAACGTACGTCACCAAAGGTGGGCCCGCATCACTAGGAGGCGGGGACGTGCGTGGGAATGATGCGCCCACATCAATACCACCCCTACAAGAGCCACCTTGTCCTCAAGGTGGAAGTCCGAAAACTGCTCCTGGATCACGATGTACACCTCCATGTAGCGTCGTAATCTGGCAATCCCACCCAATGTATCAGCACCTCCATGCACCCGCTCGGTCCCTGGCGGACGGCCTGAACCTCCAATGGCTCCAACAGCACCTCTATATCCTCAGTCAGGGTGGGCAGTAGCGTAGACGACACCATCTGCTCTCCAATGGCACGGCGAAGCTACGACATATGAAATACTGGATGTATCATATCCGTCAGGGCAACCTCAACATGTAAGCCACTTGGCCAATCTTGGCCGAAATCTCAAAGGGCCCAAAGAATCTAGCCGACAGCTTCTCATTCCGTCTTCTTGCTAGTGATCTCTGTCTGTAGGGTCTCGGCTTCACATATACCATATCTCCCTCCTGAAAGTGCACATCACGCTGATGTCCATCTACTCTAGTTTTCATCACCTGCTGAGCCCGTAACAAGTGCTTCTTCAGCTCCTCCAGCATACCCTCCCTCTCCTCCATGTAATCCTCCACCTGCGACACTGGTGTCTGTCTGTCCCCAAACCGAAGCAACTCTGGTGGGTCCCTCCCGTACAACACCCGAAATGGTGTTGTCCCTGCTGATGAGTGGTACGAAGTATTGTACCAATACTCCGCCCACGCCAACCACCGATGCCACTGCCGAGGTGTCTCCGACGCAAAACACTACAGATATGTTTCAATGCTGCGATTCACTACCTCCGTCTACCCGTCTATTTGAGGGTGATAGACGGTACTCCTCTTCAACACCGTCCCCTGGACCCGAAACAGCTCCCGCCTAAACCCACTCATGAATACCTGGTCCAGGTCAGACACTATAGACGTTGGGACCCCATGCAGCCGTATCACCTCTCGAGTAAGAGCTGTGGCTGCTGAAACTGTCATGTAATGGTGTTTCAGCGGTACGAAGTGAGCATACTTACTCAATCTATCTACCACCACGAATATCATCGTGTACCCCTCCGATCTGGGTAGCCCATCGATGAATTTCATCGTCACCTCCTCCCGTACCCGCTCAGGCAAAGCAAAGGGCTACAGCAACCCTGCCGGCGCCATGCCCATGTACTTATGACGCTGACAAACGTCACAAGCAACAACCAAGCGGGCTATCGTCTTCCTCATACCTGGCCAGTAAACCTCCCGAGACATCCACATATGTCTGTTGCACCCCGGAATGACCCCCAACCACCGTACTGTGGAACTCCTGAAACAATACCAGTATGAAAGCTGAAGTCTGTGGTAATACTAACCGCCCCTGGTACAACGGCCTCCGCCCCTCTAGAGAGTATCCCTTCGGCTCCTCTCCGCCTCCCTGTAGCCGCTCACAGATCTGCCTCAACTCTAGATCGGCCTCTGCCTCACGCAGCATGGGTTCCACGTCTTACCACATTGGTAACGAAAGCGCCCTCAAGTGCACCCCCTCATCTTTGCGGGATAAGTCGTCCGCCGTCTTATTCTTCAATTCCGATCTGTACTCAATGTCGAACCGGTACCCCACCAGCTTGGATAGCCAACGATGATGCTCCTCAGTCACCAACCTCTGCTCCAGTAAATACTTCAGGCTGCGCTGATCTGTCCTGACCACAAACTCCCTCCCCATCAGATAGGGCCGCCACTTCTGCACCGCTAACACAATAGCCATCAGCTCCCTCTCGTACACAGATTTCAGCCGTGCTCTAGTTGAAAGCACCTGGCTGAAATAGGCTATCGGCCGACCCAACTGCATCAAAACCGCCCCCAGACCAACGCCCGATGCATCAGTCTCCACAACAAATGCGATGCTGAAGTCAGGTAGCACCAACACAGGAGCTGTCGCCATCGCCACCTTCATGGCCTGAAATGCCTTGGTCACCACCTCTCTCCACTAGAACACATCCTTCTTCAATTGATCCGTAAGTGGTCGTGCAATCGTGTTGTACCTCCTCATGAACTTCCGGTAGTAACCTGTCATTTTGAGAAATCCCTGTAACGCCCTCAGAGAGGTAGGTACCAGTCAGTCCAACATCACCTATATCTTCGCCCTGTCTGCCGCTACTCCTGCTGCCGACACCACATGCCCCAAGTACTCTATCTGTATCTGGCCAAAGCTGCACTTCTTTCGGTTTGCATATAGTTGATGCACCAACAACTCCCGGTATATCACCTCTAAATGACCAACATGCTCCTTCATGGTCTTGCTGTAAACCAGAATGTCGTCAAAGAAGACGAGTATGAACCTCCTCAGGAACGGCCGGAAGACCTTGTTCATCAATGCCTGAAATGTGGAAGGAGCATTCATCAAGCCAAAAGGCATGACGAGAAACTCGTAGTGCCCCTCGTAGGTGCGAAACGCTTCTTCGGCACGTCCTCTGGCCTCATCAGGATCTGGTGATACCCCGCCTTCAGGTCGATTTTCGAGAAAACAACTGCACCATGCAGCTCATCCAACAGCTCGTCGATCACGGGAATAAGAAATTTGTCAGCCATCGTCTCCTTATTCAGCGCTCGGTAGTCTACGCAGAAGCGCCAACTCCCGTCCTTCTTTACCAATAGCACCGGGCTAGAGAAGGGGCTAACACTGGGCTGGATTACCCAGCCTGCAACATCTCACCGACCATCCTCTCTATCTCGTCCTTCTGCACATGGGGATAACGGTACGGCCGTACACTCACTGGCGTTGTTCCCTCACGCAAAACTATTGCATGTTCATGCCCTCTCGCCGGTGGTAGCCCCTGCGGTTCCTGAAAAACCTCCGGAAACTGCTCCAGCACCTGATCGACCACCCTTGGGACCCCTGCCGGCGGCTCTTGCTCAACTCCAACTACACGGCACTCCACCAAGTATCCATCTCCCTCCCTCCGTAAGGCCCGAGTAATGGCATTAAAGGCCACCAATGACAAACATAGGGTGGGATCCCCCGTGAGCACCACCGTGCGGTCCTCCTACTGAAACTCCATCCTGAGACGTTTCCAGTTCACCCGCATGTCCCCCAACTTTTTCAGCCACTGTACGCCTAGAATGATATCAACATTTCCTAACTCCAGGGGCAAGAAATCCTCCATGATCTGCACCGTCTACAAGGTCAGACACGGGCCCTTGCAGAGCCCCTTGCTCGCATCCATCTTCCATGTCCCCAACAAAACAGAAAACTTCTCCATAGTGCTCAACTGCAACCCATGACGCTCTACTACCCGGCTGGAGATGAAATTGTGAGTGGCCCCACTATCTATCAGCACTGTCACCGCCATATCACCTAACTGTCCTGATAACTTCATGGTGTGGTTCGGCGTGAACCTTACAACGGAGTTTAGGGAAACCTCCGCAAAGTCTAGATGAGACTCCTCCTCCTCCCCTGGTGACTCCTCCTCGTGCTCTTTCTCATCACCCACGTATCCCTCCTCGTCTGGTACCATGGTAATCTGTAGTAGGCAGCTCGCACATCTGTGTCCAGGGGTGACCTCCTCGTGCTCTTTCTCATCACCCATGTATCCCTCCTCGTCTGGTACCATGGTAATCTGTAGTAGGCAGCTCGCACATCTGTGTCCAGGGGTGACCTTCTCGTCGCAACGGAAACACAACCCCTTGGCGCGCTTCTCTATCACCTCCGCCTCCGTCATCCGTCGCCCGAGAACAGCTGGGCGAGTCTCCCTTCTAGTCTCAAGCGCACCTGTAGGTGCCCTCGGTGCTGCTGCAGGAATGGGGCAGGGATTTTAGGTCCCCCAAGCTCCTCGTATCCTCCTCTCATCCGCATGCTTCTCCTCCACCTTATGGGCCAGGCGAAGGACATCCTCCAATGTCCACAGGCTCTGCATCCGCAACTCCGCCTGTATAAAGGGCTTCAACCCCCTCATGAAGTTCCCAATCATAACTTCATCCGTCACTCTGCTGTTCAGCATCTCAAACCTCTCCACATAGTCTCTCACCATCCCTTCCTGCCTCAGAGCAGATAGCTGCTCGTAGAAATCTCCCCCTGGGGTTTCCTGAAATCGATCAATGATCAGTGCTGACAGCTCTTCCAAGTGCAAAAAGGGGTCCGTGCCACCTTCCATCTGTACTATGCCAACGCATTGCCCTCGAAATTGATCCCGGTGGCCTCAGGACCTACTCCTCCGACAACCTCATCACCAGGAAGTAGCGCTCCGCCCGATAGATCTAACTGTCAGGATCCGTGCCATCAAAGATCGGCATCTTCAGCTTCATCAGTCGGTGATCCGCATTGATGTCACCATGTTGCCCCGCATCTCTGCCACGGTCACCACCCCGGCCAAATCCTCCGTCGAACGCCTCTACTAGTCCTCCCACATCCTCTCCGTAAGGCTCCTCAGGCCAACCAGGCCTCTCCCAAGCCTTAATCTAATAGTAGTACCCCGGAAACTCCGACGGTCGCATCAAAGTGGGCCCTCCAATCCCTCTGTACTGCTGGATAGGCGCTGTCTGGCCCCTAAAATAGCCCCTCGGGCCTTGCTCACTCCCCGGGAAGCCCTCAAAAGCCTGTTTGGGGTCAACCACTGGTCTCGGTACCTGTGAGAAAGCCTCGGGTCTTTAGAATTGGGCCACAGGGGGGCCGCGATGGTGGTGCCTCGGGCCCATCCTTCTCCGTCGTGCCCCGAGGCACCTCTCGGAAAGGAGGTATACCCCGCGACTCCCCCAAAGTCCCCTGCCATGTTCCCCGCGCCCCCAAAACCCCCGCAAGGGATTGTCGCCATTGTCGCAGGCCCACAGGGGGCTGTCGCCGCTATCGCGGGCCCCCAAGGGCCTGCTGATGCTGTCGCAGGCCCCGGAGGGCCTGTCGGTGCTGCGGCAGGTCCAGTTGGTCCTGCGGTGACTGCGGCAGGCCCAATTGGGCCTGCTGGGACTGGCGCAGGCCCAGTTGGGCCTACCGAGGTTTCTGCAAGCACAGTTGGGCCTGCCACCCTGCAGTTGGGCCCGACCAGGCCTGTCATTGGTCGGACAGGCCCGGTAGGGCTTGTTGCGACTGCGGCAAGCCCTAGGGGCCTGTCGCAGCCGTCGCCACCTCCGTTCGTCCGTGATTTGTTGATTCAAGCGTGGAATCGCCCTGATTCTCCTCCCCTTGGATCCTCTTGCTCCGATCTCCTCCTTTCCCGGTCACTAGGGTTTGTAACATCTCCATCATCGCCGGAATTGACGTCGTGGCCTCCCTCAAAAATTTCAAATCTGAAGTAGCTTCCTTCAACCCTTGGAGATCACATCCCGTCTGCGTGGCTTCCCTCCTCATGGCCCGGAGTTCGACTTAGATGTCTTCTTGTGAATGGGCACGATCTTTGATTGAATCTCCTTGGGTTTTCTTCAACCCCTCGATCTCTCGGTTGAATTCTTCCCGAAGCCCTTGAACCTTCTCATCCACGACATCCGTCTACGATCTCATGCTCGTCGCCATTGGATCTCACTGCTCTGATACCAATTTGATACGATCCGGAGATCGAATCAATCAAATCAGTGTTTAAAGGTGGAAAAAATTAAAAAGGTGGGATTTTGATGAGAATTATAATGCGAAGAACGAAGAATTAATAGATAACTGAGTCTCTTTTGAGAAGAGACTCGCTCTCCTGAACTTTTGATGAACAGACAAAAGTCTAAAATCCTTCACGAAGGATGCCGAAGTGTCTTCGACAAAATAAGCATGAAAAATAATAAAGACGGCTAGCCCTAATTAAATAGAAAAGAGAGGATTTACTAATCTAGTCTGAAAAGACTAGAATACACCTAGACCCACTAATCCCACTGCGCGGTGTCCACACGCCTCTTACGCCGAACGTACGTCACCAAAGGTGGGCCGCACCACTGGGAGGTGGGGGCATGCGTGGGAATGATGCTCCCGCATCAGTGCCCCGTCAAATGATGACTAAGTTAACAAAATTAGGTATAAAAGAAAATTGGCAATTTACTCCAAATATATACCAAATGCTGTCATGTGACATCAAATGATGACTAAGTTAACAAAAATGAAAAGGGTGATGGCGGAAACAAAATTCAGTGATGATTCCTGAAATTAAGAGAGTTATGCGACTCTAGTCAAAAGCTTAATGGGTCTAGTGAGATTTTCCCAAAGAAAATGAGCAGAGCCATAGTGGATTCCTTCTGTCTAACACCATATCAACTCGTGAAACATGCTGTTCTCGAGTGTTACATAGTTAACATGGTCCCTTTCATGCCACTTAAATATATGCATATATTTGCCATTTTCATGGCATGCGGATCTTTTAATATGGGAAGAAGGTTAATTTGTTTTACATCCTACATTGAATAAACTATCGTAGTAATGTACTTCTTATATGTGTTATAGATCTAGATTATGACTGTCCATACTTTACAGATCAGATCTGTCACTCACTGTATGCGAAAAATCACATTAGCACATTGTTATTTTTCTTTATTGCAATGATATACTTAAGTAGAAACGTTTAAGGTGATATCATGCAATTTTCCAATGATGGTTCTCTTGATCGACAAGTGGAATTGTATGGTCTTTGATGTATAAATCTGAAGAATCCAAAAGTCTAATCACATCCGAGGTTGATGAAACTTGAGTATCCGCAGTAGTCTATGTGAGTATTTTATCCAAAAACACCCTTGGTGCAAACTCATTATCAGTGTTGATGTGAATCTTAATTTAGTTATGTTCGTTGGGTTAACACTAAAACAGAAATCATTTTGACGTTTGGCATCTCGTGTCTTCTAGGTAGATTAATAAATTGTGTTGCCATGACTCGGAGGTGTGTTCCTCTGTTGCCTTTGACCTTTAACACGTGTGGAAACCCACCATAGGCAATGACAACAGTCCAAAAGGGGATTATCGATTATGCAAGGAATGAGAATCTATACAGCAAAGAACAAGTAGCGGTAAAGGAATAAATTGAACGGAACTTGACGGGATAAAGATTGGCGGAAGGGAAACGAAAAAAAAAATTGATGTGGTGATGGTAAATGCTAAAATAATCTATATGATGGGCTACATGTGATCTCTGCCTGAGCGAAGTTTTCATGGAATCAGATCAATATATAGGAATGAACAAGGTAAATTCAAGGTATACAGTAAATTTTCAACGGATTGGGTTTAGTGAGTCCGATATCATGCGAGGATATTGGAGATAAATCAAAAGAAAACGTCAAATCTAAGCCCTGGAAATATAGGCAAACAACATTGTGATTTAAAAATGAGAGATCGATTTGTAAATCTAGTATATGTGCTCACCGCCGGGGATGGACGCGTGAAAGCCTTTGCCACGTGCGGCAAAGAAGATCAATGGAGCGGCAAAAATTGATAAGAAGAGAATAAGAATCACCGGGGGACGGCATCCGCCCCCGCCCCCGCCTCGGTGGACCCGCTTCAGTGCCGCTGAGGGCATTGCCGCCAGATCCAAACCCTATAAACAGAAAACGATAAAAGCATATAGATTGAGAGTGAGAGGAACGAAATTTGAGTGGGAATTGTATGGATAAAAGCGTAGGTGATTGATTACTACCTGTTGGATCTGCTTGCTGGATCTCTGTGAAGGTCGACGGTCCGAGAAAAGATCGAGGATCGAAGATTGAAGAAGCTCGGAATTGAAACGGAGGATGAAGAAACGAGATCCAGTCGAGATGATAACGTATGAAAAATCTTATTATGATCACAAATAATCACATCTAATAATAATAATAATAGGATTACAGGCACTTTGTTGACAGAAAAAAAAGAAAAAGCGTGGGTTAACACTAAATCTGAGTATGCTTGTCTAAGTGATGGCAACGGATCAGAATCGGACTGGGTTCGAATCCGCTACCAAGCCCGAGTGGTTTCCCCCTGATTCCAACATACATACGCAGTGTGTCTATCCCATCCTACGATGTTTTATTTGGAATCGGTCTATGTTTCGAATACTTCTCGGATAATTTTATGTAACTACATATATACCGCTTGCAATCATATATATTAAAGAAGTTCGCTTGCTTCATGCTATATTATTTCAAACCATTTATTTTACTCTTATTCTTTTATGTTTTTTCATTACTAAAATCTACATATTTATAAATCTTATTAATTATTACTTACTAACTTATTTTAAAGCATGTCAGGAAACAAAAGTACCAATCTAACGTATAAAAAACAGATTATTTCCGATGAAATTAAAAAAAACAGATTTGGAGAAATCGCGGAACCGTGTTTTGTTTCCGTTGTACCGGTTGGTAGTTGACTACAGAGACAACTGTAGTCGGTTACTAGAACAAATGTAAACGACAATTTCAGGGGACCGAGAAACCACATGAAAGAAGTTGACTCCAATGGTATGAATAGTCGAGACTACAAATGTGATACATATGATATCAAGTAAAAACCTTTTAAAACATTTTATAATAATTTTTAAAGTGACCATATGTGTATGTACCCTTCTAATAATGCTTTTACAATCTAAGACAAAATAAATATAAATACATTGGTTTACGGGTATTTTCTCACCGCTGAATTGTTGACCACAGGACGGGAGGTCAACGTGGTCAAGGGGACGCGTGGGACCCCCGGGATCGGATGGGGGCACGTTTGCTCGGTGAGAGACACGCGGATCCACGTGTCGGCTTGCCGAAGGGTAGCCTCGGCGAAGCGACGGTCTCCTTATGGTGGGGACGATCAGGCTCGTTGCCGAGGTCCCTCGGCTGCGGTTGGACGGCGCTGAGGGGTAGCCTCGGCGCCGCTGGGTCTGCCCGACCTAGATAGACGAGGAAGCTCGTTAGGGGGACGGACCTTAGTTCCGACCAAGTCCCCTCCGATGCCTAAGTCAGAACGGGTCTGAAGGGAGCTCGGCGGGATTGGTACGGCTCGCGGGGAGACCGGTACGCGAGTCCTTGGACCGAGCTATATAGAGGAAATGTAAGGTGGAAGACAAAGTCGTGTAAGTAGAATACCTCCGTGTTTCGGTATCCAGGAAGTGGTCGTTGGTACGCCGCCCCTCGAGTCCTTTTATAGGAGTCCTCCCACGTTCGCTCCCCCTCAACATCCCCTCCTTCCGCCCCCATGATCCGCCTCCTTGATGGCGTCTTCATGGGTCATGAAGGTGGGCGTAATAGGGCACCTTAATGGTGATTAAGGGGGGACGCGTTTAGGGGAGCGATTAGCTCCTGCTAATCGTGGACTGATGGGAGTGTCTGCCTCGATCGGGACCGAACTGGCTCCAACCCATCGTGGGGGCCTCGTTGTTGGGCCCACTCTCCTTCGAGGCCGCCTGCTTTCGATGTGGGCTTGGGTCACCCGATCTTGGGCCCTCTTAAAATGGTTGTATCAATTGCCCCCATTGCTCGGGCTGTTCGGATTCTGACTGTTCGGGCCGAGGGATGTGATTCATGTGGATTTGACAGGCGCGTCAGTCGAGGCCAGGGCATTGAATGAGAATCATCATAGCGCTGCCACTTTTGGACTTCTCCCACCCTTGGGAGTGGAACTCAAAGTGCCGCCGGTCGCCAGATAGTGCCACGCGTCCTCCGTCGAACGGCCCAGATTCTGAGATTGTTCCTCGTATAAAGACGCCGCCCTTCCGGATTTGATTTTGCACTTTTCGATCGGACCCTGTTCTTGCGAGTGCTGGTGAATTCTACTTCTTCTTTCTCCCTCCGATCTCCCTTCAAGGTAATTCCCTTTTCTTCTTCCTGCCTCACTTGATCTGTCCCATGGCTGCACTTAGGATAGGAGGTACCACTCCTGGGTCCGGGGTTCCCCCGGTTCCGGAGTCTGGTAACCCTCCGACTCGGGGCCCGGTAACCCCCGGCTCTCCGTCCGGCTTCTGACAAGGGTAAGCGCTTGCTGTTTGAAGATCCGGCCCGCAGAGATGACGCTCAAGCGACGGAGAGGTTCGATGTTCATCCGGTAGTCCTTATGTTATTGTCCACCGTCCCTTTCTCGACGGCCGAGGAGATCAGGGCGAAGTACTTGTGCCACCCATAAGGGTCCCTTTTGGTGACAAGAGGATCTGCTTTCCAAGGAGCCGCGAGGTCGGCATGTACGTCGAGATGTTCCGCATGGGGCTCCGCTTCCCCCTCCACCCTTTCATCATCCAGGTCATGGAGTTCTTGATGGTGACCTTGTGTTAGCTGACCCCTTATTCTATTGTGGCACTGGTCGGGTTCGTCATGATCTGCAGCGTGTACGGCTTGGAGCCGACCTTGCCCCTCTTCTTCTACTATTTCCGGGTTCAGACGGTCGGCCGAGGGTGATGGTAGCACATCCGTGCCCAAGCGAGGAGGGAGTGTCTGCTAGGTCTTCCCCGTTGGGTGGGCGACTGGAGCTCGGATTACGTCTTTGTCGTTTTCCCCGGGGATGCGGTGATCCGTACAGGTTGGGGAGCCTTGTGCTAGTATGACCTGACGTTGTCCCTCTCCGAGGCTGACCAGGCGGCAGTCAGATTGTTGTCATCTTTGCCCCTGGATGAGAGGTCGGTCTGTGTAACGACTGGTTTTCATGTATCCGGATTTATTATATTATAATATATGTTTTGGTGGATTTTCTCCTCATGTGTGGTTATCGTCTCCGTAACTTTCATTTTCGATCGTTTCGTCGTGTTTTCTCATTTCTTCCTTAGGATCGTCGATTTCGGAGTACGTCATTCGTGACGGGCTTCATAACGGTCGTATCTTACTATTAGATCAAGCCTAGGAGTCTTAGGAATCGATCCCGGAGCTCCGCGCTCCGTATCGGAACTTTTGGTGCTTATTAGCCGGTGTAAGAAGGGGCACCGACCGACTAGATGACGATCCAGTCGGTCGGCAATCCTTCTTGGACCGACTAGTTTGCTTTATAAATTTCTTAGAAGTTACTGTTTATCGTTAGTCGGTCTAAGAACGTTGGTTGACCGACTAGGTTGCAAACTAGTCGGTCAGCAATGCTTCTTTAACCGACTAACTCTTCAACTTAATTTTGGTATCAATACTGTTCACTCTTAGTCGGTCTAAGAACGTTCATCGACCGACTAGATGCTAAACTAGTCGGTCAGTATTTGTTCTCCGACCGACTAAATCTAAATCCTATTTTCGTTCAGAAGTTACTGTTTACACTTAGTCGATCTGAGTTGGTCGACCGACCGACTAGTTGCCAAACTAGTCGGTCAGTGGTTGCTCTTTGACCGACTAATCTGTGTTCAAACCCTAATTTCTGGGCAGCCGCCAGCCCATCCTATTTAACCCCCTCCCAAACGTTTTCATCTTCCCCCACTCGACCTAAAACCCTAAAATCTCCCCCTTTGTGCCCCCTTCTCCCTCAAACCCTTATTCCTCCATTCTAAGCCCTAGATCCATCATCCAAACTCTCCCTCAACTCATTCAACCTCCCATCTCCCTCAAATCTCCATCAAACCCCCAAAATCCCCCAAAAACCCTAGTTCTCCAAACTTCTCCATTCGTTTCCAGATCTGGTCCCTAGGTTCCCCGGAGTGTTCCTTCCACATCATTACGGTAAGAAGTCGATCTCTTGATGTTTTCCTAACCTATTGTAATTTTTATGAAACCCTAATAAAATACTTGTTGTTTTGATGATTGTTCCCCATAACAGCGATTCCCCGTAGACTAGCATCCGCGAAACGAACCTTCGTGACCGTCATCCCCGGTGCTAGGCAAGTGAAACTTGCGTCTCTTGATTTGGGCCATGTCTTAGGCCACTTCCCTTGTTTTAGCGTAAAAGAGACTAGACGGTGAAAGGATAGCCGTCTAGACGCCCTTGACCTAGCTTGACAACGAAGCTTGGTCTGTCACCCCCATCATGCTCATATGTCACATTTACTTTAAATTAGCGGTACGCGAATATGTTCATGTCATTGCATTTTGCCTGTCACGTTTAAATTCAGTTAACGGTACGCAATTATCTGTTCATGGCATTGCATATTGATTTGTCATCGTGATTGCGTAGCACACGCTACTATACACTTATTTTCCTGGCTCGTGTTCCAGAAGCGAGCCATGTATTTGGTAACCCCAACGCTCGACACATGTGGGTGGGGTAAGAGATAAGCGGCCACCTGAGCACGAGTTGGCTTGATCCGCCACTCCGGCCAGCAGGCGAAATCTCTAGTGTTCAAGTGATTAATAGTGATAGAGATAAGCGGACTGAGCCACGAGCTGGCCAGCAGGTGGACTCTCTATGCACTAAGTGATAAGTGATAAGTGATAAGTGATAAGTGATAAGTGATAAGTGATACGTGATAAGTGATTAGTGAATTGGTAGCTTTTGCTACATCGTGTGTGCTTGCCTCTCTTTAAACTGTTGCATCATACTCAACTGCCATGTCATTGTTTAACATTATAAGTGCTAGGTTGTTAGTCACTTTCAGTTTCCTTGCTCAAGTCTTTTAGACTTGCTGACATGTGCCCCTTTCTCTTTTGGGTGATGCATGTTAGACCTTGAGCCCGAGTTACCTGCTGAGGGTGAGGTGTTTGCGGACGCCGAGCTTGCGCCCGTGTTGGACGAGGACTTTGTGGACACTGGAGATCAGTCTTAGTGTCTACGTCTAGTTTTGTTAGATCCTTTGGGTTGTCGGTGCGTGGCACCTAGTTTGATACTCTGTTATCCGTCTTTTGTTTTGGCCTTGTTCTGGGCCTTTAGACTTTTCCTTTTTAGCCTGGTGGCTTTTCTGTGATGTTGAATACTTTGTGGACAAACTGTGGGATCGGTATTTCATATCCGTCTCATATTATTATTGTTGTTGTTTCGTTTGCAATTACAGGGACCTGCTTATACTAAATTTTCGCTTATCAGGCGTGCAGCATCACAGCTCCACGCTTGAGCGGACCTTTTCATGGCTCGCCTCCATTTTAGGAAAGCGGGTCGTGACAGATTTTAGTGGTGGCCCATGCAGGTCCTTCTGTAACTGCAATTATCGGAATAACGATAATAATACGAATTGTCCAACAAATAAGTTCGACGTCGGAGCCCAAGCTATGAGTCTAATTGTTTCGTTTTCTGTGTCATTAGATGGCAGGAAGACGAATCACCCGTGGTGGTGGTAGTGGTGCGCCCCCGCATGACGAGGAGCATGAGCGGGAGCCCACTAACGGAGAGATGATGCGGATGATGTTGCAGATGATGCAAGTTCAGCAGGGTGTGCTCCTGCAGGTACAGAATGCTCCGGTGACTCGAGCTGCTCGGGTGGTGGAAGCCCCTCGCCCTGAGCCTGGGGCGAAGCAGTTCAGAGAGCTGGGTCCTGCATATTTTGATGGAACCGAAGGTCCACTAGCTGCTGATGAATGGATGAGGAATATCGAGGACAATCTGAAGATGTCCAAGGTCAACGAAGTAAGTTGGGTTGACTTGGCGAAGCGCCAGCTGAGGGATAACGCCAGGAATTGGTGGGATGCTGAAGAGAAGATGTTGGAGGAGCCGATCGTCTGGGCTACCTTCAAGGCCAGATTTGATGGTGAGTTCTTCCCGAAAGCTGCCAGGGAAGAGATGCTGCAGCGTTTTATCGATCTGAAGCAAGGAAGCTCGTCGGTGGACCGATATCACCAAGAGTTTATGAGGCTGAGTCGGTTTGCACCGAAGATGGTGCAGGACGCTGAGGAGAGAGCTCAGAGGTTTCTGCAGGGACTTGCTTCGGAGCTCCAGAGTTTTGTGACCTCTTCTGACCTTGAATCTTATCAGAAGGTTTTGGTAGCAGCCAAGAGGCAGGAGCTGCTCGTGAACCAGAGGAAGGGGTCTATTGTTGGTGCTGGGAAGAGGCCTGTGGAACAGGCGAGGGCTGTGGTTAGACCTGGATTCAGGCCGAACCCGCCTGTTCAGTTTAAGAGGCCAGGAGGGCCTGTTCGGAGGGCTTGCCATTTCTGTGGCAAGGGGGGCCATATCAAGGAATCGTGTAGGAAGTTCTTGGGGCAATGTATTGCCTGTGGAGATCCCGCCCATGCTCTCAGGGAGTGCCCGAGGTTGAAGCAACCTTGGAGGACACCTATTGCTGCCCCGCCGTTGCAGCAGAGAGCCCCGGTGCCCGCTGGTCGTGGGGTGCCCCTCGTTCCGCAGAGGCAGGCTTTTCAGCAGGCTGTTCCGCCGAGGAGGCAGGCATTTCTGATGACCGAGGAGGAGGTTATGGCCATGGATGAGGTCATTGCAGGTAACTTTCCATCTAGTTGTTCCTTCCCTAATTAGTTGATTGTTAAAATTATGTTGGATGCTTGTGTATGAATGTTGCTAGAGTAAGATTTGATTGATTAGACTGTTTGTTAGGTGTGGTTTTGGTTTGCACGTTCCCTGCCCGAGTCCTCTTTGACTCAGGTGCGTCGATGTGCATTTTGGCCCAGAGCTTCGTGGAGAAGCATTCCTTGCCGATGTCTCCTCTCTCCAAGAGTTGGAACATCGTTACGGGGAATGGAGTAGTCACGGTGCATCGTGGGTGCAGCCCCTGCTCTGTGGTGGTTTGTGGACATGAGCTTTATGCTGATTTTATTGTCCACAACATCACCAACTACGATGCGGTCTTTAGGATGGATTGGCTTGCGAGCTTCTATGCTACGATTGACTGCCGAAGGAAGAGGGTGGTGTTCGAGATTCCTGGACATCCAGTATTCGAGTTCAGACGAGGTAGCAGTTCGCTTGGTCCTGTCAGGTTTCGGGCCAGACCGGTGGAGGTTGTGGCTTTGCAGATGGAGTTGGAGAGGCCAGCTGTGGCGCGTGATTTCGATGACGTCTTCCCCGAGGAGATGTCTGGTTTGCCACCTGATCGAGCTTTGGAATTTTCTATTGATCTTATTCCGGGTGCGCAGCCGATTCCGAAGGCACCGTATCGTATGGCGCCTGCAGAATTGGAAGAGTTGCGGAAGCAGTTAGATGAGCTCTTGCAGAAGGGTTATATTAATCCTAGTGTATCTCCGTGGGGGCACCGGTGTTGTTAGTAAAGAAGAAGGATGGTTCGCGTCACATGTGCGTGGACTATCGGGAGTTGAATGTGGTGACCATTAAGAATAAATACTCGCTGCCTCGCATCGATGATATTTTTGATCAGCTTGGAGGTTCGAGGGTGTTTTCTAAATTGGATTTGAGGAGTGGTTACCATCAGTTGAAGGTGAAGAAGGATGATGTTCCGAAGACAGCGTTCAGGACGAAGTATGGACACTACGAGTTTGTGGTTATGCCTTTCGACGTAACCAACGCACCCGCAGTTTTCATGAATCTGATGAACCTGATTTTCTACGACTTTTTGGATAAGTTCGTCGTTATCTTTATTGATGACATTCTGATATATTCAAAGTCGGAGGAAGAGCATGCATCGCACTTGAGGATGGTATTGGAGATCTTGAGGAAGCATCGTTTGTATGCTAAGTTTTCGAAGTGCGAGTTTTGGCTGGATCGGGTTGCTTTTCTGGGGCATGTGGTGACTGGAGATGGTATTTCTGTGGATCCCGAGAAGATTAGGGTCATCAGAGAGTGGCATGTTCCGTTGTCTGCGTCTGAGATCCGGAGTTTCCTTGGTTTGGCGGGATATTATCGTCGTTTCATTAAAGACTTTTCCTGTATTGCCGAGCCGATGACCAGGTTGACGCGGAAGGATGTACCTTTTTTTTGGTCAGGTGATTGTGAGAGTGCTTTTGGTGTTCTGAGAGAGCGTTTGACGACTGCCCCTATTCTTGTTGTGCCTGATCGCAGCGGTGGATTTGAGATCTTTTGCGATGCTTCTGGTAAGGGTCTCGGTTGTGTGTTGCATCAGCACGGGCATGTTGTGGCTTATGCGTCTCGTCAGCTCAAGGTTCATGAGAAGAATTACCCGACGCATGATTTGGAGTTGGCTGCCGTTGTGTTTGCTCTTAAGATTTGGAGGCACTTCCTGCTGAGTGAGAAAGTGAAGATTTTCACCGATCATAAAAGCTTGAAGTATATTTTCACTCAGAAGGAGCTCAACATGCGACAGCGTCGGTGGTTGGAGCTTATGGCGGATTATGAGATTGATTTGCAGTATCACCCTGGCAGGGTGAATATGGTCCCTGATGCGCTGAGTAGGCTTCCAGCGGTGATGATGTTGACCTCGCAGTGGAGATTGCAGCAGGATTTTTGCGAGTCTGGTGTTGAGATTGTCCTTCCTGGGGAGGATTCATCGTTGATGTACATGCAGTTACAGTCGACGATCGTGGATCGGATTAAGGCTGGCCAGGCTGAGGATCCGAAGCTGGTGAAGATTCGGGAGCAGGTGGAAGCCGGTCTGCGGACTGACTTTTTGATTCATGAGGATGGCTCGCTGAGGTTTGGAGCCAGGTTGTGTGTGCCGGCTGGGGATATTGGGGAGGAGTTGATGGTGGAGGCACACAGTTCGCTATATTCTGTGCATCCTGGTGGCAACAAGATGTACCAAGATCTTCGTCTGAATTATTGGTGGCATGGTATGAAGAGGAGTGTGGCTCGGAGTGTAGCCAAGTGCTTGGTTTGCCAGCAAGTGAAGGCGGAGCATCGGCGTGTGGCCGGGTTGCTACAACCGCTTCCGATTCTGGAGTGGAAGTGGCAACACATCACTATGGATTTCGTGACTGGACTACCTCGGAGTCCGAAGCAGAATGACGCGATTTGGGTGATCGTAGATAGATTGACCAAATCCACGCACTTTATTCCGTTCCGAGTGGGACAGTCCACTGAGGCGCTAGCAAGGAGATATATGGAGGTAAAATTCTTTTACTCTCCGTTTTATTTCCTTTTCCTAGTTTGGATAGTGATGTAACGTGAATCGTGCAGGAGGTCGTGCGACTTCACGGAGTCCCCGTGAGTATCGTGTCGGACAGAGACACGAGATTCACATCTTAGTTCTGGCAGAGTTTGCAGAAGAGCTTGGGTACGCGTCTGAGTTTCAGCACGGCGTACCATCCGCAGACGGATGGCCAGTCCGAGAGGACGATTCAGATTTTGGGAGACATGCTGAGGGCGTGCATGTTGGATTACAAGGGTTTGTGGGAGGACCATCTACATCTGGTGGAGTTCTCTTACAACAACAGCTTCCAGGCGAGTATTGGCATGGCGCCTTTCGCCGCTCTCTATGGGAGGAAATGTCGATCGCCATTGAGTTGGGATGACGTTGGTGATCGGGAGTTGTTGGGACCTGAGATGATCGTGGAGACCGTGGATATTGTCAGGAATATTTGGGAGAGGTTGAGAATTGCTCAGGACCGTTTTAAGCATTGGGCGGATGCTAAACGTCGTCCTTTGGAGTTTCAGCCGGGCGATCATGTGTTTCTGAGGATTTCCCCGAATCGTGGAGTGATTCGTTTTGGGAAGCGAGGGAAGTTGAGCCCGCGATACATTGGACCATTTGATGTTTTGGAGAGGGTTGGCGAGGTAGCTTATCGCTTGGCCTTGCCGCCATCTTTGGAAGGAGTTCACAATGTTTTCCATGTGTCGCAGCTTCGTCGATACATTAGCGATCCATCTCATGCCGTGGATTTCTCGGAGATCGCCATTCGCCCAGATTTGACGTATGACCAGCATCCAGTGCAGATTCTGGACAGGCGTCAGAAGTCACTTCGAAACAAGGTCGTCGATCTTGTTAGAGTGATGTGGCGGCACGGTTCGCCGGGAGAGTCTACTTGGGAGAGAGAAGATGAGATGCGAGAGCGCTACCCGCTTTTGTTTCCGGACACGTGAGTGTTGGGAAATTCCGAGGACGGAATTTTTCTTAAGTTGGGGAGGATGTAACGACTGGTTTTCATGTATCCGGATTTATTATATTATAATATATGTTTTGGTGGATTTTCTCCTCATGTGTGGTTATCGTCTCCGTAACTTTCATTTTCGATCGTTTCGTCGTGTTTTCTCGTTTCTTCCTTAGGATCGTCGATTTCGGAGTACGTCATTCGTGACGGGCTTCATAACGGTCGTATCTTACTATTAGATCAAGCCTAGGAGTCTTATGAATCGATCCCGGAGCTCCGCGCTCCGTATCGGAACTTTTGGTGCTTATTAGCCGGTGTAAGAAGGTGCACCGACCGACTAGATGACGATCCAGTCGGTCGGTAATCCTTCTTGGACCGACTAGTTTGCTTTCTAAATTTCTTAGAAGTTACTGTTTATCGTTAGTCGGTCTAAGAACGTTGGTTGACCGACTAGGTTGCAAACTAGTCGGTCAGCAATGCTTCTTTAACCGACTAACTCTTCAACTTAATTTTGGTATCAATACTGTTCACTCTTAGTCGGTCTAAGAACGTTCATCGACCGACTAGATGCTAAACTAGTCGGTCAGCATTTGTTCTCCGACCGACTAAATCTAAATCCTATTTTCGTTCAGAAGTTACTGTTTACACTTAGTCGGTCTGAGTTGGTCGACCGACCGACTAGTTGCCAAACTAGTCGGTCAGTGGTTGCTCTTTGACCGACTAATCTGTGTTCAAACCCTAATTTCTGGGCAGCCGCCAGCCCATCCTATTTAACCCCCTCCCAAACGTTTTCATCTTCCCACACTCGACCTAAAACCCTAAAATCTCCCACTTTGTGCCCCCTTCTCCCTCAAACCCTTATTCCTCCATTCCAAGCCCTAAATCCATCATCCAAACTCTCCCTCAACTCATTCAACCTCTCATCTCCCTCAAATCTCCATCAAACCCCCAAAATCCCCCAAAAACCCTAGTTCTCCAAACTTCTCCATTCGTTTCCAGATCTGGTCCCTAGGTTCCCCGGAGTGTTCCTTCCGCCTCCTTACGGTAAGAAGTCGATCTCTTGATGTTTTCCTAACCTATTGTAATTTTTATGAAACCCTAATAAAATACTTGTTGTTTTGATGATTGTTCACCATAACAGCGATTCCCCGTAGACTAGCATCCGCGAAACGAATCTTCGTGACCGTCATCCCCGGTGCTAGGCAAGTGAAACTTGCGTCTCTTGATTTGGGCCATGTCTTAGGCCATTTCCCTTGTTTTAGCGTAAAAGAGACTAGACGGTGAAAGGATAGCCGTCTAGACGCCCTTGACCTAGCTTGACAACGAAGCTTGGTCCGTCACCCCCATCATGCTCATATGTCACATTTACTTTAAATTAACGGTACGCGAATATGTTCATGTCATTGCATTTTGCCTGTTCAGTTAACGGTACGCAATTATCTGTTCATGGCATTGCATATTGAGTTGTCATCGTGATTGCGTAGCACACGCTACTATACACTTATTTTCCTGGCTCGTGTTCCAGAAGCGAGCCCTGTAGTTGGTAACCCCAACGCTCGATACATGTGGGTGGGGTAAGAGATAAGCGGCCACCTGAGCACGAGTTGGCTTGATCCGCCACTCCGGCCAGCAGGCGAAATCTCTAGTGTTCAAGTGATTAATAGTGATAGAGATAAGCGGACTGAGCCACGAGCTGGCCAGCAAGTGGACTCTCTATGCACTAAGTGATAAGTGATAAGTGATAAGTGATAAGTGATAAGTGATACGTGATAAGTGATTAGTGAATTGGTAGCTTTTGCTACATCGTGTGTGCTTGCCTCTCTTTAAACTGTTGCATCATACTCAACTGCCATGTCATTGTTTAACATTATAAGTGCTAGGTTGTTAGTCACTTTCAGTTTCCTTGCTCAAGTCTTTTAGACTTGCTGACATGTGCCCCTTTCTCTTTTGGGTGACGCATGTTAGACCTTGAGCCCGAGTTACCTGCTGAGGGTGAGGTGTTTGCGGACGCCGAGCTTGCGCCCGTGTTGGACGAGGACTTTGTGGACACTGGAGATCAGTCTTAGTGTCTACGTCTAGTTTTGTTAGATCCTTTGGGTTGTCGGTGCGTGGCACCTAGTTTGATACTCTGTTATCCGTCTTTTGTTTTGGCCTTGTTCTGGGCCTTTAGACTTTTCCTTTTTAGCCTGGTGGCTTTTCTGTGATGTTGAATACTTTGTGGACAAACTGTGGGATCGGTATTTCATATCCGTCTCATATTATTATTGTTGTTGTTTCGTTTGCAATTACTGGGACCTTCTTATACTAAATTTACGCTTATCAGGCGTGCAGCTTCACAGCTCCACACTTGAGCGGACCTTTTCATGGCTCGCCTCCATTTTAGGGAAGCGTGTCGTGACAGTCTGGCCCTTGCTGGACGTTCTTCTCCTTAAGAACGTCATGTGGTCCCCCGGTAGGCGCTTTGTTATTTTTGCTCCCCCTTTTGCTTACCCTGATCTTCTTTCTTTCCGTAAAAATGACGGGTCGGGAATTCAGCCGCGATGTCGGCGAGCTTATTCACCGGGGGTGCTAGCAGCGGGCGCGGAAATCCTTCCGGTCACGCGCCTCTTCGCACAGTCAAGGATGAGATCTGCAAGGCCGATCCTGCGATGGAGAGGCTAGAGCCGGCGATCACTACCCCACCGCCAGCTCTGGTTGTCGCCGAATCCCATGCGGGGGGGAATGTGACTTGCGGCCCTCCTGGTTCTACCCACGTCGAAGGGGGCGACGGATGTACCGGCCAGGATCCCGAACCCTAGCTGGGGGTCGTGGGGGAGAAAGGAAATGTACCCATGCGGAGTCCGGGGGCCTGAAGAGAAGAGGAGGAAGAAGACCGCGGAGGTCCGGCCCGCGACGGTTCCCGAGACGTCGATCATCTCGGGGGCAACCCTCCCGCTGGCAAAAGTGGCCGCCTTCACTATCCTGGCCGAGCCATCTTCGGTTAGTGCTGGAGGCGCCCTGTTGATGCTTGGGGCTAGCCCGGAGGCCCCCGGGGAGTCAATCTTCATCGATCGAGGCATGGCCACCCAGTTGGTGCAGGGCTCCGTCCTTCCGAGGGACCGTTCCCTCTTGGAGAGGGTCCGCTCTGATCGCTTGGCGGATTCCCTGGTCTGACAGCTTCAGCAGGTTGATCTTTCTGTTGCATCTGACTCCGCCTCGCGGCATCCCTGGCTCACACCGTCTATCTTGCAGGTTTTCGCCATAGCTGTGGAGGCGTAGCGCTGCACGGTACAGTCGGTCGGTCTCGAGGAGTCCTTGGTGTAGGAACGTCTGAGGGCTGGGGAGGCCGAGCTGGCGGCTGAAGAAGCCTGCATGGAAGCTCGTCGCTCGCGGCATCGGGTGGACGAGCTCGCCTCTGAGGTGGGGGACTTGAGGGAGGCCCTGGCGGTCGCCCAGAGGTCTGCCCAAGAGGCGGAGGAGGTGTTCCACTGGGAGAGAAACGAGCTATAGGCCAAGCTGGGGGCCCTACAGCAAGCACACCCCGCCCGGCTCGTCGAGGAGGTGGAGAGGGGTTACGAGGGGGTCCTTGTTGGAAACAACTACTTCATGCTTGTTTGATATTCAAATACCCTACTGAACTGTTCTAATATGTTTGTTAAGTGTGTATCAGGTTCTAACAGGTCCATATGCAGTATGACAGTCATGCTTGGTCAGTATAAGCATGTACGTCGAAATACAACGATGAAACTGCATTTGGAATTATGAAAGCAGAGAAAACAGTGAAGTATAGCTATGAAACTCTACCATAGCATACATCATAGGCTATAAGCAACATGGGAATTTTTTCAAGATTTATGGAAATTATTTGAAGCCAAAATACGGAAGAATACGAAGAAAACGTGAGTATATAAAGAAGGAAATTTTTCTACAAGTGGTGAAATGAGGTGAAACAATTTTACCATGTAAATATGGAGATTTGGGATTTTTGAGAATTCTTTTAGAATTTTATGGAATTATTTGGAGGCCAAATACTCGAGAATACAGTGAAAATACTCAGAAAAATACACATATGGTACTGTTCCGCATGCGGCGCCGTCTCCGAGCCGAGTCGCAGCCGACGTGGATGAATCATGACTGTTGGATCATCATCCAACGGTCTCCAGCGCTGCCGACTTTAGTCAACAAAGGCGGGCGCCGAGTCATCGCTGGCGGACGTAGATGCGAATATCCGGAGGCGACATGGCCAAATCGTAGTCGTCCATCCTCGATCGAACGGTGCCGACATATCGATTTTTGTGGGTTGAAGATTTAACGCGGTTTGACCCGCGAAGCCGCCGCGTGTGGATCCCTTCGCACAGTGCAAACCCGCAAACTCTTAACCCTATAAATACACATGTATACCTCTTCACTAAATCATCCATAAGTTGAGTCATAGGGATCCAAATTGAGAACCGTTTGTGGTGTTGGTGTCACGACCCGCTTCCCTAAAATGGAGGCGAGACGTGAAAAGGTCCGCACGAGAGTGGAGCCGTGAAGCCCCAAACCCGATAAGCGTCAATAAAACATAAGCAGGTCCCTGTAACCACAAACGGAGCAAAAATAATAATAAAAAGAGCGACAGAAATAAAATTCTCATATCTCATAAATTGTCCAACAAGAAAATAAGTCCAACATCCAGAAAAGCCACCAGGCTAAAAGAAAGAGTCTAAAGGCTCAGAACAAGGCCAACAAAAGCAACAACATAACAAAGTATAGGTGCCACGCACCGACAACAAAACAGCAGTCTAAACAAAAGGAAAACACAACGAAGACATTAGGACTGGTCCCCAGTGTCCACGTTCTCCCCGTCAAACACAAGCTCGGGCTCGGCTTCAGCGAACACCTCGTCCTCAACAAGGTACTCAGGCTCAGGATCTAACATGTGTCACCCAAAAGAGTAAAGGGGCACATGTCAGCAAGTCTAAAAGACTTGGGCAAGGAAACTGAAGTAAGGCAACTAGCAACCTAGCAGTTTTAGTATGCATGACATGGCAGTTATAACATGAGTGCACAATTAAGACATGACGAACAATAAGTACAAGAGAACATTTATCGGGACAAGACAAGAGTAGCCAAGCTACTAACAATCTCAATCAATTCACTATTCACGTTTCACTGTTGTTTGTAGATGTTTACGCCCTTCAGCTGAATGGTACAACATTCACGTTGATCGGCACTAAACACTACCCCACCCCAGAGTTTACGCCTTACAACTGCAGTTGCTGATCAGGCAGACCCCCAGTTGAATGACCGCTTAACTCTTACCCCATCCCACACGTAAACAAGCCAGGGTCCCTGCACATGAGCCCAGCAAGTGAGCCAGGGTTGCCCCGCACGGGAGCTTGTTTTCCTAGTTCATAATTCAATATCGAGCGTTGGGGTTAGCAACTCATTATGCTCGCTTCTGGTCACGAGCCAGGAAACACAAGTATTGTAGCGATGCTACGCAATCACGGGATCACTTAAAGAATGCAATGACATGACAATTAATTTGCGTACAGTTAATGGAATTTAAACATGACATGGTAATTGTGCAACATGATAACTGTCGGACCTAGCTTCGTTGTCAAGCTAGTTCCTAAATTTGCGCCTAGGCGAGTATCATTTCGTCGCCTAGCCTCTTTTACGCCTACAACAAGCAAATGGCCTAAAACATGGCCTAAACCCTAAGTGGCAAGTTTCACTTGCCTAGCACCGGGGATGACGATCACGAAGGTTCGTCTCACGGATGCTAATCTACGGGGAAATCGCTGTTATGGGGAAACAATCATCAAAACAACATTCATTCATTAGGGTTTCATAAAAATACAAATAGGTTATGAAAACATCAAGAGATCGATTTCTTACCGTGAGTAAGCGGAAGAAACACTCCGGAGAACCTAGGGACCAGATCTGGAAACGAATGGAGAAGTTTGGAGAACTAGGGTTTTTGGGGGATTTTGGGGGTTTTATGGAGATTTGAGGGAGATGAGAGGTTGAATGAGTTGAGGGAGGGTTTAGATGATGGATTTAGGGCTTGGGATGAAGGAATAAGGGTTTGAGGGAGATGGGGGCTCAATAGGGGAGATTTTAGGGTTTTGGGTCGAGTGGAGGAAGAAGAAAACGTTTGGAATGGGTTTAAATAGGATGGGCTGGCGGCTGCCCAGAAATTAGGGTTTTAACACAGATTATTCGGTCAAAGAGCAACCACTGACCGACTAGTTTGGCAACTAGTCGGTCGGTCTACCAACGCAGACCGACTAAGTGTAAACAGTAACTCCTGAACAAAAATAGGATTTAGATTTAGTCGGTCAATGAACAACTACTGACCGACTAGTTTGACATCTAGTCGGTCGATGAACGTTCTTAGACCGACTAAGGGTGAACAGTTTTGATACCAAAAATTAGATGAAGAGTTAGTCGGTTAAAGAAGCATTGCTGACCGACTAGTTTGCAACCTAGTCGGTCAACCAACGTTCTTAGACCGACTAACGATAAACAGTAACTTCTAAGAAATTTAGAAAGCCAACTAATCGGTTCAAGAAGGATTGCCGACCGACTGGATCGTCATCTAGTCGGTCGGTGCCCCTTCTTACACCGGCTAATAAGCACCAAAAGTTCCGATACGGAGCGCGGAGCTCCGGGATCGATTCCTAAGACTCCTAGGCTTGATCTAACAGTAAGATACGACCGTTATGAAGCCCGTCACGAATGACATACTTCGAAATCGACGATCCTAAGGAAGAAACGAGAAAACATGACGAAACGATCGAAAACGAAAGTTATGGAGACGTTAACCACACAAAAAGAGAAAATCCACCAAAACATATATTATATTATAATAAATCCAGGTACATGAAAACCAGTCGTTACATCATCCCCAACTTAAGAAAAATTCCGTCCTCGGAATTTCCAAACACTCACGTGTCCGGAAACAAAAGTGGGAAACGCTCTCGCATCTCATCCTCATTCTCCCAAGTAGACTCTCCAGGTGAGCCGTGTCGCCACATCACCCTCACAAGATTGACAATCTTGTTCCAAAGCGATTTCTGACGCCTGTCTAGAATCTGCACTGGATGCTGGTCATACGTCATATCGGGGTGAACGGTAATCTCTGAAAAATCCACCGCATGAGATGGATCGCTAATGTATCGACGAAGCTGCGACACATGGAAAACATTGTGAACTCCTTCCAAAGATGGCGGCAAGGCCAAGCGATAAGCTACCTCGCCAACCCTCTCCAAAATGTCAAACGGTCCAATGTATCGCGGGCTCAACTTCCCTCGCTTCCCAAAACGAATCACACCGCGATTCGGGGAAATCTTCAAGAACACATGGTCGTCCGGCTGAAACTCTAAAGGACGACGTTTAGCATCCGCCCAATGCTTAAAACGGTCCTGAGCAATCCTCAACCTCTCCCGAATGTTCTTGACAATATCCACGGCCTCCACGATCATCTCAGGTCCCAACAACTCCCGATCACCAACGTCATCCCAACTCAATGGCGATCGACATTTCCTCCCATAAAGAGCGGCGAAAGGCGCCATGCCAATACTCGCCTGGAAGCTGTTGTTGTAAGAAAACTCCACCAGATGTAGATGGTCCTCCCACGAACCCTTGAAATCCAACATGCACGCCCTCAGCATGTCCTCCAAGATCTGAATCGTCCTCTCGGACTGGCCATCCGTCTGCGGATGGTACGCCGTGCTGAAACTCAGACGCGTACCCAAGCTCTTCTGCAAACTCTGCCAGAACTGAGATGTGAACCTCGTGTCTCTGTCCGACACGATACTCACGGGGACTCCATGAAGTCGCACGACCTCCTACACGATTCACGTTACATCACTATCCAAACTAGGAAAAAGGAAACAAAACGGAGAGTAAAAAGAATTTACCTCCATATATCTCCTCGCTAGCGCCTCAGTGGACTGTCCCACTCGGAATTGAATAAAGTGTGCGGATTTGGTCAATCGATCCACGATCACCCAAATCGCGTCATTCTGCTTCGGACTCCGAGGTAGTCCAGTCACGAAATCCATAGTGATGTGTTGCCACTTCCACTCCGGAATCGGAAGCGGTTGTAGCAACCCGGCCGCATGCTGATGCTCCGCCTTCACTTGCTGGCAAACCAAGCACTTGGCTACACTCCGAGCCACACTCCTCTTCATACCATGCCACCAATAATTCAGGCGAAGATCCTGGTACATCTTGGTGCCACCAGGATGCACAGAATACGGCGAACTGTGTGCCTCCACCATCAACTCCTCTCTAATATCCCCAGCTGGCACACACAACCTGGCTCCAAACCTTAGCGAGCCATCCTCATGAATTAAAAAGTCAGTCCGCAGACCGGCTTCCACCTGCTCCTGAATCTTTACCAACTTCGGATCCTCGGCCTGGCCAGCCTTAATCCGATCCACGATCGTCGACTGTACCTGCATGTACATCAACGAAGAAGCCTCCCCAGGAAGAACAATCTCCACACCAGACCCGCAAAAGCCCTGCTGCAATCTCCACTGCGAGGTCAACATCATCACTGCTGGAAGCCTACTCAGCGCATCAGAAACCACGTTCACCTTGCCAGGGTGATACTGCAAATCAATCTCATAATCCGCCATAAGCTCCAACCATCGACGATGTCGCATGTTGAGCTCCTTCTGAGTAAAAATATACTTCAAGCTTTTGTGATCGGTGAAAATCTTCACTTTCTCACTCAGCAGGAAGTGCCTCCAAATCTTACGAGCAAACACAACGGCAGCCAACTCCAAATCATGCGTCGGGTAATTCTTCTCATGAACCTTGAGCTGACGAGACGCATAAGCCACAACATGCCCGTGCTGATGCAACACACAACCGAGACCCTTGCCAGAAGCATCGTAAAAGATCTCAAATCCACCGCTGCGATCAGGCACAACAAGAACAGGGGCAGTCGTCAACCACTCCTTCAGAATACCAAAAGCACTCTCACAATCACCCGACCAAACGAAAGCAACATCCTTCCGCGTCAACCTGGTCATCGGCCCAGCAATACGGGAAAAGTCCTTAATTAAACGCCGATAATAACCAGCAAGACCAAGGAAACTCCGAATCTCAGACGCAGACGACGGAACAGGCCACTCTCTGATGGCCCTAATCTTCTCGGGATCCACTGAAATACCATCTCCAGTCACCACATGCTCGAGAAAAGCAACTCTATCCAGCCAAAACTCGCACTTCGAAAACTTAGCATACAACCAATGCTTCCTCAAAATCCCCAACACCGTCCTCAAGTGCGATGCATGCTCTTCCTCCGACTTTGAATATATCAGAATGTCATCAATAAAGATAACGACAAACTTATCCAAAAAGTCGTAGAAAATCAGGTTCATCAGATTCATGAAAACTGCGGGTGCGTTGGTTACACCGAAAGGCATAACCACGAACTCATAGTGTCCATACTTCGTCCTGAACGCTGTCTTCGGAACATCATCTTTCTTCACCTTCAACTTATGGTAACCACCCCTCAAATCCAATTTAGAAAACACCCTCGAACCTCCAAGCTGATCAAAAATATCATCGATGCGAGGCAACGGGTATTTATTCTTAATGGTCACCGCATTCAACTCCCGATAGTCCACGCACATGCGACGCGAACCATCCTTCTTCTTCACTAGCAGCACCGGTGCTCCCCACGGAGACACACTCGGATTGATATAACCCTTCTGCAAGAGCTCATCCAACAGCTTCCGCAACTCTTCCAATTCTGCAGGTGCCATACGGTACGGCGCCTTTGAAATTGGCTGTGCACCTGGAATAAGATCAATAGAAAATTCCAAAGCTCGATCAGGTGGCAAACCCGACATCTCCCCGGGGAAGACGTCACCAAAATCACGCACCACAGCTGGCCTCTCCAACTCCATCTGCATAGCCACAACCTCCACCGGTCTGGCCCGAAATCTGACAGGACCAAGTGAACTGCTACCTCGACCGAACTCGAATACTGGATGTCCGGGAATCTCGAACACCACCTTCTTCCTCTGACAGTCGATCGTAGCATAGAAGCTCGCAAGCCAATCCATCCCAAGAACTGCATCATAGTTGATGATGTCGTGGACAATGAAATCAGTGAAAAGCTCATGTCCACAGACCACCAACGAGCAAGAATTGCAACCACGATGCACCGAGACCACGCCATTCCCTGTAACGATATTCCAACTCTTGGGAAGAGGGGACGTCGACAAGGAATGCCTCTCCACGAAGCTCCGAGAAATAATGCACATCGATGCACCAGAGTCAAAGAGGACTCGTGCAGGAAATGTGCACACCAAAAACACACCTAACAAGCAATTAACAATCAAACCCTGGTCTAGCAAACAACCATGTTCAAGCAAACAACACAATCTAACATTCAAACCAGCTAGGAAAGTAATAGCTAGATTGAGGATTACCTGCAATAACCTCATCCACAGCCTCGCTCTCCACAGCGGTCATCAGAAAAGCCTGCCTCCTCGGCGGAACAGCCTGCTGAAAAGCCTGCCTCTGCGGAACAAGAGCTGCTCCACGACCAGCAGGAACGGGCGCTCGCTGCTGCAATGGCTGTGTTGCAACAGGCGCCCTCCGCAGCGGACCCGCATGCCGACAATCCTTCGCGACATGGGAAGCATCACCACAAACCAGACACTGGCCCAAAAACTTCCGACGATGTTCCTTGATGTGGC
This sequence comes from Scilla litardierei, assembly GCA_030789695.1. Taxonomy (NCBI): domain Eukaryota; kingdom Viridiplantae; phylum Streptophyta; class Magnoliopsida; order Asparagales; family Asparagaceae; genus Scilla; species Scilla litardierei. The sequence continues at coordinate 359,124 of CM061133.1, read as the reverse complement.
CAGGCATGCCGCAGTAATGGCAAGTCTTCAGAATAGGCCCTCCTGGCCTCTTAAACTGAGCTGGCTGATCAGGCTTGAAACCAGGCCTAACCACCGCCCTGGCCTGCTCCATAGGCCTCTTCCCAGCACCAACAATAGACCCCCTCCTCTGACTCAGGTTCAGCTCCTGTCTCCAAGCAGCGACCAGAACCTTCTGATAAGAGTCCAGATCGGAGGAAGACACAAAACTCTGGAGCTCCAAAGCAAGTCCCTGCAGGAACCTCTGAGCCCTCTCATCAGCATCCTGCACCATCTTCGGCACGAACCGACTCAGCCTAGTGAACTCTTGGTGGTACTGGTCCACCGTCAAGCTCCCTTGCTTCAGATCAATGAAGCGATGCAGCATCTCCTTCTTCGCAGCCTTCGGAAAGAATTCCTCATCAAACCTGGACTTAAAGGTAGTCCAAGCTATCGGCTCCACCAGCATCTTCTCTTCCGCATCCCACCAATTCCGAGCATTATCCTTGAGTTGCCTCTTCCCCAAATCAACCCATCCAGCCGGGGTGATCTTGGCCATCTTCAGATTATCCTCTATGTTCCGAATCCACTCATCGGCAGCCAGAGGACCCTCAGACCCATCAAAATATGCGGGACCCAGCTCCCGAAATTGCTTCACTCCCGGCTCAGAGCGAGGGGCATCCGGAAGAGCCTGGGCAGCTCGAGCAAGTGGAGCATTCTGGACTTGCAGGAGCACGCCCTGCTGCACTTGCATCATCTGGAGCATCATCCGCATCATCTCCCCATTGGTGGGTTCCCGCTCAGGCTCCTCATCATGAGGGAGCGCACCACTACCTCCACCACGGGTGAATCGTCTTCCTGCCATCTAGTGACACAGAAAACGAAGCAGATTAGACTCATAGCTTATGACTCGGACGTCGAACTTATTTTATTGGACATCTAATGTTATTATCGTATTTCCGATAATCGCAGGTACAGAAGGACCTGCATGGGCCACCAACAAAACCTGTCACGACCCGCTTCCCTAAAATGGAGGCGAGACGTGAAAAGGTCCGCACGAGAGTGGAGCCGTGAAGCCCCAAACCCGATAAGCGTCAATAAAACATAAGCAGGTCCCTGTAACCACAAACGGAGCAACAATAATAATAAAAAGAGAGACAGAAATAAAATTCTCATATCTCATAAATTGTCCAACAAGAAAATAAGTCCAACATCCAGAAAAGCCACCAGGCTAAAAGAAAGAGTCTAAAGGCCCAGAACAAGGCCAACAAAAGCAACAACATAACAAAGTATAGGTGCCACGCACCGACAACAAAACAGCAGTCTAAACAAAAGGAAAACACAACGAAGACACTAGGACTGGTCCCCAGTGTCCACGTTCTCCCGGTCAAACACAAGCTCGGGCACGGCATCAGCGAACACCTCGTCCTCAACAAGGTACTCAGGCTCAGGATCTAACATGTGTCACCCAAAAGAGTAAAGGGGCACATGTCAGCAAGTCTAAAAGACTTGGGCAAGGAAACTGAAGTAAGGCAACTAGCAACCTAGCAGTTTTAGTATGCATGACATGGCAGTTATAACATGAGTGCACAATTAAGACATGGCGAACAATAAGTACAAGAGAACATTTATCGGGACAAGACAAGAGTAGCCAAGCTACTAACAATCTCAATCAATTCACTATTCACGTTTCACTGTTGTTTGTAGATGTTTACGCCCTTCAGCTGAATGGTACAACATTCACGCTGATCGGCACTAAACACTACCCCACCCCAGAGTTTACGCCTTACAACTGCAGTTGCTGATCAGGCAGACCCCCAGTTGAATGACCGCTTAACTCTTACCCCATCCCACACGTAAACAAGCCAGGGTCCCTGCACATGAGCCCAGCAAGTGAGCCAGGGTTGCCCCGCACGGGAGCTTGTTTTCCTAGTTCACAATTCAATATCGAGCGTTGGGGTTAGCAACTCATTATGCTCGCTTCTGGTCACGAGCCAGGAAACACAAGTATTGTAGCGATGCTACGCAATCACGGGATCACTTAAAGAATGCAATGACATGACAATTAATTTGCGTACAGTTAATGGAATTTAAACATGACATGGTAATTGTGCAACATGATAACTGTCGGACCTAGCTTCGTTGTCAAGCTAGTTCCTAAATTTGCGCCTAGGCGAGTATCATTTCGTCGCCTAGCCTCTTTTACGCCTACAACAAGCAAATGGCCTAAAACATGGCCTAAACCCTAAGTGGCAAGTTTCACTTGCCTAGCACCGGGGATGACGATCACGAAGGTTCGTCTCACGGATGCTAATCTACGGGGAAATCGATGTTATGGGGAAACAATCATCAAAACAACATTCATTCATTAGGGTTTCATAAAAATACAAATAGGTTATGAAAACATCAAGAGATCGATTTCTTACCGTGAGTAAGCGGAAGAAACACTCCGGAGAACCTAGGGACCAGATCTGGAAACGAATGGAGAAGTTTGGAGAACTAGGGTTTTTGGGGGATTTTGGGGGTTTTATGGAGATTTGAGGGAGATGAGAGGTTGAATGAGTTGAGGGAGGGTTTAGATGATGGATTTAGGGCTTGGGATGAAGGAATAAGGGTTTGAGGGAGATGGGGGCTCAATGGGGGAGATTTTAGGGTTTTGGGTCGAGTGGAGGAAGAAGAAAACGTTTGGAATGGGTTTAAATAGGATGGGCTGGCGGCTGCCCAGAAATTAGGGTTTTAACACAGATTAGTCGGTCAAAGAGCAACCACTGACCGACTAGTTTGGCAACTAGTCGGTCGGTCTACCAACGCAGACCGACTAAGTGTAAACAGTAACTCCTGAACAAAAATAGGATTTAGATTTAGTCGGTCAATGAACAACTACTGACCGACTAGTTTGACATCTAGTCGGTCGATGAACGTTCTTAGACCGACTAAGGGTGAACAGTTTTGATACCAAAAATTAGATGAAGAGTTAGTCGGTTAAAGAAGCATTGCTGACCGACTAGTTTGCAACCTAGTCGGTCAACCAACGTTCTTAGACCGACTAACGATAAACAGTAACTTCTAAGAAATTTAGAAAGCCAACTAGTCGGTTCAAGAAGGATTGCCGACCGACTGGATCGTCATCTAGTCGGTCGGTGCCCCTTCTTACACCGGCTAATAAGCACCAAAAGTTTCGATACGGAGCGCGGAGCTCCGGGATCGATTCCTAAGACTCCTAGGCTTGATCTAACAGTAAGATACGACCGTTATGAAGCCTGTCACGAATGACATACTTCGAAATCGACGATCCTAAGGAAGACACGAGAAAACACGACGAAATGATCGAAAACGAAAGTTATGGAGACGATAACCACACAAAAAGAGAAAATCCAACAAAACATATATTATATTATAATAAATCCAGATACATGAAAACCAGTCGTTACAGTTGGGTTTATATCGACGAGCACTATATCATGACCCCAAAAAGAAGCCTTCCATATAGGAAATTTTCAGATCCATCTTCACGTCAACCGAGGAGTCCGTACAACTACCAGTGAAGGGACAGAGCTATCTTTCAGCACAGAGATCCAAACGAAGATCCGTCAGAAGCGTTACAGAGCTCTTTCAGTGCTGATCTACGGGGATAGAGCCAAAATCCACAAATGAGCTTTCTAAACTCTTACTCCTTATTTATATTGTGTGATTTGAAGTATTGTTGATTGGTTTGTAACATAATTCTTTCTACTCTGAGTTTGTTGGCGTCTTAACTTGTGAAGGGCAAGTTAGACAGGAAAGTACTCCTAGTGTTGTAGTATTTCAGCTTTGGTGAGCTAGGGTATAGGCTTGAGAATCAATGTCGGTGCACTGAGTTCGTGTGTCTGTACTATTGGATACTATAAATCTAGTGGATACTTTGAAGGCCGGATGTAGGTCTTGGAGGGACCGAACCAGTATAAATGTTCTATGTACTTTGTGATTGCTTCTGCTGTTTATTTTCTGCACATTTATCTGCCTGAAGTTTTTAAGATTTATCTATACTAAATTTTATCAAGCGATAATTGGTCATTGGCCTATTCACCCCCCTCTAGGCCTATTTTAGATCATACAGTCATGAGGTCGAGGATCGCAGAAGCCCTCAAGGAGGCATTCGAGTCCTATGAAGAACTCTTGGCCACGAGGATCGTGAGAGCCTTTCGGGACTCCTTTCAGAGGTTCGAGGATAGGATCCGGCAGGCGCTTCCCCGTCCCCCACCAGGTACCGAGGAGCCCGCTCGGTCGGAGCAAGGCGAGGCTCCGGATGACGCCTCCTCCCGGGCCCCAGCGCCATAGGCAACGTTCCCGCGCTCTTGTTCCCTTCCCGGTAAAAAGGAATAGATTTGAAAGTAATGAATAGTTTGTTTTGTGGGCTTTGTTACCTTTCTGCACTTTCTCCTGTTTTCATCAAGCGTTTTTCTGGACTACCCCCCTTATTTGTAATGACACGCTCTTGGAGGCCATTACTTATTTGACTTATTTGCAGGTCTGCAGTTTACCAGTGAAATCAATATAGCCACAATCCAGAGATGTACCAATATTCAAATCAGCGTACATTATTACAGTTCAAATTTAAAGTACAACAACAAGCAACACTCTCTCACCAAATACATAAAGGAAATATGTAACGCCCCGCTTCCCAAAAATGTCGGAAGCGAGAGTGTTACTGGGTCCGCTTGAACCGGAGCTGTGAAACTCAGGTTCATGAAGCGTCTGTGGTAAAACACAAGGGCAGGTCCTTCGCACGCTTTTCAGAACAACCAGAATTATTCATACATTACAAGCCACATCCAGAAATAATAAGCGTCCGTACACGAAATAAAACTACAAGCCTCAGCTGGGCCGAAATACAACAATAATAACGTACACTCCACAATAATAGAAAACAACTACGGTAAGCAGCAATGGAATAGCCCACTAGTTCTCCGAAGGGAGAAACTCGGTGTCTACAGCGAACTCCTGACTCTCCAAGTCAGGTGTTTCGGAAGGAACCTCCTGATACTCAAGCTCGGGATCTGACATACATCCAAAAACATGAATGTATGTCAGCAAGGGTCTGCAAGAATATGTTAGAACCCAAGGCAAGATATACAAATTTATACTGAATTTAAGAGGCAATTATAATTTAACAAGATAACAATAAAAGTTTAAGCATGCGAATTTCAAAGTAAATACATCCTATCATGTAGTTCTAGAAAATCTGACAAGTAAGGTAAAGCATGTCAATGTCACTGAGATAACAATTTCACTGAGGTAACAATTTCACTTTGCAAGTTTCGAGTTAGTTTCACACATCTATAATAGGGTTCTCGCCGGTAGGATGTGATGAGTGGGTCGTTCTTCACACGGGGGCTTACCGTGCTTGGCGCTAACCCACCGCATACGGGTGGTGCCCTTGAAGAGAGTACCCCGTCATATGCCTAGTGGCCGCACAACCCTAACCCCACCCCAAGATTTGTGCTGGAACACGAGCCAGCCTAGTCAACTCACATGACATCACGAAAGTCACGATTTCGCCTTCGAGGCGCACGATTTCACGATGTCACTCTCTTGTTAGTCATTTTGAGACATGCATCAATTAAATAATGTGACCATTTATCTTTACACGATAATTTCCATGGTTACAAGAGTATCCAGCAATATTTACAACAATTTAACAAAATCCTGAGCATGTGAATTTAACGAATGCGACTTGAAAATTTAGTTATGGAACTTTGCATGCAGAGAGCTAAAAGAGTATTTACATGAACAAATTCACTATAAATCATATACTTGCCTGTTTTCGGTGATTTTGGGTTTGTCCCGACGGGTACTTCGTTACGGTATGTCCGGTTTTCTGTTTTAGTTAAATAAATCAATGAATTAGACATTTTGCAACATACGTGCAATATTAAAATGACACCCGAATTGGGTTCGCCTAGTTTTACCGTGCTTTCCGACTAGTGTAACGTTTTATAAAGGGTATTACTAACAAGGCACGCGTTATTTTATACTAGTTTAATCAACCTAACATTAGTTAATTATACTAACACGGTGAAATCAAATAATACAACAATTTAACATTTGAATCTCAACACTAACAACCTATTGATTAATTTCACTAAGCTAGTTACAAGGGTATCATGTTAGTTTGAATGGGTTATTAGCATGTTAACATTTCATCAAAGTGGGTACACCCATCACACCTACTGTTTCTATTTTTGTCTAAGGGTAATTATAACAAATAAACTAGTTAGCTCTCCCTCTAGCATTATTTTAATACAATCTACCTACTCACAATGGTCACAGGCTACCAAGTATCACCCACCCCCTTTATTATTTTAACTCTCAACTTTCTTTCTCTCCTACCCTCTCTCTGTTCTCATCTGTCGTTTTCTTTCCTTTTTTTTGCCTTTTCCTTTTGTGTAGCAGCTCACGCAATGGAGCAAGGGGGTGGGGGTCTTCACCTTTGCGGAAGAAGGGGGCAGCGGCCTCACGGCGAGCAGCGGCGGCCCAAGGCGGACGGCGGCGGTTCCAGCGGGCGGCGCGCGCGTTGCTCCGGCGGCCTGGCGGGATCTGGCTGACGGGGGATGGCTACGGCGGCGGCGGCTTCACGGCAGACGGCGGCGGCGGGGAAGGCCGGCCGGTGGTCTGCAGCGCGCGGGGGCGGCGCACGGCTGAGGCTAAGGGTGGAAGAGGAGGAAGGAGAAAGAAAAAGAGGAAGAAGAGGGTTTGTAAGATTTGAATGTTTGTTTTTGAAATTGGTTGATCTGCAATTGGGTGTTTTTGTTTCTGAAATTTTATTTTCAGATTTGGGTTTGTGTTATTGTTTCTGATTTGATTTTGTTGAAATCGGTTGATTTTCTTGCGGGGATGTTGGGTTTGCAGAATTGTTTTTGGTTGGAGAAGACGTTGCCCGCTGCCTTAAGAAGATTAGCAGGGGACACACTTTATCAATTTGTCAAACCCGTTTTAATTCGATTAAGATGTGTGTTTAATGAGATCTGAAGACTAAAGGGAAAGGAGAGGCGTACAGCTTTTCTCAAACGAAAAAAAAAGAAAGCCAAACGTGTAGGTTGTTGTTTTAGGTAGGGTTAAGTTAATCACGTAATTAAGTAAGTTTTAATAGTAAAGTAAAAAGTAATTTGGGAACGTAATTAAAGCAATTTAGAAATTTGTAATTAGTGAATTTAAGATGTAATTAACAAGGTAATTAGTGAAAGTAATTAGCAGGATAATTTATTTAAACTTGTTGGCAAATAATGATGACACGGTAAAACGAAAAATAGTGACGCGTTCGTGTCAACACGTACGGGCGAAAAGTTAACTGGATGACAAAAGTAAAATATTGGCGCGCACAATCGAAGACTCGTCTAAAAGAATACCGGCCGTTACATTCTACCCACCTTAGAAAAAATTCCGTCCTCAGAATTCTTATCAACTAAGGAGTAGAAAACAAATACAGATACCGCTCTCGTATCTCATCTTCTCGCTCCCAGGTAGACTCTCCTGGCGAGTCACGACGCCACATCACTCTGACTAGATCAACTGTCTTATTCCTGAACACTTTCTGACGTCGATCTAGGATCTCCACTGGTTGCTGTTCGTATGTCAGATCTGGTCGAATTGTAATCTCCGAGTAGTCCACAGCATGAGAAGGGTCGCTGATATAACGACGGAGCTGAGACACATGAAAGACATCATGAACTCCCTCCAAAGACGGTGGCAAAGCTAACCGATAAGCTACTTCTCCAACTCGCTCTAGCACATCGAAGGGTCCAATATATCTCGGACTAAGCTTGCCTCTCTTCCCAAATCGAATCACTCCTCGATTTGGTGAAATCTTCAGAAACACATGATCTCCTGGCTGAAACTCCAGAGGACGTCATTTAGCATCTGCCCAATGCTTATAACGGTCCTGGGCAATCCGAATCTTATCTCTGATATCTCGTACCACATCAACTGCTTCCACTATCATCTCTGGACCCAAGAGCTCTCTATCACCTACGTCATCCCAACTTAGTGGTGATCGACACTTTCTCCCGTAGAGAGCAGCAAATGGCGCCATGCCAATGCTCGCCTGATAGCTGTTGTTGTAGGAAAATTTCACCAGGTGCAAATGATCTTCCCAAGAACCCTTGAGATCCAACATACAGGCTCTCAACATATCCTCCAAGATTTGAATGGTACGCTCTGACTGTCCATCCGTCTGCGGGTGATACGCAGTACTGAATTTCAGACTGGTACCCAGATTGGTCTGCAGACTCTTCCAGAACTGAGAGGTGAACCTCGTATCACGATCTGACACAATGCTCACAGGGACTCCATGTAAGCGCACGATCTCCTACACGACATAATTTACGTCACGACTAGTACTAGGAGGAAATTATTAAGGTATGAGTTGGGTCATTACCTCCATATACTTCCTTGCTAATATCTCCGTGGATTGGCCAACTCGGAAAGGTATAAAGTGCGCTGACTTGGTCAATCGATCAACGATGACCCAGATCGCGTCGTTCTGCTTGGTGCTCCGAGGTAAGCCAGTCACGAAGTCCATCGTGATGTGCTGCCACTTCCATTCTGGAATAGGCAGAGGTTGTAGTAATCCAGCAGTGCGATGATGTTCAGCCTTTACTTGCTGACACACAAGACACTTGACAACGTTACGTGCCACACTTCTCTTCATCCCATGCCACCAGAAATTCTGACGAAGATCCTTGTACATCTTAGTACCTCCAGGATGAATAGAATAAGGCGAACTGTGAGCCTCATTCATCAACTCCTCTCTGATATCTCCTGCAGGCACGCAGATCCTACTACCATATCTCAAAGATCCATCCGCGTGAATCAGAAAATCTGTCCGAAGTCCTGCTTCAACTTGTTCTCTGATCTTCTTCAACTTGGCATCTCCAGCCTGAGCAGTCTTGATTCGATCCACAATCGTCGATTGAATCTGCATGTTCATTAATGACGATGTGACTCCCGGTAGAACAGCTTCAACATCCATCCCTCGTAGATCCTGCTGCAATCTCCACTGAGCTGTAAGAATCATTACTTCGGGCAATCGACTCAAAGCATCCGGTACGACATTCACCTTCCCAGGATGATACTGAAGATCAATGTCGTAGTCCGCCATCAATTCCAACCATCTGCGCTGTCTCATATTCAGCTCCTTCTGAGTGAATATATATTTCAAACTTTTGTGATCAGTGAAAATTTTCACTTTCTCACTCAGTAAGAAATGTCGCCAGATCTTCAGTGCAAAGATGACAGCGGCGAGTTCCAAATCGTGGGTCAGATAATTATTCTCATGGACCTTCAACTGTCGTGAAGCATACGCGACCACATGATTGTGCTGGTGTAGAACGCATCCAAGTCCCTTGCCCGATGCATCGCAGAAAATCTCGAAGCCTCCGCTTCTGTCCGGAATAGCTAAGACTGGTGCAGTAGTCAGACTCTCCTTCAAGGTAGAAAAGGCTTGCTCACAAGAGTCTGACCAACTGAACTTAACATCCTTCCTCGTCAATCTCGTCATCGGCTCAGCTATCCTCGAGAAATCCTTGATAAATCTGCGGTAGTATCCAGCCAATCCAAGGAAACTCCTGATATCTGATGCCGATCGAGGTGTAGGCCATTCACTGACTGCTTTGACCTTCTCCGGGTCCACTGAGATACCAGCTCCTGATACTACATGACCAAGGAATGCAATTCTATCCAGCCAGAATTCGCATTTGCTGTACTTGGCATATAGTCTATGATGACGGAGAGTCTCCAACACTATCTTCAAATGTTCTGCATGCTCCTCCTCGCTCTTTGAGTACACCAGGATGTCGTCGATGAAGATCACTACGAACTTGTCGAGGAAGTCGTAAAAGATAAGGTTCATGAGGTTCATGAACACAGTAGGAGCGTTGGTTACACCGAACGGCATGACAACGAATTCATAATGCCCGTACTTAGTCCGAAAAGCGGTCTTGAGTACATCTTCCTTCTTGACTCTGACTTGATGGTATCCGCTCCGGAGATCCAACTTCGAAAATACTCTCGATCCACCAAGCTGATCGAAGATATCATCAATACGGGGCAGTGGGTACTTATTCTTCACTGTGACATTGTTCAGCTCCCGATAATCCACACACATCCTCCTCGAGCCATCCTTCTTCTTCACCAGTAAAACGGGTGCACCCCAGGGAGATACGCTGGGATGAATGAAACCCTTCTGTAGTAGCTCATCCAGTTGCTTCCTCAGCTCTTCCAACTCAGTAGGAGCCATACGATACGGCGCTTTCGAAATTGGTTGAGCTCCTGGCATAAGGTCAATGCCAAACTCCAATGCTCGATCGGGTGGCAGTCCAGAAATGTCTTCAGGGAAGACGTCTTGGAAGTCTCTCACTACTGCAGGCTTCTCTGGCTCAACTATCATGGATGCAATAGTCAAACTGTATGGCTGGGCTCGGAACTTGACAGGTCCAAGCGAATGTCCTTCGCTGACAAACTCGAACACTGGGTGGTCGGGAATTTCGAATACCACTTTCTTCCTGTGACAGTCGATCGTGGCATAAAAAGTTCCTAACCAGTCAATGCCGAGTATAGCATCGAAATTAGATAGGTCGTGGACAATAAAATTAGCATATAGTTCGTGTCCACTAACCACCAACGGGCATTGTCTACATCCCAGTGCAACCTTCACTACACCATTCCCAGTCGTAATATTCCAACACTTGGGAAGTGTATAGGTGGGTATCGAGTGTTCGACTACGAACTTCCGAGTTAAGATGCACATGGAAGCTCCAGAATCGAACAGGGTCAAGGCTGGGTGAGATGAAACTAAGATGACACCTAAGGGTAACATGCAACTAGATTAAACATGGATCTAACTAATCAAATATAAATGTAAAATAAGGAAGACTAGTATAGAGGTTACCTGCAATCACGTCGTCCTCGGCTTCAGCCTCAACGGCTGTCATATTGAATGCAAGGCGCTTAGGTGGATTGGCCTGCTGAAAGGCTCGATCCTGTGGAGCCAGAGGTGGTCCTCGCTGTCCAGGTGCCGGTACGGTCCGCTGTGCGGGTACAGGTGCTCCAGCAGGTACGGGTCGAGAACTGCGGGGGCAGTCTTTTGCAGCATGAGTAGGTGATCCACAGATCAAACACTGATTCAGCATCTTCCTACAGTCTTTCTTCATATGACCAAGCTTGCCGCAGAAGTGGCAAGTCAGCTCCGCTCGGTTGGGGACAGGTGCAGCCGGCCTTTTGAACTAGGTGGTCTGAACAGGACGAAAACCGGGCCTAGGTGCACTCCTCTGTAGCTCCATCGGGCGCTTGCCCGTCTGACGTGCCCTCTTCTGATAAGCTACCTGATCGTGCTTCTTTGCAGCTACTAGGACTTGCTCATGAGTGGTAAAGGTGTGCCCGGACAACACACCCTGTATGTCCAGATCTAAGCCCTGTAGAAAGCGGTGTGCACAGTCCTCCTCATCTGCTACCAGTGTAGGGGCGAATTGACTCAGCATGGTAAATTCCGCCTCATACTCATCGACTGTCCTGGTGCCCTGTGTCACGCCCCAGTCACCCTAATACTCGAAGGAAGGAACACTACGCCTCAATTCCCTGAATACCAAGGGGGTGAGTTGCGTGAAAGGCCGCGGACTAAAGGTCCTAGCGTATAAGAAAGAATTATGCAGGCCACTGCTCACACTGGAACAACACATCAGTAAAAGAAAAGCTGCTCAGACATACACAGATATGCATTCAACAACAACTCAGAGTGGTACTGAAAAGTAAAAGCAGGAAAGGAAAATACAACTACTACTACAACCACAACTGTAAGGAGTCAACACAGAGTACTACTAATCCATCATATATGAGTACAACGTCAGAGTCTGCTACAAAAAGTCACAAGTACAAGGCGACTACAAAAGCTATGTACAAAGTCCCATTGTCAACTACTACAAAAGTATCTATGCCTTAGCAACGCCACTGCTCACGTCCACCACGGTACTGCGTCTAGGGTGTACAGATGCATCGACCCCGTCTCGACGTGGAACACCACTACCGTACACTCTCCAGGTGTCACTACTACGAACACTGCCTCCGAACCACACTGCCCTGCAAACGTCAACATCCTCCTGCCTTCGGCTGCTCCTGGTCTACCTGCTGCTGCTGGGTACCTACTCCCAAAACCACGGGGAGGGGACACGTCAACGCGCGTCTAGTAGAAGTACACTACACACTACGGGAGATCTAACACACAACACATCATACATGGTTCATCAAGTTATGAGATTAAGTTTGTTGTTGATTGTCACATGTTATGTTATGTTTGTTTTTTTTGGAAAGTTCGAGACCAAGTTTCAAGTACGAGGGCTAGACCTCATCCCTAAGTCGGGATGGAACAATCGCACCCGCCAGCTGGTCGGGGCCCCTCACTTCCACAGTGCATCGGGCAAGTGAGTCACGGCACTCCACAGTACGTCGTGCGAGTGAAACCAGTGCATGGCCAGAGCCACCACTCCAGTGCACAGTCAATGACTGCCACTGAAACAACCCAAGCCTCGTCCTCGTACTATTACCTTCCTCGACACTTTCCCCCATTCCCACCCTTGCCTAGAGGGTCGACCCGCTCTGTGCAAGTGGACACCTCTGGTAAACACCTACCCTAGGTTTAGTTGCTCTTTCAATAGGGTCCCACCCTTTCATAATCACCACCGCACACGTTTCGTGCCAAAAGCCACACATATAGTCAATGTTCACATCTTTTGCCATTTTCCGCATCGCATGCACATATGTCATTACAACTGAGCAACTAGACCTTAAGGCAGCCACAACACAGCAACAACATGTATTATCAGCAATATTAAGTATTTCAGGGATTAATTACATATATGCCATCAACTATCAACATGAATGGATCAATTAAAAACACCGCAGATTCATACTTTTCAGCAATACCTCAATTCGCAGCAGCAATTTACTAAAATAAATGAACTGAGCAACATCAACTATCACCATAGGGTGGTAGCCCTAGGTGTCTATTTTCCAGAAAATCTAATCTCATGTCTAAATTCTCAAAAATGGATTTTTAAAGATTTAAACACTGAAGAGGTGTAAAACTGTTTCTGGACAGCAAACTAGAGTTGTGAAGATTGGTGTTTTAAAAATAGCTGGAGGCTGATTGAGAATTTGCTGAAGAGGACTTTTTTGTAGATCTGTGTCTTAGGTTGAAATAGAGCACAAGAACAGCCAAATCCATGGATTAACTTGAGAGATATAATCAAAATGGTGAAAGGTGTTTCTGCAGTTTGAAAACTGACCAGTTTTGAAAATGATTTTCTTAAATATATCTGCAGTCAAAATTAGACTTTGGTACAATTTAAGAAAAGTTTTATAACTACCTGATGAAGAACATATAAAAATTTGGGCTTAAAATACGAAGATTTGATAGGGTAATTGGTTAAAAACAATTCGGATAGCACCTCCCCTGAATTGGACAGAATCTGTCTTTTTTTGTACAAGTTGAAAACAACACCTAAAATCAAAATAAAATTCTAAAAATTTGTAGAACCCATAAAAACATAATAATAAAGGTATGAGGCATAAAAAGATAGCTAATTTATGAAGTTTGCAACAAAATCATGCATCTAGCACAACAATCATGAGTTTTAGCCCTAACTTGTACAAGCTTTACAAATAACTAAAGGAATAAAACATGCACCCTAATTAGTACTATTCCTATAGGTGTAGGACTTCTACCTGAGCTCTAGATGAAGGTTATGGCCTCCTAGTTCAAGCCCAAACAAGCTCCAAGCTACCTCCTCCTTGGTACAAGCTCTAGTTAGCTTCTAGGCCTCCTTCTTGGACATGCAAGGCAAACTTGAAGCTCTAGCCCTCCTCCTTCTATCTCCAACTCTTTAGACCTCTCCCTCACTCCCTCAAGTGTGTTAGCCACGAATTTTAGGGGATAAGATCAGAATATTAGGGTGTGTGATGAGGTTATTGGCTTAAAATGGGGTTTAGAGATGTGTAGAACCATCTAAGGGTAAAATAGTCACTTCACCCCCTCCACTATCAACTTGGACCAATGCATGTCATCCACCCAACCTTCTTATCCCCAATAACACTTAGGAAATGTCCCATAAGCCCTCACTTGGCAATTTCACACAAAACCCCCTCCATTTCGCCTTTTTGCGAATGTACCCAAAATTGGGTATAAAAGAAAATGTGAAGGGTATTTTGCAAAACTCTCTAATCCCCAATGATCTCCTTGCATAATTGTCACTAAGGTCTCATTTACGATGTATCAAGATGATCATGATAGCCACGGGACACTTTTCCATGCATGCATCCCAATGTGTAGGGATCCATCTCAATATCCGCGTGCATGATTTGAAGGACTAGCGTGCCCACGGCTAACTCCATCCTTTAACTTCTCATGGTGATTCCACTTATCATGCTCATGGTAGTGATGTATGCACGTATTCGTGCACGAGCTGGTCACGTGATTGAGCACAAGTGTGCAGGAAAATGACTAGTCAGTCAGTCAATGTACCCGGTCTGACTAGTTTACAATATTTTCCCATATTTCACCCAATTCTCTACACCACCCCCTTGTGCTACCACCCAAGCATCACTATACACACTACGGCCATACTACAACCCTCCAACACGCTTCCCAATGCATGGGAGCCTCAATAGGCAAGAAGGTCCTCTAAGTGGGTCCCACTCTCTAGGGATCCTACACCATCACCTCCAATACGCCGTACATGGCCATAACACGTAACCCTATCCCGTAGACTGGACTACGAAGGGTTACATTCTCCCCCCCTCAGAATAAATTCCGTCCTCGGAATTACAAAAATATTAATAAGGAGAGTAGAAACAATCTCTTATGTAAATATATACAAGTCTACCATGATACATTGATACGGAAGTATTACATAAACAAATATGGGTATTTCTCCCGCATCTCATCCTCACGTTCCCATGTGGACTCTCCAGGTGACTCTTGGTGCCACATAACTCTTACAAGATCCACTTTCTTGTTTCGCAGCATCTTCTGCTTCCGATCCAGAATTGCCACGGGCTGCTGCTCATACGTCAAGTCTGGATGCACTGCAACTTCTGTGTGGTCCACGATCTGACTGGGGTCACCTACAAATTCTCGAAGTTGTGATACATGGAACACATTGTGGACTCCTTCGAGAGATGGTGGAAGCACCAATCTGTAAGCCACCTCGCCAACTCGAGCTGAAATCTCAAACGGACCGACATACCTGGGACTCAACTTCCCCTGTCGTCCAAAACGAATCGTACCACGAGTCGGAGAAATCCTCAAGAAGACATAATCTCTAGGTTGGAACGCAAGTGGTCGCCTCTTGGTATCAGCCCAATGTTTATAGCGATCTTGAGCAATCCGAAGATTTTCGCGAATTGTTCGTATGACATCAACAGCTTCAACTATCATATCAGGTCCCAACACTTCACGATCACCAAGGTCATCCCAACTAAGCGGTGACCGACACTTACGTCCATATAAAGCTGCAAATGGAGCCATACCAATACTTGCTTGATAACTGTTGTTATATGCGAACTCAACCAAATGCAAGTGATCTTCCCAGGATCCTTGAAACTCCAACATACAGGCCCTCAACATATCTTCTAGTATTTGAATGACACGCTCTGATTGGCCATCTGTCTGAGGATGATAAGCTGCACTGAAACTGAGATTGGTTCCCAAACTGTTCTGCAAACTTTTCCAAAAGTGAGATGTAAATCTCGAGTCTCGATCCGACACAATACATATGGGAACTCCATGAAGTCTCACAATTTCTTCCATATACTTCTTAGCCAATGACTCTGTAGACTGACCAACCCGAAACGGAATAAAATGCGCTGACTTAGTCAAGCGATCCACAATTACCCATACTGCGTCATGACCTTTTGATGTGCGAGGTAAGCCAGTCACAAAGTCCATGGTCACATGCTGCCACTTCCATTCTGGAATAGGAAGAGGTTGAAGCAAACCTGCTGTTCTCTGGTGTTCGGCCTTCACTTGCTGGCATACAATACATGCTGCTACACTCTTAGCTACCGCACGCTTCATACCGTGCCACCAGAAATGTTGGCGCATATCTCTATACATCTTGGTTCCTCCAGGATGTATGGAATATGGCGAATTATGTGCTTCCTTCATCAATTCATCTCGGATGGCACCTGCTGGCACACAAACCCGATCTCCAAACCTCAATGATCCATCTGCATGAATATGAAAATCTGTCCGATGACCAGTTTCAACTTGCTCACGAATTACCTCCAATCTTGGATCATCGAGTTGGGCTACCTTGATTCTATCCACAAGATCTGATCGTACTTGCAAACCCATATCCATTGCTCGCTCTCCCGGAAGCACTACTTCTATTTCCATCTGTCTAATTGCCCATCGAAGTTGCGGTTGCACTGTCAACCTTATTATCACCGGCAATCTACTCAAAGCATCCGGGACTACATTAACCTTGCCGGGATGATACTGAAGATCAATATCATATTCTGCCATCAACTCCAACCACCTTCTCTGCCTCATATTAAGCTCTTGTTGCGTGAAGACATATTTCAGACTTTTATGATCCGTATATATCTTTACACGTTCGCCCAACAAAAAATGTCTCCACAACTTCAATGCAAAGATCACCGCTGCCAACTCCAAATCATGAGTGGGATAGTTTCGCTCATGGACTTTCAACAATCTCGATGCATAAGCGACCACACGTCCATGCTGATGGAGTACACATCCCAATCCCTTCCCTGAAGCATCACAAAAAATTTCGAATCCTCCTGATCGATCGGGAATCGTCAACACTGGAGCAGTCGTCAAGCGACACTTCAACTCATCCATCGCCCGCTGACATTCTTTTGACCATACATAAGGCACATCCTTTTTCGTCAGGTTTGTCAGAGGTGCTGCGATCTTTGAAAAATCCTTGATAAATTTTCGGTAATATCCGGCAAATCCCAAGAAACTTCTAATTTCAGTGACCGTTCGTGGAATAGGCCACTCTACTACCACCATAATCTTTTCCGGGTCCACAGATATCCCTTCACCTTATACAACATGTCCCAGGAACGCAATCTTCGTCAACCAAAACTGGCACTTGCTAAACTTGGCATATAATTGGTGTTGCCTCAGAGCCTCAAGAACTATCCTCAAGTGTTTAGCGTGCTCGGCTTCATCTTTCGAATACACTAAGATATCATCAATGAATACCACTACAAACTTATCCAAATAGTCGAAGAACACTTGATTCATCAGTCTCATGAAAGTAGCTGGTGCATTCGTCACTCCGAAAGGCATCACCAGAAACTCATACTGTCCGTATCGGGTCCTAAAAGCGGTCTTAGGGATATCTGAATCACGAACCTTCACTTGGTGGTATCCGCTCCGCAAATCCAACTTAGAGTACACCCTGGATCCACCCAACTGATCAAAAATGTCATCGATTCGGGGAAGTGGGTACTTATCTTTCACAGTTGCTTTATTCAACTCCCTGTAATCGATGCACAACCTTTTAGAGCCATCTTTCTTGTTTACCAACAAAACTGGTGCTCCCCACGAAGACACACTAGGTTGAATCAATCCACGACCTGATAAATCAGTCAACTGATTCCGAAGCTCATCTAATTCAGACGGAGCCATACGATATGGAGCCTTCGAAATCGGTTGGGTCCCCGGAATCAAATCAATGGTGAACTCTAATGATCTATCTGGAGGAAGCCCATAAATATCATCAGGGAATACGTCTGGGAAATCCCGTACAACCTCAGGAAGTTCCACTTCCGATTCCATGGCTATCACTTGCATCTCCACTGGTGACGCTCTGAACTTAACCGGTTCACACACATTTGTTCCATTATGATATACAAACTCAGCATGACCTGGAACTTGGAACACTATCCTCCGCCGTCTACAATCTATCTTAGCATAAAACTTCCCTAACCAATCCATACCAAACACCACTTCATAACTGGGCAATTCTATGATCAAGAAATCTGCATATAGTTCTAGTCCTGCCAATTCTACTGGGCAATTTCTCATACCAGCTGAACTTAGAACAACCCCATTTCCAGTGTGCACATTCCAGTTATAGGTAAATGAATCTACCACTATTTTGTTCTTGTTCACAAATTCCTTAGATAGGAAACAATGAGATGCTCCAGTATCAAACAATGCTACGGCAGGAAAAGATGCAATTCTAACAACACCTAACAGAAAAACAAAGCTAACTAAACATTCTACTCTTGCCAGCTATAAAGATACAACTCACAAAATAACTAAGTGAATCACTCACCAGTGATAACTCCCCTGGAGCCTTCCTCTGCTACTGCCGTCAGCTGAAAAGTCTGACGCTGTTGAGGCGTAGGGGCTGCTCTCCCGACCATCGGACGCTGCGGTGCCCTCGGTGGTCTCCCCTGCCCTGCCTGTCCTGGCCGCTGCGGTGGTGCTGGCAGTGGAAGTCTCTGAGGGGCCGCTGGAAGCTGACGTTGTTGCTGTTGCTGCTGCCCCGGCCTCGCCACACCATAACCTCCAGGAAACCCCTGACGTCCTCTTGGGCACTCTCTCTGAACATGTCCTTGGCCACCACAACTGAAGCACCTTCTTTGTAGCCAGGCTCGACATTCTCTAGCAATGTGCCCCGACTTGCCGCAATGGAAACAGGCTGGCTGCCTCGGAGCTGAAGGTGCTGGGGGTGGAGCTCCTGGCCTCTTGAACTGGGTCGTCTGAACCGGCCTTGAAACTGCAGTCCTCTGAGCCGTCTGTAATCGACTACCGGCTGCTGGTAACCTTCCCAAACTACGAAGGTGAGACTCATGCATCCTAGCAGCCGCCAATACTGCCTCCTGGGTAGACAAGACTGTCGTCGACATAGCTCCTCTGTACTCTGGATTCAGGCCCATCCTGAACCTCCGTGCTCTATCTGCCTCTTTCTCTACTAACTCAGGGGCATACTTACTGAGTTGCGAAAAATCAGCATCATATTGGTCAACAGTCCTCTGACCCTGCTTTAGCTGCTCAAACCTCTGACGCAACTCATCCTTGGCGGTATCTGGGAGGTACGTCGCCTCAAACAGCTTCCTGAACTCTTCCCAAGTCAACACTACCCCCTTGAGGCGTTGCTGCTGAGCCCTCCACCAATCCCTTGCCGCAAAGGTGAAACATCTGCGTGCTGCATCCACCCACTCATCTCGAGGGGCGCCTACCAAAGTCAGGCAGTCCTCTATGTGGTTGAGCCACTCATCAACCTCCAGGCCCTCCTCATCTCCACAGAAGGACTTAGGTGTGAAGTCCTTGAACAATCTGTAGGTAGGAGTCGAAATCGGCACTGAAGTACGACCCTGCTGTCGCTCCGCTGCACGCTCAAACACCTCTGTCAATATCTGTACTACTGTGGCTGCATCAAAAGATGTCGCCCCTGACTGTGGACTTTGATCTGTAGGACCTCTCGTGCCTCCATTGGTGTTACCACCTCCACTATCCATCCTGCTTCATGGAAATAAGATACGGATTAGTACCACTTATTGATACGTCAGAGCATAAATTGTGTAGTTCTTACGTGTGTCGCAGTGTTAGCGGCCTGCATGGGCCACCATAAAACCTGTCACGCCCCAGTCACCCTAATACTCGAAGGAAGGAACACTACGCCTCAATTCCCTGAATACCAAGGGGGTGAGTTGCGTGAAAGGCCGCGGACTAAAGGTCCTAGCGTATAAGAAAGAATTATGCAGGCCACTGCTCACACTGGAACAACACATCAGTAAAAGAAAAGCTGCTCAGACATACACAGATATGCATTCAACAACAACTCAGAGTGGTACTGAAAAGTAAAAGCAGGAAAGGAAAATACAACTACTACTACAACCACAACTGTAAGGAGTCAACACAGAGTACTACTAATCCATCATATATGAGTACAACGTCAGAGTCTGCTACAAAAAGTCACAAGTACAAGGCGACTACAAAAGCTATGTACAAAGTCCCATTGTCAACTACTACAAAAGTATCTATGCCTTAGCAACGCCACTGCTCACGTCCACCACGGTACTGCGTCTAGGGTGTACAGATGCATCGACCCCGTCTCGACGTGGAACACCACTACCGTACACTCTCCAGGTGTCACTACTACGAACACTGCCTCCGAACCACACTGCCCTGCAAACGTCAACATCCTCCTGCCTTCGGCTGCTCCTGGTCTACCTGCTGCTGCTGGGTACCTACTCCCAAAACCACGGGGAGGGGACACGTCAACGCGCGTCTAGTAGAAGTACACTACACACTACGGGAGATCTAACACACAACACATCATACATGGTTCATCAAGTTATGAGATTAAGTTTGTTGTTGATTGTCACATGTTATGTTATGTTTGTTTTTTTTTTGGAAAGTTCGAGACCAAGTTTCAAGTACGAGGGCTAGACCTCATCCCTAAGTCGGGATGGAACAATCGCACCCGCCAGCTGGTCGGGGCCCCTCACTTCCACAGTGCATCGGGCAAGTGAGTCACAGCACTCCACAGTACGTCGTGCGAGTGAAACCAGTGCATGGCCAGAGCCACCACTCCAGTGCACAGTCAATGACTGCCACTGAAACAATCCAAGCCTCGTCCTCGTACTATTACCTTCCTCGACACTTTCCCCCATTCCCACCCTTGCCTAGAGGGTCGACCCGCTCTGTGCAAGTGGACACCTCTGGTAAACACCTACCCTAGGTTTAGTTGCTCTTTCAATAGGGTCCCACCCTTTCATAATCACCACCGCACACGTTTCGTGCCAAAAGCCACACATATAGTCAATGTTCACATCTTTTGCCATTTTCCGCATCGCATGCACATATGTCATTACAACTGAGCAACTAGACCTTAAGGCAGCCACAACACAGCAACAACATGTATTATCAGCAATATTAAGTATTTCAGGGATTAATTACATATATGCCATCAACTATCAACATGAATGGATCAATTAAAAACACCGCAGATTCATACTTTTCAGCAATACCTCAATTCGCAGCAGCAATTTACTAAAATAAATGAACTGAGCAACATCAACTATCACCATAGGGTGGTAGCCCTAGGTGTCTATTTTCCAGAAAATCTAATCTCATGTCTAAATTCTCAAAAATGGATTTTTAAAGATTTAAACACTGAAGAGGTGTAAAACTGTTTCTGGACAGCAAACTAGAGTTGTGAAGATTGGTGTTTTAAAAATAGCTGGAGGCTGATTGAGAATTTGCTGAAGAGGACTTTTTTGTAGATCTGTGTCTTAGGTTGAAATAGAGCACAAGAACAGCCAAATCCATGGAGTAACTTGAGAGATATAATCAAAATGGTGAAAGGTGTTTCTGCAGTTTGAAAACTGACCAGTTTTGAAAATGATTTTCTTAAATATATCTGCAGTCAAAATTAGACTTTGGTACAATTTAAGAAAAGTTTTATAACTACCTGATGAAGAACATATAAAAATTTGGGCTTAAAATACGAAGATTTGATAGGGTAATTGGTTAAAAACAATTCGGATAGCACCTCCCCTGAATTGGACAGAATCTGTCTTTTTTGTACAAGTTGAAAACAACACCTAAAATCAAAATAAAATTCTAAAAATTTGTAGAACCCATAAAAACATAATAATAAAGGTATGAGGCATAAAAAGATAGCTAATTTATGAAGTTTGCAACAAAATCATGCATCTAGCACAACAATCATGAGTTTTAGCCCTAACTTGTACAAGCTTTACAAATAACTAAAGGAATAAAACATGCACCCTAATTAGTACTATTCCTATAGGTGTAGGACTTCTACCTGAGCTCTAGATGAAGGTTATGGCCTCCTAGTTCAAGCCCAAACAAGCTCCAAGCTACCTCCTCCTTGGTACAAGCTCTAGTTAGCTTCTAGGCCTCCTTCTTGGACATGCAAGGCAAACTTGAAGCTCTAGCCCTCCTCCTTCTATCTCCAACTCTTTAGACCTCTCCCTCACTCCCTCAAGTGTGTTAACCACGAATTTTAGGGGATAAGATCAGAATATTAGGGTGTGTGATGAGGTTATTGGCTTAAAATGGGGTTTAGAGATGTGTAGAACCATCTAAGGGTAAAATAGTCACTTCACCCCCTCCACTATCAACTTGGACCAATGCATGTCATCCACCCAACCTTCTTATCCCCAATAACACTTAGGAAATGTCCCATAAGCCCTCACTTGGCAATTTCACACAAAACCCCCTCCATTTCGCCTTTTTGCGAATGTACCCAAAATTGGGTATAAAAGAAAATGTGAAGGGTATTTTGCAAAACTCTCTAATCCCCAATGATCTCCTTGCATAATTGTCACTAAGGTCTCATTTACGATGTATCAAGATGATCATGATAGCCACGGGACACTTTTCCATGCATGCATCCCAATGTGTATGGATCCATCTCAATATCCGCGTGCATGATTTGAAGGACTAGCGTGCCCACGGCTAACTCCATCCTTTAACTTCTCATGGTGATTCCACTTATCATGCTCATGGTAGTGATGTATGCACGTATTCGTGCACGAGCTGGTCACGTGATTGAGCACAAGTGTGCAGGAAAATGACTAGTCAGTCAGTCAATGTACCAGGTCTGACTAGTTTACAATATTTTCCCATATTTCACCCAATTCTCTACACCACCCCCTTGTGCTACCACCCAAGCATCACTATACACACTACGGCCATACTATAACCCTCCAACACGCTTCCCAATGCATGTGAGCCTCAATAGGCAAGAAGGTCCTCCAAGTGGGTCCCACTCTCTAGGGATCCTACACCATCACCTCCAATACGCCGTACATGGCCATAACACGTAACCCTATCCCGTAGACTGGACTACGAAGGGTTACACCCTGCTCCAGGTTGATGAAGCGCTGCTGCATCTCCCTCTTTGCAGCCTTCGGGAAGTACTGGACGTCAAACCTCTTATGAAAGGTAGCCCAAGGAATCGGCTTGGTCAGCATAGCCTCTTCGGCATCCCACCAGTGACGTGCATTATCTGTCAACTGCTTCTTGGCGAGATCCACCCAATTGTTCGGATTGACTCGGGCAAGACCCAAGTTATTCGCAGTGTTGCGAAGCCATTCCTCGGCCGCTAGTGGGCCCTCGCGTCCAGAGAAGCTCGTCGGATGCATCTCTTGAAACTGCTTGGTTCCAGGCTCATAGCGAGGCGGTGGAGCAACTGGTGCAGCTTGACGTCCCTGCTGGACCAAGTGATGCTGAACTTCAAGCATTTCCTTCATAACTCCAAGCATCTGGCGGATGTCGTCACTTCCGCCTCCAACAGGTACGGGTCCATTTTGGGTGCTTCGTTCCTCAGCCATTCTGAGATAGGAAAAACCCGAGTTAATCTCGCGTATGTGATCCCTCTAGATGTTTGGCCGATGAAAATATTCTCATCGTTCTGAATTTGCAAATGCAAAGAGACGGACCTGCATGGGCCACCACTAAAACCTATAACGCCCCGCTTCCCAAAAATGTCGGAAGCGAGAGTGTTACTGGGTCCGCTTGAACCGGAGCTGTGAAACTCAGGTTCATGAAGCGTCTGTGGTAAAACACAAGGGCAGGTCCTTCGCACGCTTTTCAGAACAACCAGAATTATTCATACATTACAAGCCACATCCAGAAATAATAAGCGTCCGTACACGAAATAAAACCACAAGCCTCAGCTGGGCCGAAATACAACAATAATAACGTACACTCCACAATAATAGAAAACAACTACGGCAAGCAGCAATGGAATAGCCCACTAGTTCTTCGCAGGGAGAAACTCGGCGTCTACAGCGAACTCCTGACAATCCAAGTCAGGTGTTTCGGAAGGAACCTCATGATACTCAAGCTCGGGATCTGACATACATCCAAAAACATGAATGTATATCAGCAAGGGTCTGCAAGAAGATGTTAGAACCCAAGGCAAGATATACAAATTTATACTGAATTTAAGAGGCAATTATAATTTAACAAGATAACAATAAAAGTTTAAGCATGATGTAACGACTGGTTTTCTTGTATCCGGATTTATTATATTATAATATGTGTTTTGGTGGATTTTCTCCTCTCGTGTGGTTTTCGTCTCCGTAACTTTCATTTTCGAACGTTTCGTCGTGTTTTCTCGTTTCTTCTTCCTTAGGATCGTCGATTTCGGAGTACGTCATTCGTGACGGGCTTCATAACGGTCGTATCTTACTATTAGATCAAGCCTAGGTGCATTAGGAATCGATCCCGGAGCTCCGCGCTCCGTATCGGAACTTTTGGTGCTTATTAGCCGGTATAAGAAGGGTCACCGACCGATTAGATGACGATCCAGTCGGTCGGCAATCCTTCTTGGACCGACTAGTTGGCTTTCTAAATTATTCATGAGTTACTGTTTATCGTTAGTCGGTCTAAGAACGTTGGTTGACCGACTAGGTTGCAAACTAGTCGGTCATCAATGCTTCTTTAACCGACTAACTCTTCAACTTAATTTTGGTATCAATACTTTTCACTCTTAGTCGGTCTAAGAACGTTCATCGACCGACTAGATGCTAAACTAGTCGGTCAGTATTTGTTCTCCGACCGACTAAATCTAAATCCTATTTTCGTTCAGAAGTTACTGTTTACACTTAGTCGGTCTGCGTTGGTTGACCGACCGACTAGTTGCCAAACTAGTCGGTCAGTGGTTGCTCTTTGACCGACTAATCTGTGTTAAAACCCTAATTTCTGGGCAGCCGCCAGCCCATCCTATTTAACCCCCTCCCAAACGTTTTCTTCTTCCCCCACTCGACCTAAAACCCTAAAATCTCCCCCTTGGTGCCCCCTTCTCCCTCAAACCCTTATTCCTCCATTCCAAGCCCTAAATCCATCATCCAAACTCTCCCTCAACTCATTCAACCTCTCATCTCCCTCAAATCTCCATCAAACCCCCAAAAACCCTAGTTCTCCAAACTTCTCCATTCGTTTCCAGATCTGGTCCATAGGTTCCCCGGAGTGTTCCTTCCGCCTCCTTACGGTAAGAAATCGATCTCTTGATGTTTTCATAACCTATTTATATTTTTATGAAACCATAATACATGAATGTTGTTTTAAATGATTGTTCCCCATAACAGCGAAATCCCCGTAGATTAGCATCCGCGAGACGAACCTTCGTGATCGTCATCCCCGGTGCTAGGCAAGTGAAACTTGCATCTCTTGATTTGGGCCATGTCTTAGGCCATTTCCCTTGTTTTAGCGTAAAAGAGACTAGACGGTGAAAGGATAGCCATCTAGACGCCTATGACCTAGCTTGACAACGAAGCTTGGTCCGTCACCCTCATCATGCTTATATGTCACATTTACTTTAACTAACGGTACGCGAATATGTTCATGTCATTGCATTTTGCCTGTCACGTTTAAATTCAATTAACGGTACGCCATTATCTGTTCCTGGCATTGCATATTGATTTGTCATCGTGATTGCGTAGCACACGCTACAATACACTTATTTTCCTGGCTCGTGTTCCAGAAGCGAGCCCTGTAGTTGGTAACCCCAACGCTCGACACATATGGGTGGGGTAAGAGATAAGCGGCCACCTGAGCACGAGTTGGCTTGATCCGCCACTCCGGCCAGCAGGCGAAATCTCTAGTGTATAAGTGATTAATAGTGATAGAGATAAGCGGACTGAGCCACGAGCTGGCCAGCAGGTGGACTCTCTATGCACTAAGTGATAAACAGTGATAAGTGAATAGTGATTAGTGAATTGGTAGCTTTGGCTACATAGTGCGTGCTTGCCTCTCTTCTAAACTGTTGCATCATACTTAACTGCCATGTCATTGCTTAATATTACAAGTGCTAGGTTGTTAGTTACTTTCAGTTTCCTTGCTCAAGTCTTTCAGACTTGCTGACATGTGCCCCTTTCTCTTTTGGGTGACGCATGTTAGACCTTGAGCCCGAGTTACTTGCTAAGGGTGAGGTGTTTGCGGACGCCGAGCTTGCGCCCGTGTTGGACGAGGACTTCGTAGACACTAGAGATCAGTCTTAGTGTCTGCGTCTAGTTTTGTTAGATCTTTTGGGTTGTCGGTGCGTGGCACCTAGTTTGATACTCTGTTATGTTTGTCTTTTGCTTGGCCTTGTTCTGGGTCTTTAGACTCTTTCTTTTAGCCTGGTGGCTTTTCTGTGATGTTGAATATTTTGTGGACAAACTGTGGGATTGATATTTTCATATCCGTCTCATATTATTATTATTATTGTTGTTTCGTTTGCAATTACAGGGACCTGCTTATACTAAATTTACGCTTATCAGGCGTGAGGCTTCACAGCTCCACGCTTGAGCGGACCTTCTCACGTCTCGCCTCCATTTTAGGGAAGCGGGTCGTGACAGGTTTTAGTGGTGGCTCATGCAGGTCCTTCTGTAACTGCAATTATCGGAATAACGATAATAATACAAATTGTCCAACAAATAAGTTCGACGTCGGGGCCCTAAGCTATGAGTCTAATTGTCTCGTTTTCTGTGTCATTAGATGGCAGGAAGGCGAATCACCTGTGGTGGTGGTGGTGGTGCGCCCCCTCATGACGAGGAGCCTGAGCGGGAGCCCACTAACGGAGAGATGATGCGGATGATGTTGCAGATGATGCAAGTTCAGCAAGGTGTGCTCCTGTAGGTACAGAATGCTCCGGTGAC
The DNA here is from genome assembly GCA_030789695.1 of Scilla litardierei. Lineage (NCBI taxonomy): Eukaryota > Viridiplantae > Streptophyta > Magnoliopsida > Asparagales > Asparagaceae > Scilla > Scilla litardierei. The sequence continues at coordinate 332,436 of CM061133.1, read as the reverse complement.
TCGAGCTGCTCGGGTGGTGGAAGCCCCTCGCCCTGAGCCTGGGGCGAAGCAGTTCAGAGAGTTGGGTCCAGCATATTTTGATGGAACCGAAGGTCCACTGGCTGCTGATGAATGGATGAGGAATATCGAGGACAGTCTGAAGATGTCCAAGGTCAACGAAGTGAGTTGGGTTGACTTGGCGAAGCGCCAGCTGAGGGATAACGCCAGGAATTGGTGGGATGCTGAAGAGAAGATGTTGGAGGAGCCGATCGTCTGGGCTACCTTCAAGGCCAGATTCGATGGTGAGTTCTTCCCGAAGGCTGCCAGGGAAGAGATGCTGCAGCGTTTTATCGATCTGAAGCAAGGGAGCTCGTCGGTGGACCGATATCACCAAGAGTTTATGAGGCTGAGTCGGTTTGCACCGAAGATGGTGCATGACGCTGAGGAGAGAGCTCAGAGGTTCCTGTAGGGACTTGCTTCGGAGCTCCAGAGTTTTGTGACCTCTTCTGACCGGGAATCTTATCAAAAGGTTTTAGTAGCAGCCAAGAGGTAGGAGCTGCTCGTGAACCAGAGGAGGGGGTCTATTGTTGGTGCTGGGAAGAGGCCTGTGGAACAGGCGAGGGCTGTGGTTAGACCTGGATTCAGGCCGAACCCGCCTGTTCAGTTTAAGAGGCCAGGAGGGCCTGTTCGGAGGACTTGCCATTTCTGTGGCAGGGAGGGCCATATCAAGGAATCGTGTAGGAAGTTCTTGGGGCAATGTATTGCCTGTGGATATCCCACCCATGTTCTCAGGGAGTGCCCGAGGTTGAAGCAGCCTTGGAAGACACCTATTGCTGCCCCGCCGTTGCAGCAGAGAGCCCCGGTGCCCGCTGGTCGTGGGGTGCCCCTCGTTCCGCAGAGGCAGGCTTTTCAGCAGGCTGTTCCGCCGAGGAGGCAGGCATTTCTGATGACCGAGGAGGAGGTTTTGGCCATGGATGAGGTCATTGCAAGTAACTTCCAATCTAGTTGTTCCTTCCCTAATTAGTTGATTGTTGAAATTATGTTGGATGCTTGTGTAGGAATGTTGCTAGAGTAAGATTTGATTGATTAGACTGTTTGTTAGGTGTGGTTTTGGTTTGCACGTTCCCTGCCCGAGTCCTCTTTGACTCAGGTGCGTCGATGTGTATTTTGGCCCAGAGCTTCGTGGAGAAGCATTCCTTGCCGACGTCTCCTCTCTCTAAGAGTTGGAACATCGGTACGGGGAATGGAGTAGTCACGGTGCATCGTGGGTGCAGTCCTTGCTCTGTGGTGGTTTGTGGACATGAGTTTTATGCTGATTTTATTGTCCACAACATCACCAACTACGATGTGGTCTTTGGGATGGATTGGCTTTGCGAGTTTCTATGCTACGATTGACTGCCGAATGAAGAGGGTGGTGTTCGAGATTCCCGGACATCCAGTATTTGAGTTCAGTCATTGTAGCAATTCGCTGGGTCCTATCAGATTTCGGGCCAGACCGGTGGAGGTTGTGGCTTTGCAGATGGAGTCGGAGAGGCCAGCTGTGGTGCGAGATTTTGGTGACGTCTTCCCTGAGGAGATGTCTGGTTTGCCACCTGATCGAGCTCTAGAATTTTCTATTGATCTTATTCCAGGTGCGCAACCGATTTCGAAGGCGCCGTATCGTATGGCGCCTGCAGAATTGGAAGAGTTGCGGAAGCAGTTGGATGAGCTTTTGCAGAAGGGTTATATCAATCCTAGTGTGTCTCCGTGGGGAGCACCGGTGTTGTTGGTAAAGAAGAAGGATGGTTCGCGTCGTATGTGCGTGGACTATCGGGAGTTGAATGCGGTGACCATTAAGAATAAATACCCGTTGCCTCGCATCGATGATATTTTTGATCAGCTTGGAGGTTCGAGGGTGTTTTCTAAGTTGGATTTGAGGAGTGGTTACTGTAGTGCCCTGTGGTAGCTACTGCACACGTACTAGAGGGGGGGTGAATAGTACTTAAAATAATTAAGAGAGTTATTCCTAACTATTGTGCAATGAACAAACGACAATGCGGAATAAACAACAATCAACAAGAATTAAACAACGCAAACAAAGAATGTTACTGGGTTCGGATCCACCCAAGTCTCCCCGACTTGTTCCCGGTGATCCTACGTCCCAACCACCCGGATCCCCTCCGGATACTTGATTTAGCAACCCTAACTCAAGATTTCCACTAAACCCACTTGCAGAAACTCCACAAGTGCAATCGACCTACAATCGATTCCCGTGAATCCCACAACCCGGGATCACTCAAACTCTCACAACCGAGAGTGTACAACAATTCAATGAAATGAAATGAAATAAACTCTTACCGTACAAAATCCTATGCCTTGAGTAAATCTTACCAAATTAGGGCAATGATGGATTTTGAGGAGAGAATGTCACCAAACCGAATCTCCACCAATAGGATCAGCGATCGAAGGCTAGGATGGAGGATGGTGACTTTGGATCAAGCTATTGGCTTGGAAGCCTCACAATGGAGAGAATCTCTCTTGAGGAAATGGCTCGAAGAGTTGAGGGAGAGATTCTTGTGATGAAGAGAAAGCTTTAGAATGGAGTTGAATAGATTCTCTTAGGTTTTTCCAAATCTCTAGAATGGCAGCCTTTTGATCTTATGAAAGAGCCCCTCCAACTATATATAGGATAGAGGAGAGAGGGAGAGAAAAACGTTTCAAGAAAAGCTCCAACGGCTCTATTCTGAACCAGACTAGTCGGTCAAAGAAGGATCACTGACCGACTAGTTCATCAACTAGTCGGTCGGTGATACAACGTAGACCGACTAATGGTTGAACAGCCAAAAGGTCGAAGTACAGGCAAAGACAACTAGTCGGTCTAAGAAGACTTGCCGACCGACTAGTTTCACAACTAGTCGGTCGGTGAATGTTCTTTGACCGACTAACGTCGAAATAGAATAGGCTGACTTCAAGTTGACTTAGTCGGTTTATGAACAAATGCTGACCGACTAGTTTCTCAACTAGTAGGTCGGTAAACGTTCTTTGACCGACTAACTCGAAACAGTAGCATAGGCTGAAAATGACTGTACACAACTAGTCGGTCTGAGAAGGACTCCTGACCGACTAGATCGTCATCTAGTCGGTCGGTGACTCTTCTTTGACCGACTAACTGTAGTCATAGAAAGAGCTGAATAAAGGGAGGCAAACTAGTCGGTTTATGTATAGTTGCCGACCGACTAGATCGTCATCTAGTCGGTTGGTGACTCTTCTTGAACCAACTAACATGCACTCGAAGCCGAGGGAAGAAGCGATAGGCTTCGGGAAAGTTTCTAATGGCTTCTATGATAATCCTAGCTCTAAGATATGAGCGAAATGAAGCTTATAAAGTAAGTCCTACTCAAGGCTTAACATTCTAATCTATGAAGCTAGAAGACTATAAAATAAACCTTACGAGCCGTCTTCAAAGCTTCAATCTTCATTCCTCTTGACTTCCATATTGCTCCTTGAGCTTCAACGAAGCTCCAGACACACAATCACGCGTATTGAGAAGTCTTGAGGCGTCGCTTTTGATGTTCGTATTCTTTTGACGACGATCTCCATAACTGCGCTCACAAATAAGTTAGTATACATTATTTATGTTTGCTCATCATCCAAAACCAAATCCGGGGAATCATATCACAACAGTTACCATCAGTTGAAGGTGAAGAAGGATGATGTTCCGAAGACAGCGTTCAGGACGAAGTATGGACACTACGAGTTGTGGTTATGCCTTTCGGTGTAACCAACGCGCCCGCAGTTTTCATGAATCTGATGAACCTGATTTTCTACAACTTTTTGGATAAGTTCGTCGTTATCTTTATTGATGACATTCTGATATATTCAAAGTCGGAGGAAGAGCATGCATCGCACTCGAGGATGGTATTGGAGATCTTGAGGAAGCATCGTTTGTATGCTAAGTTTTCGAAGTGCGAGTTTTGGCTGGATCGAGTTGCTTTTCTGGGGCATGTGGTGACTGGAGATGGTATTTCTGTGGATCCCGAGAAGATTAGGGTCATCAGGGAGTGGCCTGTTCCGTCGTCAGCGTCCGAGATCCGGAGTTTCATTGGTTTGGCGGGATATTATCGTCGTTTCATTAAGGACTTTTCCCGTATTGCTGAGCCGATGACCAGGTTGACGCGGAAGGATGTTGCTTTTGTTTGGTCGGGTGATTGTGAGAGTGCTTTTGGCGTTCTGAAGGAGAGGTTGACGACTGCCCCTATTCTTGTTGTGCCGGATCGCAGCGGTGGATTTGAGATCTTTTGCGATGCTTCTGGCAAGGGTCTCGGTTGTGTGTTGCATCAGCACGGGCATGTTGTGGCTTATGCGTCTCGTCAGCTTAAGGTTCATGAGAAGAATTACCCGACGCATGATTTGTAGTTGGCTGCCGTTGTGTTTGCTCTTAAGATTTGGAGGCACTTCCTGCTGAGTGAGAAAGTGAAGATTTTCACCGATCACAAAAGCTTGAAGTATATTTTCACTCAGAAGGAGCTCAACATGCGACAGCGTCGATGGTTGGAGCTTATGGCGGATTATGAGATTGATTTGCAGTATCACCCTGGCAGGGTGAATGTGGTCCCTGATGCGCTGAGTAGGCTTCCAGCGGTGATGATGTTGACCTCGCAGTGGAGATTGCAGCAGGATTTTTACGAGTCTGGTGTTGAGATTGTTCTTCCTGGGGAGGCTTCATCGTTGATGTACATGCAGGTACAGTCGACGATCGTGGATCGGATTAAGGCTGGCCAGGCTGAGGATCCGAAGCTGGTGAGGATTCGGGAGCAGGTGGAAGCCAGTCTGCGGACTGACTTTTTGATTCATGTGGATGGCTCGCTAAGGTTTGGAGCCAGGTTGTGTGTGCCAGCTGGGGATATCAGAGAGGGGTTGATGGTGGAGGCACACAGTTCGCCGTATTCTGTGCATCCTGGTGGTACCAAGATGTACCAGGATCTTCGCCTGAATTATTGGTGGCATGGTATGAAGAGGAGTGTGGCTCGGAGTGTAGCCAAGTGCTTGGTTTGCCAGCAAGTGAAGGCGGAGCATCAGCGTGCGGCCAGGTTGCTACAACTGCTTCCGATTCCGGAGTGGAAGTGGCAACACATCACTATGGATTTCGTGACTGGACTACCTCGGAGTCCGAAGCAGAATGACGCGATTTGGGTGATCGTAGATCGGTTGACCAAATCCGCGTACTTTATTCCATTCCGAGTGGGACAGTCCACTGAGGCGCTAACGAGGAGATATATGGAGGAGGTTGTGCGACTTCATGGAGTCCCCGTGAGTATCGTGTCGGACAGAGACACGAGGTTCACATCTCAGTTCTGGCAGAGTTTGCAGAAGAGCTTGGGTACGCGTCTGAGTTTCAGCACGGCGTACCATCCGCAGACGGATGGCCAGTCCGAGAGGACGATTCAGATTTTGGAAGACATGCTAAGAGCGTGCATGTTGGATTTCAAGGGTTCGTGGGAGGACCATCTAAATCTGGTGGAGTTCTCTTACAACAACAGCTTCCAGGCGAGTATTGGCATGGCGCCTTTCGCCGCTCTTTATGGGAGGAAATGTCGATCGCCATTGAGTTGGGATGATGTTGGTGATCGGGAGTTGTTGGGACCTGAGATGATCGTGGAGGCCGTGGATATCGTCAGGAATATTCGGGAGAGGTTGAGGATTGCTCAGGACCGTTTTAAGCATTGGGCGGATGCTAAACGTCGTCCTTTGGAGTTTCAGCCGGGCGACCATATGTTCTTGAAGATTTCCCCGAATCGCGGTGTGATTCGTTTCGGGAAGCGAGGGAAGTTGAGCACGCGATACATAGGACCATTTGATGTTTTGGAGAGGGTCGGCGAAGTAGCTTATCGCTTAGCCTTGCCGCCATCTTTGGAAGGAGTCCATGATGTTTTCCATGTGTCGCAGCTTCGTCGATACATTAGCGATCCATCTCATGCTGTGGATTTCTCGGAGATTACCGTTCGCCCCGATATGACGTATGACCAGCATCCAGTGCAGATTCTGAACATGCGTCAGAAATCGCTTCGGAACAAGATTGTCAATCTTGTGAGGGTGATGTGGCGACACGGCTCACCTGGAGAGTCTACTTGGGAGAATGAGGATGAGATGCGAGAGCGTTTCCCACTTTTGTTTCCGGACACGTGAGTGTTGGGAATTCCGAGGACGGAATTTTTCTTAAGTTGGGGAGGATGTAACGACTAGTTTTCTTGTTTCCGGATTTATTATATTATAATATGTGTTTTGGTGGATTTTCTCCTCTCGTGTGGTTTTCGTCTCCGTAACTTTCATTTTCGAACGTTTCGTCGTGTTTTCTCGTTTCTTCTTCCTTAGGATCGTCGATTTCGGAGTACGTCATTCGTGACGGGCTTCATAACGGTCGTATCTTACTATTAGATCAAGCCTAGGTGTCTTAGGAATCGATCCCGGAGCTCCGCGCTCCGTATCGGAACTTTTGATGCTTATTAGCCGGTATAAGAAGGGTCACCGACCGACTAGATGACGATCCAGTCGGTCGGCAATCCTTCTTGGACCGACTAGTTGGCTTTCTAAATTATTCATGAGTTAATGTTTATCGTTAGTCGGTCTAAGAACGTTGGTTGACCGACTAGGTTGCAAACTAGTCGGTCATCAATGCTTCTTTAACCGACTAACTCTTCAACTTAATTTTGGTATCAATACTTTTCACTCTTAGTCGGTCTAAAAACGTTCATCGACCGACTAGATGCTAAACTAGTCGGTCAGTATTTGTTCTCCGACCGACTAAATCTAAATCCTATTTTCGTTCAGAAGTTACTATTTACACTTAGTCGGTCTGCGTTGGTCGACCGACCGACTAGTTGCCAAACTAGTCGGTCAGTAGTTGCTCTTTGACCGACTAATCTGTGTTAAAACCCTAATTTCTGGGCAGCCGCCAGCCCATCCTATTTAACCCCCTCCCAAACGTTTTCTTCTTCCCCCACTCGACTTAAAACCCTAAAATCTCCCCCTTGGTGCCCCCTTCTCCCTCAAACCCTTATTCCTCCATTCCAAGCCCTAAATCCATCATCCAAACTCTCCCTCAACTCATTCAACCTCTCATCTCCCTCAAATCTCCATCAAACCCCCAAAAACCCTAGTTCTCCAAACTTCTCCATTCGTTTCCAGATCTGGTCCATAGGTTCCCCGGAGTGTTCCTTCCGCCTCCTTACGGTAAGAAATCGATCTCTTGATGTTTTCATAACCTATTTGTATTTTTATGAAACCCTAATACATGAATGTTGGTTTAAATGATTGTTCCCCATAACAGCGAAATCCCCGTAGATTAGCATCCGCGAGACGAACCTTCGTGATCGTCATCCGCGGTGCTAGGCAAGTGAAACTTGCATCTCTTGATTTGGGCCATGTCTTAGGCCATTTCCCTTGTTTTAGCGTAAAAGAGACTAGACGGTGAAAGGATAGCCGTCTAGACGCCTATGACCTAGCTTGCCAACGAAGCTTGGTCCGTCACCCTCTTCATGCTTATATGTCACATTTACTTTAACTAACGGTACGCGAATATGTTCATGTCATTGCATTTTGCCTGTCACGTTTAAATTCAATTAACGGTACGCCATTATCTGTTCCTGGCATTGCATATTGATTTGTCATCGTGATTGCGTAGCACACGCTACAATACACTTATTTTCCTGGCTCGTGTTCCAGAAGCGAGCCCTGTAGTTGGTAACCCCAACGCTCGACACATATGGGTGGGGTAAGAGATAAGCGGCCACCTGAGCACGAGTTGGCTTGATCCGCCACTCCGGCCAGCAGGCGAAATCTCTAGTGTATAAGTGATTAATAGTGATAGAGATAAGCGGACTGAGCCACGAGCTGGCCAGCAGGTGGACTCTCTATGCACTAAGTGATAAACAGTGATAAGTGAATAGTGATTAGTGAATTGGTAGCTTTGGCTACATAGTGCGTGCTTGCCTCTCTTCTAAACTGTTGCATCATACTTAACTGCCATGTCATTGCTTAATATTACAAGTGCTAGGTTGTTAGTTACTTTCAGTTTCCTTGCTCAAGTCTTTCAGACTTGCTGACATGTGCCCCTTTCTCTTTTGGGTGATGCATGTTAGACCTTGAGCCCGAGTTACTTGCTGAGGGTGAGGTGTTTGCGGACGCCGAGCTTGCGCCCGTGTTGGACGAGGACTTCGTAGACACTGGAGATCAGTCTTAGTGCCTGCGTCTAGTTTTGTTAGATCTTTTGGGTTGTCGGTGCGTGGCACCTAGTTTGATACTCTGTTATGTTTGTCTTTTGCTTGGCCTTGTTCTGGGCCTTTAGACTCTTTCTTTTAGCCTGGTGGCTTTTCTGTGATGTTGAATATTTTGTGGACAAACTGTGGGATTGGTATTTCATATCCGTCTCATATTATTATTATTATTATTGTTGTTTCGTTTGCAATTACATGGACCTGTTTATACTAAATTTACGCTTATCAGGCGTGAGGCTTCACAGCTCCACGCTTGAGCGGACCTTCTCACATCTCGCCTCCATTTTAGGGAAGCGGGTCGTGACACATGCGAATTTCAAAGTAAATACATCCTATCATGTAGTTCTAGAAAATCTGACAAGTAAGGTAAAGCATGTCAATGTCACTGAGATAACAATTTCACTGAGGTAACAATTTCACTTTGCAAGTTTCGAGTTAGTTTCACACATCTATAATAGGGTTCTCGCCGGTAGGACGTGATGAGTGGGTCGTTCTTCACACGGGGGCTTACCGTGCTTGGCGCTAACCCACCGCATACGGGTGGTGCCCTTGAAGAGAGTACCCCGTCATACGCCTAGTGGCCGCACAACCCTAACCCCACCCCCAAGATTTGTGCTGGAACACGAGCCAGCCTAGTCAACTCACATGACATCACGAAAGTCACGATTTCGCCTTCGAGGCGCACGATTTCACGATGTCACTCTCTTGTTAGTCATTTTGAGACATGCATCAATTAAATAATGTGACCATTTATCTTTACACGATAATTTCCATGGTTACAAGAGTATCCAGCAATATTTACAACAATTTAACAAAATCCTGAGCATGTGAATTTAACGAATGCGACTTGAAAATTTAGTTATGGAACTTTGCATGCAGAGAGCTAAAAGAGTATTTACATGAACAAATTCACTATAAATCATATACTTGCCTGTTTTTTGGTGATTTTGGGTTTGTCCCGACGGGTACTTCGTTACGGTATGTCCGGTTTTCTGTTTTAGTTAAATAAATCAATGAATTAGACATTTTGCAACATACGTGCAATATTAAAATGACACCCGAATTGGGTTCGCCTAGTTTTACCGTGCTTTCTGACTAGTGTAACGTTTTATAAAGGGTATTACTAACAAGGCACGCGTTATTTTATACTAGTTTAATCAACCTAACATTAGTTAATTATACTAACACGGTGAAATCAAATAATACAACAATTTAACATTTGAATCTCAACACTAACAACCTATTGATTAATTTCACTAAGCTAGTTACAAGGGTATCATGTTAGTTTGAATGGGTTATTAGCATGTTAACATTTCATCAAAGTGGGTACACCCATCACACCTACTGTTTCTATTTTTGTCTAAGGGTAATTATAACAAATAACCTAGTTAGCTCTCCCTCTAGCATTATTTTAATACAATCTACCTACTCACAATGGTCACAGGCTACCAAGTATCACCCACCCCCTTTATTATTTTAACTCTCAACTTTCTTTCTCTCCTACCCTCTCTCTGTTCTCATCTGTCGTTTTCTTTTCTTTTTTTGCCTTTTCCTTTTGTGTAGCAGCTCATGCAATGGAGCAAGGGGGTGGGGGTCTTCACCTTTGCGGAAGGAGGGGGCAGCGGCCTCACGTCGAGCAGCGGCGGCCCAAGGCGGACGGCGGCGGTTCCAGCGGGCGGCGCGCGCGTTGCTCCGGCGGCCTGGCGGGATCCGGCTGACGGGGGATGGCTACGGCGGCGGCGGCTTCACGGCAGGCGGCGGCGGCGGGGAAGGCCGGCCGGCGGTCTGCAGCGCGCCGGGGCGGCGCACGGCTGAGGCTAAGGGTGGAAGAGGAGGAAGGAGAAAGAAAAAGAGGAAGAAGAGGGTTTGTAAGATCTGAATGTTTGTTTTTGAAATTGGTTGATCTGCAATTGGGTGTTTTTGGATCTGAAATGGGTGTTTTTGTTTCTGAAATTTTATTTTCAGATTTGGGTTTGTGTTATTGTTTCTGATTTGATTTTGTTGAAATCGGTTGATTTTCTTGCGGGGATGTTGGGTTTGCAGAATTGTTTTTGGTTGGAGAAGACGTTGCCCGCTGCCGTAAGAAGATTAGCAGGGGACACACTTTATCAATTTGTCAAACCCGTTTTAATTCGATTAAGATGTGTGTTTAATGAGATCTGAAGACTAAAGGGAAAGGAGAGGCGTACAGCTTTTCTCAAACGAAAAAAAAGAAAGCCAAACGTGTAGGTTGTCGTTTTAGGTAGGGTTAAGTTAATCACGTAATTAAGTAAGTTTTAATAGTAAAGTAAAAAGTAATTTGGGAACGTACTTAAAGCAATTTAGAAATTTGTAATTAGTGAATTTAAGATGTAATTAACAAGGTAATTAGTGAAATTAATTAGCAGGATAATTTATTTAAACTTGTTGGTAAATAATGATGACACGGTAAAACGAAAAATAGTGACGCGTTCGCGTCAACACGTACGTGCGAAAAGTTAACTGGATGACAAAAGTAAAATATTGGCGCGCACAATCGAAGACTCGTCTAAAAGAATACCGGCCGTTACAAAATACAGAAAGGAAATGCAAAAAGGAAATACATAACATAGCACACGCACACATCAACACAAGCGGCTAAAAGTTTGCAGTCTCTGGGTCGAACTCTGGCTCCTCGAACTCAGGGGCAACTTCCTCGATCTGATGGTCGTCTGTCGGTGCCATAAATGGAACCGAAGGTAAGTCACAACAATTCTAAATATGGAAGCAGTGTACAAGTATGACAACATGTAACTATGTACAACAACCAGAGTGAAAAGTAAAGTACTGATCAACAATTGTACACAACTGAGTAGTAAAGGTAAACTGAACCGAGAGAACAAACTGTACTGTGGTAGTGCGAGTGTAAAGCAGGCTAAGCAAGCGGTGCATGCTACCGCACTAGCTATAAGTACGACAAGTGAAGTATCGGTGACTGCACAGGTGTAGTAGGTAAACTGCAAGTACTGCATAGAGGTGATCGTGCAAGCTACACTAGAACTACGTGACTCAAGTCAGAGAGTACAATATGTGACCATTGAGTTCATCTCTTGCCTGTGTGCACTTATCCAGACGAATGCCGAAAACACATGCATCTAGATAGGATGTTGACATGCATTATTTTTATATTTTGTCGAAACACAGTGTAATGGCCCAGAGTGCCATATACGAAGGGTCTATGCTTTTATGTGAATATAGAGTGTATATCTATGTACTATGTATCGTGTATATGCTTGTATACAAGTTAGTACATATCTGTGTGTGATTTATGTGGTTGATCGTGCATGTAGTATACATGCAGGAATAGTGAGGTCATGCATGGGTAAGTGATGCATGAAGGAGGTTATGTGATGGTATGTGTATGTATGTGAATGGGTGTGTAGGATCGGTGTAGAGAGAGCCTAGTGTGAAAGGGGTTAAGGTTAGTGGCATTATTGTAATTTATGGGGAGTGTGTGTGCGCATAATAGGAGAGTGTGAGAAGTAATGGCATACTTGTAATTACGGTTGGGTGGCAATTCTGGATTTTGTATGGTTTTGTGCATTGAGCAATTCTGGATTTTGTATGGTTTTGTGCATTGAGCAATTCTGGATTTTGTATGGTTTTGTGCGTTGAGAAATTCTGGATTTTGTATGGTTTTGTGCGTTGAGCAATTCTGGATTTTGTATGGTTTTGTGTGTTGAGTAATTCTGAGTGTGGAAGAGATATTTATGGAGGATGGCAAACTTGTAAATATGACTTCTTGACTCTTCTACTAAATTCTTGGTTCTTCTACACTCTTCTCCCTAATTCTCCTCGTTTCTAAACTCTTCTAAAAATATCTCACTCTCTCCACAAGATCAAGCCGAATTCATCCCTTCCCATCGCTCCCTCTTAGACTTAAGGGAGGCTGAGCACCCATAGGGCTACGCCACCCTCACTCTGCACACACCCGTAGCATCCCTGTCGTCGTTTGGGTGTCGTTGCTGATTCTGGGAGCTTGTGGAGAAGAAGAGAAGGAAGAATGAGAAGGACTTGAAGAAGGAGGAGACATATGGATTTGGGCTACCCCTTATCTCTCATCACCCCTAAGGTAGGATTCCATCTCCAACTAGTATTAGAGTTGCATGCTTAGTTTTATGGTTGTCGTTGTTTTGGTTTTGCCTTTTCTTATGTTAATTCTGAGATTTGTATGGTTGTGCGCGGTGAGCAATCCTGAGATTTGTATGGTTGTGCGCGGTGAGCAACCCTGAGTTTTGTATGGTTGTGCGCGGTGAGCAATCCTGAGATTTGTATGGTTGTGCGCGGTGAGAAATCCTGAGATTTGTATGGTTGTGCGCGGTGAGCAATCCTGAGATTTGTATGGTTGTGCGCGGTGAGTAATCCTAAGTTTTGGGTGGTTTTGTGCGGTGAGCAAGTCTGGACAGATTTATATGCTGATTGTTTTGCTTATTCCTTCCAATCTAAAATTGGGTTTGCTCTGAAACTTTTATGGCCTAAATATTGGACTATTATCTATAACTTTTATGTTGTAAACTTTTACCAATTCAAACTGGAAATAGGGTTAAAAATTCTATCTTGCCAACATGCATGTTTTTACCCAGTCTGAACACATTTTACTAAAACAGTGAGCAGTCCCTCAATACTTGATGAAATTGTGTGTTCTTGGTCTCGTTGGAAAGTTAACTTCAAGCTCTACAATTTTGTAGTTTTTCATGTCTGCTAATTCTGCCTGCAATTAGTAGTAATCTGGTCATTAAGTTAGTGTAGTTTCTGCTTTCAATTCCAGCACAAGTACACTTTAGTATAAATTCTGTAGAAAATAGAATACTCATCTAAACTTCATGAAAATTGATATGTGAACTCAGGACATCTATACCTACAACTTTCATTTATATTTCATTGTTATGTTCTATACAAGAATATGGAGTAAACTGCTATTCTATCTGACTGTTGTGCAATTTCATATAAGCTGAAGTTGAGAAGTGTTGTTCTTAATCCTTATTTGTGGTAATTGCTCTTAATTATTAGTGTTCCATGATGATGGATGGTTGGCTGAAGCCATGCACTTATATGTTCATGTTTCACTCAAAGTGTTTCATCATGCATGCTTCTCTTTTTGTTATATGTTGACTCTAAGTTGTGTATGTAAATCTTTGATTAATGAAGCTATGGATGCTTATGTGATGGTGTAAGGTTGGCTTGGTTGAGGCATGGCCTTTTGTTGTGATAAATGGAAATGGGAAAGGGAATCCACGAGGAGATGCATGTCCCAAGTGTATTGTGAAATGTGGAAAGAAAAGAATGGAAATGGTGGTTGCTATGTGATTCTTTTGTTACACGTTACTTTTTAATTGAAATGCTAAGAAATGATTAAGTCCTCTTAAAGGAGGGTGACACGGGGATTGGGAGACACTAAGTTGTGGGAAAAACATGAGTGGCTGGACTGGTGATTGGTGGCCCTCCTGTTCTTGCCCGAGTGGCGGGGAGTGGCAGAAATGTGGAGAATTGGAGAAAATGTGAAGGGGAAATAAGGGGAAAACATGGCTCCTTTAGTAAGAGCTTGTCTCGCCAACTGGGGGTGAGGTCCAGTCCCAAGATGGTCTACCCACTACTTAGGGTCCAAAACACTTCAAATAATGTTCATTACTTTTGTAGCATTATCAATTGTTGCTTACTTGTACGTGCTTTACTTGTAGCCCTTCCATGTACCTTTGTTATATATCTCGCCTATGTTAGTTCTTGTCACTTGCGTATATTTTACTTATGTTGTCTCACTCTTTGGTTGTTGTACCTTTGTTTATGCTATGCATTCATTGCCTTATGTCATACACTCTGCCTGCTCACGTGCACCTTTCCACACTTCATGTAAGGACTAGTTGAGATATGGAATTCCTACTAGGTCACGCGTTGACGTGCCCCACCGTTGACTTTTCAGGTTCAGGTGTTGGAGTGGGTTGATGGCTAGGAAGTGGAGTAGTGGAGTTCTGTGGATGAGTTACTTTGGGATGGCGAGGGGAGAGGAGAGAGTGTTGTACTTTTGGGGTTTTGTTGGGTAGTGACGAGATGTTTATGATGGATGTATGTGTTGATGGATGATGTATATATATATCAGACTTTTCTTTGGGTTTAGTTATTGTACAGTTTCCCTCAGTGTTTCCTTCTGTGTTATGTTTTTGGGTTGTTTGGTTGTGCTTTTGGAACATTACAGGTACTATCCCAGCAATGCGCAGTGGACCTGCTAGAGTTTTTGTACTTTTCCCTTTCGTAACACCTGCCTCTTCGGGAGTACCTGGGACGGATTCGTACTTCCCAGGTATCCTGGGGAGCGGGTCGTTACATACAGGCAGCTAGACAGGATGCCGAAACTCATGCAGCTAGATATGTAGATTGAACTCCAGTCACTCCCGCACTCTCTCAAACTATGAGTTACCCCAAAACCCCAGTGAAGTGTGAAGTGTTCTATGTACATATTTTATACGGGATGTTTCACAAGATATTCTGTACGTTGTATCACACGATGCTAGTCAACCCAAGTCCACTGGTTAACTTTCTTATTGAAAACCATAAAGTAGTAACTCATTCCAAAGCAGAATGTGCTAAAGAGAACTGAGGATAAAGACAAGTCCAACAACTGTAATACCGATTACATGCTTCGAGCATGTAGTAGTATTGTTTAGCACACAATTTACTCAAGTTGATGGTTGTGTGCTACAACCACCAAAGTTGAAAGTTGGCAAAATAATTGATTACTTTTCTATTAGATTAGGTTTCTAGTTCGGTTCAAGTCAAGTAGCCATTCTGAGGTTACAGTGGTGTTCTAAGTACATACGGGTACACTAGCTAATTTCCTAACTTTAGAATTCATCGTGACTTACTAGTTTCGAGGTCGACGTAGCAAGCCGAAAGTAGATCTAGAGCTTCTACGGACGTTGGTGCACAAGAATTGGTACCTGCAACACAAGAATACTTGGTTAAAGAACATGACATTCCTATCTAAATAATTAGATCGTTCTGATTTTTAAAACTGATTAGACGGTGTCGAAAAATATTCTAAATTTTTATATAGGCTGAAAATGAAGAATATAATTTTACTACAAGAGGAAAATATTTTCAAAAGCCTCTGTTAATTTTTATAATTTTTAGAAGCTCAAAAATCACCTTAAAACCCAATTCTACTAAATAACGTAATCCTTCAATAATTTATTCTGGATGCAATACTAATCGGAATTATTCAAGTGAGTAGTCAAAACAACCGTCTCGAAGATTGTTCCAACATATATTTTTTTCACGTCTTAGTGTACGTGAAAATTACAAGTTACAGATTTTTTAAAAATAAAAACACGTATTATGTTTTATGGTTAAAAATTTATTCTGAAAAAAATAAGCGTCAGATTGAGTTGAAACTAGTGCCATTGGATCCAGAACGTCATTTCTGATTTTCTGGAGCTGGCTTTGTAATTTTTCGACCCCTACATGATTTACTATCAATTTAAGACCAATAAACCCCATTTAATAATTATATATACGCGTATTTATACGCGTATATACGTATCCGTATACTCATTAACCCTTACATCCGTTCTTCGATCACGCGTGCATGCGACGAGCGGGGCGTCATGCGTCGGAAGCGAGCGGCGTCGGGAGGAGCTCCTGTGGTGGGGCGGTCTTCGGGGGACGTCGACGGTGAGTGGGCACATCGGACGGGGCGGCGACGGGTTCTGGGCTATTGTGGGCCTCATCGGAGAGGTCTCGGAGAGGAGGGAAGCTCAGGACGATGCCTTCGTGGAAGTCGGAGAGAGCGGGGAACAACGGAGCAAGCGGCGGAGCTCGGGAGCGGGGGAAGCGACGATGGGTCTCCTTGAGTCTTCGTGGAAGGAGGCGGGGCATGGGCTGCTTTGAGCGGGGGAGCGTCGAGGACGGCGGGTCTCAGGCGAGGGTGAGCGAGGGTCGAACGGCAGGGGTTGCCGGAGAGCGGGGGTCGCCAGCGGGGCTTGTTGGTTGGAGGGCGTGGGTTGGCTTCGCCGTGGCTTCGGACGGTGTCGGAGGGAGGCTGAGGAAGCAAGGCGGACGTCGTGCAAAGTTGGGGGTGTTGCCGGCAGTTGCTTCAAGTGGCAGTGGAGAGAGAGAGAGGGGGGGGGGGGGTCCGGCGTGGGTTGAGCTTGGTTCGAACAAAAACGAGAAGAGAAGGGGGCTTCGGGGGTTTTAACGAGAACACACACACACACAGAGAGAGAGAGAGAGAGAGGAGGGGGAGGGGCGCGAGAGAGAACTGGGAGAGAGAGAGAGAGAGAGAGAGAGAGAGAGAGAGAGAGAGAGAGAGAGAGAGAGAGAGAGAGAGAGAGAGAGAGAGAGCCCGTTTTGAGAGGGTTCGGGTTTGGGTTAAGCTGAGAGGGAGAGGGTTTATGGGGTATTTATATGAAAAAAATTTGTAGAGAGTCAAAGTTAATTAATTGCATTAGGTGGGTACTAATTGTGATTAGGTTTAGCTTTTTGACTAAACCAAAACGTGTCCCCTCCTATGTTTTAGACACGGTTAGTGTAATTTTGTTTAGGTTAGGGTAAGTTAAAAAGGTAATTAGTGACGGTCATTAGTAAAATTTGTAACGAATTTACGATTTTGCCCCTGGAGTCAAACTATTCCGAAAAATTACAAAAACATACCCACGGATTCGTATCGTCGTGAGGATCGCGAATACGAGATCCATTTTGGGGTTTGAGCTATGGGGATACTAGTTTTAGGCCAAAACATTTAGGAAGCGTGTTTGCGGGTTCTCTATTGATTTGACTTCAAAAAATTACGAAATTAATATGGAGAGCCCTAAATGATCATAGAATGATACTGTAAATTTGAAAACGTTTTGACGATGTTTGTATGGAAAATTAATTCATTAAGCCAAAACAGTAATAATTGAAAAATGAATTTTTATCAGATTATTTAGAGGTATTTGATGAAACCCGAACTTACTAAAATACTTCATAACTAGCCTGATACTTCAAAATATTTTTATAAGAAATCTTTGAAATCATAAAACTTCTTACGAACCATTATAAAATAGTTAAAAAATTTGAAAATGTAATTATATGTATTAGTGAAAACATGCCGTTACATCATACACTCCTTAAAATAATTCAGTCCTCAGAATTTCTTAAACAGACAATATCTGTTATGAAGAAGCTCAAGCAAATAAATGATGATAATGATCTAATAAATTAGATTGTAGATAACATGAAATATAATGTGATATCATAGCATCAAGAAAACAAGAGATGATTCTTATGAATACTTACTATTGACATCACCATAGCTTCCGTAACTAGTCTCAAAACTAGTAAGATTATCCGACTCGGTAAATAGGCATGGGTAGCGTTCTTGCATATCGTCTTATCGCTCCCAAGTAGATTCCCCAGGCGAGTCATGACGCCATATTATCCTGACAAGGTTGATCACTCTATTCTTGGGGGTCTTCTGCCGTCGGTCCAGGATCTTGACTGGTTGTTGTTCGTAAGATAGATATGGATGAACATCAATCTCAGAGTAATCCACAACATGAACATCACCGGTCTGCCGGTTTGTTACAGCCTTTGCCCATTCCAGAATGGAAGTGGCAACACATCACGATGGATTTTGTTACGGGACTGCCCAAGAGTACGAAACCGATGCTGTCTGGGTGATCGTTGATCGATTGACCAAGTCAGCACAGTTCTTTCCTTTCAAAGTGGGCCAGTCGACCGAGGTGCTTGCCAAGAAGTACATGGAGGATATAGTGAAGTTCCATGGTGTCCTTGTCAGTGTTGTTTCAAACAAAGACACTCGATTCACATTCACTTTTGGAAGAGCTTACAGGAGTGTATGGGGACCCACTTAAGCTTCCGTACAGCTTATCATCCTCAGATAGATTGCCAATCAGAATGCACCATTCAAATACTGGAGGACATGTTGCGTGCGTATATGATGGACTTCAAGGGATCTTGGGAAGACCATCTACAGCTCGTGGAATTTGCTTACAACAATAGTTATTAGGCCAGCATTGGTATGACGCCCTTTGCAGCGCTATATGATAGGAAATGTCGTTCTCCTTTGAGTTGGGACGTCGTTGGTGATCGAGAACTCATTGGGACGGACTTGATTGTTGAAGCAGTGGAAGTAGTCCGAATCATCAGGGATAAGCTACAGTTGGCTCAAGATCGATACGATAATTGAAATGAACAAGTTTTTACAGGTTCATCTAGCAGCTGTGAAAAGTTTGGTTTTTTGCGAAATCATTAAAGGTGTGACGAATGAATTTACAAACAAAACCTCTTAGTTTCGAATAAATTGATAGTTTGTGTTTTTAGGATACGATAATTGAAATGAATGAATATATCGTTGAAGACAACAGCAGATGTTGATTCTGAAGTTAGATAACGAGCGATTTTCTTCTTGCTGGTCCGATACCTATTTTTCTCATATACTATATCATCGCGTGGTAAAAGGACCCCAAAACAAAGACCAAACCCCCAAAAGAGGGATGCTGACTGGTGTGGGTTAGTCCCAGTCATACTCCCAGTCAGCTTGTGACTGTAACAAATACAGTCAGCTTCCCTCTTTTGTATAAAGGATTATTCATGACCCGTGCCTTCGGGCACGTTTCATATCTGATATCCCCTCAAAATCTTTGGTCTACCCAAAAATTATTTCTCACTCCAAAATCTAAACGAATAAAAATCTAGTTTCGACGCGGGCACCTTCGGCGTGCCGCCCGTGCCCTCGGGCACTGTTCAATTAAGATATCCCCCAAACTCTTTGTTCTCCCCAAAAATTATTTTCCCCTCCAAAATCTAAACGAACAAAAATCTATATTCGGCACGGGCCTACTTGGCGCGGGCAGTTAATCATCACTCTTTAATCCTATTTGTTAAAGAATGTAGGCCCCACAATGATTGCCAACCTTTTTGCATTATCGTGTTACCCACCTACCTTTTAATTCGTAGGGAAACAATTTAAAAAGCTAAAGGGTTCCCATGTACAGTTTAGCTTTGTTCTCCTCAAAATTGTTTACGATATCAAATTTAGGTGTGTCCCTCAACCCCTCAACCGGTTGTGTTGGGGTCAACCTTCGGCGCAGGTTCCCATGTTCGTTTAAATTCGAATTAATCGTGGATCCAACCGGCGTCTGAAGGGGAATTCAATGTCCCAAAAATTCAAATATTTCTCCTCAAACTTTTTCAACACCTCATCCCAACCGTTCATTTCTCAAGGTCAAATCTCAGCCACTCTTTATCCATATCAACTTATCCTAGTCAGTCCTAGAATTCAAAAAAGGTTGTGTTTTAATATATAGATGGGAATTGCTATGGGAACAGAACATTTTGCTCAGTTCATCTACCACTTGAATTTTTACTCACTTACCATACCTTGGGGGGGGGACAGGGATATTAATATTGATATTTTTAATAAAAATGTAGTGGTATGTGAATTGAGTAAAAATGTCTGTTCGCATAACAATTCATTTGTAATTTAGGGAATGTTCTTTTCGCCGATTTTGGCTGAGAAAGTGGGCTCTTCCCACTATTTATCCACTGTAAACTCGAATCCATCTCTATTTTCTCATTGCGTGTTATTTCGCGCGGCTTCAGAAAATGGCCGCCGTACGCTGAGTTGGCGGTGGCAATCGGAATCCAACCCCCTCTTTAAAATCTTCAGGTTTTATGGTGATTTCGTGAGAATCCATATTCGAGTGGGCCCCATCTGGGTGTTATCACCTCCCACACTCTCCGATGCATCAGCATCATCTACCTCCTTCTCTCCATCTCGCTGCGGCCTTCGATTTTTCCTGTTTCCTTGTGAAACAATAACTCAAAATGAAACAATTTTTAGGGGTAACCTTACCTAGGACCACCACAACTCAAAATCCAACTTTCTTCAACCAAAAAACACATTATCCGGAGTGATATCTATATTCAATTTTCCACCTCCACAATCCAATCCCACTTTCCACTAAAAGAACAACCTACACCAAGTTTCTCTCGCATAAGATTCCACGCACTACAACTTTCCCACTTTTAACAATCCAACAAAAGAACATGCCCTTATTAACTTATCAACACGACGACAACAAGGCGAGTGCACGAGAATGGAAACACGACGAAAAAAAGAAAAAGTGTTATGAATGGGGGAGACATTTGGTCTCCACACACTAACATCCACCATTACACATACTCTTAGTGGGTGTCCCTTGGATTCTAAGTGACTTGTAACTCTCATATGATAATATATATATATTGTTATGGTGAATACGATATGCCTGCTTCTTCTAACAATTCTAACACGTTATTACGCACAATTGACTCTAGAAAATCTTTTCTAAATTTTTTTTTCCTCGAAGGAATCTAATATCGGTATCGGTTCCTTATAATTCTAACAAAAAGAAAAATTTAAAAAGTCAAAATTAGAAAAGAAAAAGAGGGGGAAAAAGAAAACAAAAAAAAGATAGAAATGAAGGGGGTTGAAGAAGGAAGAAGACAAGCGGGGCGGCGCCCGGGGGGCGGGCCACCCAAACCCCATCATATCTGTGTCGTTTCTACTATTATACGCCAACAAAAAAAGGGCAATTAGGATCCAATCGATCATAAAACCACATGATTCATCTAAATCTTTTTCCTTACATTAATAATAGGGAAATCGCTGAGCAAGAAGTGGTTTACAAAACGAAGGAGATCCAACTCCTTGGCCGCTCAACTCCGATCATCATTCAGAACGACAACGGCCCTTGCCCTCTCCTTGCAATATGTGAGTGCTAACTTCTCCATCTTTTACGTGTTCTTGCCCTAATCTCATAATAATAGTGACAATGATATTAATCGTAGTAATAATTTTCATTGTTAATAATTTTGGATTTTCCTTTATTTCCCTTTTTTCTTTAAGAAATGTCTTGCTTCTTCGAAATAGCCTCAATCTCAGCTTCGATGCATCTCATGTGTCCTTGCTGAAGCTGCTCTCTTTTGTCGCCGAAAAGCTCATTGATTCCCATATCAACACTGATGTTTTTCTTCTCTATTTCAATTCTTGAGATTGATCCATGCATTTCTTGTCTTGTCTTGTTTCTGACCTCAATTCGTTCGTCTCTATTTGCGCTTCAGGATGATGATGCTGGGTACGTGATCAACCAACGGCATAATATCTCAGATGCAATTGATCTGCTTCCTCGTCTTGCTGCAGGGATTGATGTCAATGTGCAATTTAGGAAGTGAGCATTTTAATTCATTATGTCAATTTTTAGGTTTGTAAACCCTTTTTGGCGGTGCTTACTAGTTCATGTGGTTGATTATTGTTGGATTCATGACGTGGAGTTCACACGGGTATGTGCTATATTTGATCTCATTGATATTGGTCTGTATCATGGTTGGATTGTTGATCCTTAGGTAACCAATTTCAAAACCATTTCGATCCAGTTTAGAATTTTAGGCATTTTTATCCATGCGATGGGTGATATTTGTTGGCTTTTAGTTGTACTTCAATGCATACATTGTTGAATTTTATGTTGTTCTTGTTTGCTTGGATTGTTTTGTTTGCATGCAGAATCCCAAATTGGTTTTCCTTTTCATAACTGTTATATTGCAATGTGAAATTATGCTTGCTGACTTATCAATACACAAGTTCACAATGGACTTGTATATTAATGGGATACATTATATAGTTTAAATACACTGTTAGAAAGCGACTATAAGTTCAATATATACACTGCAACCATACATATCTGGATACTTCGTATAAGTTTAATATGCTGTTAGAAAGGGATGCTTTATATTTGAAACTGGTATTTATTCCACTCTTTTGGCATATCTTGTGTTGTTTGGAATGTTTTCTATTCCAACAACAGTGGACTGGGCTAGTGGGGTGTCATTAGTTAACTTGCCTAAGCCATTTGTTTTTGATCAGTTTCCATACCTTGCACCCTAATTGTGTTTGCTGCTTTCAATGTGTCTTGCTTCTTAAAGAAGAAGCAATTTTCAAATGATAATTATTCTTACCTCTAAATAACTAAGATGCACATGTAACTTCATAACCATGGATGTATATGGTGGAGATGACTACTTCATGGTAGGAATTCTGATATTGTAGGCAATAGAATGAAGTTCAAGCATACATGGCAGTGAAATGTTATATTCACATAAAATAGGATCAGGATCAACTGTTCTGTTAGAGACTCAGTGATGGAACTGTCTGTTGAGAGGTAAGGAGGGATGGATGAGAGCAAAGAACTTGAACAACAAATCATCTTAATTGCTAAAGAATTCATAAGCACTTAAAAATGCAAGAGACATGGATCTTGATCTTTATTGCAATTTCCAGACATGCTTGCATAATCACTATACATTAAGCCTCCCATTTTCGGGAAATGACTAGAAATTACCAGTGTACCAAGTGCACGTAGTAAAAACAACTCCCCACGAACAGGGCATGGTACACGCGCGCAACCGAAAAGGAGCGAAAATTGTGGATGTGTGTGTCGGCGGCATCGTGGGTAAAAGGGGAGTAAGCACATAAATAAGACGGCTAAAAGGCCTAAAATGAAAAAAACCAAGGCCAATCATGCAAACAAGTGGGATGTTGGGGGGGACCTTCTTAAATATTTTTTTGATAGTGTGCCCATTCCCCAAGGGTTGAGGGGACACTACCACGTGGGACAAACCCATGGCAGGTCCCCCTCTTTTATAAGATAGATATCCAAATTGACCATTCATTAAACTTGTTTACCATTAAACAGAAAGAATTCATATATAACCAGCCATTGATGGATACATGGATTTTCTTTAATGGGCACAAGTCGGTGAACAGTCTATACATTTTTCTTTGCTGTATTCCTATTGTATAAAATATTTAAATATTTAAATATCATTGCAGTAGTAATATTTTTTTTGTTTTTAAACAACAATTTCACTGGTTATAAGTCAACATATAAGTCAAAATGTTGCATTTAAATTCTTTGATAACTCACAATTCCACAATTCTGTATGTATATGCAAACAAGTGATTAATTAACGGATATTTCTGGCCTAATTATTTTAACTAAATAAGAATGAAAAATCTAATAGGGTTGCATGTTATTTTGCACAAGTCTTTTTAACTAAAGGATTAAAATTATCTCCACCTATTACCTAAGCCATACGATTTTATTCATTTGTTTATTTATTTATGCCAGTCTAATATATCTTCAGTATCTATTTATTTTACAAGCTGTTTAAGGATGCAACGAGATTAAGAGCTCTTTTCCATAAATACTCTCAATCAAGAGAAATATAATTAATTTAATCTTATTTTAATTCCATGTCGCCCTATTTATTTTATGTGCATTAGTAATACCCCATATTTTCTTAACCAAATTTATTAATTTTAGGCATAATAGGTGACACAACGTTTTTATTGTATGTGACTATGTTAACAAGAATGATAAAATATAAGTTTATAGTACAGACTTTTAAGTTCTTAAGTTTTTTAAAAATTTTAAGTTTCAAGCTTAGTGGAGAAAATTCTTGATGTGAAAAGATTAAGAGAGTTTTTTTTTGCTTTGTTAAGCTTCTTAAAGAAGCTATTAGATTTTAAGACATTAGAGAGGTTTCTAGGGTTTCAAAGCTTGCGAAGGAAGTCTCAAGTTTGCTTGTTAAAGAAGGTTTAAGTTGGCTTGTTAAGAAAGCCTTAAGCCGGTTGGTTGAGAAAGTCTTGAGTTGTCATGTTAGGGCCTATTTCTTTTGTTGAAAGTGAGAATGTGGAAAGCTGAGGGGTTGAGGAATCTTGATGTGAGAAAAGTAAAGACTTGTGTTTCTTTTGTTGGAAAGTTGGGTGAAAAGTTGTTTTGAGAATTTTTAGTGGGGCCCAGACTACATTCTTGTGTTTCTTTTGTTTGGAAAGTTGGTTGGAATGTTGGATGAAGAAAGTTGTTAGTGTAATGTGGTGAACTTAGGTGAACTATGACCCCCCTTAATTTCTTGTGTATTTGAAGTAATTTGTGGGGTATTTGAAGTATTTTGTAACTGATATCATAGCCAAAAATTTTTTCCCAACGCAGCTCCAATAAATACACCATAGTAATAACGAAGCCATGACAAGGCCAACATGAAACCGGTATCCACCATCCATTGAATAGCCAAAATACAAAATTCAAAGGCACCTACAGCAAACACAACTTTTTCAGCAAGTAGCCAAGCGGCAAGCATGCAAAAAATATCCAAATTCCTGATCATATCCAAATAATTTTTTTGGCAAAGGCAGCTCCAGCATAGAAAACTAGCTACTCACAAAGACAACACAATGCAAAATTCGGTAAATGAACAATTTAAAGGAATGGCAGCCCTCAGAAATATACTGATCTATTTCACTGCTGGTTTCTTATCATCAGATATGTTAAACTGTGACCCCATCTTCACAGTCACAAACAATATTCAAAGCAATAATAAAATTACCATAGCCAATAAATGTTCCAACCCGGAAGAACAGAACATGGGCACTAAAGGAAACACAAATCAGCCATTCCATTTCATATATGGCATTTATATGTAAGCATTGTACTGTGTTGGCAATGGTATGTTTTTGATGCGTGCTCTATTGTTTGGGAGTAGGAAAGGAGAATAACGATAAGCATACCATAGCAAGGAATCATAAATAAGCAATAAAAATTGCACACGTAATATTCACTTCGAAACCTGCACCACGGGCTCCAATAAAGACACCATAGTAATCAAGAACCCAACGTAAGGCAAGCATGAAACATATATCCAACATCAATTGAATATCCAACGAAAAAATTATTCCAAAGTCAGCTCCAGCAAACACAAAGTAGTAAGCAATCAGCCAAGCCAAGGCTGGCATGAACCAGATATCCAAATTATGTAGCATATCCAAATAAAATAAAATTCCCAATGCATCTCCAGCATATACACCAAAGTAATCATGAAGCCAAGCCAAGGCACGAATAAAACTGATATCCATTATTCATATCATAGGCAAAAAAAGCCCCAATGCATCTCCAACGAACACAACATAGTAATCAAGAAGCCAAGGCAAGGCGTGCAGGAAACAGATATCCCAAATCCATATCAAAGCCAAATCAAATAAAATTCCCAAGGCTGCTCCAGCATAGACACCCTAGTAATGAATAAGCCAAGCCAAGGCAACAAGGATACTGATAGCCATATCCCATTTCATAGTAAAAAAACCCATGTCAGCTCCAGCAAGCATCCAAGCCAAGGCAAGAATCCAACAGATATCCAAATTCCATTTCATATCCACATATAAAAAATTTCCCAAGGCATCTCCAGCATAGACACCAAAGCCAAGTCAAGAAGACAAGGCATGCAACAAATATCCAAAATCCATGGTATAGCCAAAAAAAATCACAATGCATCTCCAGCAAAGACACCATAGAAAGGAAGAAGCCAAGCAAAGGCAATAATGAATCTGGTATCAAAAATCCAAGCCCAACTTAGCTCCATCAAAGACACCATAGTAATGAAGCAGCCTAGCATAGGCAAGAATGAAAATGATAACCAAAATTCCATAGGCTGTTCTAGCAAACACACCATATCCACACTTTATCAGGCAAGCCAAGGCAAGCATGCAACAAATATCCAAAAGCCATTTCAAAGCCAATATAAAAAATCACAAGGCAGCTCCAACATATACACCACAGTAATGATGAAGCCAATCCATGACACAATTGAAACTGATAAACAAAATCTCTATCATTTCCAAAAAAATTCCCTATACATCTCCACTAAAGACTCCATAGAAAGGAAGAAGCCAAGCCAAGGCTATAATGAATCTGATATCAAAAATTCATATCATAGCCAAAAAAAATCCCAACTCAGCTCCATCATAGACACCATAGTAATGAAGTAGCCTAGCCTAGGCAAGAATGAAAATGATAACCAAAATCCATATCAAAGCCAAAAATATACTATGGAAGCTCCAGCAAAGACACCATATTACTTAAGAAGCCAAGCCAAGGCAAGCTTGAAACAGATATCCATAATCCATGGAATATCCAAAAAAATTCCATAGGCTGCTACAGCAAATCACACCATATCCACACTCAATCATGCAAGCTAAGGCAAGCATGCAACAAATATCCAAAATCCATTTCAAAGCCAATATAAAAAATCCCAAGGCAGCTCCAGCATATACACCATATTAATGATGAAGCCAAGCCATGGCAAGATTGAAACTGATAAACAAAATCCCTATCATATCCAAAAAAAATTCCCTATACATCTCCACCAAAGACACCATAGAAATGAAGAAGCCAAGCCAAGGCTATAATGAATCTGATAGCAAAAATCCATGTCATATCCAAACAATAAATCCAAGGCAGCTCCATCACAAACACCATATAAAACAAGTAGCCCAGGTAAGGCAAGCAGGATACATGTATCCCTAATACATTGAATTGCCTATTGCAACTCCAAATCCAAACAGTACCAAGGCTGCTCCAGCAAAGACAACATATTAAGCAAGCAGACAATCAAGGCAATCATGAAACAAAAATCCACACTCCAAATCAGATCCAACTCAAAAAAATCCCTAGTGTGGATTTTTGTTTAATCCACCAGTGTAATCCAGCAGCCAAGCCAAGGCAATCATGAAACAAATTGCCAAATAAGATAACATATCAAACTCAGAAAATACCCATTACAAAATTTATAGAAAATTATAAATATGTAGCTCTCAGAAATTTTGGTTTATCATTTTTCCAACTGGTTGCTTGGCAGTTGCTCCTTCATTATCTACCCAAACAGTCAGCTTCAGTAAGTGAAGCCATACAATCCCAATGCAGCTTCAGAAAAGACACCGTATAAATGAAGAAGCCAAGCCAAGGCAAGCATGAAACAGAAATCCAAAATCCATATCTTATCAACTCATAAAACATCACTGTGAATAAAAACATCAAAAAATCCATATCATATCATATGAAGCTTCGGCAAAGTCAAAAACAAATTGGGGACTAGAGGAACCATCCAGCCAGCCTTCAGCCTTCCTGTATGAAGGAAATTTCAAAAAATATTGCTTCATTGTTTATGTTCCATAATTGGGCTATTTGAACAAAATTCACAACAAATCTGAAATCACATATCATGTCCATATCTTACTCAATCATAATAAACAAAAAATATTGATGGAAGCAATTCACGATACATAAATCCACAAAACATAATATTGACAAAACACAACATAAATATTCAGCAAATATAGTTAATAACCCTACAAACGATAACAAGCATGCATTGTAAACATCAAAATTATCATACAATAAGCCACCCAAAGTTTTAGTTTACCACGTACTCACCCCCAACCCCAAAATGAACCCAACGTCATTGATGAAACCAACTATTATTTACAAGCCCCATGCATCATCATCTCCGTCTCCGTCGGCATCACGCCTTGCCCTCTCAATCTCCTTAATCTTCTTCTGAATGTATCGCTTCCTAAAAGACTCTGGCATAGCCAAAATCTCCTGCCGCCAATCTCATTCCCGCTAAGGTCCATAAACACTGTATCCAACCCTTCTTCTGGATACTCTGTGAGAGCATACAAATGCTTAGCAAGCGCTTCAGTCGAGTGAGAGTGGGAGATCTTTATTGCTTCAGCTACCTCTCTAACATTGTCAACCATTTTCTCATGAGGTCGGGATCATCCCTGAAAGACCATCAACACATTTTCTTTTTACCCACTGATGGTGGGCTAGCATGGCTTGTCCCTGCTGATAAAGGCCCCGTCGAAGCAGAATGTGGGATGTTGCGTGGGACATCGTTTTCGTTTGATGCAGTAGGGGCGGATGTAGGACTTGCATGATCTCCATCACCATCAGAAAGTGCGCCTCCAAAGGGTTGATACACAACCTTCCTAAAATCACCCTTAGCAGCGTCATCTTCGATAATCAGCATAAGATCAAGCCACAGTAATGGTTTATTTACAGTCTTTCAACCTATGATTTGCCTGCACGAATAATGCATCAATTATTATAAAGTTTAAACTTAGATAATTTAATTTAATTTTTAGCTTTGCGTAATGTCGAATTAAATACCGCAGCTTAGGGTCCATAAATTTCAGAGTCAAGTTCTATCATTTTCTTCTCCTCAGACCAACCAGCCACACTTATCTCCATGCACGATAACACATCAGAAAGGCGACGAGACAACCCTTTCATATGATTGCGTACATGTTCTCTAGTGTATTCCGTGCCATAAATGGAGTTGATATGTGCAGTTACAGAGGTGAAGGCCGTTCCCCTGAAAGTCTTGTCGACTTTATTTTCTTGCCTTGCCTGTTCCGCAAGGAACTGAATTAGGAACATATCATGCTCCACAATTCACAGTTTGTTCGTATGACCCTTGGTTGGTTTCTTCGCTCTGTTACGGGGACTTGACACCGATGCATCCTCATCATCATCACGACGACTCGACTTCCTAGACGAGTCACTTGTGACATTTGTGTCGTTTCTGTTTTGGGAAGAAGTCATTGTGAAAGCACTTTGGATAGACGGGCTTCTAAATGGAGGGATTGCCCCACCTTGGATCGTATGCATAAATTCCGGTCCAGTCGGCATGGGCACGTGCATGCTATAATTGGAAAATTGTGGAAACAGCATACTGGGGCCAACTCTATGGAAGCTGTGCGTAGGAAATTGTAAATCACTCATTCTACGAGGCATAGGGCGCCCCAAGAATGGATCAATCCTTCGATCTTCTTCTACCCATTGTGTACCAAAGGAAATGTCATAATTTGGGGGAATAAGATCACTCCCTTGCACTGGTTGTGATGCCCATTTCATGCCTACAAAATCAATAATTTAATAACATAGCACAATTGGGGCTACTAACATACACCCGAATGTTTTCCATGTTGATCCATCTAATCCTTATTTGCATTAAACATAACTTCAAGCATAAGTTGTTACTGACAGTAGCTTTTAACATAACATAGTTCATGGTACCAAAAACATACAAACAAAATTAATTATATGGCATAATTAACATCAGAAAATTTAAAAGAATGCTATATATAGACCAAATTAAAAAATTGACATATACCTTCATTTTTAAAAAACTGTCTCAAGCTTGAAACATAAAGCCAAAAATCAACACAACCAATACATGTCAATGCATACAACATGAAAAACATCACCCCGATCATGTCCAAGACATTCATGATTCCCTACACAAGTGCCCTCAGATTATTAATTATAATTTTCATTACTAGTTTCTTGACATATATCAAGCATACCATAGTAATGTACCAACATATCATCATCATCAATCCAAATTACACACACAATTTTTTCCCCGTTCTTGTATCATCATAAGGCTCTACTATGTAGGGTTCCAACCATAGGTAGATGTTCATGCTTCTTGGATGCTTGGAAAAATCATCCAACATAAAGTCAAGCCAAGATTGTAACATCAATCCATAGACAATGTCCAAGTCTTGCATGAAACCCTACACACGAGCCCTCAGAATTATAAATCCGATAACAGCTGAATTATCAACTTCCATCAAATCGTAAGGGCATGTTTCTTTTGTTGAAGCAATACAGATCAATTTTCAATATTCTCGTGCATTGAAAAAAAATTCATTTTTGTAGTGCACAGATATCAGTGTCATTTTGTTTGTATCATATTGGGGCTCTATTTGGAAGGGAACCGAAATAATTTCGGGATCAGGCGGGGGTAAACTATGATTGGCTTGCTGTTTCATGATTGAGTAGCAGTTATGTTGATTCCACACAAAATAGTGATTACTATGGTGTATTTGCTGAAGCAACAATGGCAAATTTTTTTCCCTTTCTATGTTATGGAATTTGGATATCTGTTTGATTCTTGCCTTGGCTTTGAAACTTGTAGATAAGGGAAAATTAGGGTTTCATGCAACATGAATGTGTGCGAAAACCATCATCGAGAGAAACCCTCAAAAAATCGTAACCCCCGCAATATGAAGAAAATCTCTGAAATTAATTTCTTAGGCATCGAACCCATCATTAAGGCCAGATTTAGGAATTTAACAGAAATTATACACCCTTTGCAAATTCGCTTATCTGATCTAACCGAGGAGCTCCAAGGCAAGCAAAGAACCAAACGGTCGCCGGAGAAAGGAGCTATACGATTGCCTGAGAACCGAATGATCTCCAAGGCAACCAACATGGCTTTCACCTTCAAGCAAGGGCATACCCGAAGTGATTCGACAAGGGTTTCGCCATCGGCAACCCAATATCAAAGGGAAAAAAGTCCGCCGCCTAGGGTTTTTACTCACAGCTCTGAAGGAGAGATGTGAAAGATGCATCAGCGATAAGAGGTGAGCAGACCAAGTGGGCCCCGCAAATGCTGGAATCTGAGTGTAATCCCCATGAAACCCGGAGAAAACAAGGTTGAGAATTTGGATGCCACTGCGAAGCCACGACGGAGCCACCTCCGCCAACCCCCCCAATTTTCAACAAAAGAAACAGAACGAAGAAAGTGGTCCGTGAAAGTGGTCGAAAGTACATGAATAGTTGCGTGAACAGTAGGGTTGGGCGGGTTTCTCGCCCACTTTCAACAAAAGAAACGTGTCCTTAATGAAACTTTCAGTTGGGTTGTAATGAAAGCTTTAAGTTTCTTACAACTATAAGTAGACATGAACTCATTATCTAACTATACTAAGCTAACATGTATAAGATGAGATTTAGTGAGAGCATCAAGGAAGAAGCAAGGAAGAAGCAAGAAGGTCTGCACAGAAGAGATATTCATCAATTAGTAAGTAATGAATGCATGTTATGTAGTTTATATTTTTGTGACTATTTACTACATGCCTCTCTTCATATCCGATAGATGCAGGTACGCTGATGTACATAATGTTTTGCTTATTTCATGAAAATTGTCTATATGTTTGTTGATAATAAATTTGGAGATCTATGAGCATGTGTACATCTTTCTTGTTAGAGTTAGGTGAAGATGCATATGCCTGGGTGGTAGAAGCTATCGAGTACTGCTGGATATCACTATGTCCATTCCATGCGGGTGTTTTCTATGTAGGTTTTTGTTAAGGCACCCTAGGTTTTTGTTAAGGCATCCTGACTATATGCTTATAGTGGTAATACCCAAGTCAATCGGGCTGTGAAGTGTTGACTGTATTGGGACATGACCTGCTTATTATCACTGCATATTCACTGTTCTGAAAGAATCTTCATATGAAATGTCATGTGTTTAGCATATATGAAGTATTCATGTAAATTTACATATTATTATTCTTAATTATTTTAACTGCTTAGCAAGCTTTATTTAAGTTTATTCACTTATCGAGCAATTAGCCACCTATTTTTTTCAGATTTGCATGATCTAGATACTAAGCAATGGAATACACACACGCGCACACACACGCTAGTCATAACCCGTGCATGCGGGCACGGTTCATTTAAGATTTTTCCCGTGAAATCTTTGTTCCCCAAAAAATTATTTCCACTGCCAAAATAACAAATTCTGGGTAGAACAACAAATTCGACGCGGACGCCATCAGCACACAACAAATTAGCATAAAAAATTGCGCGGGCGGCGCCTTCGGCGCGGGCGGCGCCTTCGGCGCGGGCGGCGCCTTCGGCCAGTGGCGGAACCAGTCCTTTGGAATTATGTGGTCACAATTTAATATTAATAAAAAAAATATTATTATTAAATTAAAAAATTTAACAAACAATAAATACCAAACTGCAAAAAAATAAATAATTTTAAAAATCTACAAAGCAATGCCAAACTATTCAAATGATGCAATCAAAGGGCCTTGTATACCATTTTTTTTGAAGAAAATGAAGTGTTTTATCAACTAGGCTATTTTTACAAGAACTACATAGCATCAAAAAAATATATCTAGTTTGAGAAAAAGTAAAAAATTGCTTGCAACGTGCTTTGCATGACAAATAACAAGCATAAATGCAAGCGTGTGACAAAAATGTGGCACATGAGTCTAAAGACACAATGAAATAAAACTGATGTAATGAATTGATAGCACATATACTAATTAAAGAATTAGCATGTCCATATGTTCCTATTGTATCAATTCCACATGTTGAAATGAAAAGTAATAGACAGTTTAAAGATCATTGTTAGTTATCATAATTATTGAATAGGCTAATGATTGAAAATGAAGAGATAAACAACTAGCACCCATTAAGAAAATTAGGGGGAAAGGCTAATTTTTCAACACAAAACAGAAAAATGGTGAGATTTAAACTTTACTCATTTGCAGTGGTAAAAGATCTACGAGAGCTAAAAGAACGCGAAAAAGCTAGAAAATTATAAATTTATGAAGAGATTCAAAGATATCCACTTTAATTTTAATCAAAACACGCATTTGTTCCCTGTGCTTTTTAGTGATAGAAGATGAGCCTCATCGACCCTAATTTAGAACTTGCGAGAATCCTAACGAGATCCATAGCAGAGATGTTGCTGGCTTTATTTAAGAACTCGCGTTGGCCTTGACATTGTTAATGGCATTGTCGATGCTCTCGAACTCCAAGATTGAGGATATGTAGAATGTGGGCTGAATTTTTTTGGGGGCAGTCGGAGACTCGGACTGATAGAAGCAGAGAAAGAAAAGGGAAAAAAGATGAGAGAAAAGTAATGAGGAAGAGACCTAAATGGGATGAAGAGAGAAAAAAGGTGCAAAAAATTCCTACACTTTTCTTCTACCGCATCAGCACACTTAAACCGTTCCATCTCATAAATTGAAGGGGGCTCGCCTTAAATGAGGGCTGCTGGAGGTAGCATTTTTAATACTAATTTATTTTCCAACATTTTTGTGGGGGCCCATGCCCCCACACCATAAGGCATAGGTTCGCCCCTGCCTTCGGCACAAGTTTTTTTCCCAAATGCGTTAATTGTGTGCACTTTGCTATTCCTCAAAAACTTTCATTTCCCCAGAAAGTTTTATTTCCCTAGAAATGTTTTTCCCTCCAAAACTTTCCACAAAATCTCATCTCAACCATTCATTCCCTAAGATTAAATCCAATCCGTCTTTCTATCAATCTGTTTGTCCTAGTCAGCTTGTCCTAGTCAGCCCTAAGATTCAAAAACAGTTGTCAAATGTAATATATATATATATGGGTAAAGTATTCCTAGGATGACTCCTTAGATGAAATCTAAGGAGTCACCCCCATTTTCTCCCATATTCCACATTTTTTGGATTTTATTTTTCATGGGGTTGTTCACATCATAAATGATCAACTTAATTTTAATACTTTTAGAGCCCCCATGTACCCTTGCAACTTCAACGGTCTTAAAACGTGCTGAAAA
Source organism: Scilla litardierei (assembly GCA_030789695.1). Lineage (NCBI taxonomy): Eukaryota > Viridiplantae > Streptophyta > Magnoliopsida > Asparagales > Asparagaceae > Scilla > Scilla litardierei. The sequence goes on along the minus strand of CM061133.1, from coordinate 298,918 downwards.
ACCCCATAAAGTTGCAAATGGTAAATGAGGGCTCTAAAAGTATTGGAATGACTTGATTTTTGGTATGTTGATCATCCCCGAGGTCAACAACAATCCCAAGAAAACAAATTCGAAAAAATATGGGATACATGGGAAAATGGGGGCGATGAAATCTAAGGAGTCACACTAGGAACACTTTACCCTATATACTGATGACATCGAAGACCTAGCGCAAAACGGGGGATCGCCTCCAGCATCTGCATTCTGAGAGCGAGAGAGCAAAATATGTGGCAGCGATCGTAATTTAGTTTTCAAGGGCGTTTTCAAGGGCTGTGGCAGCGATCGTAATTTACTTTTCTAGTAGCTCTCTAGCTTGTTTTCAAGGGCGCGATCATAGTTGCACCAAAATTTCCGATATTAACCACAGCTGCAAGATCAAATCGGACGGTCGGGAGTCAAACGAGCGCATGAATCACGTCTGAGGTCGAGCGCATGCGCATTTTGCCTATATATATATATGAGGAGGGATCTTATAGTCCCCAAATATAACCCCACAAGTAACCCCCTATCTTGACCCTCCATTGAATGAATTTGTGTGGTCCAGATTGATGGCCATCTTGATGAGAATGAGATGAGAAATTCAATTTCTCATCCCAAAACTCTCTCTCTCTCTCTCTCTCTCTCTCTCTCTCTCTCTCTCCTCTCCAATTACACAAATATTGAAGGGGCAGCAGCCCAAATTGTCTCTTTAATTAAAAAACTCTCCCCCCCAATTAACAGATAACACAAGAAACTCTCTATCTATCTATCTCTTTATATATATATATATATCTCTCTCTCCAGTTAACAGATAACACAAGAAAATCTTCCGTTGTGAGGCAAGCTTGCGTTCTTCCCCTAAGCTGATCTCTAACAGAAATTTAAGTTCGGTTCTCGATTCGAAGACAACAAGTAAAACTTGAACTTGTTTTTTTTATGCCTCAGTTTTTTGTTTTCCAATTTAGTGAGGTGCCCTAGAATGTCTTTTTCTGCTTCTATTTCTTCTGTGTAAAGAGGGAACCGAAGAGGGTTGAAACCCATTTCATAAGCTTGACAACAAGTTCCGCGTCTTCTTCTATTTCTTATGTTTTGGTTTTAAATTCTTTGCTTATCATCACCTTCATTTTATGGGTTTGTCATCACAGCTTGAAACCTTGGGTTTCAGTCCATCACAGTATAGCTGCACTGAAACCATGAGTTTCAGTCCATCCACAGTATAGCTGCATTGAAACCATGGGTTTCAGTCCAGCACAATATAGTTGCACTGAAACAATAAGAACTAGGAACTGATGTTGCCCATTATTTCTTCACAACAGTACGAAATAGGTATACATGTCACATTTCTTCACAACATTAGGAATTAGGAAAATATAGTAGACTTCATTGAAGCCTTGCCCATTATTTTATTACTGATGATGTTAATACTATACTGATGTTGTTTTTCTATACTTGTTTGTAATGAAAACACACACACACACACATAATGGCTATCATACGCCATATGAGATAGGCTCTCATACGCCCTCTCACATAAATTGGTTTCTTTATGTGAGAGGGCGTATGAGAGCATATCTCATATGGCGTATGATAGCCATTATTCTTATATATATTACAAAAGAGGGAGGTTTTTGAATCTTTGTCCCATGTGGCAATGTCACATCGCCACATGTGACAACATTCTTAAACCCAAATCCCAAAAGCCCAAAACCCCACCCGGCCCCAAAAAAAACACACCCAAACCCAAACACCCAAAACCACACCCCCAAGCAAAAAAAACAAAAACCCCAAGACACTACACACACTCAAACCCACTATTCTCATTTTCACCCGTTTTTGCACTCATCGAAACACCCGTGTGGGTCCCGCGTCCTTACTATATGGGTTGGTTTTTGGGGTGTCTGTACATTTTGTACACGGGTTATTTCTAGTATATATATGCTAAGATGACTACTGTGGAGGGGTTTGAATCGACTATTATCGAGCATATACAAGCAAAAGAACGATCAAATTTTACTAGCGTGGGTAGTGCAAAGGAGGAAGTAACTGTTGAACCAACACAAGCAGATGAAGAAACCAGGATCAATAGTGTGGGTAGTGCAAATGAAGTAACTGTTGAACCAACACAAGCAAAGAATGTGTTGTATGTTGGTAAGGAGTTTCAATCTGTAGAAGAGGCAGAATAATGCTATACAAAATATGCTAGTAGCAAAGGTTTTAGCATTAAGAAAAGTGGAACTGAGCGAAGGGGTGCTGGAGTTAGTAATGTTAATAATGTAAGATTTGCATGCACTTGCGAAGGAGTTCCGCGTAAAAAGGATTTAGAAGATAAAGAAATAATTTCAATGTGAACCGGTTGTAAGGCGAGGATGCGTATGAAACAATTAAAGTTTGTTAAAGGGTGGGGGGTTACTGTTTTCTATGATTCACACAATCACCCTATGATCAGCCCAAGTAAAATGATTCTAATGAAGTCAATAACAAGTTTTTCAAGTGCGGCAAAAGCGTTGACGGAAGTTTTGCTAAAGAACAACTTTAGATTAACAAAATCCCTCAGTTCTTTGGTGGGGCTGCCAACTGCACATTTAATAGTAGAAGTGTTACAACCATTTGAGAAATATTAGAGCTGAATATAATAATTGTGGAGATGCTCAAGCTGAACAAGTGCGGATGACAGATAGTAATTTTTACTATGCAATTGATGATGACGGTATTGGAAAAGCAGTTAACTTTTTTTGGATTGATGGAAAATCTCGGTTAGCTTACAAACAATTTGGAGATGTTATCACATTTGATACCAACATACAACACAAATAGGTATAAGATGCCATTTGGCCCTTTCACGGGTGTCAATCAGCTGGCCAATCTATTCTTTTTGGTTGTTTGATCGAAAATGAAACCTAAGATACTTTTGTATGGGTATTTAAGCACGGGCTTCTGGCTACGGAGGAGAAGCACCCAGTGTCCATCACAGATCAGGATTCCGCTATGACCAAATCAATTACGGAGGCATTTCCTAATACTCGTCATCGTTTTTGTCTTTGGCATATTAAAAAGAAATTTCCGAGCCACTTGAGCCACACATATATTTCAGGAAATCAGACTTCAAGAAAGATGAAGCAGTGTATTCATCAAACACACAATTGAAGAAATTGAAAACAAAGGGGCAACCTTGATAATTAAGTATGACTTGCAAGACCACAAATGGCTTAATGATATGTATGAGATTCGGCATAAGTGGATGCCGATTTACTGTATGAGTACTTTTTTTGGCGGAATGAATACGACACAGAGGTCGTATGAACTTCTTCGATATTTTTGTTACACGAAAGACAAATTTGAGAGAGTTTGTGGAACAATATCACAAGGCATTAGAGACCATATTTGTTAGGGAGCAAAAGGAGTGCTTTGATTCAATTTATAAGCACATAATACCTGAACGTGAGGTTGGTTTGTTGATCAATGCTGTAGATATATACACTAGAAACATGAATAAAAAGTTCAATCATGAGTTTAAAGAAGTTTACAAGCACAGAGCTGATGAGAAGGAATCAGATGGTGATGTCGAACCTATGGTGTTGGTTACAATGGGGAAAGCTCTTATGAGTTTTTAGTGAAGATGAATATGAAAACAAACGGGGGGTCATGTAGCTGCAAACAATTTGCATTCCAAGGTATACCTTGTAGACACCTTTGCCATATTTTCCATCGTTTATACCTAACGAAGATCCCTCTGTATTTCATGTTGGAAAGGTGGGAGAAGTATGCGAATAGGGTTAAGGTCGGAGATCAACCACAATGTTCAAGTGACCAAACTTCCTGTGTAGTAGATAAAGCAATGCGGGTTTGTAACATATTCAATGATATATCACAGTCTGTTTACTTGGCTGGACCATCACAACACTTGTGCGACATCGTCTTGAAATGTAGCAGTGAATTGTTCAAGGAGTTAATTGGAGAAGATAAGAAATTACTTGGAGTGGAGAATGGAGGGGCACACATATCTAGGAAGCTGGTTGTACTAGAGTAGAATTGTTAATCTTAGACCTACACATTTCATAGACAAAGGGCAAGAAAAGAACAAACCCAACGACAACTCAGGATGTTAGAGGTTGTCACGCCCCGCTTCCCATAATACGGGTGCGAAGACGAGCCGAAGGTCCGCATGGGCCGGAGCTGTAAAACTCGGACCCAATAAGCGTCTGCAGAGGTACACCAATCAATATACAGGTTCTTACATTATAGTTCAAAAAAAAATAAGAGTACTCAAAAGAAACAACATTCATTCATTAAGATATAATCCAGCAGTACAAAATAAAGTCTAATAAAGAAAGGCTCTGTATGGCTACAACTGCAAAGGGAAACTACTGGTGCTACGCACCCAACCTAGACAAGAAAGTAAAATGGTGCTACGCACCCAAACTAGAAAGCGGGAAACTCCACGTTAGCAACTAAAAAGGGACTCTAAGACTAGTCCTCGTCTGGATCGTACTCCTGAGCAGTGTCCTCCTAGTCTAAGGCTGTCGGTACTGACTCCTCGTCTACGTACTCTGTCTCGGTACCTGACGTACAAACACCCAAGAGAAAAGGAGTTGTACATCAGGCAGGGTCTACAAGTGAAAGGCGAGAAAGACTACTGCAAGGTGTAAAGGAATTTAAAGACGGATATTTAAATTTTGTTTACATGACAGTTTATATGATGCAACAGCATGTCAATTATATAGCACGGCAAAAGTAAAGACAGTGCAAGAAAAGTAAACGTGGCAAGTCAATGACAGTAGCATGTGCTACTGGCTACAAGACAAGACAAGACCGTGTGTGTCACGAAGGGTTCACGCCTTACGGTTAGAGGGCGACCAAACCCTCTAAACTATGCGACCACTCAACTCTACCCCAACCCAAGTGCACAAGACAAGTCTAGACAAAGGATCACTCCCTATGTCTTGAAGAGTGCCTTATTCGCTGCTAGCTTATCTGGTGTAACGGTCACTGTCCGACCGTACATATTTTAGCATGTAGCCGTGTTTCGTGTACGTTTTGTGTATTTGATTTTTATTACTGCTTTCTGTAGTTCAGACGCGCGACCAAACCCCGTATTCACGATCCCCACGAAGGCGCGACCATCCCGGTTTTTCATTGCAATTTTTGGATGTCGAGGGCCCAATCTGCTTAACACATTACTAAGTTATAAAATAATTTCTTATATAAAATTTGAAATTTTTAAGAAGGGCTGTACGTTTAAATCCAAGCATTTCTTGTTAACTAAATCCAAACAAACTGATTAATATTATAAATCCTAAACAAATCATTTTGAAATCTTAACAACCACATCTATTCCCACTCATCTCTCCCCACGTAACCCACTCATCTCTCCCACGTTCAACCTCTATCCCCTCAACCCTACTCTATAACAACACATGAATATATCTTTCTCCCTTCGAAAAGCAAACAGAAACCCAGCTCCGAAGCAACCATACTCCCATAGGTCTGCATACACTAGTCCCAGCGCCATCACCAAAGCTCGCAGCCACCCTCCTCCCGCGTAAACAACGCCAGCGAACCCCAAGGAAATCACCCAGTTCCCTCCGACCTGCCTTAAACACCCAAGCCTCCATTCTCTCCGTCCCGACCTCAACCCACCGTCAGCCCGTCCGCCACCAATCAGTGCCGCCGCCCGGAGATCGCCCAGCGCGCGCGCCGCCGCCCCGAGGTCGCCGGACCACACTGCCCAGCCGCCGAGACCGCCCCACATTCCTCCCGTCGCGCGAGGTAAGAGCCCCCTCCTCCCTTTGTTTTTCGCGTGAGATGCCCCTTTCATTGCCTTGTTGCTGCAAGTTTGGGTTAATGAATAAGAAAGAGAACGAATTGAAAATAGACAGAAGGAGATAGGAGAGTAAGGAAACAAAGGATGAGGAAATAAAGACTTGGCCTTGTTAATAAAGAAGGGGGACAGAGGGTTTAATGGATTAAGAAGTTATAGAGTAAGTGTCAGCCTTAGTAAATAAAGGAAGTGTGAGAAACAGAGGGTATTGAATTAATAAAAGAGACAACATATAGCTAATAATAGAAGAGAGTGTGTCAGCCTATGTTAACATTGCAATCATAAAATAAGTTGACAGAACCCTATTAAAGAAAGAATAAGAGAGAGAGAGGGTATGTTAACATGATAAATTGTATTAATAATATTAGAGTAGGTGATAGTAGGTGAGGGGTATTAAAAGTAATGTTAACATGATAATAACCCTATCATTAGTTGATGTTAGGTTAGTTAATAGGTTATTAGTGATTGATCTAATATCTGTTAGTTAGCTTTAATTCAGCATGTTATTATTTGTTTAATAATGTTAGGGTGATAATATTAGTATTAAAATAAGGTGTATCAGGTTAGTGTAACACATATAGACATCACCCTAGCTAGTGAACCCGATAAAATTAGACGAACCAATTTTAGAGATTATTTTAATCTAGTGTTTATTCACGAAAAATCTAATTCGGTGATTTGTTTAACCAAAACAGAGAACTGGAAGTACCAACACGTAGTACCCGTCCAGACGAACCCACGACAACCGATATCACCGGAAACAGGCAAGTGATACTTGCCAGTGTTTGTTTAGGCCACGTTTTAGGCCAATTTGTGTTCTAGCGTAAAAGAGACTAGGCGATGAAATGATAGTCACCTAGACGTTCCTACGAGATCTAGCTTGACAACGAAGCTAGATCCGACACCTTTATCATGCTATCATTTCATGCTGCCATGTCACGTTTAATTTCCATTAACGGTACACACTCTTATCTGCATTTTGCCATGTCATTCATGCATCGAATTGCCATCATAATTATGTAGCACACGCTACAATAAAATTGTTAACTATTGAGGCTAGGCACCTGCTTTGCGGGCACAACTCTATGCCAAACCAAAAACACTTCCTGGCTCGTGATCCAGAAGCGAGCTCAGTGTGCTAGTGAAACCAACGCTTGATACACGTGGAGGGGTAGGGTTAAACGGTCGCTTGAGCGTAGAAGTGAGCACGCACAGCCACTTCAGCCAAAATACGGAAACTCTGTGCACAAAGTGATTCATCAGTGATTCGTGAATCGTGTAATAGTGTTTTCGTAGTTTCTGCTACGACGTGCGTGCTTATTTCAACATGTCATTTTCAATTATTGCATTCTTTAAATGTCATGCCATTTCATCATTTTAGAACTGCTAGTTGCATTACTTTTTTTGTATCCTTGCACACAAGTCCTCCGTTCTCTTTCGGGAGATTTTTGCTGACATGTGCCCTCTTCTCTTTGGGTGTCACATGTCAGGTTCTGAGTCAGAGTTAGTTGCAGAGGGCGAGCAGTTCGTGGACGTTGAGTTCGAGGTCCCTGCAGAGACTGAGTTTGAGGACACTGGTGACCAGTCCTAGACTCACTTGGAGACTTCTTTTAGTTGCTGTTTTAGTAGTTGCTGTTAGATTTCGGTGCGTAGCACCTATCTCTCTGTTTATGTTTCAGCCATGCTTTAGTTCTTTTGTTCAGACTATGCACTTTGTGACTTTTCTGTGATGTTTGGAATATTTGTGGATGTCTGGTGGATGTTTCTTGTCTGTTTTTATTTATCCTTGTTATTTTGTCGCATTGCAAGAATCTGCCATTGGTATCATTCACAGACGCTAGTGAAACCAACGCTTGATACACGTGGAGGGGTAGGGTTAAACGGTCGCTTGAGCGTAGAAGTGAGCACGCACAGCCACTTCAGCCAAAAGACGGAAACTCTGTGCACAAAGTGATTCATCAGTGATTCGTGAATCGTGTAATAGTGTTTTCGTAGTTTCTGCTACGACGTGCGTGCTTATTTCAACATGTCATTTTCAATTATTGCATTCTTTAAATGTCATGCCATTTCATCATTTTAGAACTGCTAGTTGCATTACTTTTTTTGTATCCTTGTACAAAAGTCCTCCGTTCTCTTTCGGGAGACTTTTGCTGACATGTGCCATCTTCTCTTTGGGTGTCACATGTTAGGTTCTGAGTCAGAGTTAGTTGCAGAGGGCGAGCAGTTCGTCGACGTTGAGTTCGAGGTCCCTGCAGAGACTGAGTTTGAGGACACTGGTGACCAGTTCTAGACTCACTTGGAGACTTCTTTTAGTTGCTGTTTTAGTAGTTGCTGTTAGATTTCGGTGCGTAGCACCTATCTCTCTGTTTATGTTTCGGCCATGCTTTAGGCCTTTTGTTCAGACTATGCACTGTGACTTTTTTGTGATTGGAATATTTGTGGATGTCTGGTGGATGTTTCTTGTCTGCTTTTATTTATCATTGTTGTTTTGTCGCATTGCAAGAATCTGCCATTGGTATCATTCACAGACGCTTATCGGACTGCAGTTTCACTGCTCCAAGTCCGAGCGGATCTTCTCACGTCTCGCCTTCCATACTAGGAAAGCGGGTCGTGACATCTGGACAAAGGATCACCATCTCTGCTAGGAGGGTGCCTTATTCGCCGCTGGCTTCAATACCATTTAAGTAGAAAATCACATGGCGAGACAAGAATGATGCATGACTGTTTTAAGATGTTTATCAACATAGCAGTTATCGTAAATTTTGCCAAGACTTCGTCGTCAAGTCTAGGCTGTCGTGCATGTGTCCCATATGCTATCATTTCACGTCTGGTTCTCTTATTCGTACTTTTACAATTTAAAATAGTAATGGCCTAAACGTGGCCGTAACTACGCAAGTTAGCACACTTGCCTCAAGTGGCGAGGAGTGCATCCGTAGGGAGCATCTCGTCACGGGCAGTCCGTCGGTTATGGTTTGCTGTAACAAGTTAAATGGGACGATGTCAGAACTAGTTTTAGAAATCCTATTAGGGACAGTATCTAGGTTGATCGTGGCTATCCTAACAGTCCCAAATCACTTGTTCACACGATCAGGCCTACTCTACGGTTCTCTACGACGATTCTACCCTATGTGCGCAGTCAAAATAGTCCCATCGTCGGTCTAAGTTGTCACAACAATTTAAAGGTGCGTAAAAGTAAATTTAATGATTAGTTATCGATTTTTAATTAAGTTTCAATAGCGTAACGTGTGGGTTGCTACAAGTAGTGGGGCACCAATCTTGTTTGACGGTCACACGTGACTCGGTGTCGGATCTGCAACGGCAATGGATCGTGTCGCCTTTGGTTCCTCGACTGCGGGTAGCGCAGTGAAGAACGGGATCGTCAGGGTCGCCTCGGTTGCAGGTAGCGCAACGAAGAGAGCTCGTCGGCAACGGGAAGGGCAACGGCATCGTCGTCTAGCAGCAGCGTCAGCAGCAAAACAACGACAAGGCAGCGCGGATAGCGGCTAAGCAGCAGGGCGGCTGGCGGCAACCACGACTGAAGGGCTGAGCATCGGTTTGGGAACTGGGGGGTAGCCGGCGGTGGGTTGCGGGCTACGGCGGAAGGGGAGATGGACGGAAGGTGGAGGGAACAAAGGGGAGAGAGACTGATGCGCTGGGTTGTTCGGCGAATGGAGGTGTTGCGCGCGGCATGCAGATGGTAGGGTAGCTGGCGCACTGGCTTCGGGGGGTGTGCGTGGAGGAGGACGACGGTAAGATGGGAATGGTTTTGGGGTGTTTGGGGTTGCTGCAGGTTGAAGGAGGAGAAGTCGGGCCCGGGGTTGGCCGGACTGGGGCTAGAGGGCTGTCGCGTGCGGAAGGGGGAGTGCAGGACGTGGGTTTGATGTTCGTGCGTGGAGGTGGAGAAGGCGCAGGTCTAAGAGGTTGGAAGACGCCTGTGGGTTTGTGCGGCCGTGGTTCTTGGGTTTTAGAAAGGAGATAGGTTTTGAACGTGGAGCCTAGGGAGTAGGGTTTCATGCGGTTGAGGGGGAGAGGTACCGTTCGGCCTGGGGTTTGATAGAAGCTAGGGTCCAGGTTATTTTTAAAGTAGGGAGAGGAGAGAGAAATCACATGGGATTCATTTAGTGACGTGGGTCAAGGGGGAGCATGGGAAGTGCCAGGTGGTTAGGATTTTTAGTGGGGAAAATCAATTAGGTTTAGATTTCATTAATAAAGTTAGTTAAAAAGGATTTGATTTCCTTTAAAAACGTCCAGCAGCACTTGGATTATTAGGTTAGGGTTTGTTTTTAGGATAATTAATACTTATATGTATTGTTTTAAAACGTACAGAAATATTAGAATTTCGAAATAAAAAATGAAATTTTTTAATAATTAAAAAAAGTTATAGCAGATTGGTTTCTCGACTTCCAAAAATTACAAGGAAAATACCAGGACGCTCGCGCCTCTGAGAGGGTTGCAAAAACGGGGTCCAGTAATGCGTTAGAACTACGGAAAATAAAAATAAAAATCAAATATGAAAAACGCATACAAAACAACAATACACGCTAAAATACGCACGACCGGAAGTGGTCGTTACAGAGGCAAAGGTCAAAATGAGAATGAAATTGGGGTTTCACCAGGAAATAGTAATGCTAGAATTAAAAGTGCACTATAGAAAGCAACTAGCAGTAAAAAAGCAAGAGTTTGTAAGACATGCCTTGGGGTTGATGTTGGACACGATTCTCGCAATTGCCAGAAAAATCCTAAATTCCGTGTGCAGGCGACTGGTGGGCTGATGGACTGATGTAGTGCTTGCGGTTGTTAGATGTTTTTTTTGTAAGGAAAAAGTATTACTTCAAGAATATATCTAAATCTTGTATCCGTTTAAAAAGTTTAATTGAAAGGAAATTTTTTGTCTATGGTTGAAGCTTGAAGCTTGAAGCTTTTTCATGTTATATGTTCTATTTGACCTTTTGTTAATCAAAATCTCAGTCCAGTTGGTATAGTTGGTATAGTGAGTGCAAGGTTTCAGTTCATTTCAGGTCCATTCAGAAATTTCAGTGTATGCAACTACATCTCTAATAAGCAAATTCTGCATATAGGTTCATATCCATATTTCTTTTGTGCTTCATGTTTATTGAGTTACTTCCATATTCATATGTTTCTCTTACACCTTGGGTTTCAGTCAATCTCATTTTGATAAATTTCTGAATAATTCTTTTTCAAATTTGTAATCAATGCATTCTGACCAAGTTGACATTACTGAAATTTCTGAATTTTCTACCAATTTATATAGCAGCATCGCAAACAAGGAGGCCAATACCCAACTGAGGGCTCATCAAGTGTTGAAAGGCCCGATTTTAGTGAGCTCTCATCAAGTAGAAAAAAGACTGGGAGTCAATGGAGAAAGATGGCCGTAACATTGGGAGTTAATGGAGAAAAGACCGGGAGTCCATATAGGCACTTACACCTTGGATTTCAGTCCACAGTGCAGAGGTTGGGCCATATAGGCACTGAAATCTTGGGTTTCAATCCATTCAGAACTGTCCATATATGCACTGAAACCCTGGGTTTCAGTTCATTTAGTATATCGGTAGTCCATATAGGCACTGAAACCTTGGGTTTCAGTCCACACAATGCATTGGTTTGGCCATATAGGCACTGATATATGGACTGAAACCCTGGGTTTCAGTCCATTTAGTATATTGGTAGTCTATATAAGCACTGAAACCTTTGGTTTTAGTCTACACAGTGCAGTGGTTTGGCCATATAGGCACTGAAACCTTGGGTTTCAGTTCATTCAAAACTGCCCATATATGCACTGAACCCTGGTTTCAGTCTATTTAGTATATTGGTAGTCCATAAAGGCACTGAAACCTTGGGTTTCAGTCCATTAAGAACTGTCCATATATGCACTAAACCCTGGTTTTAGTACATTAAGTATATTGGTAGTCCATATAGGCACTGAAACCTTGGGTTTCAGTCCACACAATGCAGTGGTTTGGCCATATAGGCACTGAAACATTGGGTTCCAGTCCAATTCAGAACTGTCCATGTATGCAGTGCATTTAGTATATTGGTAGTCCAATAGGCACTGAAACCTTGGGTTTCAGTCCACATAGTGCGCCATTTTGGCTTTGAAACCTTGGGTTTCAGTCCATTCAGAACTGAAACCTTGGGTTTCAGTCTATTTAGTATATTGGTACCGAATGGACTGAAATTCAGTCCATTTGAGCATTGAGATACCAAAATAGCGGAAAACCACATCACCTAGGGGCATCTAACAAAGATGCAGCAGTGACTGAATTTGAACAAAAGACGAAGATCTATGGAAAGCTATGAACATATACAGTCCAAGCAATGATTGCAGATGAAGACGGACACAACTACTTTACTGTGATTACTGCTTGAAGGGGATGAATGTGCAACTGCAAATACATAAAAAACAACTACTTTATCGAGGCTTGCTAAGTTCATAAGAAAACAACATCACAATAATGCAGGAGAAGAAATAATCATTAATGAAACAATTCTTAATTTGAGAGGTCCACATCATATGCCAACAAAGACTATCATCCGCATGATAAAGTCTAGTTACAGAAAATACATTCAACGTTGAACAACAAAAAATTAACTAAACTAACATGACCAGAAAATAGTCAGCTTGGCCAATTCACAACTTTCCTAGCTATTTTGACAGAACTTCAACATGGGTATGGTTCCTCATTACAGAAACATGACAACATCATGTCTCTAGCAACACTACTAATAAAGGTTACACTTGATTTCCAACAGAGCAGTCAGCAACACGACTAAAAAGAAAAGGTTACATCACGTCTCTAGCAACTCCTGGCCCCAAATCTCCAACAGAGCAGTCAGTACCCTCATTGTATCCAACCCATATTTCTGAACGAATCCTTCTCCCTGTGGCAACAACAAAGGGAGATGTTCAAGATCAATCAAATCTAACATGAATGAAATTCTAATGTTTCCTGATACGTTATCAGCAGAAGGTACCTCCACATGCTTCGATGGAAATGCAGTCATCGTTTGCTCTTGAGACTCTTCCCTGTTTGGTCATATTTGTGAGCCAAATCTTCATTATGCCTTAATTTCCTTTGTCTTTCTTTAACCACCCTTACAATAGAGCCAATGGTCTCCTTTCCCTTCTCCTTTTTCTTCATCTTTTCCTTTGATTTTCCCTCCCCCATTTCAGGTATGTCATCAGTTTCATCTTCATTATTATCATCATCCTTGTTTTTCTTTTCCTCATTGTCCTTGACAAACATATCACGTTTCACAATTTTTTATACTCGATCTTCTCCTCATATTTCTTAAGTTGATTCTACAATTCAGCCTTTTCATTCTCCAATTCCGTTATTCTTTCTTCCTATTGATTATCCATATTTTGCAAAAAGGCCTCTTCATCTTCTGAGATAATCAACTCCTTAAATACCTGCAATTAAAACAAAAAAATATTTAGGCTTGGTGAAATGATTAAACACACACTAATTAGATACTAATTAGATACTGTTGATACCTATCATCTTAGTGCATACAATTTTTTGTAACTGAAACCTGTGTATCTCATTACAGTTTTTAGCACTGAAACCCAAGGTTTCAGACAATCACAATATAATGGCTGAAACCTTTGGTTTTATTCCTTCTTAAAATACACGATGGTTTAATATTCTTACTCATTTATCATCTACTGTACGTAGATTTACTTCATCAAGTGCTCACTCGATTGTCGACAAATCCCATTTAAGGAATCTCGGTTCTTCTTCCCAATTCCCAGTGATTTCTTCAAAGATGTTTACATGCTCGCGCAACCAATACTAGAATACTTTAATAATATGTTGATGCGATTAGGGCTTTTTGTGGGGATCAAAGGTGGGATTTTTATGGCTTTGGACTTCCTAATCTAGGGTTTATATGACGAAGAACTGATATTTAGGCACTAAATAATTCCTAGAACAATAGATCTAAACTAGAGAACAATTAACTAGCTAGAGAATTAAACTAAGAATTCTAAAGAAATAAAATACCTTTCTCAATTCTTCGATGATCTCCATCCTAGGGCCGGCCGGCCCCTTATTGGGGGAGGGGTTATCAAATGTCAATTTACTCTAACCCTCCCCATCTCTCGCGGAATCACAAGTTTGGGACCGGGTCCGTGGTGGACCCAAGTCGCCTCCTCCGATGATAGACCCGAACCGGACCCCCTTCTAAGCCCGCACGCCCCGTCCCCTCTATGGGCCGAACCACATCATTACTCCCCAAAAGTGCCACCTTGTGCTCAAGGTGGAAGTCTGGAAATTGGTTGCGGATCACTGTAGCGGGCTCCCATGTAGCTCGTGGTCTGGAAGGCCCCGCCAACGAATCCGTACCTCCTGAGTCCCGTTTGCGGCCTGCCGGATCCCTGTCAACTCCTGGGGCTCCAGAAGCACCTCCATGTCATCTGTCAGAGTGGGTGCCTGGGTGGCAGGGTGGGTGATAGTGTGTGATTCCCGATGGCCCGCCTCAACTGCGATACGTGAAAAACCGGGTGAATGGTGGAGGTGGCCGGCAACTGCAGACGATAGGCCACCTTACCGACCTGGGTTGTCACCTCGAAAGGTCCATAGTAGCGGGCGACTAACTTCTCATTGCTCCGTCGGGCCAAGTCTTTTGTCGGTAAGGGCAGAGCTTCAAGTAGACTCGGTCTCCCACTGCAAACTCCTCATCTCTACGGTGTGCATCAGCCTTGGTCTTCATAATCTGCTGGGCTCTCAACAGGTGTTTCTTCAACTCCTCCAGATATTTGTCCCTTTCAGTCAAATGCTCCTCCACCGGTGAAACCGGAGTGGTCCCGCGGCTGTAGTGGATCAACTGGGGCGGGTCCCGACCGTATAAGATTCGAAAAGGGGTGCTCTATGCTGCCGAATGGTACGAGGTATTGTACAAATATTCTGCCCATGCCAGCCATCTGGCCCACTGCCTCGGCGCATCTGACGCAAAACATCTCAGGTAGGTTTCCACACTCCTATTCACCACTTCTGTCTGACCATCCGTCTGGGGGGTGATAGACAGTGCTCCTTCTCAGCTTGGTCCCCTGCACCTTGAATAACTCCTTCCAGAAACTGCTGATAAATACCTTGTCGCGGTCCGACACTATGGAGGCGGGAAACTGGTGCAAGCGAACCACCTCCTTCATAAAAGCTGCTGCCATGGTAACTGCAGTGTAAGGGTGTCTGAGGGGTATGAAATGGGTGTATTTGCTGAGCCGGTCGACCACTACTAGAATAAAACTGTAACCCTCTGATCGCGGCAACCCCTTGATGAAATCCATGCTGATCTCCTCCCAGACCCTCTTTGGTAAGGCCAACGGCTGTAGGAGTCCCGCTGGTGCCATTGCCATATACTTGTGACGTTGACACACGTCACACTCTGCTATCCGCTGTGCAATGTCTTTCTTCATCCCGGGCCAGTATAGCTCTCTCGTCATCTTTCTGTAAGTCTGCTGTATCCCGGAGTGCCCGTCGATGGCACTGCCGTGGAACTCCTGAAAAAGCATCGGAATATGGGAGGAACCCCGGGGAATCACCAGCCTGCCGTGGTATAGGAGCCTCTGTCCGTCCATGCTGTATCCCTGGAAGTCCGCAGAGCCCTGCTGCAGTGCCTCACGTATCTTCGCCAGGTCCTCATCAGCCTCTATCTCCCTGCTCAAAGGCTCCCAGTCCAGAAGGACCGGTGCTGAAATGGCCACCACCTCTGCATGCTCCTCGCGACGTGACAAAGCGTCTGCCGCCTTGTTCTCTAGGCCCGGCCGGTACTAAATCTCGAATGTGAAATGGATCAACTTGGAGAGCCACTTCTGATTCTCCTCGGTGACCATACGCTGCTCCAATAAATATTTCAAGCTCCGCTGATCGGTCCTCACTATGAACTTCCTACCCAATAAGTAGGGCCGCCACTTCTGAATGGACATGACAATCGCCATCAGCTCCTGCTAATATACTGACTTCAGCCTCGCTCTAGCTGACAGAGTCTGGCTGAAGAAAGCAATATGCCTCTGGTCCTGCATCAACACTGCGCCCAACCCATATCCTGACGCGTCGGTGTCTATCACAAATGGTCTGCTGAATTCAGGAAGTGCTAAGACAGGCACCGTCGTCATCGCTTGCTTCAAGGCCTCGAAGGCCTTGGTCGCCTCTTCGCCCCAGTGGAAGTTGTCCTTCTTGAGTTGCTCGGTAAGTGGCCAAGCAATCGAACTGTAACCCTGGACAAACTTCCTGTAGTACCCTGTCTAGCACAAGAAGACTCGCAACCCCCGTAAGGTGGTAGGTACCGGCCAGTCCAACATGGCTGCAATCTTGGCTCTATCCGCCACCACCCCCTCCGTCGACACCACGTGTCCCAAGTACTCCACCTGCCACTGTCCAAATAAACACTTCTTCTTATTAGCAAATAGATGCTGCTCCTGCAACTCATGTAGAACAGCTCGCAAGTGCCCCACATGCTCTTCCATGCTGCGGCTGTACACCAAGATGTCAAAAAATACCAGCACAAACCTCCGTAGGTAAGGTCGAAACACTCTGTTCATCAGGGCCTGGAATGTCGCAGGGGCATTCGTCAGGCCGAAGGGCATGACCAGGAACTCATAGTGCCCCTCATGAGTCCTGAAAGCAGTTTTGGGCACGTCGGCCGCCCTCATCCGTATCTGATGGTACACTGACTTCAGATCAACCTTGGAGAAGCAGGCTGCCCCGTGAAGTTCATCCAGCAACTCATCAATCACGGGGATGTGAAATTTATCTGCTACTGTCTCCTTATTCAGGGCTCTGTAATCTACGCAGAATCTCCAACTCCCATCCTTCTTTTTCACCAATAAAACTGGACTGGAGAAAGGGCTAGTACTTGGCTGTATCACACCTGCCTGTAGCATGTCCTCTACTAGCCTCTCTATCTCATCCTTCTGTACCTGTGGGTACCTGTAGGGCCGCACACTGATGGGGGACACGCCCTCGCGCAAGACGATTGCGTGCTTATGATCTCTGTGTGGTGGCAGTCCCTGGGGTTCCTGGAAAACATCCTCATACTGAGCCAGCAGCTGCTCAACCTCCGATACCATCTCCTGTGTCTGGTTCTCGATCTACACTGAAGCGGTCACAGCCTGTAACTCCACCAAGAAACCTCCTCTCGCTGTGTGGATCGCCCTGGACATGGCCTTATAAGACACCAACGAACGGCAGAGGCTGGGATCCCCCTGTAATACCACTGTCCTCCCCCCATCCTGGTACTCCATCCTTAGCATCTTCCAATTTGTCCTGGTCTCTCCGAGGATCTGCAGCCACTTCATCCCCAGGATGACATCGGTACTCCCTAGCTCCAAGGGAAGGAAGTCTGTGACAATCTGTACTCTCTGCATGGTCACAATCACCCCGCGGCAGACACCCGTGCTGTGTCACCTGTCCCGTACCCAGCATTACTCCATACCGCCCCGTGCCACTCATCTGCAGTCCCTGTGCTTCCACCAACCTGCTGGAAATGAAGTTGTGGGTGGCCCCACTGTCGACCAACACTATCACCTCCTGGCTGCCCACCTGTCCCACCAATTTCATGGTATGATTCGGTGTGAACCCTACCACGGAATTGAGGGACATCTCCGCCAAGTCCAAGTGCTGGTGCTCTACCTCCTCCTCTCCTGCCTCTAGGATGACAACCTCGGCCTCTCCCTCATCATCACCAGCTATCAGTATCTGGAGAGTCCGATCAGCGCACCGGTGTCCTGGGGTGAACTTCTCATCACATCGGAAACACAAACCCTTCACCATCTTCTTATGTATCTCGGCATCTGTCATCCTCTGTACCTGCCCCCAGCTCGGGGCTCCTGCCTCCTGTCTCTGCCACCCCCAGCAACGGCTGTAGCTCCCTGTTCAGTCGTGGTCCCTGAGGAAGGTGCAGTCCTCTGTCCCGTAACAGCCGCCTGACTCCTGAATGTGGCACCTCCCCACGTTCCACGGGCCCTCCGCTCTGTCTCCTGATGGTCCTCCACCTTCCTTGCCAACGTCATCATCCCGCGAAGACCAACGGGCTCAAACTGCCTCAATCCCGACCTCACCGTAGGCTTCAGCCCCTTCATGAAACAACCCTCCAAAGACTCCTCAGATACTCCCCAAACTCGGTGGAAGAGCGACTCAAATTTCCTGATATAATCCCCTACGCTCCCCTCCTGCTTCAGCGAGTACAGTCTCTCGAACACGCCACCAGCCCGTCATGCACCAAATCGCTCGTCAAGAGCGTCGTGAACTCCGCCCATGTCTGAAAAGGCTGCTGCTGATCAGTCCATCGAAACCAGCCTAAGGCCTCCCCCTCCAAGCACACACCTATCGCCCGAAGCCACTCCTCCCCCGGGACCGCTGACACCTCCATGTACCTCTCCACCCGGTACAACCAGTCATCGGGGTCTCCTCCCTCGAAAACAGGCACCTCCAGCTTCCTCAAGCGTCTCTCCCCAGGGTATCCCCCTCTCTCCTGCTGATGGAATCCTTCCCTAGGCTGGTACCCCTGTCGCCTGTCTGGAGAGTATGCCTCGGCCCGATCTCTGAATCCTCCTTCCGCACCATGTCCCTGACAGTCACCCTGTGGGTGACCATACTCTGTCTGGTGACCTCCCGGTGCACCGTGATATGCTCTCCAGTCACCCGTCACTCCACCGAAGGATGGGGGCTGAGTCGATGACCCTCCAGTGATCTGGTGGTGGCCACTGGGCTGCTGAAAACCTCCGCAGGGCCCCCCAAAAGCCTGAAAACCTGTAAATTGCGCTCCTCGGACCTCGGTCGGGGCCCCCGGGAGCCCGGAAGGGCTAGGGAAAGTCTGCCGGGCATCCTGGGAGGTCGGCGGGGCCCCCCAGGGGTCTGCCGGACCCCGAAAACCCCCCTGGGGTCAGCCGAAGCCCCTCAGGGCTTCGCCGGGGGCTGCCTGCCCTGAAATTAGGCCGGCGGCCCCCAGGCGAGCTCGCCTGGGCTCGCCAGGGGGGTGGGAAGGGGCGGCAGGCCAGGCCGCCCCTCTTGGGGCCACGGCGGCCCAGTTCCGCCCCTCTGGGGGTTCGCCGGACCCCCCAGAGGGCTGGGAGGGTTCGGCGGCCACCCGGGTGGCCGGAAACCCTCCTCCGGTGCGATTTTCTCCTTGGCGTGGCGGCGCGTGGTCATTTTGAGCCCCCTACGTGTTGTCTCCTTGATCGAAGCCTCCGTCTTCTAGATCCGGATCATAAAAAAACCGTCTTTTTGCCCTTGTCCTTCGCCAAAGGTGGCTCCTTTTTGCTTGGATCCGCCTTTGGTACGAGGTGAGCGGTCAACGCCGCTATAGCTTCCGTCAATTCCGATAATTTGGCCTCCGTTTTTCCTTGGTTCTCCTTCATCTCCTTCATCTCCACCGGATTTGCGCGGCTATCTCGGCGTCTTCCTTCCTCACGTCGATGAAACCCTTGCTAATTTGGGCCTCCATCCATTCAACCTTCTCTTCCAAAACTTTGACCCGCTCCTTGGATCGTGTGCTCGCCATTGATCGACCGCTCTGATACCAATTTGATGCGATTAGGGCTTTTTGTGGGGATCAAAGGTGGGATTTTTATGGCTTTGGACTTCCTAATCTAGGGTTTATATGACGAAGAACTGATATTTAGGCACTAAATAATTCCTAGAACAATAGATCTAAACTAGAGAACAATTAACTAGCTAGAGAATTAAACTAAGAATTCTAAAGAAATAAAATACCTTTCTCAATTCTTCGATGATCTCCATCCTAGGGCCGGCCGGCCCCTTATTGGGGGAGGGGTTATCAAATGTCAATTTACTCTTTAACCCTCTCCATCTCTCGCGGAATCACAAGTTTGGGACCGGGTCCGTGGTGGACCCAAGTCGCCTCCTCCGATGATAGACCCGAACCGGACCCCCTTCTAAGCCCGCACGTCCCGTCCCCTCTATGGGCCGAACCGCATCATATGTTAGTTAAGATGTTGCATCCATATATTCGAAAATTATACCATACACTCCCAAAAAAACTTACCAGCAAACCAGTCGTGCACCCCCCTATAGCTCCTTTTGCATGTTCATATTTCTCTATACCCTCCAAAAGAAAGTCACATATCTACGTTGCCCAAGCAATTTCACCACATTTCTCGACAACTTGCAACTCTACTGAAAGTTGTCATTGTACCACCGATGTTGGAAAAGAAGGTGCTTGCACAAAAGAGGATGATAACCAAGGAACTAATATTCTTTGGATCTTTGGTCTCCTTTACAAGATGTATATCGATTGTCTCTAATATCATAGCTGACCTAATCTTGTTTACACAATCAGGAAAGTATGCATTCATGAATGTAGCTCCATTCCCTCCCATTGTAGCCCTTTTGCAGATCATGTCCTATTATTGGTAAGCCAGAGATGACTCCAATATCAAACGGTGTGACCTTTACATACTTATTTCCTAGTTTGAAGGCCTTGTGGTCATAGGTCTTTAAAACCTTTATAATATCTAGGTTCTTCCCAAACCCCGAGCCTTTGTTCTTCATCTAATCCAATACATTCTATCACCCAACTGAATGGTGTTTTCTTCATTTCTTATCGTTCTTCATCGCTAAGTTTACACCATATTTCTCTTATCTTCATCCCCGGGGTACTTCATCCACGGGGTACGTAACGTCGGCCTGAAGTGCATCAATTGTTTCTTGTGATCTCACATCCTACAATATAATTATCATAAAATCATAAAAGAAAAATTTAGTCCAAGAATGCAGAAATAGTTAAATATGCGACAACATCTTCATAAATCCAGTATGCAGAAATTCAGTCCCAGTATGCATAAATTCAGTCTAGCGATATGCTAAAAGGAAATATGTCATGCATTTGATTAAATATGCAGAAATAATTAACTGGCTTTCAGAAATAGTCAACTGGCCGAAACAAAAAAAAGGAAATATTAGCATTCCAGAAGCCACTGTAAGATTTTTACTACATATATGTTTGTTCACTCTAATGATGAAGACAAACATTCCAGAAGTGCTTTGCGGTCTACACATAATATTCTCAACAACTTCACCATCAGTAACAAATGTTTGTTGTTGTCATGTTGTTGGCCATGATTCATGAATATGAACTATTCCTTTGCTTATTATTTATTTCTCCAGAGCTTCGAAAATAAAATTCCTCATATTAAATTTTCCTTTAATGGTTCCTTTTTTGGTCTTGTGTGTGCAAATCCATCATAATACTATCCAAATTCTCTGTTTTTAGTGGCCGAAATACAATATTAGCTACAAACAATTTTCATCGTGAGGCTTCATCCCTAGCAAAGATATGTAGTTAATTATTTCTTGTTTACAATATTAATTTCTTGTTTAGAAAAATTTCTTGTTTAGCATCCAGGAAATTTCTTGAAAGAATCCAGGAAATGAGAATTTTTTTTGAAATAATGGTTGTCTTATCAATTTTTTTCTAACATATTAGAAAGTTTTCTTGAAAGAATCCAGGAAATTTCTTGTTTAGAAAAATTCCTAATTCAGTCCAATGATAAAAAATTAGGGCAAAGCAAAACCCCCCCTTTACAAGATAGTGGCTGAAACCCCATCGAGCAATGTTTAGAATCCAATGATCATTTTCAAGATAATGGCGGAAACTTCTTGAAAGAATCAAGGAAATTTCTTGTTTAGAAAAATTTCTAATTCATTCAAATGATAAAAAAATTAGGGCAAATCAAAAACCCCATTTACAAGAAAAATGGCTTGATCAAATAAGGATATCGGCTTCGTGATCTTCGTCACGCGCGAGCGATGAGGAGTTTTTGCGATAGAGAAGAAGGAGATTGGCTTCTTGAAAGAATTTCCCACTCGAGCGATGGAGCTTTTTTTGGGCTGAGAAAGAGAGTTTTTTGGAGAGTTTTTCTTGGGGAGAGAGTTGTAATTGGAGAGAGAATTTTTAGCGTGCGATTTTCTTCCGTTGTGAAACAATTCGGACAGACTGTAACTTTCGATATCCGTGTAATTGGAGAGGGAGTTTTTTTGGGATGAGAAATTCATTTTTTGGGACGAGAAATTGAATTTCTCATCTTATTCTCATCAACTGGCCATCAATCTGGACCACACAAATTCCTTCAATGGATGGTCAAGATAGGGGGTTACTTGTGGGGTTATAATCGGGGGTTATAAGATCCCTCGTATATATATGTGTATATATATATGTATGTATGTGTGTGTGTGTATGTATGTATATCCTACACCGACCCTCCAAAAACTTCATTTTCCAACATTTTTTGAAGATCAACACCATTCATCTTTTTCTACATAATATGGATAATAAAAATATCAAAATCAAGTGAATCCAATATTTCTTGACCATCGATCCGATTGTTGTAAATTCAACGGTGCAGAACAATAGAAATCTTTGCAACGATTGGATCAATGGTTAAAACCCCTTAGGGTTCACCCATATTTGGGGTTTTGGGTTTTAGAGCATGTACAACCCCAAACAAAAAAACTTAAAAAACTTATGTAAAATGAGGGTTTTGGAGGGCAAGTGTAGGAAATTTCGTAAAATGAGGGTTTTGGAGGGCAAGTGTAGGAAATTTCCTACACCGGCTGGTCACCCCCCTCAACATACTTACATATACATACACATGTATACACATACACACATACACATATACACACACACATACATACATATGTATTACATACATACATACAGAGTATACATTTGAGGAGGGAATCTGCTGACTTGTATATGCTGATAGGACGAAGGGGTTGATAGATTTGTGGCCAGAATTTGGCCCTCATCCTGGGGTGGATAGAGGGCTGAGATGGGGTTTTGGGGGACCACTAGGGTGTAGGTGTGGCTCTATTGTTGGGTACATGTGAATGTGGTTGAGTAGATGGATATGATTGGCGTGTCAAAATAAAAACCACAATGTCGACTATTTACGTGTTTACCATTGCCCTCTCATGAAACAAAGGAGCACCCAAAAAACCTCCATCTTCCCCTTATTCACGAGTGTGCCATTGGTCTTTTTCCCCTTTGCCCACCGCATGTTTTTTTGCACTTTAATCCCCTGTTTTCCACCTTTTACCTTCGGACGATACACACACACTTCCATCTACTTTTTAGCTACGCGTGGAAGCTACGCGCGGGGCCCACATCCTGTGGGGGGTTTTTTCTTTGGTCCCCGTGCACTATGTGCACGGGTTATTTCTAGTGTATACATATATCAAGAGCTCGTTAGGAATTTGATGAGAGGATAATTTACTTAGTCTTCTAGTGTTAGATGTTAAATTTTTGATTAGGACTTGATAGTAAACTTTATCCAATACAACCATGGATGATAAAGGTTAGGATGTTGTACATGATTAACTAGATATGCTAATTAGTATTATGCAATGTCTATAATTAAAAGCGGTATATAAGCGTCATATTTCTCTTGTATAATGAAGTTATGGTCGATTGTCATCAGCCCTTAAATAATAATATTATTTTGACTGATTTAGGGTATGAGGGCATCCGACCATGTAAAAGTTATGCATTTAACAAGTAATCATTAAGAAATTTGGCCAAAAGTTAGCAAAACTGACCTTATACGTTATCGTTTGCAACCTTATATTTACTATCTTGCATATAAAGGCTGCAATCTTATTACATATTCGTCAAAATCAAATTTTTTTAAATCGACCAAAACCGAAACTGAAACCAAAATTGAAGTCAATCTTGACGGGTAGCATTATGTATAATTTCGAAGTGCAACGTAACTCCTTATATCTATTGCTATCCCTCTTCCTGCCTCCTTCACACCTTGAGTGGTTTCTCATTCGTCTAGCTAGTTTATGCTCAATTTAGGCCAAAGCCAAAGCCAACTAATATGAGACATGTTGGTTCACATATAAGGCCCACAATGCACTTTTTAACATATACATAGGAGGGAATTCTGATAGATTTGGGGATGCAGCGGTAACCAATGGTAGATCTGTAATTTCTGGGGGGAGAATGGTAATTTTGGGGGTCCAGGAGGCAGAGGAGGCAGATCTGTAATTTTTGACCGAAACCATAGGTCAGTGATAGCTTGGTAATTGCGGATGACGACTCATTAGGAGTCTGGTTATAAATAAAAGGAAGGAGAATAGAATATGGTTCATGTGGAATTGTGGTGAAGAATTGATCGAGAATATGAGTAGATCCTTTAGATCTTAGGAGAGTTAAGCTTTTTCTCTCGAATCAAAAGCTAAGAGAGCGGTCATTCTATCGGCAGAGGCCAACTATCATTGTATCTCATTATTCAATTAATAAAAATCCATCTGATGGAGAAACATGCTGTATCACATACATTTTATAATTGCAAATCATAGATCAAGTAGACATGGCTCTGATATCACTGTAGGATATCGCTCTGATATCATTGCAACGCTGTTAAGGCCCATCATCAATGGTACCCTCGACCCGTCACAAGATTCATCACGAACTTATTTACGTCATGCCTCTCGATAACGCCCAACCT
This sequence comes from Scilla litardierei, assembly GCA_030789695.1. NCBI lineage: Eukaryota > Viridiplantae > Streptophyta > Magnoliopsida > Asparagales > Asparagaceae > Scilla > Scilla litardierei. The sequence goes on along the minus strand of CM061133.1, from coordinate 274,586 downwards.
ATCATAAGATCCCCATCTTAACGGGACTTGGTACTGTAAGAGCGATTACTTCGGGTCAGCTCATAACCCGAGAACCCGTACTCAAGCTCAACAAGCTCTGATACCACTGTAGGGTTTTCTGGGTCATTAGGGCAATAAAATCGACGTCCGGCCTAAGTCGGACGGACGAAGATATCAAATAAAGCAGCGAAAAATTATCTTAAAACTATTTTAAGAACAACCCTAAAAATATAAACCCTAGCCAAGATCTCTACTATTCCGGGGTTGGGGCCGACCAATCCCTAAGGATAGATCTATCTAACATTTGCAATTATAAATACTTGTTTAATTTAAACTACATACTTTTCACTTCGTTTCCGTAGAATACGAAGCGTCGTTTTCAGCAACATTTCTTTGGCCCCACACCGCTTTTTCCTAGCTGAAGCGCATCCCGAGCCGCACCTCGTTCTGAGCCCAATCGCTTTCCGAACCGCACCGCGTCCCGAGGCGAGCAATACCCTTGTCGTCGAGCCAACCACGCGTCGAAGAAGATTTCACCTTGAGTGGATCCTTCGTTAAGTCTTCGGATTCGATCCGAGCTCTTTCGTAGCTTTGCTAGAGCCTGATCAGGAGCAAGGAAGAAATTTAGGGAGAAAGAGAGAATATTTACTTTAAGCTCAGATCCGGGCTTGCTCACGTTTAATGGAGCTACTTAGAACTGGAGCTTGGGACGAGTTTCAAGGAGGGGAGCATGCCCCTATTTATATAGGCGGCTGACCCCTTTCCTTCACTCCATATCCAATGTGGGACAAAAAGTTTTTGAGGAAAAATTAATTAAAGTTTGCTTTTCACAAATGCCAAACTGTAGCAAATTTTGGAGGAAAAATTAATTAAATTTTTTCCCTATATTGATAGAAAGACGGCTCAGATTTATTCTTGATGAGTGAGTGGTTGGGATGATAGTATATGAAAATTTTTATGGGGGACTTTTGGAGATGAAACTAAAATTTTAGTGCAACATTATTGATATTCGTTTAAATTTAATGCATAAAAAGTTGTGCTCTGCCTTTGAAACTTGGACCATCATCTTTCAAAATTTTAATGGTGAGAATTTAATGCATAAATATTTTTACAACGATTACAATATCATCAAAATTTCCCTCATAACAGTAGGTGGCATCAATCGTTGTAGTCAAAAACAAATTTAATCCCAAATCACCGCCCAATTTGTCCACTTTAGACAAAATTTCGGTTACAAACAAGTGCATATAAAAAATTCTCCGCACTTTCGCTTTCATTAGATGTAAAATTCTGAAATATTTTTACGCTAATTTGTTGTTCCGCGCCGAAGGCGCCTGCTAAATTTTTTACGCTAATTTGTTGTTCCGCGTTGAAGGCGCTCTCACCAAATTTGTTGTTCCGCACCAAAGGCGCCCGTGCCGCTGAATATTTTTACGCTAATTTGTTCTTTTAAATTTTGGTCGTGGAAATAATTTTTTGGAGTACAAAGATTTCGAGGGGATATCTTAAATGAACCGTGCCCGCGCCGAATCTAAATTTTTGTTCATTTAAATTTTAGAGGGAAAAACAATTCTTAGGGAGAACAAAGATTTTGAGGGGATATCTTAAATGAGCCGGCGTCTGAGCCGAAGCCGACCGCTAAATTTTTTTACACTAATTTGTTGTTCCGATCGAAGGTGCCCACGCCAAATTTGTTGTTCCGTGTCAAAGGCGTCTACTCTGAATTTGTTGTTTTGCGCCGAAGGTACTCGTGCCGCTAAATATTTTTACGCTAATTTGTTTTTTAAAATTTTGGCTGTGGAAATAATTTTTTGGGGAACAAAAATATCGCGGGGGAAAATCTTAAATTAACCGTGCCCGCGGGCACGGGTTATGACTAGTATACATACATTGTTGCATCATTCATGGTCTAGATCCTTCAAGGATTTCATTAACCTAATTTCTAGATTGTTTAATGTTCTCTATATAGTTTTAAACTAACAAATGTTAGTAACCATCATTGATATTTTTTTCATTCATTCGTGCATTGTTTTGGTCTTAAGCTCATTATAAATGTTCATGGGTGGCAAACAAATTGTAGATTCTGAACCAAATTTGCAACATAGCGGTCAATATGTGTGATTCATTAGCCACTTACTACTGTCCATGATGTATATAGCATGAACAAAGTTTTGTGTTCTGCATAATGTCTGTAACAGCTCTCACGTAGATGTATGCTTTATCATTAGTACTTCATTTATTATTATTTATTAATTATATTGATCTGAGTTATCTTTATATAACTGCGGCTTTTTTTTAATATTTTCATTAAGTTTTAAATTATTTAAATGTAGGGTGAGTTGATATCCCTATTTAATGTCTTTTCCTGGTTGCAGTTCTGATCTCGAACTTGCAATAGAATTTCAGCAATAGGAGTTTGGGCGACAGGTCTGACAACAGCCTCAGTGCTCGCATCAACAAGGTTCACAACAATCTGCGGTTGGTGGCTGTTCTAGGCTTGTCACAAGTCCTCAGGTGAGGATTGGTTCCTTTACATTATATGCTATTGCTTTTTCCAACTGAGATTGTCATTTACTACATTTGCTTGGTAGAAATTTTCGTTTGAGGAAGGACTACTTTTGGGAAAATTTGTATTGATCCACCTCTAGATAGATGACTGGGGATAAAAATAATAGGGGTTGACTATCATCTACCCTCCATCAAGTGCTTCTAAATCAAACAGTTCTTGCGTGTGGAAGTTTGGATTGCTTGACGGATGCGCAAGGTCCAACTCCATCTCCAATAACCCAACTAGAAGTAGATCAAGATGAATCATGTAGTAATGAATGATGCACATACTTTTTTGTGAATTTCTTGCAATGTCATCACATATCAGTCTATATAATATACAAGGATAAGTGAGGTCAACTGTAATAGGAGAAATTTTAACGTATAGCATACAAAACTCTGACCAACATGATCTTATGTCACTGACTGGAAGAAACTTCAAGAAGGTTGGCCACTTTCACCCTCACATGACGTGAGTGCAAAATAAATAGCTTTCCTGATAGAACAAATGCAAGCTCTCAATGTATAATAAAATGTATTTTAATCATATGATTTTTCTTATGTATATGTTTTGAGGGGTGGACTAATGACAAACTACATGTTCAAGCACCCGAATTGCGTGCAGATTTTTGGAGGTGACATAGAATGAAAAATTCCCCGCATTGGTGGTTCATACCCACCTTCTTTTCCTCATTTATGGTGACAATACCACCTGATAAGATAGCAATATTGCGCTATTTACACAATTGAGAAGACTCAAGCAAGTTGCTTATGTACATAATTAAAATCATCATAGGAATATGTTGATTGCTGCTAAAAAACTCTTCATAAGTTGTTGACAGGCCTCCCCCTTGGTGTAGCACATAGATTAGCACTATGAAACACGGCCACGAACATAGGACACACAGACAACATGACACAAACACGGGGACATGGCAAATTCTTAAAAACTAGGACATGGAGACACCATAATATAACCACATGTGTGCACACATATCTATCTATCTATATATAATATAAATCAGCATCCTCGTGATTAGGATGTGCTGTATAAAAAAAGAAAAGCAATATGAGATGTTAAGGATAAAAATTCATTGTTTCTAATCAAATAACACATTCAAAAAATATACCTTGAAAAGAAAATTTTAAATGATACCTAACATGGTTCAAGGGATGTTTAAGTTTTGCTGACATGATAGCCTCTTATTTAACATCATTTTTATTTTTGAGAAATGGCTCTAAAGTGTCGGACACGTGACGTTTGAGCTATATTTAAATATGACACAACTTCACCCCACACCTTTTTGAGTTTTTAAAATTGGACATGATTGGGGAGTATTTGATACATGTCGTGCAACCGTTTTGAAGTGTCAGTGCTTCATATGTTTAGCATGATATTCAACATGTTGGGTATCATGATCATGTCTGACAACACTACATATGGTTTACGAACAGACTTTTTTGGGACTTGAATACCTCTGCACTAAGGATTTTACTTATCATATTGCAAGATGAATGTGTTAGTTACTACATCACTAACAGATGACACTCCTTACACATATTAAGAAGCACTTTCAGTTGCTTCATGGCGCATATGTCTAAGTGCATGTCTATAGACAACTTATTTAGAATAATATGAATGCAGATGGCTAATCCTTGTTCTCGTTTTTATCACCTGACACATCAAAGTGATCCCAAGAAATACACAAATTGAGTGAAAAGTAGAAATGAGGTTTTCAACGGATTGTTTGAATAGTCTAATCTCGATTTTGGAATGAGCTCCGGAGTTTGCAAACCAAGAAATGTTGCATCTTTGGTTTGTCACAGGACTCTTGGAAGTGGCCGAATTGGACCTTTGGTTTGGTGGGGTCCTCATATGTATATATTTTTGGTATGGGCAGAATACATACATGTTAGTGGTTATGCCATAGGCCAAATAGTTGGACCTTTATGTTATGTCATTTTTTCATTTATAAAATGGTTCTCTTAATGTTATTATTATATTACTTGCATGTTTCATTATAATAATGTTAGAATAGCTCTTTAATGTTATTCTAAATATCCCTAGTTATTCATCACTAAAGGTATACTGATGAATAATACTAGTATGAGTTTAATTGATAATTATGAGATAATTATATGTATGTTGATTCAAATCAAACTTGTAGGTACTTGTTGGAAAACAAGGTATTTGATACTCACTATGAGATCATTGCATGGATTAGTATCATATATGATCTCATAATAGTTCTGTCATAGAATCCTTAGACCTGAGGCCATCACAGTTTCCTCATAAGGTACATCATGTTTTAACATAACCAAACGTTATCTTTAATCAGATAATCATAAATGTTATGATTGAAAATGATGAGAATTATGCAGATGAAAGTAAATGAACAAGACGGTATTTGTCCCTCTCTTATGAGAGAGATATCTAATGTGCCCATCAATAAGTAGGACTGAGAAATGCATGGCCGTGCTCAGATGAATTGATATATGATCAATGTGATTTGATTTTTTTCAGTCTACTTAGTAATCGAGAAATTAAATGTTTGAACAATATAAGTATGAAACTGTCCATGACTTATGTTCAAATAAGATATCATGTGATAACATGATTATACCATATTCTATTGGTTAGGTTAATATCGGAATAACGATATTCATATTAATTGGGTAGTCATAATGTCTTGCTAGAGACCACTGATACGATTGTGGTGCGGCGAACATGGACGAGCGGTGCGGCGAATGTCGACAAGATCCCAAATGGTAATGGTTTAATGGAGAAATCATGCCATTAAATGAGAATGATTTTAGGCCCCTCATTTGGCAAGGATTTAATGTGAAATAATGCAATTGGGTAGTGCGACGAATGTGGACTAGATCTCAAATGGTAATGGTTCAACTAAGAAATCATGCCATTAAATGAAAGAGTGATTTTAGGTCCACTCATTTGGTAAGTGTTTAATAGGAGAAAATATTAGGACACTCGTTTGGTAATAGTTTAAATAAGAAGCGTAATTTAGCCAGCTTGGCTAATTACATCATTAGTGAGAGTCTTATTAAATAAGAAGGCAATGATCATTAAAAGAGGCATGTTTATGGTGAGAAGAAATAAGAAATATTGTTCTAGATTGGAAGATTTAGGCTTTCGTTTCGAAGGTAAAGCTAGGAGTTAGCTAATTGCATCCTCTCCTAAAAAGTTCAATTATCTTGTTTTTTCTTTTCCCAAATAAATAAAAATTCCATCTTTCCCCTTTCCACCATCAAAATTCTTTTTTATTCTGATTTTTCGCGAAGATTGTATCAAAGTGGTATCAAAGCACGACGATTCTGTGGCCATGATTGAAAATCACCAGGTGTTTGATGAAATGCTACGAAGAGCTCATGTGCTGCGGCAAGAATGGAACATGCTTTATCGGTATGAAAAATTTCATGAGTCAGCTAACCGGTATGTTTTTGCAAAAACTCATTTCAACAACATTCTTACAGCTAAGGGTGGAACTCAACATTTACAATTGTTAGTTTAATTGATGGGTTGTTATCTGGTGATGTGATGCTATCAAAGTTGCATTGCATTAGGGTCTGAGATATTAACTTTTGATTCAAAGAATGTTACAATTTTTCTTTATAGAGAACAAGCTTATAGAGCACGTTTTCTTGAAGCCACTGACTCGGAGATGATACATTTTATGGGATTTTTTCTGAGGATAAAGTAGAAGAAATTGAAGAAGAAAACCAAGAAAACGAAAAAGATGAAACAAAAAAACTCGTCACTTTTGAGGAGAAGACCCATCCGAAGGGTGACCCGACATTACATCCGAATAAAGACGAAGACAACGCCATAGATGCGGAACAAAAGGTGCAAACTTTGGAAAAGGACAATGGCAAAAATCATCTCTTGGAGAAGGATGCCGAACAAAAAGAAGATCCGGCTTCAAATTTGAACCCAGCGACGACTCCGACAAAGAACCATGGCATCTCAATTATCGAAAGAATGCGGACGGGGGCAGCAGCCCCCTCACAGGTCCCCAGGGCCATGCAGTCCCTCTGCATGGCCGACATGGCCCTTCGCCTATGCTGCAGGGCCCCCGCGGGCCATGTCATTACACCGGGAGCCTCACAGATCTTCAGAGGTAGACGGTGGGCTCAGTCGGGTCTCGCGACTAGCTTCATGTCGTGATGAATCCACGAGAAACATTGGTAATTGCTGTAGCTTCCTTCCAGGCTTCGTGATGATAATGGAGACCTTGGATGGCCTTTTGATACAGGAGTAGACGAGCACTATCAGTCAGAAAGGAGCATCCCACACACTTCATGCACTACCTTGAGGATAAGGTGATTCTTTGGGAGCGGAGTAATGATACGATTGCGGTGCGGCAAACGTGGACGAGCGGTGCGACGAATGTGGACAAGATCTCAAATGGTATTGGTTCAATGGAAAAATCACACCACTAAATTAGAATGATTTTAGGCCCCTCATTTGGCAAGGGTTTAATGAGAAATAATGCAATTGGGTAGTGCGGCGAATGTGGACGAGATATCAAATGGTAATGGTTCAATTAAGAAATCATATCATTAAATGAGAGAGTGATTCTATGTCATGCCCCGCTTCCCATTGTACTTGGAAGCGAGGACGCGAGCAGGTCTGCATGTGCTTAAGACAAAGAAGAGGTATTATCTTTTTTCTTCCTTATTTGACTCAAGCACAACAAGCGTCTGTGATTTACATATTTGCATGTTCTTGCGTGCGATCTCAGAGCAATACAGAATATCATCATTACACTCGATATCCAGATTACATGTACACAAGAATTAAGGCCTAGCATAGCCTTTACAGACAGTTACACCAAGTGGAAGAACACCTGAATAAAATTACAACAATAATATCAATAGTCTTATTGCAACGCTACGAAAACACGTTCCTCAGCAATGGGTCTCAGCGTTCTGGTTCTCCTGGCCCTCTGCTCAGTCTCCAAGTAAACTCTTTCGTGAACTCTGCTCAAAACCTAACGTATATTTCACAAGATAGACAAGGAAATATACGTCAGCGAGGGTTGCTCGGCAAGATTTAAAATGTTAGTAACAAAAGAACCATCGGCAAGATAATAATATTTTTTACAAAGCTTTGGGGATGAATGACACAATAGGATTCCAATAAGATGAAACATGGCAGCATAAGGAAGCATGTGGGCATAACAACGTGTAGTGTGCAAAGTAGTGAGCAGGCGAAGTGTAGTGCACAAAGTAGTGAACATGGTAAGGTGCAGTGTGTAAAGTAACAAGCATGGCAAGTGTAGTGTGTACAATAAGCATGGCAAGTGTAGTGTGTACAACAAGCATGTCAAGTGTAGTATGTACAACAACAAGCATGTCAATACGTTTAGCAGGTTACACAATAATATCAGCAGGGGTAAAAGAGTGCATCAATCGATCTCCTATCTAGTGACAAGCCCAGTGTCTGAGGGGGAGTGACTAGAATTACATCCAAGCCAACGGGAGCTACTCGTGACTCTATACTCACCGACCTGGCCAGATGTCGGTCAAGTTCACCAATAGAGTGCAACCCAGCATTCCGACCTCTACTACATTGGACTACCCCACCTAAAGTGTCCATAAGTGTATCCGTATAGTCCAATATTTGCCGTATGGCAAACATTCCGTAAATGCCACGCGGGCCCAATATCCGTATTGCCCGAAGGCCCAATGTCCGTAAATTGCCCCAAGGGCCCAATATCACATTTCATTAGAGACCATTCCACAAGTAACGGTATAACAAGCGAGGAGGGGATTTTGCATACATTATTAAAAGGGCAATATCACTTTGATAGTAAAAGCAAACCACACTTCATTAGGATCATTCTATCATTTCAAGAGTTATTAGGCAACTTAATTATAAAAAGTGGTTATGTTGACAGTACTAACGACATGTGTTGTATTTGAAAGTCGGCATGCGATAAAAATATTTGCAAGTGGTAATTACTTGCCTTACGCGATGCGAGTTTTGGGTGCCCACACGATCGTAAGATTAGGCATGGATTTGATCTGCGAAATCGGATTAAATGTCAAGCCCAACTAATAACTTAGTGTAACTATCATGTGTTTACATGCATAACCACATATATACACTAATACATATACTAACATACTTATATACCAACGTTTACTAACATAAAATATATATACCCTATAAGTTAATTATATAAGTTAGATTAAGTATACTGCTCATTATTTATATAAGGCATACACACCAACTATATTAATATCCATACTGTAACCTTACTAGCATGTAGATATATGTATATAAGCTAACTTCAAAAATGTAACACACTTATATATTAATTTAACTAACTAAGCTTTAAACATATATGATGTAAACATATATAGGCATCAACCTACTGTCATCATAATAATGAAGTACTGTTCACTCATTTAAAACCAGTATATAATATGTAATGTAAACTTACCCTGTCTTCAAGCTGTTGGGTTGTGTGGTGCTCGACGAGGGTGCGGTGGCTTCGAACGGTGGCAGCGAGCAGGGCGGTACGGATCAGCGAGCGATGGAGGGGTGGCAGTGCGGGCTGTCGGAGGTCGGACCATCGGAGCGCATATGGGAGGGGTGGCTCCGTCGGCGGTTGCAGGTGGAAGGGCGTCGGAATGGCGACGGGTTGAGCGGCTTCGACGGTGGGGCTCGAAGGGAGTTCGAGGAGAGGCTCAGGCGGCGTCGACGAGGGAAGCGACGAGCGGCGGGGTGGTGATGCAGTCGGGGCTGCTTGGGATTCGGTGATGGCAGGGTCGCTGGCGGAATATGGGAGGGCGTTTGAAGAAGGGAAGACGAACGGTGAAGGGCTGGGGTGTTGTTCATCGAAGAAGGAGGTGGTTGTGACGGAGAAGGGGCGGTCTGTGGCACTGGGAAGATGGCGGAGAGGATGCCTGAGGTCGAGGTGGGTTGTGGGGGTGGTGCTGGCTGGCCAAGGGAGAGGGCGCCGTGCTGTGGTTACAGGAGGGAGATGGAGTCGTGTGTGTGCGTCGGGGCTTTGGGGTGGCGACGGACGTCGGAGAGGAGGGCGCTCAGGGTGCTGGGGAGTGCGAGGCGTCGGACTGGCAATTGAGAGGCGCCGCTGTTTGGAGAGGGGAGATGAACGGGAAAGTTGAGGACTTTAATAGCAGGGGGGGTTTTCTTTAATAAGAAGAGAAGGAGGACGTGGAGGGCGCACGTCGTGCGTGATTGTGGGGAGGTTTGATCCCAGGCATGGGTAATGACGTGAGGGAGGGATAGAGTAAGTGGGGTTGTGGTTGGGAAATAAATGTGAGGGGGGGGAGAGAGTGGGTTGGTAGTTAAGATAATAAGTGAGGATATTAATATATTAATTAGTTAAAGTTGGGATTTGTTAGGTTATTAAGGATATGATAATAATATTAATTAGTTAGGATTGTTAATATTATATGATTGATTCATTTTTTAAAAATAAGGTCAGTTCGAAAGATCACCTTCCCCTTTTTAATCATTATTTATAATTAACCGTTTGAGATTTAAAAAATCTTAGTTAGGAGATAATAATAATATTACTAATTAGGTATTTACAATCTTGCCCCCAGTTATCCAAAAATTGTAAAAGAAATACTGGGGTGATCGCGCCTCCGAGAGGGTCGTGAGTACCGGGTCCGATCGCGGGTACAAGTCAAGGAAATAGTGATAGAAATCAGAGAGCAAAAATAAACACAATCCAGTACAACAAGGAGATATGTACGAAAATATGTACGACCAAAATGTGGTCGTTACATTTTAGGCCCCCTCATTTGGTAAGGGTTTAATAGGAGAAAAATATTAGTACCCTCATTTGGTAAGGGTTTAATAGGAGAAAAATATTAGTACCCTCATTTGGTAATAGTTTAAATAGGAAGGGTAATTTAGTCATTTTGGCAAATTATCTAATTAGTGAGAGTCTTATTATAAATAAGAAGGTAATGATCATTAAAATAGGCATGACTATGGAGCTTCAACCCCAAAACCCTAGTCGATCTTCCGGTGTTTCAAGTCTTCCGCTGCAATTTCCAAGCGCTGAAAGATCCAATCAGAGCGCCTCCCTTTCACCCCATCCGATCCAAAGGACCCCCCACAAGCCGATGATCCTGGTCCTGTAAAGACATGATCCAAAGAAGAACATCGCTACCCAGTACCCACTAGAAAGCATTAGGAGAATGCCACCCTTTGAGAGACCTTGCAAATCATGTAAGCAGTCATTTACAGTTATTCATGTTGGCTAGCAAAATGTGTTCGGCTTCGTGGAGTTTGCAGCCATTGTGTGTGGAGACGAGGAGGTTGGTGGAGTAGAGGATGTAGGAGATGAAGATCAGGAGGAAGCTGAAGATGACAAGGCTGCGGAGGGTGCCCATGCTCGACGAAGCCATGCCGGGCTTTTCAATAACATAAGCTCTGCCATTGCTGATGATGCTTCCGCTGCCCCCAAATTGATCGAATCATGTTAGAGATGGGAGAGAGAAAGAAATGCATTGCATTCTCGTTTTTGTTTCCCTTTTGAGAAATGCATTTTTTTTAATCATGTTGTTTGCTTTTGTGTTTCTTGCGCGTTTGTGAATGTTGAGAGTTTGTTGGGGAGTTTACGGAGGAGTTTTGGAAGTTAGAATTTTTGCTTATGCAACTGGTGCTTGAACAATGTCTGTTTTGTGGACAAACTGGAACTTATTTGTGCTTTTTCTCAGAAAACTATTATAGAGACTTTGCAGTTATTTCATTACAAAACATTCTTTTTTTACTTCAATTTGCAAATTTTGTGCTTTGATTTTGTGCCTATGACATTCCATTAGAGCAGTGAAAAATTGTGAAACTCTTGGAAATTTCACTAAATTTCAAGCCAAGCGGTGTCAATACCTTGCAGTCTTGCACCGGCACTTGAGATGTTCTTTTTGTGCACAATATACGTGTTCATGTCGACCAAAATGGGACCAAATTTATCGTTCTTTCATTTGTCTATACATTGATTGTTTGCTTCATGAATGAATATGAGCATGTCAGCAATTGTTTTGTGCTTTGGGTTCATCCTTCTCCAGTGTTCTTCCAATGCATCATCGGAGTATCTTTCTTTCCTGAACATAGGTGATGTGAAGGTTTAGTTTTTGAAAGCCGAACTTGACTTTTTGTTCGTCCAGTGCATTATAGGAACCATAATACTAGTTGTCTCATAACCCAGAGATAAAAATTCTTGTTGTTCATCATGTATCAATGGTACAGGAATAGCAAAATGTGAATAATGTCAATGAAAAATTATTCTTAATATTTAGGATCTCCACGTTGATTCCTGCCTCTTTTTGTTAATGACCCCCAGATGTTTCAAGCGCTTTGAGAATTAGCCCTTTTGCTCTCTGAATCAGTAACATCATTGGATTAGATCGATGAAGTACTAAACTTAAAAAGTAAACTTCATACATATTGTTTAAATGAACATGTCAACTATAACATGTTCAGACCACATCGGGTACTGTTCTGTTCTTCAGTATAATTTTAAGATGTAGTAATCTATGTAGCACAAAATTTGAAGTCAGAATAACACCATACCAAAAAACCTGAGATAGCATTTCAATTGAGGAATGTATGATACATACATACATACATACTTACTGACATAGCAGTATCTCTTATAAAATGAATACATAGAATAGATTAATGGGAAGGCCACAATCAAAATTTCCTTCCCTTCTATCAGTTGCACTGTATGTCCACCCCATTTTCAGATTGATTCCATGGGGAAGGAAAGAACAAGAATTCCAAAAATGAAAAACAAACTATATCTCATCAACCATGTCAAGTAGATGCAGCAGCCTCCTCGGCTATCCACATCTACACTTTGAGGTCTCCAGTGCCGTCTCCGGTGAGGCCAACTGATGAAATATGACAACATGCGCTAAGTGGCTTAGCAAATTGATGAAATATATGCTTTCGCTAAATTTTTGCATTTGTGGGATCACATACACAATTCATTTTGTATATTATCATCTGGAAGGATGAGATACCACACTTTACGGCATTACACTTCCTGTCATGATGTCTCGATTTCCTAGCAAACAGAACCCATGTTTGCTGCAAACCGAGCAAAGCTTCTGGCATATGCATGCTCCAGGTAAAGCCCAACCAGGAATTTCAACGGAGATCAAAGGTAAGTGATGTATGAATAATTTAGAGGAGTAAATGTTTGCGTTTGATAAGAAGATACAACAATGCAAAGTATCTTGTATGATGTATATCTATTCAATATCAACCACAAAAGAAAACTGTGTACAATTCCTACGTCATTTTAATATTCAATCAACAAAGAAAACAAGAACACTGCAAAAATTCTGGCTAAATGAGTTTTCTAGCATGTCAGCATTTTTATGGAGGATATTCCTTAGCGTATGGCATACAGAGCAAATAGAAATCTTCGGTCACTTTGAGAATAATACTATAATGTAATGAGAAACTGCATCATATTTATGGATACCTGCTACCTCTCGTTCCCTACCATGCTATTCAATACTTCTATGGTTAAATTTTTTATGTTGCATGTATTTGAAATGGAGTAAAACTGTATCCATGTTGACTGTTTCCAACTACATCTCCTCCTTACCCAGTATGCAATATTCACAGCCTCAATTCTCCAATTGCATGTGTTTCTAGCAAAGCCATACAGACATAATGCAATTAGTAAACATATACTACATAAAATATTTCCATACATTCACAGCTTCTAAATTCCGTTGTTCAGTGTGAATTGCATCCCAAATGGATTTAGTAAGCATATCTTCATAACAATGGATAACCTGCAAAAATAACAGGATGGATCAGCATATTTTTGTGGTGGTTACACACATGCACATGCAAAAATAACATGGTGGTGGTGGTTACACACATGCACATGCACATGCACATCATCAAAAAATCTTATATACAGTAAACTCATGCACTCCACTTATGTGATAATCTTATATGTTTATTTTTTATGTCCATTTAGCTAAATTGTTATGGGGTTGATTTCAAGATAGAAGAAGAATAAGATGGAAATAGAGGAGGATGGAGATAGAAGAAGAATAAGAATAAAAAAATTTATGAAACATCATCAATACAACCAAAATCATAAGACAATCCGTATCCTATGTGCAAATTGGTCGTCTAATTAGATTTCTTTTTTTGAATTTCTTTTTTGAAATCTAATCGAGAATGTAAAAAAATCTAATTGAGAATGAAAAACAATCATAACCTACCTTGACTGAGTACATCTAAAATTCATAACACACCTTGATAAATTTAATCCATTCCATCAAACATACTTAAGATTCATAAAGCTCCTAGATTATATGTTCATTAGTTTGGCTCCCTGATGGGCCCAATCTTATCATAACAAGTGGTATTATAGCCTGATTCTACCCCAAGAAGTTTAAAATCTAATGTCTGACAAAACAGTCTTAGTACATGCAGCACCTCATTTTGATTTTGTTAGTTTACTTGGCTTTTACTTATATATGTGTGTTATATAGCACCTCATTTTGCTTGATCATTGTGCTCTTCTGTAAATATGGTCTCCTTTTGGGTCTCCTTTTGCACTATAATTTATGACACCATAATTGCTTTTATTCTGAATTATTGATTTTATTGAGGTGTATTTTGTTGAGAAACTTAATCTAATCAAAAGCTTAAATATGCCATGAAGGAAGAGAACTTGTGTGTGTAGTCAATCCATCCCTATTTTCTTTTCCGATGCATCAAAAAAAAACATCCCTATTTTGACATGCAATAGCCCGTTGAATTCTCATTAAAATATGGGATGCTAAATCTTCCACACTATCACTCCAATGAAACATCTCTGGTGGAAATTCACCTCATCGTCACCACCCAAAAAAAATCAAAGAATAAAAAATATAAACAAATTGGTATATATGTAAATGGATATTCTATCCCCCAAAATGTGTCCTACTGTTACAAATAAGTTTATTGCTCCCAGTTCTTAACTTGTACTCTTTAGTAACATTATCTGCAAACGAAATGGAATTTTGTGGTTGCCCAATTTTTTTTAACATTTGATGCTTAAAACATACAATGGCAGAAGAATATTATGGCAAAGAATTTGTCAATAAACCCAAGTGAGCAAAAGACGAACCGACCTCGACAGCAAGTTGATGTTGCCAGCAATATTCTCCAGAAAATTAACTATACAAATTAAGAAGAAGAAAAAAAATCAAAAAACCAAAATTTCTAGAGCTCTCCTGAATCGTTACCTCTAACTAGAGCTGCGGGTTTTTCGTTTCACTTGTAGGAGTCGAGATCGCTTGAAGGAGCTGCGGGTTTTTGGGTTCCTCTGGCGATTGAGTATCGCAGCGGAAGACTTGATGGTCCGGACGATCAATTAGGCTTGAAGCTTCCGGAGTTTTTGGGGTCTTCCGCGAGATCGACCTTGAAGCTGGGGTTTTTTTTCATGCCGAGGCTTGAAAGCTTGAAGGTTTTTGATTTGGGCTTTAGAGAGAGGGAGAGAGAAGAAGAAGACAGAACGGTTGAGAGGGGAAAAAAGAGAAAGTTCTCCATCCGAGGGGGTTTTCTGCAAAAACATAAAGTAACCACGTCTCTCAGCTGAGCTTTGCTAAAGAGGATGACATCGGCCGTCCTTTTCAGATCCAATGGCTGAGAAAGGCTTGCTCACTTTAAGGGATTTTGCTCACTTGCTCACCATATCATCTCCATATATATATATATATATATATATATATATATATATATATATATATATATATATATATATATATATATATATATAAGTCTCGGCCGGGCTCTCGCCTTACCCTCCTAAGCCGAAGGCAGGGGGAGGGGGTTGGGGATTTTTCTGGGTTGTCAAAAAAAATATATATTATAGAGAGAATTTTCAGAATGTTGCGCGATTAATCTTTCTCTACCGTTTTGAGAAAAATACAGAGCGAGAGAAAAGCCTTAGTTGAGGATAAGGAGCTAGCACCCTTTCAATTCCGTTCGTGACGTTTGTGTGTGGATACTGGTAGATGATGGTTATTCATTGAGCAGCACCTGCAGTCTAATTCATTCGATCGGTGAACAAAGGTCAGTAATCACTTCAAATTAATTGAAACACATGGATCTTTGGTGGGTTTATGTTTTTTCGCTGCGTTTAAGTTTTTGTTATGCTTAATGAAACCCAACAATACATACATACATAGATATATGTAGGTATTTTTTTAAAGAGTAATAAATTTTATTCATTTAACTCAAGCAATTACAATAATAGACTAGAACTCGTCCAAACAAGCAAACTAGCATAACACTAAGGTCTCAATACGAAAACAAATAATAATAAAGCCATGATCAGTTATCATCCAAATCTCTTTTTTGGATGTCTTATTCTTGAACTCCTATTATGTAGGACCCTATTAATGAGAGTTTTGCGCAAGTTCTCCTCTATCCGTTCTGCACTATCTATAGTTGGTTCCTCATCCACCTGCCACCCGTTCTCATATTCTACATTTTCATCTTCATTGACTTCATCAGCATCATCCACCATTATCAGGATCATCTACACGGACATTTTCCGTAGGGTCCACAGAAGATGGACCACCAGATTCCGTAACCTCTTCATTTCCATTAGAATGACCTCCAGACTGTATAGCAGTGATCTCTTCATCCGTCCGGATCACAGTAGCTGAAAAAGCTCCACTCATAACATTCCCTTCATTAATCAACACACTTCCATCCGCAGACGGAATAGATTTACATTTCTCCACCCAAACCTTAAACGGACATTGGGAAGATGAATGCCCAAATCACTCACACGTTGTACAGCTTGGAGGCACGTTTTTATTTTCCACTCTAATGATCACATTCTCCTCATCCTCCACAGCAATATGTTAGGTCCGTGCGCGGCTAAAGAGGAGAGGTAATTACTTTGAGCACAACAAGTCATGAAGAAATTACTTTACGCACAACAAGGAGGGTTTTCTTATTTTTCTTATTTAACCTAGGGCTAGCCGTCATTTGTATTCATGCTTGATATTTGATATTGTGTGACTTTATAGGAAGACGAGTGCAGACGTCCTCTTCGGCGTCTTGGGAGGAGAATACACCTCTTTTGTATTCACTTATCTAGTTTCTTTTGCTATTATTATCTATCAAAATCGTGCCTTTTGTTAGATCCTAACAATTTGGTATCAAAGCGTGACGATCCATGGCGTTCGCGACGAGATCGAAGGATAAAATCGAGGCATTGGAGGAAAAGTTCACGAGGGAAATTGAAGGGGTAAAGAAATCGGTGGAATCGGTGGTGGAATCCATCGAGCAATTGAAGGCAAGTCAAGTAAAGAACGACGAACAATTTGCAAAGATCTTCTCCCTTTTGGCGGCTATTCCACAAGGCGAAGGAAACCCTAATTTGACATCAAAGGCGGCACCTTTGGACGAGAAAGGCACAGATATACAAATGTCAGATTTGAAATTTTCAGATCCAGATCTGAAATTTTCAGATTCAGATCTGAAGGCGACGGAGGAAGACGAGAAAATTTTTAGATCTGAAACTTTCAGATCTAGATCTGATGGCGGTGAAAATCCAGATCTGAAGGTGGCAGCGGAAGACGAGGACGAGCCTCCAAGGCGAGAAAACCCTACCGTCGTCTCAAGAAGGCGGCCACGTCTCCTGCAGAAATTCTGCAGGGGCCACAGCAGCCCTGTAGAATTTCTGCAGGGGTCCTGCAGGCCCATGCAAGGGCCCGGCAGGGGCCCAGGAGCCCCTGCGGGCCCGGCAGGGGCCCAGGAGCCCCTGCGGGCCCGGCAGGGGGCCTGCAGGCCCTTGCAGGGGCTCTGCAGGCCTCGGTAGGGGCCCAGGAGCCCCTGCAGGGCCTGGTAGGGGCCCAGGAGCCCCTGTGCTGTGGCCCTGCAAGGCCCGGCAGCCCTTCAACAGCGACGACGGGCCCTCCTATGCAGTGGGCATCGAGTTTTCGACTTTTGGGCCCAAAACAGCAAACATTCGAGCTTCCGGGAGGTCGACGTGGGCGCTAAGGCCATTGGGTTTCTGTTCAAAGTCCTTCAGAGAGCCAACATCTCAGTTTTGGATATAGAGGGCCTTCAGATCTGACAGGTGATGACCGTGGCTTTCGTCTGGGCGTTGATGAAAGTGGTGGAGACCAATCTCATCCTTTTGATCTGGGAGGAGACATGCAATACATGGAATGGATGGCACACACACTCCATGTACCACCTTGAGGACAAGGTGGATTTTCAGGGGTGGAGTAATGTTAGATCCGTACGCGTCTAAAGAGGAGAGGAAATTACTTTGCGTATAACAAGGCATGGAGAAATTACTTTGCGCACAGCAAGTCTTGGAGAAATTACTTTGCGCACAAGGATGGTTTTCTTATTTTTCTTATTTAAACTAGGGCTGGCCGTCATTTGTATTCATGCTTGATATTTGATATTGTGTGACTTTATAGGAAGACGAGTGCGGACGCCCTCTTCGGCATCTTGGAAAGAGAATACACCTCTTTTGTCTTCACTTATCTAGTTTCTTTTGCTATTATTATCTATAAAAAGCGTGCCTTTTATTAGATCCTAACACACTATCAATGGTTTTTTGCAATTTGGTCTTTGCATCGACTTCAACAAAGCATCTTGTATATGAATATCTTTCACCTGAAGCTGTAGCCTTATCAAGAAATAAAGGCTTTCCTATAGAGCTATCAATTATACTTATGCACTCTGTAGACCAAAATTTCAGGGACAAGTATGGAAATCTTACCTAAACTGGAATAGATGACTGAAGATTTCTGTCCATTGTGAGGTCTGTAGTCCAGCGTCGCAGCACTATCACCCTTTTATCAAACTTTCAAGGCTCTCATTGGAGTACCCTGCTGTAATCTTCCTCCAACTCAAACATGAAGAAAAAAACTATTTTCCTTAGAGTGGACCTGCAGATTACCATTTGGCCGTCACAAACGATGGACACATGTACGAAGGTGAGAATAAAAAAGGTTGTCACCCACAACATAACCAGTTAGTGTTCGTCCCCATTGTGCAACTTTAGCAGAGATTGCTTCTTGAGGGATCTAAGGGACAGCCTTGCCTGAAGGAACATCCCGAGGAGGATAGTAAAAGCATTTGCTAATCTCCTCAACAACATGCCCTACAAAAAAGCGAACTCCAGGCTTCACGACCAGATTTTGCCACCCTTAAAGGAGCAGGTGATTGGCCAGCAGCTTTTTCCTTCCGAATGTTAGTAGGATTCCATTGTAGTGGAGGACAATCTTCAACGTAATTGGGTGCTGACTTTGCTACATCAGATGATGACATTCTTTGAAAACAGTATGGAGAGCATGGATGATAAGGGTTTCTCGCGTTGATGCAAGCGGGATTGTATCTGCCGCCCATGATCTACACGTGGGACAAAGATGGCCTTGGGATGAGCAGTCAGCCAGCCACCAACAAAATTAGGGTAAAGTTACCCTAGCAAATGTAAACAACCGACAACACATGCCAAGCCATAGTCAGAGCAAAGACGGCGGAAAAATGGATCTGAAGGCTAGCAGCCGTCAACGAAGTCACTGACGACAACGCGAGGCAGGGAAGGAGGCTGGGTAGTTCAGATCTGGTGAATAAACATCTTTTTTGCGCTCTTGGCCGATCTGAAGCCCCCGCCACCGCCGGAAGGGAGCTCCGATCTGTAGCCCTTGCCGCCGCCGGAAGGGAGCTCCGATCGTAGCCCCCGCTGGTTTTGAAGCCTGTCGGATCTCCGATCTGGCCTGCTGCCGATTGTGGATCTGCCCTGCCCTGCTGTGGATCTGCCCTGCCATGTCACCAGATGGGATCACCGATCAGCAGCCCCCGCTAGATCTGAATCCCATCGGAGCCCGCCGCCGACGAGTCTGTAGCCCTCTCGAGCTCCTTCTCGAGCTCCTTCTCGGGCAGGCCGGTCCCGCAACCCTAATTCTCTCTTTCCCGATTGTATTGCTACAGATATATGTGGGTGGGTGGGTATTTATTTATATATTTATGTATGTATTTATTCATTCATTCATTCAAATTTTTGTGGAGGCCCATGCCCCCACACCAACAATTGTATATATTCAAATTGATTCAAATTTTTGTAGAGGCATGTTGTGGAGGCATGTTATGGAGGCCCATGCTCCCACACCAACATATGTATATTTACTAGTCATAACATGTGCCCACGGGCACGATTCATTTAAGATATTCTCCGCGAAATCTTTGTTCTCCGAAAAATTATTTCCACATCCAAAATTTAACATAATAATAAATTAGCGTAAAAATATTTAGCGGCACGGGCACCGCGGCGCGGAACAACAAATTCTGCGCGGGCGCCGCAACAAATCTCAGGGTATTTTTACGCTAATTTGTTGTTCCGCTAAATTGTTTTACGCCAAATTTTTTATTTTGTCTAATTTAATGGATCATGCTTCTCCATAATCTTTCTCAGTGCACTTTTAATTTCAAAGTTTAGGTTCCCAAGGCATTTTCTCCACCAAATTTAATCTCCACAATATTTCCTATGGCATTGCTAATTTCAAAGTTTAGGTTCCCTAAGGCACTTTCCCCCAAACTTAATCTCCACAATCTTTCCCAAGACACTTCTAATTTCAAAGTTTTGGTTCCCAAGACACTTTTCCTACCAAAATTTAAGTTTTCCAATCTCAACCATTGATTTACCAAGATCAAATCTCAGCCACTCTTTATCTTGTCCTAGTCAGCCCTAGAATTCAAAAAACACTGTCAAATGTATAATAGATGTATATATTCAAATTTTTGTGGAGGCTCATGCCCCCACACCATGTATTTTAGCGCCTGCCACATGGAACATGCTTAGTTCAGTGAGTCAATAAACTAATTATAGTTTCCACGCTTCCTTGCCTCTCTTGAGAGGAGGAAGGGGCCTAATTTCGTCTTTTTGGGAGGGGGTTTTTTTGGTTTTTTTTTTTTTTTGGGGGGGGGGGGGTGGGAGGGGCGGGTTGTGTTTTAAATTTTTTAAATTTTTATGTTGCCGGCTCGGTTTTAGCTTAGAGATCTCTCAAATGGGGAGCAAGGTTTGCGATCCAATTATTCAATAGAAGTGTATTTGTGTATTTGTGTATTTGTGAACCTAAGCATTAGACAATTGACATGATGCATTGGATGATATGAGTTGATTATGCAGGGGTACTGATTGCTATGTAACAGTTTTTTAGGATACACATATGATGATATGAGTTGATTATGCAGGGGTACTGATTGCTAGGAAGGGTTATAAGATCTAGGAAACATATAAACATGTAACAGAGCATAATAATCGACCTTTTTTTGTCTTGCCTCTGTAAGCAGTCAAATTTCTATTGTTAGGAAACCCCCAGTTTGGGTTTTAAAGAGGCCTTCAAGTATTCCTACGGCATAGCATATCTGCCAACACGAGTGACTCGGATTGTGATATTATCTTTAGACACATAACTAGCAAGTCCTAATTAGTAGCCGTTAAGCAACCTTCTCGATTATTTCTGAACTGAATAAAAGGGGGCACTGGATGGAAAATCAACCTGGTGTCTAGGTGTGACACCAAAGGGAGCCAATGAGTGCAATTTTCCATGAGAGAGGAAGGCCATATGATTCGGTTGTGTGCTTGATTTTCTGTCACTTCTCTACCTCCTTGTTCAAGCATATATTTTATTGAAAATAATTGACCTTTTTTGTCTTGCCTTCGTAAGCAGTCAAATTTCTCTTGTTAGGTAACCCCCAGTTTGGGTTTTAAAGAGGCCTTCAAGTTATCCTACGGCATAGCATATCTGCCAACACGAGTGACTCGGATTGTGATATTATCTTTAGACACATGACTAGCAAGTCCAAATTAGTAGCCGTTAAGCAACCTTCTCGATTAATTCTGAACTGAATAAAAGGGGGCACTGGATGGAAAATCAACCTGGTGTCTAGGTGTGACACCAAAGGGAGCCAATGAGTGCAAAAATATCCGTGAAGTGGATGTCATAAAATTTTCCATGAGAGAGGAAGGCCATATGATTCGGTTGTGTGCTTGATTTTCTGTCCCTTCTCTACCTCCTTGTTCAAGCATATATTTTATTGAAAATAATGATGCTACAAATTATAATCTTGAGCGGAAATTGTTTTTACCTTCCACTAAAGATTGCAGGCACTAGGGCCTGTATATGGTTCAATTCTTAGTTTTTAGTACTAGTCAAGGAACACAAACTATGCAAATGTAATGGTATATCCTCTAGGTATTAATGACTACAAAGTTCAAAGTATTAGTGCTGCCATAATCTGCAGATCAGCCCAGGGGGATATAGAGAAATAACATCTTTTGTTACTTGAGCAGCTTATACTGTTTGATGTGTCATGAATGCCTTTGTTATTCCCTTATGCTACACGTAATCGTGGCAAATGGGCCGGGTTGGGGTAAGATAGCTCGTGGCCCTCGTGTTGCGGGCACATGGTGACTCAACCCGGCCCATTGCGAGTAATATACGGGCCGAGTTAGGCCAACCTGTGTGCTAGCCTAGCTCAGCCCGCGGGCCTAATCGGGGGGGGGGGGGGGGGGGGGGGGGGGGGGGGGGTTTGCGAGTCGACATGTAAGAATTTGTTTTTATTTTTATTTTTTAAAATTTTGTAACCAGTTTTTAATATTAGCTTTGAAATTATTAATAATACAAAGCCAACCTAAAAAAATATTAATAACAAAAATCTACAAAAGGAATTAATAAGCATATATTTGATATTATTAATAATACTGGAAAGTAGTTTTTTATAAACCGCATCCATCTGAGATTCTGCACTGCATATGCATACCTTATAATACATTATAAAATACAAATTATAGATTGTGAGTGAAGCAGGTCTATATTACGTAGTACTTTATAATTTTGCAGTAATAAGTTAATATTTACTCTTCATCTTTATCGTCGGTGCAGTCGACGCACTTTGAACAATTCCATCACTTTGAACAATTCCATTTAGATTTTCATGTATAAGATCTGAATCCAGGCTTTTGTGTTTTGCTTTCTTATTTCTGCTACATTTCAATTTTGACGGTAAACAAATCTAAGGTAGTTCCTTTTAGGTTGTATTTTTTCTTGCTCAATACACTGTCACATGTGCCGAATGCTCTTTTTGATGCCAGTTTAATATCGAAATGGTTAACAAATCAAGTGCTATGGTGGAAAGCACATGATATAATGGTTTTTTGATTTTTTATCGAGGCTAAAATATCAAAATTAATATTTTCTATTTCTTCATTAATGCTTTTAGGTTAAAATATCAAAAGTAATATTTTCTGCATCTATAAAAGCATTTTATAAGATATGTTTCCCTTCCAAAAATGTAGATGATTATATTAATAAAATAATGTTAACATTTGATGTTTACACCACACGGTCCAACGCATTTTGAACTACTCGGATAATAACATGTTCGAGACCTTCATGTGTCAACAATGCTGCCTTTCCCTACAACGAAAAGGAGAGAAGTTAAATGTGCATTCTCCTCAAGCTCAAATTTATTGCATAAATTACAAATGTACTTATATCTAGGAATCATTAACTTTTTGGAAGGGAAACATATCTTATAAAATGCTTTTATAAGTGCATTAGTACATCTTACCATAATCATAAGTTCTAATTGAGGTCAAAGCAAAACATATGAAATTTTTTCATAATATTTCTCTATTTTAACTTTCATTTCTGCAATCATGTCGCTATATATGTGGTCCTCTTTTAAATAATTGGGCTATATTATATAACTAGAAATAACCCGTGTACATAGTGCACGAGCACCCAGAAAACCCAGCCAAAGATGCGGGCCCCGCGCGCAGTTGGAAAGGAGAGAGACGGGTGTGAGTGAGTGTGAGTATTGTCTGGGGTAAAAGGGAGAAGAGACTCAATGGCAAACCATAACCCGTGCACATAATGCACGGGCACCTAAAACCCCCACCAAAAAGATGCGGGCTCCGAACATAGTGGAAAATGAAAGAGAAGAGTGGGTGTGAGTGTGAGTATTGTCTGGGGGGTAAAAGGGGAAAGAGACTCAATGACAAACCTGTAAATAGGGGGGCTAAAGGGGTGGGGAAGCCTCAATGGCAAAACCAAAATTAAGTGGGATGTGTGTTTTTTTGTGAGGGATGAGGTGGCATGCATGCGGCATGCTTGTGTGATTGTCACATGGGACAAACATGCCACATGAGACAAGCTCCTCAATTGTAATATAGATCCTGGTAGAACAATATCAGAAGTATTGGTATAACATGAAGAAATTTTTTTTAGTAATTTTAAAAGTTTCTGGAAAGGTTTTTAAATTTTTAGAAAACGTTACTGTTCTTTAGCCAAGTGGTGAGCATATGGAGATGCTTCTCAGCCAAGTGGTCAGTATATGTGGCTGCTTTGTTTCAAATGCCAGTAATAACATCTTTAATGCATAGTGCACAGACAAGCATGTCGCTTGACGTATATACATTCCATCAATCGACTATTCCATCGACTAACTACATCTGTTTTAAAACTTGGCATTAATCCAGAAGCTATACATCTATCCTTATAATCTTTTCTTAACACTATTAGCTTTGATAAAAATAGCATGTTGATCAAGTCAATTTGTTCGATGATGATTTTTTTTCAAATATGGATTTAACAATTATATTGAATATATGATATGTACAACGAATATAAAAAAAGTTACAATTACAAATTGGTTTATACCTACTGATTAGAGCAATGATAGATGCTATATTATTTCTAGAATACTCGAAAAAAATATAAAAATATTTAGTTAAACATTGATATTCCTTTAGTTCCTTAGTAATTTCAGCTGATATACTATGAGTTAGTAGAAATTGTCTAAAAGTAATAATTCTTTTTAGCTTCAAAAACCATCCACTATTAATGTAAGACAAATGTACGACATCCGAGTTCTATTAGTCCAATTAGAAGTTAAGCAAATGTTAGTATCTAATGAAGCTAAAGTAGCAGTTTAGGGTTCCTTACTTTCGTATCGTTGAAAGCATTTAGCCCTTAGCGTATTCATCAACATCGGCATGATATTTGGGTTTAATGCAGCTCTAGCCTATCTTTCGAAAGCTGTGCTTTCTTAAAGTTAGTGAGTTTACTCTCCTGCCAGATGTATCTTGCCAGTTTGGTAATATTCTTGTCATGGTTGTGCTGAAAAACATTCTCTAATTTCCCCATCTATGTTATATTGTTATTGTGAATTAGATTAACCGGCTATTTTATTTTTGTGTTTTCTCATATAATGTCTAACTAGTGTATTCGTGCCAGAACTTTTCTCGCATGTTTGTAAATATTTTGATAATATTTACACTGTGTTAAAATAACTTTTGTGATTTTATGCCTTATTTTTATGGTTCAATTTCAATATATTTCTCGATCAGTCCCAATATCTTGAGCTTCTAATTCATTTCTTACAATATTATCATGAATACATTCTAATGTGTATTGTGAGTATAACTGTGAAGAACCACCCTCCATAATTAAAAATTAAAGAACTATGGATATTATTGAGAGAACACGTAATGAAAATATATACTAATATATAATAGTAAATTTTATCAAAGAAACTCGCAAATACTTGAGAATTAAGAAAGGAGATAGTGTTGCTGCATTTTCTTTGGTCATCACAAGAGAGAGAGAGAGAGAGAGAGAGAGAGAGAGAGAGAGAGAGAGGGATGCATTTTCTTTGGTCATCACAAGAGAGAGAGAGAGAGAGAGAGAGAGAGAGAGAGAGAGAGAGAGAGAGAGATGCATTTTCTTTGGTCATCACAAGAGAGAGAGAGAGAGAGGGATGCATTTTCTTCGGTCATCACAAGAGAGAGAGAGAGAGAGGGATGCATTTTCTTCGGTCATCACAAGAGAGAGAGAGAGAGAGTAGGAGGAGTAGTAGTAACACGATCCATGAATCTTTATTATTTGAGAAATTACGAGAGGGAGATGGTATCTATGAGAGAGGTAATTAGTGTGGAAGAGGGGAGGGGATACTGTTGAGATTGGAAAAAATTTGAAATGGGATACTTCAATGTTTGGCTCATAGGTCGACCCGTGTGCCATCCGTGGGTGGATCATTGATTGACCGTAGGGTCAATCCGTAGGCAAACTTATGGTTTGAGCCTGTGGGTGGGTAAACGAGCAGAGCCTAGCTCAGTGCGTGGGTAGACGGGCCGAATACGGGCCAACCACCAAAAGTTGGCCCAGCTTGTCCTACGGGCTGACCTGGGGCAGGTTACGATCTGCCACGGGCTGAGCTGAACACACATTGCGGTAGGTTGAGCTGGGCTCCAAACAACCTTACCCGGTCCATCGCCCACCTGCACGAACAAGCATCTCCGTATTATTCAGACATTTTGCCAGGTTGAGCCGCCCAAAGCAAGATGCAGGTGGTTCCGCCACTGGTCATATAAGATATTATTTTGATTCTGTTTTGTTTTGTTTAATTCTTACACAGATGCATTGTCCCAATCAGCACATTTTTGAAAGCACGTTACTTTTGTGTTACAATTCAGACAGTTTTTGGTTGACTCATGTTTTTTATTTTTTAGATATATCTCCATGGTTACTTTTTGTGTTACAATTCAGCACGTTACTTTTGTTTTCCACCACAGGTTTCAAGGAGCCCGCATGCTCCCCAGAAGAATGAAACAAAGAAAGATATGCGCACTATAATGTAGAAAGCATCATATAATGACTGTGTTCCAGATTGTATCAAAAAACACCGTATAGATTGTGTAAATGAATGAATAGCCCATTTACAGGCCATGTAAGCACTAAAGCTCTCTTTGTTCACGTATGTGGGTTTAACATGAAGTTGAAGATGCTTCTATACTCACCGGGGCCTAAATAATACATGACCCCATCACTCAAAATAGCACCCTGCTAAAGGTACAGAAATCTTTCTCAAGAGCACCATACATGAGTAATGGTTGTGAGAATAGGAAGCTTGGTGTTGAACTTCACATAATCGTAGTTAGATGTTTGAGAGCACCATACATGAGACACTGATAGACAGACGAAACAGACTCCTGAAAACAAACAATGATCAACACCAAATTAAATTTGCCCGTTTTGTGCAGCAAAAATTGCAACAAGCAGCGTGTTCTTCTGTAAACACATCATGAAATCATCTCTGCTGATCATTCCATCATTATCAACATCAAACAAATGAAATACACGACGAACCTGCAATCAGCAATTGCATTAAATTTATTAACTCTGCTGGCAAAATCAATGTGACCATAAGGACGAGTTATTATGTTGATCAATGAAGATTAAATTTCCGATGCCTTAAAATGGTATTGCCATAAGCATTGGATGCGAGAAGTGTTCACTTACAGATTCATTGGTTGTACTTGGCATACTTGACCGAATTATGTCACCGAGCTATGAGCATGCAGACAACAAAGTTGACTTTACGACCGAAGCAACAACCATATGTATGGTCCATGCTGAATACAAAGCAGGCTTACCTGATTTAAGGATATAAAATCTGCTGCACCACAATCATCACTGCATTTGCTAAATGCAGTTTGACAGGCGTTCCAGAACGACGGCTGTTTCCTCACATGTGCTGATCCAAGCAAAAACTGTGCGCGATATTTGTATTGTCAGACTATTGTCCAAAATAATTTTCATGGATTAAGAGCAATATCACCATTTGATAGACAAAATAACAGTGCTGCTTTTCAGAGATGAAAGAAAAACGAAAATAATAATAATCAAAATACCGAGTTCCAGAGGGGCCCACAAATAATTAGTCTGGTATGTCCAAATTCTTGTATCTTACTAAAACGGTGAACAGACTGAAACCAAGGGTAGCTAAGATGCAAACTCGGGAGCACTCAAACTGTGTGGGGGTTGTGTGCAGTCTGAGACATATAAGATGGCCTATTTATTCTACAGAAATCATATAGCTCGCATCAACACGGAATGATGACACCATGTTATGATTGCCAAGAACTGGAACTGGAGGTTCACAATGAGTTAACTTGATGCGAACATAATCTAAGACATTAACTCAAAAGCTTAAGCTACCAAATAGAGTCCCAACTCTTTATGTTCCTTTCTTTTTCCTATCTTTCCCCCCGAAGTGGAACTATTTTTCTTAACATGTCCAAACTACAATAATGGAAATACCACATCCAACATGTTGTAGGAAGTTTGACAACATCTATTCCGGGCCAAACGCACATGTTGGGAAAAGTTGAATCAATAAACAGAAGAAAGATTCTGCACTCTTTTCAAAAGGTGATTACACCCTTCAGCCCAAAATTGAGAAGAAATTCACCTTCACTTGAATCCCAAGCCAATGCCTGGTAACAAGATTGTTAGGATTTCTAGCATGCATAACTAGTTTATACGTAGCGGAAAGTAGAAACCTACCAAGATCCATGCGTTTCTAATTGATTTGAATAGATTACTAACCTTTGTGACGATCTGAATATGTCGGACTACATGTGTTGCTCTATGAACGATCACCCTCAATCGGTATCCACACGCGAACGTCACGAACATGAATTGCGAGGGTGCTAGCTCCTTCTCCACAACTAGGGTTTCTCTTGCTCTTTTGTTTTTATCAAAAAACGGAGGAGATAGATTAAAAAACGTAAAACTGAAAATCCTCTTTCTATATCTTATATAGAATCCCACGTTAACCCCTTAACGCATTTCAGTTACGCGGCGATATCTTAGGGATAAGAATCCCATGTTAACCCCTTAACACATTTCAGTCACGCGACGATATCTTAGGGATAATACCTTAACGAGCTACAATATCTGACAATTAAGATATTTTGCCTTATTACGAATTTCAAATCAAATTCGAAATCACGTTTAAAACCATATCCTATCCATTACGTTCTTTGTGTGCGACCCAATAAGCTCATATTAAACTGGCAGTGGACCTAATCTTATTAGAAGCCCACAAGTCATAATTGGTCCCTAGCAAGACATTATGACTACTCAATTAATATGAATATCGTTAGTCCGATATTAAACTAACCAATAGAACATGTCATAATCCTTTTGTCGCACGATATCTGATTTGAACATAAGTCATGTGCAGTGTCATACTTATATTGTTCAAATATTCAATTTCTCGCTTTCTAAGTATACTGATAAAAATCAAATGACATTCATTTGAGCACGACCATGCATTTCTCAGTCCTACTTATCGAGGGGCCCATTAGATCTCTCTCTCTCTCATAAGAGAGGGACACATTCCATCTTGTATGTGCACTTTCCTATGCATAATTCACATCATATTCAATTATAACCTTTATGATATTTGATTAAAGATAACATTTGGTTATGTCAAAACATGATGTTCCTTATGTAGGAAACTGTGATGATCTTAGGTCTAAGGATTCTATGATATAACTATTATGAGATCATTTATGACACTAATCCATGTAATGATCTCATAGCGAGTCTATCCAGTACATATTCTCTAACAAGTACCTATAAGTTTGATTTGTATCACCATACATATAATTATATCATAATTATCAACCAAACTTATACTAGTCTTAATTCATTATTAAACCTTTAACGATGAATGACTAGGGATGCTTAGAATAACATAAAACAACTATTCAAACATTATTATAAAGAACCATGCAATCGGTATAATAATAGCAATAAGAGAAACATTTTATAAATGAAAATGACATAACACAAAGGTCCAAATATTTGGCCTAGGGCAAAACCACTAACAAAGATGGCAAGAAAATGCTTCCCTCAAGCAATCCATATCTCACAAGTTGACACAAAAACTGCAAATGTACTTGTTATCGCTGGATCTCTGAAAAAGATGCATTCACCCCTAGCAAAGGCTGTCAAAGTTCAATACAGAAGCAATCCATGAAGGGAAAGGGATAGGTAATAGGGTGGAAGAGATGAACAGACTGAAATGCTGATATTAAGATTGGCTAGACCATAGACCACAAAGCCTGCCGTGTAACATATACATTGATTGCCAGGTTCCAAAGCTACCTATGAAGGTAGGTCACTTCATCCATGAAAGAGTAAAAGTTTATAAAGTAATTGGATATACACGCACATGCATGCAAGAGCGCATACCATCCCACTCAACAAATTCTGGAAATGGCTTATATATCTGAGATGCTAGGAACTAAAAAAAGAGCCCAAGAACGTCAACAGTAGACTTGGGGTGAAAACAAAGTATTGTGCAAAAGCAATAGGTGAACACACACACACACACACACACACACACACACACACACACAACAAGCCCACCCCCACCCCCACCCCCACCCACCACCACCAAAAAAATTTGCAACTGAATCTATTCATAGGCAACCCAAACAAACTAGGTGAGCTGTTGCCACCGCTTTTGCAACTACATCTATTTCACAGACAAACTAAAAAAGCTATTCAGCAATCAATATTTTCCTAGAGAAACACAGTTCAAACTTCATGCCAGACACTACTTCTCAGGAATCCCCTTCATCGATATGAAAAATCTATTAGTACAACGGGGGGAATTAGGATGTTATCACAAGGGTTTAGACGAACTACATAAAGGAGAATAACCCAAGGAAAGGTAATCTGAAATACCATAGCTAAAACTGAAATGTATAAAGTATAAACTAACAAAAGCATCACAAGGGTTTTGATTATTAAGACAGATTAGAACAGTTTCGGTAGGTCCAACGTGTTGTGCACGAGTGCGGAAGACTAAGACCGTCAGACAATCGAGACGAGGATGAACAACACACAATCAAATAGAGTACTATGAAAGATATCAACTTTAGGCCGTTGGCCGGCCAAGGGAACACCAATGAGTTTTATTACAAAAGAAATAACAAAGAAAAATCTTCTCTCTTCTCAACGAAGAAGAAGCACACAATGATCTCTCCAAAAGCTCTCAACAATCTCTCAAAGTTGGCTCTCACAAATGGTGGCTCAAAGTTATCTCTGTGTTCCAACGTGCACTATAATAAAATTCCTTCCAATCGCAACTCTACTACAAATAGGGCGCCACGCCCAATAGTGGGCCCCCCTCTGTACTGTCGAGCATCCGTCTGAAGACCGAGCAAACAAGCCGAGCTATTCAAGCCTCCGAAAGCTCGGACTGTAGAGCTGCCGATCTATGAGCTACCGACTCTCCGAACCGAGGATCCAATGCACCGTCGAAGTCCAATAGCTTGACCTCGACGTATCTGACTTGTGCAGAGTCAGATAGGTCGGATCCGAGCACAACTGAACTAGCTTTGCACAAGATAGTTCGGCTGCCAAGCAGATACTTTTGCAGCGCCTTAATCGAGCCAACTTTCACAAATCTCCACCTTGGTGAGATTCAGGCATCTACCACACAACTAACTTTCAATGCACCACCTTGGTAGAGTCACATCTGGTGTTCCCACAATTTGCTTCGAAGAGACCAATGCCCCACCGGAGCTCAACTGGCTCCACTGACCTCAAATGCCCCAACTGGGGCAGCCTTGACATCATTTCGGAACCACATTGAGCACGTCCAAACAGTGCTTGAATTTGGCTCACGATACAACTTTAGTCCACATGTCTGTCGGGTTGTCATCTGTTCCGATCTTTAACAAGTTAATGTCATCGTCTTCTTCTCCCATATAGTCTCGGACAAAGTGAAATCTCACATCGATATGCTTGGTGCAAGCATGGAAAACTTGATTCTTAGCCAAGTGCACCACACTCTGTCTATCATAGTGGAGGTCATACTTCTTCTGGTAGACTCGTAGATCATCCATCAAGCCCACCAACCATTTCATCTCATTCACAGATTCAGTCAATGCCATGTATTCTGCCTTCGTAATAGACAATGCCATTGTATACTGAAGTATACTCCGTCAACAAACTGGAGCTCCTGACAGGGTGAAAACGTAGCCTGTCATGGATCTCCTCCCATCCAAGTCTCCTACAAAGCCAGAATCAACATACCTAACTTGCAGACCTTCATCTCATTGGCTATAGGTCAATCCGACATCAATGATGCCCTTAATGTATCTTAGTATCCATTGACTTTTCCTAGGTTGTTTATGTATCTACTCACCATGCTGACTGCAATGCTGACTGCATGTGATAGGTACATACCATAGCATACATTATGTCTCCTACCGCATTGGCATATGGTAAACTCTCCATGAGTTTCTTCTCACCTTCGTTTTTCGGGCAATGCTCGGCACAGAGTTTGAAGTGAGGTGCTAGCGGAGTAACTATAGGGTTCATACTTTCACAACCAAATCTGTCACGACCTGCTTCCCAAGTATGGAAGGCGAGACATGAGAAGGTCCGCTCGAACTTGTAGCTATGAATCTGCAGTCCGATAAGCGTCTGTGAATGATACAAATTGCAGGTTCTTGCAATGCGACGAAACAACAATGATAAATAAAAGCAGACAAGAAACATCCACCAGACATACAACAAAATATTCCAAACATCACAGAAAAGTCACAAAGTACAAAGTCTGAACGAAAGGCCTAAAGCATGGCCGGAACATAAAACAGAGAGAGGTACTACGCACAAAAATCTAACAGCAACTATTGAAACAACTACAACTAAAAGAAGTCTCTAAGTGAGTCTAGGATTGGTCACCAGTGTCCTCAAACTCAGCCTCCGCAGGAACCTCGAACTCTACATCCGCGTACTGCTCGTCCCCTGTAACTGACTTTGTCTCTAAACCTGACATGTGACACCCAAAGAGAAGAGGACATATGTCAGCAAAAGCCTCCCAAAGAAAAAACGGGGGACTTTTGTGCAAGAATTAAATAAAAGTAATACGACTAGCAGTTCTAAAATGATGAAATGGCATGACATTTAAAGAATGCAAATAATTTAAAATGACATGTTGAAACAAGCATGCACGTCGTAGCAGAAACTACGAAAAAACACTATTACACGATTCACGAATCATTGATCTATCACTTTGTGCACAGACTTTCCATCTTTTGGCTAAAGTGGCTGTACAGGCTCACTTCTACGCTCAAGCGACCGTTTAACCCTACCCCTCCACGTGTAAATGGACTGGCGCCCATCTTCTGGATCACGAGCCATGAAGTGTTATTGGCATAGAGTTATGCCCGCAAAGCATGAGCCTAGCCTCAATAGTTAACAATTTTATCGTAGCGTGTGCTACACAATCATGATGACATTTCGATGCATGAATGACATGGCAAAAATTCAGATAAGACTGCGTACAGTTAATCGAAAGTAAACGTGACATGGCAGCATGAATGAAAGCATGGTAAAGGTGTCGGATCTAGCTTCGTTGTCAAGCTAGATCTAGTAAGGGCGTCTAGGCGACTATCATTTCATCGCCTATTCTCTTTTGCGCTAGTACACAAAATTGGCCTAAATGTGGACTAAACAACACTGGCAAGTATCACTTGCCTGTTTCCGATGATATCGGTTGTCGTGGGTTCGTCTTGACGAGCGTTACGCTATGGAATGACTGGTTCTCTGTTTGATTGAGCATATATCTGAATTAGGTTCGTCCCAACATAACCAAAACATTAAATAATAATATGTTTTTATTAGGTTCTCTATCTTAGGGTGATATCCATAACATGTTAATAATGTATATATATATACTAATAAAATTCACTTACTGCTAACTCACACTATTATAATTACTAGCACTCAGATACATAAAAACTAATTCAAGTAATATGAGATAAGATACTGATTTATTCTCATATGTATATAATTGAATAAGCAGCTCACTAAAACTCATTAGAATATGAAGTTAATGTATAAATACTAACATGCTGCTTAGGACTGTATTAAGGGTGTATGTATTACTAGTTATAATCCCTACTGTACTAGTATATTGTCATAAAACATTCTAACATGTTAGTTAGTTTACTGTCATATATGTTAAATAAAACATTTTGCGTTTCATTACTACTGCATGCATTAACAGCTCACATATGTATATCTTTAACAAGCTAATTACAAGTGTTAAGCTAACTTACTAATTCTCCCTTTTTCTACTATATTTAAAACGGCTTAGATGCTAGCATAAGAGAGATTTGAGTATGCAAGGTTAGAGTATACTGCTAACTATAAGTAATATTAAACTCACTTTTATAAGCTTTGCATATATGGTGACATTGCTCACGTAAATAAAAGATCAGACAATCCACTAACCTACATGTATTATTAATATAACCTATAACATTTTCTCTGAAAACACGGTCTGCAAGAGGAGTGATATTATAAGGTGATACATGATGCTGCCGCATGGGTTGATATCGTAAGTATTCGAACTCACCGATTTGGTTTCATCGCGTAGGTTTGCAGGTCGAGGCCACGACGTGGTGGCGGCGGGGCAGCAGACGACAGTCGCGGCTCTCCGATTGGTGCGACAGTTGCGGGGTAGAGGACGGCACGGTGCTGTGGTTTGTGGCGAGAGGGATTGGACTAAGGTCCGGCGAGTTGAGGTCGACGATGAGGCTGCTGCGCGAGGGTTACAGGTGCGGCAGTTGTGTTTGACGGAGACGAGCTTGGCGTTGTGGAGGTGGCCTGAGGAGAGGTGGCCGCTGCGAGGATGAGGGGTGCTGGGCGGCGCTTGGACGGAAAATGAGGGCCGTGCGGCATCGCTGGGCGAGGGGGAGGCCGTGGAACGTCGGATCTGAGCTCGCCGCCGGCGGGTGCTTGGGTGATGGCGAGGGGGTCGTTTGTTGTAAGAGAGAGCTTCGGAAGCGCCTGGGATGTTGCAGGGCTTAGGATGTTGAGCGCTGGGGTTGCATCGGGTGGGTTTCAAAATAATTGCACGTGAATGATAGTCTGGAGTTTTTCTATTGTTTTTAATGGGATAAAGAGCCGTCTCCTAGGCTTATGTAGAGTAGGGTTAGGGAGAGGGTTATACATGGGAGAGAGAGAGTGGGTGACGTGGGGGAATAACGTGAGAGCTGGGGGCAGTTAGAATTTAATTTTTTTTGTTACAGTTGTTTTCAAAGCCAGTAGTATTTGTTTTTTTTTGTTATGTGAGTGGTTAGGATAGAGTGTTTGTTTTTAACTTATTTTGTTTGGAAAATTTAAAAATTCAGTTTTTTATAAATAAAACGTTATATAATTTGAATTCCAAACTGAGAATATATATATTCATATATATTAAGATAGTATCAATAGCAGCTTATTACAAAGTCGTGTCCCGACGTCCAAAAATTAGGAAGAAACTACTAGGGCGCTCGCGCCTCCGAGAGGATTGTGAAAACAGGTTTTGGTCACGCGTCTGAACTACAGACAACAGTAATAAAAATCAAGTACATAAAACGCACACGAAACACAGCTACGCGCTAGCATACGCACGGTCGGAAAGTGACCGTTACATCCTACACACCTTAAGAAAAGATTCCGTCCTCGAAATCTACATCAACTACGGCTCTAGAAATAAATGCGGGAAGCGCTCTCATCTCCTCCTCGCACTCCCAGGTAGACTCCCCAGGTGAACCATGACGCCACTGCACTCTAACCAGGTTGACGGTCTTATTCCTCAGCTGCTTCTGCCGTCTGTCCAGAATCTCAACTGGTTGCTGATCATAGGTCAGGTCCGGTCGGACCGTGATCGCCGAGAAATCCACATCATGAGATGGATCACTGACGTATCGACGTAATTGAGATATATGAAACACGTCGTGAACTCCCTCCAGTGATGGCGGCAACGCCAAGCGATATGCCACAGCTCCAACGCGCTCCAGGACGTCAAAAGGTCCAATATACCTCGGACTCAGTTTGCCTCTCTTTCCAAATCGAGCAACTCCTCGATTCGGAGAGATCTTGAGGAAAATATGGTCTCCAGGCTGGAAGTCCAACGGTCGCCATTTAGCATCTGTCCAATGATTGAAACGGTCCTGAGCGATTCTCAGCTTCTCCCTCATGTTCCTCACAACATCCACAGCCTCAACAATCATCTCTGGCCTTAACAGCTCCCTGTCTCTAATGTTATCCCAGCTCAGTGGCGATCGACATTTCTTCCCATATAGCGCGGCAAATGGCGCCATGCCAATGCTTGCCTGGTAGCTGTTATTATCGGCAAACTCCACATAATGAAAATGATCCTCCTAAGATCCCTTGAAGTCCGACATGCACACTCTCAGCATGTCCTCCAAAATCTGAATCGTCTTCTCAGACTGGCCATCCGTCTGTGGGTGGTACGCGGTACTGAAACTCAGACTCGTACCCAGACTCTTCTGCAGACTCTGCCAAAACTGAGATGTGAATCTCGTGTCTCTGTCCGACACGATACTCAAGGGGACTCTGTGAAGTCGCACGATCTTCTGCACAATTCACGTTACATCACTATCTAAACAAGGGAAAGGATATAAAACAGAGAAAGAATTTACCTCAATGTATCTCCTCGCTAGTGTCTCAGTGGACTGTCCTACTCGAAAAGGAATAAAGTGCGTAGATTTGGTCAATCGGTCTACGATTACCCAAATCGCGTCATTCTGCTTCGAACTCCGAGGTAGTCCAGTCACGAAATCCATAGTGATGTGTTGCCACTTCCACCCCGGAATCGGAAGCGGTTGTAGCAACCCTGACGTATGCTGATGTTTTGCCTTAACCTGCTGACATACCAAACACTTGGAAACGCTCCGTGCCACACTCCGCTTCATGCCATGCCACCAATAGTTCAGGCGGATGTCCTTGTACATCTTGGTGCCTCCAGGATGTACAGAATACGGCGAGCTATGTGCCTCCACAAGCAACTCCTCTCTAACATCTCCAGCTGGCACACAAACTCTGGCTCCATACCTCAGCGAGCCATCCTCGTGAATAAGAAAGTCAGTCCGCAGACCGGCTTCTACCTGCTCACGTATCTTCTCCAGCTTCGGATCTCCAGCCTGACATGCCTTGATCCGATCCACGATCGTCGACTGTATCTGCATACACATCAACGACGAAACCTCTCCAGGAAGCACAATCTCAATACCTGACTCACAGAAATCCTGCTGCAACCTCCACTGTGAAGTCAACATCATAACTGCCGGAAGTCTGCTCAGTGCATCAGGAACCACATTCACCTTGCCAGGGTGATACTGCAAGTCGAACTCATAATCTGCCATGAGCTCCAACCATCGACGCTGTCGCATGTTGAGCTCCTTCTGCGTAAAGATATATTTCAAGCTTTTGTGATCAGTGAAAATCTTCCAACTTCTCACTCAGCAAGAAATGCCTCCAAATCTTGAGCGCAAATACGACTGCAGCCAACTCTAAATCGTGCGTTGGGTAATTCTTCGCATGAGCCTTAAGCTGCCGAGAAACGTACGCGACCACATGTCCATGCTGATGCAAAACGCATCCGAGACCTTTGCCAGAAGCATCACAAAAGATCTCGAAACCTCCACTCTGATCGGGCACAGCTAGAACAGGTGCAGACGTCAATCTCTCCTTCAGAACAGAAAAGGCCTCCTCACAAGCATCGGACCAAAGACCAAACGAACGGTATATCCTTCCTCGTCAGTCTAGTCATCGGCTCTGCAATCCGGGAGAAATCCTTAATGAAGCGCCGATAATATCCTGCTAGTCCAAGAAAACTCCGGATCTCAGACGCTGTCTGCGGAATCGGCCACTCTCTGATAACCTTGATCTTCTCCGGATCCACGGCTATGCCATCTCCTGACACCACATGTCCAAGAAAGACAACTCTATCCAGCCAAAACTCGCACTTGGAATACTTCGCATACGACCGCTTCCTCAAAATCTCCAGAACTGTCCTCAAGTGCGCTGCATGCTCCTCTTCTAACTTCGAATAGATCAAGATGTCGATAAAGATATCGATAAACTTATCTAAGTCATAAAATATCAGGTTCATCAGGTTCATGAAAACTGCGGGTGCGTTGGTCACACCGAAAGGCATAACCACGAACTCGTAGTGTCCATACTTCGTTCTGCACGAAGTCTTCTGCACATCATCCTTCTTCACCCTCAGCTGGTGATATCCACTCATGAGATCCAGTTTAGAGAATACATTCGATCCTCCAAGCTGGTCAAAAATGTCGTCTATACGCGGCAACAGATACTTGTTCTTGATGGCGACAGCATTCAACTCTCTGTAGTCCACGCACATCCGGCGCGAACTATCCTTTTTCACCAATAAAATAGGTGCTCCCCACGGACACACTCGGATGGATATATCCCTTCTGCAAAAGCTCGGCCAACTGTCTACGTAGCTCCTCCAACTCTGCCGGAGCCATACGGTATGATGCTTTCAAAATGGGCTGCGCTCCCGGAATAAGATCAATCGAGAACTCAAAGGCTCGATCGGACGGCAGTCCGGACAACTCCTCGGGAAAGACATCATCGAAATCTCTCACCACAGCTGGTCTACTCACCTCCATCTGCATAGCCACAAGCTCCGCTACTAGCTTGGCCCGAAATCTGACTGGCCCAAGCGAACTGCTACCGCTACTGAACTCGAAGGTCGGATAACCAGGAATCTCAAACACCACCTTCTTCCGTCGACAGTCGATCGTAGCGAAGAAACAACTAAGCCAATCCATCCCGAGAACGGCGTCATAATTGGTAATGTCGTGGACGATAAAATCGGCATAAAGCACGAGTCCACAAACTAACAAGGGACAAGATCTACAACCAAGAGATACTGAGATCACACTATTCCCTGTAGCGATATCCCAACTCTTGGAAAGAGGAAAAGTCGACAAAGAATGCTTGTCCATGAAACTCCGGGATAAGATACACATGGATGCACCGGAGTCGAAGAGAACCCGTGCTGGACAAGCACAAACAAGAATAACCCCTAATAAACAAACTAGCAATCAAAACCTATTCTAGCAAACAAGATCTAATCTAACATGCAAGATCAACTAATGAAAAGTAAAGACTAATCTGAGGGTTACCTGCAATAACTCCATCATCAGTCTACGCCTTTACTGCAGTCATCGTGAATGCTTGCCTCCTGGGCTGAACAGCCTGCTGGAAAGCCTGCTTCTGGGGAATGAGAGGCGATCCACGTCCGGCTGCTACTGGAGCTCTCTGCTGCTGACTCCGACTGGTGCCTTCCACGGCTGCTTAGCACTCGGGCAATCCTTCAAAGTATGCGAAGCGTCGCCACAAATCAAGCACTGGCCCAGAAGCCTCCTGCACTGGTCTTTCACATGACCAGTCTTGCCGCAATGATTGCACGTCTTCAGACTAGGCCCACCTGGCCTCTTAAACTGCATGGGCTGATTAGGCCTCATCACTGGCCTAACCATAGCTCTGGCCTACTCCATAGGCCACTTCCCAGCACCTGAATACTGCCCTCTCCTCTGATTGGCAGTCAGCTCCTGCCTCTTGGCAGCTATCAGTAACTTCTGGTAAGAGTCTACGTCCGAAGAGGACACCGGACTCTGCAGCTCCAAGGATAAACCCGGCAAGAATCTCTGAGCTCGATCTTTAGCGGTCTGAACTAAATTTGGCGCAAAGCGGCTCAGTCTGGTGAACTCTTGGTGGTACCGATCCACCGTCAGATTCCTCTGCTTCAGATTGATAAACTGCTGCATCAGCTCCCTCCTGGCAGCTCAAGGAAAATACTCCTCATCAAATCTCGCCTTGAAAGTGGCCCAAGGGATAGGCCTCACCAACATCTGCTCTTCCGACTCCACCAGCTGCGAGCATTGTCCTTTAGTTGCTTCTTTATCAAGTCAACCCATCCAGCCGGGTTAACCTTCGAGAGAAGCAGATTATCCTCTGTGTTCTTCATCCACTCGTCCGTAGCTAATGGTCCTTCTGACCCAGTGAAATATGACGGGCCCAGCTCCCGAAACTGCTTCGCTCCCGGCTCGAAGCGAAGGGCATTCTAAAGCATGCCCTGCATCATCTGATGCATCATCCTCATCATCTCTGTAGTGGTAGGTTCTCTATTAGCATCCTCACAGTTTCTTGCTCCACCACCAGCTCCACATCCACTACCAGCTCGGGCGATGCGTCTTCTCGCCATCTAAGACAAGCAGACGTTCAGATTAGACTCAATTCATGACTTGAATGTTCCGAATATTTGAATGGATGTTATTATCATTATCGTTGTTTCGATATTTCGAAGATGCAAAGAGGACCTGCATGGGCCACCAATAAAACCTGTCACACCCAGCTTCCCAATTATGGAAGGCGAGACGTGAGGAGGTCCGCTCGGACTTGGGCTGTGAAACTGCAGTCCGATAAGCGTCTGCGAATGATAACAAATTGCAAGTTCTTGCAATGCGACGAAACAACAATGATAAATAAAAGCAGACAAGAAACATCCACCAGACATCCAACAAAATATTCCAAACATCACAGAAAAGTCACAAAGTACAAAGTCTGAACGAAAGGCCTAAAGGATGGCCGGAACATAAAACAGAGAGAGATAGGTGCTATGCACCGAAATCTAACTACTGAAACAACTACAACTAAAAGAAGTCTCTAAGTGAGTCTAGGACTGATCACCAGTGTTCTCAAACTCAGCCTCCACAGGAACCTCGAACTCTACGTCCGCGAATTGCTCGTCCACTGTAACTGACTCTGTCTCTAAACCTGACATGTGACACCCAAAGAGAAGAGGGCACATGTCAGCAAAAGCCTCCCAAAGAAAAACGGGGGACTTTTGTGCAAGAATTAAATAAAAGAAATGCGACTAGCAGTTCTAAAATGATGAAATGGCATGACATTTAAAGATTGCAAATAACTTAAAATGACATGTTGAAACAAGCATGCACGTCGTAGCAGAAACTACGAACACACTATTACACGATTCACGAATCATCGATCTATCACTTTGTGCACAGAGTTTCCGTCTTTTGGCTGAAGTGGCTGTACGGGCTCACTTCTACGCTCAATCGACCGTTTAACCATATCCCTCCACGTGTATATGGACGGGCGTCCATCTTCTGGATCACGAGCCAGGAAGTGTTATTGGCATAGGGTTGTGCCCGCAAAGCAGGTGCCTAACCTCAATAGTTAACAATTTTATCGTAGCGTGTGCTACACAATCATGATGACATTTCGAAGCATGAATGACATGGCAAAAATGCAGATAAGAATGCGCACAGTTAATCGAAAGTAAATGTGACATGGCAGCATGAATGAAAGCATGGTAAAGGTGTCGGATTTAGCTTCGTGGTCAAGCTAGATCTAGTAAGAGCGTCTAGGCGACTATCATTTCGTCGCCTAGTCTCTTTTGTGCTAGTACACAAAATTGGTCTAAACGTGGCCTAACAACACTGGCAAGTATCACTTGCCTATTTCCGGTGATATCGGTTATCGTGGGTTCGTCTTGACGAGCGTTACGCTATGGAATGACTGGTTCTCTGTTTGATTGAGCATATATCTGAATTAGGTTCATCCCAACATAACCAAAACATTAAATAATAATATGTTTTTATTAGGTTCTCTATCTTAGGGTGATATCCATAACATGTTAATAATGTATATATATATACTAATAAAATTCACTTACTGCTAACTCACACTATTATAATTACTAGCACTCAGATACATAAAAACTAATTCAAGTAATATGAGATAAGATACTGATTTATTCTCATATGTATATAATTGAATAAGCAGCTCACTAAAACTCATTAGAATATGAAGTTAATGTATAAATACTAACATGCTGCTTAGGACTGTATTAAGGGTGTATGTATTACAAGTTATAATCCCTACTGTACTAGTATACTGTCATAAAACATTCTAACATGTTAGTTAGTTTACTGTCATATATGTTAAATAAAACATTTTGCGTTTCATTACTACTGCATGCATTAACAGCTCACATATGTATATCTTTAACAAGCTAATTACAAGTGTTAAGCTAACTTACTAATTCTCCCTTTTTCTACTATATTTAAAACGGCTTAGATGCTAGCATAAGAGAGATTTGAGTATGCAAGGTTAGAGTATACTGCTAACAACTATAAGTAATATTAAACTCACTGTTATAAGCTTTGCATATATGGTGACACTACTCACGTAAATAAAAGATCAGACAATCCACTAACCTACATGTATTATTAATATAACCTATAACATTTTCTCTGGAGTGATATTATAAGGTGATACATGATGTTGTCGCATGGGTTGATATCGTAAGCATTCAAACTCACCGATTTGGTTTCCTCGCGTAGGTTTGCAGGTCGAGGCCACGACGTGGCGGCGGCGGGGCAACGGACGACAGCCGCGGCTCTCCGATTGGTGCGACAGTTGCATGGTAGAGGACGGCGCGGTGCTGTTGTATGTGGCGAGAGGGATTGGACTGAGGTCCGGCGAGTTGAGGTCGACGGTGAGGCTGCTGCGCGAGGGTTACGGGTGCGGAAGTTGTGTTTGACGGAGACGAGCCTGGCGTTGTGGAGGTGGCCTGAGGAGAGGAGGTGGCCGCTGCGAGGATGAGGGGTGCTGGGCGGCCCTTGGACGAAGGAGGGCTGTGCGGCGTCGCTGGGCGAGGGGGAGGCCGTGGACGTCGGATCTGAGCTCGCCGCCGGCGGGTGCTTGTGTGATGGCGAGGGGGTCGTTTGTTGTAAAAGAGGGTGTTAGGAACTAATAAAAGGCACGATTTTTATTGAGAATGTAGTAGCTAGAACAAGATAATTGAATACCAAAGAGGGGTATTCTCCTTCCAAGACGCCAAAGAGGACGTCCGCACTCATTTAATCTAAATCTAACCTAAAGACGCTTGAGAGAAATCTCAATAATCAAGCGTCATTACAAAAGACGGCTAGCCCTAGTTTAAATAGGAAAAATAAGAAAACCCTCCTTGCTGTGCGCAAAGTAATTTCTCCATGACTTGCTGTGCGCAAAGTAATTCCCTCCCATCTTTAGCCGCGCACGGATCTAAAATTACTCCGCCCCTGAAAATCCACCTTGTCCTCAAGGTGGTGCATGAAGTGTGTGTTCCATCCATTCCACGTATTGCATGTCTCCTCCCGGATCAAAAGGATGGGATTGGTCTCCACGTATTCCATTCCGACGAAAGCCACGGTAGTCACCAGTTAGATCTGAAGGCCCCCTATATCCAAAACTGAGATGTTGGCGCTCTAAAGGACTTTGAACAGAAAACCAATGGCCTTGGGGCCCACGTCGACCTCCCAGAAGCTCGAATGTTCGCTGTTTTGGGCCCAGAAAGTCGAAAACTCGATGTCCTCTGCATCGGAGGGCCCGTCGTCGCTGTTGAAGGGGCTTCAGGGCCACGGCAGGAGTCTGCAGGGCCTGCAAGGCCCCTGCCGGGCCCTTGCAGGGGCTCCTGGGCCCCTGCATGGGCCTGCAGTGCCCCTGCAGAAATTCTGCAGGGGCCACCTGCAGTGCCCCTGCAGAAATTCTGCAGGGCTGCTGCGGCCCCTGCAGAATTTCTGCAGGGCTGGCCGCCCCTGTAGAATTTCTGTAGGGGCGTGGCCACCTTCTTGAGACGACGGCTAGAGTTTTCTCGCCTTGGGGGCTCGTCCTCGTTCTCCGCTGCCGCCTTCAGATCTGAAATTTGTAGATCTGGGCTTTTCTCCTCCAAAGGTGACGTCTTTTTGCCCAAAATTAGGGGTTTTGCCGTCGTGGATGTGCACCGTCAATAGCTCCATGATCTTTGCAAATTGCTCGTCGTTCTTAGCTTGTCTTGCCTTCAATTGCTTGACGGACTCCACCACCGCTTCCACCGATTTCTT
This sequence comes from Scilla litardierei, assembly GCA_030789695.1. NCBI lineage: Eukaryota > Viridiplantae > Streptophyta > Magnoliopsida > Asparagales > Asparagaceae > Scilla > Scilla litardierei. Next base: position 231,384 of record CM061133.1, on the reverse strand, counting down.
AACCCCTTCAATTTCTCCCATGAACTTTTCCTCCAACGCCTCAAATTTATCCTTCGATCTCGTCGCGGCCGACATGGATCGTCACGCTCTGATACCAAATTGTTAGGAACTAACAAAAGGCACGATTTTTATTGAGAATGTAGTAGCTAGAACAAGATAATTGAATACCAAAGAGGGGTATTCTCCTTCCAAGACGCCAAAGAGGACGTCTGCACTAGTTTAATACTTTGTTTTCATGGAGCACATTTACGGAGAAGTTTAATCCTTTGTTTTTCTCCCTAGAGGCAAAGAGGGCACTGCAGGCCCAATTCATGAACCTAAAGTAAGGTTCCAAGAATGTGGAACAGTACAACACCGAATTTTCCAGACTCAGCAAGTTCGCAAAGAACGTGGTGACCGATCCATGGGATAGAGCCCATCGATTCCAAGAAGGCCTGAATATGAGGATTTATAAACTAGTGGGACAGAAACTGAACGCTCACACCGAGGTACTCTCCGCAGCTCGAGACTATGAATACGCGCAACAGAAGGAAGAGCTAGAACGACAGATGACTACCCCTCGGACTCAACCAGAATCACCATCAGCTATAGTGGAGCAGAACCGACCCCCATCATCGAATACTCGCCCCAGCGAACGGAAGAAGCCTGCTTTACAGACATCGCAAACCACACAATTCAAGGACGGGACTCTAACGAATACTCAACGATCCGTGGTGTGCCACTACTGTCAACGACCTGGGCACATGAAGGACTGTCGTCGTTACAACAAGCTGTGTCTGATTTGCGGTGCGTCCGAGCATTCTATCGTAGACTGTCCTAAGAAGAAGGAGAACACAACTGCTAATGCCACTCAGCAAGAGCAACGTCCTCCAACCCAACCTCAGAGGCGCCCGTCATATATCTTATCAGCGTCAGAGACATATGCTCCTTCCTCGTAGAAGGCATTATCTTAGGATTGGTTTTACTATTGCATTTTATTATTAGTGATATTGCATTTTGGAAATTCTGAGGACGGAATTTATTATAAGGGGGAGGATGTAATGACCCATAATTTCAAATCATTTTTCTGTAATTCCTCGCTTAATTGTTTTTAATTTTTCTCTCTTCCTATTTTCTTCTTCTTTAATTCTGTTTATTGAAAGCCCAATTTTAGCTTTTTCATTTATTTTGTTTTCCCTTGTTCACTTGGGAAGGCCAGCTCCTATTAAATCATGTCTTTGAAGAGTCCCAATGTACCCAACTAAATAAGCTCAGGTCACTTGTATTTTAATAGGCCCGAGCACAGTTCAATGTCACAAGAGGTCCTCTTACATTTAATAAATCAAACCCACTCCCCATTTGATTTCTCAGCACATGTCTATTGTTTATTCTTGAAACTGAGAATTACTCTGTTCACTTCATTCTATTTCCCATACCCACTTGCTGCTCAAATTAAAACAAAAATCGAAAGGGCCCAAGCCCTTCACTATTTTCCCACGTATGGCTCTCTTCAATGCTTTGCAGGGGCCGCTCCCCTTCAGCCTATTTCCCTCGATCAGGAGCAAGGGGCGCTGCCCTCCCGTGCGTTCGCAATCGACGGCCTCTCTCTCTCTCTCTCTCTCTCTCTCTCTCTCTCTCTCTCCCCTCTGCGAATCGAACGGTGCGCGTCTCACTTCCCCCGCTGCGGGACCAGGTACCGCCGCCCCCTTTGATTCCGGAAGCCCTAGCCGCCGTCCTCTTTCGACCGATTCGATTAGATCTCCCTCCGGAGATTTCGGGATCCGAATCCCCTTTCTTTCGTGATTTTCCTCTATTTATATGCAGATGGTTTTAGGGGTTTTGGCATACGAAATTCTCCCTTCCTCTCTAAATTTCTGAATTCAAATTGGGGTTTTCCCATCCTCTTCGCTGTTCGGATTTGGGTCTTTAGATTTCGGTTTCTTCGATTGAGGTAGATTGCCCCTATTCTAAATTTTCAATTTATATTTTTGTTGGGATATGATGTAGAGATTATGACGAGAGGAACCCCCTCAAGGAATCATCATATCTGTCGGCAACTCTTGACTGAACCACGATCTTTGTCGATGCTCCATTTCCTCCCCTATTTTGAATCCATGTTTGGGCTATAGTCAGCCGCCGGTGAAGTTGTTGTCCCTCGTCGCCGCCGTGAACCTACTTGCGGGTGAACCCCGCCGGCCGTCTTGTTCATCATGGGGCCTTGAGTTGATTTTTCCATGACTCCACCTTGCTGCCGTTTCCCCTTTCAGACTGCTGCTGATTTTAGATTGCTTAACCTAACTGCTGTTGATTTGGAATTGGGTGATGTTGTATAACTAATCCTGGCTTGCTACTGTTCCTATAATCAGATTCTGAAAGAACTTCCACTTGGCTGGTAGACTATAGAACCTTAAATGGGTTGCCGAAACGTGAAAGCTGATCCCAACACCCCCCTTTAAAAAAAATTGAGTTCCTTATATTTACTTTACAATCTTTGTTTATAATTATTAAATCTTTTTGTTTATAATTGTAAACAATTGTTTCAGAAATCTTTATTAGCTTTAATTACTTATTTGTTATGCATCTTTGGAACATGAACACTTATCGAGAACTTGAATAATACCCGACATTGACAAATCATGATATCAACCCAACCATTAGAATGACTTTGCACTTAGCTCATTGTTTAGGGGATGTGAATGTGATTATAGACAAAAGTATTCGATTTACCACTCTCCTGATGGAAGTGGGGCATGTTATCAAATTTCCTTTTCCTTTTAAGGAACGAGGATCTTAAATGCAATTTTCATCTTTCATCTGAAACGAGGGGTTCAATTTCAATTGTCTGCTATCCACACTAATAGCGGGGTTACAGAACGAGTTAATGCATCTCATTCCCTTGGACATGAGTCACGGATTAGAATGGTTAGTATAGCTTTAACCAACCCTTTAAGACATTCATAACTTAGAAGATCATTTCTCTTGTTCAGAGATATTGTACTTGTACTGTTTTCGTTATTCATAAACTGTTAGTTTGGTTTAGTTGTAATCTACTTCCTAATCCTGTTGTTTATCTTCTCCTTAGGTTCAGTAGGAGATTTACAGTTATTGTTCGTGCATCAAGTTTCTGATATTGTTCGTTTAGGTAAGTTTCTAATTTCGGTATTCATTTCTACTTAGATCTATTCTGTTTTCACTGGTAACCAGCAGGATCTGCATCAGAAAAATTGCAAATTGTGGCCGCCCCCGAAACCGGGTCGTTACAAAGCAACTTAATCCAAATCAGCAACGGAGGAGTCCACAGGTGTAGCCAACTCAAAACGGAAATCCTAGCGCTCCTGATCAACAGAAACGTCCTCGTGAGTAGGAGCAACAACATCAGCAGAGGAAATACACTGAGGAGCCTGAGAAGCAACCGGGTCAGAAGCAGCATCAACTGAAGGATCGGGAATCTCAGAGATGATCGGACGAGGAGGCTGACGAGGCTGAGCAGCAGCAGATGGAACAAACGACTAGAGGTAGGCAGTGAAGGGTATGCCCTGGTGCTGGAACGACAGATAGAACAACTCATAAAGACCAGATACTTTCTCGTCCAACTGGACGAGAGGGATCAACAGAGGATGCAGCAGATGATGAGGGCTGATCAACATATAGAGCAGTGGATGAAAAAGGGCATGAAGTAGACTGCATCTTCTTTGATGCAGTCAGAAGAGCCGAAGCAGACTTCGTCTTTGCTGACACATCAAGAAGAGGGCCAAGAGGAATAGGCTTAAAAGGATCCAAATCAATGCCGAAGTGGCGAAAGACAAGTGTAAGCAGACCACCATAAGGAATGTGAGAGGAGGAAGTGATCTCTACATGGTCCATGTGATCAAGGATAACTCCAGCCCAATTTACCTCAATCCCCGAGAATATAGCATACATACACTTAAGTATCTCATGGGATGGCTGGCCAAAAGATCCATATTTAGGCAAGATGTTGAACTTGACCACGTGGTAGACATCCCAACCTCTTGCGGTGAAAATGGACGACTTGACGCCCGAGGTGAGAATGGGAGGAATCTCCCTGAACATGTCCCTAAGGACAGACTGATCCAACTCAGCAACAGAAGAAATGGAAATATCAAAAGGCAAGGAACCGGTAGAGGGAATCCTGAGAATGGTCCCTAAGAGTGAGGGATCAAGCTTGACGCGGGTACCCTGAACCATAGTATCCAGTGTACCAGACTCCGCATACTCACCGCAAATGCGGTTAGCATAAAATAGCTTCACGAGGAAGGGATATGGTCGAGGAGAATCATTGTGAGAGTAGCAGAACAAATCGAACAATTTGGTCTAAGTGAGGAGCTGAGATAAATTCTCTGCGGTGAAGGCCGAATAGACGATGAAACGCTCTCTGATGAGCTTGATGCCAATCATGGAGTGGAATCTTGCCAAACATGTGTCGTCACGACACATGGGGACCAGAGGGGCAGAAGCTGAAAGAGAGGCATCGGAAGGATTCTCGCCTTGAGGCTGAGCATCAGGAATGCCCTGAGACTCGGTGTGGGTCTCGTCACGGGTTTCTTCCACCTGACGAGGGGAGGTCAGAGCTAGGGGCTGCTGAGTCTGAGAAGCTTGTCTTCGCCTACGTTTGAGGGGAATCTCCTTACTAAACGAAGACGGTGCCTAATCAGATTCAGAGTCAAGCAAGAGCTCAGACGATGGGTTAGCATTCTTGGTTCTGGGTTTCTTGCGGCCCGGAGTCGAAGGAGGCTTAGGAACCTTAACCCTAGGTTCCTTTGTAAGCTTAAGGGACTTGCCCTTAGCCGAAGAGCTAGTTTTGGGTGCCATGAACAAGAAATTGATCGAATAAATGAGAGCATGGCTCGAATCAACAAAAGAAGTGGGGAGAAAATACCACACGACGGAGGAGGGAGAAGATCCGAGCTCGAAACGACGATGAAGGAAGAATTGACGAACAAACGGCAGCCAAGAGGAGGCTTAGGAACCTTAACCCTAGGTTCCTAAGGCTTCGAAACGACGATGAAGGAAGAATTGACGAACAAACGACAGCCAAGAGGAGGCTTAGGAACCTTAACCCTCAAGAGGAGCAATCGACGACCGGAGGAGAGATGGAGGGTTCTCGTTCGAAGGGAGGAGAAGAGAGAAGTCGATCGGAGGAGAGAGAAAAGAGAGGGGCCATGATCTCTTAAGAGGAGATCGGGAGTGATCTGGGCCGTTGGATCAAAAATAACGGCACAGATCGCGGGCTACGAACCGCCAAACTGGGCGGACAGGCGACTGATGCACAATGTGCAGTCGCATGTCAATCCCTCAATAAAAATGAATCATAAATCAGACAGGCGCCTGTCAGACAGGCGCCTGTAGAAGGAATTACAGTCGCCTGTATATGGACATGCGCCTGTCAAATGACTTATATGGGCCTGTAGCAGAATAAAATTTTGAAGAAATTTTAAGCCATCTCTCTGGAAAATTGGTGACAATTGGGCAGGCACCTGATGACCAAAATACAGTCGCCTAGTCGAAGACCAGTCGACTGAAAAATGACCATCAGTCGCCTGTGATGAATACGAGTTATGAAGACTAAAAATCTTGATATTGGGCAGTCGATTGTAAAAGAGATGAAAGTCGACTGTCCTGTTTCTGAAATTCAGAAATGAGTTAGAATCAAGGATATGAGACTACTCACCCTTAGACATATACTCTAATAACTTTAAAAGCATCATATCACTATAATAATCATATAGATTATCATACATAGCAAGCACATGAATCCAATCATAAAATCAACAAAAATCTCCAATAAATCACATTTAAAACACATGTGAAAATATGACATATTAACATGAGATATGATAATGATCAGATGAGCTCAAAATAGGTTAAACATATACATATGAGCCCCTAAATCTCAGGTTCACACATAATCCATAATTCTCCACGCAACCTCACAAATGAGTCTTTTTTAAGAGGTTTAGTGATGATGTCGGCGATTTATTTTTGGGTTTCAATATACTCTAAGATGATGTCCTTAGCTACATGATCATTTATAAAATGGTGTCTCATTATATATTTGGTACGAGTGGTGCACCGGATTTTTGGAAAGACAAATCGCACTTTGGTTATCAACCATGATAGTGCAAGTATCACAGTTGAGATCATAGTCTTTGAGTGTGTGTCTCATCCAAAGGACTTGTGCACAAGCAAGACCCGCGGCAATATATTACGCTTCCGTCGTGGACAATGATACCGAGTTCTATTTCTTGAAAAACCAAGAAATAAGAGAATTTCCTAGAAAATGGCAAGTGCCACTAATACTTTTCCTATTGGATTTGCATCCGGCAAAATCGGCATCATTATATGAGATTAACTCATATGTGCTACATTTAGGGTAAAGTAACCATAATCTAGTGAATGATTGAGATAACGAAAAATTCGTTTAACTGCAATCAAGTGTGACTCCTTAGGTCTATCTTGATATCTAGCACAAAGACATACAGAGAACATAATATCGGGCATACTAGCAGTTAAGTAAAGTAAGCTACCGATCATACCTCGATATAGACGAATGTCTACATCTTTTCCGTTCTCATCCTTGTGTAGATGGGTTGTCGTACTCATGGGATCTGCTTACTTGAAGACAATCCATCCTGAACGCTTGATAAGCTACCCAGTGTATTTTGTTTGATGTGTGAAAGTCACATCCTTCATTTGCCGAATGTGTAGTCCAAGAAAGTAGTTGAGCTAACCCATATGACTCATCTCGAATTCATCCTTCATAGACTTATAAAATTCCTGGCAAAGATTAAAGTTAGTAGAACCAAATATTATATCCTCTACATACATTTGATTAAAAGGATGTCGTTTTCATAGTCTTTAATGAAAAGAGTTGAAACAACTTCACCCATTTTAAAACCTAAATCCAAAAGAAAGGTTTTGAGTCGATCATACCAAGTTCTAGGAGTTTGTCTCAACCCATATAACGCTTTCTTAAGTTTGAAAACATGGTTTAGAAAAATTTTCATGTATGAAATCGGGTGGTTGAGAAACATAAACTTCTTCATTAACGATACCATTTAAAATGCACTTTTAACATCCATTTAAAATAATTTAAAATTTTTATGAGATGCAAAAGATAAAAGCAACCTAATAGCTTCTAATCTAGATACATGAGCAAAGTATTCTTCGAAAATCAATACCTTCCTCTTGTCGGTAGCCTTGAGCTACTAACCTTCCTTTGTTCCTTGTGATGACACTCGTTCTCATCCGTCTTGTTCTTAAAAATCCATGTGGTCCCACTGACTTGGTAACCATTTGGAAGAGCAACGAGCTCCCAAACTTCATTTCTTTCAAATTGCATGAGCTCCTCTTCCATTGCAACTATTCACAAGCTATCTTCACAAGCTTCTTGGATGTTCTTTGGCTCAATTGTAAAGGCAAAGGCGCAATGAGAGAATTCATCAATACTTGACCTTGTTCGGACACCCACACCAATGTCTCCAATTATTTGGACATGAGGGTGATTACGAATGGTCGGATAAGCTTTGGGAATACCTGGATCACTTGGATCATCCTCAACATTTTCATTGGTATTGTTAGTCTCAATAATAGAGTCATTAATTTTAACATTACTAGTGGAATCACATAAAACATCTGCACTATCATCGACAACATGAGGAATATAAAAATCTTCATAAAATGAAACGTGCAGTGATTCCTCGATCGTTGAAGAGGTTTTGTTGTATATCCGGTACGTGTGGAATATCTAACAAAGATTCCTTCATCGGATCTTGGCTCAAATTTATCTAAGTTACCATATGTGTTCTTTATAAAACATTTTGAACCAAAAACACGAAAATATTTAAATTGCGGCTTTTTATCATAAAATAATTCAAAACAAGTTTTGTACTTCGGGGCCTCACTAGGATCCTATTTAGCACATAACATGACGTGTGCATCGCCTCCACCCAAAATTGTAGTCCAAAATGACTATCATGGAGCATGGTGCAAGCACACTCAATTAGGGTCCTATTCTTTCTCTCAACAACACCATTTTGAGATGGTGCACGTGGAAAAGAAAAGTTGTGAGTAATCCCGTTGTCATCACAATACTTTGTGAAAAATTCATTCTCAAATTTTCCTCCATGATCACTACGAATAGTGATAATGACGATTCCTAGGAGATTTTGAATTTTCTTTGCAAATATAGTAAACTCTTCAAAAGCTTCATTTTTATTGGTTAAAAATGAAACCCAAGTAAATCTAGAGAAGTCATCTACGATGACTAATCCATAATGAGCATTACCTAAAGATCGGTTCTAGTTGGCCCAAATAAATCTATATGAAGTAATTCTAGGAGCCTCTTAGAAGTTATGCCATCTTTGAGTTTAAAAGACGATTTACTTAGTTTGCTTCTTTGAAATGAATCACAAAAGTTTTTCTTACTAAAAGTAATCTTCGGAAAACCTTTAACAAGATCATACTTAGCTTATATAAGTGCTTAAAATGAATATGACCAAAACGGCGATACCATAATAGTTGTTCATTTGTATTAGCAACTAAGCAATGTTCTATGGTTTTAGGCACGCTCAAATAATAAATATTTTTACGCCTAATACCGGTAAATAAAACATGCGAGTCAATATCAACAATATTGCAAATGCCCTCTCCGAAGTTAACCTTGCAACCCTTGTCACAGAGTTGACTAATAGAGATAAGATTATGGCATAAACCACTAACTAAATAAACATTAGTAATAAGTGGTTTGGATGGATTACCGACTTTGCCTACTTCAATGATGGTTCCCTTTTGATCGCCTCCAAAAGTGACAGTTGCACCATCCTTAATGCGAACCACTTCGGAGAGCAATATGTGATCTCACGTTATGTGTTTGGAGCATCCGCTATCGAGTATCCATCCTTTCCTTTTAGAGCCAATATATCTATTATTGCTCTCTTTCTTGTTCTTGGGTACCTACATAGTATACCATAAGCTCATGGTACCCAAACTTTGTTGGGTTCAAGGGGATTAGCCGTTTGGAACCCAAGTCCAATTGGACTTTGGCTTCCCAACATAGTTACCACTATTTATCACATCGCTAAAATAAGAATTGACATAAGCATTCCTATCATTTGTGCACGTATTCTTAGGACCCCAAATTGTGTATGTTTTGGGTGTCCTCTTCCTAGTTGCCTGCACATTTGGTTGAGGTCTATGTGGTGCATGTTTCCTAAGAGCATGAGATCTAGCATATGAAGGTGGAGGTGGATAAGCATGAGCCATAAATGGGTTATATGCAAATTGAGGAGCATGCATATTATATGAAGCATATAGAGCATGCATGTGATGTGGTGGATGAGCATACATGGAACATTATGTGTATGAACATATGAATGTGTAGGAGTACGTGCATGTGTATTTCTCAAGTGTGAGTTTGCACGTGCCCGAAGGTGTGGAGCATAAAATGTGTTCACATGTGAAGTATGAGATTTCCTACGTGTATGAGTGTTGGTGTGTACATATAGGCATGCTTTCTTTTGGTTTCCACCCTTAGTGGGTTTCTTGCCAAAAGGAAAGTGTAAAGTGGTGGCCTTCTTGATAGGTTTGCTACCAATAGTGTTTTTGACACCACTAGTGGATGCACCGGATGATGGTCTCACAAAATCTATAGTTACACCATTATAAGATGTGCGCGGTTTGGATGCATATGCTTCACATAACCAAGTCCAACACGATGTGTGACCGGAAATTGGGTTGAAAGCAATTCATCCAATTACCCTTTCCCTTTGTTAAATCGCTTAACTTGGGAGGACATGAGCTCATATTTCTCCATAAGGGAAGAAATATTAGTATCCAAAGTGGACACACGTGTTTTGAGCTCGTGCACTTGGGTTTTAAGAGAATCATTCTCAATACCCAATTGTGTGTTTTGTGAAGCTAGATCAACAGTATCTTTAGAATAACATTGATCTAGTTGAGATTTGAGGAAATTCATCTCATTTCTCAAGGTGCCATTTTGAGAAACCAAATTGGCTTTCTCAAGTGTAAGTGTGTCAACAATGGTGTCATTATTGATGATGCATGGCATGTATGATTTACTAACATTTGATTTCTTCAAATTAGTATATCTAAGCATAAGAGATTTATACTTAGAAAATAATTCTTCGTTAGCAATACGAAGTTCATCCATAGTTACCTCGGATTCATCATTCTCACTATCGCTTCCATTGGAGAATGCATCTTCTCGGGCCATGAAGCACATATGTGCACTCTCACCCTTTTCATCCTCGGATTCACTTGAGGAATCTCAGCTTGAATCATCGAACGTCCCAACAAGTCCTTTCTTCTTGTCCTTCTTAAATTTGTCGGACTTGTGGTACTTTGGTGCTTTCCACTTTTCTGTTTCTTAGCAATGGGCATTCCTTCTTAATGTGCCCTGGCTTGTTACAATTAAAACAAAGAGACGATAAATTGTTAGTGGAATCAAATTTAGATTTGGAAGGTAATTTACCTTTGCGAAAGAAGACTTGGAACTTCTTCGCCATTTGCGCCATTTCTTCCAAATCCATTTCGTTCTTGGATCCATCACTATCGGAGGATGAAGAACTAGCCTTGAAGGCGAACGCTTTCTTTTTTGCCTCTGTTGGATTCATCATAACTCTAATCTTCATTCCCTTCTTACTTCGTAAGACATGAGAGTACCGATAAGATTCACCACGGTATAGTTCTTCATGTCATTGCCTCCTCAATGGCTATAGCCCCCCTTCCCATTTTGAGGTCATTTCCATGATTATCTTTCTCACCTTTTCTTGTGGAGTGTATACTTGACCAAGAGCTTCAAGCTCGTTGGTGATGTCGGTGGAACGAACGTACATCGTTGCAATGTTCTCACTTTCCTACATATGAAACATGTCGAAGTTTTGTATAGCAGCATATAATTGACAAATTTACCTTGTTCGTTTCCTCGTGGGTGACGACAAAAATGGTTCCATATTTGATATGCACTCTTACATGTGCATATCTAATTGAACTCATCCGGATCCACTGCACAATGAAGAGCGTTCATTGCTTTGGCATTATTTACCTCGGTGGACTTCTTGCCGGGAGTCCATTTGTCAAAATCTTCTTCGGTGGGTTCAACATACTCCTTATGGAGGGTTCTCCAAAGAAGCACTCCTTAGGAATGTCTCCATCCATCAATTCCAATAGCCGAAATTTGTGCCATTGAAACGCGGAGGACGAATAGTTGATTGTCCTTTGAAAACGGTAGAAGCATCATCACGATCGTGATTGTTGTACGAAGGATGTGGAGGAACGTTATTGTTGGATGCCATAGCTATAAACCTTGAGCTCTGATACCAAATGTAAGGACCCTAGCTATGAGGAAAACACTAGAAGGGGGGTTGAATAGTGTTTATAAAATTTAAAAAATACTTATACCAATTTAAATCCCTAACCAACAATAAATGCGGAAATATAAATTAACCCAAAATGAAACAAGCTAACACAAAGGATGTTTCAAGGGTTCGGATCACCCATGTTCAATCCCAACTTATTTCCGGTAATCCTACGTCCCTTCCACCCGGATACCTCTGGATACTCAAGTTAGACCCTTAACATGAGGTTTTCTTTAAACCCACTTGTAACAACCCTACAAGTGTAATCAAACAATAGATGTCCTTGACTCACAACTTGGGATCAAGCAAACCCACTCACAAATCGAGAGTAATATCGAAATACGAGATAATGAAATTTGTAATGAAAAACACTTACAAACACATATGCCTTGACGCAGAACTTGAAGGAGCAAAGTAAAATGAGGGTACTCTCTTCCAAGAAGAGAGTAAATCCCTTTTTCTTGTCACCACCAAATGCCTAGAGGATATCAACTTTGATTATATGTTGGAGAGCAAGAGAAAATGAAATTCTAGGGCTTGGAAAGAATTGAGGGCTTAAGAGCTTAGAGATGAGATCAATGAAGTCTTAAGGGTTTCAAGAGATCTCCAATGGAACAGTAAGAGACCCTTTCATACGTTCTCTAAACCCCTCAAGCAAATTACCCCAAAACCCCTTTGAAATCCGTCTGGAAAAAGCCAACAGATAGAAAATATGCGCCAGACAGTCAATTGATGAAGAACTCACGGACAGTCGGAATTCAAAAAAAAAGTAAGATAAGAGTAACTGAAGGCACTAGAAAGATATGATGGAAGATTAAGTTGTTACAGGCTGAGGGGATGTGAACGAGATAAATGATTTGGTTCATGAAAGATTGAGTACATGATACGAACCAATAGAGAGGAAAGTCTAAGAGGTCGAAGAAGTTAAGACCGGTATGTTTCACGGTATGTATCTACTCGACCTATACTGTTCACGAGGTGGTCAGCGCTGACCTGCATGGGCCACCACTTGTAACGCCCCAAAAGAGGGTGCTGTTACACTCGATAATTTTGCAGGTCCCGCTGGGTACCAGTGAAATCAATATAGGATGAATATAAAATATGCGAAAACATACCTCAATGAGAGGACCCAAATAGCTCAAGAGAAGTGAAGAACTGTGTAACTCAATATAAGACATGTGAAACACCTGAAAGATATATGATTGTGTTATACATATATCAAAGCTTTCAGTTTATGTAAAAAAAGAAAAAGCGCAAACATGCAAAATTGATCTTATAGGGCAAAGTGTAACAGTGTATGAAAATTTCAAATCTTGAATAATGTAAACATTTAAAAAGATATGAATGTTGACATTAGACAATAATGCAGTAATGACATTGATAAACAAAAAGTAAAGGAAACATCTTGCTATCATGCATCCACAACATCAATCATTAATATGTTATAAACAAGCAAGCCACCAAGAAACTGTAACAACAAATCTAGCATGAAACATCCTCCTACAATTACTACTATACACCAAACTGAGTTGTCCTATTCTAGTGATGTGACTCATATTTGGAGAGCACGATGTACAACGTTTAGTCCACCTTGAACGGCGGGGTGCTACCCCGGGCCAAGTATAAAGGTCAACTGTAACAAGAACTCAGTATCCATAAAAGGACATCCTCCTAAATAGGGGCCACAAGCATGGCTTCAATCGCTCCCGCAGTCTCTCTAATATGAGTTACCCCAAAACCCGTGAGTCAGGTGTAGTGTCATGATATTGTGACTTTTTGTACTGTTTGCATACCAAGTGTTTATGTTATTATTATTATTGTGTCTGACATTGTACTAGTCGCAGGTATTGTCATGTGGAGGAGATTCTAGAGGTAACTCTCATGGGTTCAAGATGTGACCCCGGCGTACCGTGGCACTTTGTCCCATGTAGCGCTTAGTTCTCAACTTGTTCGTGCACGACATACAGAGTTTGCAGTCAGCATATAGTATTCAATGATCAGGCACAAAGTTCGGGCTTGTACAATATTTAATGAAAATATATATTAATGGCATGTAATGGCATGTATTTCAGTATACAATATTCCATTCTTGTTGAGCAATGGCTATGTAATAATTACATGTTATGTCATATTCTCATGGACTGTATAATTTCTATGGTTCGCTACTATGATCAAGTTACATGTTCATCAATTTTGATGTCTGATATACTTTGACCTAAATTATGTAATTTACAACATCATCCAACAACCACGTCTATTTGCATGCATGTCGAGCAATTCCTTAAATCATCTCAAAGAATGGTATTGAACAGTTCCTCATGCAATGTAAATTCTTTTCCTAACTTCCATGGTTCAATCAAGAAATTCTTCTAAAGCATTCTCAATTTCTCATCACATTATTACTTAAGCATGAATATGTAAAATCAATTAAAATCTGGAAGATTCATACATAAATATATGTAGAAAATATATGCAAGACATGCCACAAAGCAGCAAGTAAAACATGATCCAGAAAAGTAAACAAACATGACTAAACAACAAGTAAACTACGCCAAGGTCGGTGAAAGATGGCAAAGACCCAGCCGAGGGCCTCCCTACAGCACTACTGAACCAAACTTGCTATAAGGGCGAAATAAAATCAGTCTCTAGTGAGCTACACCAAGCTGACATTTAAAGACCATCCAAAAACTTGTCAAATATGAGACAGTGCCTTGCTTGGTGACTGTTGACACACTCCGAAATTTGATTCGGGAGTTCAACAGAAATGTTAAGGTTCAGGAAAACTTTAAAGGCATTGCTCATCCTACAATCGAAATGTAATATGAGAAGTATCTCACTTAAGGAGACATGGATTGATTCACATTTAGAAAACTAGGAAAACTGTGGAACAACTTATGATCAAGAAATCACCCAGGCTTGTCACAGTGAAAAATCCTAGTAATAAACATTTTATGCAGATTTGATGAACTACTCAGCCAATACACAAATTAAATAGAATGGAGAGTTATACAATATACGAAGCTTCTTAACCCATACATGTGTGGATTGAACGAAACATGTTTATGAGAATTGGTCACCTTTTTAATTGGTTCAAAAAAGAAAAGAATGTCTGTTGTATTGCAGTCAACTTGGTTAGCCATGCATCCACATCTGATTGTTATTAATTATAACTAAACAATTATATTATATTAACAAACATGATGCACAAAAAATTAGGAAACCAAAAACCAGCCCGTTTAAGCAAAAAGTAAATAAATGAGGCGCGGATACACCAGACATGAAATAAAATGGCTATCCAACATCCAAATAAAAATACTGCCAAATAGGAGACGCGTCATTGCAACAAGGTGATAAAATGTGCTACATGTGACTCAAAATTACTAGACAAAAAACCACAGAATATGAAAATAGAACATCTAAATAAACGTGATCCCTCAAGAAGTCAACAATTGTCTTCCAATTGAATTTCAGAAATCACTCGCATAAAAATCCAAAGCATAAACCAAAAGCTTGACTATAGAAAATAATCTACCTAAATCGAAGGTGCCGGCAAATCCAAATTGAGCCACGGAAGAGATCGAACCCCTAAAATCGAAAGGAACAATGATATCAGAAGTTTGAGGAAGAAAAGGGGGATTTTGTATGAACCGAAAACCCTAGTAAAATATCAGACCTTAAATAGAAGAGGAGAAATGAGAAAAGAGAGCGGAGAAGAACTTACGCAAGGGAGGCGGCGGCCGTTCGATGCAGTTAGGGTTTCCGAAACAACGGGCGGGGGGGGGGGGGGGGGGGGGGGGGGGGGGGGGGGGGGGGGGGCGGCGGCTTATTCTGTTGAAGGAGAGAGAAAACCCACTGTTGCGCTCTTCTTTGAAAGAGAAAAGAAAAGGCTATTGCTGGGGTTTTTTTTGGGAAAGAGTTAAATATTTTTGAGTGGGTTAGTGGAGAGAAGTAAGTGGGCTGAGGGTATTATAAGGGAAAATGTTTTAAGTTGAATGTGTGCTGTCTGGGTGGGTTTGGGCCAAAACATGATAAAGGAGAGAAGAAATAAAAGAAGGGAAAATAGAAGATAAGGAAAATAATAAAGAGAACTAAAAGTAATAGTAATACTAATTAGAATAGGGAACATACGGGAGGAAATCTTAAAAAAATTCAAAATCATTTAGGGCAAAATACGGGTTATTACAGTAAAAGCATATACATGTGATTGTGCCATGGGCAGGCGCCTGTAAAACATTCTTACATCGCATGCAGAAGCAAATGCGAAAGTTGTCAAAACTTGGGAAGTTTGACAAGTTGGGACAGGCGACTGTAGAAGCATATACAGGCAATTGTGCCATGGGCAGGCGCCTGTAAATTCTTCTTACATCGCCTGCAGACGCAAGTGCGAAAGTTGACATAACTTTGGAAGTCTGAGCTAGGATAGACAGTCGACTGTTTAACGAGTCACATGCGCCTGTAGCTGGACAGGCGCATGTACATAGTACAACAGTCGACTGAAGATATAAAAGCAGAAAGTCTAGAAGAGCAAGTGAAAAGGTGTGAGCATAACAGGAGACTGAAGAACAAATCTTAGGCGTCTGAATGGAGACATGCGCATGTAAATCCTTCAACATGCGCCTGTATGAACTCCAAACTTCACATACTTGAGAATACAAAATTGGAGGCCTAGGAATTGAGTTCTAATGCTTTCCTAGGATTGAATGAAAGATGTGTGTGTGCTTCAACATAATTCTACTTCTAAGCAACATTCTAATAAGAAAGAAGAGAAATAAAAAGAATACATTTGTTTTGTCTCTCTTATTTCTATTAGAAGATCTAGAAGTCTTCTTGAAGCTACAATCTTCATCTTCGATCATCCAATCACTTTACGAGCTTTGAATGATCCTTGAATGACATCCATTACTAATTGATCTTCATGATAGGCTTATGCAAATGGGTTAACTGTAAGTAGGGGATTAGTCACAAGTATTTATGTTTGCTCGTCATCAAAACCAAGTAGGGAGAAGTCCAATACTCGACAGAATCGTTCCACGTGCATTCCGATTTAGAGTTCTCCACTCCAAACTAGACATGCCCGTCGGCTTCTCGTCCAATGCGATATCTTGACCAAGTTGGTTCAAGACATCCAATACTTCGCATCTCCACATACCAAAGTAGATCTTTCCATCAAATTTCTCAATTTCGAACTTCATGTTGGACACGATAGTCCGAGCCGCTAGAGCATGTCCTCCGAAAGTCGACGCCTTTGAGAAACTGTCATCACCACTGTTACTCATCTTCGCCTTCTACGTAGATCTTCGAAACTG
The DNA here is from genome assembly GCA_030789695.1 of Scilla litardierei. Lineage (NCBI taxonomy): Eukaryota > Viridiplantae > Streptophyta > Magnoliopsida > Asparagales > Asparagaceae > Scilla > Scilla litardierei. Next base: position 214,703 of record CM061133.1, on the reverse strand, counting down.
TCTGAGCTTTGATACCAGTTTATAGTGCACGAGCGCGGAAGACTAGGACCATGGACGATCGAGACTAGGATGAGCAACACATAATCAAATAAAGCACTATGAAAGATATCAACTTTAGGCCGTTGGCCGGCCAAGGGAACACCAATGAGCTTTATTACGAAAGAAAAAATAAATACAAATCATCTCTCTTCTCAGCGAAGAAGAGCACAATGATCTCTCCAAAAGCTCTCAACTCTTAAAGTTGGCTCTTACAAATGGCGGCTCAAAGTTCTCTCTGTGTTTCCATGCGCACTCAAAACTCTCGCCTAAAACATCCTATATATATCATTAGTGTACAATAGGTGTCATCGTTGAGGATGGATTTCCAAGGGAGACGAATCCCAACTTTAACGAAATTGCTATCCAATCACAACTCTACTACGAATATGGCGTCGCACCCTATAGTAGAGGCCCCCTCCGTACTGTTGAGCTTCCCTCTGAAGACCGAGCAAACGAAGTGCCGAGCCGAGCTATCCGAGTGATCACTCCATATTTTACACCTTTTTTCTGCATGTTTGCATGCCATTTTGATCGCTCGAATCGCGTTTTTCACGATTATTCGACAATATTGCGATGCTTTTCACGATTTCTTGTTTTTGTCGAATTTCAGGAGATTTGGAGCGATTTGGAGTGATTCTGATATGCACCCACTCCGGAGTGTCACCCGTGACTCTTTTGAGGGGAATAATGCGATTGGAGAGGAGTGGAAGAAGAAAGAACGTCGTAGGAGCGACGAGGGAGCAAAAATACGAAGATTGGGCATTTTCAGTATGTCACTCGGCCGAGTGAAGGAGTCACTCGGCCGACCATCGACAGCCCGCTCGACCGGCCAGATCGGACACGCGACAGATAGAGTATTAGCGTGTACTCGGCCGACCATCGCTAGCCCACTCGGCCGAACCGCGGAGACACCACTCACCCGAGTGGCATCAAGACGACGACAACCAAAATCCCCAACTTACTGTAATCCGTCTGTACAGTCCCGAGTTCCGACTCGGCCGAGTGGAGAAGTCCCCTCGACCGAAGCAAAGAAAGTCACTCGGCCGAGTGACTCCCAAGGAGCCGACCCCCAAAAGTCCGAAGTTACTGGAATCCGTCAGGGTTTGTACTCGGCCGAGTGACATTTGTCACTCGGCCGAGTGAGCCGCGCTGCCTGTAGCGTAAATTGCGATTTTCAGGCTGCGCAGGGGCAATTTTGTCACAGTTTTTTGGGCGATTTTGGGGGGTATTTAACCCCAGTTTTTAACCAAGTTTAGAGAGCTTTTTCATAACTTTTTGTAGCCTTTTTAGATTACTTTTTAGGAGATTAGATTGAGCTTTTTGGAGGGAGATAAAAGTGTTATTTTGTTGGATGCTATTGAATCTTCATTGGTTTCTCTCTTTCTATCAAAAACCTCATTTTATTGATATATTGAATATTGCAATGAATTCTAATGTTTTTATTATTGAATTTCCATTGAATTGCATTATGAATTGTGAGTAGTTTTATCGTCTTAGTGCGTAGGGATGAACCCTACGAACCCTATTTCTAATTTGTGATGAATTGGTGAAATTATTGCTAGAATTGATTAGGGTTAGTTTGGGATTGAGTTAAAACGAATAGCTAGGGATTCATACCGATTGGGATTTGCAAGAGATTGGATCCCAACTCGATAGGAAGCCCTAAAAATTCGAATTGGGTTACAATTGGATTTCTCTGGAATCGGTTTGCAAGAGATTGGACCGAAACTAGGGTTTTCGATTGCAATTCTATACCAATACCCGTTTGCAAGAGATTGGATGGGTAGGAACTATCCCAACCTAGGTCGTAGCTCGAGAGTGGGCTCGAGATACGATTGAACGATGATGTTGTTCTTCACGCTAGATTGCCTAGGTTAGGGTTTGCAAGAGATTGGACCCTACCCTAGGTTTGCTATAGACCGGCAATAGCGCGAGAGCGTGAGCTTGGTTCTACATTTAGTTGCAACTAGTTCACCTGAATTTCAAGTCTAGCAATTGTGAAACCTACGAATCACAATGACAAGATACGGTTTGTAGCGGGGATTCCCTACCCCTAAGCGTCTTTATTAATTCGATATTTCCTTTATACAATTGAACGACTGTGACTGCTTTATTGCGAATATTTCTTGACTGTTCTTATAGCCAGGTGAATTGAAGAAGACACCGTCATTTGCCCTCCTCGTGTTCGATAGCCGCTCGCCGCTACACCGTGCGCTTGCGGTAAGACTAGCGAGTCGTTTGTCCCGGTTGCGTGTGCATACCGGGGCGCGATCAAGTTTTTGGTGCCATTGCCGGGAGGCGATAATGTTTGGGTCTTCACCCGGATCCGGTGAAAAAAATTGGATTCTACCTACCTAGCTATTTTTCTTTTTGTTTTATTATATCTATTTTTATTTTACCCTTCCTTTGTGCTAACTATTTCTTTGAAACTCTGTTTTCCCTTGCATGTACACGAGATCCACAGCGGACCCCGAAGAAATACTATACGATCCGGAGATCGAACGTACATTGAGGAGGATCAGAGCGGAGAGGAGACTCGAAACGGAAGGGAATTTTATGACCAATCTTGAGACACCCGAAGAATTGGCGGAGCGAATGTCGAGGATCATTTCCATTAGAGATAGGCTTCGGCCTAAGACTTCCTCCACGACCTCATCCATAGCTATGCCGGAGTTGACGGCCGATAAAAATTTCGAGTTGAAGACTGGATTGGTAGTTCTGATGCAGCAAGACCATTTTCATGGGAATTCCCATGAGAACCCTCATTACCACATCCAGCTCTTTTTATCAAAATGTGCCACCTTCCAGATGCCGGGCGTCTCCATAGATGCTATCAGACTGCGTATCTTCCCCTTCACACTCAAGGACAAAGCCTTATATTGGTTGAGGACGCAAGCTGAAGGAATCTTCACCACTTGGGATGAATTGGCGAGTGCCTTCGTCGACAAATTTTACCCGCCCTCCAAGACGGTGAAGATAAGAAGTGCTCTCATGTCCTTCAAGCAAGGACCTCAGGAGACTCTCTATGAGGCGTGGGAGCGCTTCAAGGACTTGCAACATCAATGCCCCCATCACATCATAGATGATTGGGAGCTTGTCCACAGTTTCTACAATGGACTCCAACCGGGCACAAAACAGATTATTGATGCTACCGCCAACAGAGCCATTTTGTCAAAGACCCCCGATGAAGCTACGGCCTTGCTAGAGGAGATGGCCTCCAACAACCAACAGTGGGGCGACGAGCGAGGACATTCTTCATCCTCCTTGAAGCCCACGAGTATTTATGAGGCCAAGGCCGTGGCGGAGCTTGCTAGCAAATTTGACTCTCTCCACAAGGTAGTGGAGAGGATGGAGAAATACATTACCGAGCCGCAAGGAGCCCCTACTACATCCGCACCGACAAACCATATGAGTGATTGGCAAGACCAATCCCAAGCCATGTATGTAGGAGGAGAGCATGGAGAAGGAGCTTTGGAGCAAATTCAGTATGTTGCGGGGAATTCCGGATATTGGGCCAACCCGGCCGCTAGAAACCATCCGGGTTTTTCCTATGCTAATAATGATGGTGCCTTGAACCCCCCGCCTCAACAGCCTCCTCAAGCTCGGGCTCCACCACCACAACCGAATTATCAACCAAGGGGGGCCACCGCAACAAAACTTCCCACCTAGGCAACAAGTGTGACCTTATAAGCCACCTGGGTATAATCAAGGTTGGAGAAATTCCAACCCTCCGCAAGTTCAACCACGTTCGGATTTTGAAGCTAAGGTGGAGGAGTTTATGACGGGGCAGAGAAAGATCAACGCAACGTTAAAGGCGGGACAAGATTCACTTACCACCGTCGTCGCTCAAATTGGGGAGCAACTTGCGTTGCTCAATAGAAACAACAAACAATTACTGGCTCAACCCGAAACAATCAACAATTACTGGCTCAACACGAGCCAAATCTACGGGGCAACACCGGCCATATCAACGCGGTTGTTATGGTTACGACAAGGGGTGGGAAGGATACCACTCCCCCCATGACTCAAGTCAAGGAACCCGTGGTGGAGTTCTAGAAGAGAGCGAGCCGGGAATTGAGGTGGAAAAAGAGAAGGAGCCGCAAGAAGGAGCAAAATCTAGAGTGGAGGAACCTATTGATGAGCGCCGATTCATGCCACCGGTGCCTTTCCCTCAACGGCTAGCTAGAGCCAAGATCGAGAAGAGGCTAGCCAAGTTCCTCGAATACTTGAGAGGGGTGAGCCTCAATATCCCTTTCCTTGATGCCATAGTGGAAATTCCATCCTACGCGAAGTTCTTAAAGGACTTGATTACGGGAAGAAAAAGGAAAGAGAAGATCATGCTCGCGGAACAAGGAACTTGGTTCACTAGGAAGGAAAAGGAGCCCCCAAATTTAAAGATCCCGGGAGTTTCCGGATTCCTTGCACACTCGGAGGCGTCCCCTTACAAAAAGCATTGGTTGATTTGGGCGCTAGTGTGAGCCTCATGCCTCTCACCATGTTCCGGAAGTTGAATACCGGCACGGATTTAAAGCCAACCGACATGAGGATTCAACTCGCGGACGGTCGGATTACAAGGCCGGTTGGGATCGCGGAGAATATCCCACTCCAAGTTCCGGGAGGCATATGCTTGCCTTGTGATTTTGTGATCATGGACATCAAGGAGGAGGGTGACACATCGCTCATACTTGGACGCCCATTCCTCGCCACCGCCGGTGTAATCGTTGATGTGCGGGAAGGGACTCTTACCTTGAATGTCGGCAACATTGAAGTCGAGCTCCATATACCAAAGACTATGAAGCACATGCCATATCATGAGGAGCTAGATTATTTGGACCTCCTTGATGAGGTTATAGAAGAGGCTATCCCCCACTCCATCGGTGCACTCCACGATGATGGCTTTGAAGAAAGCCAAGATATGAGCGAAGAAGAGATATTGGAGGACTCTCCCAATAGCTCCACGGCGAATGATGATGTCGACGCTGATGTCGCGAGAATACGGGAGCTTTGCAAGCTCTCGACATTGAAGAATCCGAAGAAAGCTCCACCGATTCGAAGATCGGTGTCACCGGCGAAACCAAGGACCGGAACAAGCTCAAGCTTGAAGGAGCCATCCCCCAAGATTGCTGATGATGAAGGGGCGCTGAGAAAGGCCACACACCACCATGATCCAAATCCGAGCGGTCTTCCCGGCAAGTTCGACGGGTGCATCTCATGTGCACCCAACATCACGCGTTAATTGAAAATCCAAGGGGGTCGAGCTCACGACCTTAAACGAGCGCTTGTCGGGAGGTAACCCGACGGTTTTTGCATTATTTTTATTTGATCTTCATTTTTGGTTTAGATTTTTGTTAGTTTTTAGAGTCTTTTTGCCCATAAAAATCGTGACAACGGGTCTTAATTTCTATGACAGGAGAGGAGAAAAGGAGATCTCTCATATGGAGGAAGATAGAGGCAAGGAAGAGCGCTCCAGGAATGCGCTCAAGGCTTAGGAGGAGGAAACCAACTGGAGGAAGAAAAACAGAGAGTAGAGCGAAAACGGAGCACCGAAGCAGAAAACAGCATGCCACTCGGCCGAGTATCATATGCGACTCGGCCGAGCAAAGGACCCCATTCGGCCGAGTGGGGCACCAACCAGGGAAGTCTACGGAACAAACTCTCTGTCCTTTTTGTGCATTTCGTTTTATCTGCCACTCGGCCGAGTACGTTTAGTCACTCGGCCGAGGGAAACGAATACCCTCCTAGGGCGAGAATTGCCGAGTAGCTTGTGCCACTCGGCCGAAGGAGATTTCTCCCTTCGGCCGAGTGAACAAAGGCCACTCGGCCGAGTCGTAAGTAGTAGGGAGAAATTTAATTTTTTTTAACATTACGTCACTCGGCCGAGTACATAGTCACTCGTCCGAGTCGTAACTGCCCATATATATCGCTGCGGGCTCGGCGTGAATTTCAACGCAACTAATTCCCCAATTCCGCCGGAGCCCAGCGACGTTTCCTCTCCCTTCGCTCGTGATCGTCACCCCCTCGCCCGAATCGCCTCGCCGCCGGCCCCACTCGACCGACCACCACCGGCGAGCACCTCCTGCCGACGCCGCGACCTCCGGCGAGTACCCTCGCCGCCGGTCGACCGCCTGCAACCCCAATTTTGCCCCTTAGCTCCATTTTCTCCCATTTTTGACGATCCGTACGCCCATTGAGTCCCTAACCCAAATTAACTTCTTTATCTATCTATTATACCCCATCTCCCCCATGTATTTCGAATATTATCCGCTGATATCATTGTTTGATGTGCATGCTATCTTGGGAGAGCTTTGGGGAGCTTCAGGACGCACTTTTAGCTTCGCGGAGGCGGCGCTCTTCGCACGCACTTGCTGCTTTGCTCTTGCGGCGTGTTCAGGTACACTCGTTCCTTTTATTGAGCACGCCGCATTATATTTTTGTTGGGTGAGCACTCACGGCACACATGCCGCCCCGCACTAGGCCACGCACGCGGGGAGCCTCTTCCAAGCGGAGAGGACCGATGACGCCGGTCCCTCTCACGCTAGGGAGGACTCCACTCCACCTAGTCCACCTCCACCCACAGCCGCTTCCGGCCGATCCCATCCACGCACAGCCTATCCCAGCCGATCCTGTCCCTCCACCAGCTCCCGCTGTCGGGCCGCTGTGATCACGTTCAGAAACGACGCACAGCGCGTCCGATTTGAGCGTGTCACCCAGCGCTCGATAGTGCCCTCTAGGTTCGCACATTTAGCGGACCTTGATCGCCTAGTCCTAGAGGGGCTACTCACGTTGTACGACAACGTGGGGGTGGCGTGATTTTCTTGCTGTGTCGGCGGATACCTATATCCGCCCGACGCTAGAGGTCCTGAGCTCGATTGACCGGACCGCTGGGGGATGCACATTCCGCCTGATGGATCGAGAGTGCGAGGTCACTCTCGACATGCTTCGTGCATTCTTCCAGTGGCCCGTTGTCCCTGTCCCCGACCGTGCCTACGTGCCCACGCACATCCCACCACCGTCGTTCGACACTTCCACGTTCTGGACACGGATCACAGGTTCACCACTTGGCTTTGACCCTAGTAGGGCCAAGGCCTCAGCCATCCTGCACCCCTGACTCCGCATAGCACAGTGCCTCATGGCGACCACCTTCCTAGCGAGGTACGAGCCTGGGACGATGTCTACGCCTAAGCTCTACATGGTCGACGCGATGACTCGCCCTAGAGTTCTGGATAGGGGTAGCGACGACCTGGTCCCCGCCGTAGAGATTGATATTGCTAGCTGGTTTTTAGACCGCATCATCATTTCGGTGGGCACTCGCTCACCTATTTGCTGCGGCGGTCTGATTACTCTGCTAGCCCTGATGACCGGCGTGGACCTACCTGCCGACCTTCGACGAGCCCCGGGTCCCACTTCACTCTCGATTGATGTTATGGCCCGAATGAAGAGGCTTCGTCCCCACGGCCAGCGGCACTGGGTATGGTTGCACGGTCCCTTTGGTGCCGATTACATGGTTCTCCCGAGCCCCGCTCAGACACATATAGGACCGACACATGTGGACTGGCTTCTGGCAATGGATCTCCTGATCCCCGCCGCCTACGTGCTAGAGGCCGAGGGAGCTGAGTAGGCACCACCTGCACCCGTCGACCCCGTGATCCCTCAGCCCGAGCCTGCACTTTCTGCACCTACCGGCACCTCTGTCCACACTTTTGTCGGTGTCGGGAGTACCCTTGCTGAGTTGTCCACCACGTCCACCACGTCTACCACCACCCCTACCACTGCTGTGCCTATCTCGGTTGAGCCTATTTTCTCACTTCTTCCCGAGCATCCACCCACTATCCTTGAGAGCGGCGAGCCTTCCTTCGCTGCCGTCGTGGAGACCCTATCCGGTTTGATCTCCGCTGGGGTGTCACCTTTTGGTCCTTACACTTCCTCCCCAGTGGTCGACCTTTCTATCTCCACCGCAGCTGTCCTATCCGAGAGTGTCGTGACGTCTGTCCCCGCTTCTGTGTCACCGACATCTCTTGCTGCCTCGTTGACGATTTTGTCTTCCACCACTGCTGCTGCTGCCTCCTCGTCACAGCCTCACACTGAGGCTGGGCATCCACTAGTGAGCACAGCACCCTTCCTGCACTTTCCTGTTGGCCCCATACTCTACACCACCCGTGTCAGACAAACCCGTCCTTCACAGCGTATACCTGTTCGTCCCTCCGCTCCACCACCCCCTGACACTCTACTTCAGAGCCTTCGTGCTCTTGAGGGGGCGGTGAGTGGACTCAGAGGCGACTTTAGGGCTCTTTCTGCCACGTTCAGTTCCGTGCAGTCCTGCGTCGCCATGCTCACCGATATTCAGGCTTGCCTGAATCAAATCCTGGCGCGACTGCCTCCGCTACACCCACCCACCCAGCAGACACCTCCACCACCACCTCCACCACCGCCACAGGACGGAGATGGTGCAGCACCACCAGCTTAAGCACACCCTTGATGCCATCGATCTTTTTTGTCGTTATGCTGCCCATTCTCTGCTGGTCCTGTCGATATATTTTTTGCCCCCTCCTCCCCTCACTATTTTTGGTCCATGTTCCAATCACATCATTTTATATCCTTTTTAGAAGAGAGGAGAGTATTTTTGGTGACACATTACCTGCATCACTCTGATCTTTGCATGCATCATTCATATCCGCATCATATTTTTTGTTTATTTTTCCTTTTTTGTATCATGCATGCATCCTCACCCACCCCACCCATTTCCCGTCTCTCGGTGTGCCACACTTCGCACATTGAGGACACTGTGCACCTTAGCTTGGGGGAGTGAGTTCACACTTTTTGCTTTCATCTCCTTTATTTATAGTTTTTTCACGTTTTTTCCGCTTTTGCACCCATTTTTCATCACTTTTTCAATTTTTTTTACCATGCATCACGTCTTTCTTATTTTCTTTGTGTGCTGCATTGTAAATAGTTCTGTTTTCTTTTATCTTTATTTCTTTCATCTTTTGCTAGATATGATTTTTCTATGATGACGATGACGTGGTGTTAGCTTTTCTCTATATGCATGCTAATTTTGTCATGTCATAGCTTTTGTTTCTGATATCATATGCTATGTCCTGCTTTGCATTTAAAAATAGTAACCCACTTCTTTTTCCGTATGAAAATGGATGAAATTCTATTATTAGCTGATGTCTGATGATTCATATGTATGCTATCGTAGAAAACACACCAAGATTCACGCATTGATTGCTTATATCTGGAGTACTGCTTTCTTTTCTCATATCACTTCTTATTGCATGATTTGTACGCTTCACTTCAGGTTGATTGAATGTTTGCTAGCATTGATATATCTGGACTAGTTTGCTTTTTGAGATTAAACTGAGCAGATTAAATTACCCTGCTGAAGTTGTCATGCACGTCCTATAGAGTGAACCGAGAGATACATTTATTTCTTTCTTCGCATATCTTGAACATTATTTCTCTATTTTAAATTCATTGGTGAATCTCCCCCTAGCAATTCTATTATTGGCATCCCCAGTTACTATATCACATGCTCCAAATTCCCCAAAACCAAAAAGAAAAAAAATACTTGTATATCCTTCTCTTTTGATTTGGGATCATTTGTATATATATGTTATTAAAAAAAGAGAAAAGAAGAAAAGAAAAAGAAAAAGATTTGAGAAAAAGAAAAGAAAAGAGAAAAGAAATTCGAAAACGATCCCATATCATACCCTTTCTCTCTTTCTTCTCTCTTTCGCTTTTATTTTTTTATTTCTTCGACTTTTGGAGCTTCAAAAGAAACGGGGAATGTAAATCTTGTTTTGTTTATGCCACCACGCTTATGGATAAGCTTGGTGGAGAGGATCCAATGATGTGTGAGAGTGTGAATACTTGACGGTGCATGACAACCTAGGCTAAGTAATATTTTATACTCGGTAAGATTGCTAAAGTTTCACGAAATCCAGAAATCTACGCTTAGAATTCATTTCATGAAAACCACACTTTTTTATTCTTACTACTTTATTGTGTGATATCTCTTATACTCCTTATAAAAAGCATTCAATTGAAAAGTGTGTGATCTACAATGTTGTATACCGCTTTAGATGCTTCAGACGATGTTAATTCTAGAATTATTCCATTTTTCATGCTATATTGATATTCTTGGGTTTTCTATTTCAAATGCACCATTATACTATGATATCGAGATAAAAGTCTTTGACATGTGTTTTATATTCGATGCGTGCTATATGAGTAAGCAAAACCCATGTCCTGAGAAAAATAATCTAGCAGCTTCCTTCTTCGTTTTCTATTTTGTTTTTTCATATTTTTCATTTTTCACTTTTCCATCGTTTCTATTATCTTTATCCACCGGGTTCGCTTTTTACTCATCCTCCTCGAGGACGAGTAAGAGGTAAGCTTGGGGGATTTTGATCACTCCATATTTTACACCTTTTTTCTGCATGTTTGCATGCCATTTTGATCGCTCGAATCGCGTTTTTCACGATTATTCGACAATATTGCGATGCTTTTCACGATTTCTTATTTTTGTCGAATTTCAGGAGATTTGGAACGATTTGGAGTGATTCTGAGATGCACCCACTCCGGAGTGTCACCCGTGACTCTTTTGAGAGGAATCATGCGATTGGAGAGGAGTGGAGAAGAAAGAACGTCGTAGGAGCGACGAGGGAGCAAAAATACGAAGATTGGGCATTTTCAGCATGTCACTCAACCGAGTGAAGGAGTCACTCGGCCGACCATCGACAGCCCGCTCGGCCGGCCAGATCGGACACGCGACAGATAGAGTATCAACGTGTACTCGGCCGACCATCGCTAGCCCACTCGGCCGAACCACGGAGACACCACTGGCCCGAGTGGCATCAAGACGACGGCAACCAAAATCCCCAACTTACTGTAATCCGTCTGTACAGTACCGAGTTCCGACTCGGCCGAGTGGAAAAGTCTACTCGACCGAAGCAAAGAAAGTCACTCGGCCGAGTGACTCCCAAGGAGCCAACCCCCAAAAGTCCGAAGTTACTGGAATCCGTCAGGGTTTGTACTCGGCCGAGTGACATTTGTTACTCAGCCGAGTGAGCCGCGCTGCCTGTAGCGTAAATTGCAATTTTCAGGCTGCGCAGGGGAAATTTTGTCACAGTTTTTTTGGGCGATTTTGGGGGGTATTTAACCCCAGTTTTAAACCTAGTTTAGAGAGCTTTTTCATAACTTTTTGCAGCCTTTTTTAGATTACTTTTTAGGAGATTAGATTGAGCTTTTTGGAGGGAGATAAAAGTGTTATTTTGTTGGATGCTATTGAATCTTCATTGGTTTGTCTCTAAAGAACGTCGTAGGAGCGACGAGGGAGCAAAAATACGAAGATTGGGCATTTTCAGCATGTCATTCAACCGAGTGAAGGAGTCACTCGGCCGACCATCGACAGCCCACTCGGCCGGCCAGATCGGACACGCGACAGATAGAGTATCAACGTGTACTCGGCCGACCATCGCTAGCCCACTCGGCCGAACCACAGAGACACCACTCGCCCGAGTGGCATCAAGACGACGGCAACCAAAATCCCCAACTTACTGTAATCCGTCTGTACAGTCCCGAGTTCCGACTCGGCCGAGTGGAGAAGTCTACTCGACCGAAGCAAAGAAAGTCACTCGGCCGAGTGACTCCCAAGAAGCCGACCCCCAAAAGTCCGAAGTTACTGGAATCCGTCAGGGTTTGTACTCGGCCGAGTGACATTTGTTACTCAGCCGAGTGAGCCGCGCTGCCTGTAGCGTAAATTGCAATTTTCAGGATGCGCAGGGGCAATTTTGTCACAGTTTTTTGGGCGATTTTGGGGGGTATTTAACCCCAGTTTTTAACCTAGTTTAGAGAGCTTTTTCATAACTTTTTGCAGCCTTTTTTAGATTACTTTTTAGGAGATTAGATTGAGCTTTTTGGAGGGAGATAAAAGTGTTATTTTGTTGGATGCTATTGAATCTTCATTGGTTTGTCTCTCTTTCTATCAAAAACCTCATTTTTATTGATATATTGAATATTGCAATGAATTCTATTGTTTTTATTATTGAATTTCCATTGAATTGCATTATGAATTATGAGTAGTTTTATCGTCTTAGGACGTAGGGATGAACCATACGAACCCTATTTCTAATTTGTGATGAATTGGTGAAATTATTGCTAGAATTGATTAGGGTTAGTTTGGGATTGAGTTAATACGAATAGCTAGGGATTCATACCGATTGGGATTTGCAAGAGATTGGATCCCAACTCGATAGGAAGCCCTAGAAATTCGAATTGGGTTACAATTGGATTTCTCTGGAATCGGTTTGCAAGAGATTGGACCGAAACTAGGGTTTTCGATTGCAATTCTATACCAATACCCGTTTGCAAGAGATTGGATGGGTAGAAACTATCCCAACCTAGGTCGTAGCTCGAGTTTGCACGAGAGTGGGCTCGAGATACGATTAAACGATGATGTTGTTCTTCACGCTAGCTTGCCTAGATTAGGGGTTGCACGAGATTGGACCCTACCCTAGGTTTGCTATAGACCGGCAATAGCGCGAGAGCGTGAACTTGGTTCTACATTTAGTTGCAACTAGTTCACCTGAATTTCAAGTCTAGCAATTGTGAAACCTACGAATCACAATGACGAGATACGGTTTGTAACGGGGATTCCCTACCCCTAAGCGTCTTTATTAATTTGATATTTCCTTTATACAATTGAACGACTGTGACCGCTTTATTGCGAATATTTCTCGACTGTTCTTATAGCCAGGTGAATTGAAGAAGACACTGTCATTTGCCCTCCTCGTGTTCGATACCCGCTCGCCGCTACACCGTGCGCTTGCGGTAAGACTAGCGAGTCGTTTGTCCCGGTTGCGTGTGCATACCGGGGCGCGATCACCGAGCCTCCGGAAGTTCGAACTGTAGAGCTACCGATCTATGAGCCGCTGACCCTCCAAACTGAGGATTCAATGCACCGTCGAAGTCCAATAGCTCGACCTCCTCGTATCTGACTTGTTCAGAGTGAGATAGGTCGGATCTTAGCACAGCCGAACTAGCTCTACATAAGATAGTTCGGCTGCCGAGCAAATACTTCGTCAGCGCCTCAATCCAGCCAACTTTCACACAACGTTAATTCAAACAATTGGAGGCATAATCTGAGCAAGACACTCTAACACAAAAGCTTAAGCTAATAAGTATAGGCCTATTTTTCAATTTATTTTCTTCACTTTTTCTAATTTTTTCCCACAGTGGTGCTAAATTTCTTAACACCCCTCACTTTTAAAGTGGATTCACCTTTGGAAACTAATTAAAGAAGTAACTGAGCAGGAATCAAATGGAGCAGAATTGGATGACGGACGATGAACCTGAAAGGAATCAAGTGATGAATGAGTGAAAAGAACGACAATCCCAATCGAAGTCGGATGCCGAACAATGAACCCAAACTCTAATGTCATATTAAGTTTGTTAAAACATGATGAAGGGCCTCATGATGAGCCAAACTGATGAAGTCATAATCAAGGCTCAATAGTCCAACTGATGGATACCCGACATGGCCCATAACAACCAAAATCACTCTGGTACGTAAATCAATATGCCCACTACAACATCCCCGATCAGAAAAATATTAACCAAATAAATCGCGTTCATACAAAACTAGTATCCGGAGAACAAATGGAAAATATGACGCTGAGAAGTTCCTTGAAAATTTTAGGCATCAATGCTCAATTTGTTCTAGTATTAGAAGCTGAGGATAGTATAAATGGCTTAATCGTTGGATCATTCTGATCAGACGCTAGCGACTTGCAAAGTCATTAGAACATTATAGACATATTGGCTAGGACCGTATTCCATCTAGATTTATCTCAGAAAGGATTTTTGACAAAAAAATCAGAGGGGATACATAGCTGCTCATAAAGTGTGGTCAGTCTTTTATATTGAGCTTTCTCAATTTATAGTTATGTTAAAGAACTGACTGCATCTCTAGAACAGCTCAGACGAAGACAACAAATGGTGAGCAGCTAGCTTCGCAAGAATGCGATAAGTTGACAAATCCTCTTTTAAGTAACTTCAAATAACTTGCATAATTGTAACATGCATCATGAGTACTAATTAAAATACCTGACGAAATGTGATGGATCCCATCTTTTCCACATCTAGGTAGTTAAAAATCTGTAAGAAATAAAATCCAAGCAGTTCAGGATTAGAAGACCAGATTAAAAAGTGGAGATGCATGATAAAATCCAAAGCAGGAATAAATTGCAACACTTTCAGGTTTAGAAACAAGATCAAAAAGTTACAGATGTAGACCATAGGTTCACAACCAAATCAATATACTAGAGCTACAGTAAACCTTCAAAAGCTTGTCCAAGCTATTTGATTTAAGTAAATCATATCAGAATAAATCTTAGCTTAGACAATTAGGGATGATTCTGTTTCTTGTAAAACTCAAATCTTACATTAAGCCAAAGTGGAGAGTTACGAATGCATCTATGGACAGATACAACCCAATTTGTGATATAGTTTCCATAATCCTGTTCATATATGATTTCTGGTAAATACTATTTCCATGTCATACAAAAAGAAAATGGCACAAGTATTGGGGCATGACGGTCTATTCTTCATTGATCTATAAACTAAATAATTTTGTGGACTTTATATAGATTTACAACTTGGCTTTCAATATTTCCATCCAGTATGTGATAAAGACTCTAAAATAACTCAAAACCTAAAATAAATAAATAACTCAAAATAACTTAAAACTCTATTTTAAATAAAATATCAAAAGACTCAAAATAACTACTACTATATGTTTTGTCTTCCCATGAAACATTGACTTATTAGCTATGTAGATCATTGCTCAATTATAACAACACATACACAAATGGTCATCGTCTTGAAAATCAAGCTCCCACCACAACGTTTTAAGCCACATCATCAGTATAAGACGATTTGATATTCTATGTATACACTAGAGCGAGCTATAATATTTTATTTCTTGCTCATCCAATTAACAAGATTACCTCCAACATAAATGTAATAGCCAAAAGTGGATCAAATGTTTCTTTTATCTCCCACATAACTTGATTCAACGAAAGCCAAACTCTATCTAAAATCAAAAATATAATATAATATAATAACTCTGTCTTAATTTCAAATTGGATTTTTATGAAAAATAGGGAAAAAAACGAGTAGATCTAGAGTTATAAATTGAGAAAATTAAAAAAAATTAAAAAATGTAAATTAATTTTTTTAGGAATTCTAAATAAATAAGGAATATTAACAGTTTCTCTCACAGGTCATCCTCCGCACACTCCAACAAATTCTCTCGGTGAGGCTCTCTCATGCTTACTCCCGTACATCTTACAAGAAAGGTTTAAAAGAGATTTTTTTCAAATTTGATTCCTTTTCATCCATTCATTGATTAAAAAATTAATAAGTTTATGGCATTTATATTGGTTACAACTTGGCTTACAAAATTTACATCTAATATGTGATAAAAATTCTAAAATAACTAAAAGACCTAAAATATATAAAACACTCAAAATAACTCAAATTCTATCCTACATAAAATAACCAGAAGAGAATACTCAATGGACTCAAACTCTGTCTAAAACCAAAAGTAAAATAAAATAAATCTATCTCAATTTCAGATAAGACCTTTATCATTCTCTCCAGCTTAAGAACTGCACCTCCTGATGAATGATGATAGAAATAGCATAACCAGACAGAAATCACCGGTCCCTTGTTATTAGAGAAGATGCTATCATAAACTTTGAAGTGTAATAGGATGTAGATTTATAGAAAAATATCTTCTGAAAAGTTCTCTTATATCACAAAAGAAATGAAAACATATAGAATCTGCTTGTTAGTATATCGAGGAACTGGGACGGCAAACTCAATATGCCCAATATCCTCAAGCAGTGTCTCCAATCTAAGTGCTGGCAAATGATCAGTGTGTGGCATGAACTTTATCGCTAGCTATAGATTCATTTCAGGTTCGGGCTCAACTTGATCTTGGACTCAACATATAACTCATGCACTTGTTCGACCTTCAAAGGTTTCATAATGATCGGTTCATTAGAGTTCAACGTATTTTGTTAAGCAACTGAAATCTTGAGTTGGGTAAGTTTCAACACAATTCTCTTCCCTTAAAATATAAATATATGTGTGTTTGACCTTGCAAACGTGTCACATCTAGGTCTGACAATGTGTGTTTGACCGTGCAAACTAGTCACATCTAGGTTGTGCAACCAATGTCTCCTTAGCAAAATATACGATGCAGTCATATGTATAACATCACACAAAATATGATCATAATAACTCGCAAGCTAAAGATGCATTAACCATCGATGTGTAACTGAATGAATAGTCTTATCAATCCACGTGACAATATGTCATTGATGAGGCTCACCTGTTAGACCATTCTTTATAAGGCTGACTTGATAATAACATTAACACGACTATCTTTATCAATTATCAAATTGTAAGACCTATCATGTATGTTGACGTAGGTATGAAAAATACGGGTCCTTCACTAATCTTAGTCGTCTTAAACTTTTGTAAACAGACACCTAATGATATTGATATAAGCACTAGTTTCACATAAATCTTCATCAAACATCTGTGGAACTTTCAATTGCATAAGCTTCTTCAATCATTTCTTGAAATTATACAATTATGCAAGATGAACATGCTTGGGTTGACGATGGCGACGACAGATGGGGGCTACGGCTGTGCTAAGGTTTTGGGTGATATGGACAGTAAAAAGTTTTCCTTCTTTTTATGAAAAAATTCTTCTCCTTTTTTCTTAAACTTTTAAAATCTCTTTTATCTCTTTTTTGTTATTTTTTCTTTTTTTGTTCTCTCTTTTTGATTTTTTATCTCTTTTTTGATTTTGTTTTATCTCACTCACTTTTTTTATTTTTATCTCTTTTTTGATTTTTTTTCTCTTTTGTAATCCCTCTTTTTTGAATTTTTTATCTCATCTTTTTTAAAAATCCAAATCTATTGGAAGAAATAAAAAAAGGTATGTTTATGATGAGGGAAAAAGATAAAAAAGTTTGGGTTTTTGAATATAAATTCCTAAAGCCAAGAATACGATGAAGAAGAAAAAAAGAAGAAAGAAAAAAATAGGAAGTTTTTATCTTTGATCTAAAGCCAAACTATAATTAAAAAATATTTTTAAGGAAAACAAGAAAAAAGAAGACAAACTAGATTTTGGCTCTGATACCAAGTTTGACGCAGGACGGAAGTGGTAAAGGATGTGGTGGGGACTTGGCGAAGAATGAGATTATTGATAGGAAAACTTTCAGGCTTGCATTATAAAAATCTGACGATCTTCGACTCACACGTCTCACATGTGGAGAATTTTTGGGTTTCTCACTCAGGCAATCATGCACACTTACAAAAGATTTAATTTTTCTGAAGAAACTAAAGTTTACACCAAAATTTCTATTCTTTATGGATATACAAAATAAATAAGTTTGTGGCATTTATATAAGTTCATTATATAACTTGGCTTTCGAAATTTACATTCAATATGTGAATTCCAAATAACTAAAAGACCTAAATGACTAAAAGGCTCAAAATAACTCGAACTCTATTTTAAATAAAATAATAAATAGAATCAAAATAACTAGAATACTCAATGTACTCAAACTCTATCTAAAACCAAAAATAGAATAAGATAAAATAAAGAACTCTATCTCAATTTCAAATTCGATCTCTATCAAGTTTCTGCAACTCCGACGGTCTAATATGGAATTGAGTTCATCCACAAAAAATCGAGCGAGAGGGGCCAAGGGGGTTGCTTAGGCATGCCAAGTGTAACTTGCACATGTCTAATGACATGAACAAAGAAGCTTTATTTTAGACAGCAAAAATGCATTTAGCTAATGTTCTACTAAAAGATATCCATTTCATTCTCTAGTAAATATTATCCTACGGATAACTAAATTTGAAATGCTTAGATCCTAAAACTTAGGCAAAGTTGAATGGAAATGCAAAAAATACCAAGTATTGGAACTTTGAAGGTTACCTATAAAATGAAATACTTATTTGAAAATGGTCTTCTATGTTTTATTTTCTGGCAAAATTAAGTCATAAGAAAACATGTCTATATAGATATATGCATTCAATGAGAAGAGATGGAACAGAATAAATAGGATAAAAGAAAATAATTCACTGTTGGAAGCTTTTAAAAGTCAGCATAGCAACCAAATTTGCATCTCGTATCATGTTAAAATATGGTTATAGAACAATCCAAAATAGTAAAATAGTTTAAGCAAAAAGTCAAAATTTTCTCATCCAGTACATCACATAAAGGGGAATATAAACCCCTAATTAAAAAGACTATAAAGATTTGTGCTAAACACATGAATATTTCAATGCTAGGGAAAAATAACAAACCTTTTCTGAGAGACGACAGTATCCTAACCCATAAATCATCAAAAAGTCCTGAATTTTGACTCGTCCACTGCAGCCAATAAACTTAAATTATAAAACAATATTATCCAAAGCTATTTATTTTTAGACCCAGAAGATCCATCAACAGATACATGAAGGCAGTCATCAAGGCCAAACCATAAGTATACTACTAGGAATGAAAGGTAGAGAGTAAGATAGTATCAGCATTCTGAAAACTGCAACCACCACCTCCACAACTAAACTGCCAAGCCTTTATCATACAGATATAAAAATATACAATGCAATAACGAAACATAAAAGTCTAGGGAAAAGTTTATATCCCTAGAGTATTATGCACAAAGACAGGACCAGACTAGGGTAGCTCTTCTATCATGTCAGGTTCATATGGACACTCCTAGACCTGGACCCAGGCAGACCCGCATAAACAGGTTCAGGTCCAGGTCAGCAGTCCAGGTTATGTTTGTGTATGGTACATAAAACGTTAATGGTAAGGTATTAAATACATGCCCCCCTAGACCCTCCCAATCAATGGGGATCGGTGCATTGATGTCAGTTATTAGGTATATTAGTAATAGAGAATAATGGGTATCCATTTGGTGTGTCAAAAAATATAACTCTTTACTATTGGATGATTGTCATTATTCATGTTGATATGTTGATAAGCATGTTCTAAAACATAGATACACCAAAAAATTTGTGATATTCATAATGTTTGCCCATCCATCGGGTAACTGAAATCTCATGGGTTTTCAACAATCAAACCCTGCTCACCCTCAGATCCACGAGAAGGAGAACTGAATTAGACGATCTTTGGTGTGATCAACTCAGGTTTAAGACATGTAGACACAAACGGTGTCGATTATTGAATCAACAAATGAAGAGAGGATTGTCTGCCCACTACATGAGGAATGTTTATCTTATATCAGCTGACATCATTTTCTACATATAATTAACGATGCTCCAATAAGGCTTATACTGATGACCTTTCTGATCCTGACCAGGATCCTTTGAAGTTTGTTGTAACTGGACAAGGCCCGAACGGGATTTAATTTGGTGAGTGCTAAACTTAACTTATGCTAATCATCTTTTTCTAATTTATCCGATGTGGGACTGTCATCAAACACATATGACCATAGCAAATCTCCTCCCTTGTGTAATGCATCCATAGGAATTACATGAGCTAACACTCATAATTCTAAGAGCATAAGAGGACCAACATGATCTGGCACAAATACCTATGGGCCCAAATCGCACTATTGGTTTGACTAACAATCCCTCAAACTGGGTAGGCACACAACAGGGTTAACACAACTAGCTTAAGCCTCTAAAACCTATGGCCCAAACTGGATTTGTTAGACCACACATCATACTCCAAACTCCTCCTTAGGTCATACTCGTGCTTATTGGGCCTCGTGGGAGTCAAAATGCTAAGGACATAAATTTAGTTTGAACCGCATCTGACTAAAATCTTAATCTAATATGTATAGGGCCAATGAGTAATTTATACCCATCACCTTTCTCTAATTTATCCAATGTGGGACTATTATCAAACACAAATGACCCTAATAATGTTTGTTGAGGGGATCTTTTGGTTTTGGAGCTTGTTTCTATAATATAATATTTTTAGATGCATGTATTTTGACCTTCTTTTTATGATGGATCATTGGATCATTCTGATGTTATGTGGTGTTTATTTTGGATTGCATCTAGTCTGGAAGAAATTAGTTTTTTAAACTAAAAACAACCCAACACATTTTTTGTGCTCGCACACATGCACATGCATGTGCGGGTGTGGGTGTATGCGTGGGCATGTAAATGTGCAGATATATTCCTAGCACATGGCAATTGAATTTATTAATTTAGTAATTTCATCATGATAACTGTTTGACCTTCCATCTTGCATATGCCAAGTTATCCAGATGAACCATGCATCCTGTGGAAATATATACATTCCCATGTTAGAAATGGACATATCATGTGATACTTCTCCCATTTGGAAATTTAAAGCTCAATTTCATCTATGTATCAAATGTCTCATTTGAGACATCATATGGGACGCTAAAGACAAGTAATGATGATAATTATCAGTTTGTACTTTTTACCTATTTTAAGGGACACATGTATCATACACATACAGTACTTCTGTTTTGTGCGTTATTTTGGAATCTGCAATGTGTTGCTGCGTCTATGTCTGCCTCTGTGCCGAGTCCATGCCAGCATGTCCATGTTCATGACGGTGCAACATAGTGATTGATATTCCAGCTGGAGATGGTGAAGATTACGTTTGATTTGTTAATGATGACTCTGTCACACCCCATATGTAGTATTAGACACCAGTGCAGGCACTCGTGGTTCCAGGAATGGGAAGAAGCCACCGGGATACATGCCCCCAGAACCAGTTCATGAATGCTTTGATGTATATATTGACTTCTATCTTGCATGGGCGTAAGCTGGTACACATGGGTTTGATTGGTCTGACCATAAAAGGTTCAAAAATATACAGAGTATTTTTCTAATTACTAATTATGATACTTACTAATTTAATCTGACTCAATATAATCATAAATGTGAATGTTTAAAAATATATTTATCTTTGTTTTGCAGAGAAATGGCCCATGCATTGTGGACTGCTGAACCACATAATGTTTCAAAGGCGAGCCTTGCTAAATGCTAAACTAACCCCAGCAGATATAAAACTTTATGCATAACTTTTTATTAATGCCTTTGTTCAATTCCACCATTTCTTCCAATGTAACCATCCAATGGTGTAACGATTCCCTTATTTTTAATGAAGCCCACAGGCCCAATTTCCCCAACCCAGTATCATTTTATTAAAAAACCAAACCCTTTTCTCTCTTTCTCACCCGTTCTTTGTTCGCCCGACCCATTTCCTCTTCGCTTCTTCAGTTCGCTCGCGACAAACGAGATCACCAGCGGACGATATGGTTTTCGAAAACCCTAGCTCGTATCGCGCCACGCACCGACTTCTTCTGAGGGATCCGACTCCGATAAGATCTCTCTCTCTCATCTATTTACACGGTTCTTCCTATTTATGCGAAGCACAGTTTAGGGTTTTTTCCCTCATGCGAAAATTGATTTTCCTCTTCTCAAATTTTTTGATTGAGTTCGATTTCGTTCTGATTATTCTCTGATTTTCTTTGGGAGTTCTCGGCTTGCTTTCTACGTTCACGGTAGACCTTCTTTACTTTAACTTCAATTATTTCTCTTTTTGCTTTCGATTTGCTCCAAGAACTAGTCTTTATGGACTTTATGCATAGGAGATGATGATTTGTGATTATACGAAAGGGGTCTATTCCCTCGTGATTAATATGGCATCCTATGAGCAAGGTGGCAACTTCGCCACAGCTTCGTGATATCGATTTGGGTTTCGGGGGATTCTAGGGTTGGCTGCCGAGGGGCTTTTCCCTTCCGACAGCCTGTCGGCTGTTGCGGTTCTCTTTTGCTTCTGAGTTGTTCAATTGGATGTGCTCTTTTGTGGCGTTTAGTTTCATGCGGCTGTTCCCTTGGTTGTGTTTGTGCGGTTGTGGTTTCTCTGCATATAATGGGTTAATGACTGAGATTCTCTGTAGGCTGCATGCATTTCTGGGAACTTTCAGTTTATAGTCTAATAGTAAATTGGTGTACAGAAGTACATGGACTAATTTTTGTGGGTTTTTGAAGAGATGGCTTATTGCTTCTACTTTCAGATTTATGACGATGGAATCCCATTGAGCTGGTAAACACTAGAAAACCCATTATGGATGCCAATAACACAAATCTGATCCTACAGATATTTTAACGTCTTCAAACTGATTTAATTTCAGTTTTTAATTGTTTAAAAGTCTTAATTGTTTATAAATGCCTTGCATTGATTTGTGTAGTGATTTTCTTTGCTTTAGGAATTGGTAGAAATTGATCGAAAGTTTGTTTCAGTTAAGAGGATAAATTATGTGATTACAACTGTGCAAATAAAGTTTTTGTTTGTGAAATATTGATACATTGGATAAATGTTATAGTCACCATAGTTTTATGCACTATTCTTTTTACATAGTTTAGGAAATAAAGAATTAGTGAGTAACTGAAAAAGGACTGAAATAGTTAGAATGACATGATATTTTGGGAACTCATAATTAAAGTTAGAAAGGGTGGCGGAGATCACGCTCATTGACAGAATTGTAAACACTTGACTTGGTCACTTTAATGATATATTGGACCAATAAATTTAAGGCACATGTGAGCTCGCCTGTGAATCCCGAGGTGGTTCTTTACCTCGCTCTTTCCCTTTACATTATGAGTATAATATAAAAATGAAATGTTTTGGTGAGATGGATACAGTCTAGTGCTTATTGTTATTGGCTTGTTTAGTACTATGGTTGCATGAAAGTTATAATTGTTGTTTATTGTAAATATTGTCTGCTCCATCCCCCTTAAATTGTTTTTCAACAAAAACTGAACCAGAGTACGAGGAGACTCCAGCTTTTGAGGAGTCTGAATTTCCAGTGGAGTGCGCTGATTAAATAGACGCGGATTATGTTAGATTCGGTGGCCCCCTTCCCACAACCCGTGCATGCATTGAGAGCCGGCCTTCCTTAGGGGTGTTTTCATCCCTTCCTTTCTCTAATTAATTTTAATAGCAAACTTGTAATTGATTAGGAGAGGAGTTTTATTCTTAAACTAGGGCTAGCCGTCATTTTATCTTTATGCTTATTTTGATGAATTGGTGAGAGTTCTTCGAGGGATATTAGGAGAGTGAGGACGTCCTTGCTTACCGGCGTCTTGGGAGGGTGGTTGCCCCTATATTGTAGTCAAAAGTTATCTTTTTATTCGCTGTTTTAGCAATTTAATTTCAGATTTGGATGATTTCTATCAATTTAGTATCAGAGCTCATGACGATCCATGGCGGCTTCGACAAGATCGCAAGACAAAATTGAGAATTTGAAGGCGAAATTTACAATCGAAATCGACGGGATCAAGAAAGCATTGGCGGGAAACGATGAATCCATAGCAAAGTTGACGGCTTCCATCGAAAAATTAACGTCGAATCAAGCGAAGCACGAAGAGCAATTTGCGCAATTGATCTTCCAATTGGCGGCGAAAAACAAAGGAGATGAAAACCCTAAATCAGCAGAAAAGGTGCCACCTTTAGGCAAGGGAAAGGAAAAGGTTGAGATTTTTTATGCAGAAAACGTCCACGTGGAGGAGGAATTCGTCGAGGATGAGGAAGGAGAGCCGTGGAAGGTCGATTTCCGCGAGGAAGTGCAGCGGAAGGCAGTGGAAGCACAAACGGGGGCGGTGGCACTAGCCACCCCCTCCATGAGGCGCGCACCAAAGCTGGGGGGCACGAGATACCTTCTGGGGTCCCGCCGCCTCCTAGGACCACCGCAGGGGAGGCTTTAGCCTCCTCTGGGTTCGCCCAGGGCAGCGAAGGCCCCCGGGGGGTCGGTGAACCCCCCGGGGCGGTCGGTGAACCCCCCCTCGACCCAAGGGGGCCGCCGGGGCCCCCCGAGAGTTCCAGGCGGGGCCGACGACCTGCCACAGGCAGGCAGCAATCCCCCAGGCCACAGAGAGCCTGGGCGGGGTTTTTTCGAGGCGGGGAAGGTGATTTTCTGCGTGTCCATGACGACCAGCCCCATCGGGAGGTGTCAACGCGTGATTTTGAGGAGGAATTGGACCCTGGGGAATTTCAGGAGTACAGAGACTACGGCAAAGGTTATCGGGACTCACCCGACCCTCGATTTGACGACTGTAGGTGGCAGCCTCCACCACACCACCAGGAGGGACACACATTAGGCATGAGAGGAGATTACATAGACTTCCAGGAGAGGCCAGAGGGCAAGGTTGGAGGCGACAAAAGGGGTGGATACAGGGACCGAGGAGGACCACATGGGGTTACGAGCGACGCTATGAGAGATAGCAGCACTACCACCAGCCTAGACACGGTGGAGGACGCGGGGACCAGGGGGATTCAATATGAACCGACTAAGAAAGTTGAAGATGCCTATATTTGACGGAGCGGATCCGGTCTCGTGGATCTACAGAGCGGAGAGATTCTTTCAGTCTCCCGCATGACAGAGGAGCAGAAGCTAGAGGCAGCGGGCATCTGCCTAGATGGAAAGGCCCTCACGTGGTTTCAGTGGAAAGATGTGAGGCGCCCTTTTCGCTCGTGGGAGGAGACACGAGACCAGATGGTAGAGAGGTTCAGAGATCCCCACTTGGGGAACGTGCGGGAGCAGCTGCTTTCACTCAGATAGGAGTGCACGATGAGTGACTACCTGGAGAGATTTGATGCCTTTTCAGGACAGGTGCACGGGGTAACCGACGAGACGATGGAGAGCACCTTCATGAAGGGGTTGAAGGCCACTATACGAGCAGCGGCACGCATGCAGAAGTCTCGGAGTCTGATGAAAGCCATGGAGTATGCTCAAATGGCAGAGAACTATAAGTTGGAGAATAGGAATGCTAGGGGTGGTTGGAATGGACCGGCCTCTCGCAGTGTCCCAATCGCGATGTGAGAATAGAAGACAGCTACAGGGGGGATCAGGAGAGTACGAAGAAGACGGTGGAGCAGAGCAGCGCACCAACGGCTGGGGGCCAATTTCGGAGGATGACTGACGCAGAGATGAGGGAGAAGAGACAGAAAGGGCTCTGTTTCAGATGTGACGAGCGTTTCACCCCCAGACACCACTGTGGGGTCGCAAGCTGCAAGTGTTGATAGCGGGAACAGAAGAGGATGATGACGTGGAGGATGAAGGGGTCGGAGTGGAAGACGACTCCCACTCGGAGTAGCACCACCGGTAACTTCATGCACCACCTTGAGGACAAGGTGGATTTTCAGGGACGTAGTAATGTTAGATTCAGCGGCCCCCTTCCCACAACCCGCGCACGCATTGAGAGTCGGCCTTCTTTAAGGGTGTTTTCGTCCCTTCCTTTCTCTAATTAATTTTAATGGCAAACTTGTAATTGATTAGGAGAGATGTTTTATTCTTAAACTAGGGCTAGCCGTCATTTTATCTTTATGCTTATTTTGATGAATTGGTGAGAGTTTTTCGAGAGTTCTTTGAGGGATATTAGGAGAGTGCGGACGTCCTCGCTTACCGGCGTCTTGGGAGGGTGGTTGCCCCTAAATTGTAGCAAAAAGTTACTTTTAATTCGCTGTTTTAGCAATTTAATTTCAGATTTGGGTGATTTCTATCAGATTAGTAAGGAGAGTGTTTACCTTTTTGTGTAGTTGTTTCCTTTATTGTCTAGAATGAAAGACTAGGTGTTTCTTACTTATGTTGTTGTACCTCTTTTGAAGGATGAATAAAATTATTTCTTTTATGAAATTTTTTGTTCGCTCTATGTTGATTTCACTGGAACTTTGCAGAGCCTGCACAAATAACGAAAAAAGTAATGGTACCCGGAAACGGGGCATTACAAATGGCTAGACTTGCATAAAGCCAAACAATCAATAAAGATGGATAAGCTACAGATATAGAGAAGGCTATGCCATTTTTCAGTTAGACAAACACAAAAATGGCAGGATAATGCTTTAGGATAAATACCATCCCATACACAATGTATAGTAAAGATAAGTATTTGATTCAAATATAGATAAACTGCAACAGAATCAAAATAGGACACATCAATTCCTCTAAAAGCTTATAGTAACAAATTCAAATAATGCTCATAGATATTATTCCCTTCACTAGATGCTTAATTTTCAGCATTCTTATCAAACATGAAAATCAAGAAGTTAAAAATATTTAGACAAGGGATGCTTCGGAATTACTTTGAATCTGGGTTCATAGCAAAGAATTGATCCAGAAGATCCATGGCTTCAGATGTTGTTATGCCAAATGACTGCAGAATAAAAAAACCAAATAAAATGTCAAAAGACCAGTTATGCAGTGTAAACATGTTGAGTTATATCACATTTTACTTAATAATAATAATAATTTTATGGTAATGATAGGCTAGAAGGCTTATTAAGAGCAAACATATCTAATCATTGAAGTGAGCCATCAAAAAGATTCAAATCAAGTGGTTTCTACAGTAATTCAATTGCACAGGCTCAGCTAACGGTTCGATTGCATCCATGGGGCCGGTAGACTCTCTTGCCTGAGAAAGAAAACATAAGCATTGGACAGTATGTTTTCATCAGGAAATCAAGATCCAAAGATTTCCTGAGGTCATATTAGAACTAGTGAGAGAGTTTGACGTCTCTGTGTTCCATGAGAAAATGTGAATTTTCACATAAATCGTAGGACAAATGGGTTATCACGCAGCCCCCATGTATAAGACCATCATGTGCAATGGACAGAATGTGTTAGCTAAGGAAACAACTTAACATAAGCAAACTGCTATGATAATAGTATAATCCATTGCAATGCATTACGAAACAAAACAGTTGGACTATAAGAATGAACTTTCATTTCCTAACTGGTAAATCAGAATGATTTAGATAGCTGAAACAAAGAAATGTGCTTGCTGTAAAAGGAATGAGCGTAGAGTTCAGAGTGATGATCAAACATACTTTTTTCTGGTAAATGATGGTATAATATATATTGGAGAGACCATTTTGCTTTATACAAGATATTGAGTCAAACTGGGATGGTTAAAGCGAATAAGTGCTTATGGAGTTTTATGCAGCTGTAGAATACCCATATGTTGAAGGGAAATTCTACAGGATGTTACATAAGACAAGAAATACTTTTACAGTCAGTGAGGGATGAGAAACAACATGCTTAGCAAATGAGTGTACAACATGCTTAGCAAATGAGAGTATCAAAAAAATAAAAACGCTGAGATGGATGTATGAGAAATGATAAAAAATAGCTCATCGCTCTGACCAATTGAACTACAATCCCAGGGAGTCTTCTCGTTGTCATTAAACATTTTCACTAAAGTCGATGTTGATCCTACTCAAATAAGATAGTTGGGGCATGTCTAAAGAAGATCAAAGTGCACCAGTTAAAGGAATTGGTCAGATCATAATTAATGGAGCAATGAGAATTAGATGCAGGCCTAAGTGAACATGAAGATGTGTCTAGCCATTATCCCTTTAAAAAGAAGAGGTGCAATTAAAATGGTATAATAGCTGTTAATTTGCTTGAGTCCCTTATGTTAATTTAATGGAAGAAAGGATGTAGCCAAACCCATAGATTTGAGCTTAAGGATTTTCAATGTTGTTGTCACCATTGTCCTCGTAGCAGTTGAAGCAGTACTCAGACAGAACAATCATAATAAAAATAACCCAATAAAACTGAATGACCAAAGAGCAAATCCAGGTAGCACATGTACTTCAACCATGGAGCTGTGTTGTGTTGGACGTGTCGGACATATGCATCAGACATGACCCTTCTATTTGAGTATTTTTTTAATGAATTTGCTTAAGTGGTTGTGTCGTGTCATGTCTTTCCCGCATTTGCATGTCCTTGTTTGTGCAATATAGGAGCTACATTAGCCTATTATTAAGAATAAATGACTCACACTTTCAACCGATGCCATTTCTACCATATAACTTGAACATTTGCCCTGCAAAATAATACATAAACAATTTCCGACTGTGTTAAACAAGAAACAAATCATGGAAAAACACAAAACATGTAAAGATACACAAAAAATTTGAAGGGAAAAAAGGAAACTTGTTCACAATAAGAAGAGGTCTATGAAAGAGAGAAGAAGGCATCAAGAATCTGGTCTTATGATCAGTGAGAGAGGGAGGCATTGTAACGGCCGGTACTCACTATTCGTAATACGGCTGTGCGTATAGCAATTTCGGGTACCTGATTGGTTTTGTTGCTTTGTATGTGAGTCGTGTTGTTGAGTCGATAGGGCCGTAGCACCTTGGTTGCATCCTTAGCAAGCCAACCCCGACGTGTGCCCAACTTGGGATTACTGTCGCCTTGGACCCCGTATCATTTGTACGCGTATTTTCCTTGAAGTTCGCGTATTTTCCTTAGCCTTATCTTTCATTCGGAACGAACGATATGATATGCCGTTGTGACCATCTGGAAGAGTATTTATTTGTGGAATTATTTTGGAACATCATTTCACGGGTCGTTCTCCCATAAAATAACGTTGTTTGAAGAGGTGACGTAGCTCTCACCTTCGTCATTAGACCTTTCTATTTTTACTTCCGTTCTCCTTTGCCCTAGCCCGTGACCAATCATCTTAGTCTCGATTCTCTCGTCGACACGGTCGTCCCGGTATTTTTATTATATTATTCGAACATCGTTTAGTTGGCCATTTACACTAATCACCTTCAACCTGTAATTAGTCTAGCTTATCCCTAATTAATTAATTAATCTAATCTTAAGGATATCAACCGTATCATCTCATGAAATATTCTCATTACTATTCACCACCCCCTATTAAACTGATTGCACTCCCTCCCTCTCACCCTCTCTCTCCCACTTTTCACTAAATCTACCCTTTTCATTACCCTATATAGCAATACCCTAAGTTTCCTTTCCCCTTCACACAAGAGGACCCTTGCAGCTGCCGCCAGTAAACAATAGGGACCCACGCTCCCTCCCTCCTAGGCCGTCGGCCACCCAAGCCACCATCTCACCGGAGCAACCCCCTCGTCCGGCATCTTCCTCCCTCTCATCCATTGATTCCGACCACCCTCCCCATAGCAGCCGCCTCAACCTTCTCCCCTCCGACCCGCGGCCTCAGCCTTCTCCCCTCCGGCCTACACCGCCGGAAAACACTAAGATCCGGCCACAATGCACAGCCTAGGGTTGTTTTAGATGATAGCCGCCATTCTTCCTCCCCAAGGCCGATAGCATCCAGCCCTTGCCTCCCACCTCCGGCAGCCACTAGCCACGGCCTCCTTCATCCATCCGGCCATCTCCCTCCACGCACAACCACCAAGGCCGAGCACCTCCTCTCCACTCCACGCAACGACGGCTGCCCAGCCCGCATAAGATCCGGCCACCTCCCGCCGGCAACCCCTTTCTCAAATGTTGAGTACCACCCACGCCAACATCCCCTAATCACTTGAAACTGGCCGGTTTTCCCCCTCCCTTGCCGGCATCAACCTCCGGCTCCTTCACCTTCCATGAACTGTCAAGCAAATCATCTCCCCATCTCCATGGTTGCAGTGCAAAACCCTCCTTGCAAATCTGACATTCGTCCAAACTCACGGCTGTTCCCGACGCCGTAGAACACGCTGCCCGCTGTACGCATCTTTCCGAAGCCGTAGAACGTCGTACGGCTGTCCTCCCCGTCGTGTCGTTGTTCGGTGATCGTGCCGCTGCCCGGCTGGTCGTCGTTCGTTGTCGCTAATCGCTGCCGTGCAGTGGATCATCGCACGCTTCCGTTAATTCAACCCCTGACGTTACTACCGGACGTCAGTGTAGCTCTCGCGTCGTGTTAAGGTATACCTGAACCATAGGAACACAACCCGCATGTTAACAAGATAAAAACTGTGTTTTTACTACTTTGTAACTCATTAATCCAACTTAATAATACGAGACTGTAGGCTGATTATTGGACTGAGCGTGGGAGCTCTGGACTTTGTGAATCTGTGATTGGACTTTGAGATTTGTGGTTCCAGCACGTATTTTAGGCAAGTGAAACTTGCCAACTTGTGTTTAGGCCATGTTTTAGGCCATCCCTCGTTTTTAGCGTAAAAAGACTAGGCGACGAAATGATAGTCGCCTAGACGCAACTTCGAGATCTAGCTTGACAAAGAAGCTAGATCCGACACTCTGCCATGCCATTCATACATTTTGCTTGTTACGTTTACTTTCTATATCTGTACGCACTTTATTTGTACTCTTGCCATGCCATGCATCCTAACATGTCATTCCATGCTTGAATGTTTGCGTTCGTAGCACACGCTACTTGTACTTCCTTGTTGAGGCTAGGCACCTGCGTTGCAGGCACAATCATATGCCAAGTACACTTCCTGGCTCGTGAACCAGAAGCGGGCTACGTGTGTTGGTCGAAAGCCAAAGCCCGATTACATGTGAAGTGCTATGGTTAAGCGATCACTTGAGCGTAGGAGTTGGCCCGTACAGCCGCTCCAGCCAAAGGGCGTAAACTCTGTGCACGATGTGCTTACTTGTCTTGTAAATCCATGTGAATGTTTTAGTAGCTTTGCTACCCTTGCCTTGTCATACTTGTTGCACTTCTTACTTGTTGCATCCATGCCTTAAACTGCCATGTCATCGCATATTTTAGAACTGCTAGGCTGTTTCCCTTTCTTTTCGTTTCCTTGCACAAACTCTCCTTGGAGACTTTGCTGACATGTGCCCCTTTTCTCTTTTGGGCGTCACATGTTAGGTTGTGAGCTAGAGTTGGTCGTCGAGGACGAACAGGTTGCAGGTGTTGAGTTCGAGGACACTGGAGACCAGTCCTAGAGCTCTTTCTTGTTGTTGTTTCTGCTTAGTGGCTGTTAGATTGTCGGTGCGTAGCACCTCTCTTTTAAGTTGATGTTATGTATTATGTCGGCCATCTTTAGGCCTCTTTTCAGACTCTTGTACTTTCCTTTACGACTTGTCTCTGAATGTTTGGAATAATCTGGATGTTGGTGGAGTTTTATTTCTGCTTTAAATTATTATTATCTTTGTTTCGATGCGTGGTTGCAAGGACCTGCCATTTGAATTTTTTTACAGACGCTTATCAGACTGCAGCTTCACAGCTCCACGTCTGAGCGGACCTACTCACGTCCCGCCTTCCGTTTATAGGAAGCGGGGCGTGACATGCATAGAGAAGTAGTTCTAACTGGAATTGGAGAATGGGAAAAGACATTTATAACTTCAAAATATCTCCAATATTCGATGATCCAAAATTTCCTCCTCAGTACATCTTCAATGCTGACTCATAATCATAGCACCTAAACATCATCGCATCAAAGTGAAGTCAGTTGGGAACAAGACTGGAGTTTTTATAGAGCTGACTCAATATTAAATCAAAAATATAAAAATGACCTAGTTTATGTCAAAGGTAATTATATAAAGCATGGACGCTTGTAAATGGGTCCCTTGATTGTGACCAAACACAAAGACAGGTCAGGCATGGTGTTGGATAAGGGTGAGGTGTATCTGAGTTACTATGCCTCAAGATATATGCATAAAATATAGAATAGTTTTTAAAAGGTCCATTTAATTCATTTTATTTTGGGTTTCTCCTTTAATCAGCTATCTAATAAGAAAACCTCTTCTCATAACCTGATATATGAATTTATCACCATGATACTACTTCCATCTTCACCTACCCCTGAATGCATTGCAAATCAATTCAAGTTCTATTTTTATTCAAAATTTCCTGGTTTTTTTCTCTGTTTTAATTATCTTTATTTCGTCACACATGTTTTATTTGTTTCTTTGTTTATTTATTTTTCTAACTTCACAATTTATGATTAGTCCTTTTAGATATGTTGTTTTGATGTTCTTTATGGGGTTCTATGGTTTGATATCTTGTCGTGGTTTCCATTGGGCTTCTTTATGTTAATCGTGATTTTATATGTGTCAGATTTCACATGGACAAATCCTTTTGGTCTAAATTTTTTATTTCACGGGCACTATTTTTTGTTCTTTTATATATTCAGGGAACAAACACTGGCTCCTCGTCACTAAACATGGGACATCCTATTTCCCAACCTAACCCATTACCATTCAGCCAAGCCTAGGTGAATCTACTTTTAATTTGTGGCATAATGTCTTAATGATTTGTGTGGCAGTCATTACAATGTGTAAACAATCAATTAGTGTCGGCAATATTCTACTATGCTCCAATCCTTTGCAATAATAAATGATTTCTATTGTTAACGTCGTGGGTGATTAAAATGGTCTCTCATTGGAAAACCTAGAGAAATGTGATGGGAATAAATTAGGAGATGTGTATCTACCCATCGCCTAATCTTTTGGATTAGATATGGTTCTTGTTCGGACATGTGCCAATGAATGGGATGCTTAAACACAACATTTACGGTTAATGTAAGCTTTACAATAATAATCCTCAAACAATAACGCACAACAGAAATATATCGAGAATTAAAAACCACATTCACAATATAAAGATAAACAATTAACCACAAGCAGTGTTTTAAATATTGGATACGGTCATGTATCGGCTTAAAAATATGATATCGGATAATGGATATCGAAGATATATCAGGGATATTGATTAAATATCATGTGTCATATCGGATCCTTAAAATCGATACCATATACAAGCCATACATGTATCTGAGTAGATATAAACTATATAAACTCATAAAAATATGTTTAAGGCATACTTAACTTCATATGTTCCATTAAACTTGAATCAACGGTTGGGACCTGAGATGGCAAAGAAAACACTAGAGGGGGGTGAATAGTGTTTTCAGAAATTAAAATTAAAATTCCTCTTGAAATTTTCTCCCTAAGATTAATATAGAATTGCCTAATATCAATCATAATAAACGAATACTTGCATCAATAAAATAAGCACAGCGAAAATAATAAATTGCAAGTAAGAAATCAAACCAAGATAACAACCACGAACACCACGATGTATCCTGATTCCCCACTGCCGGGTAGTCCAGTCCCCGAAACTCTTGTCGGGCTTTAATCCACTATTATCGGTAAATAATACAAACCACCTCCCACCAAGAGGATTTACAACCACCTTGCCTATAATAAGGATTTTCCCTTGCCTCTCAAGCCGAGGACTTTTCATTGCCTCACAATCCAAGGACCTTCACAACTCACTACACCCAAGTGAGAAAAATACTTACAACGCTTTTGTAGGATTACCTGTAGCCTTTTCAATTTGAAACCCAAGTGTTGAAGTGTAACTAAAGGATGACCATGATCTCAAAGATAAGAAATTTGGAAGCTTTGGGAGATCAAGAAAATAAGGCCAAAAAATATTTGAAAAGCAATTTAAAATATGGCCAAGAGAAGATTTTGAGAGCTTGAGAAAGAACTTTGAAAACCTTTTGAAACAATAATTTTAGATGAAAAATCTTCTTGTGTGAAACCCACGCTTAATCCCTCAATTTATAAAGATGAAAATCATTTCAAAAAACAATTTCAAAATGCACCAATAAAGGAGATTTGATATTTGAAATTCAAATTATTTCCAAAAGACTTTTCCAACATTTATATGCATTTAAACAAGGAGACTTTCCAAAATAATTTCAAATTCATTTCAAAAATATTTCCAAAATATGTTTGCATTAATCAAGGAGACTTTTGAAAAACAGTCATTCATTTCAAACATATTTTCAAAATATTTCTTCAATAGCTATATGCAATAATTAAAAAGATTTTGAAAATCTAGCCGTTTGACTTAGATGTCTGTCTGTTGGCAGTCGACTCACAAGGTGGTAGTCGACTCCCAGAGAATTTCCAGTATGGGCTTTGGGCTCGAAAACTTAGGAAAAATATTTAAAACATTTTAAATCATTTTTGACATAATCCTAAGTGTGTGTGGGCTTAATCAAAAGGCCTTAACAAATTCCTAAGACTCAAATAAAATTCAAAACATTACATACCATTATTTGAGCTAGCATACAACTCTTTGTCCATTTACCTTGGCTTTCACTTGAACTTTTGATCCACATAGTTTTTGTGCTTGTTCTTTAATACTCCTAGCCTTCCAGCCTTGGATGCAACTTGATTTTGTGTCTTCCTTGATTTGCTTGTACCAACATATAAGTTTGACTTTCATTCTTTGAATCAAGGCTCTTAAAATTCCATGCTTCATCACCTACATTAAAATGCACTTCCTACACACAAACTCAATGAAAATATTAATAGCATAATATGTTGCTCATCATCAAAATAACCACGGGAGGGAGACTCAATATCCAACATCTACCATCAACCTAAGGAAAAACATTTCCTATTTTTGTCAAGTACTCATGAATCAATTGAGTACCATACCTACCTGGTCTTTTATTTTTCTTTATATTTTATATTCATGTCTTTGTTCTTGGAAATCAATTTTGTAAAATTTCTAAACAAGAGAGTAGTCATTTTTTTAAATTTTTTTTCATTCCAACTCAATAAACAAAAAGAGTCACTAAACCGATATTACTATTATTAGTATTTTTATTATTTTTATTATTAAACTAAACTAAATTAGATGAAAATCTTGATGAAAATCAAAGATCATTTTTAAGAAAAATGAAATATTTTTATGCCAACTACAACATAATTGGATCGATAGATCAAATTAAAACAAATAAAATTAAATTAAAAGTATACCAAATTATATTTAAAATATTTAAACGAATGGAAAACATAGGGAATTTTCGAAGAGTTTTGGATGTAGTTCTCACTGAGGACTCGGTGTCAGCATCGTAGATCTAACGGATGATGGCAATATATCTCGTTTTGTTGATCGCCATCCTCCTTACTTAAACCAAGACCTAGAAGAGGAAGAAGAAGAGGCCGAGAGTGTGACGATCTGAGATCAAAAGGATGAAGAGGAATATCGAACGGCCCCGGCTGAGATCGTATAAGAAGGCAATAGGAAGAAAGAAAGATCAATCAGTGATGGAGTCAAAAAAATTTAATGAAATTTGGGTTGCCTATCGGGTCAACCCTTAGCTCCCTTTTATAAGTATTATTAGCTATTGCATCACGACCTAGAAAATTTAAAACAACAAACTAATGTATCGGCCAAAACAATGGTCCGATTTTGAATTAAAACCGAAAATAGTTGAAAATCACAAACCGAAATAAAAACACATATCGGCTTCTTATTTTTTTGATATTGCGGCCGATATTGTGGATATCGGATCGATATTTTAAGCACCGATCACAAGTATAGAAATATCAAACCAGAGAATATAGCAATCCCAAATACAATATCATATCCTAGTTCGGTCAACTTACATGACCTACATCTAGTCCTTAAGTATCACATGAGCTTTCCAATATTCGTAAAAATAGTACAATACTCTACACTACACCACAAGCAAGTGTATGGAAACCATCACTCGAACAAGCTCGAGTATTAGACCTCTCAATCGAGACAGCCATCACCTCTTACACTTGAGACCAACCCACATAACTGAGGCAAATTTGTAGCACAATGAATACAAGATCCATAAGCATTGAAGATAAACCTTGTTATATAATGTGGCTAAGGGAAATGTGTATCTATTCACTGTGATTTTATAAGGGAATAGAAACTTGGATCTAAGGATAGAAAAATGAGAGCATAGAGCACAAAGGGACACGGAATTTTCTATAGCTTTTCTCTTTTCTTTCTTTTCTTTTCTTTTTCTTTCTTAATCTTTTATCTATAATCCATATCTAATTAACCTAAAATGATCCCAATATATAGAGTTGAAAATCTGCATGAGAGAATTTCAAAACCCCATTGAAACGGCCATAAAACAGCTAGTTACGAAAGTTACATTTTCTGTAATGGCTACTTGCTAGTCGATTAGAGTACAATGACTAGTCAATTAATGGATCTCCTAGTTGACTAATCACAAGTCCTTATCGACTAGCCAATTAGCCAGAAAGCAGCCAACTGTCTATCATGTAATTAGTCGATCAGTGTACAATTGTTAGTCGACTAATTGGTTGATTAGTCGACTAATCATTATACTTTGGTCAACTAATCAGGCCAACCAAACCCAGTTAAATCTACTATCTTATTAACCAACTAATACACACAAAAATAGTCGACTAATACACATAGAAATATAGTGTTTGGCTATAAAACCTAGGGTTTATGCATGAATTAAATTCCTATTAATTGTAGACTAGTTACCTAATGTTTCATGTGTGTGACATCTTCAAGGCCTTAACAAGATTTTAAGACAAGAAATGAAACATTACATCAACAATATGAATTGTTTTCAACATTTTGTTGATGTAGCCTTTGATCTTTATCTTTTTGTCATAGAATTCTTTCAAATTTTCATCTTGTTGTCTTAGAATCAGACCCTCGCCATTATTTCTTCGTCTTGTTGTCTTCCACGTTTGAGTAACCAATGCTTGGTCTAATTTGTCCTAAAAAAATATTCAACACTTTGAACAAATATATTAGTCCAAGAATTATGTTTGCTCGTCATCAAAACATGTACTGGGAAAATCCAATACCCAACATTCTTTTCCGTTTTGATGATGACAAACATATATATCAAAATCAAAAGCTTAAATAAATTTAAACAAAATTTAAATTCTTATTCATCACCATATGCCCATCAATGTTATACCATATAGCATTTCATACAAGGAACACAAGGTTAAAAACTTATGTTACTTTATTGTTATCGGTCAACAATTGCATCTATATAGAATGACAGTGATTTTAACACAAAGTTGTCAATTAGTTTTATGGTTACATTAGAGTGAGTCAATGCATACATAGCAATGAGGTGTCGTTACTTTGTAGGAATTATTCATGTGTTGAATCCTGAATGAATGTGTAGATCGGATGGCTGCCAAAAGATTTTTAAATTTCTTATTTTGAATTATAAAAATTGAAAACTTTTTGAATTAGTTTAAATTGCTATATATATATATATATACATGAAATTCATAAGAAGAAAAACATTAATATGTATACAACACTAGAATATGGACAATAATTAAACTACCAAAATCGTTGTTAGCCACAATAAGTAAATATTATATTACTAAATGAATATATATTCTCAAAAGTTATGAAACAGCGCATATGTCAAACCTGTAAATAGTTCCCAACGCTGAACCATATTAGATTTGCATGATTTTAAATGTTAAAAACGTACACTAAGACTATCTGGTTAATTTAAATATTGGCCGATATGGCCGACATATCAGGTGAGCAATATCTCAATATTGGCCCCCAAATGATACGAGATGCAGTAAAATCTGGGTTTTTAAAAATGGAATCGACATTGATCGATATCAACCGATATGGTTTACTTTAAATGTTTTAGTCGGGTTTGGGTCAAAATCAACCTAAGACTAATTAAGTTATTAAATCTTTGACGGTCGCAGCCACAGCAAAAAAACTTAAATTCACATCTTGACTTGATGGAAAGAGAGAAGATAATAGGGTATTGGGATTGGTCAATTGGAATGAGATCGTCAACAAATTTTAATCAAAATCCCATTTATTTTGCTTCGATTTTAGATTTGTTTGCTTTGATTTTGATCAATAACCATTTGTTGTTGCTTCTACTGCTATTGTTATAACTTCTTTTTCTTCTTCTTTTGTTGTTGCTTATTCTTGTTCTTATTCTCATTCTCTAGCCCCGCAAACACTTCCTCTTTTTTATGATGATTCAGCTATTGTTGTTGCCACTTCTTCGTTTATGTTTGTTGATGTTGCTGCCATATTGCTGCGCCTTGTGCGTTTGTTACAACTGCTGCCACTTCTTTTTGTTGCTTGTTTTTTTTGGGTCTGCTTCTGTCACTCCTTTTTTTGTTGCTTGATTTTGCTACTCTTTCTACCACTACCTTCTCTTCTACTGCTATTTACAAATGCATTTTTAATATTGTCATAATATATGATCAGTTCAAGAACTTGACCAAGTTTTGATTTGTATAATGCTAATCTACAAGCAGAATGAGTTGAGTGAAGCAAGCAAAGATATGAAATTATTAGTTAGTTTACAAATGGATTTGAAAAGGATAACATGCATAATCAGACATAAAATACTATCGCCAATAAACAAAGAATGAAAAAAAATCCATTTTCAGAAAGAAACACATTTAGTTTGAAAAAAAATGCAAAAATAATGTTCAAAAGTTTTACTTTTATTACAGATAAATAATATGTAAATAGTAGCATAAATATTTTTGCTCGAGTTTGCTTGCCTTGTCCATGATGGAAGTTGTCTAAGGTACTAACATATAATATCAAAGTAGATAACCTCACATATTTAATTTCCAATAACAATGGAAAGTTCATTCAAGTTTTTTATTTTTTATTGTTTAATTTCCATTATTTTGCTTCGATTTTTGAATTGTCTGCATTGATTTTGGATCAATAACCATTTGTTGTTGCTTCTACTGCTATTGCTATAACTTCTTTTTCTTCTTCTTTTGTTGTTGTTTATTCTTGTTCTTATTCTCATTCTCTAACCCCGCAAACACTTCCTCTTTTTTTCTCTTTTTTATGTTGATTCAGCTATTATTGTTGCCACTTCTTCTTTTATGTTTGTAGATGTTGCTGCCATATTGCTGCCCCTTGTGCGTTTGTTACAACTGCTGTCACTTCTTTTTTGTTGCTTGTTTTTTTGTGTCTGCTTCTGTCACTTCTTTTTTGGGTCTGCTTCTGTCACTTCTTTTTTTGTTGCTTGATTTTGCTACTCTTTCTACCACTACCTTCTCTTCTACTGCTATTTACTAATGCTTTTTAATTTTGTCATAATATATGATCAGTTCAAGAACTTGACCAATTTTTGATTTGTATAATGCTAATCTACAAGCAGAAAGAGTTGAGTTAAGCAAGAAAAGATATGAAATTATTAGTTAGTTTACAGATGGATTTGAAAAGGATAACATGCATATTCAGACATAAAATACTAGCGCCAATAAACAAAAAATGAAAAACAAATTCAATTTTTAGAAAGAAACACATTTAGTTTGAAAAAAATAATGCAAAAATAATGTTTAGTTCTAAAGTTTACTTTTATTACAGATAAATAATATATAAATAGTAGCATAAATATTTTTGATCGAGTTTGCTTGCCTTGTCCATGGTGGAAGTTGTCTAAGGTACTAACATATAATATCAAAGTAGATAACCACACATATTTTAGTTCTCATACAATGGAAAGTTCATTCTATACAACTAATTACATGTCTTATTGTTTGGATCTTTTATTGTACAATATTATGTTTAATTATATAATATTATATAATTATATCATGTAATCATTGTAACGTTTAGGATGAACATTTAAGATGTTATATTTTGATAGTATCTACTATTTAAGATAGAATCAAACATGGACATTTAGAATAATATAACTACTCAAACATGGACATTTAGAATGATATAACTACTCTTAGTTATTAATATCAGTATATTTATAGTGTCCTATATAAGCAACCCCGTATTGACGCATATCTCTGATATAGATGAAAATAATTCATCCAATACGATCATGGTATCTGATATTTAAAGCACTGCTATCTACCTGAACATAAATAATACTATGAATAGTAGGCTGAAAATGCAATTTTTTGGAATGGTTGAATGTTAAGTGTATATTTTGTATAGTTTTACATTGCTTCATCGACGCATTTTCCATGTCTCATTCCCATTTTCCATGCATATTCCACTTGTTTTAATCCGCTTTACTCTTTTGGGACATTTTGTATATTTCAGGGATAAAATCGCTCAAAGCGACGCAAAGGAATGACGGGAGCAAGAGAAGAAACAACGAAGATCGAAGAAGGAAAAAATGGGCCAAATACAGGGAAACACGGTCGTGCGTTGACATGCACTGTCATGCAATCGTGCAATCGTGCAATCATGCAACTATCTACACGACCGTACAACATTTGTGAAAGAAGGAAAGCTATGAAGAAACTAACAAATTCATGCAACCACATGACACGGCCGTGCCAGATTTGCAGCAGTTGAAGAAAAGAGTTGAAGGCATTGACACGGCCGTGCAGCCATCTGCATGACTGTACACAATTTGCGTAAGTTGAAGCTGCTGAAGAATCAACATGGCCGTGCAGCCACATGGCACGAGCGTGCATAATCTGCGGAACGATGAAAATCTAGGTTGCTTGGCGGCGTACGGCCGTGTGCCTGATATTTCTTAGTCGCCAAACCCGATTCGCCTAGGGTTTCTTAAGGGGTATAAATTGTTGTTTTGTGGGCGAATTGGGGGAGATTCTTCTTCTTCATCAGAGAGTTCCAGTGGGCTTTGGCCACGTTTTGGGCACCCCTTTTATGGTTTTTAATGTTTTTCTTGTATTTGGATTGGAGAAATTTCTATGCAATTTCTGTTCTTCAATTTGGTAATATTCTTCCAATCTTCTCTCTTATTTCTTATGCTTTTCATTATGTATTGTTTGATTATTATTTCCATGTTGTGTGAGTAGTTCTCACGCCTAGGGCGTAGTTGAACCCTAACGTAGGTTATTTGTATGGGTTGATTGTAACAAATATCGGTCCCTTAATTATCGCTAGGGTATAGCTCTGGATGTGCATTTATATCAATTTAATCGTTAGCTACATAACCTTAATCACCAACGAGTTATCGAGGTTCTGGTTTGATGCCCATTAATGATATATTGATTTTCTGATAATAAAGTTACGACAAGACATCGGACCTGGGTTATTAGAGCTACTAAATTAGAGATACCGACGAAACATCGAAGCTCTGATTAGAGATCCAGGCTATGCCCCGAGTTCTCACTTACGACTGGATCGGGAGAGAATGAAGATTGAGATTTAATCATCATCCATAGCTTTACTCGAATAGAATGAGAAGCTAGATCAACCCTTGCAATTAATTTGCAATGGCGGCGATACTTAGCCTTGGCATTTTTCCTCTTTTTAATATTTTTAGTATAATTCCCCCATCAGATATGCGTAGCTAACTAAAGCCCATAATTGATTGGTACTCAACCACTGCCTACATGTGTTTGACCCGTAAGATACAACTACACCGTGTGCTTGCAGTATAATATAACTTCCATGAACAAATTTTTGGCCACGTTGCCAGGAAGGCAATTGGCTTGATATTGATTCAATTATGGATTTGTTAGACTACGTGTATAAAAAGTAATAAAAGAAAATCCCCCCACCTTTTTACTACTCATTTGTTCTACTGACGATCTATTCCACATTCTTTTAATTGTGTGACCATGTGAATTTAGAGCCACTATATGGATGCCGGACGAGATGCACACTGAGGATTTTGATGTCCAATATATCAGGGTGCTCAGATGGGAGTATACGACTATTTTCCGCAGGTTGTAGCAAGCTGTGAGATTTGTGGTCTACAGAGACATGCAACCAATGAATGAAAATACAATACCATCGCGTATAACCCATATTTATATTCCTACAACCACTACCCAGACCACTCCTACCAATAAAATCCTACTTATATGCCTTCTCCAGCAAAAAAATCATACCTTGAAACCATAATGGAAGATTTCATAGCCAACAACTCAGTCAACAATTCATTTAACTCTAAAGATGCAATCCAAGATGAGCTAGACACAATTACCCAAATGCAGAACATGTTCCAGCTCCTTCAGGATCAGATCCAGCAGCTCGTGAAATCTCAGCGGGTTCAAAGCCAACATGAGAAGCCAGATATGAGCCCCCACTATCATGACCTTGTAGAAGGACCACTTAGCACAGTACCTACTTCTACCGTCCTTCCACGGTGTGGCGCAGGAGAATCTAACGCATCGTCGGCCACTTGCATCTCGGGAGATAATTTATCTAAACGACATCTTAGCAATTCTGATAAAAATTCCTCATCACGTGTAGGTGATAACATTGAGACATCACGCCGACGATCTCATCCAACAATCACCTCAGAAGACGATGAGATGGATGATGGGATATTCGTTAGACTTCAGGGAACATGATCCGATTCTTCTCAAAAAAAAGACAGCCATGAGGTTTGTGTGGGCAAAAGCATGATGTCCGAAATAAAAGAGCACACGCCATCCTTCTCCTTTGATCAGTTTCTTCACTTTGAGCCATGAAAGAGCACCGAGAGGACTATGACGCACATGCAAGCATACGATGAGGATATGAGTGCAGGTATGGACACGACGATTGATTTCCACATGCCTGAATCATGTCCACCTCCACAGTTGCCACCAGAATCACTCTCCAATCATTTAGAGTCTGAGCATCACCACGCCACTATTCAGGGAGATTTCCTGAACCCCATGTACTCTTTTTCTAAATCTCAGATTTTACTTCATTATTCTTTAGATTCATATGCTTCTGACACAACGTATCTCCCGCAGGACATGAGCATTTATGCACCAGATGTATGCTTGGTTGTGCCAGCACCTGACCATTTGAATAATAAAAAGAGCGAGGATTTGGTCGTACCTATATTTGAGGGTAGTAAAAATTTTCCAGGAAGTATTTGTTAACCTGTTCTAATTTCTTCCATAATTATTGACATTATCTCTGAACATATTCCATTACGGTGAATAAATTTTCACGTTCGATTGACACAGCTTGATTACAGGTAAATATTTTCGAGAGAAGTTGGGAGCTATGTTGTTGGGATTCAATGATATTCATGGAGTCCGAAATAAAAGAGCACACGCCATCCTTCTCCTTTGATCAGTTTCTTCACTTTGAGCCATGTAAGAGCACCGAGAGGACTACGACGCACATGCAAGCATACGATGAGGATATGAGTGCGGGTATGGACACGACGATTGATTTCCACATGCCTGAATCATGTCCACCTCCACAGTTGCCACCAGAACCACTCTCCAATCATTTAGAGTCTGAGCATCACCACGCCACTATTCAGGGAGATTTCCTGAACCCCATGTACTCTTTTTCTAAATCTCAGATTTTACTTCATTATTCTTTAGATTCATATGCTTCTGACACAACGTATCTCCCGCAGGACATGAGCATTTATGCACCAGATGTATGCTTGGTTGTGCCAGCACCTGACCATTTGAATAATAAAAAGAGCGAGGATTTGATCGTACCTATATTTGAGGGTAGTAAAAATTTTCCAGGAAGTATTTGTTAACCTGTTCTAATTTCTTCCATAATTATTGACATTATCTCTGAACATATTCCATTACGGTGAATAAATTTTCACGTTCGATTGACACAGCTTGATTACAGGTAAATATTTTCGAGAGAAGTTGGGAGCTATGTTGTTGGGATTCAATGATATTCATGGAGTGAAATAGCTAGCTGAGTCACGAAAGCAACAGATGGAACAGATCCTTGCACTGCTAAATATTCACGATCCACCTTTAGCCCAGATGCAGGATATCCAGTAGTGTAGGATTTTACTTGCTTTCTAGAGTAGTGTTTGAATAAACTCCTCTCGACAGCGAGGTAGCGTAATAAAAAATTATAATATCTCTCTCACCCATCAATCGGTTCACGAACAACACGATTTAGACCTAAGAACCCTCGACATGCAAATTATTCCTATCTTAGCTTCGATCTCAACAATATTCTACCTATCTCACCCCCAAACACTGCACCATAGAGCCCCCTACATGAGCCTATATTATTTACATTCTTGTTTCATTTAAGGTGGTACTTCATTCTAGCTTAGGGGAGGCTCTCACATTCATATCCTCATCTTTCATGCATTTAGTGCCTTCGCACACCATTCATCATTTCATCATCCCCCACATGTTCAGCCTCCCCCCTTTCACATTTTCCATTCCTTTCGCATTGGGGACAATGCGTCGTTCTAGCTTGGGGGGAGACGTTTCACTCCTAGCTTGGGGGAGGAGACCACCACATCATGCATCATCATCTTTCATGTCACTGCAGCATTCACTTTTTTGGTTATTTTCTCATTCATGCATTCATGCATAACATTCACATGCATCTTCAAAAAAGAAGAAAACTTTTTAAGAAAAATGATGACAAAATGATCCCCCAATGAAAAATTCTACCCGTATGCAATTTCTTTATATACGCCTCTTTAGATTGACATTCTACATGCATGTTCTGGAAATCATCGTGGCGTGACTTTATTATTTATTTTCTCCCCATGAATTCGTTTTTAACTTACCCACATGAATGGGACTAGATCGATTTGTTGTTCAACAATTGTAATGTACGAGTTTAGGTTATCCTAATTGTGTAGAGTAGGTTTCAACTTGATAGGATTTGGCTTTAGATATATGGTTTAGTTGCCACTAAGGCATGTGTTGATCGATATGCTTCGAAAAAAATAGATATATAAAATGAATGAAAATTGAAAAGATATTGAATAAGTGCATTGTTCTCCCTGGCCGACCAAGTAGCCGGATCCTCATGCCTCATGAAGCATTGGGAATTCACGTTGAAAGATGAGATTTGAGGGAGTGCATTAGATAGGAATATTTGGTGTTAGGTGATTCGAAAGAGAAGGCCGACGGGTCCATCTTGGCCTAATGCCCTAGATTTGGGAGTCATTGGCCAAAATCCCGTTATATAATTTAGTTAGGTTCCATGTATTATGTATACAAAAATGTGTTGAAAAAGAAGAAAAAATGTGTGTATCAAGGTTTTGGTCTCG
The DNA here is from genome assembly GCA_030789695.1 of Scilla litardierei. NCBI lineage: Eukaryota > Viridiplantae > Streptophyta > Magnoliopsida > Asparagales > Asparagaceae > Scilla > Scilla litardierei. The sequence continues at coordinate 170,101 of CM061133.1, read as the reverse complement.
GTTTCGGTCTGGGTATCGTTCGTCCCAAAATTTAGGTTTCGGTATCGGTATCGTCCATCGTCCGTTTCGACGGCTTCGGAAGCAAGTTTCGGCTTCGTCCGTATCACTACTTTCGACAGTTTTGTTTCGGGTTTCGGTTTCGGAGATACTTTAAATATGTATATATTATATACACACACTGATGGTTTCGGAGGTTATTAAATCTAAACCTACAAATACTATTATATACTTAACAAACTAAAATATTAATCATATACTATCAGATACTAAATACTAAATTGATAAACTAAATTTGAGTTCGTAATCATATCAAATATTAAATACCTAAAGTTTGGTACTTAAATACTAAATATTAGATAAATGAATTGATCCTAAAGCTTGACTTGCACACCCACCGTTTTACTTTGCAAACATACCACTTATTTACAAGTTTGCCAAAAAAATCGCTGGACGCTGCTTTGGGCACCCACCATTTTGCTTTGCAATATACCACTTATTTACAGGGTTACCACAAAATATCCGCTTGATATGCGCACCGACTGTTTTACTTTACGCACATACCACTTATTTCCAAGTTTGCCTTTTAAAGAATGCAGTATCTCCTGAAAGGCGATTCGGGCCTCTCTCTCTCTCTCTTTGCTCTCTCTCTCTCTCTCACTCTCACTCTAGATGGTCGAGGCGGGTTCGGCGAGGCAGGAGGCAGATTCGGTTAGGCGGCGACGCGATGAAGTGAGTTCAATTTTTTCATCATCTTCCTTTTGTAATTTTCTTCTTTTTTTCAGCAATTTTTTCTTGGTTTTGCCTCTTCTTCGTCTAATTCTTCATCATTTTCAAGCCGAAACCCTAGGGTTTTCTCCTCTCTTTTAACCGAGCTTTCTATGCAACTTATTGATTCACAAAATTTTTTAGGTTTTTAGAGAATTTTTATTTAATTACACATTCTTCTTCCTTCGTCTTTGGCTAGTACTGAACGGTATCAGTCAATTCCGGCAGGTATCGGCCTGAAAATGACTGATATCGTTCAGTATCGGTCGATACTGAAACTAACTCTTGGTTTTGGTATCGTCAACTGCCGATACCGATACGATACGGCCGATACCTAATGGCATCGGCCGATACCTCAAACCCTGGTGTGTATTATAATATCAATCGTGCCTATCTCCATGACTTAGGAAAAACTTGCTTCGACTTATAAAAACCATTGAGAGTTGAGGTCCTATGATGCACTATTGAGTTTTTACCTTCACGAGTGTAGGATAATGGTTATATCTCTATCAATCTAAGCCAAGTAGAAGAATTTTTCACTGGTTTAGTCTTTTTCACGGATTTGTATGTTGAAATTCGATTGCATGTTGGAGATAAATATTTTTGATTCATATGCCGTAAAGAATTGATAGAGTGATGCACACTTGAATTGAACTCTAAATTTGTCGTATATATAATATGCATGCGTGGTTGATTTTAGACGGTGATCTTCAAATCTTCTTAACAATTTCTCTACGTTATTCATATATTTCTCGTCTTGCTTGAAGACAAGCAAGAGTTTAGCATGGAAGATTTTGTTAAGTGCATATTTTGTATAGTTTTACATCCCTTCATCGATGCGTTCTTCATGTCTCATTCCCATTCTTCATGCATATTCCACTTGTTTTTGTTCGTTTTATTCTTTGGGGACATTTTGTATATTTCAGATATGAAAGTGTTAGTGGTTTTGCACTAGGCCAAATATTTGGACCTTTATATTATGTCATTTTCATTTATAAAATGTTTCTCTTATAGTTATTATTATATTGTTTGCATGTTTCTTTATAATAATGTTTGAATAGCTGTTTTATGTTATTCTAAGCATCTCTAGTCATTCATCGTTAAAGGTTTAATTATGAATTACGACTAGTATGAGTTTGGTTGATAATTTGGAGATAATTATATGTATGGTGAAACAAATCAAACTTATAGGTACTTGTTGGAGAACAGGTACTGGATAGACTCGCTATGAGATCATTACATGGATTAGTGTCATATATAATCTCATAATAGTTATGTCATAGAATCCTTAGACCTGAGATCATAGTTTCCTACATAAGGAACATCATGTTTTGACATAACCAAACGTTATCTTTAATCAGATAGTCATAAAGGTTATGATTGAACATGATGTGAATTATGCAGAGGAAAGCAAATGAACATGATGGAATTTATCCATCTCCTATGAGAGAGATATCTAATGGGCCCCTCAATACGTAGGACTGAGAAATGCATGGCCGTGCTCAAATGAATGTCATTTGATTTTATCAGTCTACTTAAAAAGCGAGAAATTAAATATTTGAACCATATAAGTATGACATTGTTCATGACTTATGTTCAAATCAGATATCGTGTGACAAAAGGATTATGACATGTTCTATTGGTTAGGTTAATATCGGACTAACGATATTCATATTAATTGGGTAGTCATAATGTCTTGCTAGAGACCAATTATGACTTGTAGGCTTCTGATGAGATTAGGCCCACTGCCAATTTAATATGAGGCCATTGGATCGCACACAAAGAGCGTAATGGATAGGATATGGTTTAAACATGATTTCGAATTTGATTTGAAATTCGTAATAAGGCGAAATACCTTAACTGACAGATATTGTATCTTATTAAGATATTATCCCTAAGATATCGCCGCGTAACAAAAACATGTTAAAGAGTTAACAGATAATATATGATATTATCCTAAAGATATCTTTTCGTAACTAAAATACGTTAAAGGGTTAACATGGGATTCTATATAAGATATAGAAAGAGGATTTTCAGTTTTTACGTATTTATTCTCTCCCGTTTTTTGAGAAAAGCGACGAGCGAAAGAGAGAGAAACCCTAGTTGCAGAGAAGGAGCTAGCACCCTCACAATTCCTGTTCGTGACGTTCGCGTGTGGATACCAATTGAGGGTGGTCATTCGTAGAACAGCACATGTAGTCCGACACATTTAGATCGTCACAAAGGTTAGTAATTTACTCAAATCAATTTGAAACGCATGGATCTTGGTAGGTTTCCAATTTTCCGCTGCGTATAAACTAATTATGCATGAAAGAAACCCAAACAGAAAGCGCCCAAAACGATGCAAGGGAGTGATTGGATGAGTAAGAGAAAAGAAGCGACAAAGATCGAAGAAGACCGAAGAAAATATGGGCCAAATAAATGGCAAGACAACCGTGTGTTAACACACATGGCCGTGCAACCGTTTCTGCCTTCAAGAAAAACTTGGAGCTTCAGCGACACGACTGTGTAGCTATCTACACAGCTGTGCAATATTTGCAAAAGAAGAAGGAAAGTTGTGAAGAAACTGACAAAGTCGTGCAACCACATGGCACGACCGTGCCAGATTTATGAAAGTTGAAGAAAAGAGCTGAAGACATTAACACGGTCGTGCAGCTATCTGCACGGCCGTACACAATTTGTGTAAGCTGGAGCTGCTTAAGGATCAACACAGCCGTGTAGCCACATGGCACGGCCATGCATAATTTGCAGAACAATGAAAACCTAGGTTGCTTGGCGGCACACGGCCGTGCGACTTAGCGGCACGGACGTGCGTCCGTTATTTCTCAGTCACCAACCCCAATTCGCCTCGGGTTTCTTGAGGGGTATAAATTGTTGTTTTGTGGGTGATTTGGAGGAGATTCTTGTTCCTCATCAGAGAGTTCCAATGGGCTTTGGCCACGTTTTGGGCCATCCCTTCTTAGGGGATTTTATATTTTTATCTTGTATTTGAATTGGACAAGTTTCTATGCAATTTCTATTCTTCAATTTTGTAGTATTCTTCCAATCTTCTCTTTTACTTATGTTTTTCATTATGAATTGTTAAATTGTTATTTCCATGTTGTGTGAGTAGTTCTCATGCCTAATGCATAGTTGAACTCTAATGTAGGTTATTTGTATGGTTGATCATCCCAAGTATCAGTCTCTTGATTATTGCTAGGGTGTAGCTCTGGATGTGCATTGATATAATCGTTAGATTGCTACACAACCTTAATCACCGACGAGAAATCGGAGTTCTGGTTTGATGCCCTTTAATAATATATTGATTTTCTGATAATAAGGTTACAACGAGACATCGGACCTAGGTTATTAGAGCTACTAAATTAGAACTACCGACGAGAAATCGGAGCTCTGATCCATGCTATGCTCCGAGTTCTCGCTTACGGCTAGACGGGGAGAGAATGAGGATTGCGATAACACTCATCCATAGCTTTACTCGAATAGATTGAGATGCTAGATCAATCCTTACAATTAATCTGCAATGGTGGTGATACTTAGCCTTGACATTTTTTCCCTCTTTAATATTTTTAGTATAATTCCCCCATCATCGCAAAGACTTGCGTAGCTAACTAAAGCCCATAATTGATCGGTACTCAACCACTGCCTACATGTGTTCGACTCGTAAGCTACAACTACACCATACGCTTGCAGTATAATATAACTTCCACTAACATTGAAATTCACAAATTTTTGTAACAAAGGGCTTGGAGATTTTCCAAGCAGGCTTCAGAGCTACTATCAATGGAAAGTGTTGTGTTTTCTTCTTTACCTTTTTTAGCAGTGGTGCCCCCTCAAAACTAGAATACAAACTATTGGACACAACTAGCATAAGCATGAGAGATTTATTTAATTGCTTGTCCATAAGAAATCAAAGGAAATCATGACAGTATCATATTTTAATTTCGTCATCAATATACCAGTTACAGTGCCAATGTACAACATAAGCTTTTGGGAAGAAGGATTAGGTAAACCAACAAACTCAGTTAGCAAAAAAATAACTAATCGTGATGGGAAATGTTTCTTACTCTTCCAAGTTCTGAAGCTCTTGTAAGCAGCATTGAATCACCATAAGAATGAGATGTCTGCACAACATTAAGTGCACTTGCCATAGCATAGCTAGTCTGCTTATTAGTGGCATGCACAAAACGTAAATGAGTTTTACCAGTCAGCTTGTCAGGCCAAACACCTTTAATCTGCAGAACTCAAAAGAAAGGATGTGTAGAGACAGACAATTGACTTTTATTGAAGACAGCAAAAGACCATTTGAAGGTAAACTAATAATTCTACCAGGACCAAGATATGTGAATTTGAACAATCAACCATGTTATCAAAATGCAAACATCCTTTATACAATTGAGGGTGTTTGTCCTACTAGGACAAACCCATGTGGTACCCTTCGTCCCATGTAGGAAAGGGAGAGGGGTGCCACATCAACCCCCCACATGGGGGAGTGGGGAGTTGGGTTTGGTTTGTGGTGTGGTTGTGGAGCACACAAATAAAAACCCTCCCAATTCCCATGAATTACAAGCACTGCATTGGGATTTATGCACGTGTTAAAAGTGAAGAATTCAACAATCTAACTTGCAGTAAAATCAGCGAGTTAGGCTCTACATTTGACAAGAATTTCAAGCATTCGCCTAGCTAAAGTTCAAGCGGAAATCAGTTGGTGTCCAGGAAATTTTTAACCACCCTACGAATCTTCAGATGTTAAGTAAATAATCCTGTTATTTTGCTATCATCTTAAACATTCCTCAGCCAAAATAGACATGCATGAGCATGGCTATTTTTTCTTCATTATAGTTAGCACAAAGGTGCAATTGCATGGGCGGAGTTGTCTAATGCTGGTTATGCATCAATATACATGTTATGAAATGTTTGAGATGTGGTGCATAAACCGCTTTATTAAGACATGTTCTGAATTGTGTTCCATGCACCGCTTTATTTAAGATTAGATTGTTATGTAACGTGTCCCATGCAAAATCCATACTTTTGTTTAGATATACTAATACTGGTATACATTGAGACTAAGCAAGCCCGGCTGAATTTCCAATGTGCCCACTCCATTCGAGTTGTTCTGTGTAGACCTTAACTAACGCAATCCCTGTCATGTGCTTATAATGGTGTGTTCTAAGTCAACCGGCATAAAGTGTTGAGTGCCTCGAAACATAGCCTAACTAGTTTCATTTCATGAACATTATTGTTTATAATAACTATTTCTTGACATGTTACATTCTTTCATTGTTCTATCATACTTATTGCAAGTCATCATACCACTATGGTATTTATTATTATATGAGTTGAAAAATTAAACTGCTTTACATGTTTCATTTACTTGTTGAGTATTAAGCTAACCTTTCATTTTTCAGATCCATGTGGTCTAGGTACTATCTAGTAGTTTTGGAATGTCATTACGTCGGGGCCCAACGAAGATCCAGAAATAAATAGCTTTTACATGGTTAATCTACAGTCAAGAGATGCTAGTGGAGTATGAAAGCCTTCTGTTTTGGAAATCTATAATTGATTTCAAGTAAGATATAAAAATCAATGAACGATAGATGTAATGATATTTGGACAAGCATATCACTATGTTGTTTTGCCTAGATAAAAACATTAATGTTTTGCGGTATATATCCTACTAAGATGTTGAAGTTTGAGCAAGTAAAAGATAGTCTTTGTGGTTATTCTGTGTAAAGGCCCGTTCTTTCTTTTAAGAAAACCCCAAAACCACAATTTTTCCCCCTTCTAATAAACACCCCCCCCCCCAAATAAAACACTCATTCTCTCTCCCCCACTCTCTTTTTTTCACACACCCGAGCCCAGCGAAACAAAAAAAATTGATGCCGCTGTTTTCGTTCCCCTTCCCTCGCACGAGCACGGCGGCGTCGGAGATTAGGTTTTTTCGAAACCCTAAAAGCTATCTTCAACCGCCCGATTTTTCTCGTGAGGAGATCTCGACGTCTTCGACTCCGATCTTCAAGCGATAAGATCTCTTCTCTCTCTCTCTCCTCCCTACTTATATGAAGGGATTTTCTGGGGTTTCGTTTTCATGCGAAAATTATCTTTTTCTCTCTTCGAAAATTTCCGATGAGGTTTCGGATCTTGTTCTTGGGGGCTTCGATTTGCTCCTTGGATTCGGATCTTGCTTTCGAGGGTTTCGACATCACCCGTGGGATTCGGTTTTGCTTCTAGGGCTACGAATTTGCCCCTATTACTTTCAATTTGCTCCGGAAGGCTTCGATTTTGCTCATAAGGCTCGGATTTATTTCTTTTGGCTTCGGATCTCTTATTTTCTTTCGAAAACTACGGTGAAGGTAGATTCGATCCCTATTAAATTTTTAATTATTTATTTCTGAAATGGAAGTGATGATTCTTGTAAAATTTAGCGAGGAGTACCCCTCCGATGAATTAAATTCTTGGCATCTAGGATTGATTCACGGCATTATGGCCGTTGTCCCTTACGATTAGACCCTTGCGTTGGTATATAGTTGAGATCAGCCGTCGAGGGGAAGGTACGGCTTGAGGGTTGCTTGATTTATGCCAGCAGAACTTACCGCTTGGCGTTTGGTTCTTTGGGGTGTTTATGGTTTTTCTGAGCTTATAGGGTTTATCTGTCTTTTTATTACCTTGACAATATACATCTTGTTTGCTTATAGGGATCAATGCTGCTCAGACAGGAGATGCAAAGCTTCAGCGGATTATGGACATGGCATTGGCAGGACAGAGACTAGAATTTAAGATACATGCAGATGGGTCTTTGAGATATGGCAGCAGGATATGCGTATCATCACTTCATCAGGAGATGTCAGTGATGAGCTATGCAGTTAAGTCGGTGAGTCGGCAGCGAGTCGGTCAAGTACCGACTCATGACTAATCGAACGAGTCGGCATCTAGCCGGCGACTAGTCGCCCACCGATGTTAACAAAAGGTGCTAACATACTTTTATTTCCTGTATCAGACTTTTATTAGGTTTTCATTATTGATGGCCATCTGCTGAAAATCAAATTGCTTATAGTCGTTGATTCATTATGAATTTCAAAAATGGGTATCATCTCACTAATAGACTACTAACAGTTATTCAGATCAACTTAACATAAATTTTAAAACTGCAAATAGGAATAGACAAACGGTAACTTTGCAAGAGTAATCAGAGTTTGGGAAATGTTTTAAGGATGTTAACTTGCATGAAATTAACTTGCCTTGGGTTTGGATTGCCTTTGACCACCTTCTGCACATACTTCTGCCAGCAGTACACATCATCAAGGATGTCAACCTCACTTTTCGTCTGAACCACGACCCTTGGCTCACGAACCGCTCTTGAACATGCACTCATTTCTACTGCATAAGCATCAACCTTCCTAAAAGCATAAACAACATGCAACACAAATAGCATAACATGCAAAAAGCATTACATGGTAAAAGTAAAACATCCAAAAGTCATGACAGAACAAACAAAATAAAAGGCTCACGAGTAAACAAAGTCAACAATAGTAAACAAAATAACAAAAAGTTTATAACACAAACGACCGAACAAACTAATCACCCCCCGCACCCTCGGGCCCGACATCAGCATCTGAACTATAATCCCCAAATGTACTAGGTCCTACATCAACATCCGCTCCGAGATTCACTTCATGATCCTCATGTGACTCATCATCTGAATATCGTTGCCTCTTACTCCTCGTACTTGGTCTGACATCTTCATTACCTCCCATTACTTCTCGCGCTGTTTCCCAAAGGAGATCATCACCCGCATCCACAAAATCCTGAAGCTCTTGGTCAGTAGGAATCATCCAATCATCATTCTCATCCACATCCCTCAAAAAATAGGATCAAAAGTCTTGTCTTTATTCAATGCCTGCTTGTACCGCCTCTCAAGCTTTTTGTTATATTGAATGAAAAAGAGATCATTCAACATTTTTTTGCAAAAGGCGATTTCTCTTCTTAGAATGTAATTGAAATAAGAAAGGAAATAGTTAACACAAAAAATATAGTTATAATTGTTAATTTGTTATGAAAGAAAATTTTCGATAAAATATGACTCACGTTGTTAAATGCACTCCAATTGCGCTCACATGGTGAGGCACTACAAGTTTGACTTAAAACCCTGATAGCAAACTTTTGAAGCAAAGGGGTCTCACTCCCGTAATTTAGCCACCATTGATCTAGGATTAGCAAAAAATCAATTTTAATCATCCACATAAGTTTGTGCCATTTCCGACTTGGTTTGTAAGGGAGAAGGAAGAGATGATGAGTACACTGCAAGAGAAGAAATGACAAGAAAGAATAAATAGAATCAATGGATTAGCAAAAATCAATTTTAATCATCCACTTTGTCTATGGTTTAGCAAATAGATTAGCAAATATCTAAAATCCAAAATATGCAAACATGGATATAACATGTGCAGCTATGCTTTGCTTTTTCTATATGCTTATGCCTATACTGCTGGTATATTCTTATTTCTTACTTCTATTGCTCCACAATCTAAGCTTTTTTCTCTTTTCTTCTATTACAGTATCATGGCACTGAAGCAAGAAAGAGAATTTCTTTCCTGGTGGGTGACCTCGCGAGTCGCGACTGACAGAAGAACATGAACGCTTGAACAGAAAATGGCAAGTCCCCCTAAATGGGAAGCAAATGAAGCAGTCATAATGAGACATAGTTGAGCTATTGTATAATGAGTCCATTACTCTCTCTCTCTCTCTCTCTCTCTCTCTCTCTCTGTCAACTTTTGACGGTGATACATTGTAACAAGAAAAAGAATTATAAATATTGCAGTATTCAGAAAAGAGGCAAGGCATGCATATGGTTGTCTCCCTCTGTCCTAAAAAAATCATGATATCAATTTCTTCATCATGGTCATCATTTTCACAGACCAGCGTTAAAACAATACACACAAGGCTCTTGCTTTAGTGTTATCCCCAGTCCCCCCACTAGTCCCCCCCCCAAAAGCAGCTCCAACTATCCCTCCCCCAGTGTGGTTCAAGACCAGCCAGACATTTGATTTGATCATTTGAATCTGTCTCAAAAGCTTCAAGATTTTCTCCCCCTCCCCTCCCCCTCATCTCTATACAAAAGAGAAGAAAAGTGAGCAAAAAAGAAAGAAGGAAGACAGATTGGATTGGACGGGCTAAGCGGGAAAAAAAGAAAGAAGAAATCTAAGGTCACATAGTATACCTTGAGGAAGAGGGCAAAAAACCACGAAGGACGGCGGCAGGGCTGTACGGGCAGGGCTGCGCACAGGGCCACTGGCTGCGACGAGCGGATGGTGGCTCACGAAGGGCGAAGCGGACTGCAGGGGAGAGGGCTGCCATCGGTTCGTTGGGGCTGAGGAAGGTCGGGCTGAGCAGGCGGTTCATCGGATCTGAGCGGCAGGGTGGCTATCGGCGTGAGGGAGGAAGGGTTGCGGCGGACTGCAGGAGAGGAGCGGGATGGTGTCGGCGTGGAGATGACGAGGGCGGCTAGAGTTAGGTCGGCGAGAGATGAGAGATCGCCAAGAGAGATCGCGAGGGGAGTAGGGATTCTTCGACAGAGAGATCGAACGACGAGAGGCTGGAACTAGGGTTTTTGGGGTTTCTTCGGGAGAGAGGAGAGCGCGCTGAGTATTTTGGGGTTTCTTCGGTAGAGGAAAGAGAGAACGGGTGCGAGCGCTGGGGATTAAAAACATTCGCCGGTTCCTTTGATTGGGGAATAAAAACATTTAAAAACATTTAAAACATTCATCGATTGGGGATTAAAAACATTTAAAAACCCAAAAAAATAAATCGGGTTCGGTCCGACTTTTGAACCAGATAAATCGGTCAAAAAGTCGGACTAAGTCGGTGTCTAGTCGAGGACCGACTCATGAACCTACTTTTGAAAAAAACCGAGGCGGTCCTCCACCGACTCTCGACACGGCGACTAGTCGCCGCCTCGATAGCACAGGGGACGAGTTATTAAAGGAAGTACACAGTTCCTCGTACTCTATCTACCCAGGATGCACCAAGATGTACCAAGATCTACGACGAAATTATTGGTGGCACGGAATGAAGAGAAGCGTAGCGCGAAGTGTGGCCAGATGCATGGTATGTCGGCAGGTAAAGGCTGAGCATCACCATGTTGCCGGTCTGTTACAGCCCCTGCCCATTTTCGAGTGGAAGTGGCAACATATCACGATGGATTTCGTGACGGGTCCTCCATAGAACAAGAAACAACATGATGCCGGTTGGGTGATCGTTGATCGATTGACCAAGTCGGCTCATTTTATTCCTTTCAGGATTGGACAGTCTAAAGAGACTCTTGCCAAGAGATACATGGAGGAATTGTGAAGGTACATGGGGTCCCAGTGAGTATCGTTTCAGAGATGGACACCCGGTTTACTTCGCACTTCTGGAAGAGTCTACAGGAGAAGTTGGGTACGCAGCTGAAGTTCAGTAAAGCTTACCATCCTCAGACGGACGGACAATCAAAGCGAACTATACAGATTTTGGAGGACATGATGCGGGCATGCATGTTAGATTTCAAGGGGTCATGGGAAGACCACCTACATCTCGTGGAGTTTTCTTATAATAATAGTCATCAGGTGAGTATTGGAATGGCTCCTTTTGCTGCTTTGTATGGAATAAAGTGGCGTTCTCCTTTGAGCTGGGACGATGTTGGAGACAGAGAACTGATTGGGCCCGAGATGATTGTAGAGGCAGTGGATGTTGTACGGACTATCAGAGAGAGGCTACATGTGGCACAAGACTGTTATAAGCACTGGGCAGATGCGAAGAGGCGACATTTGGAATTTTAGCCTGGAGACCATGTCTTTCTCAAGATTTCACCTAATATGGGCATGATCTGTTTTGGTCGCAGAGGAAAGCTTAGCCCACGGTATATTGTGCCTTTTAACATACTCGAGCGTGTAAGTGAGGTGTCATATAAACTTGCACTGCCTCCATCTCTGGAGGGTGTGCATAACGTGTTCCACATATCTCAGCTGTGGAAGTATATGGGAGATCCAACCCACGTAGTTGATCATTCAGAGATCACGGTGAGGTCAGATTTGAGTTATGAACAGCAGCCATTGGAGATAATTGATCGTCGACAGAGTACTCTCAGGAACAAGACTGTGGATTTGGTTAAAGTGATGTGGCATCGTGACTCGCTAGAAGAGGCTACCTGGGAGCGAGAAGAAGAGATGAATGAGCGGTATCCGTACCTTTTCACAGTTTAGTGTTTTTTGAATTCCGAGGACAGAATTTCTTTGAAGGTGTATAGGGTGTAAAAGCCGGTTCTTTTTTTAAGAAAAGCTCAAGCACACAATTTTTTCCCCTTTTAATAAACCCCCCATCTCATTCTCTCTCACCCGCTCTCTTTTTTCACACCCGAGCCCAGCGAACGAAAAAACCCGTGGCCGCTGTTTTCATTCCTCTTCCCTCGCGCGAGCACGGTGGCGGCAGAGATTAGGTTTTTTCGAAACCCTAAAAGCTATCTTCAACCGCCCGATTTTTCTCGTGAGGAGATCTCGACGTCTTCGACTCCGATCTTCAAGCGATAAGATCTCTTCTCTCTCTCTCTCTCTTCCCTACTTATATGACGGGATTTTATAGGGTTTCGTTTTCATGCAAAAATTATCTTTTTTTCTCTTCGAAAATTTCCGATTTCTTTTCAGAGGTTTCAGATCTAGTCCTTGGAGGCTCCGACTTGCTCCTTGGGTTCGGATCTTGCTTTCGAGGGTTTCGACATCACCCGTAGGATTCGGTTTTGCTTCTAAGGCTACGAATTTGCCCCTATGACTTTCGATTTGCTCCGGAAGGCTTCGATTTTGCTCATAAGGCTCGGATTTATTTCTTTTGGCTTCGGATCTCTTATTTTCTTTCGAAAACTACGGTGAAGGTAGATTTGATCCCTATTAAATTTTTAATTATTTATTTCTGAAATGGAAGTGATGATTCTTGTAAAATTTAGCGAGGAGTACCCCTCCGATGAATTAAATTCTTGGCATCTAGGATTGATTCACGGCATTATGGCCGTTGTCCCTTACGATTAGACCCTTGCATTGGTATATAGTTGAGATCAGCCGTCGAGGGGAAGGTACGGCTTGAGGGTTGCTTGATTTATGCCAGCGGAACTTACCGCTTGGCGTTTGGTTCTTTGGGGTGTTTATGGTTTTTCTGAGCTTATAGGGTTTATCTGTCTTTTTATTACCTTGACAATATACATCTTGCTTGTTTTCTTTAGATTTCAGTTTCTATTCGTTATTAAATCAGTAATGTTCCTTATAATATTCAGCTCGGTTCCTTTACATATTCAGTTATGTCCCTTCATTAATTAAGTTCTGCACTTTAAATAATCAGTCCAGTTCCCTTACAATTTCAGTCATGATCCTCTATACACGCAATTCTGGTCCTTTTTATAAATACAGTTCTATTTCTCTTATAGACTTCAGTGCTGATTCTTGTTCTTATAAGTTCGGTTCAGATCCTATGAGTTCAGTTTCAGTTTTCTATTATGGCTTCAGTCGTGTTTGTCGTATAATTTTTAATTTAATATACACCCCTTTCTTACAATAATTTTCGGTCTAATTTGGTGGCCCATTTTTAAGCAAGTCTTGGCCGAGCAACCCCTCTAGGCAAGTAGACCACAACCCATTAAGGTGCCAAAACATGAATCTGATCCATTGAGTTTTTCCCCAAAAAAATTTTAAATACTTTTCGTCATTTCCTTGTCGTATTTATAAATTGTGTTTTAAATCATCCCTTCTCAGAAATTGTTAACTTTTATTGATAACTCTAAATATTTTCCGCTTATGAGATTGGACATGTGGAATATTGAAAGTTTCGTTTTCTGGCTTGTTCTAAAAATCACATGATTAAAAGATTTATGCGACATGATTATACAAAGATATTGGTACGCCTGATATATATGCACAAGACCTGACAGACTGAAACATAATTGGCACATCTCTACCTAATCATGTAATTTAGGGAATAAGGACATGAACATGATACTTGACACCCTAGTACTAGAACAACTACACATGACATCACGATTATGGGATACTTATAATTGAGATGGTGCGGTAGCGATTGAAGCCATGCTTATGGCCCCTATCAGAGAGGATTTTCTTTTTATGGATCCTGAGTTCTCGGTACAGTTTGACCTTATACTCGGCCCGGGGTAGCACCCCGCGGGCCAAGGTGGACTTCATGTTGCACATCGTGCCTTTCTCTTACAAGTCACAACACAACAATTCTTTTGGTTAATTGCTCATTTCTTATTGCCACTTAAATCATGCCAGGTTAGTATCTTTTCTTTTACAGTTCTTTTGATATCTTTTAACATCCTGCAAAATAAATCAATTAAATATTTAATATGGTTTGCAATCTACTTTATTAACGGTGGTTCAAATCCATCAGGTAATACCCAGCTTGAAGAGGAGGCTCTGCAGTACGAAGAGTCCGATTTTCCTGTTGAGGACGCAGACTTTTGAGCTTCTGTGTTATCAGTAGAGTGTTTATATTACTCTTAGTCGTTTCCTTTCAGTAATGTTTTAGTTCGAGCTATAGTTTTCTCTTTTGCCTAGACAATGTATTTCCTTTTAAGGTATAATAAAATGAGTATTTTCCTTTATCTTTGTCTTCAATATTTCCTGTTTAAAACTATATCGATTTCACTGGTACCTGCAAGACCTGTAAATTATTGTGAATGTGACGGCTCCGGCTTCTGGGGCGTTACATTCTGTTTAGAGAGAAATTATGGCCGTCAGTGACGTCTATTATCATTACCATTTTGGTTTTTAGCACGTGACAAGTTGGTAGAAAATTTTAGGTGTAATCACCCATATTTTTGGGTATTTTCTAACAATTTTCCAACGTATTTTTATAAAATAATTTCCTCACTTTATCTCCCTATTCGTTCTTTCAACCTCTTTCAAATAAAAGTCCAATACTCAAACACTTGGTTTCATTGAACCAGCTCAATTTAAAAGCCCAGCCCTTTCCCTTTAATTAATTCCACTACACCTCCATCTATTTTCCCCACAATTTAATAACACACCTTTTCCACTCATTTTCCCAAGCCCACTTAAAATCATTCGGGCCTGTCTTCCTCTTTCCACCCAAAACAACAAAGCATTTTCTCATTCATTTTAAAGCCCAAGTTTCAAAACCCATTACCATTCAATTAATGCCTTAAACTTTTCCAAAGTCCACAACCGCTTCCCTCTATTTTTTCCATCGGGCTGCCTAACTCTCTCAAACCCATCGAACGAGAACCCACGAGGATCATCCCTTTGCAGCGCACGCCTTTCTATCGCCTCTCGTGTGCGAATCGAACGGAGCAGCATCCTCTCATCGAATCGAATCGCCGCGAGCCCTACCGCATCGAACCCGACCCTTCTCCCTCTCCCTCTCTCTCCTCGGGTTCAAAAGAAAACCCTAGCCGCCACCTTCAATGCAAGCCCAAACCCTAATCGATCGGCTTGCCCACCACACGCCTTCTATTCGAAACCCTAATCGGATCTTCTCCGTGGATTTCGGGTTTTTGATAGATTCGAATTGATCCACGCGGTTTTCTATTTTCTATAAATATTTGATGGATTTTAGGGTTTATTTTCAGGCGAAAATCCTTTTCCTCTTCCTCTAAAATTCCGATTTTCGAATTGGGGGCTTTCCTATCGCTTTTGAGCTCGGAATTTAGGGCTTTCGGGTTCTTTCGATTTCTTCCTTGAGCTAGATTTCTTCTTCTCCAGCTTTCGATTTATATTCTCTTGGTTTCTTTTGGGATATGATGATGGGATTGGTGATGAGGGGATTTTTCTCCGGTGATTCACAACTTACGGCAACCAAGCGGGGCTCTCGGCGATTCTTGCCGCTGCCCTCTTATTCTTCTGATTTGGTTGGGTTTCATGTACGGCTCCTCAGTTGGCCGCCAGGGCAGGGTTTCGATTTCGAGTGTCGTGGCTGTCTTCTTCACGGCGAAGCTCTCGCTGATGTTGTTGTTAGTTTGATCTTATTCGTGGATCGGTTTCTTTGCAAATCTCTCTTGTTGCTAATTTCTCCGCTGGGTTGACTTTGCTTAACTATTTTTTTGGACTTGCAGGCCGCTGCGTTGGCTTCCCTGTACTCTGAACATATTGTTCAGTTTGCGAACTCAGTTAATTTCGTCTTGGTTGGAAATTTCAGGACTGTTACTGTACATATATTAAAATCAAAAACCTATCCCTTTGGCTGGTAGACTGTATGGCTTTAATGGGTTGCCAAAATCTAAATCTGATCCCACTGCACCTCAAAAATAACATGTGTTACTTTTCAGTTTACCTTTGTTTACAATTCTAAAATCTTTATCTTTAATCAATTTGTTTATTAAGTCTTTCATTTCAGTATTTTGCTTTAACTGATTTGTTATGCAAAATAGCGATATGGGTATTATTGTTAGACATTATTAATGGACACGTCTTTCGCTATAAATGTTGACAACGTTACTGAGAACTCGAGAAATTCCTGACATCAAACCAACAATTAGGGTGACATTACAGTTAGCCCATTGTCTAAGGAGAGTGAATGTGATTATAGACAGTATTCGTTTTACCACTCTCCTGAAGGAAGTGTGTCATATTATCAATTTACCTTTTCCTTTTTACGGAACGAGTGTTAAAATGCAATTTTGCTCTTTCTTCTGAAACGAGGGGTTCAATATCAATTGTCTGCTATCCACGCCAATAGCGGGGTTACAGAGCTAGTTAATGCATCTCACACCCTTGGACATGTGTCACGACTTAGAATGGTTAGTTTAACCTTTTGCCAACCCTTAAAAGACATTAATGACTCGTTACCCTTTGATTGTACTGTTTTCATTATATGTAAACCGATAGTTTGGTTTAGATGTTATCTACTTTCTAACTACATTCATCTTTCTCCTCAGGTCTAGTAGGAGATTTTACAGCTTTTGTTCTTGCACCAAAGTCACTAATATTGTTCGTACAGGTATGAATTAAATTTCGGTATTAATTTCTGCTTAGACCTATTCTGTATTCACTAGTACCCAGCAGGATCTGCAAAATAATTGTAATTTGTGACGGCCCCCGGAACCGGGTCGTTACAAGTGGTGGCACATGCAGGTTCCCGCTGACCACATCGTGAACAATATAGGTCAAGTAGAATATACCGTAAATCATACCCGTACTTATTTGTGGTATTTTGATTGAACAGAATGACAAAAGCTTATAACCGTCGTGCACGTCCTACTGCGAACGACTCCATCGCTATTAACAAAAACGTGACAGTGAATGTAGGCAACGGAAGTGGATCTGGCGCCGTCAACGAAAATACTGACACCAACGCCGATAACAATCTCCACGAGAACGTCGGCAATGGCAATGATGACAACTACGACTACGACGTCGACGACCAGCTTCACGATTACGTCGACGACGCGAACGTCAACATCGACTCCAACCCCAATGGCCCCGACAACATTGGCAATGGCGGTAATCACTACGTCGACAATGAAAATGATGGCAATAACACCGAGCGGCCTGCACAAACGATCCAGATATTAGAGCACACCTTACAAGAAATGATCAGAGCGTTGCAGCGGGAGCCTGAGCGTAGGCCCGAAGGAGGAGTGCGAGAATTCAGATCACTGCGTCCACCAATTTTCGAAAGAACCGAGGGACCTCTTGCAGCAGAAGAATAGCTACGTCGCACAACTGCCACGTTAAGAGCAGCACGGGTCGCGACAGATTCGTGGGTGGACATGGCAAAGCTATAGTTGGTTGAAGACGACATGTCGTGGTGGCATTCAGAGGAAGATCGCTTGACTCAGTCGGTACCATGGAGCACATTTACGGAGAAGTTTAATGCTCTGTTTTTCTCCCCAGAGGCGAAGAGGGCACTGCAGGCCCAATTCATGAATCTGAAACAAGGCTCCATGAATGTGAAACAGTACAACGCCGAATTTTTCCGACTCAGCAAGTTCGCGAAGAACGTGGTGACCGATCCATGAGACAGAGCTCAACGTTTTCAAGAAGGCCTGGATATGAAGATTCAGAAGCAACTAGTGGGGCACAAGCTGAAGACCCACACCGAGGTACTCTCCGCAGCTCGAGACTACGAATATGTGCAACAGAAGGAAAAGCTAGAACGACAGATGACTTCCCCTCCAACACAACAAGAAACATCAACAGCTGGAGAAGAACAGAACCGACGCCCTCCATCGAATGCTCGTCATAGTGAACAGAAGAAGCCTGCTTTACAGACGTCACATACCACGCAATTCAAGAAGGATGGGACTCCAATGAATACTCAATGATCTGTGTGGTGTGCCGATACTGTCAACGACCTGGGCATGTGCAGAAGGACTGTCGTCGCTACAACAAGATGTGTCAAATTTGCGGCGCGTCCAATCACTCTATTGCAGACTGCCCTAAGAAGAAAGAGAACACCACTGCTAGCGCCACTGAGCAAGAGCAACGCACACCAACTCAACCACAGAGACGCCAGGCTTACATCTTGTCGACAAGAGAGACGGATACTCATCCCGCTTAGAAGACGCTATCAGTTATCTTAGATTAGACTTTGCTTTTTGCATTTGTTATTATTTTGAATTCTGGAAACTCCGAGGACGGAATTTTTTTTAAGAGGGGAGGATGTAATAACCCATATTTTTGGGAATTTTCTAACAATTTTCCAATGTATTTTTATAAAATATTTTCCTCACTTTATCTCCCGATTCTTTCTTTCAACCTCTTTCAAATAAAAGTCCAATACTCAAGCACTTGGTTTCATTTAATCGGCTCAATTTAAAAGCCCAGCACGTTCCCTTTAATTAATTCCACTACACCTCCATCTATTTTCCCCACATTTTAATAACAAACCTTTTCCACTCATTTTTCCCAAGCCCACTTAAAATCATTCGGGCATGTCTTCCTCTTTCCACCCAAAACAACAAAGCATTTTCTCATTCATTTTAAAGCCCAAGTTTCAAAACCCATTACCATTCAATTAATGCCTTAAACTTTTCCAAAGTCCCCAACCCCTTTCCTCTATTTTTTCCATCGGGCTGCCTAACTCTCTCAAACCCATCGAACGAGAACCCACGGGGATCCATCCCTTTGCAGCGCACGCCTTTCTCTCGCCTCTCGCATGCGAATCGAACGGAGCAGCATCCTCTCATCGAATTGCCGCGAGCCCTACCGCATCGAACCCGACCCTTCTCCCTCTCTCTCCTCGGGTTCAAAAGAAAAACCCTAGCCGCCACCTTCGATGCAAGCCCAAACCCTAATCGATCGGCTTGCCCACCACACGCCTTCGATTCGAAACCCTAATCGGATCTTCTCCGTGGATTTCGAGATTTTGATAGATTCGAATTGATCCACGCGGTTTTCTATTTTCTATAAATATTTGATGGATTTTAGGGTTTATTTTCAGGCAAAAATCCTTTTCCTCTTCCTCTAAAATTCCGATTTTCGAATTGGGGGCTTTCCGATCGCTTTTGAGCTCGGAATTTAGGGCTTTCGGGTTCTTTCGATTTCTTCCTTAAGCTAGATTTCTTCTTCTCCAGCTTTCGGATTATATTCTCTTGGTTTCTTTTGGGATATGATGATGGGATTGGTGATGAGGGGATTTTTCTCCGGTGATTCACAACTTACGGCAACCAAGCGGGGCTCTCGGCGATTCTTGCCGCTGCCCTCTTATTCTTCTGATTTGGTTGGGTTTCATGTACGGCTCCTCAGTTGGCCGCCAGGGCAGGGTTTCGATTTCGGGTGTCGTGGCTGTCTTCTTCACGGCGAAGCTCTCGCTGATGTTGTTGTTAGTTTGATCTTATTCGTGGATCGGTTTCTTTGCAAATCTCTCTTGTTGCTAATTTCTCCACTGGGTTGACTTTGCTTAACTATTTTTTTGGACTTGCAGGCCGCTGCGTTGGCTTCCCTGTACTCTGAACATATTGTTCAGTTTGCGAACTCAGTTAATTTCGTCTTGGTTGGAAATTTCAGGACTGTTACTGTACATATATTAAAATCAAAAACCTATCCCTTTGGCTGGTAGACTGTATGGCTTTAATGGGTTGCCAAAATCTAAATCTGATCCCACTGCACCTCAAAAATAACTTGTGTTACTTTTCAGTTTACCTTTGTTTACAATTCTAAAATCTTTATCTTTAATCAATTTGTTTATTAAGTCTTTCATTTCAGTATTTTACTTTAACTGATTTGTTATGCAAAATAGCGATATGGGTATTATTGTTAGACATTATTAATGGATACGTGTTTCGCTATAAATGTTGACAACGTTACTGAGAACTCGAGAAATGCCTGACATCAAACCAACAATTAGGGTGACATTTCAATTAGCCCATTGTCCAAGGAGAGTGAATGTGATTATAGACAGTATTCGTTTTACCACTCTCCTGAAGGAAGTGTGTCATATTATCAATTTACCTCTTCCTTTTACGGAACGAGTGTTAGAATGCAATTTTCCTCTTTCTTCTGAAACGAGGGGTTCAATATCAATTGTCTGCTATCCACACCAATAGCGGGGTTACAGAACTAATTAATGCATCTCACACCCTTGGACATGGGTCACGGCTTAGAATGGTTAGTTTAACCTTTTACCAACCCTTAAAAGACATTAATGACTCATTACCCTTTGATTGTACTGTTTTCATTATATGTAAACCAATAGTTTGGTTTAGATGTTATCTACTTTCTAACTCCATTGTTCATCTTTCTCCTCAGGTCTAGTAGGAGATTTTACAGCTTTTGTTCGTGCACCAAAGTCACAAATATTGTTCGTACATGTATGAATTAAATTTCGGTATTAATTTCTGCTTGGACCTATTCTGTATTCACTAGTACCCAGCAGGATCTGCAAAATAATTGTAATTTGTGACGGCCCCCGGAACCGGGTCGTTACATTAGGATTTAAGTCCCTAAGTCGATTAATATTTGAGATAAGAATGAAATTCCGAAACCAAGCTTAAGATTTAAGTTCCTAAGGTGATTAATATTTGAGACAATGAATGAAGTTTCGATCAAACCCACCCGGTTTCTGCCGTTTCGTTTCATGTTCCAATGGGGGCGAGATGAAACTAGTGTAAAAACTCGGTTTCGGCCGAAACCGAGTTTTTTAAATTATATATATATATATATATATATATATATATATATATATATATGAGTTCAAATACACAAACCTATTTGAATCATATACATAAAATTATTTATTAAACCGGCAGAAACCTCATTTTTTAAATAATATATATGTTTGAGTTTAATTACACAAATATACATAAAAATATTTATTAAAATTTTAAAAATAATAATAACACTAAAATTTTATTGAAATTCTAAAAATTATATTTTAAAATTTTTAAAATTCATTAGAATTCTAAAAATTTATTATAAAAGAATTGTTATATATATAGTAAATAATATTTATGTGCTGACAGTGCAGAAAAATTTTTGCTCTGTCAACAAGATTTGGAATATAAAAAATTTTTGAAACTTTTTTGGGTTTGCTCTGCACATCAACACACCAAAAATCAAATGAATCTAAAGCTAGTTAACCCTCGATTTATCCGTTACAAATTCAACGGGTTTGAAAGAATAGAACTTTTATAACGGGTGGATCGAGGGTCAAATGCCCCAAGGGTTCACCCATATTTGGGGTTTCAAAATATGTACAACCCTGAAAAAATTTCCAATTTCTTTAAAAAAAATATATGACCAGTCATCGCAAGAAATTTCCTGCACGGACAGCACACATCTATATCCCACATAAAATTCATGTGCTAACAGCACACATCCATATCTCTTATATATACACATACAAATCTGAAACCAAAACTCGAAGCGGAACCCCTAAGAAATGGGCAAAACTATTTGAAACCTAAAATTGTTCCAACGACTAAAATCGAAACCGAAACCAAGTCCTCAAACCTTGATTTGAGGACAGATCTTAAGAGTTAGAGGCTAGCTTTTAGGTATTAGTGATCATTTAGTTTTGATTTATAATTGATAATTGTTGTATTATTTTGAGGTTTCTTAAAGAATTTTGATTTTCATTTGAATATGGGTGATAATGACGTGGTACATAGAGGTAGGACCCTAATGGACATCCTATAACTGATAAGTAAGAACAAAGAGTGTTTTGTCAAGACACGATGGTATTGGCAGGTCTCCTTGCAGTATAGATTATAAATTGTCCATTGAATGATGAGACAGTAATACCCACCGCGACTTCTACAACAATCACACTTGTTTCTTTTCTTACACAACCTAGAAATAGGTGTGGATCATGTGCTAAGACTACACCAAATACTATAGCTCTAGAAATAGAAATTGCAGATACCACTATTTTGACTAATGGGCAGACTGAATCATGTGGTAGCCGGAAAGAATTAGCAGGTAAGCAAAATGAGCCAATTGAGAGAGAATATAAAGGCTATCGAAGATCTAGCCAGCATTATGGGAGCTAATCAAGGTGTGTGCGGTTAATGAAATGTAACCATGAGAAGTTCAAGAAAATGTCCATGCCTTCTTCTAATGGTGATCCCTATATGTCTGCAGCATAAAAGGCACGTTGAAAATGTTAGAGGAGATATGCAAAAGTTCTTACGTTCTCTGATCAACAGAGGGTGACATACTGATGCGGTCGGCTTTTAGGCCAATTTAGGAATTTAATTTTCAGAGTTAGGAAGGGTATTTTTGTAATTTTTATTTCTGTAATTTTTTTCCTTTATTTAAACTAGGGCCGGCTAGGAGAGGGTCACATGTAAATTGTTTTGTAAAAACTCTTGTTCTAGGTGTCAATGAACCCTAGCCGAATATCTTAGGCTTTCTGCTTGAATTGAAAGCTAGGAGAGTGGCCGCCTCTCGAATTGTAGTCAATTATCTTTTATTTTCACTTCTTATTATCAATAAAAATCCTTCTTCTCCACAAATCTCCTCTTTTTCCCACTAAAATCCCACCTTTCACACAAGAATCCCTCTTTTATTCCCAAAACCTTAGTGGATCGCATCAAATTGGTATCAGAGCGTGTCGATCCACAGCCACTACGAGATCCAAGTATAGAATCGACACGATGGAAGAAAAGTTTGAAGGTGCAATCCAAGAACTCACGAAGAAGAATGAAGATTAATGTCCCGAAACGGATCGGAAGTTGGCGCAAATCATGGAAAGCCCTAAATCAAAAATTTGAAGCGTTCTTCAAGAAGATGATTCAAATTAGGCATCAAATCAGGCCGAAACCCTAGATCCAGAGCAAAAGGTGAAAACTTTGGCGACTGGAAATGGAAAAGTTGATCCCTTTTGCGAAGGGCTTCTCTCAGATGCAAATCTGATGACGGACGACTAAGATCCCGACTTTTATGGAGGCGAGGCGCGACAAGATGTTTGAGGAGGCGAACGGGTGGCCGGAACACATCGACGAGACACTAGAACACTCGACCAACCCTTGCGGCCCGCCAAGGCAGCCGCGGCCCCTTGGCGTTCTGCTAGAGGCCGCGCGAGCCCCTGGCTGCTTGCTAGGGCTTCGTCGAGCCTTGTCGAACCCGCCAGGGTGCTCACTGCCCTCTGGCGAACCGCCAGGTCCCCCGGGGCCCTTGGCAGCCCGATAGGGCCCCAGGCTACAGCCACATGGCCGCCAGGCCCACTCTGAGCCCCCCTACGGCCCTGCAGAGGAGGATCGGCATCACGATGGCTTTGGCAAGGGGTTTGAGGGCACTCGGGAGGATTTTTGCGCTGATTTCTATGGAGGAAGACCACCAAGGCTTGATGTAAATTTTGAAAACTATAACAGATACCACGAGGATGATCGAGTGGATTTCGTTGACGTAAGAGGAGCTGATTGAGGAGAAGCTGCATGGGATAGAGGAGATGGATAGGATCGGAACCCAGTTGGAGACTATGGCTATGATGTACGTGCTCCCCCTCCGCCGCAACACCATAACTATCAGTAGGGAGAGGTGCACTGGAGGGTTTACCACAGAGAGCAGGGTCACAAAGCTGAAGGTGCCTATTTTTGAGGGGAAAGACCCAAATGGATGGATACACCAGGCTGAGTGGTACTTTGAGGTGTCGATGGTTCAGGAGACGGAGTGGCTGAGGGCCATTGGGGTTTGCCTGGAGGGGAGGCACTGTCATGATACCGGTAGATACATTAGCAGCAGCTGTTCTGCTCGTGGGAGTTCACGACATGCCTACTGGACCGTTTCGAGGAGGTGCAAGTGGGCGATGTGTATGAGAAGTTGTATGCCTTGAGGCAGGAGGGAACAGTTAGAGAGTATATCAAGAAGTTCGATCAGGTCGTGTACGTGGGATGTCGGAAGAGTCCCTTGAGGTGTGTTTTATAAATGAGCTAAAGCCCACCATCAAATCAGAGCTAAGGTTACAGATGCCCCGGGATCTGCTTAATTGGATGCACCTTGCGAGGATAGTAGAGGTCAGATTGGCAGATGAGAAGCTAGCCCGAGGAGCGTGGAGTGTTCAACCACGAGAGGGAGAAGAGAATGCGTCATCAGGGCTCCAGTCCAACCACGAGAGGAACATCGAGCCTCAACCAGACGGTCGACGTAAGCGGCTCATAGAGACGGAAATCCAAGAAAGGCACACCAAGGGACTCTGTTTCTGCTGCGGCGAAAAGTATGGACCAGGACACCGTTGCAAGGACCCGGCTCTCCAAATGTTGATCATTGAAGATGAAGAAGGCCAGTGGTTGATCAGGAAAAGGCGGGAGGGTACGAGGACCTCCACTGGGACTAGTGAGCCCATGGTTTTCACGACACCGCCTTTGAGAACAAGCTGGTTCTTCGGCGGCGGAGTAGTGATGCGGTCGGCTTTTATGCCAATTTAGGAATTTAATTTTCAGATTTAGGAAGTGTATTTTTATAATTTTCTATTTCATAATTTTTTTCTTTATTTAAACTAGGGCCGGCTAGGAGAGTGGCACACGTGAATTGTTTTGTGAAACCCCGTGTTCTAGGTGTCAATGAAACCTAGCCAGAGATATTAGGCTTTTCTTCTCGAATGAAAGCTAGGAGAGTAGCCGCCTCTAGAATTGTGTCCAATTATCTTTTATTCTTAGTTCTTATTATCAATAAAAATCCTTCGTTTCCCCAAAAATCTCATCTTTTCCCATTAAAATCCCACCTTTCTACAAAAATCCCTCTTTTATTCCCAAAACCTTACCGGATCGCATCACATACGCTTTCTGTTGGAAGGCAAAGTGCAAAGCTAATTGGAGACTAAGGACCGTGCATTGGATAAAGAGGGCTCACTTAAGAAAATTTTAATGAAATGTTTTATGACAAATAGTTTACTCAATTTGCTCAGGATAAAAGAAGAAGAGTTCTTATGATTAATGTATGGAAACAAAACTGTAATGAAACATGAGGTAAAGTTTACTGAGTAATATCACTTCTGCACCTTAAGTTACCATGGATGACTCTAGCAAGGCCAAGAAGTATACAAAGGAATTGAAGTAAGAAGTCTGTTACTTTAATGAAGTGAAGACCTATGCATAAGCAGTAAAGAAGGCTAAGCAGAGAAAGAAGAAAACAATGATGCATGGGGAAATAAGGAGCAATAGAAGAGGAATGTGCTTGGAATGGGATAACCTTGTTGGTGGGCCTTCCAATAGATTTCAATTCTATAAATGAAGTGAAAAAATAAGGCAAATTATATACAAATGGTAGCGACGTGCTAGTTTTTACACGTGTAGTGCCAACACCACAAACTAAAAATATAGACATATATGCTAATATAACAATAGGTAAGAAAGAGGCAAATTCTAAATCAGTAATAATATTAAGATTACCTAATTTTGTAGTGATGATGTCACACACATGAATCAATCACCTAATTTTGTAGTGCTGAGGATGAAATGAAAAGGTTTTGGTAAGTATAGTAATAACGGCTGAAGATGAAGAAGCCATCAAATCTTGAAACAACTAAAACCAAGGTTAGAAAACTTGGTTTCTCGGACTTGGTCTTTCAGAGAATTGTAAGTTTCAGGAGTTTTGCCCGTTTTAGAGGTTTCGGAGTTTTGTTTCGTTTCATTTCATTTGTATTGGTAGTTTCGGTAGTTTCATTTCGGGTATTGATTTTGAAATGTTTTAAATATGTATATAGACATAGTAAATTGATTTTGAAATGTTTTAAATATGTATATAGACATAGTTACGTATATATAGTTAAACAGTATTTTATGCATATAAGTTCATCGATACTTTATAATAGATATGTGTGTGTAAAATTTACATATAACTTTTTAAATCACAGGTAGCAATTTATTATTTTATTAATATAAAATAACAACAGTACATCATTTACATAAAATGATGAGGGATATAAATTTGACCTCACGATAAAAAATGAAGAAATCAGAGCAAAAGATTCAAAAATCTCATTCTAAATCATTATCATCCGATTGTGTTACAGAGTAGTAGTTGGATAGCAATATTGCATCTGATCCGACCCTAAAAATGATGTCATGTTATCTTATGCGAAGTGCCAACTTTGCTTGATAAAATTCATGCCATGACTGGCTAGCCTGCTAGCCTGCTCATTGATATTTGAACAATACATGTAAAGATTAGCATAATCTCTATAGACATTGTCTGTACGGTGTGTAACAATCATGATAACTGATGAAACATTCGCTGGAATACTATTCATTCATGGTAGGGTTGTCATATCCTCAATAATAATTTAAACGTTAACTCTAGAATGATCAAATTGTCTATCGTATGAATCGTTTCTTAACTCTTTACTTTGATATTGTCTATCATGAACTCTATATTCATGCAAATGAGTTATATCATAAGCATGATTCATACTTCTCTGAGTAGGATGATTGTATTCTGAAACACAACAACCTCTATCTGTAGGACCTTATTCGCCTAGAGACGAATCGTCATCACTCTCTAAATTATTGTCTTCGTTCGCTTATATATGAGATTCACTTAGCTTTGACTGAGTCGGAATTGATTGATTTTGTCTATTCCAATTTTGCAAGTGCTTTTTCCAATCAAAAATTGCTTTGTTATCGCACAATCTATCTTCTGTTTTCCTAATCCATTCCTTCACGGATTGTTCTCGGGAAAAATTTGATCCAAATCAATCCGTTGATCTCCAATGGTTCTCCACTTGTAGTGTCATTCTCTCAACATTACATTATAATACACGTAAACTAATTTTTTTAAGATTTTTCATTATCAACGTGTTCCTGCTCTGTGCAAATACGTGAAAATGTGATCTAATTTCGTTTATAGTTTAAAGATGAGATCGTTTGGCTTCGAACACACAGCTAAGTGCGTAAGATTTGAAGCTTGTTCTTTTCTAATGATTGATCACGTTCATCAGCTGCAAAAGTTCGCTTAATCAAAAAATCTAGAATAATGCATGGGAACATACAATGAACTATGCTTTTTATAAATATCTGGAGTGACCTGATTTGTTGACATGTGTCTTTTGGGAGCTGAATGCATCAACTTTCATCCTATATAACTCTAACTACAATTATCATGCATAATTTCAAAACATGAACGACTACGTCGAATGTTATATTAAAATAAATATATTTGAAAACTATTTATCTTTTTGTCTATATCAAGTTGTTTCGAGATGTCTGGTTTCAACCTCTCAACTTCATGTCCAAACCGAACCATCATCTCATTCTCATTTGTTATTCTGATTGAGTATTCAAAATAAATTTCCAAAAAATATTATAGTATGTAAATAAATGATCTGCCATTAATTTTAACATTTAAAAAGTTTTGATGTAGTTATCTATCCCATTTTTTGTTGATTATGTCCCATTAATTTATGTGTCCTTATCAATATTCTTTTTATTCTTCATTTTGGTTGGTTCATGACCTCGTAAAGATAACACATATCGATCTTATCATCGCCATCGACCATTCTTAAAACTATCACCAGTAGTTCAAATATGGTGATAACATTAAGGATGTGGTGATAACATTAAGGATGTTTTGCCAGAAAATTATCACTGTGAATTGGACTGTACAAGTTAGTTGCAACAATCATATCTTTAGAGCATAGTAAACTTTTCAGACCATTCTCTTAAGGTGATCACTTTTCTTAAATCATCTCAATGCATATAGATAGAATCTAATGCAATAACATGCGTTGCAAATCTTGTGGTTGTAAGCCTGGTTACTCTTCTTCAAAAGTCTATATTATCTTCAAGTTGTACACCTGACCTTTATGGTACATAAATTCTGTTACTATTTGACTTTGTGCAGCGATATTTTTGATATCCTCTTCTTTTGACATATCAAAAAAAAATCAAATCAATACAATGCATCGCATCCGGAGACCAATGCAAATGTTGTCTTTTTCACATCAATAAATGTCCAATTGATTTGTAGTTTGTTCCATTGACAATAACTACTTGGACAATTATATACTCCAATTATATATATACATATTTATCCATCAAGTTAAATATGTATCGACCATTCTGAAAGATATCGGTTGCATCCATTGAGTCAAGAAACATTGTCTTATAGGTCGAATACACAATAAAATTAATAATTTCCCTTCTATTGGGTTGTCCAATCATCGCACATAAGTATGCACACATGTTCATCCCAATAGCTATAAAAAGTTTCAATATAAGATTTGGTCTCTTCAGCCTTCATGTTTAGATGTGTTGGAAAGCTCTCCAGTAGTGGGTGGAGGAATACCATGACCTATTTCTGTGAACATCTACAATGAGCTGGTAGTATTGATTATTTGTCATATTGTGTGGAATACATAGTACATAAATTTAGCTACACCTACTGAGAAAGCTCTTGGCATTTTTCAACTCCTCCATTGCCGCCTTTATAGTAGTCTGGATTTTGCCTTGCTTCTTTAAAGTAAAAAAGATCGACATTACTAAAACCAAATTTGAGAATAATAACCGGTCTGTCAACAGGTTTATCACAAGCAGAATCATATTTTATAAGGCCAAACGATCTACCGATAAGTTCAACGCGAACTGTATCAGATATATCTAAACCAAACGATCGTGCTCTCATTCTTCTACTAGCAATTCATATTTCTTCTTCGATAAATTCTTTCTTACTCACTTTTAATGTTCTTCTAATCTCTCTCCCTTTATCGGTCTCATCATCATCCTCATCATCTTCATTTGAGTTTGCGCCTCTATGCCTAGCCATTAACTTTTTTTCATCTCATTTTCTCAAATTTTAACATTTATTTTTCTTTTCTCTTGACAAATGTGTGCTTTCATCTCTGCTCGTACTTCTTTCGACGCTTTTGTACATGTCATTACATCCATGGCATTTTCCGTCAAATTTTCCTTAAGACACGTCATGTCTCCATGCATTTCTTTTCGGCAATAGTTACACCTTATATATCAATAATCATTTTACAATAAGCCCAACCGATATCCAACTGTTTCTCCTTGAGAGTTTTACGAGACATTAATTACCTTTTATAACTAGAAAAAACATATAATGTGTTAATTACTTATTTGTTTAACATTTTAATAAACTAAATGATCTCTCAATTAACATCTATAACTTTCTCTCCAAAATAATATACAATGTGTGATAAAAATGTTAATGGCTATGCCTAGATAACTTAAGTATTTTAAAAGTTAGAAAATGAAATTTTAGATATTTCTAAATAGTTAACAATAAAATAGGACACTGCTAAACATTAAAATTTCTCAACACTTAAACATTATTTTTAAATATTAAAATTCTAAACATTTTAACATACAATTTCAACACAATTAACATTTTTATAAACATTATTATTTAATTTTGGATATTTCTAAACAATTAAATTAAAATTAAAACTTTCATTTAACAAATAAGTCATTAACAATAAAGATGACAATTAACAATTAACATTGGCCAACAACATTACTAATTAACGTTAACAATTTCTAAACAATTACACAAAACAATTTCTATTAACAATTGAAATTAAAATTAAAACTTTTCTCAACATTACAAAAACCAATCAAATACTAAAACAGTAAAATTAGTATCTAAGTGACACTTAATCTAAAACTATCAAATACTAAAGTATAGTATTAAACAAATACTCTCAAATACTACCAAAATTGTATTACTAATGACAATTTTTGCAAAGAGACCAAAAAAATTAATTAGGAAAAACGACCTAAAAATTTAATTAGGAAAATCGACCTCTTTTGTTCCAAGCAGCAAAAGAGCTGCTGACTGGACCTGTGGGGCATGTGCCCCACGGGCCGCATCTTCAGAGTGCGGTGCTCGGCCGCACTTTTAAAGTGCGGCCCTGGGCCGAACTCTACAAGTGCGGCCCCCGCAAAATGCCAAACAGAGCAGCAGAATCTGCTCCCTCCTCTCTATTTGCAAACAATATTAGCTGCTGCTGCTGATATTGCTACTGCTCCTCACAATATCAGCAGCTGCTTCTGCTCCTACTCCCCCAATACTGCACGCCTAATTCATCACAGCATATACATATAAATCAAAACGTCTCACAAATAATGCTTACACTCATACTTCTCACAGCCATAGCGTTTCACAAATATCACAAATAGTATATCACAACACATCACATCAATATCAGAAAGTTCATATAAATCAAAACACACTTCACATCGAATTCATCAAGCTTACGTAAGACATATATCAAACATTGAATTCATCAACCATAGTATTTTCAAAATGCATATCACATCGAATTCAACAAACTTACATAAAAATATAGCAAATATACATAAAATGACCCTAAGACACCATTCTCAGTATAGTAACATCCATCATTGCATCATGTGCGGGATCTGCCTCGATATCGAGATGAAGACACTCGGCCTTGAGATGAAAACCTAAAAGATAAGCATAAATTAGAACATATATATATATCTATCTACAAGAAATATATGAATTGCAAAATCAACATACGCTTGTGTGAGAGGAGGATTTCGGCAGCGTGATTTGTAATACCCGAGTCGATGACAATTGCCACATCTATTTTGTCGACTTCCTTCACGGGAAATATCCATTGCCCCACGAATACGTATAGATGTAGGCCGACATGGAGGTCTTCTTTTGTCAGGTGGAAGTAATTTGGGACCATCCCAAGCCTTCCAATACCGTGCATCGAGTATGGGATGAAATAAAGGTTTATATGCAAGGCAATATCTGCTAACCCTATACCATGACGAACAGATTGGAATATATGCTATGTTGGCACCATATTCTTGTCTAGACGTTGCGGCGATCACATGGGCACATGGCATGTGTTGAAGCATATGAATACTGCAAGTACATCAGCATTTCTCGTCATGTAACTTAACAGTATAACTGAGGCCATCGTTGTCAGCCACTTGCCACTCACAATCACTAAACCTTGTGAGCATAAATGTTCGGGCTTCTTCCCTCCGTTCTCCAATAATATCCATTGTTGTGGGAACAAAATCTGTCGTCCACCCTTGCCCACTCAGTCTTCGATGGTAGAAAAATTTATTTAACCTGTAAAATCTGCTTCCTATCAATGCTTGTATCGGTAGGGCTCTAGCACCTTTGAGCACCTCATTGAAGCTCTCAGAACAATTTGTCATGGTACAATAGCGTTTCCCACAATCGGCATGCATCGCCCACATGCTTTCTGCCCCATTTAAATCTGCAGATTTCCACTAATCTGCTTCAATGGACTCGTCTCTGATTTTGGCACGAAAGGCATTGTATGTAAGCAAGTCTGATGCAGTGCCAGCCATCCAGAAGTTTTCCTCCAAGGTACGTGTTCGGAATCCGTTTGACTTGTAATTTGCAATAATATGCCGAAGACTACCTATGGTGACAATGTGCTCGCCAGCCATCTTCTAGTGCTCGTGAAATTCCTTTCATTCTATCTGAAATGAATATGATCGTTCATCCATGAGCACTTGGTATGTATTCATATATACATGCAAAAAATCACTTCCAATTTTCTTGGTTCTCAGCTGACACAACAGCAAAAGCCAAGGAAACAGCCCACCATTTCCATCCACTCCGGTGGCCACAAGTAAACACCCACCATATTTCCCATACAAATGAGTACCATCAATACTTATGATCAGCCGACAATGCTTGAAACCCTTGATTGAAGGACCAAATGCCCAGAAGACCCCAGAAAATTGTGCCACTCCTTCCCCGATGATGTCATAAGTGATCTTGTAAACTGTATCCGGATTAGTCTCTGAAATGGCCTCTAAATACCGAGGTAGCCGATTATACGACTCCTCGTCTCCAAAAATCCTTTATAACGCCTTCGATCTTGTCATCCATGATTTGTAATATGACATTCGGATCTTTAACATGGTGTTTATGGCCTATTGGATTTCTGACGGTGTCAAATCTAACTGTCTTCACCATTGGCATAATAATATTACAAATGAAGGATGTTGTGGCTTTTTCGTGATCTGTATTGAGGGTTGGATTATTGCAAGTATGTTACTCAACGACCCTTGATAGCTTGAACTTCCCAATGCTACTCTTCCACACGGCTGCATAGATATGCCACGGACATCTCCTACTAGCCTCATCTTGTGTATCCGGATTGACCTCAGCATTTAGGCCACATATCACGTTATAACTTGTCTTATTTATCTTGATTGGCCTAAATGAAACATTACGCTTAATGCTCCACTCCGTTATTGCTTTTATCAAATCGGCCTTTGTATCGTATATATCGCCGACATTGAACACCCCCTAACATTTTGATGTCTAGGCTCTTCCATTCTCCTTTCGAGTGTATTTCTCATAACTGTTGCATTTAGCCATTCTTCCTCTTCAACTTCATCTGGCAAAGCCTCTTCATCTTCCACAATTGTGTTAACGACAACCGATGTATACATGCTATATCTTCATTTTGGTCTTCCGCATAATGCATGCTATCCTCTCCGGCCCCGACATGCTCCTCGTCATCGCTCTCATCTCTTTCTTCATCCACATGTCCAGGTATGCAAATCTCATCAGGCATCGACTCTGGTACAAAAGGGCCTTCTATGTAAGTTGAGTATTGATTTTCAATTCCCACTACTTCATCATTCAACCTATTACTGACATAAGAAAGGTTACACATTTTAGATACTACTACTAATATATTAAATATTTCATATAACAATTCGCCAAACTTGATTGAAATCTAGACTAACGCGTTCATGTTATCATTATCTTGTGGATATTGCGAACACCATTCTCCCGTCATATTTTCTTGGGCAGTGCTTATTGCATCCATACCCACATATATTTTAACTCCACAGTGACCTTGCGATAAATCAAAAGGATTCTCCATATTATCGTCATCTGATATTTTCACAGCAGTAGTCTTTCCTCCCAATATTGGCCAGTTGCACACCAGATTAACCACATTCCTCCCAACGGATCTTTGTGACAATGTATAACCGATCTACTAGATCGTTATACGTCGAACCACGTCCCAAGCTTCATCGATTTAACTTTTCCTTCGACATATCGTGGTTCGTGATTTCCATCAATATATAATTCACCGGCAAAATAGCATATGACAAAAATTGAATCACTTGTCATATCCAACCTACACACGCACCAATATAAATCCCTAAATCATAACATAATGATGAACAAAAACGATAAATACCTATTAGGAGATCTGCTCTATCGGAACGGATCGGTTCCCGTGTGGCACAAGGAGTCGGATTTCAGCTGAGTTGAATCAAAATCGAAGTGCAAAAGAAAACACACCCACGCAAGAAAACAAGCCGCAAGAAAAGAAGCAGCCGCTATCCTTTTCGAGGCCGCACTCCACAGATGCGGATCTCGGGGCTGCACCTGTAGACTGCAGCACTGGGGGCTATAAAGCTGGAACTTCCAGCAGAGTGATACGATATGTATCACACACCCATCGACTTCATAACGTGCTCAGGCCGGAAGCAGTTAAAGTGATGGCGCTTGCTCGACGGGGATAACGTGGTTACGCTATTTGGAGAAAGATTGTTGATGGAATGATGGAGGTATTCTGTCAATGGGTTGGGCTCTGCTCCAGTTGAGAATTTTCTCCTCCTGATCTCATATACATGTTCTTTTGCTGCTTCGTTGGCCACTTGAGCCGTTGTCTTCCTCCTGTAAGATCTGGAGAAATCCAGCCGCTCAAACTGCCACCGAAGCAGCAAAAAGGCACGTATATGAGTTTAGGAGGAAATTCTCGACTAGAGCATAGCCCAACCCGCTGACTGAATACTTCCATCAAGCCCTAACACAACCTTTCTCTCGGGGATATGTATAAGTCAATTTGTATCAGCTTGTGTGGATATGTACGGATATGTAGAGTATCAACTTTGCTGGCACGTATCAGCTTGTATGGATATGTGATGTATGAATATGGGGTGTATGAATGAATTATTTTGAAACCATACATAACACATATATCAAATTCAAATTCATTGACGAAACTATACATAACACATGTCTCATATTCAGCAAACATACATAACTCTCCTCATACGCACATATCATCGACGACCCCTTTGTGTCGACTAAATACACGTTCATACTATGACCTAGCCGATGAAGTTCCCTTTTTATACAGAGATGGCTGAGACATGCCAACATCCTCTTCTGCATGCTCCTGTAAACGCCTGCATCATCACATTGTGTCTAAGGTCGCTGAGACGTGCCAACATCCACTTCCACATGCTGCTGTGAAACGCCTACGTCATCCCATTCTGTCCGATGCGGCTGCGACGTGCCACCATGCTGTGAAACGCCTCCTTCAACCCATTCTGTCTGCTGCGGTGCCAAATGCCGGTATCATCCCATGTATCCTGGGTAGGCTACCAATGGCTGAGAACATCACATACAGGATCACATCCAGTGAGCTACTGCCAAGTACCGGCGTCATATGAACAGGAGGGGGCTGCTACCAAGTGCCAGCGTCATATACTCCGTGAGGGGGCTACTGCCAAGTACCAGCGTCATATGCTCCGAGTGGGGGCTGCTGCCAAGTGCTGGTGTCATATGCTCCTGGAGGGGGCTGCTGCCAAGTGCCGACATCATATGTTGTGGGATGCTCCAGCTGCCAAGTACCGGCATTATCTGCTCATGTATGCTGCTGCAGAGAAGTGTTGGCGTCATCTGCTCCGGTATGCTTCTGCAGAGAAGTGACGGCGTCATCTGCTCATGTATGCTCCGGCTGAGAAGTGTCGGCGTCACCCTCACTCGTACTATAAAAATGACTCGGCTCGCTCGTATCTACACCTTCTGGTAGATGGCATGTACGATGTAGCACATCATCGATATGGGGACCTCATCGTAATGAAATACCCCTAATCTTATGTTTGCATTCATTGGCCCGTCATATCGTATAATGTAACATATCCTCCAACTTGTAAAACAAATTAAGTACTATTCATATTAGTTAGAAAAAATACTATAAAACGAAAAAAATTGAACATATTCTTACATGTTGGCGCTCGATGGGTCCGCTGGGCATTTGTGCAAACGGGGGTTGCTGCCTCTGAAAAATCCACCTCCTGGTAATCCCCCAATACCAATCCAAATAGGCAGTGACCGATACCACATCCACCGCATGCACAATGTGATCTGCTCTATTGATCCAATGCGCAAGTGGATCCCTGATTACAGGAACACCTGCTGGCTGTGATGGTCTTGTCTTCCCCGACAAGACTGGGAGAGCAGTTGGAATGTGTTGACGTAAACCAAATTGTCGCATGACGTGGTCGGGTGCATGCATCGCCCGTGCTTCACAGCAGAATATGGGTACACTCGCACGCCATAACTCGAGATGTTCGCGACATAAGGTCGGCAGCTGCTCGAATCGCTCTACATAAGGCTCCCATGTAACCTATTAGGTATGAATGACACAAATATATCAGTGTACTATATTATATATATATATATCAATTGTTCACCTGACTTCATAAAATTTACATATACATACCTATGTACTCTCTAACATGTCAAACTGGTCTTTGTACGTATCGAGGTTCCCATGAGCAGTTTCAATGAATGTTTTCTCCGCATTCTACCTGAACATATAGGGAACAGTGTCAACGAATACATTCTACAAGAGCCTTGGTCTTCCTACATACATTCTCCCATGACCAAGCCTGTAAATATGAATTTTTTCCAGATGTGAAATATATATATATATATATATATATATCACTATTTTAGCAAACGAAAAAAATTTATACCTGTAACAAGAGTCCGCATGCATATATAGACTTTGTCTCCTTTAATGCCACCTTGCTGAGCTCAGAATACAAGTGCGCAAGCACCGCACTTTCCCATGAATATGCACCGACCTCCTCAAAATTTTCTAATTTGGTCAACCAACGAAGATTTATAGATCCTTTGCTTGGATCCGAAACCAGTAAGGTTCCAATCATATGAAGCATATACGCCCGTGCATAATGCTGAATGTCCTCGTCCGTTGCATCCTCAGGCAACTGCTTAAATGTATCAAGTAGCCTCTCCAACGCACCACAGCTGATATCTCGCATTTCACATTGCCATATGGATTCCCCATCAATGGGAGGCATGTGATGACTTCCACGTCCTGAAGCGTGATTGTCATCTCTCCCTGGCGCATGTGAAATGTATTGGTCTCTGGCCTCCATCTTTCAACCAAAGCCGTCAGTAGTGTGTGGTCCAACCGTGCCCAACGCAATCTCGCATATAAGTGTAATCTGGAGGCTTCGATATAATCTCTCGCACGCTCATCTAATCTCCACGTATGTTTTTGCTCATGATCCACAACTCCTATCGATCCTTGCAAACAAATAATGCACAGATTAATTATTTTCCTTACAATCATAATTAATTACGTTTACTATTAATTATTTCTAAATACATGCCCTTGCACTACATCCGCAGAACGATGATGTGCTTGGTCAAACAAGACCACATTAGTTATGGGTCCAACCTCCTCCATTTTATGAAACCCTATAACATAGAATTGATGAACATATATCACTACAAATTTACCCAATTATAGAAATCATCTCATAAACCCTAAATTTCATGCTAGATTGTACAATAAACACCAAAAACATTCAATACTTGAGAGCTTGAGTCAAAAAATTACGTGAAAACGGTGCCGATTTATCACCCAAGACAAAACGATCGTCGGACTTTGAAGATGCGGTGAAAATGGGGAAATTTCGAAGAAACACAGCAGCAGCCCGCAAGTTCGCGGGCTGCTGCTGTAATGGAATTTTACGGGGGCCGCACCTGTAGAGTACAGCCCAGGCCCGCACTTTGAAAGTGAGGCCGAGCACCGTATTCTGCCCACGGGCCCAGTCAGTAGCTCTTTTGCTGCTTGAGACAAAACAGGTCGATTTTGCTAATTAATTTTTTTAGGTCGTTTTTTCTAATTATTATTTTGGCCTCTTTGCAAAAATTGTCCTTACTAATATCAATCCTAACTAAAGTATTAATGTATAACACTATCAAAAAATTAAAAATAAATATACTCTTGAATCTAGAAGAGTTCCGCTTTTCACATTACACATTTTGCTAAACATGTTGCATTTATTTATAAGTTTGTCATCTTTTAATGGCGTAAGAAAGGGAATGGTAGATTTGTAAATCTACCATTCCCTTTCTTACGCCATTAAAAGATGACAAACTTATAAATAAATGCAACATGTTAAGCAAAATGTGCAATGTGAATCGCGACACATTTCTCAGCAACTAATAGTGTTGCTAGTCAAATTACACATTTTGATAAATAATTTATAATTATTTACTAGTTTGCCATCCCTTTTGGTTAAAACATCTAAAAGAGAATGGCAAGCTTGTAAATTAATATAACATATTTAGCAAGATGTGTAATTTGATTAGCAGCACTAACCTCTTTCTAACGTGCGGTATGTGATGCACGTGTTAAATTAAAGTAGAAGGGATCACTGAGCCTTTTGTTCTTCAATGAGGTATAGAGGAGGCGCGAGCTCTCCGAAGAAGCTTCGATAATGACAAGGTCGCCAACAGCTCTTCGACGTCTCTGATCATCATTTCCAGTGAAATTAATGTAGCTAGTAAGCTTCCTCTAAATTTCACTGCTAATTTGAAGGGAATGAGGTAAATTCTTTAGTTTTTGAGTTTTAATTTCTTTGTGATTTTTGATAATTTATATCTTCTAAAGTTGCAGAATTTGTTAATTTACTGTCCATCCACAAGCAGTTTACTATGTACTCGTGGGATTTTTAGAATATTTCATCAGGAGGTTACATTGTTTGCTTTTTTCCAATTCTCTCAACCTCAGATTTATCCCGTCATCGTCAATTTCATTGCGTTTAAGGTGGTTTGTGTAAAAACTGGTCAAAATTGGCCAGTTTCGCCTGTGTGTGAATCTCAAAACCGATAAATGACGTTGGTATCGTACTATTCACGATCGAAACCAAGACGATATGGCCAAAACCAGGTTTTGATCGATGCCTAAAACCTTGGCTGAAACATTAACCATTTATCATATACTCCTCTCTGAATAAAAAAACTCGTGCATCCGAATATGACTCCTTGACAGATGCAATATGCACTAATTAAGAGCTAAACATCTTATTCTGTAGCTCCCAACATGTTTGTTTCATGTATCCCAACAGTAATGGTACTTTGCTATCACTACTAGTAGAGTCTTCACGGCCCACTCCAACAGGGCTCCTATGGCTGACTCGCACTAGGCCACATTCACGACCCATGTCACAAGCAGCTCCTGTATTAGGAGTATCACGATCTTTCCTGATATGGCAAAATGTTTCTGTTAAACCGCTAATGCCTATTCTTTCGCACATGTAGTAAAATAGTCATCAATAAGCATCATCCAAAGCAAGCTAAATATCTCAAACATGAAGTTGAAGTTGACCGTTGAACTTCTTATCTCCCAGGATCATTCAAACACATAAGCTGGTGGAAGGCTCTAAGAAACCTAACACAAAACCATGTTCTTATTAATTGCTAATCTTCTACACATCGGCACTTATTGAAAATAATGACTTCAACTCTTTGCACATCTGTTTATAATCATCGTAAAACCATGCAGGGATCTGATCATCCTTCTGACTATTTCAGAATAGCTCCTGCAGCATCTTCTAAGCTCTATTAAGGTTGTTGAGCCCTAAATAGGCTCTGTCAGGTAATCCCATAGCTGTTTGATCGAAAGCATATGTAACACAATACTCTGCACATGTAACTCTATACTTTTTGCCATCTGATTGTAAATGCTAGCATCATCACGCTTCCATTAAGTTGTCTTTAGGTTTGGATCTTCAACATAAATCTCATTTCCTCTACTGACAATGTGATTCTCAACAAGCCTTCTCCATTGCAGAAAATTATTGACATTCACCAACAACTTTCAATCATCTTCCCAGATACAAACTCTTGAACCACATATTTAACTTTAGAGTGTCTCGTTAGCTAGAGCTAATCAAACAATCCTTACAACCCAACAATAACGAGTATAATCCCTAACCTATGATCCTCATTTATCCTACCCTTACGCCTCACAAAAAAGATATTTTGGGATCCAACAAATATATGCAAGCAACATGATTCACCCTTGGAATCTAATGATACATATCAAAAAAGAAACTCGTGGTAAAGTACACTATCAAATTTTCACAATATAATGCACTTTTTTTACAAATTCAATGTTTCAATAAGCAAAACACAAAGAAGATGAAATTTGAGATAGATTACTTACTGTGTCGAAGATGATGTCAAAGGAAGATGTCAGAAGTGAAGTCATGGTCAAACTAGGATGCATGGTCATCGAAAGATTTGGGGTGCAGATGAATGTTGTTGATGAAGATGAGTCGATGGGCTCATGCAGTGATAGAGCATGCCTCATGCGACTTCTGCAAGCATGGGCAACGACGTTGACGTCAAATTAGATACCGGTCAAGGATGACAAGTTTGGATTTGACTTCAAATGACAACAATGACCTTGAATCAGGCCTCCAATGTTGATGGTGATGTCGGATTGGGTCCCTGGAGATGATGGTATGGGCTGATCTTGCCCGACAAAGACAAGGTTAGATCTTGTTCCAACGGTGATGGCGGGTTTTGGTCATGCTTTTAAAATCTAATAGAGGATGATGATGGTGTTTGGGTTTAATCTATAGGAAGACGATGAAGTCTATGATTTTTTAGAGTATGGTTATGATTAGGGCTCTAATACCATATAAAATTAGATATTAGGAGTTTTGATGGAAGAATTTGATAGAGTTAGCTAATCTCTCTCAACCCAAACATTTAATATTTCTAGAAGTCTTATGATATAGGTTTACATAAAACACTCTGCAAGCTACATAATTATATTCTAACAAGAACAAAATATATGATATGTTAAAAAGATTTGTCAAGAGAAATAAGGAAAGGGAAGAAACTAGGTACTTCGCAATTAGCCCTCTAATTTTTTTGAATTATAGAAACGTCCCCAAAAATTTAGAAATTACAAAATACCCTTTTGACTGAATTTTTTAAAAAATTCTAAAAAATCCATATAAATATTAAGAGCTATCCAAACTAACATTTGAGTATTTTTAGTATTTTTAGTGAAGATTTCACATCTTGGATGGCTACATTTGGTTCATAAAGTATTTTTTTTTATTTGGAGAAAAGCCTGTAGGCATACAAAGCCCCCAGCTTGGAAAGAGAATCACATAAGAAAGAACAATTTTTAACGCCCACCTTTCGAGATCTTGATTAAGTATTGAAACTCGTAATCTTCAAGATCTTGATGGATTTATTTCGATTTAGGAAGCTCAAGAGTTAGCCCATTGCTTTAGGGACATACATAACACATTGAATCAAAAATATAAAGTGATGAGAGCATGGTGATTGATGCATATATTTCGATAATATGCATAAATGAATTCTTGAACACCTCCATGGAATAAATATGTTTTTTGATGTGGACCGAAAGTGATAGGGTTTTTGTGATGGAAGAAATTGGGGATTTGGGGAAAAT
Source organism: Scilla litardierei (assembly GCA_030789695.1). Taxonomy (NCBI): domain Eukaryota; kingdom Viridiplantae; phylum Streptophyta; class Magnoliopsida; order Asparagales; family Asparagaceae; genus Scilla; species Scilla litardierei. Next base: position 129,352 of record CM061133.1, on the reverse strand, counting down.
AAAATATGGAATTTTGATAAAACAAAAAGAAATTCGACCTCGATCCCAAATGAACTCCTCACTCACATACTCACTGTAATGCAAAGAGATTTAAGCACTATGGTTTTTCGTAAACCAAATATATTTTATAAACTCAATTTTCAATTCAGGTTTCAATGATTACAAAAGAAGGCATAGAGGCCTTTTATATCAAAACAAAACTAGAAAGATAAGAAAAATAGTCATACAAAATTTTTGAAAGTTATCTTTTATAAATAAGGTTAAATAACTTAAACTAATGCTCTCTCTAAATAAAAGGAAAGTCAAACACATAGTCTAATTAAACTCTAACCTCTAAACTAAATAAAAAAGGAACTCTAAAAAGTCTTACATAATTAAAACTTATTATTGTTCCTTGAGTGATTGTTACTCTTTCATACGACACACTTTCCAAAATAATGTTGCACGTATTGAATATTGAGTCGTCCCATGTATGTTTTGATGATAAGCAAATATATTGGGTACTAATGATATTTGAGTATATGTATTTTGATGTAATTTTATTTTTATCTTGGTAAAATGTTAAAGGCTAGTTGAAGCTCACACACTTAGGAACACACAAGAAAATATCTTAAAATATTTTTTTAAAATTATTTCCTAAGTCTTAAAGGTCAAAGAATATGATTTATAAGCTGACTAACTAACTAGAACAGAACACATAGTCGACTGACAATTCTGAAAACCTAGGCTTGTCAGGATGTCAGCTCTAGTCGACCAGAATAATAGGATTAGTCGACTAATCAAGGGACTAGTCAACTAATCCAGCATGCCCAGTATGCCTAGTCGACTAAAAATGACAAAGCACAAACAACTTCTTGACATCTTAGGACTAATCAACCAGAGTTATTCTCCTAAATGACTAGCTTGTTACATAGTCGAGTAGAAGGTGTACTATATTCGCTAGGACTAGCCCTTAAGCCTATATCGAGAAGATTTTAACTAGCCGTGTTTGATTGTTAAAGGGATAATTTGATAAACTGTTTTCACCTGTTTTGAGCCATATATATAGGATTGTATAAGCATTTAAGTAGAACAATTAAGATCGATATTCACAAGTGAAAAATTGTTTTTGTGCTAAAATTCTTTGAAAAGAAAACCCTCTTCTTTGGCATTGTTTCCAAAAGTTTTCGACTACTTTCTTACCAACTATTGATCTCAAAGAGTTTATATTATCTCATCATTTGGAAATCACCCACTATAACCACACTTCATCAACACAAGAGCTTCAACTTGGCTATATGTAAAATTGTACTCAAAGCATTGTAAGTATGTCTCAGTTGTGTGATGTGATTTCTCTCTTGAGGAAAGGTGTGTACTCGTGCTTATTCGAGGTGATGTCTTCTAACACCAAGGTGTGGTACAAAGGATGTGTTGTACGTCCCATTTGAAAGGTGTTAGTAGATTTATCCAAGTTGGACGTGAGGCTGAATGTATGACAAGTGTGCCCGAACCGTGATAATTCTATTGTGTTTGCGATTGTCTCTCTGTGCTTGTTGATATGCAAATATCTTAGCTTCCACAATTCATATAATTATTATTATTTGCAAGTTATATTTATTGATTACTTGGTAACTCAGATTGAATCCTTAGGCAGAAACTTCAGAGTTTGATTTTAAATTTCATAAACACTATTCACTCTCTTCTAGTATTTCTGTTTGTCATTCCAGGGTTCCAACATCACGTACTCGTGGCTCGTTCCACATCAGTAGTATTGTTAACATCCTCAATGAGCATGATTATGATTTCTTCATTGGAATTAGATGAAGATGCATATGCATGGGCAGTGTTATTGGTTATTTGTTATAAATTGATGTGAATGGGTTGGAATATTTGTTGAATACACCGTTTTATTTGTAATTAATAGCTATGTTATGCATAAGCCTCGTGTATGCTTTTGACTAGGCATACATGTATACATGAGACTAAGCCATGTTGGATTCATAATGTGTCCCATCCATGAAGGCTATGTTTTGCACAGACCTTAAAGAAGGCAATCCCAATCACAGGCTTATAATGGCATGACGCAACTCAACCGTGATGTTAAGTGATGATCACATTGGTGCATTGATCTGCCTAGTTTCATTTTAGAAACATAATAGCTTAGAAAAATCATTTCTTGACATGTCACATTCATTGATCATTCCTACCATACTTATTGCAAGTCATCATATCACTATTGTATTTATTATTATATGGTTTGGATGCATAAATTTCTTTACATGCTTCATTCTCTTGCTAAGTGCTAAGCGTATCCTACAATTATCAAATATGCATACTCTCCAATGGTTTTGGGATATCACAAGTCAGGAGCGCAATGAGGACTCCGAGATGCATAGCTTTTGGGCTACTATCTCCATGTGATAGTGGAGTATGACAATCTTCTGTTTTGGAAATCCATACTTGATTTCATGTAAGATATGGCTATAAATGGATGATGGATATAAGGATACTTGGACAAGCATATCAATGTACATATTTTGCCTAGACAAGAAAATTAATGTTATGCTCTCTATGCAATTAAGATGCTGAAGTTTGAGCATGTAAAAGATAGGTTTGCAATTCTCCTGTTTAAAGTGGTATTGTCGCAACTGTCATTGGCCCTAATTATCATTAACATTTTATTTTCAGAGAGTGACAAAAGTACTTCAGTAGAACTCCTGACCATCTCAATATTGGCTCCAAAACCAACAATTTTCTTATACTTTAACGATAAATGGTTATATATAATATTGTTTCAGTCATCTACACTGTCAATCACTAGCTTACATGAAAAAGGTTATAATAGTGTTTCAGTCATCTACACTGTCAGTCACTAGGTTACATGAAAAAGGTTGACAGCCATGTTACCTTGACACTCTAATACCATATTAAATGGAAGCTCAAGATGTATCAGCATGATTTACAAACAGTTAGTCCCATTATTTTACTAGGAAAATTATAGGATACAAGATAATAAAGATACAATACTCACCCGCTCGGCAAAACGGACAGCAGTTTCTTGTTTGCTCTCAAGTGGCACAATGACCGGTAGATACTCCACCTATCAGATTAAAAAAAGTTCCTATTACAATAGAGTGCTAGTAAGAGCATGCATCTGAGTGCATAAAATTTTGGGCCAACGTATGTCTAGTGCATAAATAAACCCACACAAGGTATGGGCAACACCTATTTGGTGCAGCTATAATAAATATGTTCATGTATAGCTGTAAAAAACACACAACATTAAAAGAACATGTGGGTGTTAGGAAATCTTCAACTGTACTGTCTGAATAAGACTTTCAGCCAAGATCATAGATATATTTGTTTATCACTTGGCCCAGGAAAGGATAATAATTCACATAGCAAAAATGGGTAAAACACAAAAAGTTAGCAAACAAACAACACATGCAAGAAGACAATCCTGTTGAAACAGTGAAGATATGCAGATAAGTAGATCAAGCACATGGAATATTCCATTTTAGCACAAAAGTCCCATCTTACAGATGGTCATTTCTGTTTCTTGTATGAACACATATTACAAATGTATAATCAAAAAGATTAACCACATGCTTTTGTTATATTTCATTCAGGTGGATTTTCATCTTGTTTACATCACATGGTTGATTGTTCATCTGAATAAGGCATTTGAAGTCTATTTTGTCTTTTTAAGACTTGTTTGGAGCAATATCTTCGTCATCGCCATCTTTTAAGACTTGTTCACTCACTTCGGCTATGCAAGATAAGGCTACATGATTAACAAATTTTGCTGCCTACCTGAAATCAACCCGCCAGCACTAAATTCAAGGGTAAGACAATTATGGACGCGGGATGATGTCTCAGTATATCCTTAAAGGCCACAATTATCAACTTGCCTTATTTGTCATTCAATTTAAGATCATGAAACAGGGAAATCCTGTCCTATCAGCCCTCAAAAGTTTTGCTAAACTAATAAGAAGAGTGTACAGGATGGGGGATGATAATTTAGATATGAAGCAACATCTTCTTTGAATTTTTGAATTTCTTTCCCATGAGTTTACTGTATTTGAAAGATCGTTTAAAAGCTGTTGAGTTTTATGCCATGTTGCAATAGTACATGACATGCTGATGCAGGCACGGCATGACATACTGAACCATCAATAAATTCTAAAATCCTAAAAGGGTACATTTCAGTTAGACCACTATATTTTCACACATTATCACTTAACCCTTTAATTTCAAATGCGCTCACAATCACATCCTCTGTTAATGCCGTCTCTTTTAAGTGAGTAGATTACAGTTTTACCAACTCAATTAAACCTTGGAGGTGCTTTGCAACAGCTGAGCAAAGTTCCAAAAACAATTTTTAAAAATGGAAAATGGTTGTCAAGAAAGCAATGGTTGTCAAGAAAAAGCAGCAATCTGATTATTTGTTACCCGAGATCTCATCTTTTCTGTAGATGGAAAATTCTTAAACCGAACAAGAAGTTTCCTTTATGGGAGAGTTAGATGGGAAACACAGAAAATGAAAATGATGGTTGAGAAGCTTTCCCAGAACAAGTCAAATGGAGTTTCATAAACATTTTCCTCTTGCACCAAAAAACTAAGAATAACATGAAATATCTCACCTCCCTCCTTTCTGATAACGACAAATTGATGGGGTGCGGGTTTACACCCGCCGACGTTTGGGCAAACCGCACGCGCGCTTGGAGCCGGCCGCGACTTAAGAGCGTATTTGTCCCCCTTGCATCTAATTTTATTTTAATGGCATATTTGTAATTAGATTAGATGAGGGTTTACTATTAAACTAGGGCTAGCCGTCATTGATGTTTTTTAAGCTTAATATTGATATTTTGTTAGATTTCTTCGAGAGTTCTTCGAGAGATCCTAGGAGAGTACGGACGTCCTCGCTTATCGGTGTCTTGGGAGAGTGGTTACCCCTATAATTGTAGCCAACCCTATCTTTTTATTGCTGTTTTATTCAATATAAATTCAGATTTGTGTGATTCCTATCACTTTGGTATCAGAGCGCGTGACGATCCATGGCGGCATCGACAAGATCGAAAGACAAGATCGATACATTGGAGGAGAAATTCAACGGCGAGATCGAGAGGGTAAAGAGATCGTTGACGGGAAACAAGAAAGCCATCACGAAATTGACGGCTTCCATCGATCAATTAACGATGAGACAAGTGAAGCAAGAAGAACAATTTGCACAGTTGATCTTTCAATTGGCTGCCAAAGCGGGGAAGGAAGCAAAACGGGATGGGAACCCTAAATTAACGATAAAGGCGCCACCTTTGGACAAGTGGAAGGAAAAAAGAAGAGCTTTTTGATGCGGATCTCGCCCCCGAGGAGGAGGAAGTCGACGATGAGGAAGATGGATCGCCTTGGATGGTGGATTATCGTAAGGCGATACGACGAAAGGCAGAGGAAGCAAAGAGGGACGGTGACGAACCTAGCCGTCGCTCCCAAGACACGCGGCTGGCAGATGGGGGGTCCCGTGGGACTCCAGGAGATCAGACGGGGGGCGCCACACCCCCCCAGCCCCACCAGGGGCCAGCGAAGACACACAGGCCCCGGCGAGCCCCGCGACCACCCTCCAGGGCCGCGGAGGCCCTGGATTCCAACGACAGGGCCCCGTGGCCCCTGTCAGGGCCGTTGGGGCCCCGATCTTCATCGGCAAGGGCCCGCGGGCCCTCAGCAGGGCCGCGGGACCCCTACCGACTCCAGGTGGACCCCCGGGGGTGGGATGCCTCGCATGGGCAGCAGCAGAATATGGGGGGCTTTCTGCCCTATCCAGAGGACGCGGCTCGTGGTTTTGACGGCAGATTTGATCCCAGTGAGGGGCAGGGGCACTATTATGATGGAGAGGGTTTTCGGGACCCTCCTGACCCTCGGTACGGCGACGATAGAGGGTGTCCACTACCCCACACCCATGAGGGGTGCCACTGAGACTACGGAGGAGGATACAGAGGCTATAAGGAGTATGAGGGCCAGACTGGGGCTACGGTGGGCGAGGAGATGGGCCCTGAGGGGGGCATGGTGATCAGTGGAGGGGACCGCAGGGAGGATAAGAGACACGGCCGGAGAGATAGCAGCACTACCATCAGCCTAGGTATGGCGGGTGACGAGATCAGGGCACATACAACATGGACCGGCTGCGGAAGCTGAAGATGCATGTGTTTGATGGAGTGGACCCTGTTTCGTGGGTCAACAGAGCGGAGAGGTTCTTCAGAGTTTCTCGCATGACAGAGGAACAGAAGCTAGAGGCAGCGGGGTTTTGTTTGGATGGGAAGGCTCTCGCCTTGTTTCAGTGGAAGGACACGAAGTGTCCTTTCCGCTCATGGGAGGAGATCAGAGATCAAATGGTAGACCGGTTCAGAGATCCCCATCAGAGAAACGTGAGGGAGCAGATGTTATCCCTCAAGCATGATGGCACGATACAAGACTACTTGGAGAGGTTCGAGGCCCTGTCAGGACAGGTGCACGAGGTGACTGATGATACCATTGAGAGCACCATCATGAAGGGGCTGAGGGCTACGATTCGGACAGCGGTGCTCATGCAGAAGCCCCAGGGGCTGATGGAGGCCATGGAGTATGCTCGGATGGCAGAGGACTGTCAGTTGGAGGAAAGGAAGGCCAGGAGTGGATGGAGTGGACCAACGTCCCGGAGCTAGCCAGCGACAGGTGGACAGCAGAGAGCTACTATGGAAGCGGATCCGGCCGCCAAGGAGAAGACTATGGAGAGGATTAGTACACCGCAGGCTGGGGCAGTTCAGGCGAATGACGGACGCGGAGTTGAGTGAGAAGTGGCAGAAGGACTTGTGTTTCAGATGTGATGAGCGATTCACACCGAGTCACAGATGTGCGGGACGCAAGCTCCAAGTGCTGCTACTCGAGGACGATGATGACGAGGCTGACGTCGAGGACGAGACCACTGAGGCCGAGGAGAAGGAGCCTGCGGGTCAGCAGTTAGACGTGGCGGAGGTGTCCATTAACTCCGTGGTAAGGTTCACACCGAACCATACCATGAAGCTAAGTGGGAGATCGGCGACCAGGAGGGGACCGTGCTTATTGACAGTGGGGCGACCCACAACTTCATTACCATGAGAGTGGTGGCTCAGCAGGAGCTCCAGCTGACCGACTGTGGTAGTTTCAGTGTCATGATGGGGACGGAGAAGAAGTAGAACAGTTGGGAAGTTTGCAGAGGGCTAGTACTGACACTACAGGGGGGATACAGGTGATCACAGACTTTTTGCCTATAGACCTGGTGAGCACCGACGCCATCTTGGTCATGTGGTTGCAGACGAGATGACGGTGAATTGGAAACTGCTCAGTATGGAGTTTCAGGAGGGGAGAGCAGTCACGCTAAGGGGGACCCCAGCCTATGCAGAGTATTAGTCTCTCTGAAGACCATAGTTAGGGGACCATTCAGACGGAAGACGGTGAAAACTTGGTAGAGTTATACTCATTGACGGGAGAGGGAGGCGCTGAGGCCAGTGATGAGCAGCCTATTCCCGGAGAGGTGCAACATCTGATGGAGCAGTTTGAGGAGGTCTTCCAGGAGCCTCGGGGTTTTCCACTACCGAGGGATCATGAGCACGCCATAGTACTATGAGGGGGCGTGTTCCCCATCGGTGTGAGGCCCTACCGTTAACCCCAGCATCAGAAGAACGAGATCGAGAGGATGGTGGCAGAGATGGTGCAGTCGGAAGTGATTCAGCCTAGTGTGAGCCCTTTTTCCAATCCAGTGCTGCTAGTGAAGAAGAAGGATAGGAGCTGGCGCTTCTGCATAGACTACAGAGTCTTGAACAATGAGACAGTGCCAGATAAGTTCCTCATACCAGTTATTGATGAGCTCATGTATGAGTTACATGAGGCAGCCCTATTCAGCAAGATAGACCTCAAGTCGGGCTACCATCAGATCAGGATGCGGCGGAAGGATGTGCCCAAGACGGCATTCAGGATGCATGAGGGCCACTACGAGTTTCTAGTCATGCCTTTCGGCTTGACTAAAGCACCAGCTACCTTTCAGACCCTAATGAATAAGGTATTCCATCCTTACCTGTGGCGATTCGTACTCATTTTCTTCGATGACATATTGGTGTATAGTCGTACCTTGGAAGAGCACGTGGACCACCTGTAGGTCGTGTTTCAGGAGCTGCAGTACCATCAGCTGTTCGCGAACAGGAAGAAGTGCTTATTCGGACAGCCACAGGTGGATTATTTGGGACTTGTGGTATCAGCAGATGGGGTGGCAGCAGACAGAGCAAAGATAGCGGCGATTCTAGACTGGACGCGCCCCCACCACACTCAGGTGGTTGTGTGGTTTCCTGGGCTTGACAGGTTACTATCGCAGATTTGTGGAGGGGTATGGGACGATAGCCTGGCCGCTGACCGAGCTATTGAAGAAAGACCAGTTCTATTGGGGTAAGGAGGCAACGACAGCATTTGAGGCCCTGAAGAGGGCCATGACCATCGTGCCAGTTTTGGCGTTGCCAGATTTTTACAGGCCCTTTGTGGTAGAGGCGGACACATCGGGACATGAACTGGGAGTAGTATTGATGCAGGAGCAGCAGCCCATTGCGTATTTCAGTCACATGTTGACTGCTAGAGCCAGACTGCGCTCTGTCTACGAGAGGGAGCTGCTGGCCATAGTCCTGTCTATTCAGAAGTGGAGGCCGTACTTGTTGGGGAGGAGCTTCTGGTGCGCACAGATTAGCGAAGCCTCAAATATTTATTAGAGCAGCGCGTGGTAGTAGCATCAGAAGTGGCTACGAAAGTGATGGGCTCATCACGGACTCTAGGAGGCACACCAAGGGGACATCTGGCTCGACCAAGTGATCCAATGGCATGCTCGCACCTTTTACTTTAATTCCTTTATTTTATTAATTAGAGGGGCAAACTTGTAATTTGCTATTTGGGAAAAGGGGGACTAAAGGGGGGTGCGGCGGCCGGCCCTAGGCATGCTTGATTTGATATTGTGTGTGACTTCTAGATAGACGAGTGCAGACGTCCTCTTAACGGCGTCTTAGAAGGGTGGTTGCCCCTTATAATCGTATCCAATTTATCTTTTTCTTTGAGTTTTATCAATAAAGTTCAGATTTTGCCTTCGGATCTATCATTTAGATATCAGAGCGACTAGGATCCATGGCGGCTTCAACAAGGAGTAAGGATCGAAGCGAGACGGATGAGAAAAATCATGCGGAGATCGAGGAGGTGAAGAAAACTGTGGCGAGAAATAGCGAGTCGATCGTTAAATTGACGACGGCGATGGATCGACTCGCCGCTAAACAAGATCGGATGGAGGAAGCCCTTGCTCAGATCGTCTTCCAACTCACGGCTTGAAGGATCCTGTCCAAAACAAAGTTAGGATCGATAATTAAAATGGAGACTTACGCTTGCGTATGCGGAACGATAGTCTCGGAACTTTGCCTTCGGATTCGCCACGACGGATCGAGTCTTCTCACGAACGGAGTAAGGCTACTAATCCACAATCTAAATCTCTATTTTAGATTAAGAACTTGGAAGGAGGGAGAGGAAATATTTCTGCAGAGCTTCGCTATGAAGAAGATGCATGCATGAATTTCATGCAAATGTGTAAGGAAAATGGCTACCCTTGGGTCTTATTTATAGCCCCCAAGGTAGTTATTTTAGGGTAAGTTGTTCCTTTGGAACAACTTAATTAAGGTGTACCATGATACATGGCACATTATAAGCTTAAGTTGTACCATATGCATGGTACAACATAAGCTTAAGATATTCCCCCTTTATTAGCCATATGTCGCATGCACTTATGCATATATAATGCGACTTTCCCGCTCATACAGAGATCCTCTCCGCAAGGGAACAGATTCCCTTTGCACATGACTTCGTGTGCGCGACGTTCGAGGTCCGTATTCCCTCGTACATCCCCCACAAGGGTGTACAAACGTCTTCCATATCCAACATCTCCCACTCACACTTGAGGGGATTGTAAGAGAACGTCTTTCCCTTAGTTCTTTCATCTATCATACCGAGAAATAGACCGTGCGACCGTCATGCGCGTAGAGTCTGTTGTTGTGCACTTGTTAGAGATACACAACGACCTCGAAGGTGCAAAGTTGAGTAGTTCAACGCATGCTTTACCCTAGATTATTTCTTCACATTTCTTATACTTTATATTCAACAATTGAATCCCATCTGGATTACAATTGGCTGGCCAGCTTTGAATCATTAAAGTCCAAATGTGAATATGAAATCAATCTTCCTCTTCTTATGAACCTTCTGATCTTGACTTGATTCGCTTTTCTAACGTGCCCCGCCGAGCCGAATTACCATAGCCCATTAGTAACACGCTAAGATAGCGATCATCTCGTCAAATCTAAAGGAACCAATTGGAGTCCTTGAGGGTAAGATTTAAGACCCATATGGCCTTTGAGTCTCACATAATAGCAAACACTATTGCTACTAACTCAGTGGTCGAAATGCATACGTGGTATGAACACGTATTACAACATCACTCCTTTCCCAGGGAGAGTATGTCTTAATGATGTTGTACGGATGAAAAGATCAGACACCACAGTGCCTATCTTTTTGAGTCCCCTTACTACTCGTGAAATATTCACGGACTCTCATCCTGCATAAGACAGATAGGATTTAAAAAATCCAATGAGATCTTTATATCCTTGTGATACAGATCTCAGATCTTTTGTAAGCATCCGTATGATGCAGATCTTTTATTCGACTATCTTGTTTAAGTCATGACTCTAAATCATTTGTCTAATGATTTTGACTTTAAACTAGTCTCATCTCTATCTTATCCATCTGATAAGATAAGGCGGTTGCTCATGTGAGAGAGCCAACCTTAATCTGTCCGACATACACACAAAAATAGCTGAGACTTAAACACAAATGTATATAAAATCATTTGTAAGAAACTTGTATGCAAATTAAATTTTGATCTTCTATAGACATGGGAAATATTACATGATACAGCTCAGCACCTACGCATTCCCATAGATGATAAGTGTTTGAAAAACACATCTCTGGGGATCGCCTTAGTAAGGGGATCCGCTATCATCTCATGCGTGGATATGTATCCTATGTCTACTTCCTTTCGTTTATCATAATCCTTCGCAAACTTGAATCGAATGTCAATGTGTTTGGTCTTACAATGAAATTTAGGATCTTTGACATAGGCAATCGAAGCTTGACTATCACTGTATATAGGAACAGTGCTCGAGTCAGAGGCATTCGTCAGCCTGTCTAAGAATTTCCTAAGCCAAACAGCTTCTTGGACCGCCATGCTGAATGCTACGAACTCGGCTTCCATGGTTGATAGAGCGATGCAGTTTTGTTTCTTGCTGCTCCAGGATATTGCACCATTCCCGAGTAAGAAAACAAAGCCCGAGGTAGATCTTCGCTCGTCGAGATCACCCGCCCAATCAGCATCGGTATAGCCTTCGAGTCTCAAGGTATTGCCTTGATAGCATAACGCATAGTCCGCAGTCCCTTTGAGGTATCTTAATATCCTCTTCACCGCTTTCCAGTGTGCCTGCCCTGGGTTGGATTGGTAACGGCTTACCATACCAACAGCATAGCAAATGTCGGGTCTAGTACACATCATGGCGTACATCAGACTCCCGACAGCACTGGAGTATGGAACTTTTTCCATAGCTTTCTTTTCTTTTGGATCTTTGGGACACATCTCCAAACATAGACCCTCGCCTTTGCTTATTGGAGTATCAATTGGCTTGCAGTCCTGCATATTAAACCGTTCTAAAACTTTCTTTATATACGTCTCTTGAGAGAGAGAGAGAAGTTTCTTGGAACGATTCCTTGAGATCTTAACCCCAAGGATATATGCAGCTTCACCCATGTCTTTCATCTCAAAGACGGATGAAAGCCAAGCTTTGATATCCAATATAAGACGCTTATCATTTCCGGCTATAAGTATGTCATCTACATAAAGAGACATAATTATATACTTGTTTTTAATCCTCTTAATATATACGCAATTGTCTTCGTCGAGCATGGAGAATCCATACGACAAAACAACTTCTTGAAAGCGCATATACCACTGCCTTGAGGATTGTTTAAGACCATATATGGATTTACGAAGTTTACAAACCTTATGTTTGTTTTCTTCTTGTACGAACCCGTTTGGTTGTTCCATGTAGATCTCCTCATCTAGTTCTCCGTTAAGAAAGGCAGTCTTTACATCCATCTGATGTAATTCGAGGTCCAAACAAGCCACCATTGCCAGAATTAAGCGAATCGAGGTAAAACGCACGACAGGAGAGAAAGTCTCTTCGTAGTCTATTCCTTCCTGTTGCGTGAAACCTTTCGCAACAAGGCGAGCTTTATATTTCTCGATGGAGCCATCAGCCTTATGCTTGATTTTGAGAACCCACTTGTTCCCAATGGCTCTACGTCCCTTAGGTAAATCAACCAAGTCCCAGACTTGGTTTGTTTTCATGGATTGAAGTTCTTCTTCCATTGCCGCTATCCATTTATCTTTAGCAGGGCATGTGACGGCCTGTTTGAAATTTGCAGGTTCGTCATCATCTTGTAGTAATGTCATGAATGTTTGAGGAAATTCATCCTCAAATCTCAGAGGTGTTAGCCTCGTCCGATTACTACGTCTTGTTTGAGTTTGATCACTCCCACTTGGAATGACATCACTCCCACTTGGAATAACATCACTCCCACTCGGAATAGGATTGGTATCGTTCGTATCATTCATTGGTGAAGTTTGAAACGTATTTTCTTCTTCACCAAGAATTCTCCCACTCGAACGTTCTGATCCTTTTTGATCCCAAGTCTCAAACAAGGATAAGTCTTGACTTATCTCACCCTGTCTTGGAAACTCATTTTCCAAGAAGACAACATCCCTCGATTCGAATTCTATAAGACCTCCATTGTCCTCTTGACCGACGAAAACATATCCTTTGGAGGTTTCAGCGTATCGGATGAAGATACACTTCCTCCCACGTGGCCCAAGTTTGCCATATTTGTGAGAGGATAAATGTGCGTAAGATGCACAACCCCAAGGTTTTAGAATGCTTAAGTCTGGAGTTCTATTGTTCCACAACTCATAAGGAGTAGAACTTACCGACTTCGAGGGTACACGGTTTAAGATGAATGCTGCCGTTAATAATGCGTCACCCCAAAAGGTGATAGGCAAATTTGCCTGAGACATCATTGAACGGACCATTTCCATCAATGTCCTATTTCTTCTTTCCGCAACACCGTTTTGTTGCGGAGTGTAAGGCATAGTTACCTGATGTACTATGCCTTTTTCATCACAAAGTTCCTTAAAACTTATTGATTGATATTCACCTCCCCTATCGGTTCGCAAAACCTTAATCTTGCGTTCTAATTGATTCTCCACTAAACTCATATAGTTTTTAAAGCAAGCCAAAGCTTCACTTTTGTGGGATATCAAATAGATATGTCCGAAACGGGTGAAGTCATCAATGAATGTGATGAAATAGGACTTCCCGTGTCTTGTCTTAACATTCATTGGACCGCAAATGTCCGAATGGATAAGCTGTAATGGAACTTCGGCCCTTGTGCCAGTTCCAAACGGCTTGCGACAAGTTTTCCCTACAAGACAATGTTCGCAAGTTGACATTTCAACTTTTGAAACATTAGATAGCAAGCCACTTTTGGCAAGTCTATCCATTCTAGTTGGTCCAATATGACCAAGTCTTGCATGCCAACAAATGATTTCAGACTCAGAGTTAGAAGCATTTGTCAAATGAAAACTTTCATTAATGGAAGAAGCAACATCATTCATTGTATTTAAAACAATTAATCCATTACAAACATTACCAGAACCAATCAAAGAATTATTACAAACAAGGTCAACATATTGTTTATAGAACCTCCACTCATAATCTAAAGACATTAACATGACCACGGAAACGATATTCCTTCTAATATCTGGAGCAAAGAGGACGTCGTGCAATAACAAAGTCCGGCCGTTGTCGAGAACTAGCTTGCATGTTCCGACGCCTTTGACTTCAACACGTGTGTTGTTGCCGACGTATATCCACTTTGTTCCTTGAGTTATCTTTCGATACTCTACGAAGAACCTTCTGTCCTTCGCTACGTGGTCTGTGGCCCCTGAATCAATCAACCAAAAATAGTTAGATTCAGCAAGAAACATGGAACTAGAAACACATATGTAACTAGTCCTACAAGTTACCTTATCACTTCCATCCGTACATGTACGGGCGAAGTGACCGTACTTGTTGCACTTAAAGCACTTGATCTTCTTCAAGTTTTTCTTCTTTGAGTGCACATTCTTTTGCCACTTTTTGTTCTTTGTCTTCTTTGAGGTCTCCGGTTCTTGCTTACGTTCGTTTACAAACCTTAAGCGTTTATTCTTCCGCTTATTTCCCCCATGTGAGGAACTAGCGGCCACGTGCACTTCTGCACTTGGTTTTGCGGCTTGAATCCGCTCTTCCTCGAGTTCGAGGTGTTTCGAAACATCGCTTAAAGTTTTAATGCACTCATTATGAGTGAGATGCATTTTCATGTTATCCCAGCTATCTGGGAGTGAACGAATGACCGCTTGGATCTGCTGTTCGTCAGACAGCGTAACACCCGCATCCTTTAATTCAGATATAAGGTTCGCCATGTGGCGGAGATGCTTTTTCATAGAATGATCTCGCCGCATCTTGTACGAATCAAATTGAATATTCAAGGAGCGGAGTTTGGTAACCGAAGTTCCACCAAACTTTACTTCTAGCTCAGACCATATGTCTTTGGCTAGATCGAATTCCCGAAATAGGCGCATTATGTCATTGTCCATCGCGGACAGTAACGTAATACGTGCTATTTTGTTCTTTCGAGTCCAAGTGTCATAAGCTTCCCGGTCCCTCTTGTGTTGGGCCGTATTGCCCAACTCAGGTTCTACCATTATGTTTTGGAGTGTTTCGAGCACATCTTGCTCCTCCAAAACATATTGGATCTTTATTGACCAAAGTTTATAATTGTCGCCGTTGAGCTTTTCACCTTTGTTAAGCTCTGCGACAATATTCTTAGAAGCGGTAGACATTTTCGTTTCAAAAAACTGCAAAGAGAATGAAAAACACGATCAAAATTCTATGCATAAAGTTTCGATTCTTTAAACACTTGATAAGTTCCTTGGATGCGTTGAAATGTTACTCTAGAATCGAGAAGTTCACTACGTTCCCAACTACCATCTAGAAGTAACTTTCAAAGTATCCCTCTTACTTATCTCAAGTAAAAAGAAATCAGAAATAATACCCGTATGGTATTAGCAGCGGAAAATCACTTTGAAAAACTTATCTTTCAAAATAGAATAGGTGAGAATTAGCGCAAAGAATTTTAACGCAACAATTGCCAAGCCACGAGACCTGTTCTACACACCCATGGGTTAGATAACCATGGCCGGATCGTGGTAGGACTTGGAATTCTAAATTGCGCTATCCCGATTTAAGGACGGGACATAACCTATTTGAAAAACATCTTTTTCCAAAAAAATTTTGAAAGCACGTTGGCTAATCTCCGTAGAGTAGAGCACAACGTCACAAGTACATTGGCTAATCTCCGTAGAGTAGAGCACAATGACATGGCTAATCTCGCATGAAGTAGAGCACTATGGCTAATCTTCAAGGAGTAGAGCCCAAATGAAAAACTTCATTAAAACGTTAGTCCCGTATGAACTATTCGGCACTGTGGTTAGTCCCGTATGGACTAATCGACACATTCGAGTTTGACCAAGGCCATTTGTTACCCCGTATGAGTCATCTGGCAAGTTTGCAATCGATCCAGACCATCTGTCAGATTGGTCGACCAAAAACACAAAATTGGTCGACCAATTTTCGAAATACAAATTCTCCCTCCCGGTCAGGGCCTCTGCCCTGACCGGGGCTTGGCCAAAGGCCGGCCAGGGCCTCTGCCCTGGCCGGCCAGGGGGCCTGGCCCCCTCGGCCAGGGCCGGCCAGGCCCTGGCCTCTGCCAGGGCCTGCCGGCCAGGCCACTGGCCGGGGCCAGGGCTCCTGCCCTGGCCTCGGCCAGGCCCTGGCCTGAGGCCAGGGCGCCGGCCCTGGCCTCTGCCAGGGCCGGCAGGCCGCTGGCCGGGGCCAGGGCTCCTGCCCTGGCCTCGGCCAGGCCCTGGCCTGAGGCCAGGGCGCCGGCCCTGGCCTCTGCCAGGGCCGGCCTGGCCCTGGCAGTGGCCAGGGCGCCGGCCCTGGCCTCTGCCAGGGCCGGCCTGGCCCTGGCAGTGGCCAGGGCGCCGGCCCTGGCCTCTGCCAGGGCCGGCAGGCCGGCCTGGCCGGCAAGGCTCTGCCAAGGCCGGCCACTGCCGGCCTGGCCCTTGGCCGGCCACTGCCGGCCTGGCCATGGCCGGCCATGGCTTGGCCATGGCCGGTCATGGCCAAGGCCATTCGGCGTTGGCCGGCCATGGCCCCTTTGGCCATGGCCGGCCACCCCCTTTAAACGGGGTTGCCGCACTCATTCCTCCCCCTTGATGGGGTGGTCGCCGGTGGTTATTGGCCGTAGCCAACCCCCTCCGCATGAGGAGAGGGGGTGCATGGCCTTCATGGCCCATTTGGCCATGGTGCACATGCACCAAATTTTCCTCTTACCCGATGGAAATAACTTCCATCATCTTCCTCGATGAAGCACCCGTTCGTCGAAGAAATTAGTTATCTCTTAATGGCCGTGTACCAAAAATGAATAACGTACTACGTGAACGGTCGGTTCTTCCCGTCACGGAGAGTTCCTACCATATCCGTAATGATAGGAGACCCTAACGTGAAAAGAACAACCGCTGCGTTCTCTCCGTCACGAAGCGTTCCTACTATATCCGTAATAGTAGGAGACCCATTCGTGAAAAAGACAACGACTCGTTCGTAGTTTCGACGGGGCGGTGGATTGACCGGGGCGAACCCATATGGCTCTGATACCAATGAAGGATCCTGTCCAAAACAAAGTTAGGATCGATAATTAAAGTGGAGACTTACGCTTGCGTATGCGGAACGATAGTCTCGGAACTTTGCCTTCGGATTCGCCACGACGGATCGAGTCTTCTCACGAACGGAGTAAGGCTACTAATCCACAATCTAAATCTCTATTTTAGATTAAGAACTTGGAAGGAGGGAGAGGAAATATTTCTGCAGAGCTTCGCTATGAAGAAGATGCATGCATGAATTTCATGCAAATGTGTAAGGAAAATGGCTACCCTTGGGTCTTATTTATAGCCCCCAAGGTAGTTATTTTAGGGTAAGTTGTTCCTTTGGAACAACTTAATTAAGGTGTACCATGATACATGGCACATTATAAGCTTAAGTTGTACCATATGCATGGTACAACATAAGCTTAAGATATTCCCCCTTTATTAGCCATATGTCGCATGCACTTATGCATATATAATGCGACTTTCCCGCTCATACAGAGATCCTCTCCGCAAGGGAACAGATTCCCTTTGCACATGACTTCGTGTGCGCGACGTTCGAGGTCCGTATTCCCTCGTACATCCCCCACAAGGGTGTACAAACGTCTTCCATATCCAACACGGCTCTCAACGGAAAATTGGGGATCGACGATGCAAACCCTAGTTCTTCAAAAAAAAGGTCCCACCTTTGGAGAAGGGAAAGGAAAAGATGGAATCTTTTGACGAGTAGATGCTTTCGGATGCCGATGAGTACTTCAAGGAAGAGAGGAGGAGCCCTTGAGGATCGAGGAGAGCAAGGAACGAAGACGGAGCGTCGAGGGAGGCCGGCCCCCCATCTCAACCATATGGGGCGGGCGACATTGGTTGAGGGCGGGGATCACCGCCCCGCCCTCGGGGGTGGCCGGCAGGGTCGGCCGAACCCTGCCGGCCTTTGGCAGGGTCCGCCGACCCTGCCGGGGCCATCGGAGGGGCCGTCCGGCCACCGGCAGCCCCGACTGGGCTTGCCGGAGACCGGACAGGCTTGGGAGCACCCCTGGCAGCCGCCAGGGGTGACTTCGGAGCTCGGCGCGCGCACGAATCATAGATCTGAACTTCCAGGGGCTCCACCGCATCGCCACGGGCATGAGGATCATTTTCAGGGTCCTCCTGAGTTTCCGGGACACAAGCAGGCTGGAGACTACTACTACGACGACGAAGGGGAAGATTATGGGGGACATCCAGGAGGGCAGCGTGGGGGCTACGGAGTCCGCGGAGGAGGGCCACATGGAGGGTATAAGACACATAATGAGAGATGGCAGCATTATCATCAGTACATGCACACAGAAGGGAGACCAGACCAGCGGCATTTTGGGGGTGATGGGCAGAGTAAGAAAGCTGAAAATGCCCGTGTTTGATGGAGAGGACCCGCATGCGTGGCTTTTTAGGGCTGAGAGATATTTCACTGCTTATCACATGACGGAGGCCCAGAAGTTGGAGGCAACGGCCATTTGTATGGAGGGGAGAGCCTTGTGGTGGTATCAATGGAAGGAGATGAGACAGCACTTTCGCAGTTGGGAGGAGCTTAAGGATCTCATTTTTGGAGAAGTTTCGGGATCCCCACCTGGGAAACCTTCAGGATCAGTTGTTTGCCCACAGGCAAGAGGGGCCGGTGAGGAACTACATTGAGAAGTTTGAGACCTTGTCTGGGAGAGTGCACGAAGTTACTGGCGAGTCACTAGAGGGCACATTCATGAAGGGACCGAAGCCAAGTCTTCAAGCAGGGGTTCGTCCATACAAGCCCAGGGGCTGTCAGATGTCATGGAGATGGCCCAGATGGTCAAGGATGCTCAGGCTAAGGAGAGGAGAGTTAGGAGCGGTTATGATTGTCAGGCGCAGCGCGTGTCCCCAGCTGTGCCAGGAGGGGTGAAGGCGACCACAGGCGCAGAGCAGACATGCAAGGAGAAGGTCGGTGAGAGGAGCAGCGCACCACCAGCAGGAGGACAATTCAGGAGGATGTCTGATGCGGAGATGAGAGAGAAGCGTCAGAAGGGACTCTACTTTAGATGTGACGAGTAGTTTACCCCAGGCCACTGATGCGCAGTGTGCAAGTTGCAAGTACTGCTGCTGGAGGACGAAGATGATGCGGAGGTTAAAGATGATGCCATTGAGGACACAGAGGACAGTCAGTTGGAGGTGGCAGAGGTCTCCCTTAACACTGTGGTAGGGTTCACCCCGAACCACACCATGAAGTTGAGGGGGCAGATTAGTGTTCAGGAGATAACAGTTCTCACACAATTTCATCTCCAGGAGGGTAGTAGAGCAGATGGGACTGCAACTGGTCGACAGTAGCAGTTTTAGTGTGATGATGGGCACAGGAAAGAAGGAGAGCAGCATGGGCTTATGTCGGGGACTGATTCTGGCAGTGCAGGGGACATAAATAGTGTCAGATTTCTTACCATTGGAGTTGGTCAGCACAGATATCATTCTAGGCATGACATGGCTGCAGACGCTGGGGGAGATAAAGGTGAACTGGAAACTTCTCAGGATGGAGTTTCAGGAGAACGGAAGAGCAGTGACACTACATGGTGACCCTAGTTTGTGCAGAGTGTCGGTTTGCATGAAAACCATAGTACGGACCATTCAGGCAGAGGGGGGGATTTTTGGTGGAGTTACATCAGATGGCGCGAGAGTGGGGTGTTGATGTAGAGGAGCAGCCAGTCCCACGAGAGGTGCAGTTGATGCTGGAGCAGTTTGGAGATATTTTTCAGGAGCCACAAGGACTACATCCCCATAGGGACCACGAGCACGCCATTGTGTTACGAGAGGGCGTGTGTTAGGATCTAACAAAGATGAAATTTTTATTAGAAAAACAATAGCAAATAGAAAGATAATTGGGCACAAAAGAGGTGCGCCCTCCTCCCAAGACGCCTAGAGGACGTCCGCACTCGTCTACCTAAGGAATCACCAAATATCAATTATCAAAATAGCATAACCCTAGGAGACGGCTACCCCCTCCTTAAATAATAAGAATTAGGTTAAAAGGGGGGGTTGCGGCCAATGCTTAAGTCGCCAAAAGGGGACCCGCCTGCGTGGCATGCGCGCGCGGCAATCTCCTGCGGGTATAAACCCGCAGGGGCCCAATACGGGGCCCATCAATACTCCCCCCCAAAGAGCCACCTTGTCCTCAAGGTGGAAGTCTGGAAAGCGCGCCGCCATATCATCCATGTCCTCCCACGTGCTCTCGTGCTCTGGTAAACCCCGCCACTGCAGTAGTACCTGCCTCCCGCCTGTGTCACTCTGCCGCACACCTTTCAGCAACTCGGGCTCCATCCTAACCTCCATATCAGCAGTAAGGGTCTCTGGTAAAGTAGATGACGAAGAGTGGTCGCCAATGGCCTGGCGCAACTGTGAGACATGAAAAACTGGGTGAATGGTAGATCCTGGGGGTAGGCGCAATCTGTAGGCCACCTGTCCTATCCTCGCTTCGACCTCAAAAGGCCCAAAATACTGTGGTGCCAGCTTTTCATTCCGCCTATGAGCTAACGTTCGCTGCCTATAGGGTCTCAGCTTCAAATATACCATGTCACCAACCTCAAAGTGTACATCTCGATGGTGTAGGTCTGCCCGTGCCTTCATCACCTGCTGAGCCCTCGCCAAGTGGAGCTTCAGCTTCTCTAGAATCTGGTCCCGCTCTGCTAGGTACTGCTCCACATCAGAAACCGGGGTCGTCTCATAGCCATAATGAAGTAAGTGCGGAGGGTCTCTGCCATATAAAATCCTGAAAGGTGTAGTCTGTGCCGCCGTGTGGTATGAAGTGTTGTATCAGTATTCCGCCCACGGTAGCCAACGAGCCCACTCCTTAGGATTCTCTTAGATAAAGCATCGCATGTAAGTTTCCACACTCCTATTTACCACCTCAGTCTGACCTTCAGTCTGAGGATGATAAGTTGTGCTCCTCTTCAAGGCCGTCCCCTGCAATCTGAACAACTCCTGCCAAAATTTGCGCTGGAATACCTTGTCTTTATCGGAGACTATGGACTTCGGCGGGCCATGCAAACGAATGACCTCTTACAAAAATCTCTGCCACTGAAACGGCGCTGTAAGGATGCTTAAGCGGGATAAAATGTGCATATTTGTTGAGGCGGTCTACCACAACAAAAATGACGCTGTAACCACCCGACTTTGGCAATCCATCGATGAAGTCCATAGAGAGGTCCTCCCAAACTCTGTCTGGTAAAGATAGCGGCTGTAGTAGTCCTCCTGGGGACATGGCCTGATATTTGTGACGCTGGCACACGTCACACTCTGCCACCATCCTGGCCACATCCTTCTTCTGCCCCTTCCAGTAGACCTCCCGTGAAAGCCGCCGGTAGGTCTTGAAGACTCCAGAATGTCCTCCTATAGCACTGCCGTGGAACTCCCTGAAGATGGTCGGTATAAAAGTAGAAGCCCTCTGTATCACCAGCCGCCCCCAGTAAAGTAGCCGCCCATCCTGCAAAAAATATCCCGGGTACTCAGTCGACCCCTGTAAAAGGGCCTCACGTATATCCGCCAACTCCGGGTCCTGCTCTACCTCCTGCTGCAGTGGGCCCCAATCCTCAAGGATCGAAACCGTAAGTGCCGCTAACTTTGTCTCCTCCCGCCGAGATAACGCATCAGCTGTCTTGTTCTCCAATCCCGGGCGGTACTCGATCTCGAACCTGTAGCCCATCAGCTTTCACAGCCACCTCTAATGTTCCTCTGCTACCATACGCTGCTCTAACAGGTACTTTAAGCTTCGCTGATCCGTGCGCACTATGAAGCTCCGTCCCAATAAATATGGTCGCCACTTCTGTATGGACAATACTATCGCCATCAGCTCCCTCTTATAGACCGATCGCAATCGGGCCCTCGTGGTCAACACCTGGCTGTAGTAAGCTATGGGACGCTGCTCCTGCATCAGTACTGCTCCCAGACCATGTCCTGATGTGTCCGCCTCTACTACGAATGGTCTGGTGAAGTCGGGCAACACCAATACTGGCACAGTGGTCATTGCCCTTTTCGGGGCCTCAAAAGCTGTCGTCGCCTCCTCCCCCAGTGGAACTGATCCTTCTTCAATAACTCCGTCAATGGCCAGGCAATCGTCTCATATCCCTCTACGAATCTGCGGTAGTACCCTGTAAGGCCCAAGAAGCCCCGTAGCCCTCTGAGAGTAGTAGGGTGCGGCCAGTCCAGCATGGCTGCTATCTTCGCTCTATCGGCGGCAACCCCTCCTGCTGATACCACGTGCCCCAGATACTCCACATGCGGCTGCCCAAATAGACACTTCTTTCTGTTCAAATATAGCTGGTGGTACTGCAGCTCCTGAAAAACCACCTGCAGGTGGTCCAAATGCTCCTCCAAAGTACGACTGTACACCAAAATATCGTCGAAAAAGACTAGTACAAATCGCCTGAGAAAGGGACGGAATACCTTATTCATGAGGGCCTGAAAGGTGGCCGGGGCGTTGGTCAACCCAAAGGGCATGACCAGGAACTCGTAGTGGCCCTCATGCGTCCTGAATGTTGTCTTGGGCACATCCTCCCGTTGGATCCGTATCTGCTGATAGCCTGACTTAAGATCTAGCTTGCTGAACCAGGCTGCTCCATGTAGCTTGTCCAAGTGCTCATCAATCACAGGTATAGGGAATTTATCAGGGACCGTCTCCTTGTTCAGCGCCCTGTAGTCCACGCAGAACCGCCAACTACCATCCTTCTTTTTCACTAATAACACTGGGCTGGAGAACGGGCTCACGCTCGGCTGGATCACCCATGCCTGCACCATCTCTGAAACCATCTTCTATATCTCGTCCTTCTGATGCTGAGGGTATCTGTATGGCCGCACGCTAATGGGGGAAACACCCTCTCGTAGAACAATGGCGTGCTCGTGGTCCCGAGGTGGTGGAAGACCACGAGGCTCCTGGAAGATCTCCTCAAACTGGTCCATCAGATGCTGAACCTCTCTTGGAATGGTCTGCTCTATACTGGCCTCTGCGCCTCCCTCACCTGTCAAAGAGTGCAGCTCTACCAGGTATCCTCCTCCCTCTATCTGGATGGTCCGAAACATGGTCTTCAGAGAGACCAAAACTCTACAGAGGCTAGGGTCTCCCTAGAGTATCACTGCTCTCCACGCCTCCTGAAACTCCATCCGTGGTAGTTTCCAATTTATGGTCATCTCCCCCAAAGTCTGGAACCAGGTCATGCCGAGGATGACGTCTGTGCTCTCCAAGTCTAGAGGTAAAAAATCTACAATAATCTGTATCCCTTGCATGGTCAGCACCAATCCCCTGCAAACTCCGTGGCTGCTCTCCTTCTTCCCTATCCCCATCATCACGCTAAAGCTACCGCAATCTGTCAGCTGAAGCCCCAGCTGTGTCACCACCCTCCTGGAAATGAAATTGTGGGTGGCCACACTATCAATCAGCACAGTCACCTCCTGGTTGCCGACCTCTCCCCTCAGCTTCATGGTATGGTTCGGTGTGAACCCTACCACGGAGTTGAGGGACACCTCCGCCACGTCCAGCTGCTGGCCCTCCAGCTCCTCTGCCTCAGCGGCCTCATCCTCGACATCAGACTCGCCGTCGTCGTTCTCCAACAGGATCACCTGGAGCTTGCGCCCCGCGCACTGGTGGCCCGGCGAAAACCGCTCATCGCACCGGAAACACAAGCCCTTCTGCCGCTTTTCCCTCATCTCCGCATCCGTCATGCGTCTGAACTGCCCTCCAGTCACTGGCGTGCTACTCTTCTCCCCAGTCTTCTCCCGGCTCATCTGGGCCACCCCTGCCGGGGTACCTGCTCCTCCAGCCCCAGATGGGCCGCCTCTCGCTGTCTGACTACTGTAGCTGATCCGGACCCGCCTATACTCGGTCTGCGCATCCTCCACCATCTTGGCCATCTCTATGACCTCTAAAAGCCCCCTGGGCTTGTAGGGTCTCACCGCTGCTCGCAGTCTGGGGCGTAGCCCCTTCAAAAGGTGCCCTCCAGTGATTCGTCCGATACGCCATGTACTCGCCCCGCCAGTGTCTCGAACCTCTCGATGTAATCACGCACCGGCCCCTCCTGCCTGAGGGCGTACAACTGCTCGTGTAAGTTCCCTAGACGGGGGTCTCTAAACTTCTCCAGCACCATGTCCTTCAGCTCCTCCCAGCTCCTAATCTGCTGCCGCCTCTCCTTCCACTGAAACCATCCCAAGACACGCCCCTCCATGCAGATTGCCGCCGCCTCCAGCTTCTGGGCCTCGGTCATGTGATGTGCCGTGAAGTACCTCTCTGCGGTAAACAACCAGGCGTGTGGGTCCTCCCCGGAAAATAGCGGCATCTTCAGCTTCCGCACGCGGCAATCTCCTCCAAAACGTCCCTGCTCCGGCCTCCCCTCCTCTCTGTGCTGCGGCCGGTAATGCTGACGCCTCTCATCCAGTGTCTCGTAGCGCCTAGGTGGCCCTCCTCCGCGACCCCCGTAGTCCCCATGGTGATCTCCACTCCGATCTCCACGCCGCCCCTCAAAATCGTCCCAACCTGCGTCGTCGCCGAACTCTGCCTCGTAGCCACCCCTACCGTTAGAATAATAATCTCTCCCGCGTCCGTCGCCGTAGTAAGGGTCCTCCGCTGCTGGTCGACGCTCCGGAGGGTCAAAATAGTCTCCCGAAAACTACCCGTAGCCCTCCTCGTTCGCTGTCCGCTGTCCGAGAGGCTCAAAAAAGTCATACGGGGGCTGTCCACGCCCCCCCACCCTTCGGGAGGCTGCCAAGGGGGTTCCCGCCCCTGGCGGCCCCCGCCGGAAGTGCCGCCGCCCCCTGGCGGCTGCCAGGGGGCCTCTGGTCCCTCTCCGTAAGCATGCGGCCCCCTCCGGGGCCCCCGGAGGGCCGGCAGGCCCTTCCGGGCCTCTGGCAGGGCCGGCGGGCCCTTCCGGAGGCCCGACGGGGTCGCCGGGCCCTGCCGAGCCACGGCAGGGCTTGGCCGCCCCTACCGTGGTCCGGCGGAGGCGGGGGGAGGCCCCCGCCTTGTTCTCGTACCGGCCGAGCCCGGGGACGCGCTTTGGGGTTCGGCCGGCCTTCCCCTTGGCCGTGGCGATCTCCGTTGGGACGGCTAGGCCCGCCGCCCCTCCTTTGGCTCTCCATCGCCTTCCGTCGTATTTCCTCGCGGTAGTCCACCCTCCATGGCTCCCCGTCATCTTCCTCGTCCATCTCCTCCACGTAATAGGGTTGATTTTGGGGGAAATTCGCCTCCTTCTCCTTCTCCTTCTTCAAAGGTGCCGCCTTTTGTGTCGGATTAGGGCTCCTATCGCCTTTGGAGTTAGTCGCCAATTGATTTAGGGCTCCCATCAATTGCGCGAATTGATCGTCGTGCTTTACTTGATTTGACGCCAATTGGGAGATGGATGTAGTTAACTTCGCCATGGATTCGTCGTTTCCCGCCAAGGACTTTTTGATTGCCTCAATTTCACCGGTGAATTTCGCCTCCAACGCCTCGAATTTGTCTTGCGATCTTGTTGAAGCCGCCATGGATCGTCACGTGCTCTGATACCAAATTGTTAGGATCTAACAAAGATGAAATTTTTATTAGAAAAACAATAGCAAATAGAAAGATAATTGGGCACAAAAGAGGTGTGCCCTCCTCCCAAGACGCCTAGAGGACGTCCGCACTCGTCTACCTAAGGAATCACCAAATATCAATTATCAAAATAGCATAACCCTAGGAGACAGCTACCCCCTCCTTAAATAATAAGAATTAGATCAAGGGGGGGTTGCGGCCAATGCTTAAGTCGGCAAAGGTGGGCCCGCCTGCGTGGCATGCGCGCGCGGCAATCTCCTACGGGTATAAACCCGCAGGGGGCCCAATACGGGCCCCATCAGCGTGGCCTCCATCAGTGTCAGGCCCTATAGCTACACCCCCAGATACAGAAGGATGAGATAGAGAGGATGGTGGCGGAGATGATCCAAGCTGGCGTGATCCAGCCTAGCGTTAGCCCTTTTTCAATCCGGTATTGTTGGTGAAAAAGGATGGAAGCTGGCGTTTTTGTGTAGATTATAGAGCCTTCAACAAGGAAACTGTGCCAGACAAGTTTCACATACATGTGATCGACGAGCTTCTCGATGAACTACATGGGTCAACCATATTCTCGAAGATAGGTCTTAAATCCGGCTACCATCAGATCCGAATGAGAAGGGAGGATATGCCGAAGACCACCTTCAGGACACATGAAGGCCACTATGAGTTCTTAGTCATGCCTTTTGGTTTGACTAACGTCCCAGCTACATTCCAAGCATTAATGAATAAGGTATTCCGCCCCTACCTGAGGAGATTCGTGATGTTGTTTTTAACGATATTTTGATGTACAGCCGCGCGATGGAAGAGCATTTGGATCACTTGTAGGTGGTGTTCCAGGAGGTGCAGTATCACCAGCTATATGAGAATCGGAAGATATGTTTGTTTGGGCAGCCACAAGTGAAGTACTTGGGCCACGTGGTTTCTTCAGAGGGGGTAGCTACAGATCGGACGAAGATTGCGGCAATACTAGACTGGCCGCGCCTATACACTCTCCGGTGGCTGAGAGTGATCCTAAGCCACACAGGTTATTCAAGGCGTTTCGTAGAGGGGTATGGGACGATCGTCTGGCCACTTACGGAGTTGTTGAAGAAGGATCAGTTTGTGTGGGACGATGAGGCGACGCATGCTTTTGAGGCCTTGAAGAAGGCTATGACGATTGTACCAGTGTTGGCACTACCGGACTGCTCGAGGCCATTTGTGGTGGAGGCTGATGCCTCGGGGCATGGACTGGGAGCAGTACTGATGCAAGATCGACGTCCTATTGCGTACTACAGCTAGGTGTTGACAGCGAGGGCTCGGTTGAAATCAGTATATGAGCATGAGCTTATGGCGATAGTTCTGGCAATAATGAAGTGGAGGTCATACTTGCTGGGAAGGAGCTTTCTGGTGCGCACAGATCAGAGGAGCATCAAGTATTTATTGGAGCAGCGCATGGTGGCAAAGGAGCACCAGAAATGGCTGCGGAAATTAATGGGATACAGGTTCCAGATAGAGTACCACCCAGGGTTGGAGAATAAGGCAGCTGACGCACTGTCCAGGAGAGAAAAGGATGTTCAGTTGGCAGCTATTTCAGTATCTGTACTTCACGACTGGGAGCCACTCTAGAGGGAGGTGGAGGGGGATCAGGAGCTGGCAGGCATTAGAGTGGCACTCTTACAGGGGTCTGCAGATCACCCCGGTTATTCCTTGCAGGAGGGGGGTTTGTGTATTGGGGGCGCCTGACTATACCGAGGACTTCTGCCCACATTCCGCCATATTACAGGAGTTTCATTGCAGCGCTGTGGGTAGACATTCGAGGGTACTGAAGACATACCAGAGACTGGCTAGGAAGGTGCATTGGCGAGGGATGAAGGACGTCGCCAAGATGGTAGCAGAGTGTGACGTGTGCCAGCGTCACAAGTACATGGCGACGTCCCCAGGGGGTGTAATGCAGCCCCTATCCTTACCAGAACAAGTCTGGGAGGACTTATCTATGGATTTTATCGATGGGCTGCCCAAGTCGGGGGGATTCACGGTGATATTTGTTGGGGCAGACCGCCTCAACAAATATGCACACTTCATACCGCTCAGGCACCCGTACAGCGCAGTTTCAATGACGGAGGTATTCTTGAGGGAGGTGATCCGTTTACATGGACCCCCAAAGTCCATTGTCTCTGGTAGGGACAAGGTCTTTCTGAGCAGATTCTGGCAGGAGCTTTTCAGGTTGCAGTGTACAGTTCTGAGACAAAGTACCGC
Organism: Scilla litardierei; assembly: GCA_030789695.1. Lineage (NCBI taxonomy): Eukaryota > Viridiplantae > Streptophyta > Magnoliopsida > Asparagales > Asparagaceae > Scilla > Scilla litardierei. Next base: position 101,666 of record CM061133.1, on the reverse strand, counting down.
CTACCATGCCCAGACCGACGGCCAGACAGAGGTCGTCAACAGGAGCATAAAGACCTATTTGTGATGTTTCATCTCAGAGAGCCTTAAGGAGTGGACACGTTGGCTGTCGTCGGCAGAATATTGGTATAATACTTCTTATCACACAGCGGCTCAAACGACGACTTTCCGAATTTTATATAGTAGGGATCCCCCACCTGCTGCACTATGGACAGGAGACGACCCAGGTGTCAGATGTGGAGCAGTACTTGGTGGAGAGGGACCGGATTCTAGAGGAGCTGAAGCTCCATTTGGCTCAGGCTCAGCATGTCATGAAGGCGCGGGCTGACTTACACCGCCGAGATGTCCAGTTTGAGGTAGGAGACATTGTCTATTTGAAACTGCGTCCTTACAAGCAGAGGTCCCTAGCTCATCGAAGGAATGAGAAGCTGTCTCCCGGGTATTTCGGCCCTTTTAAAGTGAAGGCCAAGGTGGGAACATGGCTTATCGATTGAAGTTGCCCCAGGATCGATCATCCACCATGTATTTCACGTATCACAGCTGCGACAGGCGATTGGTGACCATACTCCCTCTCCTTCACTTTCAGAGACACTAACAGAGGACATGGAGGTCTTATTGGAGCCTGAGGAGCTGAAGGGGGTGCGCAAGAGAGGAACGGGGGCGCAGGAAGTGTTGGTTCGTTGGAGGGGCTTGCCAGAGCATGAAAGCACATGGTAGTTGGTGAGCGTCATGAAGCAGCAATTTTCAGACTTCTACCTTGAGGACAAGGTGGCTCTTTTGGGGTGAGTAGTGATGGGCTCATCGCATACTCTAGGCGGCGCACTAAGGGGACATCCGGCTCGACCAAGTGATCCAGGGACGTGCTTACACCTTTTACTTTAATTCCTTTATTTTATTAATTAGACGGGCAAACTTGTAATTTGCTATTTGGGAAAAGGGAGATTAATAGGGGTGCGGCGGCCGGCCCTAGGCATGCTTGATTTGATTTTGTGACTTATGGATAGACAAGTGCAGATGTCCTCTTAACGGTGTTTTGGGAGGGTGGTTGCCCCTTATAATCGTAGCCAATTTATCTTTTTCTGAGTTTTATCAATAAAGTTCAGATTTTGCCTTCGGATCTATCAGAAAGCTGATGGGGTACAGGTTTGAGATTGAGTATCGCCCAGGGCTAGAGAACAAGGCGACCGACGCACTTTCACATCGAGAGGAGGTTGAGTTGGCGGCCCTGGCAGTTTCAGTGCTACAGGACTGGGAGCCATTGCCGCATGAGGTGGAGCAGGACCAGGACTTGGCTGGCATATGTGTTGTGCTATTTCAGGGATCTACAGAGTACACATGGTATTCTATTCAGGACGGACGGTTCTGAATTGGGGGAAATTGGTTCTACCACAGACTTCGACATACATACCGACCATACTCCAGGAGTTCCACAACATCGCAGCAGGAGGGCACGCTGGAGTTCTCAAGACCTACCAAAGACTGGCGAGGGAGGTCTACTGGAAGGGAATGAAGAAGGATGTGGCGAAGATGGTTGTAGAGTGTGACGTTTGCTAGCATCACAAGTACCAGGCGATGTCTCCGGGAAGACTACAGCGGCTTTGCTCGATCAAGTGTGGGAGGACCTCTCCATGGACTTCATGATGGACTGCCGAAGTCGGGAGGATATACAATCATATTTGTTGTGGTAGACTGCATCAGCAAGTATGCGCACTTTGTACCACTTCGGCATCCGTACAGCGCAGTATCGGTGGCAGAGGTTTTTGTGAGAGAGGCCATTCGCTTGCATGGACCCCCAAAGTCCATTGTCTCGTATAGAGACAATGTATTCCTTAGTAGATTCTGGCAGGAGCTCTTCAGGCTTCAGGGACGGTGTTGAGACGGAGCACAGCCTACCATCCGCAGACAGATGGACAGACGGATGTGGTCAACCGGAGTGTGGAGACTTATCTGCGGTGCTTTATTTCAGAGAATCCCAAGGGGTGGGCTCGTTGGCTGGCTTGGACGGAGTACTGGCATAATACATCTTATCACACAGCAGCTCAGACGACACCTTTCAGGATCATGTACGGAAGAGACCCTCCGCATTTACTGCATTATGGGCAAGAGACGACACCGGTATCAGATGTGGAGCGGTATTTGGCAGAGATATCGGATTTTGGAGGAGCTGAAGCTCCATCTGGCTAGGGCTCAGCAGGTTATGAAGACGAGGGTGGACCTACACCGTAGAGATGTGCAGTTTGCAGTACCAGATATGGTGTACTTGAAGCTGAGACCCTACAGGCAGATATCCTTGGCCCACATGAGGAATGAAAAGTTAGCTCCGCGTTATTTTGGACCTTTCGAGTTCGAGGCCAAGGTGGGACCAGTGGCTTACAGGTTGAGACTACCCCCATGATCTACTATCCATCCAGAATTCCATGTGTCACAGCTGCACCAGGTTATCGGAGACCACACACCCTCGCCCACCCTTCCGGAGACACTGACAGATGATATAGAGATGAGGTTGAAGCCTGAGTCGCTGAAGAGGGGTCCGTAGAGAGAGCACGAGAGAGCGTAAGGTTCTGGTACAGTGGAAGGATTTGCCTGAGCACGAGAACACGTGGGAGTCCATGGATGTGATGACAAAGCAATTTCCAGGCTTCCACCTTGAGGACAAGGTGGCTCTTTGGGGAGGGAGTAGTGATGGGATGCGGGTTTACACCCACCGACGCTTGGGCAAACCGCGCGTGTGCTTGGAGCCGGCCGCGACTTAGGGGCGTATTCGTCCCCTTGCATCTAATTTTATTTTAATGGCATACTTGTAATTAGATTAAAGGGGGTTTACTATTAAACTAGGGCTAACCGTCATTGATGTTTTTTATGCTTAATATTGATATTTTATGATATTTCTTTCAAGAGTTCTTCGAGAGATCCTAGGAGAGTGCGGACGTCCTCGCTTATTGGTGTCTTGGGAGGGTGGTTGCCCCTATAATTGTAGCCAAACCTATCTTTTATCGCTGTTTTATTCAATAAAAGTTCAGTTTTGCGTGATTCCTATCACAAATCAGCTTCGCTGGTATGTTTGGATATTATTCTAAGGTTCATAAAACTCTATAAAATAGCAGTAGCTTGTTTATGATACAAGAAGCTTAAGGAAACCATATAAGAGGTTTCAGTTGCTATGAAATTAACATGGGAGATCACTCGCAGATTTTGCGATACAGTCATTATTATATGAAGTAATAATTAGCCGTGTAGCACAAATACTTGTATAGCCAAGTCGTGTTGGGTAGGTGTTAGATGTTTGTGCAACATAAGTCATTAATGAGAGATTTTGCATTTGGATATTTCTATATGTGATGTTGAAATGAATATGGATTTCATTGACACGCTGATGTTAGAAGTAGCTAGATTAGATACATGAACGAGGTACATTCTTATAATAATTTGCCTGACTAAATAACTAAATAGATTTCAAAGACCATATGGGGGAGGAAGTGAAAGTAAATGACATTTTTGCAAAGAAAATTTTGAGTATTGCCATCTTGAGAAGCATGTGGAAATTCAGTGGAGAACCAATTGTGTTTATACTTCATCTCACTCTATTAAAGTTCAGCTAACTTTTTTGGGCTTTTTGATTTTGTTGGTGGCTTGGAAGACCACGTGATTGCATCACCAAAAATTGCATGACCAATAATATAGGCTGTTTTTACCCTGCCAAATGGCACTTAGGATTTATTGTCAGCTCCTAACACTTTGTTTCCCTTTCACCAAATTGGAACAACTAGATGGTCCTTCGGATTGACAGCAATCATAGAATTGTTGTCAAATTTTCATGCAGTTTTCCACTCCATGGCAAATCCCATTATGATGGGGGGCGGCTTGTATTATGTGGATTTAATATTTAACTTCTTATGGCCAAAATTATATGGTTAATAGTTGGAAATTATGACTGTTCGCATGCACCCCTACTGGGGTCCACCAATTGTTACTTGCCTTGGCATTCTATGGTATCCACGACCCTAAGCAAAATCCCACTACCTTTTGTGGCCATACCACTTTCGAAGTGAAACTCTCTAAGTTCGTGTGCGGTTAACTGCCATCACGAACTCCACTTATAGTTCTTTCTTAGAAGTACATCATCAACCCCACAAAGGACGACATCATTTCCCTCACTGTTGGAGTGTTGCATAAATTTAACATTTCTAGTAGTCACGCCTCCCGTAGCTAGGGTCATCTCCTTAGCATCCAGCACCAGCATGACCACTACCTGGTTGATTATTCACGCAATACTCGCTATTAAGGCTGCAGTCCTTATATGTCTTGATTTCAACTCATTAGCTAATGAGTTCTAACGTTAAGGGTATGTGTCATATGCAACTGGCAAGCTTTTTACCCTTTCAGTTTAACACCACGAGACCAGTGAACAGAAATGTATCTGTAAATTGGGCACTTAACATAATCATGTGTGAACCTAAGATGAGTGGGCTACTTTATTCTTAATTATTCATCTTTCTCACACTGTAAATGCCCATTGTGCCAATCCTCTACCAAATTTACCAAAAAACTTACCGGCGACTGGAGCTTCTGCTTCCTGTCATGCCACTATGTTGTAATCAAGTCAACCAACATCTAGAACCGTGTTATTCTCAAAAGCCCTAATTCAGGAAATTATAACTTCAGTTTGAGCTAGAAGCCAACAGTAGAATTATATGATCTATGTGCTCTTGTGTCATCAGAATGCCAGAGAAGTGTCGATACACGTCTTCCAACAAGTGCAACATGACAGAAACCTCAATTTCGAGAATCTCATCACCATCGGTGCAATGTAAATATGATCAGACCCTAATCACCGTGCTAAAGTAGGTTTTTGTCTCAACAGCCACTCCTAACTGCCCAACGCTTCCTGGTTGAATGGTTGAATTAAATTATCTGATTCACCCATGCGGATGGAGATTGTTGTATGATGCTGTTAGTGGCAATGAGGAGGCTAAAGTTCTTACCTTACCCTTGCCATAAATACCCAATGCATGATCTGCCTACTGTGTTGTTTAGTCTCTAAACCCAACCAAAATGAGTTCGCGTAAATTTTCTGGTACTCTACCCATAGAGTAACGGGTAAATTGGGAAAACCACCAAACAATTAAATATTCTCAAAAACTTAGTAACATTTGCCTATAATATAAGCATTATCTACTTCGAATGATCTTGATCTCAACGTCATATAATATATTCACGAGATTTTGCACAAAACTATAGGAGATGTGAGCTATGGTGCAAATACCATCTAAAACAGCATAAGGTAAAATAAATGATATATAACACATACTGAAGTTAATGAAACAAATATGACATCACAAGTACCTCCATGAAATTGTGGAACTGAGTGAACATTCTAAACATCAGCTTCGCCAAGGAAATATTACCCCTAAAACAAGTCCAAATTTGTTATAGATTAAATAATCAAAAAAGAAAACATAACTCAAGTCAAAGTCTTACCATGACTGATCAAAATGAACGTGAGGATAATGAATGACCACAGGCTGGACTGGGAAGCCAGGAATGAAGGCACCAAGTTGGAACGATATGATGGCTCTTCCGTTTGTTGTGGTACCCTCCGGGAACAATAAGACACGAGGAAAATCATTGCATGAAGCCTTTCTCTGAATTCAATCCTTAAAGGCATGATTCTGTATCAAATTGCTAATAAATTGAAAAAAAAATGGTTTCTTTATCGTATATTTGAAGAAAGCATCCGAAGAAGAAAAAATTAATTTCCTCACTCCATAAAGCTATCAAGTAGAATACATATTTCCACCACCAAAAATGTATTTTGCAGAAATCAGTTTGAGTAAAAACATTTTAGTATGAACCTCTCGCACCCTCTTCGTAGCGGGCGCAAGTTGTTGCTTTTATGCGCGTGCACGATGGGACAGTGAAAGGATGTTGCTTTTAAACATTTCATATGTTTCATATTTACTGGTTCTCAATTCTAGCAAGGGAATTAAAAAACAAACAAGAGAACCATATATAGAAGAAAAGAAAGGAGGTTTGGATGATCTATCTTTGGTTAATCATTGTATAGGAGTTCATGTGTCTCATGATATACAACACGATATGATACCAAATAAAACCAATATACGATATGCATCATGATTTGATAATTCTGCATATAACCTATTCCCTCTCCAATTCCTAGCGACTTATATCAGTTGCACTATGAAAACTGCAAATTATGGTTTCTTGTTTGGAATAAGCCCATAATTTAGTACAGGTTTTAGGTTGCAAGTGGGTGGACAATACTGCATGTGCAAATGTATAAGCTTCTTGTAAGTAAATTGCAAATCACTGTATATAGGCAAGGAGTATCATGTGTGTCAATTGATTACACAATCAACTTTCTACCAGAACATTTATCAAGCTTGTGCTTTTGTGTATGCATGAATAGACTTGGCTATATTCAGACATTCACAAAGGTCCAATAAGCATATACAGGTTCTAAATTATTTAATCATTGAGTATATTCTTAATTTTATAGAAAAGAGTGTAAGAAGTGAACCTAGGTAAATAGCAAAAGATTTCAACTTCCAAAACTTCTCCTCTCTCTTCTATATTCAGTTATCTAAGTTTCTATTTTCCTGCTAAAGTCATAACCAGCAAATATTCTTTCCTTGGTAGAACTCATAAAATTTTCTATCCATATCGTATTGTATCGAACAACATGTCACATCTGGTATAATATGGAATGTTTGATTTCTTCATAAATGTTTTTATATAAGTGTTAAGGCCAAAATTGACCGAAACAGTTGTCAAGCTGACGTGGGCTCTTCGTGTTGGATCGGAGCCTCGTCAGCAGATGAAGTGGGACCCTATGTTGGAAGAACCTGGGTCGAGTGATGGTGGTAGATGATGATGTGGTACCCGATCGACCCTCGATCAGCTTGTACGTCTGTCGCTCGAGGTTGGGAAGCTCGGGGACGACCCTTGCGGGAGATGGAGACTCGTCGATCTACACCACAGAGACACGTTAGGGGGTCGGATCTGAATTCCGACCCAAATCCTCTCTAAAGCTTAAGGTAGTGTGGGAACTTAAAGAAGAAAGGGAGCTTGGTGCAGCTGAAATCGACCCACGGAGGTTCGTCTCAGATCTAACGGCGCAAGCTCTAAAGTGCAAGAAATATCAGCTGAGAAAGTAGAGTTCTATATCTTAGATCTCATACCTTGAAGATGAAACCCTTCCTCCTATTTATAGGCACTCTGGGTCCTTTTTGTGACGTTCGAGAGATAACGGCCACCCATTATGTGGCCACGATATTCCCCCTTTAATAGAAGTAAATGTTATACACGTTTCCGCGAATTACGACCCCGTCTTTAATCCCACGTTCGAGTGCGGGTAATGCAATGGTCGACTGGCCAATGGGCTTTGACTGAGTCGATGTCGGGCTTCTCTTGTGGGCCTCGTGGGCCTTAGTCATCCATCGGTCGAGTCATCTCGAGTGTCAGTCCAATGACTCAACAATAGCCCCCGTCGCACGACCTCAAAGGGTCTGCATGTTGAAGTCAAAAGACGTTACATCGCATTAATGGGGCGCGGCAGTCGAGAAAATAACACTCAAGTTCCAGGGGGCCAAAACGCCTGCTTCGTCGATTCGGATGATTTGCCGGTTCGAAATCCAAGATATTTAGAGCCTTTGGATCTTCGACACGTGCTTCATCATGTGGTTGTTGCCCTGCCTATATAGGACGGTTCTAGCAGTAGAACGTCTTCATTCTCTTGGATTTAGATTTTCCTTTCCTCGAAAGAAATGGCTTCGTCCTCCAACTCTACCTCTGAAGGGAGCTTGGTCACCGTTATGCAGAAGAATAAGGATAAGGTTATGGAGCCGTCTTTGCTCACAAATCTGAGGTCCAACGTCAAGGCTAGCCAGATTCCCGAGCTTCAGATGAGTTACATCCGTCTCAATTACCAAGTCCGGGTGTCTGCGATGGACGAGAGGGTCCATCGTTTCGGCGATCGGGAAGTGGGGGTATACGTCAAAGCTTTCGAACGAGGCATTCGATTCCCCATGCATCCCTTCATGTGGTACTTCTTGTGTACCATGAACATTTCTCTCTACCAGTTGATACCGAACGCCATTGGCATGTTGACGGGCTTCGTAGCTCTGTGTGCGGTGAAAGAAATTGAACCGTCTCTGAGAATATTCAATTATTTTTTTCTCGATCCCTCCCCTCAAAATCCCGGGCTGATATACGATAATGGCACGTCGATGCAGGAAGTTGTTGGAAGACCTTCCCACCTTTAATCACAAATGGAAAGACTAGTTTGTATGTGTGGTTTTCCAAGGGGAGGCGAGCTTCTGCACCGGTGGGGGTGCCCCTAACTTGAGCCCGCCGAGGATAAGCCGCTGACAAGCGAGGAGAAGAAAGCCACCGACACATTGACGAGTCTGCCAGAGGATATGAGGTCGGTCAAGTGGCTGTGGTCCGACGATGTGCTGCGTCAGACCGTGTGGACGAAAGGTTGGTTCGATCGTGCCCCCCAACCGTTCGACCTTCATTCTTCGACTTAACCTGTTTGTTGCTTCTGCAGGCATGGCCAGTGTGGATTATCAGGTAGATCCCGCACTGAGGGAAGCAGTCGAGGCTTCCATCAGAGAGGAGGTGAGCATGTTGTCTCCTTGGGTGCTAATTGTGGTGGAAGTGGTGGCCCAACCATCGGAGGATTGACCCATGGTTGTTGAGAGGGTTGCTCAGGTGGCCTGCCTTCAGAAGAAGAAGAAAGAAAAGCACGCCTACAAATTTGAAGTAGTTGCACTTGAGGGGGCTAAGAGGAGGCTGTGACTCGTTCTCAGCGACTCGGAGCCGTCTGGGTCGAATGCAGCCGGGGAGCAGGTCCAGGCCAAAGAGTACTCTTCATGAGAAAGATTCGGGGAAGACTCAGATCCATCCGGAGCTTCTTCTACACAAGGACTCCTGGCCTTGGGGTCTGTTCCCTCATGTAGAGTTGTCTGAAGACATCCCGATAAATTTAGGCCAATTTTGTTGGAGAGCCGATCTCCTCATACCCCATTCGACTGCTCCGAGGAGGAGCTCGTTTGGGCGGAATTTCCGATAAGTCGTGGAGATTCCGCTCTTCTTAATTGTAGAGCTGCCTCCCGCATTGCTAAGAATGCGACCCTCGCACGGGACATGACTGTCGTGTAGAGGGTCGACTATGAGCGGCTTGTGTCGATAGCTGTTCATGCCAATGTCCAGGTAATTATTGCTCCAGCCTCCCTCGTAGGTGATACCAGCACGGATGTTTACCATCGTGTGTTGTTTGCAGGCTCGTGTGGCCACCGCGGCTTTGCGTCGTCATGCTCCGGTGGTGGCCAATCATGAGGTCACCCTAGAGGCCGATAGGTCGGCCGTGTAAAGATCTCAAGTTGAGCTGACTAGACTCAGCCTTCTCTCCGAGACGAGATTGAATCGCCTTCAGAAACTCGAGCATGAGTTACGCGAGTCTCGTAGGAAGGAGGCTGAACAAACTGCCTTGAGAGAGCGAGCGGAGGACGCTCTGTTGGAGGAAAGTCAAAGCCGAGGTTTGTAGCGGCCGGTTCAAGAGTTCACGGATTCGTTTTCTGATTTCGACGAGCTATACAAGTAAGGCTACGAGCGATGTCGATTGGAGATGAAGAACCGATTTTCTGACATTTCCACTGAGATCGACAAGATCCCGGTGGTGTTTTCAGACCTCGGCGATGACGAATCGAGCCAATGCACGGAGGAGGCTGCTCTTGTCGACGAAGTTGTCACCATGACCGGCGACGATGCAGGAGCGGATGCTACGGGGGACCCTGAGTCCACGGCCGTGTTGGATAGAGACCAAGGGCCTAGCCAACCGCTATAGAATCTCGGCGCTCTTTGTATGCCTGCTTTTGTAAAATTTTGAATGTATAGTGGATGATGTAAATGAAAACGATGTTTTGCAATATGAGTGGCAGAAGAATTGGCCTGCATATACTTGTTTGTTGTTGCATTCCTTTGTTTGTTGTCGCTTACGTCATATGGTGGTCGCAACGCCTGATGGCCCCTTTCGATGGGTTAGGTGCTGCTTCAGGATGATCGGATATAAACCATCGAAACATGATTGGAAGTTGACCACTGCGTTCCATGGTGAGAAAGCGTTTTCCTCGACTCATGACTGACGGTACGAGAGTCGTTCAGTGGCGAAGAGATGGCCCTTCGACTTACAGTGGACGACGTTTTGGGAGAGTCGTTCAATAGCGAAGGAGTGGTCCTTCGACTTACAACTGACGACGTCTTGGGAGAGTCGTTCAGTAGCGAAAGGGTTGCCCTTCGACTTACAGCTGACGATGTGTTGGGTGAGTCATTCAGTAGCGAATGGGTGGCCCTTTGACTTATAGCTGACGACGTCTTGAGAGAGTCGTTCAGTAGCGAAGGGGTGGCCCTTCGACTTACAGCTGATGATCTTTAAGAGAGTCATTCAGTAGCGAAGGGGTGGCCCCTCCGTCTTATGGCTGACGACACGTTGTAGGAGGGTCGTTCAGTGGCGAAGGGTGGCCCCTTCGACTTACAGCTGACAACCTTTAGGAGAATCGCTCAGTGACGAAGGGGCAGCCATTCGACTTACGGCCGACGACCTTTTAGAAGATTCGTTCAGTTGCGAAGGGGTGGCCCCTCCGACTTACGGCTAACAATCTTTTAGGAGAGTCGTTCAGTTACGAAGAGGTGGCCCCTTCGACTTACGGCTAACGACCTTTAGGAGAGTCATTCGGTGGCAAAGGGGCGGCCCCTTCGACTTATGGCTGACGACCTTTTAGGAGAGTCGTTCAATTACGAATGGGTGGCCCCTCCGACTTATGGCTGACGACACGTTGTAAGATGATCGTTCAGTGACGAACGGGTGTCCCCTTCGACTTACGGCTAACGACCTTTAGGAGAGTCGTTCAGTGATGAAAGGGTGACCCTTCAACTTACGGCTGACGGCCTTTTAGGAGAGTCGTTCAGTTGCGAATGGGTGGCCCCGTCGATTTATGGCTGATGACCCCTTAGGAGAGTCGTTCAATAGTGAAGGGGTGACCCCTTCGACTTATGGCTGACGACATGTTGTAAGAGTGTCGTTCAGTGACGAAGGGGGGCCCCTTCGACTTACGATTGACGACCATTAGGAGAGTCATTCAGTGGCGAAGGGGTTGTCCTTCGACTTACGGCTGACGACCTTTTAGGAGAGTCGTTCAGTTGTGAAGGTGTGGCCCCGTCGACTTATGGCTAACGACCCCTTAGGAGAGTCGTTCAATTGCGAAGGGGTAGCCCCTTCGACTTATGGCTGACGACACGTTGTAGGAGTGTCGTTCAGTGACGAAGGGATGGCCCCTTCGACTTACGGCTGACGACCTTTAGGAGAGTCGTTCAGTGGCAAAGGGGTGGTTCTTCGACTTACAGCTGACGACCCCTTAGGAGTCACTATCACGGATTTCATCAATATGAATTCAGTTTACCCAGGCTTTCCTAGGATCGAATCTTTTAGATGGGATTTTTGATGGGATAGTTTTTGTAGAATTCATGAAGGCTTAAGGAAGCAAAACTTTATTTGATGAAAGAGACATGCTTTATTGAAAGGAGTGATAAAAAAGGCGTACATGTGTTTCCGAACTTCATCGGAGCTGTTGATGTCTAAATCCTCTTTATTTGACCCTGTGCTCGGATGGTTTGCTAGTCGATGACCTTGGTGACGGGTGACCCCGTCATCTTGCCCTTCTGCTTGGAGGATCCCTCCTTGCTAGGTTGATCATTAGCCGAGTTTTGGCGTGTTCTCGCTTGACTAGTGCATCGATCTCTTTTTTGAGAATCCAACAGACGTTGGTATCGTGCCCATAATCATTGTGGTACTAGCAAAATTTGAAGTCGTCCCTCTTCTTGTATTGCCCTTCTTTGCTATCTCTTGAATCAGCTCCTCTCGTGGGGCGTAAACGACGACCTCCGTCTTAGGAGCGCTCGGCTTTGCATAGGTAGGGCGCTCCTTACTTCGAGGGCTCCTCTCTCTGGGTCTTGTCTCGAGACTCCTTGCGAGGGGTTCCCGGAGTTGGTTTCTATCGCCTTGAGTCCCCACGACGGGCGAGAGTGCCTGTCGTACTTGCTCCGGTGGGTTCCTCTGCCTCTTCGAAGATGGTGAACCGATCCGTTATGTTGAGCATTTCTGCGATGGTGTTAGGAGGAACTGGTGGAGGGCCCTTCACAGGTGCGTGTTCCAGACCGCCTGAGTGAGCGCCGCTATGACAGTCATGTCCGGCGTCTCTTCTACATCGAGCCTCTCGTCGTTGAATCTCTGGAGGAAGGCTCGAATCGACTCATTCTCATTTTGTTTGAGCGAGAAGAGGTGGGTGAACTTCTTCTTAGGACGTCGGCCCGCGACGAACTGCTTGCAGAACATTTCCGACAATTCATCGAATGACCCGATGCAGCCGTAGGATAACCCTTGGTACCAGCTTTCTGCCCTCTTGAATAGGGTAGTGAGGAATGCTCTACAAAGGTATGGATCATCGGCCCCGTGAAGCAGCATTACATTCAAGTACTTATGAATGTGCGACCACGGGTCGCCTCTGCCATCATACGCTGATAGGGCAGGGCATTTAAACTTGGAAGGAGGAGGAGCAGAAGTGATATTCTCCCTCAGCGTAGTCCTCCGAATCGCAGATCGGAAGAGTAGAGATCACCCCTCTTCGGCTTGCACGTAATTGGCTCCTGAAGATCGGTTTGGGATCTCTACCCTCCTTCCGAATCCACCTGCAAGGTTAAGAGGGTTATAACCCAGGGGAACCACATACATTACCTGATTCAGGATGTTGCGGGTTGCTTCCCGGTAATTGGAGGGTGTGTGTTTCCCCTGGAGAACTAAGGCCCGATTGTCGACCCACATTCTGCCGTATTGGTGAGATGTGGGGTTGCGTTTTGTGAGTTGATCTCCAGTTGGTTTGCTCTCAGATCCCCCTGGTCTCGGAGGAAGGCCGCATCTTCAGTTGGTGTCAGTGCCGTGTTTTGAGGCGGCAACTGCTCATTCAAGAGCGATGGATTCCCCATGTTTTGGCGTATCAAGGTAGCCAAAACAGCGAGACTCCTGTCGACCTACTCGGTGAACTATGTGAATTCCTTCCATGTCACCTCAGGCTCCTTCGTGGCCCTTGCCGGTCGTTTAGATGGAGATGTGGAGTCCGCGGCCTCCTCCACCAGGACGCCATTCGTTTTCTGCTTCTCCTTCGGACATTCGATCAATCCGACGTTGCTGTGTCCAGCTATCATAGCTTTTCGATTGCTTCGGAATGTCGAGCTGGTTAACATTTTCCACAGACTTCACCAAACTGTTGAGGCCAAAATTGACCAAGACAGTTGTCAAGTTGACGTGGGCTCTTCGTGCTGGGTCGAAGCATCGTCAGCAGATGAAGTGTGACCCTAGGTTGGAAGAACCTAGATCGGGTGATGGTGGTAGATGATGATGTGGTACCCGATCGACCCTCGATCAGCTCGTACGTCTGTCGCTCGAGGTTGGAAAGCTCGGAGACGACCCTTGCAGGAGATGGAGACTCGTCGATCTACATCACAGAGACACGTTAGGGGGTCGGATCTGGGTTCCGACCCAAATCCCCTCCGATACTTAAGTTAGTATGGGAACTTAAGTAAGAGATGGAGCTTGGTGCAGCCGAGATCGACCCACGAAGGTTCGTCTCAGATCTGGTGGCGCAAGCTCTAAAATGCAAGAAATATCAGGTGAGAAAGTAAAGTTCTGAGAAAGTAGAGTTTTATGTCTTAGATCTCGTACCTTGAAGATGGGAACCTTCCTCCTATTTATTGGCACTCTGGGTCTTTTTTGTGACGTTGGAGAGATAACGGTCACCCATTATGTGGCCACGATATTCCCCCTTTAATAGAAGTAAATGTTATACACGTTCCCGCGAATTATGAGCCCATCTTTAATCCCACGTTCGAGTGCAGGGAACGCAACGGTTGACTGGCCAATGGGCTTTGACTGAGTCGATGTCGGGCTTCTCATGTGGGCCTCGTGGGCCTTAGTCATCCATCAGTTGTGTCATCTCGAGTGCCAGCCCAATGACTCAACAATAAGTGTTTAACTAAAACGATAAGAACTGGATATAAAAGAGAGAAACGGAGATCACAAAAAAATCTCTTTGATCCATTCCCAGATATCTTTGATCCATTCCCAGATTCAGTTTTCCCATAAAACCCCACCTAATGATCAAATACCATTGGTTCTTTATAGGCGTACAACTTAAGAAAACAAAAAGACCTTAATTCGCCAATATTTGAAGTTTGGACATCTGCTGGTGACTGAAGTTGTTGGTCAATAGGGTGGTCGAGTCTATTGATGCTTGCACGAAAGTTCAAGCATAAAAAGAATTCTGATAGACTTCTGATAGTGTAATCAATTGACATTTATGATAGCCCCTGCCTACATATAGTAATGTTCAATTAGCTTGCAAGAAAAGACAAGGAGACATCTGCCAATGTAATTTTCTCCACTCACCTGCACAACAAAAAAATAGAGAAACCTAAGACTTGAAGTAAATTATTAACATATTCCAAACAAGAAATCATCGTCTGCAGCTTCCAAAGTACAACTGATAGAAGCTTGTAGGAATTAGAGAGTAAATGCGGAATAGGCTTACTTCCCGAATATATGAAAATTTTCCCTACGAACAATATGAAAAGATAATAGATTTGCCAAAAATAATGGACATGTGTACTACTGAGTTGAAAGAAGAAAATTTTACCTTTATTTCACTAACAGCATGTTTCCTTGATGCCGCTGAGAACCTATCAACATAGATAACCTACATGTTTAAAAAAGGATGCCGAGATCAATTTAGTATATTTGTTCTCATGTATGCCAAAAGCTACAAATAATAATATCATCAAGAGACCAAGTTATTGTAAGTCAGAGAAGCATATCTGAATCCCTTAATCTGTTAAAAAAATTCTGTCTAAAAAATGCATATAGATACCTGCATTGCTCTGATTATTGTTCCAACAAAGGGCAGGGAATCATGTGACTCAGAAGCAACGATGGTTGGGAATAACTCGTAGAAAAAGAATATGGGATCGACGTATGAAACGTGATTGGAAACAACAATAGGGGCAACCTCCCGGGGAGCAGGGTTTCCAATTCGCTTAATCCACTGATAACTGAAGTAACAAAACAACATGAGAAAATGTTATCAAACAAGTTCAATATAACAATAGATCTAATGTGGCAGGGCTTATATCATGAGTTGCAAAATTCTTGGGCTTCCTTTGAACAATCGTATGTTGCTTCTCATAGATGGAACATGGAAATAAGGAATAAAATTAGGTCAAAATTATTATGAGATTAAAATAGAATATTAGAAAAATTACCCGAAGGAGAAGAGGATGCATCTGGTACATATCCTTGTAATCAACATGATTCTGGATCGCCATCCAGGCATGGGGCTCTGCCGATCCTTCCATCCTTGCAAGGCTAATTTGGTGGCCAGATAACCAACGGCAAGTGACAATCCAAATATCGCCAGCCTGATCAAAGCCACGGGGATTGTCATCGCTAGCTTGAACCACTCGTAATAACAGAAACTGCCGCTGATGCTGGGCGTGTGATTCCGGAACGGATCGATGGAGCTGGGCATCGGAACCGTGAACTCGGCCGAATCCGGCCCCAAGAACATGAATGGATTTGGATATTGGCGGCTGTCATCATCACTCACAGCTGTTGCGGGTGCTGCTCCGTTGGTCTGATTATAGGGGGCACCACCCTCGTCTGAGGCGGCGATGATGATGACGTGATCTTCCGCTTCCGTTTCTTCTCTTTGTTGTTGTTGTTGTTGTTGTTGTTGTTGATTGAGGAGTAGAGGGGATTTTAGGTCAACATCATCGTCGGCGGAGTTGTCCATCGAGTCCGCCATTAATGGAGAGGGATGGATGATAGGTTCCGACGGCGCCAGCGGACAACGAGGGTTAACACAAGAGAGAAGGGACGAAGAAGCGATAGACAGGGAATCAAAGCAATCGGATCAAATCGAAATCAAAGCACATCGCCAAATCAAAGACCGCCACTTCAGAGGCACACACGAGAATACAATCTTGAATCTTGGAATTTGGGGCCAGTCAAGAAGAGGAAAGTTGGGAAGAGGGATGCTTCCCGCTATATTAATAACTAAATAATAATCACAAATGTGTACAACTTTTTCCCAAATTTCTCAAACATTTGTTGTTTTGTAAAATATATATTTAAGACATAATTTTATAACATTCTCGGGATCTGGATATGAAACATGTGGAGACGTGCTCAACATGTTCCATTTGCCTCCGCCCAGCATAAATAACACTCTTTTTTCTATCTTTTTTTTTTTTTGGGTAAGTAAGAACTAATATCTCTTTTTCATCTTGAAGAAGGGTGCATAATAATATTCCGATGTAAAAAAAAAAGAAAGGTGCATAAATAACTCTTTTCTGTTATAAACGGGCTTCTTGGTGGGCCTACCCGTTAGTGGGTATCCACCCATTATGTAACCCTACCACTATAAATATAGGGCTATGGCCTTCATAGCCGCCAAGTTTACAACACGTTATCAGCACGCTCAAAGCTAAGCCGAACCCCTGCCGACGGACGGACGCGACGGACGGACGCGACGTGAACGGGCTTCCTTCACCGAACGTCGCTAAATCCGACGGGTAGGATCTAGAGGTAACTTTCTCCCTAGATCTAAATTTTGTATATGCGCATATGTGGTGATTTAATTCTTTTTGGCTCAATCGATCAAAAACACACCGTTTTTATCGCTAAAAATCACCCTTTTTCAATAAAAAAACGTATTTTTGGAAGAAAAAATTGGGTTTTCCCACTAAAAATCGGATTTTTACCCGTTGTTTTTCCCCAAAAATCACCAAAACCAGAAATAGGGTTCACCCACGCCCCCCCCCCCCCCCCCCCCCCCCCCCCCCCCCCCCCCCGTCGCCGGCAGCGGCGGGGGCCTTCCCGCCGTCGCTGCGGCGGCGGGAACCCCCTCCCCCCCCCCCCCGCCACTGCAGGCGGGGGTTTCCCCACCGCCTGCAGCGGCGGGCAACCCCCGCCGCCGCCGGCGGGGGCAACCCCCGCCGCAGCAGGCGGGGGCTCCCCGCCGCCGCCGGCGGGGGCAACCCCCGCCGCCGCAGGCGGGGGCTCCCCGCCGCCTGCAGCGGCGGGGCACCCCCGCCGCCGCCGGCGGGGGCAACCCCCGCCGCCTGCTGCGGCGGGCAACCCCCTCCCCGCCGCCTGCTGCGGCAAACGGGCCCGCCCGCCAGTAGCGGGTACGGGCCCGGCGTGCGTACCCCAAAACCCTAACTAGGGTTTCTGACCCAGAAATTTTTTTTCGAATTTTCAAAAATTTTTCAAATTTAATTGCGATTCTTTTTCGTTATAATCTGGACCAAATTGCATGTGATTTTTACTCATCGCAAATTATATTTGGATTTATAATTTTCTTTAAAAAAACGTTTAAAAATTAAGAAGATCTTGCGACCGCTCTGCCGTTAGTCAACTAACCTAACGGTGCATGACGTTGACTAGTGGTGCAATAATTTTTAAACGGTAGATTTCATTTTCCATTATAAACTGCCTGTGATGAATAAATAAATTGCCTGCGATGTATAAACTGTCTGTGATGATGCCTGCTGCATTATAACTGCCTGCGACGAATGGTTAATATTTGCTGTGGTTTTGGATCGGCTAGTTTATCACCATCTTTATTTTTCATGCATTATTTTCTTTTTGAGAGAAAAATGTAGTGAGGATAATTTTGTAAAATTACAAGCCCGGCGGACGCCTCAAGAAGATGAAGGACTATTCCAGAAGAATAGGGGCCCCACGGGGGTTCCCGAGTTGTACTTTCTTTCTTTTTGGGACTGTAATGGACTGTAATTATTTATGGTGATTAGCCGATCCACGCAGCAAATATTTATGTCTGATGTGCTTAATTATTTATTTTTCCGCAAAATATCTAATTAATGCTATCTTTTTACATGCTAGAGTGATAAATGGCCAAAATTGCGAGCGTCGATTTCGACGTTTTGGATGCTTCAGGAAAGAATTACTTAAGCTGGCAGCTGGATATAAAATTCCATCTGCGAGCACAGGGATTGAGTCACGCCATTGCCTTAGGCGATAAAGTTTCTGATATAGATAAAGCGAAAGCAATTATCTATATCAGACGCCATATCGATCGGACCCTGAAGGCCGAGTACCTAACGGTGGAAGACTCGTATGAGTTGTGGACCGCCCTCGAGGACAGGTATAAACATCAAAGGGATGTTATCCTACCTCGAGCGCGATATGAATGGGAGAACCTCCGTCTCCAAGACTTCAAGTCTATTGCCGAGTACAACTCGGCACTTTTCAGCATCACCTCACGCCTGAAGTTGTGTGGTGAAAAGGTGACGGAGGAACGCATGTTAGAGAAGACGTATACATCATTCCATGAGAAGGATGTCATACTGATGCAACAGTATCGTGAACGAAAGTTCACAAAATACTCTGAGCTTCTCTCATGCCTTCTGATGGCAGAGCAGAATCGTGACCTCCTTCTGGCCACCCACAACTCACGCCCTACCTGCACTGCTCCTGCGCCTGAAGCGCACCACAGCTCCTTCCAGAAGAAAAGGGGCAACTTCAAAGGCAAACCCCAGAAGGGCAAGACCATGAAGAAGCAGGCTCGAGGACCCCCTCCAAGAAACAACCAAGAGGGAAAGAAGAAAAATGTGTGGAAGAGAAAAGACGACGGCCAGACTTCTGCCCCCAGAAAGGACTGGGAAGATAAATGCCACAGGTGTGGCATGACTGGACACTGGTCCAGAAATTGTCGTACTCCACGCCACCTTCAGGAGTTGTACAAAGCAAGCCAAAAGAAAGCTGAGACAAACATGGCGGTTCAAGAAAACCTGGCACCAATCAGGTTCATCGCCGAGGACTTCTCCAACGATGACCTGCTCGACTGAGGACATTTATCTACTTTATATGCATTGTAGTTTTTTTCCTTTTGAGAAACAATTTATCTGCTTATCTCTGGCATGTTTTAAGTACTTTTTCAGACATCAATTTAATTTTCGTAGTATATACCTTTGTGTTTTTGCCTTATACTGCGACTTTTCTTTAAAATAGATGGACTTTAAATGCCTAGTGGACAGTGCCTCTACGCACACGATCCTCCAAGACATCTGCTTTTTTCAAAGCATTAATAAATACGATGGCACCGTAAATACGATTTCCGGTCCATCAAGTATCATTGAAGGATCAGGGGAAGCACATTTTATGCTCCCCAATAGTACAAAACTACTCATAAAAGATGCCCTTCTCTCCCCTAGCTCGCATAGGAACCTGTTGAGCTTTAAAGATATCCGCTTAAACGGATACCACCTAGAAACGGTGAGCAAAGGAAACAGTGAATACCTTGATGTAACGTTCCATAAAAACGGTGCTAAAAACACCGTCGAACGTTTCGAGGGACTCCCGTCGGGTCTCTACCACACAAGGATCGGAGCAATGGAAGCAAACACATTGGAGCACCAGAAGTGCCAAAATCAACCAGAATTCAAACTCTGGCACGATAGACTTGGACACCCCGGAAGGAATATGATGCGTCGCATCATATCCCAATCACGTGGAATTAATCCGAAAAGCCTGACGCTACTTCGGAAGGGTGCAAATCCTTGTCCCCCTTGTTACAAAGGGAAATTGATTACGAGACCATCCACCCTGAAGGTGGACTCTGAGTCTCTGAGCTTCCTAGAGAGAATACATGGTGACATTTGCGGGCCTATTCACCCCGCAAGTGGACCATTTCGGTACTACATGGTACTAATTGACGCATCTTCAAAATGGTCATATGTGTGCCTCTTGTCCACCCGCAACGTAGCCTTTGCAAAGCTACTTGCACAAATTATAAAATTGCGGGCACATTTCCCAGACAACCAGATCAAGAAATCGCGTCTGGACAATGCTGGGGAATTCACCTCACAAGTCTTCCTAGACTACTGCCAAGCAACCGGCATAGAAGTTGAACATCCTATAGCTTATGTTCACACCCAGAACGGGTTAGCCGAATCTCTCATAAAGAGACTACAATGGATCGCTAGACCATTGTTAATGCAATGCCAGTTGCCGGTTTGTGCATGGGGACATGCCATACTGCACGCTGCATCGCTGATAAGATTACGACCGTCAGGTAGTCAATCTTACTCTCCGATGCAACTTGCATATGGGAACCCGCCCGATATCTCTCACTTGAGGATATTCGGATGTGCTGTCTATGTCCCCATAGCACCACCGCAGAGAACCAAGATGGGTCCTCAACGGCGTCTTGGTATCTATATTGGTTTCGACTCACCATCGATCATTAGATACCTCGAACCCCTTACAGGGGATGCTTTTAAAGCACGTCTAGCAGATTGTGAGTTTGATGAAAGCATTTTTCCAAAACTAGGCATTAACACACAGAAGCCAGAAGCTTCAAAGACCATTACATGGGACACAAAGACATTATCACATTTTGATCTGCGCACAAATCAATGTGAAGAAGAGATCCTGAAGATCCTTCAAATTCAGAACACAGTTCACATTTTACCGGATAAATTCACCGACAACCAGAAGATTGTCAGATCACACGTCCCTGCTGCAAATACGCCAGCTAGGATTGACATACCCAAAGATGGATGCAATCCACCTGCAGCAGAAGCGGCCGTACCTCAACAAAAAAGAGGTCGACCCCCAGGCTCCAAAGATAAGAATCCTCGAAAGAGGAAAAATCCTGGAGCCACAATAACGATACCACCACAGGATGCTGAGCTCAGCCCAGCTACCTCTCCACTCCTAACAACCCCTGAAGAGGAAAATATAGGAGAAATTTCATTAAACTACGTACGTTCCGGGGAGGTACTGGACAGAAAAAGCATAATCATCGATGATAACTTCGCGCTCATTATTGCCACTCACGTAACTGAATATGACGATGAGACCGATCCACGCTCTCTAGCAGAATGTAAACGCAGAGAGGATTGGCCAAAGTGGAACGAGGCAATAGGAGTAGAGCTGGACTCACTCTCGAAGCGCAAAGTTTTTGGACCTGTGGTCCTAACAACAAAAGGTGTTAAACCTGTGGGATATAAATGGGTATTCGTAAGAAAAAGAAACGAGAATAATGAGATCGTACGCTATAAAGCGTGCCTTGTTGCACAAGGTTTTTCCCAACGACCAGGAATAGACTATGACGATACCTATTCCCCGGTCATGGATGCGATCACTTTCCGTTTCATTATCGGCCTATCCACGAAGGAAGGTCTGGATATGCAGCTCATGGACGTTGTGACTGCATACCTATACGGAAATATAGATAAGGACATTTATATGAAAATCCCAGACGGATACAAACTACCGACAAAAATGACAGAAAGACCTCGGGACGTCTATTCCGTCAAACTCCAGAGATCACTGTATGGTCGCAAACAGTCAGGTAGAATGTGGTACAACAGACTGAGTGAATTCCTAGTGCAACAAGGATTCACAACAAATGAAGTCTGCCCTTGCATCTTCATACGAGCAACGGGAACAGGATTCGTAATTATCGCCGTCTATGTAGACGACTTGAACATAATCGGATCTCCTGCAGAGATAGATGAGATATCCAAAAGTCTCACACAGACTTTTGAGATGAAAGACCTCGGTAAAACGAAGTTTTTCCTAGGCCTACAAATTGAACATTTAAGCGGAGGAATCATGTTGCACCAATCGACATACACAAAGAAAGTGCTGAAAAACTTTCTTATGGACAAATGTCATCCGCTTAGCACACCAATGGTCGTCAGATCATTGGATGTTGAAACAGACCCCTTCCGACCGCTGGAAGAGGGGGAGGAAACACTGGGTCCTGAAGTACCCTACTTAAGTGCAATTGGAGCACTCCTATACCTGGCTAACTGCACGCGTCCCGATATAGCGTTCGCAGTAAACCTACTAGCCAGATACAGTTCAGCGCCCTCAAAGCGCCACTGGAACGGAGTGAAACAACTTCTGCGCTACCTCCAAGGGTCTGTAGACATGGGACTATACTTCAAGAAAGGTGTATCCACCGACTTGGTCGGTTACGCAGATGCGGGATACAGGTCCGACCCACATACCGCAAAGTCCCAGACCGGTTTCGTATTCACATACGGTGGGACGGCCATCTCATGGAGATCCGTGAAACAGACATCCACATCGACCTCATCCAACCACTCCGAGCTCATCGCAATCCATGAAGCTAGCAGAGAATGCTTCTGGCTTCGATCAGTCATCAACCACATCCTCAAGACCACTGGCCTGAAGACGGGAGATCTTGGGCCTACCACCATGTACGAAGACAAAAATGCTGCCTGCATCGCTCAACTACGAGGTGGCTACATCAAAGGTGACAGGACGAAGCACATTTTCCCCAAGCTCTTCTGGACGCATGAACAGCAAGTGGACAACCAGATCGACATCCAGCAGATCCAGTCCTGCAACAACCTGGCTGACCTATTCACTAAAGCTTTGCCTCGCAGTACCTTTAGAAAACTTGTACTAGGAATTGGGATGAGACAGCTGAGAGATGTACAATCCTGAAGCTTGTACTTATCAGGGGGAGTTAACGTAGAGCTGTACTCTTTTTCCTTGACTGTTGGTTTTTCCCATTGGGTTTTCCACAGTCAAATGTTTTAACGAGGCAGCCACATTAACTCTGGATCCAGAAGTATCCACCACTGATATTATCCATCGATCAGGGGAAGTTACAGAGACTTGTACTCTTTTCCCTTAGCCAATGGTTTTTCCCACTGGGTTTTCCTTAGCAAAGGTTTTAATGAGGCAAGCACTCTTAAACTTAGAGATCCAGAAGTATCTCCAACCCCATGATCAAATAAGCTTCATGAACCCTGAAGCGTTCACTATGGCTTACAACAATGGATGGATAAGGGGAAGTGTTATAAACGGGCTTCTTGGTGGGCCTACCCGTTAGTGGGTATCCACCCATTATGTAACCCTACCACTATAAATATAGGGCTATGGCCTTCATAGCCGCCAAGTTTACAACATTTTCAGCATTATTGGGGGGTCTCTTCAAGTGTTGCTGCGGAGCTCTTTGCGTTCAGGTCTGGATTGGAGATGTCATGGAATGAGGGCTTCAGGCGTATTGATTGTGAATCGGATTCATTGTGTGCAGTCAATTTCATCCTAAACAAGTTTTCGGCTCTGCGTCCTTTGTCTGTTCTTATCAAGGATATCTGTTCGATTCTGGATAGAGATTGGCTGGTGAAAGTGTGGCACTCTTTGAGAGAGGGGAACCAATGCGCGGATTTTCTTGCGGAGGTTGGAGTTCATTTGGAGGCAGAATTTTTGGTGCATTGCGAGCCTCCTATGAGGATTTATCAGCTTCTTAAGGATGATGCGGCTGGAGTGGGTTTTGTTAGGGGGTTTAAAGTGAGTTGAGGCGTAAGCCTTCTTTTCTTTTCCGTTGTATCCACACAAAAAAGAAGAAGTGTGCAATTACGCAAGAAAACTTCTGAACCAATCCTCGGCCCCAGGGTTGACTAATTATGTTTTGTTATCATTCACGATAAATGTGGCCTAATCTATTGCGTATTCAGGCCCATTTGCTCACAATAGACAACAGCACTTGTAATGCACGTATGTGTAAAATACTGTCTGCGTGTTTGCGTATAGTAATTTTGTTGTGTGTATAGTGATTTCCTACATGTATGACTCTAAGGTGACTATGATATGCTTTGGATATATGGATGAATGTGAAATGGGAATTATGCGAATGAATTTATAGGAAGTGTTGAATTTAATTTATGCTATGTTTTAGATTTATTTTGCCTCAAGTATCAACATGTTGACTTGATTAATTGTTAAGTAGAAGTTGCTTGCTTGCTACTTTGGAGTTGCTGGGAATTTGGGCAGAAGTACATGCTTAAAGTGTTGATGATTTCTCTTAATTTAGAATTACGAATGTCCTGGAAATTTTACAGGATAAACTTGGTACTATTATCTCCAACTTTCATGTTGAACACTTTTCCTAATTCTGATTAGAAATTGGGATAGGAATTTCGTGAAATCAGCATGTCTGTTTTTCCTCAGCTTTGACACATGTTACGAGAACGGCGATCAGTCCCTCAATTCTTAACGAAATGGTGTGTTCTTAGTCTCGTTGGAAAGTTAACTTCAAGCCCTAAAACTTTGTAGCTTTACATTTTTCTTGAATCTGTCCGAATTTAGGAGCAATCTGGTCCTCAAGACAGGACAGTTTCTGTTTTACTTTCCAGCACAGTTTCAGCACGTATACCCTTCGCCGTAAATTCTGTATTAAATTGAATACTTGGTGAAACATCATGAAAATTGATATGTGAATGCATAACACCTATATCTACAACTCATAAGAGGAGTAAATCTTAAGTGTAGTTCAAAAATATTGAGTTAGCTGCCCCTGTTTGGGATTGTCCTGCACATTCCAGAATGAATGTGATTGGGAATGGCAAACTTGTAATTACCCAACCCATTCTACAATCTTCTTCCCTAACTTGGCCGATTCCTTGCTGGCCGAATTCATCTTCATGGCTGAAACCAGGTCCAAGCAATGGAGAGAGCAAAAATTAGAAGGAAGGAGGAAAAGAGAAGAGGAGAAAGCTAGGGTTTGGGAATTCCTGGGAGCTTGATGGAGATGGAAGAACTCCATGAAATTGAAAGAGAATTAGGGCTTGAGCTTGAGAATGATGGAGGATTTCATCTAATTGGGAGAGGTAGGAGTCCAACCCTACTCATGTGTTTGATTTCATTGCAATTTGAGAATAAAGGTTGCATTTTTAGGGGTTTTGTTGGAATTTCTTGGCATGTTGCATACATGTGGGAGCTAGTTGTTGTGTTGAATTCTATGATGCCATGAATTACTATGTTGAATGGCTTGTTTCACTAATTTTGTGGATTTGCTTTCATTTTGTTGGAAGCTTTAGATTAATTAAGTTGAATTGTTCTTTAAGCCCAAGATTTCACAAATTAGAATGGATTGCTCTTATTCTTGATATATGTTGACATTGTATGAAATTTTGGGGTGGGGAATGTTGGTACGAAATGTTGGAAAGTTAACATAAAGTTCTTTGCATGAAATTGCTCTCCTTCACGAGATTGATCTCATTTTGGGTTCATTACTTAAATGCAATAGTCCCCATTGTGTTAGGTTGATTACATGAAATTATTCTCATTTTGTTACATGATTCACATGAGATAACTCTTATGTGTCTTATTGATTAATTAAAACAATTAGGTTGTTACATTAACCAAGTCACTAGCTAGATGCTATCTTGCTAATAGCCTCATTAGTATATATACATATATATGGCTTAAGCATTAGAATGAAAATGAAATTCTAGAAGCATTGGAATGAAAATGAAAATGTAACATGTTGGAAGCCTCATTAGTAAATTTTAGAAGCTCCCATTTAATTGAAAGTTCTCATTTGGAATGTTGGAAGTTTCATTAGGAAATTCTCTTTGTGTAGAAAGTATGAATTTGTGGCATTGAATTGAGGTGTGCCATCGGCTATGGCTTCATGTGTTGTGTAGGGTGAAATCGTGCCATGAAATATTTGAAAATGAAATGCTTATGTATATTGAAAGTTGCTATGTGTATTGTGCAATGGATTATATAATGCCACAATTTGCTATGTTCATGTTGATGATGCCTTTGAATGATTTGAGCCGCTAATTATGTGGAATAACTCCCATTGAGCATGTTGGCGATATAATTGCTCGCATTTTGTGGGATTTCTTTCATTTATGAAAATTGCTCTCATTTTGCTTTCATTGACTTTGGTGGAAGCTATAATGGCCCACGTTTATGAAATTGCTCTCATTTTGGGGGTGTTGGAAACTATTTCTTCAATTTAATGTGCATGAAATGAGAAACTTGTGGAAATGAAATGAAGTGGGAAATTGGGAGGGAGATGTTGGAAACATGCGGAATATGGAATGTGTGACATTGTCACGTTAGGACACGAGGTGGAGTGCACGGGCATGGACAAAGTGCCGCGGTAGGAGGCGGGTGAATACGCCGTTGGCCACCTCTTGATCCATTAGGTGGCTCCACGTTGATAACGGAGTAGAATCATTTGCACGTGCACGCCGGCTCACTCATGGGATCCCCATTGCATTGCATGGCATCGTATTGCTTGTGAATCATGTGCATCATGGCATCATTGAGCATTTGTGTGAATGTGGTGATATACATGTGTGATTGTTATTTTATGAGAATGAATGTTGTCATGAATGCATTATACGATGAAATGGTTGTATGTTGAAAAGTGAGGTTTTGGGGGGTTGCTAGAAGATGAATTTGGGTTGGAGTTATGTTTCCTTCTCTTGAATTAACATATTGTTGTGGATGTTAAGTTGTTGTTGAAGATGTTGTCGTAGTGGTTGATATTGTTAGTGTTATTGTTGGCGTTGTTATTAATGTCTCAACTTAAGGCCAAGATAACATTATTCACCCCTCCCTTAACCAAAGCTAACGCTTTCTGAAGTGATTTGGATCGTTAAGTTACTAATAGCCTTAACTGTCGAGAAATTTTTGTTTATTTATGAATCTAGTGCAAGCTCCCATCCTTGCTAACTAGTTGGCATCTTTAGTGCTTGGTGATGTTAAGATTGCCCTTGTTAAATTATTAAGGAATGGTGTTCAAGATGTTAATTTGATTGGGAACTCATGTGTGAATTGGCACCCTTGTGTAGTTAGTCCCTTTCATTGGCTAAATTCAATGAGAACATGGAAACCTTTATTGAAGTATATGCAAATTGTCCACTTTTCCATGTAAGTGGTGATCTTTGCTAAAGTTTGATGCCCTCGTGTCATTTGAATGAAGACTCATGCTATAGTTAGTCATTTCTCTATATATTAATCATGATAACGTTGTATTACTAATGAACTTGGTGATATTACTAATGAACTTGGTGTTTGTCACGCCCCGCTTCCCTAATATGGAAGGCGAGACGTGAGGAGGTCCGCTCAGACGTGGAGCTGTGAAGCTGCAGTCTGATAAGCGTCTGTAAAAATTTCGAAAGGTAGCAGGTCCTTGTATCGCGACGAAACAACAACAATAATAAAGCAGATAAGAAAATATCCACCAACAACATCCAACAGATATTACATCACAGAATAGTCACAAAAGTACGAGTCTGAACAATAGGCCTAAAGCATGGCCAAACAAAACAAAGAGAGATAGGTGCTACGCACCGAAACCTAACAGCAACTAAGGAAAGTAACAACTAAGGGGAGACTCCAAACGAGTCTAGGACTGGTCACCCGTGTCCTCGAACTCGGTCTCTGCAGGGACCTCGAACTCAGCGTCAACGAACTGCTCGTCCTCAACAACCTGCTCTGTCTCAAATCCTGACATGTGACACCCAAAGAGAAAAGGGCACATGTCAGCAAAAGTCTCCCAAGGGAAGCGGAGAACTTTTGTGCAAGGATACAAATAAAATAATGCAACTAGCAGTTCTACAATGATGATATGGCATGACATTAAAAGAGTGCAACAATTAAATTAACAAGATAACAATAATTAAGCACGTCGTAGCAGAAAGCTACAAATCACTATTTCACGATTTCACGATTTCACGATTAACTTGTATTCACGATGTACACAGGGTTTACGCCTTTTGGCTGAAGTGGCTGTACGGGCACACTTCTACGCTCAAGTGATCGCTTAACCCTACCCCTCCACGTGTATCGAGCGTTGGTTTCCCAACATCACTGTGCTCACTTCTGGATCACGAGCCAGGAAGTGTTATTGGCATAGGGTTGTGCCCGCAAAGCAGGTGCCTAGCCTCAATAGTAATAACATTTGTAGCGTGTGCTACTCAATCACAAAGAACATTAAATGCATGCAATGACATGTAATGAGCAGTTAAAGTGCGTACATTTAATTGAAAATAAACGTGACATGGCAGCATGAATGAAAACAGGTAAAAAGTGTCGGATCTAGTTTCGTTGTCAAACTAGATCAAATATGGCGTCTAGGCGACTATCATTTCACCGCCTAGTCTCTTTTACACAATTTTACAAATTGGCCTAAAACATGGCCTAAGCAATTACTGGCAAGTATCACTTGCCTGTTTCCGGTGGTATCGGTTGTCGTGGGTTCGTCTGGACGGGTACTACGTGTCGGTACTGCTGGTTCTCTGTTTTGGTTAAACAATATATCTGGGTTAGATTTGTCCGACATAAAATTAACTGATGATTTGTCTGATTTTTATTGGGTTCACTGGCTAGGGTGGTGTTTATTTTGTGTTACACTAACATGGTATACTTTATTTATACTAATATTATTACCTTAACATTAGTTACAAAATTGCTAACATGCTGAAATCAATTTAACAATAACAAGCTAATAACAAATCTAATAATAATTGAACTTACGCTAATTACATTACTAATCTAATTTCTTGGCTTAACAAGGTGTTAATCAGTCTATTTACCAACTTTGACTAATGGGTAAAAATGTAACATGTTAAAACTAACATTATTTAATACAACCCCACCAAACTCTCTCTCTCCCCCCCATTTCTTTAACTTTTAATCTGACATCTCTTTATCTCTTTCTTATCTTATCCTATAACAGGTTGTCTCTTCCTTCCTCATTTCTATTTTTTTAAGGCTATCACTCTTTACCCTGTCTGACTTTCATGCCACTTTCCTTCATCTTTTTTTTCATAGTTGTTTGCAGCAAAGGTGGAAACGCAAGGGGGAAGATGTCACTCACACAACACACGCACGCGAGAGAGGGGGCGACGGACGGCGCTCCGGCGCGTTCTCCGGCGAGCGGCTTCCTCCGGCAGGCGGCGGGGGACTGGGCACGGCGGCGGGTCTCCAGGCGTCGGCGTCGGGGGCGGCTCCGGCCGGTCAGAGGGCGGCGCGTGGGGCGTTTCCGGTGGGCAGTGGC
Organism: Scilla litardierei; assembly: GCA_030789695.1. Classification (NCBI taxonomy): domain Eukaryota; kingdom Viridiplantae; phylum Streptophyta; class Magnoliopsida; order Asparagales; family Asparagaceae; genus Scilla; species Scilla litardierei. The sequence continues at coordinate 72,672 of CM061133.1, read as the reverse complement.
ATCGCACGGGTTGAGGGGGACGGCCGGCCAAGGGTGAGGGAGGAGGTAGAAGGAAGAAGAAGAAGATGATGATGAGGGTTTGCTAATTTTTGTAAATCTTTTGGGTTTAACAGATCTGCAGTTTGGGGTGTTGATTTCTGAAACTGGTTTCAGATCTGAAATGTTTGGATTTGGAGTTATTTGAACTGATTTAAACTCAAATTTCCAATTTGTTCTCCTCAATTTCTCTGATTTGGGTTTTTGGTTTGTTGAATTTGGTTTTGGAAGGCTGAATTTGGTTTCGATTTGAAGTTGTTGGGTTTGATTTGGTTGAGGGTTTGGGAAAGACGAAGAACAGATTGGGGAATGGATTTGGGTTTGCAGAACGATTTTACAGGGGGAGAATTGTTGGCAGGGGGGAAGGAGGAGGAAGATGATGACTGTTGGCGTTTCCTCCGTCGTTGTTGGGTTACTGTTATAATAACAGTAAGGGGGGCAGCATGAATGAAATAGCTGGAGGTGGGGGGTTTGATGAGGTATGTTGGATCTCACCAACAGATGGAGGTGGAGTCAATAGGGTTTAATTAGTTAGGGGAAATGTTTTCATCCAATGGCAAAGTTTAATCAATGTTTGAATTAGGGATAATTTAATTAGGGTAAAAATTAATTTAGTAAATTAGTGATTTGATTTTCAGCCAATAATAATAAGTTAAAGTAATTTAGTAATTAAATAAAATGTGATTATTAAAATAAATGAAGTAATTAGTGAGGTTAACTGTGATTAGCAATTTTGTAATTAGCGAGATAATTAAGTTAAGATAATTCATTAAGATTAATAGTCAATTAACGATGGTACGGTAAAATGAAAAGCGGATACGCGCTCGCGTCGACGCACAAAAGAATCCGCGCACAAAAATATCCGGGTGGAAATACAGACATACAATAATCATACGTCTAGAAAATACCGGCCGTTACAGTGTTGGTATCGGTGCTATTACTAATGTTTATTAAGAACGAGGTTGTGTCGATATTTGTAGTGGTGTTGGTGGTGTTGGTGTTGTTGGTTGATCATTGTTATCTTTTTCTTATGAACACGCAGGTTCTTGTAAATAATATTTGTGTTGTATTTGAAAAAGATTGGGAAATACAAGGAAAACTCTGCCGAAATTTTTACGAGCTTTTCATAAAATCCGTAAATATTAGAAACTTAAGCTAGGAGTTCTACTTGCTACTTTCCTCATTATTTCTATGTTTAAAGGGAGGTATGTCTCATTCCCTAATTGAAAAGTTGGTAAGAGTGTTTCATGCTAGCTTGCAAGTTGGAAGTGTAGAGAGGGTAGGAACCCCTCTTCGTATGGTGTATTATCTTTACAATTCTTTCACGCGTGTAAAAGAGACAAATCTTAATTAAAGGTAGGAATTTCTTTCTATACTAGGGAGTAGACCCAATATCTTCAAGATGACATGTTGCTAGCTGTTGCCTTGTTTTTGATTTCACTTACCTTTAGCAAGATGCCAATTTCTAAATGAGAATTAATTCGAGGTTAGCATCTTGTTTGAGTAGCCACCCTTGTTGGGCCCAAAGATGGCACCATTTCTCGTACTACATGCCATCTAAGTCCAAGCTGGATTTCAGCTCATTCATATGCAGTTTATTTCTCTATATGTCCTACTCACTTGGTTTTACAGGTTATCCTCTTGCCGCAGGTACGTGTTTGGAAATGATACCACTTACATTTTATTGTATGCGCTTATCGGGTTATGCCATGAGATAGTTTCTGCTGTTAGTTAGAGTATAGCATTTTTTTGTGTCCCATGTGAGTTGGGTTTGGACATCCTACTGGGTCACGTTGTGACGTGTCCCGTTGATATTTTTCAGGTGGTGGTTCATGGAGTTGGAAGCCCACGAGTCCAGTTGGTTGGAGCAGGTTGGAGTGGAGGGTTTCTTTCAGAGAATGAGAGAGTTTTGGGCGGTGTTATTGTACCCTAGCTATTTGTGGGATCTTATTGTACATATGAGTTTTGTATTAATGATGTTAACTCTGGATAGTCGTGTGTTTGTATGGATCAGTGGTTTATTTATATTTCAGGTTGAGCTGTTGTCCTTTGGGTGTTTTGTGTTTGTTATCTGGAATGCTACAGGTACTATCCAGCAGTGCGCGGTGGGCCTGCCTGTGCTTTGAAAATTTTGTACTCTTCTTCCTAGCACCCGTCTCTTCGGAGGTACCTGATACGGATTCGTACTTATCGGGTATCCCGGGGAGCGGGGCGTTACATCACTTTCCATGGGAAATTACTTCAGCCTGTCCTGACTCGTTCAAAGACCCAAACAACAAAGAGAACAACTATCTACACCTCCATACTCGGTGTGTAGAGCTGACATTTTTCCAAAAGTGAGAAGGAATTGATAGAGAGAGGATGAGTTTTAACATATGATTTTATTTTTCTTTCAAATTTTGAAAAACAGTCTCATCCATGCACCAAACTTTCGGTGCAACAACAAATGTTTTGTTGAGAAAATGTTGTGATGTGCTTTTTGAGGAAGACACATGTCTTTTATTTATATGGGGAATATAGAAGAGTTAATACAATAGTGGGATACAATGTTTATATTGGAGACAAACTCCGAATCAGCTACTGGATATGATATGCCCTACATGGGCCTTTACATGTGCCTACATAACATATTCATAATACTCCCCATTATCAAGCCATAAGTGTGAAACTCATACTCATGAAAACTTCGAGATTCTGTGTATTATGTGAGTATCATTAGAGGTGGATACTTCGTGATTCAGAGTTAATGAGATTTGTCTCGTTAAAACCGTTGGCTATGGAAGACCCAGTGGGAAAAAACCATAACTATGTGGAAAAAATACCATTATATTTTAACTCCTCTGATCTGTACAAGCTCTTAGGCATGCGGATCTCTTAGGCATTTTACATCAGTCTGATTTACAACATTCCGAAAAGTATGTACAAATCACAGATATCGACTTTCTTTGGCAGGTGCTGAATTCAAAAGAGCTCTGGAGAGATGTGCTTTATCTTGAAGCCTCCAATATGGTCTCCTCAAAAATGGGGTAAGCATGCGGCATGATCTTCAGACTATGTGATTAGCTCCAAATCACCAGTCTTTGACCTAGTCGTCATTGGGATGTCATGTACCACTGGGTGCAACCATACACACTCTCGACTTGCTTCTAGAATGGTGAAGATCTCGATATGATATGATAATGTTACCTTCATGGTTTGCTTTTACAGATTTCCAGGAGATGGACATCCCAACGTTGGTAAACACATACATAGTTTGTGACTTCTCATTATAGGAATCGGGCCTATAACATGCATCTGCATAGCCAACAAGTGTGGAGAATGAATCTTTCTTATAATGTAAGCCCAAATCTGTTGACACTTGAAGGTTGCACAGAAGATGCTCAGCTCTGGTTTAGTGTCACTTTATAGTCGCAGAACTGTATCTGGCTAGTAAATTTTCTGCAAATGCAATATCAGGATGCGTGCAGTTAGCCAGATAAAGAAATACTCCAATTACACTCAGATAATGGACTTCAAGACCAAAACTATCATCTCACTCTTCCAGCGGATGGAAGGGGTCTTTATGTACATCTAGGAAACATATTACCATAGATGTACTTGGTGGATGACAATGGTCCTTGTGTAAATTCTTCAACATGCTCTAGGTGTTTGAAGCCTAATGTAACAGTATTTCATCTTTTTAGATAATAAATATGTGAGCCATGACATATTTTAATTTTGCATAGGTCATTCATATCATATTTGATAATCAGGCTAAAACAGATATTTCAGTTTTCTCTTCAAGAGATCCGATGATATTTAAGTCATTTACAACTATAATCTCAAATCATATACTTTGCTCGTATACAACCTTTAGTATGAATCATTACTTTGTCAAGTGACTCATTTGGTTGTACAATATTTTATTATCTCTTCAATGGAATATACGTCCTGAAGTCTATTAGGACATTTAAGGAAATGAGGAATGTATCTTTACCAATGTATACATAGATGTATAATGTCACAACCTCCAATAGCAGCATATTTAAAAAATTTATTTGCCAAATCACAAGTGTTAAGGCCAAAAATGGTGTTAATGGTATCGAGGCTGACGTGGACTCTTCTTCGAGGTAGAGCCTCGTCAGCTTCTTGCGTGGGACACTGGTTAGTAGAACTGGGGTCGTTGGTATCAGGAATTAGTAGGTGACGATCATTCGACCCTCTGAGCAGGTTGAGTCTTAAACGACCGTTGATAGATATACAACCCACTTGTTGAATCACTCCACGAGCTTCCTGTATCACAAAAGAACGTTCGGGGGTCGGATCTAGGTCCCGACCCATATCCCCTCCGATGTTTAAGTTAGTATGTGAACTTAAGAGAGAGCTGGGAGCTGCCGAGATCGACCCACGGAGGCCCGTCCTAAGTCAGTCGTCGCAAGCTATTTGGAGGAAGAAATATTAAGTGGAGTATAGAATATCAGAGTACAAAGTTGCAAACCCCCTTTGTTCTGTTTATCTCCGGTGTATTTATAGACCTCGGAGGTCTCTTCAGTAACATTGAGAGGACAACGGTTACCAATTATGGTGCCACGATCCTCTCCCCTTAATAGGGGTAACCGTCTCCCACGTCCCCACTATTTATGAGCTTCCTTCAATCCCACGTTCAATGGGTGGAAGTGAAACGAGCGAATGGCACGTGGGCTTTGACTGAGTCAGCTTCAGGCTTCTTTCATGGGCTTGTGGTCTTTGATCGCCCATCGAACGAATCCCTCGAGAGCCGGCCCAATGACGCACCAATGGCCCCCTGTCGCTCGAGCTTGCTCGAGCTCGCTCAAGCGCAGGCAGTTTGTCTATTGGGATCAAGTGACGTTACATCTCACTAATGGGGCACGACAGTCGAGGAACTAGTACTCGATTTTTAGGTGCCAAAATGCCTACTTTTCTGATTTGGACGATGCGTCGGTTAAAAATTCGAGATAATAGGATGCCCGGATCATCGACACGTGTCCTAACACGATGAGGTCGTCTCGTCTAAATAAGACGGTTCCAAAGGGAAAATCAAAATCATCGTCTTTGGTATCCCTGACCCAGATTTTCCTTCTTTGGAGATGGCTTCTTCATCTGGTCATGCCGCTGGTAGGGGTTCAACTTCCATTTCTCAGAAGGGTAAAGAGGAAGTCGTCGTGCCCAGTCTGGTCACCAACCAAGTCTCTAACATGGGCGCAAATAAAATTCCCAAGTTCCAGGAGAAATATGTTCGACTCGATTACCAAATCCAGTTGCCCGATAGGGATGAAAGGGTTCTTCATCCTGGCGATCAAGATGTTGGAGTTTATGTCAAGGCCTTTCATCGATGACTTCGATTTCACATGCATCCTTTTATGCTCTATTTGCTGAGTACGTTGAACCTTTTCCTTTTCCAATTGATGCCGAACGCCATAGGTGTATTGGTCGGCTTTGTCGCATTGTGCGTGATGAAGAGGGTTGAACCGACGAGGGAGTTGTTCATTACTTTTTCACGATTCCTCCCCTCAAGACGCTGGGTTGGTACATGATAACCGCTCGTCGAGGAAGAAAATTATTTGACGACCTCCCCACTTTGAATCTGAATAGGTTTGACGAATTCATATTTATGGTATTTCAAGGCAAAGCGAGTTTCTGCACTCAATGGGGTATGCCTGATTTGGGTGCGACAGAAGATAAGCCTTTATCCGATGAGGGGAAGAAAATCGTCGATTCATTGTTGAAGCTTCCAAAGGACGATAGGAAGACGAAATGGTTGTGGTCTGACTCGGTATTGTGTAGCACCGTATGGACGAAAGGTCGATCTGACCCCACCCATCACCCATTTGATCTTCGTCTTATTGAATTTTACTTTTTCCTTGCAAGCATTGTTGGCCTAGAATACTAGGTGGATCCCGAGTTGAAGGAAGGGGTCGAGCCTTACATCAGAGCTGAGAAGGATGTGCAATCTCTGTAAATGCCTCTTCTGGTGGAAACGACGACAGTGACCTTTGAGGCTTTACCCATTGTCGTTCATGAGGCCTCTCAACAGGCTCGTCCTCAGTGGAGGAAAAAGAAGAAGCTTCCCACCGAGTTTGAGGTGGTTACTATTCATGAAATAGAGAGACGAAGGCGGCAACTTCGCCTTAGCGACTTAGAGTTATCTGGGTCGAATGACGCCATGGGCCCGTCTGTCCCTTTGGATGTGAGTCAGTCGTGTGATGAGGCACAACCCCATGAACAATAGCATGGGTCTCCTCCAGAGAGAGATTTAGGAGAGACTCCTCCTCTTCTGGAGCCCATCTTGCATCGGGATTCATGGCCTTGGGGAGGGGGTCTGTTCCCTCCGGTGTCCCTGACCGAGGATATTTCCGAAGAATTTAGATCGCTTTTGCTGGAAAGTCGATCGCCTCAGGCTTTGTTTGGTTATCCTGTGGAGGAGCTCCTTTAGCCAGAGTTCCGATTTAAGAAGGATGATTCGGCACTTTTGGATTATGGGACCGCCTCACTAATTACTGAGAATGCGACTCTGCCCCATGATAAAGCCGTCGTGGAGAGGGTTGATTACGAGAGGATGTCCTCAATTGTTGTCTATGCAAACGTCCAGGTAACTATTGCGCTTGTCTTCATTATGGATGAAACATGCATAGATATTGACAGCTATTGCTTATCTGTAGGCTCTTGTGGCTAACGCTGCGTTGCGCCGACGCGAAGCGGTTGTGGCCAATCATGAAGTCACGCTGGGAATAGTTAAAATGGCCATTGAGAAGGCCCAGGCGAAGCTAGATAGATTGGAGCTTCTTAATAAATTGAGATAGTCACATGTGCTCAAACTCGAACACGAGTTAAGTGAGTCTTGTAAGCGGGAGACTGACCAAATTGCCTTGAGGGAGCGAGCGGAGAAGACGTTGCTAGAGGAAAGGGCCGAGTGGGAGGCCAGAGAGAATGAACTCCTTGCCTGACTTGTTAACAGCTTTCAGGGAGTCGACACAGGAGAGATCACGGAGAAGGCGGTCCAAGAATATATGGACACATTACCTGACTTCGATGAACTGTATACACATGGGTGTGAGCGGTGTCGATCAGAGGTAAAAGATCGATTCCCTGGTTTTGCTACTGAGATAGACCAAATCCCAGTATTTTTCCCGATTGTTGATGGCGATGATCAAGGCCAAGCCATGGAGGGGGCTGTTCCCGCTGACGAAGCAGTCGACATGACGGGTGAAGTTGTAGATATTAGTGTTCCAAGGGATCAAAAGCATGTTGCTTCAATCGAAGGAGACCAAGTGCATATTGATTCATTGAGGGATCTTAACGAGCTTCTTACCCCACCAAATTTTTCGAATGTATAGGGGGCATATATCGTAGGATAATGACAATTTTGTAATATAGATATCGTCAATATTTGACATATACTCTTTGTTTGTCATTATTCGTATGGGTGGTCGTATTGCCCTCTGGCCCCTTTCAATGGGTTAAGCCATTGCTTAAGACGGTTGGGTTTGAATCGTTGAATCATACTCTCATTAGCCCCAATCCTTGAAGTTGTGTGATGGATGACTTTTCGACTTATGATCGACTATCAAGTCGTGTCGCTTAATAACGATGAGGGTGACCCTTTCGTCTTACGGTGGACGACACGGTTGGGTCGTCCAGTTGCGATGGGTGGCCCCTTTGTCTTACGTCTGACGACCCGGTAGAGTCGTTCAGTTGTGAGGGGGTGGCCCCTTTGTCTTACGTCTGAAGACACGGTAGAGTCGTTCGGTTGCGAGGGGGTGGCCCCTGCATCTTATTGCTGACGACACGGCTGGGTTGTTCAGTTGCAAAGGGGCGGCCACTTCGTCTTATTACTGACGACATGGTTGGGTTGTTCATTTATGTAACGCACCGGTCTCCAGGGTACCCGTGAAGTACAAATCCGTACCTGGTTTTTCCAGAGGAGCAAGTGTTATAATTAGAGAAAAGGAAAATACAAAGAGACAGCAGGTCCACTGCGCACTGCTGGGATAGAACCTGTAATGTTACCAAGCAGAAACAACCAACATCCAACACAGAGGAACCAAAGAACACAGGAACAACACTGAGAAACCAAGGAAAACACTGCATTTATTAAATATCATCAACATCTACATACATCATCATGGACATCGATACATCAACAGCTCACTCCACAAAGAAAACCCAAAAGTACAAGGGTCTCTCATGCTCATCTCACACCCAACCCACACCAAACTCACTCAACTCCAATCCTCCTACCAGCTGCCCCCAACTCCATTCCACCTGAAACCACAAATTGGAGCACGTCAAAGCATGTCCAAGTAGGAAACCCAACTCGTGCAGAAACTAAATATTAAATTGGGGAGTATTGTTTATATTCACAATATAGTACAAGGAACGAAATAAATCAAACTACAGCAAGCAGGTGAAGTAAGAACATACTTTGCAAATTTAAAGCATTTAAACATTTAATTAAAAATTTGATTGGAAACCTGGGTGTGTCGTTGAATATGAGGGACTGGACTCCACCCCCAAGGTGGGGCGGTAAGGAGCACCCGCCAGTGGTACACGAGCACTGTTTCCTTAATGGGGCCTCTTACTCCACTCATACCCTCCCGCATCGGAGTGTGAGTGAGAAAAAACTCCACAACATCACAAAACCTCGTATCCGAAACTGAGCAAGGAACGACAAACACAACAAGGTACCCGAAACTGAGCAAGGTACATCACCATCATCACATCTCAGTCCAGCCCTTATATTCTTCTAGTACCCAGTTTTCTCCCAACCCCTTTTCTAGGGTGCTCACCTGCCATATGACAGACCGAGACATCACTATCATTTATTAGCAAGTAGATTACACAAGCTAGCATACAACATTAAGGGACTTGTATTTAATCTACATCAAGGTGACATAAAAGTGCTATAAAGGAAATAATAAAGCCATCACATTAGATTTGCATGTGTCAACAAGACTAACATAGCCACATTGTATTTAAACTCAGATTACAACATTAAGGTGGCATAAAAGGAACAACAAAGCTAGCATGTGTTTAAAAATGACATAAAAGAATAATGTTCCTTGCAAGGAACACAACACTTCCTTTTCCATCTCCTCATCATAATAGCCATGTACAACATTCCCATTTCATAGAACAGGCCCATGGTCGAACTTAAGGGAACACCCATCACAATCACATATACAATAGTAATGGAGCATCACAACGACATTCCAACTAGCACCCTCACTTTAACCACTTGCATTATAGCCACCATTAAAGTTCCACCACATGACTACTATGTTGAGTATTGGACTTCTCCCTACTTGGTGTTAATGATGAGCAAACATAAATACTTGTGACTAATCCCCTATTTGCAGTTAATCTATTGCCTAAGCATATCTTGAAGATCAATTAGCAATAGATGACACTCAAAGATCAATGAATGCAAGATAAGTGGATTGGATGATCAAAGATGGTGATTGAAGCTCATAGAAGACTTCAAGATCATACGTTGGTTAGAAGAGAGAGTTCTACAAATGTAATCTTCTTTTTCTCTTTTACTATGTAGCTTAGAAGTAGAACTATGTTAGAGCACACACACATCTTCATTTCAGTCTTAGGAATTCATTAGATCAACTTTCCTTAGACTCCAATTCATTTCTATCAAGAATGTACATGTTGTGATTTCAACAGTCGACTGATGAACGATTTACAGTTGCATGTCTTAAAACAGTTGACTGTGTTTTGTTCTACAGTCGTCTGTTATGCACATACTTTATCAGTTGATTTTTGTGCTTTCTGAGCTTTCACTCTATCAGGCGACTGTTGTACATGTCACAGACGCCTGTCCAAGAGACAGTCGACGGTGATTTGTTAATCAGTTGCCTGTCTATCTTCAGCCTAAGATCATGCTCAATTTGAGTTGGCCAGTCGACTGATGTTATATTTACAGTCACCTGTCCAAGGACCAGTCGACTGTAAATGCTTCAATAGTCGCCTGTCCATGATTCTTTTGCAGGACTTGCTCTCTGGAATATTTCTTATTCTAGTGCCAGTCAACTGATGTGGTATTTATAGTCGACTTTCCAATGGCACAGTCGACTTTTGATGGTTCAACAGTTGTTTGTATTTGAGCTTCTCTGCAGACTCTACTCTCTGGAAAATATCAGTGTTTGTGACAGTCACCTGTAGAAGGAATTACAGTTGCATGTTGGATTTACAGCCGATTGTCTTCTCTTCATCAGTTGCATGTCCTGTTTTCCCAGTATTTTCCAAGACTTTCTTAGCTTACCCAGATTGCGGCCAGTCAACTGTAGAAGGAATTAGAGTCGATTGTTGGTTTAACAGTCGACTGTCTTCTCTTTATCAGTCGACTGTCCACGTGGTAAGTTACCATTTGAATTCTTACCTACCCTCTAACATAGTGCAGCAGTCGACTGTGTTTTGTTCAACATTCGACTGTCACGTGTGCAAATTCTATCCGTTGAGTTTTACTCCACGGATTTCAAAAGGGCTTTTGGGAATTCTGTTTGAGGGTTTTGAGAAACCTATAAAGCCAGCCTCTACTGTTCCATTGAGAGGTTACTCACTTGATTCTCATTTGCTCAAACATTCAAGCTTTCAATCTTCCAAGATCAAAGCTCTCAAAATCCTAAAGCCCTAGAATTCCTATCTTTCAATCTCTTGCTCTCCAACCCAGAACCAAAGAGAAATCTTCTAGGCATTTGGTGCAGTAAAGAGAAATGGCTTTTCTCTCTTTCAAGAGAGTCATTCAACACACAATACACTCTCCTTCAAGTTCTACTTCAAGGTATAGGTGATTGTAAGTGTTGTACTTCATATTTCTTAACTTTCATTATTTGATTTAGTCTCGGGTTGTGAGAGTGGTTTGCTTGCTCCTAAGTTGTGGGAGTCAAGGACAATCGAGTGTACTTCGATTTCACTTGTAAAGTTGCTACACGTGGGTTTTAAGGAAATCTCAAGTTAAAATTCTAACTTGAGTATCCGGTGGTATCCGGGTGGAAGGGACGTAGAATTACCGGGAACAAGTCGGGAGTTGAATTGGGTAATCTGGACCTTTGAAACATCTCTGTGTTTGCATTGTTTCATTTTTAGGGTTAACTTTCATTCCGCACTTAATTGTTGGTTAGGAACATAATTTGGTGTAACTATCTTTTTAAATTGTATAAACACTATTCAACCCTCCTTTTAGTGTTTTCCTCATAGTCATGGACCTTACAATTGGTATCAGAGCACTGGTATTTAGCTATGGCATCAAACAACAACAACATTCCTCCACCAACTTCGTACAACAATCACGACCGTGATGGAGCGTCTACCGTCTTCGTAGGACAATCAACGGTTCGTCCTCTGCGTTTCAATGGCACGAATTTCGGATATTGGAAATGCCGGATGGAGACGTTCCTAAGGAGTGCTTCTCTTTGGAAAACCCTCCACAAGGAATACGTCGAACCCTCCAAAGAGGATTATGAGAAATGGACGTCTTCCGAGAAGGCCGCCGAAGTCAATAACGCCAAGGTAATGAACGCTCTTCATTGTGCATTGGACCCAGATGAGTTCAACAAGATATGCACATGTAAGAGTGCATATCAAATTTGGGACCATCTAGTCGTTACCCATGTGGGAACGAATACGGTAAAACTTTCCAAACCATATGTTGCTGTGCAAAATTTCGATATGTTTCACATGCAGTATAATGAGAGCATAGCAACGATGTATGGACATTTTACCGACATCACCAATGAACTGGAAGTGCTTGGGCAAACCTACACCCAACCAGAGAAGGTGAGAAAGATCATAATGAGAATGACATCCAAATGGGAACAAAGAGCTATCGCCATTGAGGAGGTCAACGTCATGAAGAATTATACAGTCGTAAATCTCATCGAAACTCTTATGTCTTACGAAGTAAGACGGGAGAACCGATTGAAGATTCGAGCTATGATGAACCCTTCAGAGGCCAACAAGAAAGCATTAGCATTCAAAGCTAATTCTTCATCCTCCGATAGTGAAGAATTAGAAAATGAGATGGACTTGTAGGAGATGGCTCAAATGACGAAGAAGTTCCAATGCTTCTTTTGCAAAGGTAAATTTCCCTCCAAGAATAAATTTGGTTCTACTAATAACAATCTATCTCTTTGTTTTAAGTGTAATAAGCCAGGGCACATCAAGAAGAATTGCCCAATGCTACGAAACAAAGAGAAGTGGAAGACTCCGAAGTACCACAAGTCCGACATGTACAAGAAAGATAAGAAGAAAGGAATTGTCGGTATGTTCGATGACTCAAGTAATGATTCGTCAAGCGAATCCAAGGATGAGAAGGGCAAAAGTGCCCACATGTGCTTCATGGCCCGGGAAGATCCACTCTCTGAGGAGAGTGATTCCGACATCGATGAACCCGATGTAACAATGGATGAATTGCGTATTGCTAATGAAGAACTATTTGCTAAGTATCAATCTTTAATGCTTTGATATATTAGTTTAAAGAAATTGAATGTTAGCAAGCCATCCATTCCATGCATTATCAACAATGACAACATTGTTGATACACTAACACTTGAGAAAACCTCCTTTGTTTCTCAAAATGACATATTGAGAAATGAGGTGAATTCCCTCAAATCTCAACTAGATCAAACGTATCCTAAGGATAATAATGATCTAGCTTCACGAAAGACACAATTGGGTTTAGAGAATGATTCTCTTAAAACCAAAGTGCACGAGCTCATAGCACGGGTGTCTACCTTGGATACCAATATTTCTTCTCTTAAGGAGAAATATGAGCTCATGTCCTCCCGTATTATGAGATTTAATAAGGGGAAAGGACAATTGGATGATTTACTAGCAACCCAATTTCTGACCACACATCGTGTTGGTTTTGGTTTTGTGGAAGCGAGTGCATCCAATGCTCGCACCACCTATAATGGTGTCACTATAGATTTTGTGAGGCCATCCTCCAATGCATCCACAAGTGGTGTCAAAAACACTATTGGTAGCAAACCTACCAAGAAAGCCACCACCTCACAATCTCTTCCTTTTGGCAAGAAACCCACAAAGGGTGGAAACCAAAAGAGAGGCCATGCTTACATGTACACCAACATTCATCCACGTAGGAAATCTCCTACTTCACAAGTGGACACTCATGAAAATTTCTATGCTTCACACCCATGGACACGTGCAAACCCACACATGAGAAATACTCATGCATGTGCCCCTACACGCTCATATGCTCATATGCATCATTCTTCCATGTATGCACATCCACATCATGTCATGCATGCCCCTTATGCTCCATATACCGGATTCAAATGGCACCGAAAGATGAGGAGAGCACTTCTTTCATCATTGATCAATGTATATTCGGTTACACCAAAATGTCGTTCTGTCTGAAAAATGCAGGGGACACAAACCAACGCATGATGAACGACGTCTTCGAGGCTCAGATAGGACAGAACCTAGAAGTCTACATCGACGACATGGTGTTCAAGTCAAAGAAGCCAACGGATCACCTTGCAGACATCAGGAAAATATTTGCATAGATTTGGCGATACAACCTCCGACTAAACCCCACTAAGTGTACTTTCGAAGTTCGTTCGGGGAAGTTCCTCGGGTTCATACTGACGAGCCGAAGGATAGAGGCCAACACCGACAAAATTGATGTTGTCATCACAATGAAGGAGCCCTCAAGTTTTAGCGAGCTCCAGAGGCTGAATGGAAGGATAGCGACCTTAGGAAGTTTCCTGTCCAAGTCGGCCGAGAGGTGACGAGTGTGTAAATTCTATCCGTTGGCTTTTTCTCCACGGATTTCAAAGGGGGTTTTGGGGATTCTGTTTAAGGGTTTTGGGGAACCTATAAAGAGATCTTCTACTGTTCCACTGAGGGGTTACTCATCTTCTTGATCATCTCTTGAAAACCCCTAGTTTTCGACTTCAAGTTTTTCAAAGCTCTTAAATCCAAAAGCCCTAAAATTCCCATCTCATTCTCTCTTGCTCTCCAACCTAGAATCAAAGCGATATCCTCTAGGCAATTGATGGTGACAAGAGAAAGGGCTTTTCTCTCTTCTTGGAAGAGACTTTATTACACAACACACTTGCTCCTTCAAGTTCTACTTCAAGGCATAGGTGATTATAAGTGTTGCTATTTCATTATTTCATATCTTTCGATATTAGTTTAACTCTTGGTTTCTGAGAGTGGTTTGCTTGCTCCCAAGTTGTGAGAGCCAAGGACATTTTAACGTCCTGCTTCTCAAAATACGATGGAAGAGATAACATTACGAAGGTCCGTATGAATTGGAGCAATGAAGCTCGAGTTCACTAAGCGTCTATGATAACAACATAGCAGGATCTTGCATGCAATCAGAACAAATGAATATTATTTCATTCAATAGCCACATCTAGAAGTTCGTACATGAAATAAAACGACAAGGCCTCAGCATGGCCAAAGGAAACTACAACAAGGTACATACTCCTACTACAAGATACTAAAGCAAATATAAAGCAGCAACAGAATATGTCTCTAGTCTTCCTCAGGGAGCGACTCCGGGTTAATAAACTCCTGGCACATTGGGTCAGCTGTTTCAAACAACTTTTGGTCCTGGTACTCTGTCTCGTGAATTGATATACATTCCAAAAACACCAATGTATGTCAGCAAGGATCTGACAAGTAAAAGTAAGACGACCCAAGGCAAGGTGTGCGAATAGAACCAATTATGAAACATTAAACAATGTATATAAGATGTCAGCAGCATGGTTATACACATGGAAAATTTTAAAGTAAGATAAGGTACTTCTAAGCATGGCAGTTCTAAAGCATTTTGAAAAGAGTACTGATGTACATGGCATTTCTCCAAATAGAACAATTTTATTAACATGGCAATTCTAGTGTACAACTGAGATAACAATAATGAGTTTAAGTTCTGTGTCAATGTTTACTATCATGCATAGGGTTCTTGCCTTTAAGACATGATGAGTGAATCGCTTCTTCTCACGGAGGTATAATCGTGATTGACGCGAACCCACTGTATAGATTGTGCTCTTGAAGAGAGGATCCTTTCATACGCTTAGTGGCCGCTCAACACTAACCCCACCCAAATGTTGTGCTGAAACACGAGCCAGCCTAATCACGAATGCACGAGTTCATGAATTCAAGAGTGTTTCCTACGAGGGCACGAGTTCACGAATTCAAGAGTTTGCCGTGAAGGCATGTTGTTCCACTAATGTCCATCCTAGCACTATGTGTACAAAATTTTTTGAAGCATATGACCATATCAATTTCAGTATTTTCATGAATTACAACATTTTAAATCAAGTTAAACAATGAAATTAATTGGTTGTTTATTTAAACATGTTGCAATCATGTATCTTTCGTTATTTACTCTGAAATCCTAAACATGCGATTTTTTATGTCAATGTGTCACAAATTAAGTATAGAACATCATGGTACAATTTATGAGTGTCATTTCACGGATCAATTTCCTGTTATTCAGCTTCAAATGAAAAAGACAATTTAACAATTCACACACTTGCCTGATATAGCTGATTACGGTGGCCACGTGATCGCGACGAGATGCGCGGTTTAATCTACGTCATTCAGATTCGTGGTATGAGCTTACGAGATTAACTTAATAAGATATTAGTACTATGGCACAAGTATATATATGTATATTGGTCCCTAACATACTGATTCATCTAATATGCAAGTGTATAAACTTATAACTCAATCGTACTGTTATTAATATAATGTATATTGTTTATATACATATAAATTAATATATACACTTATAAATTAACATGTTGACATTAATAGAACTACCATTAAACTAAACAGTATAATTACAAAATTTATTATAAACTAACTTATTGTTATTATAAAATTAACACTATTTTTAATAATCTGTTATTTACATAAAATAACTTAAAACATGTATTATATCATAACAATTAACATACTGTATTTATCAAAACTAATTTATAATAACCAATATCATTAACTAACAAAATACGACTATATATATCAACCTATGAATATTAACAGAACCTAATATTACAAAATTAATGACATACTAACAGAACTTACAAGTGGTTTGAGTCTTGCGTGCTCATATAGGTCGGAGGCGGCCTTGCCGTGGATGACAGGAGGCGGGTCGGAGGGAGGAGCTGCAGTCGGAAGGAGAGGCCGCTGGGGTTTTGCGGCGGCTGGAGGGTGGTTCACGGGATGCGGAAGGCGCGACAGGTGGCCTGAGAGCTTGGGCTAGGGGAGCGACAGTGCAGAGGGCGGCAGATCTGGTCGGTGGTCGGACGACGGGGAGTTGAGAGGG
Source organism: Scilla litardierei (assembly GCA_030789695.1). Taxonomy (NCBI): domain Eukaryota; kingdom Viridiplantae; phylum Streptophyta; class Magnoliopsida; order Asparagales; family Asparagaceae; genus Scilla; species Scilla litardierei. The sequence goes on along the minus strand of CM061133.1, from coordinate 56,324 downwards.
GGTTGTCGTCGGAAGAAACGAGAGGAGGCTGGGCGTGGGTTTTGGCAGGGCAGTCGAGCCGTGGAGATGAGGAGGTGGGCTCGGCTGACTTGGGGCAGTCGCCGGGGGTGGCAGGCGGTTACGGGGAGAGGTGGACAGGGCGGAGGTGGCAGCACGGGCGAGCTGCTGTTGGAGATGGGCACCGGTGAGAGGGGAAGTGGCGATGGCGGGCTGTTTGCAGGTCGGAAGGGCGGAGGAGGAAGTGCTTGTGAAGGGTTGCGCGAGGAGGGTTTCCGGCGGTTTAGGGTTTTGAGTGGGATGCTTGAGAGGGAAGAGGGGAGATGAGTGATCCTAGGGGTTTTGTGCGGCTGTTTTAGTGAAGGTAGCTTAGGGACTTTGAGTAGAAGTTTTGTAGAGTAGAAGGGTTCTAGGGTTTCGGGGGTGTGCTCTTGTGCGGCCGGGAGAATAGGCCTAGGGTTTAATATTTGTTGCTGGGTTGGGTTGTGTCACGGTCTGTTTTCGATCGTACGCTTTTCGTGCACGTACTCTTGTTTGTACACGTATTTATTTTGGACCTTTCTTGTATCCGAACTCTATGATGTTATATGTCGTTGTGACCCTCTGGAAGAGTATTAATTTGTCGAATTATTTTGGAACAACATTTCACAGGTCATTCTCCTACGATTTGACTTTATTTGATGAGGCGTCGTGATTTTCACTTTTGTCGTGAGACCATTATAATTTTAGTCTCGTTTCTCGTCGCCTAGCTCGTGACCGACCTTCTTAGTTTCGTTTCTATCGTCGACACGGTCGCCCCAGTATTTATCTCACAATTTTAGAGTCCCGTTTGACCCATTTTCATTATTTTGCCTAATCAATTATATTTAACCCTAAGTTTTAAACTTTTTCCTAAGTATTATTTATTATTATCTTAATCTACTTTAAACATAGCCTATTTTTGAACCCACATGGCCGAACCATGAGGCTCACGCACTCACACATCCGGCTAGTGAGAGGGTAGGGTTGTAATTGTTTTTGTTAAAACAAACTAACTTAGACCCTAACCCTAGCTAATCCTAGCCTTACTTTTCCCTTGGCCGCACCCATACCCAGGCGAGAGAGAGGGAGAGAGGTTAAATGGTTATACAAAATAATAACTAACCAATAACCCAACTAGCCCACATGCTGACCCCACCTCCTCTTACATAATAACCCTAGGCTTCTTCTTCATCTCCCAGAGACTAAAACCGCTGCCGCCTTCTTCTATTTCTTGCAACCAACCCCGACGCCTCTCCACCCTGTGCTCCGATCACCACAGCAGAATTTCCCCCGTCGACTAGCCTCGTCGGAAACCCCACAGGCCGCCATCAACTTCTTCTTCCCTTCTTTTACAACCCCGACTTCCTCCGACCAGAACTCACGGCGGTCTGTCTCGCCTCCGACTTTAGGCCATCGCCGGACCCTTCTTTAGTGATCTTGCCTCGACCGCGGCCTGTAGATCTCGTCGGAGACGCCTGTAGCATCCCGTCGGCCTATGCTCTCTCCAGGCATTCGCAAAAGTGCCGCCCAGGCGACTGTAGCGACGCCTAACTGCCTCCTAGCCTTTGCAGCCTCCCCCGCGTCGCGCTGATCCCCTGTCAGCCCTCTCCGCCCTGTACCCCCGCCGCACCGCCAGCAAACAGCGCCCAGGCCACTGTTTTCGTTGCGACGACACTCTCTTCGCGTCGCAGGGACGCACAGCAACCCCCAGTAGCCGTAGGGAGGACTTCTCTTCAATATGGTTAGTAACGCTCACTTAGAACACGTTTAATACCAGTTGCTGTTAATTTTGGAACCATTAATATATGATGATCACCTAGTAACTTAATAAAATGTTGTTTTCTTGCTAATAACATTAATATAGATGTTAACAAGTTTATTCGTATGGCTGTTAACTCGTTTACACAATTTCTGGTTAACGTGTTATCCTAGGTTACTGGATATAATTGTTGTATATTGTTCGTACTAGCAACTTGATGTAGTTAACGTGATTATAATTCAACGTTCATTAATATTGATGTGTTACCCATCTTAGGATAGAAAACTTAATTAAAATTGAATCGTTAGACGTTTTAGAGTTGACTAATAATTCTAGTCCTTAGTTACGAACTTATTCGTGCACGTGTTTTATCACAGAGAACCTATCGTTCCGTACCGTTCGCGAAACCGGAATCCAACCCCTGACGTCGCTACCCGACGTCAAAGTAGCTCTCGCGTCGTGTTGAGGTAAGTCTCTCTCCGTAGGAATCCCCACCTTGCCTGTTAATCAACTTAAAAATCGTTGTCTTTGATCACTTTTGTAACTCACTAATCAAGATTAATAAATTGGGTTGTAGGCTGGACTGCGATCTGAACACATAGACTCGAACTGATTGAACGGATCGCAACTTGGTTGTTTCAAGCAAGTGATACTTGCCAGTAAATGTTTTAGGCCACGTTTTATGCCAAATTGTTTGTTAGCGTAAAAGAGACTAGACAGTGAAATGATAGCTGTCTAGACGTCTTTTGATCTAGTTTGACAACGAAACTAGATCCGACACTTTACTTGCTTTCATTCATGCTGCCATGTCATGTTTAATTTTCAGTTAACGGTACGCAAATTATCTGCTCATTGTCATGTCATTGCATGCATCTAATGTTTCATCGTGATGGAGTTGCACACGCTACACTTATTGTAATGATTGAGGCTATGCACCTGCTTTGCGGGCACAACTCTATGCCAAAAACACTTCTTGGCTCGTGATCCAGAAGGTGGGCATCAGTCCATAATGAAAAACACTTCCTGGACTCATGATCCAGAAGCGGGCTCACGTACTTGGAAAACCAAGGCTCGACACACTGGGGAGGGGTAGGGTTAAGCTATCACGCAGCGTAGAAGGATGCCTGATCCACTCCTTCAGCTGTAAGGAGTAAACCCTGTGCACATCGTGAAATGATAATGATCGTGAAATGATAATGTTCGTGAAATGATAATGTTCGTGACTCGTGAAAACAGTGTTTTTCGTAGCTTCTGCTACGACGTGCATGCATGTCATCATGTCATCTTAAATTCTTGCATTCTTTAAATGTCAATTCATTATTAGAACTACTAGTCGCTCTTTTATTATTTGTATCCTTGCACAAAAGTCATCCGCTTTCTTTGGGAAACTTTTGCTGACATGTGCCCTTTTCTCTTTCAGTGTCACAGGTCAGGTTTTGAGCCTGACTTAGTTGCAGAGGACGACAGGTTGCTGACGTTCAGTTTGAGGATTCCGGTCATATCCCTAGTCTCAGCCGGTGACTCTCTTTACTTTTGTTTCGGCCATGCTTTAGGCCTATTGATTAGACTTGTACTTTTTGTGACTGCTCTGTGATGTTGGAATAATTTTCTGGATGTTGGTGGATGTTTTCCTTTATATCTGCTTTACTATTATCATTGTTGTTGTTTCGTCGCAATGCAAAGGACCTGATACTATTTGAAATTTTTTTACAGACGTCTGAGCGGACCTCATCACGTCTTGCCTTCCATTTTAGGGAAGCGGGGCGTGACAGGTTTTGTTGGTGGCCCATGCAGGTCCTTTTTGCATTCGCTAAATATCGGAACAATAATAAGGATAAACAACATCCAATTAAATATTCAGAACATCCAAGTCATGATTAAATCTAGTCTGAACATTTTCCTGTCTTAGATGGTAGGAAGACTTAGGTAGATGTCCAGGTTTGATAGCAGGGCCTTCGTCAAGATAAAGCTGTACTCTTCTTAGGTTGTCTTAGCAGTCTCTCACCCAGCCCTGACCATATTAGATTTCTAGAGCTTTTCCTTTTAGTCGTTCGTTGAGTCCAACAATTTCGGACCCAGCAGAACGTAATCTTGATTTTCTAAGAACCATTTTCCTGAGATTTCTATTACATTCTAGCCCATTAGAGAGCCTTAGTGTTAAGTTTCTCTTGACCAATAGTCGACCTGGTAATTAGGACCTCGGATTCTACCATTTTCCTGATCATTACGCTTCTGTGTTATCGACCGTAGAACCCCATCGTAGTTTTCACCTAGGCGTATTCATCACGCGATCATAATCTTTGCCCTCGATACACGTGATCGCTTCCTAACGATTATCGTTTATCTTTCGAATCTTTTCCGTTGCAAATCTTGATTCTTTCAAAGTTATTTTCGATTTTCCTTATTAAAAGTTTTCGCTCAGTTTAAATTTTGTTTTAAACCCCCTTCTTATATATTTAAATTCCTTATTTTTCGATTGAGTTAAAAATTCGTTCGTAGATTTTGAAGTCTATTAGTTGTAATTTTTAATTGCTACCTCGTAACTATTTTCTAGCATATATCCTTCGCATTTCGGTTTTTAAAACTTTATTACTATTTTGATAATTCGATATACCATCTTTTTTCTAAATTACGAAATTTATCATACCGCTTACCATACATACTTTTAGAATATATTTCTAAGCTAAATAGAACTTCAACTATTATATATATATATATGAGGAGGGATCAAATGACCCCCAAAAATAACCCCCTAAAATGACCCCCTATCAAAAATCCTATGTCCCCCATTTTTTCGGAAGATCCGAACCGTTCATCTTGATCTCCACCCTCTATATACCTTACCCACCAATTTTCAACCCGATCCGATGTGTTTTGCCCGTTCATCCATCCGACCCAAATTTAACGGTTTCGCATGAATAGAACTTTTGCGAATGGTTGATGAACGGGCAAAACACATCGGATCGGGTTGAAAATTGGTGGGTAAGGTATATAGAGGGTGGAGATCAAGATGAACGGTTCGGATCTTCCGAAAAAATGGGGGACATAGGATTTTTGATAGGGGGTCATTTTAGGGGGTTATTTTTGGGGGTCATTTGATCCCTCCCCTATATATATATATATATATATATATATATATATATATATATATATATATATATATATATATATATATATATATATATATATATATATATATATATATATATATCAGATCTAGGCTCGTCGTACTCGTACTTCGAAAATCTTCGTATAAATCCGTTTCTTTTGGCAAATCCTGGTTTCTCTAAAAGTATTTTCAATATTATTTATTTTAAATTTCTCCCCAGTTTAAAGAATTTGAAAACATTTAACATGAGTTTGAATTTCCTACACTTCAGTTGATGTAATTTCATTCTTTGAATTTCAAAACTTTTGCCGAAATTATTAAATTACTGCCGTATAATATTTTCTAACCCATGTCTTTAATGTTTGTGTGAATGTTTTACTTCTTTCTTAAAATGATTTCTCAATAAGCCAGTAAACTATTTTTATCTTATCATATACGACTCAAACTTGTTTCGAACAACCCGTATTATTGACCTCCAAATATTTTTCTATGCAAAGGGGAACTCCAACTTTTGAAGTACGACAGTTTTTATACTTTTCGTATTTTAATTTATGTCATTTATACACTATTTTTCTTTATCCATAAGGGTATTATTACATATTCCTTTCATTTATCTAAACATTCACAATTATATCCTTGATTCATCTAAACAAGCTGTCTCCATATCCTCGCCCTATCTGAACTCGTAATTTTCGATCTTTTCCATGTTACGTTTTTGGTTCCAGTTTCCTTCATTGTTTAGACATCGGTGCTTGTCATTGCCTGTGTCAACTCTAGCTTGGTAGTGGGCACCTTGGTTTTGTGATGTCGTCGTGTTGCATGTATATAGGTAGAGTGTGTGGATCGGTATGAGTGTGCTACCCTTAGAATATTAATGATAGACTCTTGTGTTATGTATGTATACTCAGTGTTATTCATGTTATATGTGTGAAGTTGTATGGATGATATTAGTTATGTATGTGTGGATAGCTATACCACTTTAGGAATGTCTGTATATATATTGGAATTTGTATTAGAGTATATACCAGTAGTGTATGTAGTTTGAAGATACTTGTAAATGCTTGATATATATGTGTGTGAGTGATGTACGTATGGTAATAGGGTTATAAGTTTGTTTGGTATTGCTTGCCTTTGCGGGATGTCGTGTGTATACGTGTATACCGTGAGTTATACACGATTAATGTATGACGTGGCAATGCATGGATAGGTATATGTAGGAGTGCATTGATTATATTTAGTCTTGCTATGGCGTGAATACATATTACATGTATGTGACTATACGATGAATGCACGTATTGGAGAGTGTATTATAATTATACGTGTGCTGATATTGGTAATATTATTATAAGGTGTAAAGTGATTGCATTATGTGGGCTTTGCTTGACTAAATATAGTGAATGATATTATGGCATGTAGGTGGTTATGTTGGTAGATATATATATATTGGAGTGGTATTGGTATAGGTATAGATATCATGTTATGTATGTAGGGTATTCTGATAGCAGTTTGGAGTCTCACTCAAGCTTGAGTGGGTATACTCTAAGTATATTGTTACATATGTCTGTGGTTGCGTATAGTATCATGAATATAGCGATGGATGATGTATGAATAGTGATAGGATTGTTTGTGTCTGGTTGTGTTACGCACATGATTGTGGGTGGCTATACCATTGTATAGTTATAGGTGTTGGTCTTGTGGTAAAGTTATTTACTAAGGACTTGCATGTTGAATATATATGTGCTAGCTGAACTAGGTGTGCAGTTGTGCTAAGTATATAGTGGTATGAGTGGTATGTATGAATATTATGATAGCGTGTGCGGGTAAGTATGTGCTTAGTTATAGGTATTTGTAATATGGCATGTGTGGTGTGCCTTGATAATAGTTATAGGACTGTATGTGAGGTGAAAATATGGTGAAGTGTCTACGTGCATTTGAATAACTATATATCTGTGAATTTAAGATAGTGGTGAATGTATATTAGATATAACAAGCATGAGTTGATGTGGTATGGTGATTACATGTGTTGTTAAGATTGAATGTACAATAGGAGATATAGGGAGTAGTGTATCCTTGTTGTTTTGTTCATAGGTAGTTATCTAACGTGAAGTACTACAATTGTATTTGCTGGTGTGAGCTATTTAATTGTATGAAAGTATGTGTGACTTGGTTATGAGATAAGTGAGTAATAGCTATATAAGGATGTATGTGATTATATGAATGATTGAAGTACGTGTATGAATCTGATGGTCTATGATAGGTACAAGTATAGAATGTGCCTATATGCATACCTGGTTGTAGTATTAATGTTTGATTAACTAGTGTAAATATAAGTACTTGTAGTGATTATACCTGATTGAATTATAATAGAATATGATTGGGGTAGTTACTAGAGTGGCTAGATATTTAAAGTTAGAAAGTCCGAGGACGGACTTTATTCTAAAGTGGGTAGGATGTCACGGTCTGTTTTCGATCGTACGCTTTTCGTGCACGTACTCTTGTTCGTACACGTATTTATTTTGGACCTTTCTTGTATCCGAACTCTATGATGTTATATGTCGTTGTGACCCTCTGGAAGAGTATTAATTTGTGGAATTATTTTGGAAGGACATTTCACGGGTCATTCTCCCACGATTTGACTTTGTTTGATGAGGCGTCGTGATTTTCACTTTTGTCGTGAGACCTTTATATTTTTAGTCTCGTTTCTCGTCACCTAGCTCGTGACCGACCTTCTTAGTTTCGTTTCTCTCGTCGACACGGTCGCCCCAGTATTTATCTCACAATTTTAGAGTCCCGTTTGACCCATTTTCACTATTTTGCCTAATCAATTATATTTAACCCAAAGTTTTAAACTTTTTCCTAATTATTATTTATTATTATCTTAATCTACTTTAAACATAGCCTATTTTTGAACCCACATGGCCGAACCATGAGGCTCACGCACTCCCACATCCGGCTAGTGAGAGGGTAGGGTTGTAATTGTTTTTGTTAAAACAAACTAACATAGACCCTAACCCTAGCTAATCCTAGCCTTACTTTTCCCTTGGCTGCACCCATACCCAGGCGAGAGAGAGGGAGAGAGGTTAAATGGTTATACTAAATAATAACTAACCAATAACCCAACTAGCCCACGTGCTGACCCCACCCCCTCTTACATAGTAACCCTAGGCTTCTTCTTCATCTCCCAGAGACTAAAACCGTCGCCGCCTTCTTCTATTTCTTGCGACCAACCCTGACGCCTCTCCACCCCGTGCTCCGATCACCACGGCAGACTGTCCCTAGTCGACTAGCCTCGCCGGAAACCCCACAGGCCGCCAGCAACTTCTTCTTCCCTTCTTTTACAACCCAGACTTCATCCGACCAGAACTCACGGTGGTCTGTCTCCCCTCCGACTTCAGGCCATCACCGGACCCTTCCACAGTGATCTTGCCTCGACCGCCGCTTGTAGATCTCACCGGAGACGCCTGTAGCATCCCGCCGGCCTGTGCTCTCTCCAGGCATCTGCAGCAGCGCTGCCTAGGCGAAGGCAGCGACGCCTAGCTGCCTCCTAGCCTTTGCAGCCTCCCCCGCGTCGCGCTGATCCCCTGTCAGCCCTCTCCGCCCTTTACCCCCGCCGCACCGCCAGCAAACAGCGCCCAAGTCGATGTTTTCGTGGCGGCGACACTCTCTTCGCGTCGCAGCGTCGCACGGCAACCCCCCGGTAGCCGTAGGGAGGACTTCTCTTCAATACGGTTAGTAACGCTCACTTAGAACACGTTTAATACCCGTTGCTGTTAATTTTGGAACCATTAATATATGATGATCAGCTAGTAACTTAATAAAATGTTGTTTGCTTGCTAATAACATTAATATAGATGTTAACAAGTTTATTCGTAGGGCTGTTAACACGTTTACACAATTTCTGGTTCACGTGTTAGCCTAGGTTACTGGATATAATTGTTGTATATTGTTCGTACTAGCAACTTGATGTAATTAACGTGATTATAATTCAACGTTCATTAATATTGATGTGTTACCCATCTTAGGATAGAAAACTTAATTAAAATCGGATCGTTAGACATTTTAGAGTTGACTAATAATTCTAGTCCGTAGTTACGAACTTATTCGTGCACATGTTTTATCACAGAGAACCTGTCATTCCGTACCGTTCACAAAACCGGAATCCAACCCCTGACGTCGCTACCCGACGTCAGAGTAGCTCTCGCGTTGTGTTGAGGTAAGTCTCTCTCCGTAGGAATCCCCACCTTGCCTGTTAATCAACTTAAAAATCGTAGTCTTTGATCGCTTTTGTAACTCACTAATCAAGATTAATAAATTGGGTTGTAGGCTGGACTGCGATCTGAACACATAGGTAGACTCGGACTGATTGAACGGATCACAACTTGGTTGTTTCAGGCAAGTGATACTTACCAGTAAATGTTTAAGCCACGTTTTAGGCCAAATTGTTTATTAGAGTAAAAGAGACTAGACAGTGAAATGATAGCTGTCTAGACGCCTTTTGATCTAGTTTGACAACGAAACTAGATCCGACACTTTACTTGCTTTCATTCATGCTGCCATGTCATGTTTAATTTTCAGTTAACGGTATGCAAATTATCTGCTCATTGTCATGTCATTGCATGCATATAATGTTTCATCGTGATTGAGTAGCACACACGACACTTATTGTAATGATTGAGGCTAGGCACCTGCTTTGCGGGCACAACTCTATGCCAAAAACACTTCCTGGCTTGTGATCCAGAAGGTGGGCACCAGTCCATAATGAAAAACACTTCCTGGACTCGTGATCCAGAAGCGGGCTCACGTACTAGGTAAACCAAGGCTCGACACACTGGGGAGGGGTAGGGTTAAGCTATAACGCAGCGTAGAAGGATGCCTGATCCACTCCTTCAACTGTAAGGAGTAAACCCTGTGCACATCGTGAAATGATAATGATCGTGAAATGATAATGATCGTGAAATGATAATGTTCGTGAAATGATAATGTTCGTGACTCGTGAAAACAGTGTTTTTCGTAGCTTCTGCTACGATGTGCATGCATGCCATCATGTCATCTTAAATTCTTGCATTCTTTAAATGTCAATTCATTATTAGAACTGCTAGTCGCTCTTTTATTATTTGTATCCTTGCACAAAAGTCCTCCGCTTTCTTTGGGAGACTTTTGCTGACATGTGCCCTTCTCTCTTTGGGTGTCACATGTCAGGTTTTGAGCCTGACTTAGTTGCAGAGGACGACAGGTTGCTGACGTTCAGTTTGAGGATTCCGGTCCTAACCACAGTCTCAGTCGGTGACTCTCTTTACTTTTGTTTCGGCCATGCTTTAGGCCTATTGATTAGACTTGTACTTTTTGTGACTGCTCTGTGGTGTTGGAATAATTTTCTGGATGTTGGTGGATGCTTTCCTTTATATCTGCTTTACTATTATCATGATGTTGTTTCGTCGCAATGCAAAGGACCTGCTACTATTTGAAATTTTTTTACAGACGCTTATCAGACTGCATCTTCACAGCTCCACGTATGAGCGGACCTCATCACGTCTCGCCTTCCATTTTAGGGAAGCGGGGCGTGACAGGTTGGTGCACGTGAGAGCCCTGGGCTCCTTATAGCAAGTAACGAAAACAATGAAAGCCAAATGAAATATTGTTGGGGGAGTAGTTAGGGTTTTTGTGTATAAAAGGAAGGATTTGATTAAATGAGAAGTTTTAAAACCTAGGAGAAAAAGGAAGGAAACAAGGAGATTAATTGTAATTAAGGGTGGGATTTAATAGTTATTAATATGGTTAAAAGTCTCATATGAGTATTTAAGGAAAGGATATTCATTTGAATTCAAATATTTGAAATAGTTGTTTAATGAGATTATATAATAGTTGATTTAAAAAAATAATTATTGCTAATACGTATGTATGTAATGTGATTACGTAGTACAAATACACATAACAATAATACAAAAATACGAATACGAATATAAGTACGGATACGAAAATCACCAGACAAGATAAATACGTGCACAATATGTATAATAAAATACCGACCGTTACAATCTACCCACCTTAAGAACAATTCCGTCCTCGAAATTCTTAACAACTAAAATGTGGGGAATAAGTGAGGATGGTGCTCACGCACTTCCTCTTCCAATATACACGCACCACACTCTCTACTACGCTCACTCACTACTCATAAATAATGACTACGCGGTCATGTGTAAACGCTCAATCAATATTACTATCACAAATAATAGTAACAATAGTAGTATCACTATTAGTAATACCAATTAACAACCATGCTAGTAATAATAATAATAATAACACCCATACATTCATCACGTACCAACATTATTACTAATATACCATAACTATAACATAACACAATTAATACAAGGCCATATTACAATACGTTTATGATTAAGGCAAGTACTTTAAAATACACACATCAACTTACTAACTGCAAGTGTGCCATCACCTTGCACACCCACATTATTACAAATACACAATCCACAATCATGTATACCACATACTAATACGTAAGTACAGTCATATTCAATCAAATAACACTCCAATAATACATTCATTTTACATACTACATAATACTTTATATATCACATAATAAATATCACTACACGTATAGATGCACACAATACACTACACCATTCACAATTTATAGACATATCCTACTTATATGGCACTAAGGCTATTACAATCTACCCACCTTATTATCGAGTCCGTCCTCAGACTTCCTTGAATAGGGCCAACTTGAGGATGACAGACCTAGACGTTAAGGTCACTCTACCCCTGGCATACATTCATTATAAAAACAATGTACACCCATATTCATATACTTACACATACATCATATTGTCACATACATATAAATACATGCATACACATTACACACACATATCCATACTTATATTATTACACACCTACATTATATGTACGCAAAACTTAGACACACATACGATATGTTCACCCAAGTATATACAACCATAGTAATTTGCATACAGCTAGTATACTACTACATACAAACATCTATACATAGATACAATCTTACAATCATGTATACCTCCCAGTATACACATGCACATACATCATCCCATAAGGGCAAGTAACACAATACCATATTATAATTCTATTACTATACGTAAAACACACATATTCATACAATATGTATAGATACCCATAACTAAGTACATACCTATCCACGCATGAACACACGCCCATACGCACTAATATATAGATCATACAATAAATATGTGCACCCAACTATAAGCACACCTATTATCATGTACATTACACCCAACACGCACATAACCTTATTAACATACAATTACAAACATTGACAAATACATTCAAAAATACACACCCCTAGTAGGTAGTCAAACACCAATTCTAATACATATAGATATCCCTATAGTGATATAGCTATTCACACATGTGTATAAACATAACACTTACTACCCTTCACACGACTATATTTATATCACGTATATCACTGCAAATGTATATTCAACACAATAGGCAACCATAATCCATTAACATACTAAGGGTATGCACACTCATATATGAGTATACATGAGTGGGACACCGAGATTCACACACATGGGTCCACACACGCTACCTATATATACACTAAGATCATCACAATTAATATCAATGGATCTATTATACCTATGCCATAAGTACTATAAAGGAAGGTCAGGCATTACTTGAAATCCCTTGTCCATCAGTCTCAACTTCTGCAGTCGTCAAGATGAATGCCTGACACCTTGGCTGGTTCTGCCTCGTGGAGCCAGGCGTGGTCCACGTTGAGTAGATCCAGAAGGTTCAACAGTCATCGGCTTGTTGCAGTGAGGGCAGTCACTGATAGCCTGTGTAGATGCTGTGCATACTCCTCCTCGCTCTCCAAATAGACCTACTATATTATCTATGAATATCATTACAAATTTATCCAGAAACTCGCAGAATATGATACTCATGCGATTCATGGATACTGCAGGGCCGTTGGTCACCCCGAATGGCATGTAAACAAACTTATAATGTCCATACTTGGTCCGAAAAGGGGTATTGGGCACATCTTCCTTCCTGACTTTCACCCGAAGGTATCCGCTCCGGAGGTCCAACTTTGAAAATACTCTCGATCCACCAAGCTTGTCAAAGATATTGTCAATGCACGGCAACGTGTACTTGTTCTTCACTGTGATCTGGTTCAGCTCCCGATAGTCCATGCACATGCTTCTCGATCCGTCTTTCTTCTTGACCAACATATTAGGAGCACCCCAGGGGGATACATTGGGATGGATGAATCCTTTCTGTAACAGGTCGTCCAATTGCTTACGTCGCTCTTCTAGTTCTGCAGGAGCCATACGATAAGGCGCCTTCGAGGTCGGTTGAGCCCCTGGCATAAGATCAATGCCGAACTCTAACACTCAATCGGGCGACAATCCAGAACTGTCTTCAGGGATGACGTCTTCAAACTCTCTTACTACTACAGGCTTCTCTGGTTCGACTTGCACGGATACGACGATCACTACGTTCTACTTGGCCCGAAGTGGATAGGTCTGAGTGGACGACTAAATGAAACTCTGAAATCTAATATGGTCAGGGCTGGGTGAGAAACCACTAAGGTGACTCCTAAGATGATAATACTAAGTCTCAGCAAGTGTGTCTAACTAGCAAGCATGAGCGTCTAACTAAGTCTTCCTACAATCCTGGTGTTGGGTCTCCCTATTATGCCGAGACAAGATACTCGGGTGAATTTCGTGTACGAGGTAACTCTAGACGTTTTGGCTAATAATAGTATTTCTATTGTTCTGAAGTTTGCAAATGCAGGACCTGCATGGGCCACCACTAAAACCTGTAACGCCCCGCTTCCTAAAATACGATGGAAGAGTGAACGTTACGAAGGTCCGCATGAACTGGAGCGGTGAAGCTCGAGTTCACTAAGCGTCTGTGATAACAACATAGCAGGATCTTGCATGCAATCAGAACAAATGAATATTATTTCATTCAATAGTCACATCTAGAAGTTCGTACATGAAATAAAACGACAAGGCCTTAGCATGGCCAAAGGAAACTACAACAAGGTACATACTCCTACTACAAGATACTAAAGCAAATATAAAGTAGCAACAAAATATGTCTCTAGTCTTCTGCAGGGAGCGACTCCGGGTCAATAAACTCCTGACTCACTGGGTCAACTGTTTCAAACAACTTCTGGTCCTGGTACTCTGTCTCGTGAACTGACATACATTCCAAAAACACGAATGTATGTCAGCAAGGGTCTGGCAAGTAAAAGTAAGACGACCCAAGGCAATGTGTACGAATAGTAACCAATTATGAAGCATTAAACTATTTATACAAGATGTCAGCAGCATCGTTATAAACTTGACAAATTTTAAAGTAAGATAAGGAACTTCTAAGCATGGCAGTTCTAAAGCATTTTGAAAAGAGTACTGATGTACATGGCATTTCTATAAATAGAACAATATTATTAACATGGCAATTCTAGTGTACAACTGAGATAACAATAATGAGTTTAAGTTCCGTGTCAATGTTTTCTATCATGCATAGGGTTCTCGCCTTTAAGACATGATGAGTTGAATTGCTTCTTCTCACGGAGGTATAATCGTGATTGACGCGAACCCACCGTATAGATTGTGCTCATGAAGAGAGGATCCTTTCATACGCTTAGTGGCCGCTCAACCCTAACCCCACTCAAATGTTGTGCTGAAACACGAGCCAGCCTAATCAGGAATGCACGAGTTCATGAATTCAAGAGTGTTGCCTACAAGGGCACGAGTTCACGAATTCAAGAGTTTGCCGTGAAGGCATGTTGTTCCACTAATGTCCATCCTAGCACTATGTGTACAAAAGGATTTGAAGCATATGGCCATGTCAATTTCAGTATTTTTCATGAATTACAACATTTTAAAGCAAGTTAAACAATGAAATTAATTGGTTGTTTATTTAAACATGCTGTAATCAGGTATTTTTCGTTATTTACTCTGAAATCCTAAACATGCGATAATTTATGTCAATTTGTCACAAATTAAGTATAGATCATGGTACAATTTATGAGTGTCATTTCACGGGTCAATTTCCTGTTATTCAGCTTCAAATGAAAAAGACAATTCAACATTTAACTTCAATAATTTATAACAATTCGCACACTTGCCTGATATAGCTGATTACAGTGTCCACGTGATCGCAACAAGATGCGTGGTTTAATCTGCGTCATTCAGATTCGTGATATGAGCTTAGGGTTTTAACTTAATAGGGCATTAGTACTATGGCACAAGTATATATATGTATATTGTTCCCTAACATACTGATTCATCTAATATGCTAGTGTATAAACTTATAACTCAATCGTACTGTTATTAATATAATGTATATTGTTTATATACATATATTAATATATAAACTTATAAATTAACATGCTGACATTAATAGAACTAACATTAAACTAATCCGTATCATTACAAAATTTTTTATAAACCAATTTACTGTTATTATAAAACTAACAACATTTTTAATAATCTGTTATTTACATATAATAACTTAAAACATGTATTATATCATAACAATTAACATACTGTATTTATCAAAACTAATTTATAATAACCAATATCATTAACTAACAAAATACGACTATATATATATCAACATATGAATATTAACAGAACCTAATATTTCAAAACTAATGACATACTAACAGAACTTACATGTGGTTTGAGTCTTGCGTGCTCATGTAGGTCGGAGGGGGCGCTGCTGGTGTTGGCGAGGAGGCGGCCTTGCCGTGGATGACATGAGGCGGGTCGGAGGAAGGAGCTGCAGTCGGAAGGAGAGGCCGCTGGGGTTTTGCATCGGCTGGAGGGTGGTTCACGGGAGGTGGAAGGCGCGGTAGGTGGCCTGAGAGCTTGGGCTGGGGCAACGGCAGTGCAGAGGGAGACAGATCTGGTCGGTGGTCGGACGGCGGGGCGTTGAGAGGGGGTCGTCGTCGGAAGGAATGAGAGGATGTTGGGCGTGGATTTCGACAGGGCAATCGAGCCGTGGAGACGAGGAGGTGGGCTCGGCTGACTTGGGGCGGTCGCCGGGGGTGGCAGGCAGTTGCGGGGAGAGGTGGACAGGGCGGCGATGGCAGCGCAGGCGAGCCGCTGTCGGAGATGGGCACCGATGAGAGGGGAAGTGGCGCTGGCGGGCTGTTTGCAGGTCGGAAGGAGGAAGAAGTGCTTGTGAAGGGTTGCGCGGGGAGGGTTTCTGTCGGTTTAGGGTTTTAAGGGGGATGATTGAGAGGGGAGAGTGGAGATGAGTGCTCCTAGGGTTTTTGTGCGGCTGTTTTAGTGAAGGTAGCTTATGGTCTTTGAGTAGAAGTTTTGTAGAGTGGATGGGTTCTTGGGTTTCGGGGGTGTGCTCTTGTGCGGCTGGGAGAATAGGCCTAGGGTTTAATATTTGTTGATGGGTTGGGTTGGTGCACGTGAGAGCCCTGGGCTCCTTATAGCAAGTAATGAAAACAAAGAAAGCCAAAGATGTTGTAAACCATGGCGGCTACGGAACCCCGTAGCCCTGTATTTATAGTAATAGGGTTACATAATGGGTGGATACCCACTAACGGGTTGGGCCTCCAAAGCCCGTTTATAACACTCCCCCTTATCCATCCATTGTTGTAAGCCGTGATGAACGCTTCGGGGTTCATAGGGCTTATCTGATCATGGGTCTATGGATACTTCTGGATCCCAAGTTTAAGAGTACTTGCCTCGTTAAAACCTTTGCCAAGGAAAACCCAGTGGGAAAAAACCAATGGCTAAGGGAAAAGAGTACAAGTCTCTGTAACTTCCCCTGATCGATGGATATCACTAGAGGTGGATACTTCTGGATCCTAAGTTAGGGATAACTGCCTCGTTAAAACCTTTAGCTATGGAAAACCCAGTGGGAAAAACCAATAGCCAAGGAAAAAGAGTACAGTTTCCGTAACTTCCCCTGATTAGTGGAAGTATTTAAGGGGTGGATACTTCTGGATCCAGAGTCAATGAGTTTGCCTCGTTAAAACCTTTAGCTATGGAAAACCCAGTGGGAAAAACCAATAGCCAAGGGAAAAGAGTGCAACACTACATTTGACTCCCCCTGATCTGTACAAGCTGCAGGCTTGCAGATCTCCTAGGCATCTATACATCAATCTCTTACAGTGTTCCGATACAAAGTACAAGGCATCGCTCACCTATACAAGACATCGCTCATCTATACAAGTATCACTCATCTATAGCAGTTACTGGATCTGAGGGATCTCTTCTGAGGAGGAGTGGTCTTCAGACTCGGTAGGTTGCATCACGTCTCTGACCCAGTCTTCACTGTGTCTGCGAGGTACTGCAGGACCTGGCTGTGCGTACTTATGATTTGCTTCTTGGATTGATGAGCCTCTCGGGATGGTGGGATTGATGTTGCCTTGGAAGTATGCTTTGCTGGTCTCCAGGAGTTGGTCGCTTCTTGGTTGCAGTCATCGCGATGATCTGTGACCTGTATCTGCAAATACATTTAACATGTTGTATGATCCTTGACCCTTGGAGGTAGCGCAGAAGCTACATATCTCTGGTCCAGTGGTGCGCTGCAGGCGCTGCACTGTATCTGGTTAAAGTGTTTGCTGCCAGATAAAGGAGTGTACAAAAGACATTTGAGTAAGGCACTTCAGGACCTAGGATATCCTTCCCCTCTTCCAGCGAACGGAATGGGTCTTAATGTGCATCCATACAACCAGTAGGTGTATTGGTGGATTGCAATTTTCCATGTTTCTTCATCGACTGGATGATAATTTCATCTTCTGGATGGTTATTCATCTTCGGGATGATGGTTTCATCTTCGGGATGATTATTCATCTTCGGGATGATGGTTTCATCTTCAGGATGATAATTCATCTTCAAGATGAAGGTTTCATCTTCAGGATGATAATTCATCTTCAGGATGATTATTCATCTTCGGGATGAAGGTTTCATCTTCAGGATGATTGTTTCATCTTCGGGATGATAATTCATCTTCAGGATGAAGGTTTCATCTTCAGGATGATAATTCATCTTCAGGATGAAGGTTTCATCTTCAGGATGATAATTCATCTTCAGGATGATTGTTTATAAAGGTATGTTGTCACATCATCCATAGCAACATAGCCTAAAATTATCTTTGCTAATCGCATGTGTTTCGCAATCATGACCAGGGAGCCTGATGCATCAGTTTGATTAATTTTGTAAGTGAGTCAAACTCATCTTACATGGTTACTTCCTGGTTTCTGCGAAATAAACCTCTAAGGCTATAGCGTTTTGCTTATAGCATACGATTTTATTTATTTATACAATACTCGGTAGCCCACAGGTTTGATATCTTTTGATATCAGGACTTCAGGTCCAAACACTTCACATTTCATAAGTGAGTCCAGCTCAACTTATTATTGCCTCGTTCCACATAATTTGGCCAAATTTCTGCGTTTGCTTCAGGAAACGGAGATTGTGAACGATATCAATGGCAAAATGAAATGTGAGTAATTGTCGACAAGTGTGTTTTATCCAAATACCTCTCCGTGTACGTACATTATTCTATTTATTCCAGATTTATCTCTTCTGGAGGTTCTGGAAAGGGAGAGGATATGGAGATGAGCTCATTTTCCTGTGGTGGTATTGTTTTAGGGTCTCGTGGTATGTCCTCTCATCCATTGAGGATATCCACTTCTACTACTGGTAGATTGCATCCATAAAGTTGGTATGTCAATCCTAGCTGGATTTTTAGTAGCAGGGATGTGTGAATTTGACAATATTTATATTGTCGGTAGCTATGTCTGATAACTGTTTAACAGTTTCATAAATGTGGATCTTCCGGATCTCATTACTATTCATGATAATCAGATCATAGGTATTAATGTTTTAAATGGTCCATAGTGGTGATATGGGGATGTAAACTCATCATGACTCCATCGATAAGATGTGCACTAAACGCTTCCCCCGTTAGGGGTTCTCGGAAACTGTTTATATGAGGTGATCAGGCTCATATAAATAGTTTCTAAGGGGGCGTTCTGATGGTTTGCATGCTCCCACGTGGTCACCTTACAACTGGATTTCTAGTGGATAAGTAATCCGTTTAAATCATTTTAATGATTTACATATAACCCATTTCTGGGTGTGAACACAAAGCTTCAGGGTGTTCAATTTTCTTCCAGTTGTTATATTGATTTCCCAGTGTTATCCCAAAAATCCGCAAATAGCTCGACTTCAATGAAGTTGAGCATAAAACTAGGGATATGAACCCGTCAAGGCTCCATCTATAAGATGTGCTCTAATGCCTCCCCCGTTTGGGGATCTCGGAACATATTCATCTAGGAGGGTTAGTCCCGATGAATAAGTTCCACTGCGGCATTTTTGAGGGTGGTATGAGGGTAAGTAAAAGCCCAACCAATATCCTAGTAATGTAATATGTCCGTTGTGATTAATAATAATCTAGACTGCGGTTGGATAACAAGGTTTTGATTATGACCATTTTAAGAGGATATATAGATGAGTACTCTAAGGTACATCTTTAGCCATATGTAGGGAGTGTGTGAGTCCACTTTTATCCCTCAAATACTCTCAAGAGGCCTAAAGGTCTCATTCTTCTAATGATAGTATATCATTTTAAATTCGTTTGAGGGAGTGAGGAGAGTCAATGTCCACGTGAATGGAGATGATCTCGTAATCATTTTTCCCTTTTGAATGGGATAATGAGAGTTTCACCCTTTTTGAAGAATCTTCGGGTTCGTCTGGTTAATGATGTCTTGCATCATCAATCCGGGGTGACATCGATCCAAAGTTGGTCGATTCTGGACACTTCTGGTGTTCCAAATTAATTCCTCTGTTCGAATTTATGTGGGACTTTATAAGTGTCAGAGAGTACATGGCATCCTCATTTTAGGAGTATTCAGGATGATAAATCATTCACAGTAAAATAAAATGCGTAAAAGGCACATATATACTGCAAGAGAATACTACTAATAATTATGTTAGAGCAACAAGTTTCATAGTATGATGTGGGTTCTAGAAAGTATACGTCCACAATTGTGCTCATTTTAGACTCATATTATGACAACAGATCAAATTTATTTTCAAAATTTATTTATCCTCGGGAAGTAGCGAATTATACATACTGTCAATTTGACTTTCGTCGTTTAGACTAGATATGTATATATTTTTATATGGCATACTTTAATGCCCATTAATTTTGCAAAAAGCATTATGGGTCTTTTCAGAACTTCTGGTCTGATATTGGGTTGCCATTGCATACTCCATATCGAGATACATCATATCTTCCCTTTCTTATTTTTATTCAAGACTTCCCCTGTTTTCAGTCTTCCTTATTGTCGTTTATAAGGAAGAATGATTATTGGTCTTACGAAGTAGACACATACAAGGGAAATGAGTTAGTCTCTATTTTTCCACTTTCTAGTTTATGATAGACTTATAAAGGTCTATTTGAAAACTCAAGTATGGTCTTCAGGCCATTTTTATTGAGTCATTCAAGTATTGTGTGGATATAGGATCATACTCTAGGGGAAACAATTACGTGGGTACGAATTTTATAATTTCTCACTTATCTATTAAGCCACGACTTCGGGCGTACGCTTAAAAAATAAGGTTAGATTCAAGAATCATACCTTGTAAAGTGAGATTACTCAAAGGAGTTTGGCGGTGTTATGACAACTGCTGGTGTCAATATCGGTTTATACAGACCGTGGATCTGAGAGATCTATTTACCGCGAAATGCGTATTTCTAAAAGAAATCGCATAAATGTTTTTCGTATAATCCCTCGTAGTTGTTAATTTTTATTAGTGTGAAAGGGTGTTGACTTTTGATTTGATTTTGAACTTCAGGTTCATTTTGGTTTTGAACTCCAGGTTCATTTTGTCAACTAGGATATGATGTTAAAATTTATTGAAAATATTATTGGTTTGTTGTCATAAAATATTGTCATGTCATGAGCACATCATACATATAATATAAATCCAGTAAACTAAAAAGTTGTGCTTAATTAACCTTAATGGAAACAATTATGATGTATACACATGCTATTTATATTCTGCAGGTATATAAATAATTTTATCTCAGACATATATTTATGCTACAGGCATTAAAAATACATCAAAAAGATTTTAGCATGCTAAATAAAATGTTTATTACAGAACATTAAATATGCGACGGGCATATAATTTTCTACGCATGCATTTATAGTGTTTAAGTGGAAATTCATGCTAGAGGCAACAAAAATATACATCACATCATAGAAAAATGCGGCAGGCATTTAATATCATAGCAGACGATCAACACAGACAATTAATCATCACAGGCATTTTATAATGGAAATGAAAATTTTTCGTTTAATAATTATTGGACCACTAGGCAACGTCATACACCGTTAGGTTAGTTAACTAACGGCAGAGCGGTCGCAGGATCTTCCTAATTATTAAACATAAATAATCAGATAATCCGGATAAAATACGATGAATAAAAATTGTGTAATTTAACAGATTTTGACGAAAACGAAATCGTAATTAAATCTGAAAAAGATTTGAAAATCGAAAAAAAAATTTCGGGGTCAAACCCTAGTTAGGGTTTTTGGTCGCGCGGATTGCCGCTTCAGGCGGCTAGGGTTTCCGGGCATGAGCGCGCACCGGGGGGGCCCGATACGAGCGGCTGCCTGGGGGTGGGGCCCGCCGCGGCCGGCGGCGGGGCCCGCCGCTACGGGTGACGTGGGTGGGCCCGCCGCTGCGGGCGGCGGGGTTGGGGGCCCGCCGCTGCGGGCGGCGGGGCCCGCCGCTGCCTGCGGCGTGGGGGGGGGGCCGCCGCTGCCGGCGGCGGGGCCGCCCGCCATCGCAGTGGCGGGTTGGCCCGCCGCAGCTGGCGGCGGGGCCGCCCGCCGCTGGCAGCGGCGGGTTGGCCGGCCGCTCCTGGCGGCGGGGCCGCCCGCCGCTGGCAGCGGCGGGTGGGTTGGCCCGCCGCTCCTGGCGGCTGGGCCGCCCGCCGTCGCAGCGGCGGGTTGGCCCGCCGCTCCAGGCGGCGGGTTGGCCCGCCGCTCCAGGCGGCGGGGCCGCCCGCCGCTGGCAGCGGCGGGTTGGCCCGCCGCTCCTGGCGGCGGGGCCGCCCGCCGCTGGCAGCGGCGGGCTGGCCCGCCGCTCCTGGCGGCGGGGCCGCCCGCCGCGGGAGCGGCGGGCTGGCCCGCCGTCGCAGCGGCGGGTTGGCCCGCCGCTCCTGGCGGCGGGGCCGCCCGCCGCTCCTGGCGGCGGGGCCGCCCGCCGTCGCAGCGGCGGGTTGGCCCGCCGCTGCTGGCGGCGGGGCCGCCCGCCGCCGGCAGCGGCGGGTTGGCCAGCCGCTCCTGGCGGCGGGGCCGCCCGCCGCTGCAGGCGGCGGGTTGGCCCGCCGCAGGGAGCGGCGGGGCCGCCCGCCGTTCAGCGGCGGGGGTGGTTTTGCCGCCGCTTCGGGCGGCGGGCGAGGGTTTTTCCGCGAGATCTAGGGGGGATTCGCGTTCCGGCGAGAAAATCCCCTAGGGTTTCATGGTTTTTGGGGATAAAAATCTAATTTTTAGTGGAAAAAATCTATTTTTAATCTCCAACAAAACGTTTTTATTGTAAAAATTTGATTTTTCATCAATAAAAAACTTGATTTTTATTAAACAATCGATCCAAGAATTTTGGATCTAGACATATGCGCATATGAAATTTTAGATCTAGGGTTTTAGGGTTACCTCTAGATCCTACCCGCCGGATCTAGCGACGTTCGGTGAAGGAAGCCCGTTCGCGTCGCGTTCGTCCGTCGCGTCCGTCCGTCGCGTCCGTCCGTCGGCAGGGGTTCGGCTTAGCTTTGAGCGTGCTGATAACGTGTTGTAAACCATGGCGGCTACGGAACCCCGTAGCCCTGTATTTATAGTAATAGGGTTACATAATGGGTGGATACCCACTAACGGGTTGGGCCTCCAAAGCCCGTTTATAACAAAAGAAAATATTGCAGGGGGGGGATAATTATTGTTTTTGTGTATAAAAGGAAGGATTTGATTAAATGGGAAGTTTTAAAACCTAGTAGAAAAAGGAAGGAAACAAGGAGATTAATTGTAATTAAGGGTGTGATTTAATAGTTATTAACATGGTTAAAAGTCTCATATGAGTATTTAAGGAAAGGATATTAATTTGAATTCAAATATTTGAAATAGTTGTTTAATGAGATTATATAATAGTTGATTTAAAAAATAATTATAGCTAATACGTATGTATGTAATGTGATTACAGAGTACAAATATGCATAACAATAATACGAAAATACGAATATGAATATAATTATGGATACGAAAATCACCAGACAAGATAAATACGTGCAAAATACGTAAAATAAAATACCGGTCGTTCCAGACATCGATTGTGTTTCGATTTCACTTGTAAGGTTACTACACGTGGGTTTAAAGGAAACCTCAAGTTAGGGTTCTAACTTGAGTATCCAGTGGTATCCGAGTGGAAGGGACATAGGATTTTCGGGAACAAGTCGGGAGTTGACTTCGGTAATCCGAACCCTTGAAATATACTTTGTGTTAGCATTGTTTCAATTTGGGTTTATTTATAATTCCGTATTTATTGTTGGTTAGGAATTTAAATTGGTATAACTATCGTTTAAATTTTATAAACACTATTCAATCACCCTTCTATTATTTTCCTCATAGCCAGGGTCCTTACACCCTTCAATGAGAATCTCTATCCATCAAATCAATCTTCAATCCTCAATCTAATTTCCCTTGATTTGATTAGATCTCTTCTATTTGAAAACTCCCAATAGAATATGTCTTCAATTTAAATTTAAATTCTTTTAAATCCATGGAAGTTAAACCTGGGCATTTGACTGGTTAAACTGGTCAAATCTGGGTTGTATATGAATTCCGCATATTTGGCACGGCCGTGTCATGTGAACTCTTGCCTCTTCCTAACATTCGCAAATGTGGCATGGCCATGTGCAGATCTGCACAGCCGTGTCAGCTGAACATTGGCTTCTTCACAAATTTCGCACTTGTGTCACAACAGTGTGCAAGTCTGCACGGTCGTGTTGGCTCTTGCCCAGAATTAGCCAGCTTTTTGCAAATGTGACACGGCCATGTGAAGCTCGGCACGGCCGTGTCAGCTGAAGGATGATTTCTTCTCAACATATGCAATTGAGACATAGTTGTGTCCGCTCTCGCACAAGTGTGTCGCTTTCATCCTTCAACGACACTAGCCCATCTGATACACACAGTCGTGTTAGCTGACACGTACGGCCGTGTTAGCCCTGTTTTGCACATATTATCTCTGAAATTTAATATGCACATTATCATGAATAACAGGGCTAACACGGCGCATGGAGTAAATTTTCAAGTACGGCCGTGTTAGATCCATACGACTTACTTGGCATCTTCAAAATTAAGTTTTGACCCCAGTTAGTGGGCTAACTTCAGCCAACAATTTCTAACTTTTCGATGATGTCAAACAAGCATAGAAAAATGAGATAAATAAATGTCGAGCAAGTCAAATTGTTCACAAGATAACAAACATGATACACTGCTCCCCATATCTATGTACACAATGCTCCCATTATCTATGTACTCTCCTTTAAACATGAGACAACCTCCCCCTAAATCCATCTATTATTCTATCTCTCCCCCTTTTGTCATTATGCAAAAAGTACAACTCTCTTATGATCCCCTAAATGCATGCATCAATTTTCTATTTCTCTTTATCTCTCTCCTTTTGACATCAATCGAACAGGATAGACATGAGCAAGAAAGTATCATCAACATCATAGAAATTGTTAAGCATGAGACATGAAACCATAATTAGCATATCGAAGAAACACGAATTGATAAAGACACTTTCATATCAATGTGTACTCCCCACGGACTCAAAATATGCACATTATCATGAATCATCGAAAGCATACATTCATTGCTTAAAATAGAAAGAAGATATCATCAAGTAACTTACTTGAATTATTGGTACATGCTTAGAGGACCAAAGAATCAAACTCATAAATTGTCTTATACAAGTTTTCTATATTCATCTCTTTGGAATAGCTATCAAGTATGTCGGGAGACAACATAGTATATCATAATGTTAAATTTCGGATCTTTTGGAGTTGAGGTGTACTAAGTGGTTACTTCATCTACTGTGTCATACGCATTTACTTGAATTATTGGTACATGCTTAGAGGACCAACAAAACAAACTCATAAATTGTCTTGTACAAATTTTCTATTTTGATCTCTTTGGAATAGCTATCAAGCATATGTTGAGTATTGGTGTTTCATACCAATCTTATTTTGATGATGATCACAACATTATGTTGTTGCTAATGACTCTCTTGTCTTAGTCTCAAAGTTTCATTTCTAGAATATCTTTCTTGGAGACTAAACACTTGGTGCAAGGACGGACATCAAGTGGAGAAGGGCCAAAGCTTGGACTCAAGGGGTGCCAAAGCTTGGAGATGATGGAGAGCATCACGACATCAAGATGGAAGACTTAGACTCTACGGAAAGCAATGTAATCCATGTAATATTTCCTTTTTTGCTTTCTCTCTCATTTGAGTTTAGGTTAATGTAATGCCTTGATAGATGGTCTACTCATTCATGCATATGCATTTAGCCATCTTAGTGAGAATTAGGATTATCATAGAATCCAACCTAATAGGTTCATCTTGACCAAAGACTCATTTGGAGTCTCTGGCTTTTCATCAGTTGCCTGCTGAAGGATTTACAGTCGACTGTGAGATTTCCAGTCGCCTGTCGATCCTTCTACAGTCGACTGATATGCACTGCTCAAGTCAACATTTCTACTGACTCTACTTGAGCTTTATGCAACAGTCGACTGACGCTCAGTTTACAGTCGCATGTATATTTACAGTCGCCTGTGGATTGGTCAACAGTCGTCTGAGTAGTGTAAGTGCATATACTGCTTCTCTATGTTTTTTCTCCATCTTCTGCAGCAGTCGACTGATGAAGATTTTACAGTCGACTGTATTATTGACATCAGTCGCCTATATGCTTATTTGGAGAAAGAGTGCAGCTCTCTGTTTTATTCCATCCCCTGCATCAGTCGCCTGCTGAAGGTTTTACAGGCGCCTGTCCTGTTTACAGTCGACTGGATCGACTTCATCAGTCGACTGTCTTGGCTCAGATTATAGTCGTTGGATATTTTCTAGCCGTTGATCAGTCGACTGTCTCTTGATCCTCAGTCGACTGTCGGTGTCGTTTTCGCCCAGTTTCTAGCCGTTGCAGTCTTGTGCTTTTGGCTGTTGTCTTGGGTTTTGAGGGTTGATATAGGGTTCCTATATATATGGGTGTGCTGATTTCTCTAGAACTTCTTGATGCTATTGAAAATCACAAGAAATCTATAAGCCACTCTCAAACTCTCTCATTTTCCTCTTTGAGCCCTCATTCCTTTTCATGCATTGAAGTTCAGCTCAAGGGAAATCATCCAAGTGCTTTCTTTGGGGTTTTGGCGGACCCCCAGAGCTCGGATCTATGTCCGTCCTAAGTCGGACGGACCACAGGGGCACAAAAGCGCAGCGGAAATCGAAAACAAAATTTTCTAGACTAGCTAAACTATTTAGCTAGGCTCTGAGGGAGCCAGAACCTAGCCCAATCTATGCCAACTTGGGGTGGATATGACCACCCCAAGAGGGATCTATTCTAAAGCGACTAATTTAAATCTACACTAAAAATTACTTAACCACATACCCGGAATCTTGGCCCTGGAGCAGGCAAGATGTACCACACCGTCTTCTGAAGCTCCTCATAGCCGAGCCGCCTTGACTCGAACCGCCTGAGCCGCCTCGCACCCTCGAACCGATCCGCCCGAACCGACTTTCACCTACAAGCCGATCACACGCGGTAGAAAGTTTCACTTGAGAAGAACCCGCGTCTTAGACGTCCGGATCAAAATCCAAACCCCGAGAGAGAGAGAGAGAGAGAGAGAGAGAGAGAGAGAGAGAGAATAGTTTAGTCGCCGATCGAGCTTGCTCTAAAAGTCTGGAGCTACTCAATCGATGACTTGGTGTGTTTTTCAACGAAGAGAGTGCACCCCTATTTATATAGGGAGTCGGCACTCACTCTTTCGTTGCGAGCACTGTGGGACTTTTGCAAATGAGAGGAAAGATCAATTAAGCCAATTTGGCTTAATTTCTAGTTTAAGGGAGCTTTACATAAAAGCAAACTTTAACTAAGTAATTCTCTTTGCTATTAAACTTTAGACACCAAACAAGCTATCAATCCGAAGGGCTTCGAATGGTGAACACGTAGGAATAGACGGCGACGAATTTCGACTTCGTTTGACCCCTCAAACAATTGCCCAAAGTTGGGCAAATAATTGATTTTCGTAGCCGTCATTTGGGGTTTCAAAAAACCCTAAACGACTTAAGTTGCGGGTGCGCCCGCTAAGCTTAGCGGGCGCGCCCGCCCAAGGAGACAAGGGCGGGCCGCTCGCCCGCTGGGCAGCGGGCGCTGGCCCGCTGTGCAGCCCGCTACTGCAGCGGGCGCCCGCCCGCTGCTGTCAGCGGGCCATGCCCGCTGCTGCAGCGCGCTGCGCCCGGGCTATGCCCGTTTGCCTTTGTCTATGGGCTTGTTAGCCAAGTGGGTCTAACCCACTTCGCCTTGGACTGTTTTTACATTTCTGGGCTCGTTTGAGCTCCGATTTGGACGCGGTTTGAACCTGTGTTTAGCCGGGACGATCCCGTTAGCCAGGTAACCCTTTCCAAATATATTTGTTCCTACTAAATTTGTCGTAATCAATTTACGACACGTTTAATCTTTGGTTTGCATCAAATACAACATTGTCCATATTGCTATTTACGACTAACTTTCACAACTAGACTTGAATATTAACTATTCAATATCATAAAATGATTCTCTTTCAATTAATCTTCCTATTACTAAGACACGAACACTACTCGGTGTGAGACCCTACAGCCTGACCTTACAAAAGGTTGGGGCTCGGAACCCCTAGACGACGATCACCACGAGCAGTAGCTGTCGTCCATGTTTCAGAATCCTCATAACGTGATCGACCCTTTGACAAAAGCATCATTGGGTTTACATTGGTTGTGTCCGTGATGAACTCCGTTAGCTATAGTCCCTTTGTCAAGACTGTGTTCCTGTTGGCCTAGGGTATGGTTTACTGTCAACCCTATTAGACAACATTGGTCAGTATACGGCGGTCTTTGTTGTATACACGTTGTACTTCTTACAACGTACCCCGGCCGAGGATTAACACAAAGATCGTACTGAGCCTGTACACTAACTTCCCTTTAACGAAAGTGACGAATCCCATCTAAGTCATCTACTTACCTTGAGAGCTTCGGGTGCAACTCAACCTAAGATCTTTCAGCAGGCCTAGCCTCGAAGCTAGATCATAGGGCTAAGCTACACCGTTCACTCACAGGTTTGTATAAATGACTTCAGGTCTTAAGGACCAGCTTACCTATCATCACCCTAGAGTTATTAAAGACAGTTCAGTTAAAGTTAACCATTAAATAACTCTAATTTGGTCGTTCAGTGAACTCATTCTCCAATGAGCACCTGTGTCTCGTCTTCGACTTCACCAAGTCGAACGACTATGAGATCATCATTACCCTAAGGTAAGACTAAGACACAGTGGTCTATCCGATGTGTCGATATCCAGTTCTCGACACATCTATGACTATGAACCGTTTAAGACTTACGTTTATATTCGGTCGCTTACTTACTCATAATCGAGATCTCATCTAGATACGTAAGGACCTAACTATAAGTCTATGGATATTATCTAAGTATATTAATACAATCGATTTCATACTTATGATAATACATACCATATACAGTATGAACAAGACGTATACTTTAAGATAAATTGCCTTATGGGCACATATCCTCCTACATCTCCCACTTGCACTTAGGCTATTTATCTCGGTATCTCATACCGTTATAGCATATCAGTCACATTGACATTTATATGACAAAACCTAAGAGTGGTTTTACTAACGAGTATCTACAACGAATTTTAATGGATTAATTAATACATCTCTTGATCACACAGGGTTGATCCTTTGGAAAAATGATCTGGATTAATTTTTCATATATTTGTATAGCTAACAATTAGCTTATACAATTTAGATGTAGGGTCTAACATTATAATCTATAAGTCAGTCTCAGCTCATTCCACTTTTCTTGTGTCAATATGTCAAGTACATACATGACACCCTAAGTCTCTATATATACGATTAAATCAAAACAATTTTGATTCAATGTTTTATATAGATGATTTGTAAGTTGGAAATCCTTTTTACTTAGTCCGAGAAACCGGAACTAAGTATACGAGCTGGCTCCCACTGACTTTAAGAATTACCTGGCTAAGTGCTTCAATATCATATCTAAATCATATTTAGATTTATATATAAAGACATAACCATATGGTAAGTGCTTTAGATGGAATGTACTAGTGTCAGGTTCGGTTTGACGAATGAGTCAAGTCAAGATCGATTTAAGGAATCTTGACATTGACTCGCTCAATCAAACATCCTACACTGTACTTTTCCCTTAACCACATTTAATATTAACTCTTTAATAACTAAATGCAGTTTATTAAGAATTAATCTTAATATGCGTATAATTGTGGTCGCACACAATTTATACGCCCATGGAACCTATACTTAACTACCAATTGACTATAACATTAAGTCAGCTCAAAAATCAACATTTTCCGAAGCTTCGCATCATAATTTCGAGAATTTCCGCAATCAACTCAGAAAGCCACAATCACAGAAAATTTAAGCCAATCAAATTTCAACTCAACAGAAAACGCAATTCCCGAGACATTCATAAACCAACGGATTCATTAAGATGAACCATAATTTGTTTATCCAATAAACTTTGAGTGTAGAACACTCAATCATTGTTTTCAACCTTTAAGAAATGATACATTTTATTTAACTTAAATTTAGTATCATCTCCTTCTTGTTCATGTCTCTAGAAGTCTTTGAACGGCCCTAACATCAACGATTGCTCAGATTGTCGACCGTCCTCCGCACTTCTGCCAATCTTCGCTTCAAATCAGCCACCTGTATACATTACACAGATGTCTTTAGTATCTCATAATATATGATTGGAAATAATTACGTTTTATTGAATAATTTGTACATGAGGTAGAGGCATCAGTATGCCCCTTCTTCTTCTCTGCAAGATAGATCTTACAGTTTCTCTTCCAGTGGCCAATCTTGTGGCAATGGAAGAACTCAGATTTTGACGGGGCCCCTTTAGTCTTTTTCTGCCCTTTCTTTGCCTTCGCAGGTTGCGGGACCTGCCTCTTCTTACCCTTGCCTTTCGGCTGGTCGGAAGAAGCAGAGCCAACAACCAATGCAGTCGGCTTCTTCTCAATCTCCTCAGACTGCCTCAGCATATTGAGGAGACCAGGAAGATCCGTTTCAAGACTGTTCATTATAAAACCAGTGATGAAAGGCTTAAACTCAGGAGTTAAAGACTTCAGGATAATGTCCACGGACATCTCATTGTCCAGGACAAATCCTAACTGGGCGGCGTCCTCTACGTACCAGATCATCTTGATAACATGATCCTGTACGGGCTCTGCCTCCATCTTTGTGCCCCAGAGGTTGCTGGTGGCTTCGAACTTAGCAGCTCGAGATCGCTTGCCGTATAACTCTTGTGTATTGAGAAGCATACTTTGAACATCCATATGTTCATGCTTCCTCTGCAGCTCGTTACTCATCGAAGCCAGAGTAAGGCACCTGGCCTTCTCTGCATCCCTCTGGTATAGCTTGTAGGGATCGTCTAACCCTTGCAATACTAACAACACAAACTAAGGGGGGGGGGGTGAATAGTGTAATGGCAATAAAATTGTCCAAATAAAATTTAACTTGCAAATGCGGAATTATAAATGCAAGAGGAATTAAATGGCACAATCAATCCAAACGCAAACGCAAAGTTTTACCCTGGTTCCTCAAACTTGGGCACATCCAGCCACACCAATATTCACTATAATCCCACACAGAGAAGTGAATACAAATCTCACAAGGAGATACCCCACGAAGAGGATTTATGCCCTACACAAGGACCCAACCAATCCTACACAAGGATCAAGACTCCCACACAGAGAATCACTAACTCCCACTCAGAGAATTAGGGTTAGCCCTACACTAGGACACTAGAACTCCCACAAAGAGAGTTAATTCCCACAAAGAGAATTCCCTAGTCCCACAAAGAGACAACCTCTCACAAAGAGAGAAACTCCCACATAGAGAGTATCCTAATCCCACAAAGAGAAATAGGAAAACAAATTACACCCTGTAAAGTAAATACTCTTACATATGCCTTGAGATGCTTACTCATGAATGAATGCAAGGCATGGAAGAGGATCTCCAAGTGTTGGAATATGCTTGAGAGTACTTGGATGATTTCCATTGAGCTGGACTTCAATGCATGAAGGAAGATGAATGCTCAATAGAGGGAAATAAGGGAGCTTGAGAGTGGCTTATTGATCTCTTGAGATTTTCTATAGAGTCAAGAGTTATCAAGTGTTGTCAAGAGTTCTCAAGTGATGGCAGCACACTCATATATATAGGAATCCTATATCAAGCCCCAAAACCCAAAGAAACAGCCAAATAATCAAATCAGCAACGGCTAGAAACTGGGTGAAAACGACAGGAACAGTCGACTGATGATCAAAAGGCAGTCGACTGATCAACGGCTAGAAAATATCCAACGGCTATAATCTGAGCCAGGACAGTCGACTGACGAAGTCAATACAGTCGACTGACAAACAAGACAGGCGCCTGTTAAACCTTCAGCAGACGACTGCTGCAAGGATGGATCGAAACAGAGAGCTGCACTCTTTCTCCAATTCTTCGCACATGCAACTTATGTAAATACTACAGTCGACTGTCAAATAGTCCGGCGACTGTACATTCTACATCAGTCGACTACTGTAAAATATGGAGAGAAGACAGAGAGATCCAGAGATTGCACTTACGTTAGACAGGCGACTGTTGGCCAATTTCTAGGCGACTGTAAACATACAGGCGACTGTAAACTGATCGACAGGCGACTGTGCGTAAAGCTCAAGTTTGAGTCAATTAAAATGTTGACTTGAGCTGTGCATATCAGGCGACTGTAGAAGGATCTACAGGCGACTGGAAATCACCCAGTCGGCTGTGTTTCCCTCAGCAGGCGACTGACCGGAAGCCAGAGACTCCAAATGAGTCTTTGGACAGAGTGAACCTATTGGGTTGGATTCTATGATAATCCTAAGGTTCACTAAGATGGTTAAATGCATGAGCATGAATGAGCAAACCATCTAGCAAGGCATTACATCAACCCTAGACTCACATGAGAGAGAAAGCAATAAAGTAAATTACATGGATTACAATGCTTTCTTAAGAGTCTAAGTCTTCAATCTTGATGCCTTGATTGCTCTCCACCATCTCCAAGCTTTGGCACTCCTTGAGTCCAAACTTTGGCCCTTCTTCACATGATGTCCATCCTTACACCAAGTGATTAGTATCCAAGAAAGATATCCTTGAAATAAACTGAGAGACTAAAACATGAGATTCATTCGCAACAATATAATGTTGTGATCATCAGCAAAATAAGATTGGTATGAAACACCAATACTCAACAATCTCCCCCTTTTTGATGATGACACACATTATGTAAATAATAAAGAATTAAAGCACAATGCTAATGATCTCCCCCTACTTATATGCACCAATTATATAATGAGCTACACAAAGGTAAATACTCATAATACCAATAAAAACATGGTGACATATAATAGGCATGGATTACATAAACCAATTGCAAAGAATAAAGGCATGCAAACATGAATGGTTTATCTAATCCCATATATCTCTCCCTATAGAGATATCTCTCCCCATATGCATATGTATATATCTCTCCCCCTATAGATATGATCACATAATGCATATATCTCTCCCCCTTGACATCGTCAAAAAGGTGGACACCAAGAATATCCCCCTTTGTCATCTTAACCAAGATGTGACAATATTCAAGAAAAGAAAGATATGTATGATACCAAATTTAAAAATTTAGTGGGTATCAATTCACTATCCCATGCTCCCCCTAGATCATAGAAATGGTCAATTTTTGACTTCTAGGATCTAATACCAATTAAATAATGGAGCCATTGGCCTTAAAAGTGTATCAAAGCAATAGATATGGAAAAATCAAGCTTCAAAGATACACAAGGATATTGCCAAAAACAATGAGACATGAAACAAGTTGGCAATAAATAAGAGGTTTGATTTGAGACCCAAAATAACCAAATGTAAATAATGATCTCAAATAACCTCCGAAATGAGAGTTAAAATATGTCTTTAAAATAATTTTAATTATATAATATATTAACTCCCCCATTGACATACACATGGATTAAAAATGCATGCATGTCAATAAACCCCAAGGTCCCCATTTTCATGAAAAGAAATAAATTTGAAAAATATTTTCAAAATCATGAAACACACACAATCAATGTGTATACTTAAAATAAACATAGAAGCACAATACCCATGCAATATGCATATGTGTGAGGAACCTAAACATTAGGTAACCAAACCCAAGAGGAGTTTGATTTCCTAACGTAATCACACGAGGTGATCACATTCCTAACTAGAGAGTTGATGTAACTATCTCTCTCTTGCACACTAACCATAGTGGGAATCCATAATCTCAAGGAATTCCTAGGCAATGGTTTTGCCTTTGCAAGAGGGAAGGATGTGGCATGCTTAGGTGTAGAAACAAATTTCTTCGCATGCAAAGAATGAGGATTTTGCTTCTTAGCAAAAAATGAAGATTCTTCATTCTTCCTCATCACCTTGTGATCTACATGCTTCTTGTTGGTGTTATTGTTGTACACGAAAGCATGGTGATTCTTCTTAGGTGCTTTAGCAATATTTCTTGTATTTGCACCATAAGAAGAATTAGAGGTGGGTTTGGGAACCACATTTTGAATGTAACCCAAACCTCCTCTATGATTTGCCGGATGTTGTTTTTCCAACAAATCGTGGAGTGAATCCCTAGAATACACAAAGCTTATGAGCTTCCGGGATTCCTCTTCACATTTCAACGTAAGTTGTTGAATGTGAACATCTAAGCTAAGGTTTTGAGCAATGAGATTTTCATTTGAAAGACTCAATTCCTTAACTTGAGATAGAAGTGTGTCTCTCTCACAAGTGTCATAAACATGCTTTTCATCATGAATAACACTTGCAATAACTAGTTCATGCAATTTACTCTTAGTAATCTTATATTTTGCTTTTAATCTATTGTAAGAGTTGATGCACTTACTAGCCTTTTCGGAGACCAAGTCAAAATTGACCTTGAGCTCCTCGTATGAGATCTTCTCTTCATCGATCTCAACAACATCATCATCATCCTTGCAAGAGTTGGATGACGACTTCTCCTCCTTAGCCGAGAGGCACGAATCCTCATAGGAATTGTATGCGTCAAGCCAAGCATCCAACTCTTCTTCGTTTAATCCGGAGGGGATTGGTGTAGGACCATCCATGGCTACAAAGCATGTGTGAGCATCCTCCTTTGTATCCTCTTCTTCGTTACTCGAAGTGTCCTCACTTGAATCATCAAAGGTCCCGACAAGTCCCTTCTTTTGATTCTTGAACTTGGACCTTCCTTTCCAATGCTTCTTCCGTTTACCCTTGTAGGTTTCTTTGTTGGGTTTGGACGGGCATTCGTTGGACAAGTGACCTTTTCCACTGCAAGTGTAACAAGTAGGAACCTTGTTAGAATTGGAGGCAAACTTTGACAAAGACTTACCTTGCTTGCATTTGAGGAATGCTTTGAATTGTTCGGCAAGCTCCTCAATTTCTTCTCCACTTGCATCTTCTTGCTCATCTTCTTCACTTGGAGCTTCTCGATGGAATTTCCTCCACCACTTGATTGGCTCCTCCTTGTCATGGAATGCAACCCCCTTCTGCTTCTCTAGCTTTTCGGGCTTTGTTGGTTGAATCTCCTTCTTGTGTTGAAGCTTCACTTCATACACCATGAGATTTCCAATGCACTCCTCAACGGTATATTTGGACGTGTCATATGACTCCAAAATTCCATTGGCCTTTGACTCCCAACGAGGTGTAAGAGAGTCTAGGATCTTCTCAACACGATCCTCTTGGGAAATCGTCTTCCCGAGTCCCTCCAAAGCGTTCACGATATCGGTGAACCTTGTGAACATCTCTGAAATGCTTTCGCCTTCCTGCATCTTAAACATTTCATATTTAGATCTAAACACAGTTTGTTTAGATTTCCATACCTTCGTTGTCCCTTCATGACAAATCTCTAAGGTGTGCCAAATATCATTCGCCGTTTTGCACATGGAGATGCGGTTGAACTCACTAGCTGAGAGAGCGCAATGTAATGCATTCATAGCTCTCCCATTGAACTTGATTGAGTCCTTCTCCGCCTTTGTCCTTGAAGCCGCAGAAGTAGTGGGCTTCTCAAATGGCACCTCCGTGATGTCCCATAGGTCTTGACCCTCCATGTAGATCATCATTCTGATCTTCCAACTTGGGTAGTTGGTTCCGTTGAAGAGCGGTGGTCGAACAGTTGAGTGACCTTCTTCATGAGACGCGGATGACGCGTTGAATGCCATCGTTGCAGTATGCTTTAACCTCGCTCTGATACCAATTGTAGGGATCGTCTAACCCTTGCAATACTAACAACACACACTAGAGGGGGGTGAATAGTGTAATGGCAATAAAATTGTCCAAATAAAATTTAACTTGCAAATGCGGAATTATAAATGCAAGAGGAATTAAATGGCACAATCAATCCAAACGCAAACACAAAGTTTTACCCTGGTTCCTCAAACTTGGGTACATCCAGCCACACCAATATTCACTATAATCCCACACAGAGAAGTGAATACAAATCTCATAAGGAGATACCCCACGAAGAGGATTTATGCCCTACACAAGGACCCAACCAATCCTACACAAGGATCAAGACTCCCACACAGAGAATCACTAACTCCCACTCAGAGAATTAGGGTTAGCCCTACACTAGGACACTAGAACTCCCACAAAGAGAGTTAATTCCCACAAAGAGAATTCCCTAGTCCCACAAAGAGACAACCTCTCACAAAGAGAGAAACTCCCACAAAGAGAGTATCCTAATCCCTCAAAGAGAAATAGGAAAACAAATTACACCCTGTAAAGTAAATACTCTTACATATGCCTTGAGATGCTTACTCATGAATGAATGCAAGGCATGGAAGAGGATCTCCAAGTGTTGGAATATGCTTGAGAGTACTTGGATGATTTCCCTTGAGCTGGACTTCAATGCATGAAGGAAGATGAATGCTCAATAGAGGGAAATGCGGGAGCTTGAGAGTGGCTTATTGATCTCTTGAGATTTTCTATAGAGTCAAGAGTTATCAAGTGTTGTCAAGAGTTCTCAAGTGATGGCAGCACACTCATATATATAGGAATCCTATATCAAGCCCCAAAACCCAAAGAAACAGCCAAATAATCAAATCAGCAACGGCTAGAAACTGGGTGAAAACGACAGGAACAGTCGACTGATGATCAAAAGGCAGTCGACTGATCAACGGCTAGAAAATATCCAACGGCTATAATCTGAGCCAGGACAGTCGACTGACGAAGTCAATACAGTCGACTGACAAACAAGACAGGCGCCTGTTAAACCTTCAGCAGACGACTGCTGCAAGGATGGATCGAAACAGAGAGCTGCACTCT
This sequence comes from Scilla litardierei, assembly GCA_030789695.1. Taxonomy (NCBI): domain Eukaryota; kingdom Viridiplantae; phylum Streptophyta; class Magnoliopsida; order Asparagales; family Asparagaceae; genus Scilla; species Scilla litardierei. The sequence goes on along the minus strand of CM061133.1, from coordinate 19,666 downwards.
TTCTCCAATTCTTCGCACATGCAACTTATGTAAATACTACAGTCGACTGTCAAATAGTCCGGCGACTGTACATTCTACATCAGTCGACTACTGTAAAATATGGAGAGAAGACAGAGAGATCCAGAGATTGCACTTACGTTAGACAGGCGACTGTTGGCCAATTTCTAGGCGACTGTAAACATACAGGCGACTGTAAACTGATCGACAGGCGACTGTGCGTAAAGCTCAAGTTTGAGTCAATTAAAATGTTGACTTGAGCTGTGCATATCAGGCGACTGTAGAAGGATCTACAGGCGACTGGAAATCACCCAGTCGGCTGTGTTTCCCTCAGCAGGCGACTGACCGGAAGCCAGAGACTCCAAATGAGTCTTTGGACAGAGTGAACATATTGGGTTGGATTCTATGATAATCCTAAGGTTCACTAAGATGGTTAAATGCATGAGCATGAATGAGCAAACCATCTAGCAAGGCTTTACATCAACCCTAGACTCACATGAGAGAGAAAGCAATAAAGTAAATTACATGGATTACAATGCTTTCTTAAGAGTCTAAGTCTTCAATCTTGATGCCTTAATTGCTCTCCACCATCTCCAAGCTTTGGCACTCCTTGAGTCCAAACTTTGGCCCTTCTTCACATGATGTCCATCCTTACACCAAGTGATTAGTATCCAAGAAAGATATCCTTGAAATAAACTGAGAGACTAAAACATGAGATTCATTAGCAACAACATAATGTTGTGATCATCATCAAAATAAGATTGGTATGAAACACCAATACTCAACATAGCTTATAGGCTTCTTTTTCCTCGAAGGTCGAATCTTCATCGGGCTTCTCCGGAGCGTCCACGAACAGTACGTATCCAATTCCTGCTAGGGAAAGGACCAACTTAATGTTCCTAAGCCAGTCTTTGTAGTTCGTTCCATCGAGCACGTTCTTCTCTACCATATATCTAAGACCCAAATCCATTCTGTATTTTATAGATACTTTAGTCAGTATATGTTCGTTGTATAGTTTTAATGGTTTTAATAAAACTACATTCTCCCACTAAATTTATTAAAGCCATAATAATAAACAATTTATTATAAAATAACATTTGTGAGAGAGGGATCCGACTACCCTGAGTCTGACAACCTTGAGTGTGTCTCAACAAGTTGTCCGACTCTGCAGTCGGTAGACGAACTCGTCGTCAATCATATTAAATATGATTCTCTATCGATTTTACCCCGAGTCATTTGTGATCATGAGTGTGCTCAACCGGATCACAATGGCTAGCCTAGTCGGACCCTTGTTTTTGTGTCAAGCCTGACTTGCCCCGCCGCTCGGTGTATGCACGACGCGTTGGTTTGGGTCAGGACTTAGACTACATTCTTGGTTCGACTTACGCCGATGCTCGAAGGATGAGACAACAGTTTCAGTCAGGTCAAGATGTCAATCAAGAAATCGGTTTCTATAAGATTGACATGTCACGGCTTGAGTGTAGCTCAACAACCGTAACATGTTTCTTATAGTTGCCAACTCCTAAAACAAGGAGGGCTACGATTTATCTTGAACAAGATTATTATCATATTTTACTTAGGTATAGTCGATGGACTTACACAGTCATGAATCGACTCCTTGCGGTCCAGCGGACGCGGCCAGGGAATTGACTAAGCTTGGACCACTTATTACCCAGTCTAGCTAGGTTGGTCTAGCAAATTTAGCCAAGCACATTGACCGACATCATGATCCATTGAAGGAGTTTTCATCAATTCTATGTTTGTCCAAACAACTAAATGGCTTTTAATTAAGAAAACTAGTTAATCCTTATCAACTAGTGGATCCTAAAATTCGAAATTTTATGGATTGATTGAACAATTTTTATTAAGTCTTTATCAACTATAAGGTTTATTCGTTCAACGTGCTACCCCAATCTAATTAGGATTTTATAAAACAATTACAACGTGTTTCAACATTTGTCTTTTATGAAAATCATCAATTAAACGATTTAATGAAATGATTGACAATCAAAGGGACTACCCTAATCTGGTATTAGGTTTTGATATTGTTTTTGTTTATAAAACATAACATGTCACTAGTTTATTAAAATTTCATCTCATAAAATTTTAAACATTTAATGGCTAACCTAATAAGGTTCATGAATACATTATTCAATATGTCCATTAAAAAATGAAACAACTAATTTATCCGCATAAATAAAAGTTTCAATTAGTGACATATAATGAGTATTTGCAAGTTTAAAATTATCTACATAATACAAACATGCAAATTTAAAATTTAACAATTAAATTCGAAGATAAAAATTTAAAGCTTCAAAACATTTTATCACATAAAACTAGGTATAAAATTATCAAATAATTATAAAACCTAGGCTTTAAAATTTTAATCAATAATTTAGAAACATATATGTAATTTAAAAGAAACTTAATTTATCTCTTCATCTTATGAAAATAAAATATTTCTTTCAATGTACATATCCATTAGAGCAATTTTAAAACACTTTTAAAATCATTAGAAATCGTTTTAAAAGCTTTCAAACAAAGTTTTAAAATTTCTAATCTTTATGTAACTTAAGAAAATTTAAATTTCAAAAATAAAATATTTCTTTGAAGTTACACAAACTTTAAAACTATTAAATGCTCGGAGAAATTATTATATCTCATAAAAAAATTTATAAAGTGTTATAAACGGGTTTTTGGTGGGCCTACCCGTTAGTGGGTACCCACCCTTTATGTAACCCTACCACTATAAATACAGGGCTATGGATTCCATAGCCACCACGTTTACAACACGTTATCAGCACGCTCGTCAGCTGAGCTGAACATCTGCCGACGGACAAACGCGACGCGAACGGGCTTCCTTCACCGAACGTCGCTAGATCCGGCGGGTAGGATCTAGAGGTAACTTTCTCCCTAGATCTAAAATTTCATATGCGCATATATGGAGATCCAATTTTCTGGATCAATCATTTAAATTTTTATCGTTTTTATTGTTAAAAATCAACTTTTTACAATAAAAACGCTTTTTTGGAAGATTAAAACTGGGTTTTTTCAATAAAAATCGGATTTTTATCCAACTTTTTTCCAAAAATCGCCTAAAACCATAGGGGGTTTCTCCTACACCCCCCTACCGCCGCCGCCTGAAGCGGCGGCAACCCCCGCCGCTCACCGCGGCGGGGCTTTCTCGCCGCCTGCACGGCGGGGATCCCCCCGCCGTTCGCAGTGGCGGGGACCCGCCGCTTGCAGACGGCGGGGCTGATCCCCCCGCCGTTCGCGGCGGCGGGGACCCCCCCGCCTGCACGACAAGGATCCCCCCGCCGTTCGCGGCGGCGGGGACCCCCCGCCGCCAGCAGCGGCGGGCGACCCCGCCGCTGCACGCGGCGGGCCACCCCGCCGCTGCGACGGCGGGCTCGTCCCGCCGCCAGCAGCGGCGGGCGCCCCCGCCGCCTGCAGACGGCGGGCAGAGCTCGCCGCTGCGACGGCGGGCTGTTTTCGCCGCCCGCAGCGGCGCCCCCCATCCTGCCACCGCCAGCAGCGGCGTACGGGCCCGGCCGCCAGTAGCGGCGTACGGGCCCGGCGTGCGTATCCCAAAACCCTGACTAGGGTTTTGACACCGAAATTTTTTCGATTTTCAAATCTTTTTCAGATTTAATTGCGATTTTTTTCGTCAAAATCTGGACAAAATTACATGTGATTTTATTCATCGCTTTTTATTCGGATTATATGGTTTTTTTAAACGTTTAAAAATTAAGAAGATCATGCGACCGCTCTGCCGTTAGTCAGCTAACCTAACGGTGCATGACGTTGCCTAGTGGTCCAATAATTTTTAAACGAAAGATCTTAATTTTCCACTATAAACTGCCTGTGATGATTAAATTACCTGTAATGTATAAACTGCATGTGATTATGCCTGCTGCATTTTAACTGCCTGCGACAAATGTTAAATATTTACTGTGGTTTTGGATCGGCTAGTTATCACCATTTCCTTTTTCATGCATTATTTACTTTTTGAGAGAAAAATGTAGTGATGATAATTTTGTAATATTACAAGCCCGGCGGACGCCTCAAGAAGATGAAGGACCATTCCCGAAGAATAGGGGCCCCACGGGGGTTCCCGAGTTGTACTTTCATTTCTTTTTGGGACTGTATGGACTGTAATTAATTTGGTGATTAGCCGATCCAGCAGCAAATATATGTGTCTGAAGTGCTTAATTATTTATTTCTCTGTGAAAATATCTAATTATTGCCTATCTTTTAACATGCTAGAGTGATAAATGGCCAAAATTGTGAGCGTCGATTTCGACGTTTTGGATGCTTCAGGCAAGAACTACTTAAGCTGGCAGTTGGACATAAAATTCCATCTGCGAGCGCAGGGATTGAGCCACGCCATCGCTGTAGGCGATAAGGTTTCTGATATAGATAAAGCTAAAGCAATTATCTATATCAGACGCCATATCGATCGGACCCTAAAGGCCGAGTACCTCACGGTGGAAGACTCGTATGAGTTATGGACCGCCCTCGAGGATAGATATAAACATCAAAGAGATGTTATACTTCCCCGAGCGCGATATGAATGGGAAAACCTCCGTCTCCAAGACTTTAAGTCTATTGCCGAGTACAACTCGGCACTCTTTAGCATCACCTCACGCCTGAAGTTGTGTGGTGAAAAGGTGACGGAGGAGCGCATGTTAGAGAAGACATATACATCCTTCCATGAGAAGGATGTAATACTAATGCAACAGTATCGTGAACGCAAGTTCACGAAATACTCAGAGCTTCTCTCATGCCTTCTGACGACAGAGCAGAATCGTGACCTTCTTCTGGCCACCCATAACTCACGCCCTACCGGCACTGCTCCTGCGCCTGAAGCGCATCACAGCTCCTCCCTGAAGAAGAGGAGCAACTTCAAAGGCAAACCCCAGAAGGGCAAAGCGATGAAGAAGCAGGCTAGAGGACCCCCTCCCAGAAGCAACAATGAGGGGAGGAAGAAGAATAATGTGTGGAAAAGAAAGGACGACGGCCAGCCATCTGCCCCCAGAAAGGACTAGGAAGATAAGTGCCACAGGTGTGGCATGACTGGACACTGGTCCAGGAATTGTCGGACTCCACGCCACCTGCAGGACTTGTACAAAGCGAGCCAAAAGCAAGCTGAGACAAACCTGGTGGTTCAAGAAGACCTGGCACCAATCAGGTTCATCGCTGAGGACTTCTCAAACGATGACCTGCTCGACTGAGGACATTATCCATTTTCTATGCATTGTAGCTTTCCTTTTTGAGAAACTATTTATCTGCTTATTTTTCTTCTCTAGCATGTTGAAGTACTTTTTCAGACATTAAATTGATTATCCGTAGTATATCTTTCTGTGTGTGCCTTATACTGCGATATTTTCTTTTAAAATAGATGGACTTTAAATGCCTAGTGAGTGCCTCTACGCACACGATCCTCCAAGACATCTGCTTTTTTCAAAGCATTAATAAATACGATGGCACCGTAAATACAATTTTCGGTCCATCATGTATCATTGAAGGATCAGGGGAAGCACAATTTATGATCCCCAACAAAACAAAACTACTTATAAAAGATGCACTTCTCTCCCCTAGCTCGCATAGAAACCTGTTAAGCTTTAAAGATATCCGCTTAAACGGATACCACCTTGAAACGGTGAGCAAACAAAACAGAGAATACCTTGATGTAACGTCTCATAAAAACGGTGCTAAAAACACCGTCGAGCGTTTTGAGGGACTCCCGTCGGGTCTCTACCACACACGTATCAGAGCAATGGAAGCAAACATACTAGAGCACCAGAAGTGCCATAATCAACTAGAATTCAAACTCTGGCACGATAGACTAGGACACCCTGGAAGGAATATGATGCGTCACATCATATCCCAATCCCGTGGAATTAACCCGAAAAGCCTGATGCTACTTCGGAAAGGTGCAAATCCTTGTCCCCCCTTGTTACAAAGGGAAATTGATTACGAGACCATCCACCCTGAAGGTGGACTCTGAGTCTCCAAGCTTCCTATAGAGAATACATGGAAACATTTGCGGGCCTATTCACCCCGCAAGTGGACCATTTCGGTACTACATGGTACTGATCGACGCATCTTCAAAATGGTCGTATGTGTGCCTCCTGTCCACCCGCAACGTAGCCTTTGCAAAGCTACTTGCACAAATTATAAAGTTGCGGGCACATTTCCCAGACAACCAGATCAAGAAATTGCGTCTGGACAATACTGGGGAATTCACATCACAAGTCTTCCTAGACTACTGCCAAGTAACCGGCATAGAAGTTGAACATCATGTAGCTCATGTTCACACCCAGAACGGGTTAGCCGAATCTCTTATAAAGAGACTACAATGGATCGCTCGACCATTGTTGATGCAATGCCAGTTGCAGGTAAGTGCATGTGGACATGCCATATTGCACGTTGCATCGCTGATAAGATTACGACCTTCAGGGAGTCAATCTTATTCTCCAATGCAACTTGCATATGGGAACCTGCCCGATATCTCTCACTTGAGGATATTCAGATGTGCTGTCTATGTCCCCATAGCACCACCGCAGAGAACCAAGATGGGTCCTCAACGGCGTCTTGGTATCTATATTGGTTTCGACTAACCATCGATCATTAGATACCTCGAACCCCTTACAGGGGACGCCTTTAAAGCACGTTTAGCAGATTGTGAGTTTGATGAAAGCACTTTTCCCAAACTAGGCATTAACACACAGAAGCCAGAAGCTTCAAAGACCATTACATGGGACACAAAGACTTTATCCCATTTTGATCCGCGTACAAATCAATGTGAAGAAGAGATCCTGAAGATCCTTCAAATTCAAAACACAGTTCACATTTTACCGGACAAATTCACTGACAACCAGAAGATTGTCAGATCACACGTACCTGCTGCAAATACGCCAGCTAGGATTGACATACCCAAAGATGGATGCAATCCACCTGCAGCAGAAGCGGCCGTACCTCAACAAAAAAGAGGACAGCCCCCATGCTCCAAAGATAAGAACCCTCGAAAGAGGAAAAATCCTGTAGCAATAATAACGATACCACCACAGGATGCTGAGCTCAGCCCAGCTACCTCGCCCCTCCTAACAACCCCTGAAGAGGAAAATATAGGAGTAATATCATTAAATTATGTAGGTACTGGGGAGGTACTGGACAGAAAAAGCACAATCATCGATGATAACTTCGCGCTCATTATTGCCACTCACGTCACTGAATACGACGATGAAACCGATCCACGCTCTCTAGCAGAATGTAAACACAGAGAGGATTGGCCAAAGTGGAACGAGGCACTAGGAGTAGAGCTGGACTCACTCTCGAAGCGCAAAGTTTTTGGACATGTAGTCCTAACACCAAAGGGTGTTAAACCTGTGGGATATAAATGGGTATTCGTGAGAAAAAGAAACGAGAATAACGAGATCGTGCGTTACAAAGCGCGCCTTGTTGCACAAGGCTTTTCCCAACGACCAGGAATAGACTATGACGATACCTATTCCCCGGTCATGGACGCGATCACTTTTCGTTTCATTATAGGCCTATCCTCAAAAGAAGGCTTGGATATGCAGCTCATGGACGTTGTGACTGCATACCTATATGGAAATATAGATAAGGACATCTATATGAAAATCCCAGATGGATACAAACTACCGACAAAAATGACAGAAAGACCTCGGGACGTCTACTCTGTCAAACTCCAGAGATCACTGTATGGTCTAAAACAGTCAGGTAGAATGTGGTACAACAGACTTAGTGAATTCCTAGTGCAACAAGGATTCGCAACAAATGAAGTCTGCCCTTGCATCTTTATAAGAGCAAAGGGAACATGATTCGTGATTATTGCCGTCTACGTAGACGACCTGAACATCATCGGATCTCCTGAAGAGATAGGTGAGATATCCAAAAGTCTCACACAGACTTTTGGGATGAAGGACCTTGGCAAAACGAAGTTCTGCCTAGGCTTACAAATTGAACACTTAAGCGGAGGAATCCTGTTACACCAATCTACATACATAAAGAAAGTGCTGAAAAACTTCCTTATGGACAAATGTCATCCGCTTAGCACACCAATGGTCGTTCGATCATTGGAGGTCGACACAGACCCCTTCCGACTGCTGGAAGAGGGGGAGGAAACAGTGGGTCCTGAAGTACCCTACTTAAGTGCAATTGGAGCACTCATATACCTGACAAACTGCACGCGTCCCGATATAGCGTTCGCAGTTAACTTACTAGCCAGATACAGTTCTGCGCCCTCAAAGCGCCACTGGAACGGAGTCAAGCAACTTCTGCGCTACCTCCAAGGGTCTGTGGACATGGGACTATACTTCAAGAAAGGTGTATCCTCCGACTTGGTCGGTTATACAAATGCAGGATACAGGTCCGACCCACATACCGCAAAGTCCCAGACCGGTTTTGTGTTCATATACGGTGGGACGGCTATCTCATGGAGATCCGTGAAGCAGACATCGACAGCAACCTTATCCAACCACTCCGAGCTCATTGCAATCCACGAAGCTGGCAGAGAATGCTTTTGGCTTCGATCAGTCATCAACCACATCCTCAAGACCACCGGCCTGAAGACGGGAGATCTTGGACCTACCACCATGTACGAGGAAAATGCTGCCTGCATCGCTCAACTACGAGGTGGCTACATCAAAGGTGACAGGACGAAGCACATATCCCCCAAGCTCTTCTGGACGCATGAACAGCAAGTGGACAACCAGATCGACATCCAGCAGATCCAATCTTGCGACAACCTGGCAGACCTGTTCACTAAAGCTTTGCCTCGCAGCACCTTTAGAAAACTTGTATTAGGAATTGGGATGAGACAGTTGAGAGATTTACAAGCCTGAAGCTTGTACTTATCAGGGGGAGTTAATGTTGTGATGTACTCTTTTTCCTTGGCTACTGGTTTTTCCCACTGGGTTTTCCATAGCAAAAGGTTTTAACGAGGTAGCCACATCAACTCTGGATCCAGAAGTATCCACCTCTGATGTTATCCATCGACCAGGGGAAGTTACAGAGACTTGTACTCTTTTCCCTTAGCCACTGGTTTTTCCCACTGGGTTTTCCTTGGCAAAGGTTTTAACGAGGCAAGTACTCTTAAACTTAGGGATCCAGAAGTATCCATAGACCCATGATCAGATAAGCTCTATGAACCCTGAAGCGTTCATCACGGCTTACAACAATGGATGGATAAGGGGAAGTGTTATAAACGGGCTTTTGGTGGGCCTACCCATTAGTGGGTATCCACCCATTATGTAACCCTACCACTATAAATACATGGCTATGGATTCCATAGCCACCACGTTTACAACATAAAGCATTTAAACATTCGAGATCCATTTAAAATTATCGCATAAAGTTAAGTCGTCTCAAAAAAATTTCGTGTTGCAAAAACAACTTTTAAAAACACAAAATAATTTTTAAACTAATTTCTAAACCAAGCCAACCCAACCCAACCCGAACCAATCTTAACCAAACCGATCCGAACAGGACCAATCCGAACTGACCCGAATCAGACCGAATCGAAATGAACCAACCCGCATCAACCCGAACAGAAATGAACTGAAACGACATGGCCCGAACCAAACCAAGCCAGACCAACCCAAGCTGAATCAAGCCTACCCAAGCCAACTTGAACCAAACTGGCCCGAACAAAATTGGCCAGAACCAAACCGAATTAGACCGACTCGAGCCAACCCAAACCAAACCGACCGTAATCAAACCAACCCGATCCGAACCGAACCGAACCGAACCGAACCAAACTAATTCGAACCAGACATCCCCGAACCGAACCAATCCTAACCAGACCGAACCGAACCAGACCGACTCGACCCAACCCGAACCGAACAAAACCCGACCAACCCGAACCCAACTTAACCAATCCTAACCAAACCGAACCGAACCAGACCAACTCGAGCCAACCTCAACCGAACTGACCCTAGCTGAACTCACACCACCCAAATTTAATCGAACTAGACCAACCCAAACTAAACTGAACCAGAAAGAACTGAACCTAACTGAACCTAACCCGATCACACCGAAGCTGATCACATCGACACTATCCAAACCAGACCAGACCAACCCAAACCGAACATAACCAACCCAGGCCAACACAAACCGAACCGACCTTCACCAAACTAACCCGAATCGAATCAAAACCAGAATCGGACCGAGCCCGTCCAACTTGAGCGAACCTGAACCAAACCGACTCAAATCGAACCAACCAGAACCATAGCATACCAACCCGAACTGAACCGACCCAAATTGAACCAACCAGAACCATACCAGACCAACCCGAACTGAACCAACCCAAATTGAACCAACTCGAACCGTACCAAACCAACCCGAACCGAACCAGACCAGACCAACTTAGGTCAACCTGAACCAAACCGACCCGAGCCAACCTAACTTGAATCAAACCGACCTTAACCGAACGGACACGAGCCAATCTAACCCGAACTAACCCGACCTTAATCAAACCAACAAGACCAACACGAGCCAGCCTGAACCAGACCAAACTGAACTGACCCTAAATAAACCAAACCACACCGAGCCAAGTTAACCCCAACCAAACCAAACCAAACCAACCCGAACTAATTCGACCCCAACCAAACCAAACCAGACCAACCCGACCAAACTGAACCATATCGAACTGAACCAAATCATCCATAACCAAACCGAACCAGACCGACCCGAACTAATCTGGCCCAAACTGACCTGACCCTAACCAAACTGAACCAACCGACCCGAGCAGACATGACCCAAACCTAACCGAACCAGGCCAATATGACCCAAACCGAAACGACTGACCACAGCCAAACCGAGCCAATTTTGTTACCGAATCGACCAACCACAGCCAAACCAAGCCATTCCTAAACAAAACTGAACAAACCCTAACCAAACCAAGCCAGACCAACCCAAACCGAACCGAACCAACTCGAGTTAAACCCGTCCAACCGTGCCAATGCATTTTTTGCGCAAATTCAGCGAACATGAAAAACCTACGCAGACTTGGAATAATTAGGAAATAACGGAGAACCATCCATGTTTGACGAGGTTCTTTGTTCTACTGTTCAACGTGGTATATGACAAGTTGGACATTCGTTTAAATTTTTGAAGTCTTTGTAATATATAACGCAATCAATAGGACATGCATCAATTTTTTTTGTAATCGAGCCATAACATCATATCAATGATTTTGCTTGCTTGATAAGGAGTCGCGGGAATGCGTTTCTTTCCTCCGTCAATTACCATTCTCAACAAATCAAAAATCTTAAAATGTGTAACTGTCATGTTGCTAAGGGTTTGATATGAAAAATTCTAATCAATGAGAGCCTCGTGAACTCCGTGCATCCTTCGTATAAATCCAACTCGTTATCATCCACTAATTTCATCAATCAATCAAAGTCAATGAATTTATGATCGTCTAAACGGTAACCGTTTGCAAAAGTCGGAGCAGTAATATCTGTGCATCCTTTGTATAAATCCAACTCATTTTCATTCACTAATTTCATCAAGCAATCAAAGTCAATGAATTTATGATCATCCTCTGAACGGTTACCGCTCGCAAAAGTTGGAGCACCAATATCTTCCATCATAGTATCCATGTCATTTACACGTTGATCTCCATGCATAATATGCTCTTTAACCTGAAGCATCTCCTCGGTTACAACACCTTCACCGTGAAAACTCCAAAATTTATAATTGGGATCAAACCCTTGCGCAACCAAATGGACACGAACATTAGCCTTATGATGGATCTCATTGTTTTGGCACCCTCTTGCAAGGCAATGAATTTTGCCACTTAACAAGCATAAATGGTTGTCATTAGAGTATGCTAAGAACTCATCTATCACATCTATGTATCGTTGGTTTTTGATCATAGTTGAATCCGATAGTTCCAAAAACAACTTTTCAGGGACCACCCACATCTGTAATTAACAATGAAATATACAAGTTCAGTTAACATCACACAGTTACTCCAGTGAGCTTGTTTTAACTTTCATTTTATTACCGGGTGTAAAGGGGAAGGCTTCTATCCCATTAGATATGTAATTCATTGCCTAATCCTTTATCCTATTGCATGTGTTTGTGTGAACTTTCATTTCGTGAAAATTTTGGCAGCCCCTGCCAACTGTTCTCCGAGTACACTGTAGCGGGAAGAGAATATTTGTGTAAATACTTTTCGCATTTGTACTCGAAGAATAATGGATAGATGATGCTGAAATTCTCACAAAATGAAATAACACACAAATACATAAAATTGGATACAAGATTAATACGTGATACATATCAAAACCGTCCACACTGGACAGATCTAATAAATATTTATATGTAATTTCCTAATCACATGCGGCCACGAACCAGTTGTTCGACCCGAACGAGGGTTTCGATACCGTCAACCGATCCGTGCACGCATGTGATTCAAGCTTACATGTAACATTTGTTGGATGGGAAAATCTACAGCTCAAATTGATCTATGTATGCCTACATATATAATATATCTTATATCTTATACACACACATATATATGAAATGTGTAAATATGATTTAATGTAGAAAACGTGGCACCTGATCTAATAGATCAGATGTCAAGACAGAAAAAGGTGGAAAGTACAAGCCCCACATGAGCGTGTACTCATTGGGGGACCTCCTTTTTGTGTCTTGCACCAGATCTATTAGATCAGGTGACACCTGATTTACATGAATCTCATATATATATATATATATATATATATATATATATATATATATATATATATATATATATATATACACTAGTCATAATCCGTGCCCGTGGGCACGGTTCAATTAAGATTTCCCCCCACAACATTGTTGTTCCCCAAAAAATCATTGTTCCCTCCAAAATTTTGTTGTTCCCCCAATATTCTCTTTCAAAAATTAAAATAACAACAATTTAGTGCACAAAAATTCGGACGCAATTCGGCATGAACGCCCCCGGCACGGGCGCCCCGGCACGTGCCAAACCACTTCATTCCCAACAAAAGTTTAGGATGTCCATACATATTCCACTTGGGGTAAAAGTTCACTTCATTGCACTTTGAACTGTGATTTCATTTTGTAATGTCGTTGCACTTTCAGTTTCAATTTAGAACTCGATTGCAAATGAACTCGATTTTTATGAACTCGATTGCAATGATTCAGAGATTCAATTGAAACGGATTGCAATTGCAATGACGGGAACAGAAAGCACAAAATTTTAAAATTAAACATGTCAAAATTTCATCGAACACTTTTAACATTCCAGTTCCATTATATGGATGATACTATTAAAGGTTTATAGAGTCTGTTGACATAGATTGAAAAGCTTTAAGAAATTAAATAATATTTTACAGACAAAATTTAAAATTAAACAGGTTAGAATTTCATCAAACGATGCCACTGCATTTTTTACTAACTTAACTTAATATTTTCTCTGCATTTTTTACTAACTTAACTTAATATTTTCTAACTTAACATTTTTTTCTAACTTAATATCGTTGAGCTCATTTGTGTTTCTGTTGACGAATGGATCATGTTGAAGCCTGCCACTGCATTTTTTTCTAACTTAATATTTTATAACTTAATATTTTTGTTTGTCTTCACTGTTGTCTCTTGACCCCCTTCAATAGCCCCATGCAAGATCCACTTTTTTCAATTGTTCTCAGCAGCAAGCATGGTGGAATTCAACGAAATCCTGGGTCGTACGCTGAAGGACTAATTTCATGCGCCTTTACCCAGTCATTCAGAAGACTGAAACGATGCAACCCGATGCCTGAGAACATCCAACAAAAGCCCAGGCGAGCTTCCAACTTTGACTTCCTGCAAGTTCCCATGGTTAAAAAACCTGGCAACGATTCAAAAAAAGCGCAGTGTCAACTTCCGTTGCTGAGAAAGCGTCAGCAGGGTGGCCTGGCTATTATGACATCAAGGTGCCTTGATTATAATGATGATAGAAGGGTGGCATGTCTCACTCGCAGATGTCTCCATGTTACAACTTGAACGGGCTGGACCATTTCCCATTTGGATTAGCGATAATGAGACCTCATCTGCAATGATGCATCTCTACATGATTTGATACACTGCCTGCATAGTGGACAACTTCTGAACCCACTTCAGTCGCATCTCCGATTTCATCATTTATTCCAAGTGTATTTAAGCTATCACTATATTGTCTAGGCTAGACAATATGACGGTCTACAACATAACTCTTAAGCTAACACTTTATTTCTCCGGTATCTACACTTTGATTGTATAATGCAAAATCATATTAGCGACAAAATGTACAAACATTACTTGAAAGGTTGCTCAAGAGCCTACACGAATATATTTCACGCAGTAGCACGAAAAAGAGTCCATTTGGAGACATATAGACTCATGTCAAAACAAAATAATAAAATCAAACAATATGCTTGGAATATCTAATTTCAAATATGATTTCAAACAAAGAACAAAGGGTGCAAACTGCTAATAAAGCAGAAATGGAGGGGAATTTCCTTGTACCTTGTAGAATGCTAATAAATCAACTCATTATTCAGGATAAAAAACACAGACAAAATGTGTGCAAAATGCTAATAAAGCATTTCTCAAAACTTGGACAGACTTAAAACATGAAGAACAGAGGGTGCTCTTTTGTTCCTGGAGAGAGAGAAAGGCCCTGTCGGTAGAGCTTTGATTCGTTGATTCGTTGATTCTTTGGCAGGGAGCTTGGATCATGCATGCACCTACAAAACCCCCCAAAATTTTACCAAAAAGTCACCAAAAATAGCAATTTTTTGGCGCGAGATCTTACCCAAGGCGAAATTTCTGAAAGTCCCGCTGGAAGCTCTCCTACTAAGTTGAAATGAGAAAGATCTATGCCCTAATGGGGTTTTTGTTGATCGAATTCGATGCTCGAATTTGCTGAAGGTCTCCTGTTGAAGATCTTACCCAAGGCGAAATTTTTGGGCGTGAGATCTTACCCAAGGCGAAATTGTGTTGATGCTCGAATTTGAAGCTCCCCTATTGAAGATGGTGAAAGATGAAGATGAAAAGAGATGGAGATGGAAGGGGAGATACATGGAGAGAGATGGAGGGGAATTTCCACCTTCAAGTTGCTGTCGTGAACGCCTCTTGCTCTAACCATGAATCAAGCTCTCCTGTTCCAGAATTTGAAGAGGGAGAGAGAGATGGAGGGGAAGAGCAAGAGCCAAGCTATAACCGTGAACACGCCTCTTGCTCTCTTCCAGAAAAAGCCTGTTGCTCTACCCGAGAAAATTGAATTTCGGGATATCATTTAAGGCTGTGTTAAAATACGAACTTATCATCTCAAAATCTCATCTAGACCGTTAATTCCCCAAGATTAAATCCTGGCCGTCTTTTATCAACCAGTTTGTCCTAGTCAGCTTGTCCTAGTCAGCCCTACGATTCAAAAATCTCTGTCAAATGTATAATAGATATATATATATATATGATAGTACAACAACCTCACCTAAGATGAGCATTTACAGCCCATTTTACCTATAAAAAGAACTACAGGCGACACGGCCGTGCTAGAAAGCGGCACGACCGTGTTGGACCAGCAGGAAAAACACTAATTTTTGTTTTTGGTGACACATCCGTGTTGCTGCTCGTGTTGGCTGCTGACTTTGTTTCTGGTAACATGGCCGTGTTGCTGCCCGTGTTGCAGTCGCAGTCTCTGAAAAACAAAGCATGGGTGTGCTGACCATAGCACGCCGTGTCACGCCCAAAACGCCAATTTGAAGCACAAAAAAACAAAAAGATCACAATATTGCACTATGTCTAACTGCATCAACATGATTTCAGCCACAGAAGTCTCCCACAGAAGAGAGGGCAATGGACACTACTTCCAAGTTGGATAACATATGTTACTATATGCATACACCTTCCTAATTATCACGTACAGTACTATCCATATGATTGAAGGTACAAAAACTTAATAACGGTTTAACCGTAACGATTAACAAAATTCAGCATCAACATGATTTCAGTCAACTTAGAAAACACAAAAAGATCACAATACTACATTGTGTCTTACAGCCAATTAAACTAAATGTTCAAACATTCATAATAAATTTATTGATTTCTCCACAATATTGTTGCATTAAGACATGTGATGTCTATCATGCTTATGATGAAAGAGGTCACAGTGTTTACAACCAACCTATAGAACCCTCTCATTTGTTGATATATCGCCTACATCAAGCTAAACATAAGTTTTGTATAACGTGAATTTCAAACAAATTGACTCACCAAACACCGATACCAACATTAGAAATAGATAGTATATACAATTGGACTGCCACCGTTGATTCAATAACAAGCAACCAAGGGCTTGGTGAGAAACTTAAAGCGGGGAATAGAGACCTGATATATATGCCAAGATTGAACGGAACATTAGGAAAACTTATACCGGTTTTTGAAGCGTTTGAAGATGAATCTGCACATCGCGTTGAATGCACTAAACGCCTTGTTGAGTACATGGCAGATTCCAACTGGATTCATTATAGTTCTCAAAGTGTTTGAGTTACCAAGTGACCTTGATTTAATTGTAGGAACACCCACCCCCCCAATAAAAAAAACAAAAAAAACAATATCTTTCATATTTTTCAGTCTTCTACCAGTTCATTTAAAATACAGTTTCTTGATTTAATACTGTGATGAATATAGCAAATGTAAAAAATTTAAGTATTGGTTATTTTCTGACTTGTGTATTCATAACAATGGGATATACATTAAGTTCATATTTCTTTTGACTGAAAAAGGTTGTGAACACCGTAGCCTTCCTCTAAAGGATAATGTGTGTAGCCATATTACTTTCTTATCTGTACTAGACAATAAGGATAACTGTAATAGACAACGCGATATTCTTACAAGCACAATGCAAAGAAAATAAAGGGGCAACTGACCTCTAGTACCCAGTTCATCTTCACATTCGAATCCATGTTGAAGCTGAGCTCCACATTCAAGTGTCTGGTCCTTGAAACACATGACCACACAACAAAGAGTGACAAGGGTATTAACATTGAGGTAAATAAATTCGAAGGAAAAAAATAGGAGGTTATAAACAAAAGGTTGAGGTCAAGTTGAGATACATATAAAGCAAGTGCTTCAACTTGGGATGGAAATTTACAGCATGTCTGTACATTTTACAGTATGTCAGGCAACTATATGTCTGATTTACAAATTGCCAAGTGACCCTCTCACATTTGTCGAGTATTGCAAGCCTTTATGCTTTAGGAACTGGACATATTGTAGGAAATAGAATTGCTATGCCATATAAGTCAATCACTACTGAACACATATATTAGCAACTTACCTTTAGAATAAGCTATTTGATCATCACAAAGCAAGATAACAGTACTAAAAGATTACGAACGTAGCAGGGATTCTCAATACTTGTCCATAATAAAAACATCAAGAAGAAAATTTTTGAATGTCTATGCAAAAGTGATATAATTCCTATTTGAATGTTATTGCTCCTAAAAAACATATGGCAATTACTCTAAATGACAATGGACTTACAAAGCTCAGTATACCCATTGAGTATAGCAGGACAAAAAAAGGACACCTTCAGTGTATTAACAAGAGAAACAAACCACTCATCTTGATCTAGATAATAATTAGCTTAACAAGATAATCGAAGTTATTAACAATAGGATCCATGATAAAATGATAAGTAGCACAGTTTTAAAACATACTCGAAGTTATTAACAATAGGATCCATGATAAAATGATAAGTAGCACAAATGTAAAGGTTTTTTTAAACACAGCTTTAAAGAATTATGAACTTCAGCAAATCATTGATAGCTATAATTGAGGCTCATGTTGGTGCGTAGGGCTTTTATAGGATCAGCACAAGTTGGTTCTAGTCAAGATGGGTGTAAGCTACTCCTAACTTTATGAAGAATGAAAATTAACTAGAGCAATGAAAATTAACTAGAGCTTTGTATGAAATTTGCAGTTGTCTCCTTGTGTTTGCCCCTTCTTTCAACTGGCAACATCTTCATTGTGGAAAACTTTTGATCTACTTCTTGCTCTTCTTTTATGCATATTCTTTCACCTAGTTTTCGCCCTTTATTCTTCTTCTCCTTTCGCTGCAAGGTATTGGCGCTTCTTCTTTTGCTGCATGCATGTAGCAGCAGCATCTATTTCCTTGTGCAGCGGCGGCTTCCTTGTGTAGCCGAGCTGAAACGAGCCGACGGAGCCAAGCCGAGCCGGCGGATCAAAGCCGAGCCGAGCCGCCGGCTCGGAGCCGAGCCGAGCCGGTTGCTCGAAGCCGAGCCGAGCCGCTCGGACCCGAGCCGAGACGACGGCTCGGAGCCGAGCCGAGCCGGCGGCTCGGAGCCGAGCCAATGGCTTGGGAACGAGCCGAGCCGAGCCGAGCCGCCGGCTCGAAGCCGAGCCGAGCCGAGCCGCCGGCTCGAAGCCTAGCCGAGCCGAGCCGCTCGGAGCAGAGCCGAGCCGAGCCGCTCGGAGCAGAGCCGAGCCGAGTCGAGCCTAGCCTTACCTTGCCGGCGGCTCGGAGCCGAGCCGAGCCAAGCCGAGCCAACAGCTCGTAGCCGAGCCAACGGCTTGAAAACGAGCCGAGCCAGAATCGAGCCGAGCCAAACCGACTCGCGCTAAACCAAACCGAATCGACACCTGCCGAACCGAATTGATCTTAACCAAAACGACTCGAACCAAACCAATCCGAACTGACGTGAATCGAACCGAACCAACCCGCATTAACCCGAATGGACATGGAACAAACCAAAACAAGCCAGACCAACCCGAGCCGATCCAAACATACCCAAGCCAACCCGAACAAACCCGAGCCGACCCAAACCTACCCATGCCAACCCGAACCAAATCGACCCAAATCGAACCAACCCGAAATCCAAACTGACTCGAATCAGACCGAACCGAACCAAACCGAACCTACTCGGATCGAACCGAACCGAAAAGAACCGACACAGCCCGAACCAACCCAAGCTAGACCAACCCGAGCCGAACTAAACTAAGCTAGACCAACCTGAGCCGAACCACACCAACCCAAGCCAACCCGAACCAAACCTACCTTAACCAGGCTGACCGGAACCGAACCGAATCAGACCAACTCGAGCCAACTCAACCCAAACCGACCCTAACCGAACCAACCCTAACCAATCCGAACCGAACCGAACCGAACCAAGTCAATCCTAACCAGACCGAATCGAGCAAACCCAAACCGAACCGAACCAGTCCGACACGAGCCGAACCAGACCGACTCGAGCAGAACCAGACCGACTCGAGCAGAACCAAACCAAATCGAGTAAAAAAATCTCAAAGCCGAGCCGAGCCGCCGAGTCAGAACCGACCCGAACCAGACCGACTCGAGCCAAACCGAACCGAACCGATCTAAGACAAACCGAACCTAATCGAACCGAAACTACCGATCTTGACCGAACCGACCCAGGCCGAACCGAACTGACCTTAACCAAAACTACTCGAACCAGACCAATCCGAACTGACGCGAATCGAACAGAACCAACTTGTATCAACCCGAATGGACATGGAACGAACCAAACCAACCCAGACTAACCCGAGCCGAACCAAACCTACCAAAGCCAACCCGAACCACACCGACCCTAATCGAGCCAATCCGGGCTGACTCGAGCCAACCCGG